>CM037891.1:6172417-7372417 GCA_021292165.1 Shinisaurus crocodilurus
GGATTTGCGAAAAAATCTCATTATCCACCTTAGACTTACGATTTAAAAGGTCATAATAATGCTCTTTCCAACGCAGTGCAATAGACTCTTTGTCTTTTAAGAGTTTGGTGCCATCTTTTGATTGTAAAGGGTTTGTACCATAGGTTTTTGGTCCATAAATGGCCCTTGTGGCCTTAAAAAAGCCCCGTGCATCATGAGATTCTGCAAGTTGTTGAATTTCTTCAGCTTTCTTTTTCCACCAAGCGTTCTTAAGTTCTCTTGTTCTTCTTTGGACCTCAGCCTTTGCGCTAGCGTAGGTTTTTTTCTTGGCAGCGCAGTTAATATCATTTTGGACTGGAAACAAGGCCCTATGAGGAGAGACTGAAAGAACTGGGCATGTTTAGCCTTCAGAAGAGGAGACTGAGGGGAGATATGATCGCACTCTTCCAGTATTTGAAGGGATGTCACACAGAGGAGGGCAAGGATCTCTTCTTGATCATCCCAGTTTGCAGGACACGGAATAATGGGTTCAAGTTACAGGAACCTAGATTCCACCTAAACATCAGGAAAAATTTCCTGACTGTCAGAGCAATAAGACAATGGAATCAACTACCTAGGGAGGTTGTGGGCTCTCCCAGTCTGGAGGCATTCAAGGTGCAGCTGGACAGACATCTGTCAGAGATGCTTTGACCTAGATTCCTGCATTGAGCAGGGGGTTGGACTCGATGGCCTTGTAGGCCCCTTCCAACTCTACTTTTCTATGATTCTATTCTATGATCTTGTTCTTCTGCTTTTTGAATCAATCTGTATACATCCCTTGTTATACCTCTTGTAGACGCGTTCCCCTCTAAACCATCTCTGGACATAACAATCTTTTCAAATTTGGTTAAATCTCTCTCATCCTCGGTTTTCCTTTTCCACTTCTTCGACCACTGTTCTAACTGTAATAAATTTAACCACGACATTCTTCTTCTCCCAACAATTCCCAATGTTTGGTCTCTAGTCCCCATCTTTGCCACCCAATCCGATAATCTAATAACCCTTTCTTCTCTTAGTATACCCTCCAAATCCATTCTTAAATTTTTGGGAAAGTCATTTAGAGTTAAAGGAGAAATCCCTGGTATAAATATATTCCTCGTAGTACTCCAAATCTCTAACAAACTTCTTAAAAAGGGGTTGTCTATATTTTTTTTATCATTTTAATATTCTTTTTAAGAAAAAGTACGTATATTCTCCAAAGTATTTCGTAATTCAGATGTTTCTAACTCCAACCACATTATTTCTTTAGCCTGTGCTATAATATCCACTGTATGTCTTGATTGATTAGCTATATAATACCATTTTAAGTTTGGAAGACCCAAACCCCCTGCTTTTTGCGCTTTATACCATCTTGTTTTAGTAATCCTAGACTTTTTCCCGCCATTACAGTATGTGTTAACAATTGTTTGCCATTCTTTAAGTTTCATAGATTTCATAGATCATAGAGTTGGAAGGAGCCTACAAGGCTATCGAGTTCAACCCCCTGCTCAACGCAGGAAACTAGAAAAGGGGTCTCCCATCCAAGTAATAACCAGGCCTGACCCTGCTTAGCTTTCCACGCTCAGACAAGCTGAGCCAGCATGAGCCACAGGCCTGTATACAGGCCTTATCTGATATCGCAATTGGTATCATCCTAAATAAAAAATTAATCTTTGGCAGAATCTTCATTTTAATCAAAGCTATTCTACCAAACCAGGAAATTTATTTTTTTATTTTATTGGTTACATTTTATTTTATTGGTTACATCGCCCAGAGTGGCAAACCGGCCACTCTGGGCGATGTACAACACAATAAAATACATTTAAAACAGTATAAAATTTTAAAATCTTAGCCCACCCCACATTCCCACCTGAACAACCATGTTTTTAGTGAGCGGCGGAAGCTCAGCAGAGAGGGGGCATGGCGGAGGTCACTAGGGAGGGAGTTCCACAGTATGGGGGCCGCCACAGAAAAGGCCCTCTTCCTAGTCCCCACCTGTCTAGCTGCTCTGGCTGAAGGGACAAGGAGGAGGCCGTCTGTGGCAGATCTTGTTGAGCGGCCTACTTGGTGTTGCTGGAGACGCTCTGTTTTGCCACAGGTTCCTCAAAAGGGATTGGCAAAGGTTCTTTGAAGGATTTTCAGACCATAATAAATACTCCTCCAGGAAGTTAAAGCCAAACATCTTTATTGCAAAGCTGAGCATGAAATACAACAATGCTATGCCTTCCTCCAAGTTCCCTGGTGGAAATCCCATCCCTTAGCTACACAGTCACTGTATTATTTCCAACCAACCCGAATGCTAGTTCCAGCAGCTCTCCACCTGGGTATCAGCTTTCAGCGTTGGGGCTTCAGCAGGGCTCTCTGAACAGCTTCCTCTGCTCCTCCTTGCTCCTTGCGATTCTTCAGCACTCCACCACTACACACACAACCCACCAACCAACACTACCAACCACCACACTTCAGTCTGCATTTACTAGTCTTATATACAATTCTAGCACCAAACTCCATGGGCTGCAGACCTTGTGTTTAAATGATAGCACCTGTGCTGTTATGCCGTGTCATTCTTCTGGCCAGCAGCCAGGTCACACGTTACTGGAGATCGCATCAGCCTGTCGGCTGACAACTCCTGGCTAGTAGTCAACTAGCAATTATAGCAAGGTCATGCCTTGCTATTACAGAGCAAAATACAGCATACAGAGCATAATACAGAGTATAGTATCATACAGAGCATAATACAGAGCATTGAGGCAGGACTGTTGTGCAACACTGCACTCCTCGCCATCTTCCGCAACTCCCATTACACGCTCCTTGAGATAAACTGGACCGGAGCCATATAGGGTTTTAAAGGTCAAAACCAACACCTTGAATTCAGCTCGGCTAGCAACTGGTAGCCGGTGCAGCTCCTTGAGCACTGGAGTGATGTGATCCCGCCGGCGGCTGCCTTTAACCAGGCGAGCCACCGCGTTCTGTACCAGCTGCAGCTTACAAACCGTCTTCCAGGATAACCCCACGTAGAGTGCATTACAGTAGTCTAGGCGAGAGGAGACCAAGGCATGAACCACTGATGGGAGCAGATGATTAGGAAGGTAGGGGCGCAGCTGCCGTATCAGATGGAGTTGATACAGCGCCACCCGGCTCACAGCTGACACCTGTATAAAGCTCCATGGACAGCTGGGAGTCTAAAATGACCACCAAGCTGCGAACCTGGTCCTTCAGGGACAAATGTACCCCATTCAGCACCAGGTCAACCTCCCCTTGTCTCACACCAGAAGTACCTTGGTCTTGTCGGGGTTCAGTTTTTTTATACTCCTCTATTTTATTCTTAACCTCATTCTTTAATTTCCTATAATCCTGTTCTCCCAATTTATCTATATCTTTTGGTTTTTTTTAAATATTTGTATTTTAAAATTTTTTAAACAATACAAAGAAAATAACACACACATATAACTAATATAGTGCTCCCATCACCATGGGACCAAATAATACAATAACTCTATAATTGTTCATTATTCCAAAAATACAACATATCTTGACAGAGTAAACTCCCTTTCCCCTTTTTTAACACATATTCCAGAAATAAACCCCAAATGTCCTTAAAAATATTTTTCTTTAATTGACCCCTTTTGCATTTGATATTACAAGTCAACATATCATTCAATGCCATATCCCATACTTCTTTATACCAATCGGTAATAGTGAAAACTTGCTGAATTTTCCATTTCCTTGCTATCATTAATCTACCTGCCATTAATAAATTTATAATTAATTCTTTAACGTTTTGAGGACCGGTCACCTTTTCCGTTATTGATAGGAAAGCTAGTTTAGGACAAACCTCTAAATCAGCTCCAACAATTTCTGATATTTCCTCAAAAATCATTTTCCAAAAATCCATTACATTTTTACAACTCCACCACATGTGAGCATATGTACCCAGCTCCTGACATCCTTGCCAACACATTGGAGAACATTTGTTATCTATTCTATTTAATCTCACCAGAGTCAAATACCATCTCCAAATTAGCTTATAAAAATTCTCTTTGATTCTTATAGACATATTTTTCAATATTCGCCTATCCCAAATCTTGTTCCACTCATCCTTTGATATTTCCTCTTCAAACTCTGTATCCCAAACTATTTTGAGATTTTCTGCTTGCTCTTCTGATTTCTGCAACATTTTATATAACATCTTTGTAAGACCCCAACTGATGCATTTCCTTCTATAAGTTCTCTAGACATAACCAACTGCTCAAATGCGGTGAAATCTCTTTCATGCTCCTGTCTCCTCTTCCATTTCTTACCCCATTGTACTAGTTGAATTAAATTTAACCACGAAATTCTTCCTGCCCCAACCCTATCAATTATTTGCTGTCTTGTCTCCATTTTTTCCAGCCAATCCATTAATCTTATTGCCCTTTTCTCTCTAAAAATCCGTTCTAAATGTCTAACATTCTCTGGAAAATCCTCCATAACCACCACTGGAGTAAGCAGGGATATACCTGGTAAAAATATTTCCTTATTTCTACCCCAAATTTCTAACATATTTTTTAAAAAGGGATTTTCTAATCTTTTTGTCATAATATGTCCTTGTTTTGTAAATAAAAATTTCTCCACCATATTACCCAATTCAAATGCTTCTATTTCCCTTATCTATATCTTTTGGAATTACAATTCCTAAATATTTAATCACATTATTAATCTTAACATTACTTTTTTCCCTACACATTTCCATCTCTTTTCTTTTACTATAATTAAACAACAAAATCTTAGACTTATCCCAGTTAATCTGTAGCCCTGTTACTTCCCCAAACTTCTTTAAGTGATTTTCCATCCTATCCATATTTTCTATAGGATTTTCAATTGTTAAAAGAGTATCATCTGCAAAGAGATTTATTTTGGTCTTCTCCTTAATCCCTATCCCACATATATTCCTATCTTCTCTAAGTAGGTTTGCTAAAATCTCCATTACTAATGCAAACAAAATAGGAGGAATGGGACAACCTTGTCTGGTTCCTCGACCTAGGTAAATTTGCTCTGTTAAACCGTCATTTACCACTACTGAGGTAACGTTTTGTGAATATAATTGATTAACTACTCTTCTAAATCTCTCTCCAAACCCCATGGTTTTTATTAAAGTTTTTAATGCTGGCCATTCCACACAATCAGAGGCTTTGAAAATATCTAGCGCTAATACCCCAGCTCTCAATTTATTTTTCTTTATTAGATATATTATATTTAACACTCTTCTTGTTAAATCTGCCATTTGCCTTCCTTGCATAAAACCACACTGGTCCACCCCGACATGTTTAGTAATAAACCTATTAATCCGTCTCGCTAATATTGCTGTCATTAATTTTGCATCTTGGTTTATTAAGGAAATGGGTCTATATGAGCCTATTTCTGTTAAATCCTTCTCTGGCTTCAGGATTAAAATAATCTTAGATTGCTTCCATGAAGAGGGGCTCGCTCCCCCCTCCAAAATATTTAATAAAAATTTTCATCTAGGAACTAACATTTTCTTTAAAACCTTAGAGTATTCAGCCCCTAAACCATCTAGTCCGGGGGTCTTACCCTCTTTCAGTTTATTTATGGCATATTCTATTTCCAATTCTGAGAATGGTTGTTCCATAATTTCTCTATCTTCATCCACTAATCTCATTTTAAAATGCTTTCCTATATACTCATTAATCCTCTCTTCCGCACAATCCCCAGCCTTATATAATTCTGAATAGAATTTGTGAAATATTTTTAATTTATCCTGCATTAAACTGTGTTCCTTCCCATTTTTATCCTTGATTACCCCACCATAATTTTCTTTTTTTATTTGTGTAGATCTTGCTAGCATTTTAGAATTCTTACTACTATTTTTGAAAAACTCTGTTTTCATATAAATCAAATTTCTCTGAACTTTTCCCATATCTTTATTTTCCAGCTCTTTCCTTTTTGCTTGTAGTTCCACAAAAACCCTCTTATCCCTATCCTTCAAAAACTTAGTTTCCAACTCCCTAATCTTGCCTTCTAAATTTTTAGTAAACTCTTCTTGTTGTTTCCTTAATTTCACTCCCTCCCTAATACTTATCCCTCTCATCACCATCTTCATTGTGTCCCAAACTACAGCATCAGTACAGTCTCCTGTATCATTAAGCAACCAAATATCACTAATTTCCTTTTCTATCTTTGCTATAACATGTTTATGCCGTAAAATATTACTATTCAATCTCCATCTCTTTGCTTCTCTATAATCCTTATTTATTTTAATATCCATATTAACTAAAGCATGATCTGACATCTTTATAATACCTATCTCTGAACTCATCACCCCTGAAGTCAGGGTTTTAGAAACAAAAATATAATATATCCTAGAAAAATTCTTCGTGGTTGGTGAATAGTATGTATAACCTCTTTCCAATCCTTTAACCCCCCTCCAAAAATACATTTCATTTCATTTAAAAAAACCCATTAATTTTAGAAACAGAAGCACACCTGCCCGTGGTGATTTCCGCCAAGTGCCCTGGCGACATTGGAAGCCCTGGACCAGCCTTCTCCAACTTGGTGCCCTGTGCTAGCAGTCCCAACACGTCCGCAGGGCGCCAGGTTGGAGAAGGCTGCCTAAGACAAACTGGTCTGTTTGCCAGGGTAAGGGGTTTGTCAAGACCTAACCGTTTCAGCTCCTGTTCCATAGAACCTCCACCTTTTGTCTTGGGGCTTTATTGCACATTCTTTGCCAAGAAAAATGAGATTCTTCAATGTGCGTAAATTGCATAATGTTCATCTGTTTATTATTCTTCAGCATAATTCTGAGCAATTAATATGTGACACTGAAGGAGGCTTGTAAATTGTCACTTGCCTGCGTGGCAGGTCAGTCTTCAGTGGTCAGGGAAATTCTGTGGGTTTATTTGCCAAGGAGAGCTTGGATGAAGGTGGGCCCACCGAGGAACCTTGCCAAGTTCTCCCCTTGCATCTTCTCTGCTATCACTCATCTTTTCACCGGACTTTAAAAATGATTCGCATCCCCTCCCTGGGAAGCAGAGGTGCTAATTCTGCGTTCCGTGCCAGTGCCTTTTCTTGGGTGGGTCAGTTGTGGAATGGTGACATGCGTCTAGTCCCGATCAGAGTCATATCTTTACATTGTGCCTGGAGCCAGGACGGGTGTGTGTGGGTCCTGTGCAGTGTCTTTTGCTCAGGTTGAGTGATGCAAAATAAATTTCCATGTATCTGCTTGATTTGCATCATATACACAGGTTTCCGTATTCAGGTTCCCTTGGTGGTAGATTAGAACATTAGCCAAACATTTGAGGGGGTGGGGTAGAAGGAAGGGTCTTTGTTTGGAGCGGTACCTCTGCAAACCATATGGAACAAGCGCCAGCTCTTCGGATCTGTGAGACTCTTGAACTGGTGGATGTGAGTACAGAATTGTGGGGCCCAAGAAACGGCCCGAGCTTTGAATCACTGTTACATTCTTTTAAAATTCAGACGTGTTCCTGATGGTTGAGCCTTCTTTCAGCAGCCCTGCAAGATCAACTTATCTGACTTATGTTTGGATATTGTGAGGACTTGCAAAGCCTTTAACTCTGTCCCAGCTAATGTTGTATGCGACAAATGCAAGAATTATGTTTGCAAAATACATGATTAATTTTTGGAAGTGGCGATGGCTTTAAAAGGAGGTGAAACAAATTCATGTGGGAGAAAGGGGGGGCTATCCCCCTGTTGGCTGTGATGGTTCTACAGAGCCTCCAGGCTCAGTGGCGGAGCCCCTGCGTGGCCTGCAGAAGATCCCGGGTTCAATCCTCAGCAGCATCTCCAGGTAAGGCAAGAAACAACCCTGCCTGAAACTCAGGAGAGGCACTGCTGCCAGTCCATAAGAGCATGAGAAGAGCGTGCTGGGTCAGACCCGGGGTCCCTCTCGCCCAGCATTCTGTTCACACAGCGGCCGGCCAGCTGCCCCCATGGAAAGCCCACAAGCAGGACATGAGTGCAACAGCACCCTCCCGCCCATGTTCCCCAGCAACTGGTAGACATAGGTATTGATACAGTATTGTCCGTGCCAGCAACATCTGGGCTAGATGGACCCAGGGGGTCTGACTCCGCATAAGGCAGCTTCCTTTGTCCCTGTGGCAGTGTGCTGCTGAATGTCAGCTGTGGGGGGTGGGGAGCTGTGGGGGTGTTTTTTTTTTTTATTCCATGTATTTCATTATTACATTTATATCCCACCTTTCCCACTCTTGCAAGGAACCCAAGACAGCTTACATAGTGGTCCTCCATTTTATCCTCACAACAACCCTGTGAGGTAGGTTAGGCTGAGAGTCAGTGACTGGCCCAAAGTCACCCAGTGAGTTTCATGGCCGAGCGGGGACCAGAACCCCAGTCTCCCAAGTCCCAGTCCGACACTCTCACCACTATCCCACACTGGCTTTCACTGTTGCCTGCTGTCCTGCTCATGGGCTTCTTCGAAGGCATCGGGTTGCAACAGCAACAGCACAGTCTGGGCAAGATAACCCAGAAGGGTGCAGCCAGCAAGTAAACAAAGGAATAGCCTAAATCCCCAAACACAGTGGCTTCCATAGAGTATGGCCAGTGCCCACTGACTTACTTTTCAGACTGTAGAGTTGGAAAAGGTACAGAAAAGGGCAACCAAAATGATCAAGGGGCTGGAGCAACTCCCCTATGAGGAAAGGTTGTTACAACATCTGGGACTGTTTAGCATAGAAAAAAGCCAAGTAGTAAGGTGAGACATGATAATGGTGTCCAAAATTATGCACGATGTGGAGAAAGAGACATTTTTCTCCCGCTCCCATCATACTAGAGCCCAACGGGGTCATCCCATGAAGCTGAACGGTGGGAGATTCAGGACAGATAAAAGGAAGGACTTCTTCACACAGCACAGAGTTAAACAGTGGAATTTGCTACCACAAGATGTAGTGATGGCCACTAATTTGGAGGGCTTTAAAGGGGCTTAGACAAATTCCTGGAGAGTAAGGCTATCAATTGCTACTAGTCCTGATGGCTACATATTGCCTCCAGTATCAGAGGAACATCAGTGGGAGGGTGCCCTCGCACTCACATCCTGCCTGTGGGCTTCCCATGGGGACATCTGTTTGGCCGCTGTGTGAACAGGATACTGGGCGAGGGAGGCCTTTGCTCTGATCCAGCCTCAGGGCTCTTCCTACGTTCTTATCTTTGCTTTATCACCTGCTATCTGATTATTTATAGGGTTATTTTTAATTGTTCCAAACTTTTAAAATTTAAAATGCATTGGTTTTCTTCTTTGCTTGTTTGTTTTTTAGCTTTTTACAGTGCTTTGCACATTTTATGGGAAAGTAGTTAATAGATCTTATAAGTAAATGTTACTTGGGGAGCTTTGAGGCCCACTGCTAGGCAAATACAGGAGATCAATTAGTCCGTGTTAAGGAACCAGAACCCTGCCTCTGTGTTTCTTGCTAGTATTTGTATGGTTTTATTTTTTATTTGTATTTTAACTTGCTTGTGTGCCACTTCCATTATTTTATGTGGAACAATGGGGTACAGGCTGGCTGGCTGCTGTGGGGCACTGGAGGCTTGACTCACTCTGGAGCTTTGGTCTGATCCAGCAGGGCTCTTCCCCTGGTCTTAAGTCCACTTGCCGCGGCATTTGGCTTCTCTGGGATGCCCGGGCTGTGGCTGTGGGAGGAGGGTGGGTCCTCCAGGCCAGGCTCAGTCATGGCAGCTGGAGCTGGGTGTGTGTGTGCAGAGTTAGCAGAAGAAGCTTCTTCGCCCTTTGGCGAGATTGGGGCAGAAGGCCAGGCCCCTGCCAATTATACAAGGCTCACCCAATCCAGAGGCCACATGCTGCTGGCCAATCACAGGGGCTGGTGTTCCCTTCCATACCTGGTGAAGCCTGAATGCGCAGTCTGTGGCAGCTCTCCAGAGCAGAGGTAGGCAACCTGTCGTCCTCCAGATGTTCTTGACTACAACTCGCATAATCCCTGAGCATTGCCCATGTTGGCTGGGGCTTATGGAAGTTGTAGTCCAAAACAGCTGGAAGGAACCAGGTTGCCTCCTCCTACTCTAGACCATGAGGTATGTTCAGGTGTCCAAGGTGTTTGGACCGGGATGTTCTAAGCCGCCTGGTCTGAACCTACTGAGAGCTTCGGCTCCTGGGTGGGATATTTATTTATTACATTTCTATACTGCCCAATAGCTGAAGCTGTCTGGGTGGTACAGAGATATAATCCATCAATCAATAGCAGAACATTTGCAGACTAATGGCGAATGTTGACAAATGTATTGTTACTCCAAGACTTCTTTCTTTCATGACTTTTGCAAGGGGGAGTGTCTGTCTGACTGTCTTTCTCTCAGACTTGGGCCAAGCTGGTTTCAAGCATTGTGGCTTTAAACCTCCAGGGCAGATTTCCTTTCGTTGTAGTCCAAAACAGCTGGAAGGAACCAGGTTGCCTCCTCCTACTCTAGACCATGAGTTATGTTCAGGTGTCCAAGGTGTTCGGACCGGGATGTTCTAAGCCGCCTGGTCTGAACCTACTGAGAGCTTTTATGGAAAGCTTAAACGCATGCAAGAGAAGCACCGTGACATTTCGCAGTAGCAGTTGTGGGACCACACGGTCATCCTAGCTTTGCTAGGCTTAGATAACCTCCAGGGCAGATTTCCTTTCGGACTTGGCTTGCTATGTAGGTCAGAGTTAGAGCCCATGGCAATGACAGGACCGAGATGTCTTGTAGCAGCTCTTTGGCAGCAGGGCTGTAACACTTCGTATTTGTTTCCTGCAGGTGTGGCTGAGTCCCGAACGCTCCTGCCAAGGGTTGCTGGGCAACTTAACGTTTGTGCAATTCTGCCCCCTTCCTTTCTGCATGTTGGGGGGGACACACCCCAAAGCCCCTCCAATCCCCTTCCAAGGGGAAAATCATGTTAGTCTGTTGCAGCAAAACCAAGTCTTGTGCTACCTTAACAAGAGTAATAGATCAATATTTATATCCTGAATTTGTTTCAAATAATTAATAAATATTAATTCAAATAATTTATAAATATTAATTTATTTTAGGGATTTATACCTCATCCTTCAATGAGTTCCCAAGGCAGTTTACAAAGAATCACAATTTACAATAACAGCACATTTAAACAATTTTTTAAAAGACATGACAGTATGAAAGAGCCTCATAAAAACAGTCAGCAGAGAGAAAAAGGGGCAGGATTAAAAAGCCTGGGAAGATGATACAAAATGGCTTTTGCTTGGCACTGACAAAGGAGGTGCCAGGAAAGTCTTCCTGGGGAGAGCCTTCCACAGTTGGGTGCCACCACCGAGAAGTGCCTCTCCCCAGTCTCCTCAGAACCTCAGAACCAAAGCAGCTTATGGCAAAAGTAGGAAAATACCATTCAGAGCAGCTGAAAAAAGTGGAAGCCAAAACTATCAAATGGCAGCAGCTGAAGTATTATTAAACAATAGCACAAAACTAAAACCTCCAGCAGATAGTGCCGAACACTTAAAAGCGTCTTGTGGAAGAAGCTGCATCAGGTGCAAGAAGCAATATCCTCAATTGGCAGATATATACCAGTCTCAGGCGAGGAACTGGAAAGCGTGGGGCCAAATGGCCCTGAAATGCCCAAGGTCCCATCAGTGACAATTTTATGGAAAGCTTAAACGCATGCAAGAGAAGCACCGTGACAGTTCGCAGTAGCAGTTGTGGGACCGCACGGTCATCCTAGCTTTGCTAGGCTTAGATAACGCCTTTGGTGGGAGAGGCAACCATGGTCTCGATTTAGGCCTAAACAAATAGAATCAAACCTCTGCTACGTTCTCCTGTGGCCCCTTTACTCACCTGTCCACAGCCTCCGTCTAAGAGGTTTTTCACCCACCTTTTACCCAAGCCAACTTCCCTTGTTGTCAGCAACATTCTATGACTGAACCTTCCCCCACATTGGTTAGCAATATGAATGTTTGGATAAATCGCAGGTGCTCAGCCGGGGCTTAGGATGCACACTTCGAGGAGCCCCTGTTTTTATTCCTCTTTACATTGATCATTTTACCCCTTACCTCTTGTGATTTTCCATCCCATCACGTCATGGTGTTTTGGCCAGTGTTGCTTGGTTAAAGCTTCATTTTTATGTACTTTTCTAATCGTACAGAGAATGTCCTGATGATTTGGGCAATCTTACCCATTTTAAGGGTCCACAAAAGCTCCCTTTCCCCTTCTTTGTGCAAGCAGGACAAACCATTAATTTTTGATGGATTGCTGTGAGTTATGGGCGCTGCAACGGCCTTTCTGCAGCCAACAGCTGTATAACAAATGAACATATTAGTGATGGCAAAAGATTGGAAAACCAACAGAAGCAATTACCTCCTTAGCTCTTCCCTTCCGACTCCCCCCTCCCCCAGCAAAGAGGAAGGGGGAATTTCTAACGAAAAAAATGTTTAACTGGCAAAACTTAAAAGTGGGGCTTGGGAGATCCTTTCGTAATTACGAAACAATCTTCATTGCTCCTTATGTTCTAGCCTGCTGCAGCTTTTGTTGTTTTGTTTTGTAATGAAGAGATCTCCGCTTGCAAAGTTATTCATGTCATGAATTAAAAGTAATAACTGAAATTGTGATTTCCTTCTTTCTTTCTGTTGTTGGTATTCCTTTAAGATTTCGGAATTGCACCGATGCACTGAACGTGACCTCCATAACTTTTAAATTAAGAATTTATGCCAGCTAGAAATTTATGAAATATTTCAGCATGAAAGAGAGCCTTTTTCCCCCTCAGGAAAATTGAACAATAAATCATCCAGCTTTCGATTTACTGCCCTAAGGCTGGCCAGAGATAGGATATTCTCCCCCCCCCCAGTTCTTTCTGGGGGGGGGGATGTAATCGTGTAAGACAGCTTAGCTTCTGTCCTCCTGCTCTCTAGAATTTTTAATTTTAGCGGTTTCTGCTTGGATTTATTTCCAATATTCCTGCTTGGCTTTTCAATTTCCTCAGTTATTAAATTTTAATTCAGTGCATTAGCATTTAAATTAAAAAGGGGGGTTATTTTATCGAACTCACTCTCCCCGCAGCCCCGAATTGGTTGGTTTCTGCCATTCGTGCAAAAAAAAAAAAAAAAAGGTGAAATGCAGCTGATGTCTCCTAATGTACATTTACACAAATTCTAGAATAAAGGAAAAATCAGGGTTTGAAATAATACTGTGTTTTTGAGGAATTCCTTTTCCTCTGAGATTTTTTTAAGGGCACTCTGCCTAGCAATTTTTTAATTCATTTATTTATTTTAAGGGAAGAGGGAATTTTAAATTACTTAGGCAGTTAGTAGAAAAGGGCGTTTTACTAGCAAAGAGACAGCTGGCATTTAGGGAGAGGTTTGGATGCGACTTCCAAGTTCTAGAAGGAAGCCTGGCAGCGGGCAGGGAGCAGCGCTGGTTCGTGGTGTTACGTACACAGAACTAACTTTTCGACATGGGATGCGTCTGTGTGGGCATGTGCACGTCATTGTGGAAGAGATTCTGCCCCATGAGTGCTGGATTTGGTCTTGCAGATTTCCTCATCCCGAGATGCTCAGCTTTCATTCAAAGTTTTTAGCCTTCATGGACAGTTTGCAAAGATGGGCTTGAAAGGGCGTGGGCAATACCTAGTGAAACCTCAGAAGCTGCTGGGCCGCCCCCCAACACGTCCCTTGCAACTCCCAGGCCCTGAAGGACATCCGTGCTCCTGGTTTCTCCCTTCCTGGCGCTCCGTCTCTCCTTCTCGGGCCTCAGCTGCAGGCTGTGTGTCACCAGGAGCTCTTGGGAGGCCTATACACAGGCCTGTGGCTCACGCTGGCTCAGCTTGTCTGAGCGTGGAAAGCTAAGCAGGGTCAGGCCTGGTTGTTACTTGGATGGGAGACCCCTCCTCTAGTTTCCTGCATTGAGCAGGGGGTTGGACTCCATGGCCTTGTAGGCCCCTTCCAACTCTATGATCTATGGATCTAGTCCATACGGCAGCGCCACGGCAGCCCCCCCCCCCCCATCCATTCCTGTCTGTTGTGGCTGTTTCGACCCGGGTTGCTAAAGCAAGAGCTGTGGATAGGGCACAGGTGCACTGGAGGGCCAGGAAAGACCTAGGACCGGGCATCTCAGCCTGCCTCCTAAAACAGGGGCTGGCGAAGCAGCTGCTGTGGCCTCCTGTGTCTTCCCTCCCTCTCCACAGCTTCCGTGACTCGCATTGCAGGGCCACGCCTCTGTCTCGGGCAGGAGGGTTTCTCTGCCTGCTGCACAGTTCTCTCCCTCCCTAAAACGCCTTGCACCCGTGCAGATGGCCCTTGCCCCACTGTTGCCCCTGGGAGGTGGTTCCCACTCAGAAGCCGCCGAAGGTCATTTTCTGGCATGGTTTGTGGGCTTCAAGGAGCCCAGAGAGGCCTTTTCCCAAGCACCCCGTTGGCCCCCCTGGCTCAGCACTGCCTCCCTCACTGGCTGGCAGCAGTGGCTCTCCCGGCCTCTGGCACAGCAGGGTCTTTCCTACCTGGAGATGCCACGGAGCGTTGAACCGGCAACCTTCTGCAGGCAAAGTGGGCCCTCGGCCTCCGAGCGATGGCCCTTCCTCTGATGTTCTCCCTGAGCATGCATACTTATGTACACGCGTATGTAGGTAAACATTGTTTGGTTTGTGTTGTCCTTGCTGGGTTCCCCTTTTCCTGTGATTTCTTGATTTTCTTTGGGTTATCCCCTTCCTCTCCTGTGTTTGACAGATGTTACATCTAGCAAAGTCCACAAAAAGCTTCTGCCGTAATAAGTGTGTTAGTCTTTAAGGAGCCGTGTGGCTCTCTTCCCGTTACCTTTGTGACAGTTGGCCAATATCCAGGTTCGTGGGCAAGTAACTTTTTGTGCCTGAATTTGCAAGGCAGTTTGGAGGGCTCTCGTTTAATTCAAATTCTGGCAATGCCTGGAATTTTTTTGCGGGTGGAGGGCGATATTTCCTTCATTTTTGTGCTGCCTAGCCATGGAGTGGGGCGAGCAGCGTTGCAGAGCACTTTCTCGCCACACCTGGAGCCACGATGCCGTTGGCTTGCTGCGTCCCATCCTAATCGCTTTTGTGCATTTTAAACGTGTCTTTTGTGGTCCCTGCAATACTTCAGCATATTTACGTATTTTTCTTTTAAACAAGTGGAAGCTACCAACTCCCAAGAAATTCACCCGTGTCCCCCTCTCTCTCTTTGCCCAGGCTGAGGGGAGCAGCAGCATTGGGACGAGAGCCTCTGCAGGCAGGTAAGGGCCTTCTGGGCCTCTCTTCTTTGTGAGAACTGCATAGCTGTTTTGCTGGAGGAGGATGATATCTTGCTCCAGTTGGTTCTTAACTAATGTAGTTGAAATTGTGAATATTGGATTTCCACACCACCCCAGAGCAGCGTAGAAGAGTGTGAGGCCCAGGCAAAGTCGGTCTTCATAAATCTATTTATAATTTTGTTGATTGTTTTTTTTTTTATCCTGCCCTCTCTCCAAGGAGCTCACAGTACGGTACCTGCTTTTCCTCCTGCTGTGTTATCCTCACAACAACCCTGTGAAGTAGGTTAGGCTGAGAGAGGTCAACTGGCCCAAGGTCACCCAGTGAATTTTGGGGCAGATCAGGGGATTGGACCCAGGACTCCCTGGTCTTATTCGGACATTCTAACCTAGCCCCTAGCACCCTCCAGATGTGTTGGACTACCCTGGTTGGGAATGATGGGAGTTGTAGTCCAACATATGTGGAGGGTACCAGTTGGAGAAAGCTGCTCTAAATACCGTACCTCCTGGCTCAGTGATGGATATTGTCACCGTAGGGAGTGATTTGCACGCCTGGGGTGGCTCCAAGTCCCCTTCTCCTACCTGGGACCCCGTGTGACACACGAAGGAAAACATAATCTCTGAAACCCTATCCAATATGCAAAGAGGTTTTCAAGCACACTGTGCAGTGATGCTTGGGGGTGTGGGGGTCCCATCATGCACAGGGCAAATTGCAGATCCTTCTAGACCCCCCCCCCCCCAAAAAAAAACCCTGACCATTTTGGAGTCAGTCACCTCAGCCAAGGGACAGAAGGAAACCGAACCCCGGTTCCTTTTTCACTTGGTACGATGGCTTTCAAACTGCCTTCAGCAGGTCCTTTCTACTCTGACATCTCTTGCGGAATCCATGTGTGTAAATGTTGGGGTGGTGGTGTTAGAAGATGCACATTCAGTTCACATGGTGTTCTGGCTACATCTCCCTGTCACCCATTGTGAACCAAGAGTGGGCCCTGGAGCACTTCTGAGGCACGTGCGCACACACTGTGACGCTATTTATTTATTACATGTCACTCTCACTCTGTAATTTATTTATTTATTTCATAGTTTTATAGACCTCTGACTATATTTAAAAATATTCCTAAGCAGTTTGCAAAATTAAATATATTAAAATATGTGATACACATTAAAATACACATTAAAAACAATACCACACCATAATTACAACAAACTTATTGCAAACAGAACTTCCTGTTACAAAATAACAATGGGTTCTCAGGCTGCTCACACAATAAAACAGCTTAGAATGACAACAATAAGCTAGGCAATCGTCTCCTCCCGTATGTACCTGCCCGGACACTAAGATCTTCCTCAGTGGTCCTTCTCCGAGAGCCCCTGCCAAAGGAAGTGAGGCAGGTGGCCACCAGGAGGAGGGCCTTTTCTGTTGTGGCACCCCAGTTGTGGAATGAGCTCCCCAAAGAGGCTCGCCTGGTGCCTACTTTGTACTCTTTCCGGCGCCGGGTGAAGACCTTTCTATTCCCCCAGGCATTTTAATCATCTTAATTATTTTAATCTTATAGCTGTTTTTAACTGCTGCTAGCTCTGCTGTTTGTTTTTAATCTGTGGTAAAGTTAATCTGTGGTAATCTGTGATAAAGTTTTATCTTTATTTTATATTGTATTTTATGGTTTTAACTGTTGTAAACCACCGAAAGAGCTTCGGCTATTGGGCGGTATAAAGATGTATTAAATAAATAAATAAACAAATAAATAAACAAATAGGCAATAAAGGGTTTTAAAGCCTTGGAAAATTTGAATCATGATAATAAAAATCTAAAATGCTGTGGGTAGGGGAGAAGAGCAATGTCTGTGCTAGGTGCTGAAAAGAGAACCGTGTGGGCACCAGGCGGGCCTCTCTGGGGAGGGCGTTCCATAAACGGGGGCCACAACTGAGAAGGCCCTCTCTCTTGTAGCTCACGTCCCCCCACCTAGCTTCCTTGGGCGGGGTACCTGGAGGAGGGCTTCCGCAGATAGATCTCTCTATACACATGTGGCGACATCCCTTTCGACACACTGACCCTCAGCCCTCGAGGACTTGAAAAGGCAACACCAGCACCTGCAGTGGGCCCAGAAACAGGACTGGACGCCAGGGCGACTGACACAGTTGCATTGACCAGTCCAGTTGATAGCCTAGCAGCTTTGTTTTGGACTAGCCAAAGTCTCTCAACCATTTTTGGCAGTAGCACAACGTACAACACATTGCAGTAATCTAACCAGGAGGTTACCAAAGCATGGATAACTGGCACCAGGCTATGACGTGTTTTGCATGATCCAAACAGCCCGCCATGGGGCTGCGGCGTGTGCCGGGCGGTATTTGCATATTCAGCGCCTGGCTGCGGGTGGTCGTGTCATGCCAACGCAGGGACTGAGTTAGGCGAGATGATGTTTAACCCTCACACAACCCACAGTCCCCAGGTTCGCACAACACAACAAGCCGCGGCCAGGCGCTGAATATTCAGAACGGCCGCCCGCACATGCCGCAGCCCACCATGCTTTCAATAAGTCATGGTGCGCTGTCCGATCATGCAAACCGGACCTGTCTGTCCAGGTAGGGTCGCAGTTGGCATATCGGCCTAAACTGGTAAAAAGGGATCTGAGGCCACCTGTGCCTCCAGTTTCAATGATGGATCTAAGAGCACCCCCAAACTCCGTACCTCCTCCTACCAGGGGGGGGTGCAGCCCCCTCCAGAACAGGTTGAACACCGCTTGGCCGGGCAGACTCGTCTGGGTTGAGCTTCAGTTTGCTGGCCCTCATCCAGCCCCGTGCCTTGCTCATGTACTGGTTCAGGACATGCAGTGCCTCCACTGGGTTAGATGAGAAGGGCAGGCAGAGCTGGGTGTCAACCGCCTCTCAGCCCACACCTCCAGATAGCCTCCCCCAGCAGCTTTGTGTAGATGTTGAACGGCTTGGCAGGGATCACATTGAACCCCAAAGGACCGCGTCGAAACAGAGCAGCAAACCTGCACGAGCTGCTCCTGGACCTTTGCTGGCTGACCTAGAAAGGTGGAAGATACTTTGCCTTTTGCCTTTTGTCTCTTCTCTGCCTGGTTTGCTATCACAATTACTATTTAAGAGTTTTATCATTTCTAGGACTCAGCTGTTTTGTCATCATGTGTAATTTTGTGAGCCGCTTGAGAGGCAGAATAAAAATTGTTTTAAAATCAATAAAATTCTCTTGCAAATTTCCCAGAAATGTGATGCCACTGCCTAGGAACTTTTGAAGTAGGTATCTCCCCCCCCCCCCAACCCGGGAGCTCTGCATTTGAGTTCACATGAAATCAAGGCGGAGGAGCGTGCGTGCGAGTTGCTTCTGTTGCTGTCTTCCGAGAATTGCAGGACAAATTATTCCTAGCTGAAAGAAGTGGCCTCTCATAATTGGCCCCCCCTCCCGATTCTCTTTCATAAGGGAGGGAGGAGTGTGTCTTTTTAAACAGCTTTTAGGCCCTTGTTTTATTATTCATGGAATGTTGAAAAATGCAGACTCCCAATGCCGTGAGATCCGTTCCCTTCATGCTGTTGCTGTTTGTTTCTCGTCGCCGTAGTCAGAGGAGTCCAGACTGATTCCTGGCTAATGCTTGAAATGTTTCTCTTATCATTGGTGCGAAGAACTCAGTTTGAATTTCCCACATCTGTGGATGGAACCCCGTATATCAGTGTTCTCCAACGTTGAGTCCCCAGATGTTTTTGGCCTACAACTCCCAGCATGCCCCAGAGCTGGCTGGGGCATGCTGGGAGTTGTAGGCCAAAAACATCTGGGGACCCAACGTTGGAGGACACTGCCGTAGAATCATAGAAAAGTAGAGTTGGAAGGGGCCTACAAGGCCATCGAATCGAACCCCCTGCTCAATGCAGGAATCCAGGTCAAAGCATCCTTGACAGATGGCTGTCCAGCTGCACCTTGAATGTCTCCAGAGTGGGAGAGCCCACGGCCTCCCTAGGTAGTTGGTTCCATTGTCTTATTGCTCTGACAGTCAGGAAATTTTTCCTGATGTTTAGGTGTAATCTAGGTTCCTGTAGCTTGAGCCCATTATTCTGTGTCCTGCAAACTGGGATGATTGAGAAGAGATCCTGGCCCTCCTCTGTGTGACAACCCTTCAAGTACTGGAAGAGTGCGATCATATCTCCCCTCAGTCTCCTCTTCTGAAGGCTAAACATGCCCAGTTCTTTCAGTCTCTCCTCATAGGGCCTTGTTTCCAGTCCCTTGATCATCCTTGTTGCCCTCCTCTGAACCCTCTCTAGTTTGTCTACGTCCTTCTGAAAGTGTGGTGCCCAGAACTGGACGCAGTACTCCAGATGAGGCCTAACCAGTGCTGAGTAAAGGGGAATTATCACTTCCCGCAATTTGGAAGCTATACTTCTATTAATGCAGCCCCAAATAGCATTTGCCTTCTTTGCAGCTACATCACATTGCTGGCTCATATTCAGTTTGTGATCTACCACAATTCCAAGATCCTTCTCACTTGTAGTATTGAGAAGATCCCCAGCCACGGGGCCTCTCCTCACTCGCCCGCCCGCCCGCCTGCCTGCCTTCGCAGCTCAGTCACTCTTGCCTGCTGGAATTCTAAAGCAGCGATTCCGGCCTACTTAGCCCATTGACTACATCTGTATTTAGCACAATGATCCTGCAACCTAGGTGTGGAGGCGGCTACCCGAATTTCAGTTTTCCCTGTGAAATCAGGTTCTTTTCTGGTAACTAGTGCTTAATCCAGAGTCCCAGAGCAGTAGTAAAATGAAATCAGGGAATTCCATTATTTTGACATACATGAATGAAAAGAGTTGAGTCAGAACTTGAACATAAGAAGAGCCCTGAGTCTGGATTATGCCAAAGTGGGTCCATCTGGCCCAGCCTCCTGGCCAATCAATAATAATCAGATGCCTCCAAGAAGCCCACTGTTGGGGTGCAAAGGCAGTAGCCCTCCTTCCTTTCTCGTTGCCATCCCCCCCCACCCAGCAACTGTTATGCAAAGGTAGGTGACCACTGAGCCTGGAGGTTCCATTGAGCTGTTGTGGCCAGTAGCAATGGGCAGATCCCTCTTCCTCCTCAAATGTGTCTAACCCCTTTTGAAGCCATCAAAGCCGATGACCCTCATCACGTTCTGCAGCAGGGAGTTTCATCCATTTGTTCTGCCTTGCATGAAGAAATCCTTTCTAGTGTCCATCCTGGATTCTTTGCCACCTGCAGCATTTGCCAGGACTTGTATTAAAAATAATACATTTTTTAAAAGAATCTGTGGCCTGACAAATCAGGGCCTTAGTCACCCAGAAAGTTTTTTTTTAAATCAAGGGCCAAATTCTGTTTCAGAGAAGCTCTCCGAGGCGGCATTCCAGTGGTGGGCAGGGCCAAATGCAAAATGGGGTGGGGCCAAAGGCAAAATGGGGCAGGGCCAAAAAGAACCCCCCCCCCCCATGCCGGTCCCTGGAGCTGCAGGAGAGGCGGCATTTCGGGCGTCCAGGAGGGGGCGGAAGCAGCAAGGAAGGCTGCTGGAGGGACCTCCAGGCGATGGGTGCTCGGGGGAAGGGCGCAGGGCTGCCTGAGGAGCCCTGGCGGACTGGACTGGGGCTCCGTGCCTGAGGTTCTGCTCCCCCGAATCAGGTTGGCCACTGAAGTGTGGCGCCCAGATGGTGCCACGTGTGCCCTGAGGTGTTTACCGCAGTGGCTCTTCCTTCAAATGGATATTCATCGTTGTGGTTGTGTTTAAACATTTAAACAAAAAATATTTTTGTTGTTGGCAGCTTGCAAACTATATTTTTCTTGTGGCTTCATTATCCCCACTTGGATTTGTGACAATTCTAGCACATCATGTTTCATAGAATCATAGAATCATAGAAAAGTAGAGTTGGAAGGGGCCCACAAGGCCATCGAGTCCAACCCCCTGCTCAACGCAGGAATCCAGGTCAAAGCATCCCTGACAGATTATTGTCCAGCTGCACCTTGAATGCCTCCAGACTCGGAGAGCCCACCACCTCCCTAGGTAGTTGATTCCATTGTCTTATTGCTCTGACAGTCAGGAAATTTTTTCTGATGTTTAGGTGGAATCTAGGTTCCTGTAACTTGAGCTCATTATTCCCACAGGCTATATGCCTGTACTCTTCCCTTGTAGCCTGTCCTTCCTTCCACTTCCTATACGTGTCCTTTTTTGTTTTCAGGTCATCTTTGAGTTTATTGTGAAGCCACATTGGCTTCTTCTGTTGCCCTCTGCCTTTTTTCCTTGTGGGAATTGTTTACAATTGTGCCTTTAAAATTTCTTTTTTTAAAAACTCCCACCCATCCTGGGCTCTTTTTCTCATTAGAGTCGTTTGCCATGGGATCTTACTTATCATTGTTCTGAGTTTGTTAAAATTGGCTTTCCTAAAATCCAGGGTACGTGTTTGGCTACACTCAGCTTTTGCTCCCCTTAGAATCAAGAACTCAAGTATAACATGGTCACTTTCCCCCAGGGTTCCCGAAACTGCCACTTTATCCACTAACTCGTCTCTGTTGGTTAGAATCAGGTCAAGGATAGCCGATCCTCTAGTTCCTTCCTCCACTTTCTGTAGGAGGAAGTTATCAGCAGCACAACTCAGGAATTTCTTGGAGGGGCCATGTTTGGCTGAATAAGTCTCCCAACAGATATCAGGGAAATTGAAGTCACCCATTACTACCACATCATGCCTCCTTGAAACATTTGCAATTTGCTTTTCAAAAGTTTCATCCTCGTCTTCTCCTTGATTGGGTGGTCGGTAGTAGACTCCAACTGCCGTGTTCGTCTTATCCTTTGCCCCCTTTATTTTAACCCAGATGCTCTCAATGGGGCTGCCAAGCTCCTCTTCCTGTATCTCTGTGCAGAGATACGTATCTTTAACATACAGCGCAACTCCACCTCCCTTTCTGTTGCTTCTGTTCCTTTTGAACAAGTTATACCCGTCAATCGCTGTATTCCAGCCATGGGAGTCATCCCACCAGGTTTCAGTTATCCCTATCAAGTCGTATTTGCCCTCATGTATCAAGAGTTCAAGTTTGTTTTGTTTGTTGCCCATACTCTGGGCATTAGACATTGAAGACTATGTGCTTTATAGTCCGACTTTCTTCCTACATTTTGTGGTAGACTATCATTGGGCACCGCTGGAGCTGTTCTCTCCGTTGTGGCACAGAGGCCTTCTTCCATTGTTACCCCCGAGTTTATGTCTCCCTCCCCTGTTGGATTCAGTTTAAAGCCCTCCTGATGAAGTTCCTCATGCTGTGGCCAAACACATTCTTCCCAGTCCTTGTGAGGTGCAACCCATCCTTTGCCAGCAGTCCATCTTCCAGGAAGTGTAGCCCGTGGTCCCAGAATCCAAATCCCTCACGTCGGCACCACCTTCGTAGCCAGTCATTCACTCGGAGTATTTTTCTTTCCCTTCTATCCTTTCCTCCTTTATGACTTATTTCATTGGTCCTTGCAACAACCCTGTGAAGTAGGACCACTGTTTCCATTTCCCAGATGATGGGGTTTGTGCTGTGCACCAGGAATTAGCCCTGAGCTCAGCTCGCCTGTGGGCGGCAGACCCCTCCTTGCATTTCCCAAGAGAGGGAGCTGGGGGGGGGGGTTGTATTTCCTGTGGATCCATAATTGGAATCTCAGGACCATGGAAAGGGGGGTGGGCAGGGTGGGCTCCCCTGCCTTGATCTCGAATGAGTGAAGCTGAAGTATATTGAGTGCAGATCCAACAGTATTACATGATAAAAGGAAAGTTATGGTGAGGAGGAGGTAAGGAATAATTAACTCAAACATGTAATTATTTAAGACGTTTTTATCCTGCCTCTCCCACAACTCCAGGTGGCTTACAAACACCTTTTGAAATCAGACACAGTCACCTCCAGGACTATTTTACTGGCACAGAACAGAGCTGCTGCAGAGGAGCTTCGGCCGAACTGCAACACGCCAGGGTAGCCACACAACCCGCAGACCCTGTGAGTGGTCGCAGCTGGGGTCAGAGCAAGGGCCTGCCTCGCCCTGCAGAGGCCCCTCCCCCAAGCTCCCCTCGCTTTGAGATCCTTTCGGAGGAGGCGCCAGGGACGGAACTTGGGGCCTCCTGCGTGTGGAGCGGGTGTTCTGTGAGCCGTGGGCCCTTCCCTGCCGACGCGACGGCCCTGTCTTCCCGGGTCAGGCCACTTCTCCCGTCGAGCCCAGTTCTGCCTACTCTGATGGGCAACAGTTGGCTCTACACGAGATCCTTTTGACAGAAGACAGTGCCACGGCTTGAACCCAGGGCCTTTGGGGCACCGCAGGATCTTAATCCCTGCCTGTGTGTGTCCCCCTTCAATGTGGGCTTTAAGATCTGCCAGGGAGGCTTTATTGTCTCTTCCCTCTGGATGGCCACACCAGGGCGGCTCGATCTATGACCTTCTTGGCTGCTTCCTCCTGTCTTTGGAATTCCCTCCCCAGGGAAGGTCCGCGTGGCTGAGTCTCCTGGTAAAACCTCCCATGCCCAGGTGACCTTTGACCCTCTGTGAGGCCATCAGGACCCTCTGCTCTTACTGTCACAGCCCTTAACTTTGTTTTTTCATAGAATCATAGAAAAGTAGAGTTGGAAGTTCTTTTTGGCCCTGCCTCATTTTGCCTTTGGCCCCACCCCATTTTGCATTTGGCCCTGCCCACCACTGGAATGCCGCCTCGGAGAGCTTCTCTGAAACAGAATTTGGAAGGGTTCAAGGGTTCAACAAAGTTAAGGGCCTACAAGGACATCGAGTCCAACCCCCTGCTCAATGCAGGAATCCAGGTCAAAGCATCCCTGACAGATGATTGTCCAGTTGCACCTTGAATGCCTCCAGACTGGGAGAGCCCACCACCTCCCTAGGTAGTTGATTCCATTGTCTTATTGCTCTAACAGTCAGGAATTTTTTCCTGATGTTTAGGTGGAATCTGGGTTCCTGTAACTTGAGCCCATTATTCTGTGTCCTGCAAACTGGGATGATCGAGAAGAGATCCTGGCCCTCCTCTGTGTGACATCCCTTCAAGTACTGGAAGAGTGCGATCATATCTCCCCTCAGTCTCCTCTTCTGAAGGCTAAACATGCCCAGTTCTTTTAGTCTCTCCTCATAGGGCCTTGTTTCCAGTCCCTTTATCATCCTTGTTGCCCTCCTCTGAACCCTCTCCAGTTTGTCTATGTCCTTCTTAAAGTGTGGTGGCCAGAACTGGACACAGTACTCAAGATGAGGCCTAACCAGTGCCGAGTAAAGGGGAATTATCACTTCCCGCGATTTGGAAGTTATACTTCTATTAATGCAGCCCGAAATAGCATTTGCCTTCTTTGCAGCCACATCGCATTGCTGGCTCATATTCAGTTTGTGATCTACCACAATTCCAAGATCCTTCTCACTTGTAGTATTGTTGAGCCAAGTGTCCCCCATTCTGTAACTCTGCATTTGGTTTCCTCTCCCTAGGTGCAGCACTTGGCATTTATCCCTATTAAATCTCATTCTGTTGTTTACGGCCCAGTGCTCCAGCCTATCGAGGTCACTTTGAATTTTGTTTCTGTCTTCCAGAGTATTAGCTGTTCCACCCAACTTTGTGTCATCTGCAAATTTGATAAGCATTCCCTGTACCTCCTCATCCAAGTCATTAATAAAAATGTTGAAGAGCACCGGGCCCAGGACCGAACCCTGTGGTACCCCGCTCGTTACCTCTCCCCAGTTTGAGAATGAACCATTGATAAGCACTCTTTGAGTCCGATTCTGTAGCCAGTTGTGGATCTAAGTTGTCATTTTGTGTTTTACGAATTCCTTACCTAAGCCACTTCAAGAGCCTGTTTTTCAGGGTCAAATAAGAGAAAGAGATCTAGATATGGGAATCTATATATATAAAAGAAAGTGTCCTGACTGACTGACTGACTGATTGACTGACTTGACTCATCAACGCCCAGCTCAAACCGTTTAGTCTAGGAACATGACATTTTGAAGGGACATTGCTTTTATGACATAGACCCCCACTAAGAAGGATTTTGGGAAATTCCATCCCTAACGGGGTGAGAAAAACAGGCAAAATTGCCTCACTCTCATATCTGAAGTTCTGCAAATCGGCCTCACCTCAGAATTCCTGCAGGGGCCAATAGGAGCAGTTATGCAAATAGCCCATACAACACTTAGAATGTTCGTATGAATTCCTGCAGGGGCCAATAGGGCTGGGTATGCAAATCTCCCTTAGGCCATTTAGAATGTTCTCTGAGGAAGTGAAAAGGGAGGGAAACTTTTTACATGTCTGACTGACTGTTGTGTGGGGGGCATCGTTGCATAGGCTCCACTCCATCACATTTTGACGGATCTACCCCAAACTTGGCACGGTCACTCTTCATCACCTGTAGACAATCAGGATTAACCTGATTTTTCCTTAAGAACAGATATTTCTGTCACAAAAGATTTCTGCTGCCAGCACCCAGCCTAAACGTTACACTTTCAGTCAGAGACACTGCATCTTTTTATTTATTTATTTATTTATTATATTTATACCCCACCTTTTTTTCCTTCAAGGAACCCAAGGCAGCTTACATAATCCTCCTCCTCTCCATTTTATCCTCACAACAACCCTGTGAGGTAGGTTAGGCTGAGAGTCAGTGACTGGCCCAAAGTCACCCAGTGAGTTTCATGGCTGAGCGGGGACTAGAACCCGGATCTCCCGAGTCCCAGTCCAACACTCTCACCACTACGCCACACTGGCCCTTTAAAACATCTTTTAAATGTTTCTTTTAAAAACAATGTTTCTTTTAAAAACAATTATACCAAATCCTAAAATCCACCCGAGCGAAGCCGTGGGCAACAGCTAGTAATACAGTAATACCTTGGATTGCAAGTAACTTGGTTTGAGAGCGTTTTGCAAGACAAGCAAATTTTTTTAAAAAAATATTTTTTTAACTTGATATACAAGCGACGTCTTGCAATACAAGTACTGTTGTACGACTTAAATTAAAAATCTCTGTACAAATTTTTTGGGGGAATTTTGTTTTGATATAAGAGTGTTTTGGATTGCAAGCACGTTTCCAGAACGAATTATGCTCTCAATCCAAGGCATGGCTGTGCATAAATAGAGCCTACCACTTAGCTGTGGCCCTTCCCCCAAATACCTTCTGACTCTCTTCCTCTGTCATTATATTTGAGTGCCTTGTGAAGACACCTTGGTTTGCTCTGGCTTCACCCTCAGTAACCCGTTTTCACTTTTGCTTTTCTTTCTTCCTAATGTGCCTTGTCTTTAATTTTAGACAGTCAGCTTGTGGGCAGGGCCAGCGGTTTTTTGTGCAGTGCCTTGCAGTTTTAGGCGCTTATTAAATAATAGCAAAGGGCCCCCAAACAGCAGCCCTGTTGGGCTTCAGCAAGCAGCAGGTTCCAGGCAGTTGGGTTCCAGGACCCGGTGGAGGTGGCTGCTGGTCTAGGTGGGCCAGAAGCAAGCGGGGCTCATTCAGAATCCATAGCAGCAACTGTGGGGCCAGAGGAAGGCACATGGTCAAGATCCAAGGCAGCCAGAGAAGAGTTGCCTGGACAACAGTGCTAGCTCTGAGGCTGGGACTTTCTAAAGCCCAGTATGCCCCTTGGGGGTCAGCTGACAGGACACTCAGGCCGGTGGTGCTGCAGCCGGGGTGCTGCCCCCAAAGCCCAGAGCTCGTTCTGCTGGGCTGGCAGTGGAAGCATTGCTGGTTCGGGGGACTTGAGGAGAGCCCTGATGCGGAGTCAGACCGAGGGTCCACCCAGCCCAGCATTCTGTTTCCTCAGCGGCCGACCAGATGCCCTCATGGGAAGCCCACAAGCAGGACAGCAGTGCAGTTATATCACCTTCCCACCCACACTCCCCAGCAACTGGTGTACAAAGACATACTGCCTCTGATCCTGGAGGTAGCATAGAGCCATCAGGACTAGTAGCCATCAGTAGCCTTATCCCCCTTCAGGAATTTGTCCAATCCCCTTTCAAACCCTCCAAATTGGTGGCTGTCACTACATCCTGTGAAAGTGAATTCCATAGTTTAACTACTATGTGCTGTGTGAAGAAGGACTTCCTTTCATCTGTCCTGAATCTCCTACCAATCAGCTTCATGGGATGACCCCATTGGGTTCTAGTATTATGAGAGAGGGGAAAAATAATCTCCCTAACCACTTCCTCCATACCATGCATCATTTTACACACCTCTGTCATGTCCCCTCTTACTACTTGCCTTTTTTTGAAGCAAAAAAGCCCCAGACATTGTGCCCTTTCCTCAGGGGAGTTGCTCCAGCCCCATAAATATTTTCGTTGCCCTTTTCTGCACCTTCTCCAATTCTACAATATCCCCTTTTAGGTATGGTGTCCAGAATTGTACACAGTGTTCCAAGTGTGGTCACACCATAGACTTGTATACGGGCCATATGATATTGGCAGTTTTATTTTCTTCTTCTTTTTTTCAGTTCTTATTTTAATTAAAGACAAAACAAACACCACAAAACATGTAACATCCCCAAAAAAGGAAATAAAGAGGGGGAAAACTAACTAAAATGGACTTCCGATTATCCCCACAACAAATACAAGTAACAACAATTTCTCTTACTCTATAATTACAAAGAAAATTCACTTTTTTCTATTGTCTAAAATGTTTCTTTCAACAAATGCACAAATAAACAAATCATTTTTAATTCTAGCCCCTACAAAATGTCTATTTAAGAATTCCACTCATCAATAAGCGAAAAAGTTATATTTTCTCTAATTGATGACATATGTTAGCTATCTCTACCAGATTGGCAGTTTTATTTTCGATGCCGTTCCTAATTATGCCCAACATGGAGTTTGCCTTTTTACAGCAGCCGCACGCTGGGTTGACATTTTCGTCGAGCTGTCCACCACAACCCCAAGATCTCTTTCTTGGTCAGTCACCGTTAGCTCAGATCCCATCCGTGTATATGTGAAGTTAGGATTTTTTGCCCCAACATGCATCACTCTACACTTGCTTACATTGAACCACATTGCCATTTTGATGCCCAGTTTGGATAGATCCTTTTGGATCCTTCGCAATCCCTTTTTGATGTCATCAGCAAACGTGGCCACTGTACTGCACACTCCTAATTCCAGATCATTTGAGAACGTTGCCTTGCTGGCACCTTACAATCACACAGATTTAGTGACCAAAATGTTGTGTTAAAACAAGAGTGGGCAACTTATGGCCCTCCAGATGTTTTGGCCTAGAACTGCCATCAGTCCTCACTAATGGCTGTGCTACCTAGGACTGATGGGAGTTGTGGGCCAAAACATCTGGAGGGCCACAAGTTGCCCACCGCTGCTTGAAAAGGGGTGCCGCGACAGGCTCCGCACCTTGTGTCGTTTGCAGAAAAGTCTCCACCCCCCTCAACCTAAACTCCCTCTTGACCTTCAGTGGGACCTCTCCTATCTTAACTGATGGGGTGGGGAGAGCCCCCCCCCCCTGAAAGATTGTTTATGCAACTTTTCAGATTATTGAGTGAGATGGATCTCCAGGATTGACAGTAAATGCTTCCAGTGAAGCACACATTAAAGATCACCACTACTAGCATTTGCAGGTCCTAATTTTCATGTGTTGTACTAGCTTACCCTTTGCTTTGCTTGCGGTTAACAAAAGTTCTGTTAATGATATCCAAATGCTGATAACTTAGTGTCTGTTATCAGAATTTTTGCTTTCCCTGCTCTCTCCCGCACCACTCCTTCTCCAACCAAGGGAGCGCCTGAAGAGGTCCCAGAAGAGCATGAAGGCAGAAGGCTCCGATCCAGCGGTGTCCCCGTGCTCGCCCAGCGAGGAGGCAACAGTGATGACAATGACCGAGGTAAAGGTGAAGACGGAGATACCGGATGACTACGTTGAGGAAGTGATCTGGCAGGACGACGCCAAAGATTCCAAGAAGAACGTGAAGGACGGGGCTGGAGAGGTGCCGGCAGAGATCTGCGTGGTGATCGGCGGGGTCCGCAACCAGCAGACGCTCGGTAAGCTAGGTCGGTGGCCACTGCTTGGCTTAACCTTTTCAGGGGGCGGGGCGGGGCGGGGCGGGGCGGGGCGGGGCTGGGGAGGACAGGGGCAGCTTCCCCGCTTTGGGGCTTTATCGGCTTCGTTTCGGGGAAGGGGGGGCTGTCACTGCATGTTTTGAGTATGGCTGTTTCCTGATCAATTAAATCCTACTTGATTCATCAAATGAGTTTTAATCTGTCAGTCAAATCGGTATAGTCTTGTGTATGACTATAAAACAGTGCTTTCGAAGCAGGTGGGGGGGAGCATTCCTCCTTTATTTTTTGACAGCACCTGTCTGTGTCGTGGTAGGCACCATTTTTGGAAGAGGCATCCCTTCCTGTGTGAGTGAGAAGGCAGAATGCCTCTTCTACGATGGTGCTGGCCGTTGGCAGTTTTTGATCAGCGCTGATATGAAAATGTATTCTGTGTGCGTGTTGCCCAGTTAACTGGGGTTTCCTTTGCAGTTGATTTAAAGAGATTTTCCATTTGGATTCATAAAAGGAGGGATTCCTGAGTGAGGGTGGAGTTACACTTGTCATTCCCTGATCCCCCCACCCCCCGCTGCTCCTCTCTTGTCTCAGGTGAAGCGGCAGCAGGTGGATTCAGAGTGAGCAGAGGACTGACATGCGTCTGCTGGAACAGTTGAACCCCTTTCCATCCTATCCATTTGTCCGCTGAAAACCATTCCTCCCCCCCGCTGATTTTGGAGAGAAAAATATACAAGGCTTTTCTACACGAGGCATTTATTGTGTGCTTACCATTCCCTGCTCGCAGTCATTTATGAGTTCTTTAGACAACGTTGTGACCTTCCAATTGTGCTTCTGTGTCTTATGTGCACTTTCAGTGCGTTTTTTTTAGAGCAGGGAAAGTGCAGCATTTAATTGTGAAAGCAAAAGAAACCACTTTTCTCATTTGCATATTTGCACTATTCCTCTACACCAGAGTGCCACCTAGAGGTTATATAGCGGAAAATCAGGAAAGGAAACACACTTTGTGCAGTGCTCAGATCTCAATTCTGCAACGAAACCAAAAGTAGATACAGCGGATTAACAGCCTTGTGTAAAAAAGCTCACAGAAACAAGTATCTTTTCTCTCTCTAGAAGAAAAGCAGGGGGGGTTGCACACACGAAGCTTGAGTGGGCAAACGGCTAGGAAGGAAAGGGTTCAGCAGCCCCTTTTTCCCCTTCCCCTCAGTCTGAAAGCACTGGGGAGGCAGGGGTGTGTGTGGAGAGAATTGATGTACGTGTACTTCCGCCCTCAGTGCATGCCACTTTGTGTGAACCTCCTTCTCTTTATGTTCCCTGAGGAAACATGATGCTCAGATGGTTGGATTCTGGGGGAGGCCCTGGAGCCTCCCCCGGGCCCCAGGGGGCTTCCTAGCCGGCTCTGAGATAGCCCCGCTTCCAAGGCTGGAGGCAGAGGGCCCTTCCGTGCTGCCACACACGCGTCTGCCAGTGGGGGCAGCCACAGAGGCCCGGGTGCTGGGGACATGAGACGGGGGGTGGCCAGTGGCTCGTGCCCCGCTTGCCTGCGTCCCAGGCGTGGCACCTGCTTGGCTGCCGTTGCAATCCCATGCTGGACATCACTCGTATTACCTAGAAAGGCCGTTCTTGGGGGCTTAAAATTCCCAGCCATGGGAAGGGGATCAAGCCAGTCAAGAAGCGTTTCCTTCTCTACTTCTTTTGATGATTGTTTCTTCTCAGATTAGAATAAACTGTCGAAGAATGTCAAAATACAGCTTTAAAGAACCCATAGTCTAAATACCTGTACAACTTATAATCTTTCAACGTTACTTTAAAGATTTCAGCACAACTGTTGCAACCCCCCAGCCTCCAGCACAGGGGTCCTCAAACTTTTTAACAGGGGGCCAGTTCATTGTCCCTCAGACTGTTGGTGGCCCGGACTATAGTTTGAAAAAAATATGAACGAATGGATCAAGTAAAAAAAGGACCGGGGTCCTTTTTTTTTTACTGGATTAAATGGAAAGTTATTCAGTTAATAATAAATTAATTATACATTATTTTGCTGTCTAAAATTGAAATACATTTTAAAAAGGAATAGAAAGGCTTGATTTGCACACTGCACATATCTTATTTGTAGTGCAAAGAAACAGGAAAAAACAATACAAGGATCACAGCCTTAAAAGTACAAACACAGAGACTGGGGGGGGGGCCTCCACGGAGCCACAACCCCTCCTGACTCCTCCATGGACCATAAGGGGGGCCGGGGTGTGCAGGGCGGGGGGGTGCTGTTTGAATTTCTGCACTCCCCCCTCCCCCCCAGATCTTGGGCCACACCAGCTCCAGGTTCTGCCGCTTGGGGTGAGCTGGGCAGCGGCAGAGCCGAGTATGGAGGCCAGAATATGGGGCGCAGTTGCCCCCCCCCCCCGCGCCACAGGGTTACAGTGGCTAGCCCTGCAGGCATCCGGGCCGGTCCCGCTGGGCCAGAGGCGACTGAGAGGGGCTCCCCGGCGCCCACCCCGGTGCGGAGCGGAGCTGCAGCACCCACGGCTGGCGCTCCCCACTTGGGTGGCCGCGACTCTCCAGGAGTATCAGATGCCGGCGTGGAAGTTCCTGAAGAGGAAGGCAGTCGTCGCCCATCTCCCAGCTGTAGTGCACCACGTTGGACGCGTCGTCGTCGTAGCCATTGGCGGCCGTCTCGTTGCCCACTGCGGCTGCGTCGTCGTAGCCATAGTCGAGGCAGTTGGTGCGCTTCTGGGGCCTGCAGGTGGGCTTGGGCACCCGCTGCGTCCCCTCGCACTAGTGCGTCGTGCCGAAGGCCGTTGCCAATAAGAGCAGCGCCAGCAGGTTGAGCGCCATGGCCAGCAGCGCCTGTGCCCAGCGGCCGCCGCCGCCCCCAGGGTCCTGCCGCGGCTCAGCCGGCAGTGGCCCTCGGCGTTCCTGTGCCACCTCCTTCATGCTGCCCGGCGCCTGGCTCCGCAGCAACTACCGTCCGCCATGGCGTGGCTCCTCAGGCACAGCCGGAGCCCACTGACCAGCCGCCGCCGGGAGGGGAGGACGACGGGCGCTGTTCGCGCCCCGCCACTGGCTCAGCTGCCCCATCTCCCCTTCCCTCGCAAGGAGTCTCTAGATCAGCCGCCGGGCCGGATGAAAAGACCTGGTGGGCCGGATGTGGCCCGTGGGCCTTAGTTTGGGGACCCCTGCTCCAGCATTTCCCCGCTCCGTGTAGGGTAATTTGCAGACATTGTCGGGGGAAGCGCAGAGAAGCCATCACTCATGATGCTTTTAATGTTTTGTTTTTGTTTTAGCAAACACAGCCCTTCCCACTCTTGGTTTGATAGATTCATTTCCTATTACCATTTTGTGTACTATAAAAAGAAACATCAGGAAACCCATACACCCCAAATCCCTGGCACATGGGCCTTGGAAATTCATTGCTCCACGCCAGGGTCGAACAGACTTTAGGCTTGTGGGATTGACTTTGCTTTATACTAGAATTCTGCAAAAACATATTTAGAATTAAAGAATTCCGAGCTCAGGAATTTTGTTCAAGTACCAAAACTGAACTGAGCTCGCAGTCCTTCCACACAGAAATCTTCCGTCAGCAATTCCAAGCTTTCTTCAGTTCAGCAGTATAATTTGGCGTGCATGGGGGCGGGGGGGGGAGTCATTTTGTTGCTGCTGTTGTTTCCTTGCAGGAAAAAAGGCGGGGTATAAATATAATAAATAAATAAACAAACAAACAGAGCTAGAGATCCTTGCAGACCTCCCAGAGATGGACCAGCAGATCCAAGTCTGCCTTCTGCTCACCCCTACCGAGGGTTGTATGATGCTGGCAGCTAGAAAGCTGAGATAGCTTTCCAACCCTGCAGTGTATGTTCTGGAGGGCGCCTGAAGATGCCGGCAGCAGCTGCTTGCAATAGCCAAGGCCACGATGAATCCATTTCTGTTTGGCTGTGTCACTTTCAACCATGGTTACCTTTCTCGAGTTTGATTTAAAAGCTTGGAGAGAAAGGTGGATGTGTGTGTGTGTGTGCGCGCGCGCGCACGCTTACATGTGTGTGTGTGTGTGCGCGCGCGTGCGCGTGCACGTGCAAGTCCTGCTTCCTGTGGGGAAAGTCTCATGCTGAGGCAGCCTTGCGTGCCTCAGTCAGAGCTGCGCGTGAGCTCCCCCTACTGGCCCAGCTTCAGAGCTGGAGAGAGCGGAGATCTTCTGGACATGGCAGGGAATTCATGAGTGCATCGCACTGAATTTGGCCATGCCTCAAAACAACCTGTCCAGACATTTGGGGCTGAGGAGGGTAGGATGCGGCTTCCTGCAATTGATGCCCCCAGTGTCAGGGGCAGTGCGCCAGTTGCTGGGGAACGGGAGCGGGAGGGTGCCCTTGCGCTCATGTCCTGCCTGTGGGCTCCCCATGAAGGCATCCGGTTGGCCACTGTGAGAACAGAACGCTGGGCTGGATGGGCTGTTGGTCTGGTCCAGCATGACTCTTCTTACGGCTGATCCAGCATGGCTTTTCTTAGGTTCTTGTTAGTTGTGAAGGGAACATGCAACATTATTAAGGTGAAATGGAAGCCTCACTGGTGGCTCTTGCGGGGTGGGGTGGGGTGGGGTGGGTATTGTGCCCTGAGAGCCGACTCTCAGGTACAAATTCCAGGCTACAAAATGCAGCATGCATCTGTGCCCCAGCAAGTATGAGGGGCTCACATGTATAGAATTAGGGGTGTCTCTTAAACACCCCCCATCATACAACTCTGACGTGGCTGCTCATTTCTGCCCCCCAAGTATGAAAGGAAAGGTGAGACTCCGCCCTTAAGCGAGGGGAGGGTTGTGCTGCTGTTGGGCCAGCGGGCCCCCCTCGCCTGTTTGCCTTCCTCTCAAGAGCTACGTATGTGGGGCTGGCACTAGTAGCCACTCATCCAGGCATGGGTCAGGCCAGGGCTGCGTTGTCTGCACTTTCGCTTCAGGGTTAGCTGCTCCCAGGCAGCCCCCGGGACTCCTTGGCTCTGCTGGGCCCTCCTGAATCTTGGATCTGTTCTCCACCCATGTAAACATTTCCCAAAACGTCTAGTAGAGAACGCACTGTGGGGGGTCTCCCCCTTTTCTCCCTGTTCCCTCTGATACTTTATTGTTCCAGTGTTTGGGGGACTCGTCCTCTTCCTCCCTCCCTCCCTCCCTCCCTCCCTCCAAGGAGCTCTGGCTGGCGCCCTGGCTTTCCCTCACCCTCACCCTCCTGGGGCTCCACCAAATGCCCCCCCCCCCGCTTCTGAGCGTGCGTGACAGCAGTGCTGAGGCCTAGCAGGTGTGCCCATGACTGTGCAAACAGCACTGTGGGTGAGCTGAGGGGACACCCCCCCCGCCTCGTAATGGGCAAGGAGGAGGAGAACCAGCCCCTCTGTGGGGGTGCGGAAGGTAGCCAGCGTTTCCTGCAGGCCTCAGGGGTTGTTATCTCTTCCTCAGTGCCCGGGACCGAAGGAAGGAAGACAAAGAAGACCTCCGGAGCCCCCCGTGCGTGGCAGCATCATGTGGGGCAGCAGGAGGGTGGCTGCAAAGAAGGCAAATGCTGTTTGGGGCTGCATTAATAGAAGTATTGCTTCCAAATCACGTGAGGCACTGGTTAGGCCTCATCTTGAGTATTGCATCCAGTTCTGGGCACCACACTTTCAGAAGGACGTAGACAAACTGGAGAGGGTTCAGAGGAGGGCAACAAGGATGATAAAGGACTGGAAACAAGGCCCGATGAGGAGAGACTGAAAGAACTGGGCATGTTTAGCCTTCAGAAGAGGAGACTGAGGGGAGATATGATCGCACTCTTCCAGTACTTGAAGGGATTGTCACACAGAGGAGGGCCAGAATCTTTCCTCGATCATCCCAGTTTGCAGGACACGGAATAATGGGCTCAAGTTACAGGAACCCAGATTCCACCTAAATATCAGGAAAAATTTCTTGACTGTCAGAGCAATAAGACAATGGAACCAACTACCTAGGGAGGTGGTGAGCTCTCCCACCCTGGAGGAATTCAAGGTGCGGCTAGACAGTCATCGGTCAGGGATGCTTTGACCTGGATTCCTGCATTGAGCAGGGGGTTGGACTCGATGGCCTTGTAGGCCCCTTCCAACTCTACTTTTCTATGATTCTACGATTCCCTGCCTCTCCCTTCCCGCCGAAGACCAGCGCCTGCACGGAGGGAGCCCAAAGCGCCCCTGAGCCCAAAGCGCCCCCTTTCCTCTCAGGAGGCTCGGGGTGGCGTGTGGCCAGGGCCAGCGGGCAGCTCTGTGGGCTAGCTGGCCCCCTGACCGCCCCCTCCCCATGCAGGAGGTCCCACTGCCCGCCACCCAGGAGGAGCTGAGGCACATCCTGCCAGGCGCTGAGGCACTTCCCTCCCTGGGAAAGGGCTTCCTTGGCTTGCAGGCCGGTCTCTCTCTCTAGCCCCCCACAGAGATGGGGCAGGATCCACTGCCTTCCCTTTCCTTCATGGAGCACAAGTCAGAAGCTTAGAGAAGGCCCGACTTCTGGACCAAGTTAGGTCTGTCAAGAAAGGAAAGTAGGTCTGTCAAGAAAGCCATAAAACTTCCACAGCAAAGCAGTTTCATAGAAACTTTATGCCCATTTCTCCTCAGAGAACTTGAGAATGGCAGTCCAGGTCAAAGCATCCCCGACAGATGTCTGTCCAGCCGCAGACAGCCCACTCTTGAATGCCTCCAGAGTGGGAGAGCTCACCACCTCCCAAGGTAGTTGGTTCCATTGTCTTATTGCTCCGACAGTCAGGAAATTTTTCCTGATGTTTAGGCGGAATCTGGGTTCCTGTACCTTGAGCCCATTATTCCGTGTCCTGCAAACTGGGATGATCGAGAAGAGATCCTGGCCCTCCTCTGTGTGACATCCCTTCAAGTACTGGAAGAGTGCGATCATATCTCCCCTCAGTCTCCTCTTCTGAAGGCTAAACATGCCCAGTTCTTTCAGTCTCTCCTCATAGGGCCTTGTTTTCAGTCCCTTTATCATCCTTGTTGCCCTCCTCTGAGCCCTCTCCAGTTTGTCTACAAGTTTGTCTGGTGCAGGTGCCTGCCCTTTGCCCTTTGCCGGCTCGTTGTGCGGTGGGGTCCGGCCTGCTCCGAACAGCTCTTCTCGAAGAAATTCGCCAGCACTCTCGAGGGCACTGCTGCCGTGCCCAGGCATGGCAAGTCAAGGAGCTTGACAGGCGAGTGGACGGCTGGCGGTTGGCTGAAGTCCCTCTTTTTTCACAATTACCGTGGAGCAGTCTAAATGGTTCAGCAACATCGGCGCAATTCGAGAGAAGTTTGGTGCTGTGTATTTTAAGAGACAGCAACTCAGAGCCCTGCTGGATCAAGCCAAGGGACCTTTTTAGTCCAGCATTCTGTTTCCTGCAGGATCCATCTGCTAATAGGTGGATGTTCCACGAATGTCTAACAGTCCTCTTACAAAGCCATCTTGGCCACTGTCAGTTGCACCATCCCCTGGCAATGGGTGCTAAACCTTTTTATTCTGCCCTACATGAACAAGGACTTCCTTTTGTCCACCAAGTGAGAGGCAGTGTGGTGTAGTGGCTAGAACGTTGGACTGGGACTGGGGAGACCCAGAATCTAGTCCCCACTCAGCTGTGGGCTCACTGGGTGACTTTGGGCCAGTCACTGACTCTCAGCCTAGCCTACCTCACAGGGTTGTTGTGAGGATAAAGTGGGATGGGGAGGACCTGTGTGAGAGCTGCCTTGGGTTTCTTGCAAGAGGAAAAAAGGTGGGACATAAATATAATTGGTGTTTGTTGTTTTTGAGAATGTTTGCTGTTTTTATTGTGTTTTTACTGTTTTTATTACCCCATCGGTTTTTATTGTGTGTGTGTTTTCTTGTGCGCCGCCATGGGTGGCCTCCTGCCCTGAAAGGTGGCCAAGAAATATTTTTAATAATAATAAAATCAAATTTCGTCAGTTGGTGATATCCAAATGTATTTTATATTGAACCAGTTAAAAGCCAGATGGCTTCTCAGTAAAAAAAAGAAAAGAAAAAATTGTCCGTTTGACAGCCTTAAAAGTTACTAGGCCTGGTGTGGGGACAGAGTAGCCCGGTCAGCCTGGAGGACTTTCAGTAGCCCTCTCCTGCCCTTTCAGTAGCCCTCTCCTGCCCTTTCAGTAGCCCTCTCCTGCTCTTGCCCTCCCTCAGTCAGAATTCAGGGCTGTACTTCAGGGCGGGGGACACGTTTGGGGTGGGGCCCGGATCTTCGCAGGCCAGACGATGACGGGGTGGCCAGGCACTTCGGCTGGGGACTGAGCTCCAGCCGGGGAAGTCTTACTTGCAGGAAAGCCAGGTAGCCGGTGGCTGCTTTGCCCCTGCTGCGTCCGTCCTCCCCACTGGGGGAAAGGAACAGTGCGGCAAGTTCCCAGCCTCACCCACTGCACGCCGCCCCCTGTGCAAACGGACTTGGCCAGCCCTGGGAAGAGCGACCGCCCAGATCGGAGATGACGGCCAAGGTTCCTCCAGGGCACGGGGCTTGGAGGAATTCCCTTGGATCCCCGGAGGAATCCAAGGGACTCTGTGGGCTGGACATGCCGCAGGCCTGGCATGCTGGCCCTGAACACGGAGGCTCTGTGTAGCCATCGTGGCTAATAGCCATTGGTGGGCCTTCCCATTGCCACGTCTTGTAGCAGTGAGTTCCATAAGTTAAATCTGTGTTGCGTGAAGAATTTTTTCTTTGACTATATGAAATTAGTGTTAACTCAAGAATCATATGACTCACATTTGTTGTGTTCAAATTATTTAATATTTGCTGTATTGTTATGTCTTGAAAATGCAAATATATTTTTGTTGTAAAGAAGCCCTTTCTCTGGTCTGTCCTGGAACTGCAGCCACGCAGTTTAATTGGATGGCCCCAGGTTTCTAGTATTACGTGAGAGGAAGAAAACCTCATCTCTGTTCCCACTTTCACCACTTGCTGTGCATTCTTTGTGCCCCAATCAGTTGTCCAAAAAGCTCCGCACAATCTAATTGTCCATGCTGGTTCAGGATGATGGGAGTTGTAGTCTCAACACGTCTGGAGAGCACCGAGCTGGGAAAGCCTGCGCTTGCCTTTCCTCGCAGGGCTCCAGGCACCCAAGCATTTGACAGTGCTAATTTTCTCAGGGCTCCTGGGTTTAGCTTTGGGTGATTTGGGATCGTAGAGTTCTGTCTGCTTGTATCTGATCTCATATGGCCGTGTGTTTGTTTTTCAGGATCTTACGAGTGTGGGATATGTGGAAAGAAATATAAGTACTACAATTGTTTCCAGACCCACGTCCGAGCACACCGAGGTACTGGTCTCCTGTTCTCCCCTTGTGCAGCCCAAATGATCATAGTGAATATTTTCTCAGGATTCTGCTGTTATGCTAAGACAGGGCTTGTGTTCGTGTTCAGGGTCTCCCAGAATGTTCCTCCAGCCACATACCCTTGCTCAAAAGCCAAATCAGGGCAAATACTTTCGTTAAGATCAAGTAAACATGTCACAAAGCAGTGGGCAAGTTTTTGAATTTGACAGAATGCTTCTTCAGGATGGATGCTAAAATTACCAAAGGGGGTGGGGAAGAGAAGAGAGAGACAAAGCTGGGCATTATAGAAAGGTTCCAAGCTCTGCAATTTGTAACAGTCTGAAGATGGAGTGCAGAAGGTGCAAGGCAGACCTTGCTGAATTAGACCGGGCCGTGGGTGCAGGAGGAGATTCCGTTTGCAGCAAGGGCTGGAGGCCATCAGGGCTTTCCTCCTATCTTTCAAATTACCAAAGTCTGCCATTCCTTGGATCTGCCTCCAGCACTGATTGGAATGCCCCGGCCCCCGCTCCCTTGTCAGGCAGGCAGAGAGCAGGAGAGGTCAAGAGAATTGTGGTGGCCCCTCTGACTTTGGTGATGCCCTCTTTGCTGACCACTTGGCCAGGCCACTGTTTTCCTCTGGGACGTTGAATGGCATATGCTGGAGAGAGCAACCCTCCTTCTTGGTGCATAATCTCATAGCCCAAAATAAAGAGAGCAGGCCTGCATGTAGTTCCAATGCCAAAAGGGACATTAAAGTGTCACTGCCACTGCCACGCTGTTGCATAATTTTGTTTTGGCTTTGCTTATCAGGGTAGGGGCAAGGATGCTGCAGTCCCACCCTTAGTCATTGCAAATCTTTTCCAGCTGCTTTGCTGGCTTCTAGAGATGTCAGCAAGCATTGCCCTCCACTTTCAGGCATATCTCTGCAATTTTAAGGACTAGAAGCCTCCTAAAGCGGAGTTCCTCGGGCGGCTCAGTCCTGGGCCCGAAATAACACCTCCTCCATGTTTTCTGCATTTCAGCAGAATCATGGCATTAATGTAAACCTAGCTAAGGACCCCTTGCTGGGGGATGTTGCCATTTTGTGCAGGGATGATTTAGGAACTGCCATTTGAATTTTGCCTCCAGGCGACTCGGGATACAAAGCCAAGCCACATGCTCTAGGATGTGGGCCCTCCAGTTGTTTTGGCCTACACTTCCCATCATCCCCACCTCTGGCTGTGCTGGCCGGGGCTGATGGAAGCTGTAGGCCAACAGTCTCTGGAAGGACGCAAGTGGCCCACCCTGGCTTAGGGCAGCCCTGCAAGGCCAGTGCCCCGTCGAGCCCAGACAGAGGAAGATTCCTTCCAGACGCACTCCGGCCCTGGGCCTGGGGAGGGAGGCTTTTTGCCATGTAGCACATGAGAAAAGGCGATGATTGGGGGCCTTGTCTCCTAGCAATGTGCTGTTCAGAGGTTTGATGCAGTTTCTAAAGCCAGGCTTTCTCTCTGCGTAGACACAGAAGCTGCGTCGGGCGAAGGAGTCTCCCAAGGCAGTAAGTACAAACGAACTTCCCGTGTGTGTATAGGGGAGGGGCCGCGTAGCTCAGCAGTGGCAGAGGACACGCCGTGCGTTCGGAGGAGGATCCCAGGCTCCGTCCCCGCGGGGCAAGGGGGGAGAAAAGCATCTGCCAGTGACCCTGCAGAGCTGATGCTGCCGGGCAGAGCGCACAGTGCTGGGCTCGCTGGACGAGGGAGGCAGCATTCTTCCATACCCTGAAGAAAGAAGGGCTCCCCGTGCCACAAGCCCTCCAGAGGGAGCGTGCAAGTCCTGTCCCTCTGGCTGAGCAGGGGACAAGGTGTGTCACCAGACAGACTGGTGACCACCAACCTGTTGCCGCGGCCACTTTTCATCTGAGGAATAAATGGCTGCCTTAGTGCCCTCTTTCTCTCTCTCTCTCTCTCTCTCTCCTCCCTTAGTACTGATGGACTGATCGATCGATTGATTGATTGATTGATTGATTGATTGATTGACTGACTGAAAACCGATACATATTCTGTCTTTCTACCACTATGTTGTGTGAAGTGGCCGACACAAAAAGAGCTAATACAAAGTACAATGTTTGCTTCGCCAGTTTGGTGCAGTTGTTACTGTGTCAGGCTAAGAGCGTGGAGACCCAGGTTCAAATCCCTGGTCAGCCACGTTGCCCCCTGGATGACCTTGGCCCAATCACCGTCTCTCAACCAAACTGACCTCACAGGATAGAAGGAAGAGGATAGAAATGGGTGGGTGAGAACCGTGCGAGGAACCACTTTGAGTTCCTCAGAGGAAGGGTGGGATAGCAATGTAATTTATAATAATGTATAATAATGCATTTATTGCATTTCTATTTCACTTTCCACCAGATGGTTTACAGTATGAATTTAAAAATATACTGAATACACAGCCATGACAATGAAAATCTGTAAATAAAAACACTAGATAAGACCAATGGAGCCAGCAATTAATAGCCCCCAATAAAGGCCGTGTAAAAAGATCTCTGATAGGATTTAGGGGCGTGAGAGGCCAGGGTGGCCTCCGCCTGTGTCCTAGAAGAGAGCACCCAGCCTGCGCATTTCAGGAGAGAGCTGGGCTCCCGCACTGAGAAGGCCCCTCTGGGGTAGCTGCCTGCCTTTTCCTCCATGCTCACTTCTGTGGCTGCTCCCAGCCGCGATGATCACTCTGGTCTTCCCACCTCCAAAACCAGGCGGCCCTCCTGATCTTCTGGCTGCAAACCACCACAAAGGACACTGAATGGCTGCTTAGAAAGCAAATCAGTTAGGGAGATCTTGCTCTCAGGCACCTTCGAAATTGCCCCTGAATTTTCTGCTCATCCCTAGTTAAGTCTGTCAGTTGAAATTCTCCTTCTTTGGCCACTCAGAACACATCCAGCAACTTATCCCATCCAGATTGGCAGTTCTGGTGTAGGGAAAGGATAGAAGTGAAGCTAATGCAAAAACATATTTTTAAAAGCATCCCTAAAGTGCAAAACATGGACAGTCATTTCCCACCAGGGCGGGTTATCAGAAAAAAAAGTGTTTGCCTGGGAAACACAGGCCGGGAGGGCTTTCTAGCCTTATAGAAATAGATTTCCTGGTAACTCCATCCCCCAGCAGTAATGAAACAGAAGGAAAAGTGCCCACAACTAATTTTCTTGATTTGGAGCTGGAGGAGCCGCTCCCCTCCCCCCAGGTTCTTGGGCACCAAGAGTGTCAAGTTCCACCTACCCCTGCAAGGTTAAGGGAAATGTCAAAATCTGTAGGTGCTAGAAAGTGATGTTTCGGCCCCTGCTCCTGATTAGAACTGGTGGCCATCTTGCTGCTGTGGCGGAGGTGGAAGGTGTCTGGACGGATCTATATGATGTGTTGAAAGTACAGAGGCTGCTGGAGTGCCTGTGATACGGGGACACGCTGGGGAAGGACTGGCTCTTTCAGTAGAGTTTCTCAATCTTTGCGCTCTCTCCTCCTCACAGACAATTTTAGGTACACGTGTGACATTTGTGGGAAGAAGTACAAATACTACAGTTGTTTCCAAGAGCACAGAGATCTTCATGCTGTGGATGGTGAGTATCGTCGTCTTGGGCCACTCAGAGGTAAAGGGGTGAAGGCCACGGCCCGGTTCAGACATAAGGCCAAATTGGAATTTAGTGCTATGTAAATGAGCCCAGGGCGAGACTTCTGGAAAGGGTGTCAGCAGTGACGCCTTGTCAGTGCCCTCCTCGTGTGTGGAGCCGTTGCCTTTGCACAGATGTTCAGGCCCATCCCACAGACGTATTTGGGCGATCAGCCATGGAGTGTGGGGATCTTGCTCTCATGGTCGAGGCCGTGTTCAGTCAGGCCCTGGCTCGGCGTTGATCGTAAAGCAGCCTTCCCCAGCCTGGTACCCTTCAGATGTTTTGGTCTTCAACTTCCATCAGTCCCAGCCAGCATGGCCAATGGTCAGGAATGCTGGGAGTTGTAGTCCAAAGCTTGTGGAGGGTGCCACGTTGGGGAAGGCTGCTGTAAAGGATTGCTGTAGCCTGTGTGGCCAGGTGACCAGGCTCCCAGCCACACCAACAAGGAATACTGTCTTCCTTGGATGTCGCTGGTGGAGTTGGGAGTAGCTGCAGATCGAGCCTCCCCTTCTGAATAAGGTCAGTTGTTGTTTTGCTTTGGAGGGCAGAGACGGTTCCTGGAGGGTCCTCTTGGGTCCCCCAGCCCAGCCGTGCTTGGCGTATGGCGCCTTCTGATGTGCATCTAAGGCGGCCACGTAGCCTTGTCATGTGTGCACAGGGCACCACGGTTCTGACAGAGGCCCTTTGAGGATCTTGGTTCTTCGTGGCTGGGCATGCTTAGATTAGGTATCATTTCCCCCACATCACCATGGCCTGCGAGAGGAGGGAGAAATTTTGGTCCAGTGGTGTGCGAGGAGTTTCTGCAAAGCCATCAGCCGGAACTTAATTTCTCTCTTCTTTCTCCCCACCCCCACCCCTCTTCTATTCCATGTTAGTTTTTAGTGTGGACGGGGCCCCAGACGGCCGGGCAGGTAAGCTGAGATCCTTTTGTGTCCCTCACCTTCACACTCACACACACAGCCCTTCCCTCTTCAGCCCAGTGTTCAGGGGGGCCTGGGCCTTGCCCACCGGGCCTGTGGTGTTGTGGCCTGGCCTTCACTCAGGAGGGGGCTGAAATTCAGAGCCCAGGAAAAGTTTGAGGGAAGACCTCACACTCTGCCAAGAACTGAAAAACAAGGGAGAGTGCAATTTGGGGAGGGGGAGTGGTGGTTGGGGGAGTGGTCCCTCTGCCTCTTCTTCGTTCCCCCGTAGAGCAGGATTCCCAGGTCCAATGTTGCCACAGCCGACCAGAAGATTGGCTGGGGGAGGGGAGCGCAAGAGAGAAGCCACAAGCTGGCGAAGGGGGGGGTCCTCCCCCTGCCAGCCCCTTCTCCCCCACCCGCAGGTGCCTTCCCCGGCAGAACCCCCAGGTGCATGCTTGCCGTGGCTGGGAGAAAGCAGGCCAAGGGAGGGGAGGGGCAGCCGGCTGCCTCCTCCCTGCACTGGACCTGCTCTTCGGGTGCTGGGTGGCGACCTCAGTCCGTTGGGCCAGGTCTCTGCTGAATGCCTCACTTGGTGTATGATGCACCTTGGGGCTTCCTGCGGTTCAAGCCTGGCTCTTTGGCACAAATCCAACAGTGCAGGAATCCGTGTTTTAAGAATAGAAGAGCGGGCACGACGAGCGAGAAGTTTCCCTGCCCCAGTGTGGCTTGTTCTCCTGGGCGGGCTGCACCACTGCCGCTCTTGGTCTCTCTCCACATTGGCTGAGCATAGGCAGGACTGCGTGTGCCCAATCAGTACAGCCGGCCCCTGGAAAGGCTCTGCACAGATGCCCACCCTGAGGCCACCTGCATATGGCGAGTGGCTTGAGAGCAGGCCCTGTGGGATGCCCGCTTCTTTTGTGGGTTTTGTGCCTGTCGTGCAGAATAGAGAGATCTCGCTCAATCATAACGGAAGCAGCCTTATGGAGTGCTTTGCGATGCCTGGATGGAAGCCCTCCATGACTGGGATTTGGTGCAAACTTGCACCTGCAAGGTTTGATCAGTTTAATTGATAGGGAGACATTTTAATTGATGGGGCATGGAATTAGGGGCTTGCTTTGTTTGGTTCTTGAAGCTATTTTGATTCTGGTGGGTTACTGTGCTAGGAAATGAAAGAAACTATTAAAAGGTTTATCTCTCTAACCATGAGTGGTAGGTTTTGTGTATTGGTTGCAAAGTATCTCGTGCGTTCTTTGATATCTATTTTAAAGAAGACACTGTTCAAATGTCTTTAATCCATCGTAATATGGTAATGAGAGCCAGCGGGGTGTAGAGGTGAGAGCGTTGGGCTGGGACTGGGGAGACCCGGGTTCAAGTCCCCACTTGGCACTGAAGCTCACTGGGTGACTTTGGGCCAGTCACTGATTCTCAGCCTAACCTACCTCGCAGGGTTGTTGCAAGGATAGAATGGAGAGTAGGAGGAGGATCATTTACGCCGCCTTGGGCTCCTTGGAGGAAAAAGGATATACAGTAATACCTTGGATTGCAAGTAACTTTGTTTGAGAGCATTTTGCAAGACAAGCAAATTTTTAAATATTTATTTTAAACATTTTGACTTGATATACAAGCGACGTCTTGCAATACAAGTACTGTAGTACAGCTTAAATTAAAAATCTCTGTACAAATTTTTTTGGGGGAATTTCGTTTTGATATAAGAGTGTTTTGGATTACAAGCACGTTTCCGGAACGAATTATGCTCTCAATCCAAGGCATGACTGTAAATGTAACAAATAAATAAATATCCTGCATTGGTAATATGCAAGTTTTATTAACGTTTAAATTGGTCAGTTAATTGATTAGCAGTAATACCTTGGATTGCAAGTAACTTTGTTTGAGTATTGATCAACTGAAAATACCTTATTTATTTATGAAATGTATTACACACTTTGCATTATAAAATAATCCCAAAATGGGGTACAACAAATACCGTATTTTTCCGTCTATAAGACGCCCCCCCATGTATAAGACGCCCCCCACTGGGCAGTTTCGCAACCGTGCTGTTCTCTCCTCGGCTTACTTCCGTGTATAAGACGACCCTCAATTTTTAGTCTAACAATTTAAGGAAAAAGTATAGTCTTATACATGGAAAAATACTGTAAAAAACACAATGAAAGCATACAACATAGACCAGAAAAAACCAAACAGGAGAGAACACAGATAAATTTATCTATTTATTTATTTATTTATTTACATTTATCAATCGCCCATCTGGCCGGCAACCGGCCACCTGGGTGATGTACAAAATAAAATACATTTAACAAGATAAAATACATTTAAAACAGTATTAAAATTTTTAAAAATCTTAACCCACCCCATATTCCCGCCTGAACAGCCAGGTTTTTAATGAGCGGTGGAAGCTCAGCAGAGAGGGGGCATGGAGGAGGTCACTCGGGAGAGAGTTCCACAGTATGGGGGCCGCCACAGAAAAGGCCCTCTTCCAAGTCCCCACCAGTCTAGCTGCTCTGGCTGAAGGGACAGGAGAAGGCCAGTCTGTGGCAGATCTTGTTGAGCGGCCTACTTGGTGTTGCTGGAGATGCTCCTTGAGATAAACTGGACCGGAGCCGTATAGGGTTTTAAAGGTCAAAACCAACACCTTGAATTCAGCTCGGCAAGCAACTGGTAGCCAGTGCAACTCCTTGAGTACTGGCGTGATGTGATCCCGGCGGTGGCTACCTTTAACCAGGCGAGCCGCCACATTCTGTACCAGCTGTAGCTTCCGAACCGTCTTCAAAGGTAACCCCACGTAGAGCGCATTACAGTAGTCTAGGCGAGAGGAGACCAAGGCAAGGAGACCACTGATGGGAGCAGGTGATTAGGAAGGTAGGGGCGCAGCTGCCATATCAGATGGAGTTGATACAGCGCCGCCCGGCTCACAACTGACACCTCAGCCTCCATGGACAGCTGGGAGTCTAGAATGACCCCCAAGCTGTGGATGTACCCCATTCAGCACCAGGTCAACATCCCCTAACCTCCCCTTGTCCCCCACCAGAAGTACCTCGGTCTTGTCGGGATTCAGCTTCAGCATGTTCCTTCCCATCCAGCCACCCACTGACTCCAGGCACTTGGACAGGGTCTCAACGGCCAACCTTGGTGAGGACTTGAAACAGAGGTAGAGCTGCGTGTCATCCGCATACTGATGACACCGCACCCCAAACCTCCTGATGATAGCTCCCAGCAGCTTTAGGTAGATGTTGAATAATATTGGGGAGAGGATGGAACCCTGCGGCACCCCACAAGTGAGTGGCTGAGGGTCCGAAGCCTCCTCCCCGAGAACTACCCTCTGGTACCTTCCAGAGAGGAAGGACCGGAACCACTGCAATACAGTGCCTCCCACGCCCAACCCCTCCAGGCGGTCCAGGAGGATACCGTGGTCAACGGTATCAAAAGCCGCTGAGAGATCGAGGAGGACTAGAAAGGAGCAGTCGCCCCTATCCAAAGCCCTCCTCATATCATCCACCAAGGCGACCAAGGCCGTCTCCGTCCCATGTCCAGGGCTGAAGCCCGACTGGCATGGATCTAAATAATCGGCTTCATCCAAGTGTGCCTTCAACTGAGCACCCACCACCCGCTCAATCACCTTGCCCAGAAATGGTAAATTGGAGACTGGGCGGAAGTTGTTTAGATCCTGGGGATCCAAGGAGGGCTTCTTTAGAAGCGGTCTTATTACTGCCTCCTTGAGGGCTGATGGCATCACTCCCTCCTCGAGGGAGGCATTCACCACCGCCTTGATCCCCTCACCCAGTCTCTCCCTACAGCTCATAATGAGCCAGGACGGGCAAGGATCAAGCAAGCAGGTGGTCGGCCTCACAGATGAAAGCACCTTGTCCACTTCCTCAGAAGGAAGAAGCCGGAACCGATCCTACAAAACCGGACTGCCATTGACCTCCTCCCTCTCACTCCCTGTGTCCACGACGCACGAAATCCCACTCCTAATCCGATCGATTTTATCTGCGAAGTGCTTTGCTAAAGCCTCACAGGAGGCTTTCGACTGTTCCATCGGGTCCGGAGTGGCTGGACCGACCAGACTCCGGACCACTTGGAACAGCCTCCTGGGGCAGCACTCCGCAGACGCAATGGAGGCAGCATAGAAATTCTTTTTTGCTGCCTTCACCGCCACCCGGTAGGCTGAAGATGCAGCTCTGACCCGTGTTTCGATCAGTCTTCGGAGCGGGAATTACGCCATCGGCACTCTAGCCTTCTCACCTCTGTTATGATATAAAATAACAGTTTACACAATGCAACAAGACAAATTCAGTCAAAAGCCTGGATGACCAAATAGGTCTTTAGTTAATCAGCATGAAATACTTTGTATGTGACCAAGTGGGCTGCAGTCCACAGAAAAAAACAAATGCTGCAATAAATGGTGTAGTCTTCAAGGCGGCACGAGACTCCTTTTTGGTCTTTATCAGTCAATGGCCCACGTTCAAACAAACTAAAAAAAGATGCACAGGAAAATGGACTGCAAGAAATTTGTCTTCCAAGGTTCTTCCTTCTTTTACTGAACTAGTTTTGCTCCAGATTTAATCCATGCCATAGAATGAGAGGGGGTCCTGCACAGAATAAGCAAGAAGGGGCAGATTTTAATGTTCTCAGCTCAAGCTCTGGCTGCTCTAACTTGGGCTGCACTTGGCGGGATGATTGTGGGATTGTGGGAGAGCCAGTGTGGCGTAGCGGTTAGAGTGTTGGACTGGGACTCGGGAGATCCGGGTTCTAGTCCCCGCTCGGCCATGAAACTCACTGGGTGACTTTGGGCCAGTCACTGCCTCTCAGCCTAACCTACCTCACAGGGTTGTTGTGAGGATAAAATGGAGAGGAGGAGGAGTATTATGTAAGCCGCCTTGAGTTTCTTGTAGGAAAAAAGGTGGGGTATAAATGTAATAAAGAAAATAAATAAATAAATTGTTGTTGTTGTTGTCATCAGCTCTCTCCTGTTTCTCTCCTCTCCTCTTGCAGATCCCTACGACCAAGCAATGATCGCGAAGGAAGAAGTGAAGGAAGAGGAGCCAGAGCCGTTTCAGAAGATTGGTCCAAGTATGACTTACCGAGTTTGCAACTTAAGTAAATAACCAGCTTTCGACGTATACTGTGTGCCAAAGTTACCTGCTGGGTTTCAGAAAGTGATAGAGCTTTTTAGAAATCTAGAAGCTGTGACTGAGTGAGGGCTGTGCATTCAGTTCCCACTGGGCAGCCTTAATGAATGGATGCTTATATCTGTTGTAAACCCAGATCGGTTAGCGGACGGAGGAGGGACCACAGCCCAAAGGCAGAGCAGGCGCTCTGTATGCACAAGGTCCCAGGATTGATCTCTGGTTTCGTGGCTGGGAAAGACCTTCCTCTAATTTATAAACTTATTGGTATCCCGCACTTCAGGAAAAAAACCTTTCTCATAAAGTGGCTCACAAAAGCATTTAGAATAATCATGGCAGCAAAACGACACTAAAAAGCACATAGTAGAACAGCATAGCTAAGCGTATGAATCCTAGGAACATAGGAAGCTGACCTACATCGTGTCAGACTGGCAGCCATGGCTCTTCAGGTGGAAGGGGGTCTCCCCCAGCCCTTCCTGGGGATGCTGCCAGGGATTGTACCTGGGATCTCCTGCAGGCAGAGCCCATTCTTGGCCACGGAGTAATGGCTGGTCAGCACACCTAAGGCAAACTAAGCATAAAACGCCTTCCTGAATAAAAATGCCTTTGATGCACCAAAGAAGGAATTGCACAGTCTTGATGCCACTGATGTGAGTGTTCTCCGTCGGAAGACTTTTGATGCCCTCAGTCTATTAGGATCTGATTTGCCCCATTGATTTGACCAGTACAGTGACCAGGGATGCTGTGTTACTTTTATGTGCTCATACAATTATCGCTAAATGTGTTTTTTTCCAATTAGCCAAAAGGATTTGGACTGAAATGTTTGATATGGGATGGGTGGGGAATCAATGAAGCACACTTAATGTGGTTTTATTGCTCAAACAAATTCAAAGCTTTACTTGGAAGTTGTTTTTATTGGATTGATTGTAAATATTTTAAGACATGAGAGCTCAGTAGCATGCTCTTCCCTTATATTGACTCAGTTCACACATCAACGGCAATTCTTGGGTTGTTTAACCCAGGAATTGTGAGAACGAGCGGAAAGCCCAAGCGTCATTTCTGCTTTTAATGAACAACCCAGGAACACGCCATGGGGAAACAGTTGCCCGTGGCTTGTTGTTGGGTTAACTCTGGGTTATTTAACCCATAAACAACCCACAGTTTCCACATTTACATGTCAAGAAACAACCCAGTTCCTGGGTTGTTAATTAAAAGTGGAAATGACGAGCGTGCAACTTGTGTGCTCTGCTCGTCCCCAGAATTCCTGGGTTAAACCATCTTGATGTGTGAACTGAATCATGGTTTAATTTTAAGAAAAACATACACAAAGTCACTGAAAAGAGCAACATACTAATTTTAGTACTCAAGAGCTGTACATTGGAGAGAGATTGCCATCTGAAAAAAGTAAATTACAACTGTGCAGTGGCCTGATTTGACTGGTATTCTATGCATTTATTATGCTACTAATTACTTTTTCTTCCAGTATAGGAGGAAAAAGTTACCATTTTTTATTGGGGATATAGTGGAAACTGACCCTGGACAAGTGTCATCTTTGGTGAAGCCCCCCAGATACGACAGCCGCTCCTTGCGAGCACCATTTTTACCGGGGAGTGTATCAGTCCCCCCAGTCTTGCTTCCAGCCTCATATCAATAATTCCGCCGCCACCCTCGCCCCAAGGGAGGATCCATGACATGCTGACACACCCTCAGCCAAGCTGAGTTTCTGGGCCGTGGCTCCCTCTGAGGGCCCCCCGCAAAAGGGTCCCTTTGACGGCTGCTTCTTCTCAGCTCTCCAGGAAAGGGGGGCGGGCGAAGTAGATGAAGGCGCTCTGCCTTTCGAGGGCACCCACAGGCTCTTTCCAGCAACACACCCCTTGGTTACCTTTATGAGACAGGGTGGACGATCTTCCACTCCATGTCCCTGTGTATCAAGTGAGGTCCTTGTTTGGGTGCAGAAGCTGTGGGGAGCTCCCCACGTGAGGGCTGCCCGCCCGGCCGCCTCAGGGAGTCTCAAGAGAGTCTTCTTTCATTGCAGAGACGGGTAACTACACCTGCGAGTTCTGTGGCAAGCAGTACAAGTACTACACTCCCTACCAGGAGCACGTGGCGCTTCACGCACCCATCAGTGAGTATCCAGCCACAACGAGCTGCATTGGGGAGGGCCGGGGGTTCCGTGCCTTTGTGGGATTGGAAGCAAAGGCCATTCACGGCGAGGAGCTGCTGGCCAGGGTGATTCAAAGCTGCGGCAGAGGAGGCGGTGAAAGGCAGAGCGGACGGTGTTTCAGAAGGCCGACATTTGCATTTTGCAAGTGCTCAGCCCAGCCCATGTGCTGGTGTGTATTTTCATGCAAGTGTCAGTTTTCCCCCTCTGGTTGGCCAGGCTGCAGACATCAGAATTACTGCCACTCCTTAACTATTATTGTGCCATCCGTTCACACCAGAGGTGGGGAACCTTTTTCAGCACGAGGGCCGAATTCAATTTCGGAGAAGCTCTCAGGGGGCCGTGGTCCAGTGGTGGGCGGGGCCAGTGGCAAAAGGGGTGGGGCCAAAAACAGAACAGCCCGGTGCTTTTCAGCTGGCAGCTCTTCCGACCAGTTGCTCAGCCTGAGCAGAGGCATCCCCACCTTTTGGGATGGGGAAAGAACTGCACAAAAGCTGAGAAGCTACCCAACGACTGCTGGTCGGGGCAAGAGGGCGGGGTCTTGTGGGGAGCCCTGGAGGACTGGTTTTGGCCCCTGGGCCGGAGGTTCCCCACCCCTGGTTCACCTGATGCTCTTTCGGAGTAAAATAAGCAAAAAAGAGAGATCCCTGCCCTAAGCAGCCTACAGTGTAAATTTGCCCCAGGGTGGGGTGGGGGACAACAGAGAGGGGGAAGACAGAATCAAGGGAGAGCAGAGCAAGAATATGCACACAGGAGCTTCGTGAACTTGGGTTTCACTTCCGTAGCTGCTGACTCCTAGATGCGTTTGACAGCGGAGAGCTTTCCATTGGACTTCCTCGGTGTGATTTAGTCGTGTTCACAGAGGCAGTCTCCCAGGAAGGGTGAGAGCCCCCTGTCTCCCCTGTTGCAGCTTTCAGCACACAGCTCATCCTTCCGGTGGCTGGTTTTTTGCTCTCTCCCCAACCCCCTTTCTGTGTGTGCACACATGAATGTGTGGATCAAGGCTGACTGCCAGCAATGGTTGTGAACAGCAGGTCAGATGTTTATATGTAAGGCCCTCAAGTAGCAGAATCAGAAGCACCACTCTTTGCCCAGGGCCTTGGAGAACTGTTGCCTGTTAGAACCTGAGAAGAGCCCAGCTGGATCAGACCAGCGGCCTCTCTCGTCCAGCATTCTGTTCATACAGTGGCCAGCCAGCTAGCTGCTCCCATGGGAAGCCCACAACAACAGCAGGTGGTTGCTCTACACCGTCTTGATGGCTTTTAGCAGATAAAGCCATATATAAATCATAGAACGTTAGTAATGAATAAATAAATAAATAAAAGTGAGACATGAGTGCCACTGTACCCTCCCACTCATGTTCTCCAGGGATCATAGAATCATAGAATCATAGAAAAGTAGAGTTGGAAGGGGCCTACAAGGCCATCGAGTCCAACCCCCTGCTCAATGCAGGATGTGTTCAGAGGCACACAGCTTCCAATACTGTAGGGAGGATGTGTCCGTCGTCATGGCTAGAGAGCCAGTGTGGCGTGGTGGTGAGAGTGCTGGACTGGGACTCAGGAGATCCTGGGTTCTAGTCCCCGCTCAGCCATGAAATTCACTGGGTGACTTTGGGCCAGTCACTGCCTCTCAGCCTAACCTACCTCACAGGGTTGTTGTGAGGATAAAATGGAGAGGAGGAGGAGGATTATGTAAGCCGCCTTGGGTTCCTTGCAGGGAAAAAGGTGGGGTATAAATATAATAAATAAATAAATAGAAGCCATCAACGGCCTTGTCCTCCATGGATTTGTCTAATCCCCTTTTAAAGCAGTCAGAGTTGGCAGCCATCACTACATCTTCTGGTAGCAAATTCTATCATTAACTTTCTCACCCTTTTTTAAACGAAACAGCCCTGAACGTTGTAACCTTTCGTCCTGGGGGAGGCATTCCAAGCCCCAGATCACTTTGGTTGTCCTTTCCTGCACCTTCTCCAGCTCTGCAATATCCATTTGATCGCTGATTTGATTTGTACCCTGCCTTCCTGCCAAGAAAAACGGCACTCGAGGCGGTGTGCCGGGGGAACTCTGAGGTGTGGTGGCTTGGATCGCACACAGTGCTCCAAGTGTGGCTGCCCCATAGATTTGTATAAAGGCGGCAGTCTGAACTTGGCTGTTTTAGTCTTTATTCCTTTCCCAACAGTCCCCAGTGCCACCAGGGAGGGGCCGTGGCTCCGTGGCAGCACCCCTGCTTTGCCTGCAGATGGTCCCCCCTTCGATCCCCCGCAGCCTCTCTGGGTAGGGCTGGGGAAAGCTCCTGCCTGGAGCCCCGGAGGGAGAGCCACTGCTGCCAGCCAGTGTCTGGTGGGATGCAAGGCAGCTCCCTAGGCCCCTAATGTGGGGCTGACCCTTTTCGCCCTGGGCCAGCGTGGCCATCGAGCCATCCACCACAGCAGCCCAGGATCTCTTTCCTGGTCGCCGGCTGCCGGCTCAGACTCCATCAGCATATCTGCAAAGTCAGGGTTGTTCGCCCCAGACTGCATCCGTGCACGCTTGCCTCGAAGCGCAGCATCTCCGAAGAAGGGGCCCGGGCTGCGGGATGCCCCGCCTGCTCTGCCCGAGACCTTGGGCAGGCGCTGTCAGCCAGAAGAGGCGGTGGTTGGCTAGGTCGATCTGAGCCTCACATGGCTCCCTGTGAGAGGGGAGGTTGTGCGGAGCATCCTCCAGGATCAGGCACCGGCGTCTGAGGCATCTCCGGGCACATGCCGGGGCCAGTGGATCCGGGGGAGCTGTAGCAGGGACAGGCAGGGAGACACGTCGGGCAAAGCCCACTTGAAGCCCACTTCTCCTCCCAACTCCACGGAGACACCCACAGTCATTGACCCGGTTCACATGTCACGTCGGCAAAACATGGGTTAATTAACCCACGATTTGCTGGGGATGTGTGGAGCCGTTTCCGGTTTGAAAAAGAACTACAAACACCTACGAACCTAAAAGAAATGGTAGGTTAACTCTGGGTTGTTTAACTCATGAACAACCCAGAGTGTCTGGGTCACGTAACAGCCTATGAAGGGGGCATTTGTAGGTTGTTTATGGAAAGCAGAAGCAACTCGTGCACGTCCCGCATCCCAGCATGATTTGCTGAGGACATGTGGAGCTGTTTCCAGTTTGAAAAACAACCTAAACCTAAAAACAAATTAACCCACAATTCACGATTTGGTGCCATGAAGTGCAAACCAGCCCATTCAGGCAGTGGCAAATCCAGACTTGGGGGTTGTGGGGCAATGTGGGATTGTTCTTTTGGGGTTTTTTTGGTGCAGTTTGCCTGTGGAGGTCAAGGAGAGGTTTAAGAAGCTGTGTGTGTGTGTGTGTGTGTGTGTGTGTGTGTGGTGGAGTGGAGTAATACGTGGGCTTTTCAGACACATGGGTGTTTGGGACAAGTTGTGGGTGGATGCCGAGAGAGCCGCGGGGGACGTTGGGGACGGGGACTGCGTATTCCTTCTGCCTGTGTGAGGAGCCTCTGCAGCCTCAGACAGGAGGCCCTTGTAAGCCCACCCCCGGTTCCCACACCGGGCAACCGGACACCCCTGGGAGGGCCACAAGGCAGGCATGGAGGCACGGGCGCCCCCTCCACTGCCGCTGCCGCTCCCTCCCCCAATTCAGAGGTAGACTACCTTTGGAGCTGGAGGTTCCAGGTAGCCATTATCATGGCCAATAGCCACTGACAGACTTCTCTGCCTCCACAGAGGTATCTCGTCCCCTTTTAAAGGGGATGAGATACCCTGCATCTTGTATGAAGCCCTTGCTCTTATGTGTCTTGAATCTCCTGTCAACTTTTCTTGGGTGATTCTGACATTATGAGAGGGAGAAACACTTACTGTTCTCCACGCTGTGCATGATTTTATTCCCCTCTGCTGTTCCCGCTTTACAGTGCCATCCTCTACGTGTCTACCCAGAAGGAAGTCCCACAGTGTTCAATGGGGCTTACTCCTAGGGAAGCAGGGATAGGTTTGCAGCCTAAAGGCACAGTCCTATGCATGTTCAGACAGAAAAAAAGTCCTACAACTAGCTGGGAGTTCTAGGATCTTTTTCTATCTAAATATGCATAGAAAGTCTACTTTTCTAATATGCCTTAAGTCTACTTTTTTCCAAAAACTAAAAATCCCCAAATGGTTTGGGGAGGATTGTGGAGCAGCACTGTCATGAGTCCTGTTACACACCGGAAAGATTTCTCTGCCCCTGGCACGGGCGGGTCATGTGCGAGAGCAGCAGAGCCACGGTGGTGATTTGGTAGTCGGGTGTATTTGTGGTGATGGGAGAAGAGCAAGCCGCTGAAACGGGTGAGGCCGTGCTGGCCAGCAGCAGCTCTGAGTGCCGGGAGGGCGGGGTGTGCGACCGGAGGGGGGAGAGGCTAAGGCAGGCTACCAACATCACACCCCCACACACCCCACTGCTCTTCTGCATGGGGGCTGGAGGGGCCCTACCCCGAACTACTGCAGATGTCTCAGCGGTCAGGCTGGAAAGCTCCACAGTGGTAAGGCCACCCACAAGATGAGGATCACGGCAGCAGCAGGGTTTCAGACAGTGAAGAAATAGGAAGGCGTAGCTTAGATCTTCAGGGATTGAATGTTACATGTTGGTTACCTTGTTTTTTGTCATGTGGGGGTGCACGGAGAATCTCACGAAGGATGATCGAGGAAATGTCACTGTGGGGCGGTCTTTCCCTGTAAAAAATAAATAGCACCGGCTCACAGTGAGACATGTGAACTAGGTGGAACCTTTCCCATGGGAATTCCTAGGCACGGATGAATATTTTCCTTCAGGAGAGCTGTGTCCAAAAGGTGGCTCAGACAAAAGCTAAGAAGGGGAAATGGATTAGTACTATCTTACGTGTAGCTGCCTCCCCCAAAAGTTGGCTTTGGGAAATCCTGGTGATCTTCTGTGCTTCCCCACCCCCACCCCCCGGGAGAAATTCTGCCCCCTACAGTTTGTGTGGCTCAATTCTACAGGACCTAAAAGTGTACAGGCAGTCCCTGAGTTAAGAACGTCCGACTTACAGACAACCCATACTTAGGAACGGACTTCTGGGTTCCCCGGCGGCGCTACGTCGTTTACGTAGAGTACATAGCGTAGTATACTATGCAGCTTGCGTAATTTATGCAATTTGCGTAAATGCCGATTTTAACGTATAGAATGCCATGCTGTTCCGACTTACCTACAAATTCGACTTAAAGGCATTCTTAAGAACAGAACTCGTTCGTAACCTGGGGACTGCCTGTACAAGGATGCCATGTAAAGTCATCCTTGCCAAGACTTTGGGTCGGGGGACCTGCACTTCTCTCTCTCCCCTTCCCTGTTTATGCAAAGGATAATTCAAGGTGGCCTGGTTTATTTTTAGGGCTCTCACCCAATTAGAGAAATCTTAGTTGATCAATTAAATTAGTGTTAATTGGTGAATAAATTTGTTAAAACTGCATAGATTTGCATATGACTACTTTATTTTTTAGATGGTGTATGTCTGTGAAGAAGGCTTTTAATCTATTTATCTACTCAATTAGTCAATGGAGGGTGGACATCATCCTAGTTATTTCCAAAAGAAATGGGTGGCTTCAGAGGCATCAGATCAGAGCAGGCGCCACTGCCCTAGGGGTGGCCACTGGGGGGCCTTCCTCTTGGCGTGGGGGCTGTCGGTCAGCCCACCCCAAAGCCGATGAAAGAGTTCCAGCCGTCCAGCCCTCTTGCACCTACGGATCGAGCTGTCGAGGGGGTGGGGGACTCGCGCTTTCTCTGCGGCTGCAGGGATTTGCCCCCCTAGAGCAAGTGGGGAGTTCTAGTGTGTTGTGGGGCGGCTGAGAGTTTACTCTGGCCAGAGTGGGGCTCCCCGCTTGTGAAGAACTTTGGGGGAGCATGCACGTTGGACAGAGAGGGGAAGAGCCCCCGGCAGGCGCAGATTCTGGGCATTGACTTGTCTATCCCAGCACTAGTTCTGAGTGTTCATATCCAGAGTACTCTCGATCTCCACTCTTCGTGGCTGTGAAGACCCAAGCGAGCCAATCGGGCAAAAAAACGCCGGCGGCATCCATAATCCGGTGTTCCACCCTCCTCCACCGCACTCCCTCCGGTGTCCCACCGGCGTCCCAGTCCCAGATGTTCCGCGCTCCAAATTCTGGATCCCCGGGAAGCAAGGCCACCACAGGTACCAGTTGCACTTTCTACCATCCATTTTTTATGAATTTGCACCCCTGCCCTCGAGCCTCCCGTGCCCAAGCAGGCTCCCCCTCTCCCGGGTTGCTTGCCACCTGTGGCTGTGCCATGGCCACGAGGGAGCAAGGTGTGTGTGTGTGTGTGTATGTGACCCTTTGATAGGAATAAGCACGAGTCTGGTAAATCCCCCTCCCTACCCAAAGAGCTTGGGAGTGAAATGGCCCCTTTTTAGCAGACACCCCAGCACCACCGAGACAGGAGAGCGTGGTGGGGGTCATAGACGCTAAACTGATAGGACAGGAAGTGTTCTTAAATTGAGCAGGGAAGGTTGATTGTTAATATTTCACAAGTCCATTTATTTTTAAGTTGGGGGGGGGATCCTTTAAATTGAATTTATTTTCAGTGAAGAAAAGTGACCATATTGCTTGTTTTCCCATTTAGTTTTAGTTTCTAAATTGTCCAGGCATCAGGAAAATCTCTCATGATAATGTGAATGTCATTTTCTAATAGTCAGTTGTGTACATATTCATGTTTTCCAATTTTTTTTTTAATTTGAAGGTTCTGAAAATAGTTTTTAAATACGTAATTTCCTCTTGGAAATTATAAGCTATGACTTAATCTCGAAACAAACATAATGCAGTGTTCTGATTTGTTTCTTGTGCTCAACCTTTTTTAAAAAGCATTTTCAACCCACCCACACCCCAAAAGAAAAGCCCTCCAGACGAACAGTGGGTTGGTGCACCAGTGTGGCGGGGGTGGGTGGGGGTGGGGGGTGGGAGAAGCCCAGCAGGCTGGATGAGGGCAAACAAATGGAAGCTTTATCTAGGCAAGGCAGAGGTGCGCCTGGTCAGTTGAAAGGCAAGTCAGGGAACAGGGATTCCACCTGTGCTGGGTGGGGTTGCACTCTCCCTGAGAACTCCGGCTCGCAGTCTTGGGGTACTTCTAGACTCGGCCCTGAACCTGGATGTCCAGGTCTGGCTGGTGGCCAGGAGTGCATTTGCATGGCTGAAGCCAGTGCCCCAACTGTGCCTGTTCCTAGAAATGTCTGATCTGGCCACGGTCATGCATGCCTTTAGTTACACCCCATTCGGACTGCTGTAACATGCTCTACGTGGGGCTGCCTTTCAAAGCTGTTCAGAAACTTCAGCTAGTCCAAAAAGGTGGGGCCAGACTGTTGACCAGGACCTGTTACAGGGTGCACGTGACTCCCTTGTTATAGCAGCTTCCAGGCTGCCAGTCTGTTTCCGGGCAGAATTCAAAGTGCTGGTTTTGACCTGTAAAGCCCTATATGGCTTGGGACCAGGTTACATGAAAGACCACCTTCCCCCATATGAGCCTGCCCAGTCCTTAAGATTGTCTGGAGAGGCCCTTCTTTCGAGACTGACGTCTTCAGAGGTGCGTTTGGTGGAGACATGAGAGAGGGCCTTTTCAGTGGCCGCTTCTAGGCTGTGGAACTCCCGCCAAGGGAGGCTACTTCACTCCCTCTCTGCTGACCTTCCGTGGCCAGGCAAAGACCTTTATTCCGGAAGGCCTTTGGCCTGTAAGTGGGTCTGTTGGGTTGGGTGCTGTTATTTATTTATTTTATTCAGTAAATGTGTTTTTATTGTATTCTAATGCATTATTTTATTGTTTTAATCAATTTTAATTGTGCCTGTAAGCCGCTCTGAGTGCCATCTTTTGGTAGAAAGGCAGGGTACAAATCAAATAAATAAATAAATAAATAATAGTGTGGGATACAGTTTATTTAGGCCTCTGGGAGATCCTTCTTCATCAGGACTAGCAGCATAGTGGAGGAAGGTATATAAGGGGAGAGAGAGCACGTACGCATTTTTCTTGGCTGCTTCCTCCTCCACCTCTCTTCAGCCATGCTGTGGGGGGAAATACATTTGCTCATTTCCAAGTCCCACATGCCGGGCTTGTCCAGGGCTGGGAAAGGAACCTTTCCCAGCTCTGGAGGATGTGAGTGAGTGAGGTGCCTCCTTAACTGCTCCTTCGGTTGGGCCTGGTGCAAACCAATGGCTTGCATGAGTAGGTGGGGCTTGGGGGGGGACAAAGAGAGTGGGGGGACGGGACTCTATGCGTGGTGGGGCACATTCTTGTTGGGTGGTTCAAGGCCTCTTCCTGCGTTACTTTTTAAAGATGTGCAGGTGTCCCCCAAGATGATGCTGGGTGGAGAGTGCCTTAGAGACCGACGTCTTGAATCTTGGTGTGTGTCCATGATTCTCTGAAAGGCGTCCAGTCAGTCATGTGCAGAGGGCACCTGCATTGCATTGGCAGCTGGTGTTGAGGTTAATAGTCATTATAGGCAGCAACCGGGGGGGGGGGGGTGTCTGAAAAATGTTGACTTGGGAAATGTTCTTTCCTGATTTAGCTTGACGTGATTTAGCAAACAAAACTAAAGAACATCAGAAGAGCCCTGGGCCTGGATCAGGCCAAGGGTCCCTCTAGTCCAGCATTCTGTTCACACAGTGGCCAACCAGCTGCCCCAGTGGGAAGCCCACAAGGGGGACAGGAGTGCCACAGCCCCCTCAGGTATTTCATGTTAATTTGACAAGCTGCATAAATGTCTGGAAAGTTTTCTTTACTTGGGAATTATTTTATTGGAATATGTATCAATGTTTTAAGACATGGCATAACATGCACTTTCCAGAAGCGTTCTCGCCACGCGTCTCTGATGGATGCAGCCCCCTGGCTGAAGCTAAGTGGGGCTGGGCTGGTCCGGGCCTGGAGAGGCTAGTGGGGCATCAGGGCAAAAAGGCACCGGGTACAAATGTCCTCAGTCCATGATCATTCCAGAATGGCTGCAATGATCTTGTGCAACCTGGACATCCACAATGGCTGGAATCAGAGTGACCCTTCGCCCCCTTAGGGAGCCTGGCTCCTGGTTGGGAGGCTTCTCTCTGGCTGCTTCCTTACGCCTCGCTTGAGGGGCGACACCTGCCTCGAGGGCAGGGGCCGCTGCCGCCTGTTGGTTCTTCTCCACAGCTGCTGCCCCTTGCATGGACTGCTCCAGACACGTGGCAGAGCTGCCAGTCCGGGGGGGGGGGGGCGCCTAGCTCCGTGCAAGTGCACGGTGCAGAATCCACCCACCCACCCCCATTCAGTGCCTGGCAGCATCTCCAGTTAGCCTGGTTCAGGTAGCAGATGCTGGGAACGCTGCCCCGACCAGTCTGGGGCTAGATGGGCAAAAGAGTCTGGCTTGGCCTAAGGCCGCGCCCGGTGCTGCTGTGTTCACTGGTGGAGCCAAGAGCCTCATTCCTCCTTAGGAGCCTCCTGCAGATCCGTCTTGAAGGCTGTTTTGCCTGCAGGAGCTGGAGCACTTTCAGCAGTGTGTGTGTGTGTGTGTGTGATGCTTTTACCTTTCTGTGCTCAACCTGGTCTTGGAAAGACTGCAGGAAATAGCGGAGGCCTTGCGGAACGGGTGTGGGTGATGCTAGGCAGAGAGGAAAGGAGGTGAGGATGCAGCAGACCAGAGCTGCTTAAGAAGGGGTGGGCTGGACATACTTACGGAAAGGAAACCCGGTCTCTTTCTCAAGCCTCTGGTGGCATTGAATTCTGAATGATCCCTTGGAGGGAAGCAGGAAAGAGACGAATCCCCCACCCGCCGCTGATGTCAGTGGCCATCTGGATGCTCACAAGCTGGACCGGGTGGGAGAGAGCCATCATTTGGCCATGAGACCCCCGACATCTGGCCTTTGGATGTAAGCTGCTTTGGGGGAAAGGGGCATTGCACTGTGGGGACCTGCCTCGCACAAGCCCATCAAACCCATTAAAAGGAACACCCCAAGAGACACAAGGGCTCTTGCCAGGGCTCCTCTTTGGACTGTCCACTAAGCGTGTTTTAAGAGCATTCACACATCTAGGACACAGTCCAGTTGCATTTAGCTTATTCATTCCACTATTGCCATTTTTTAAAAAGTGGTGACTCGGTTTGATATCCTGGAATCATCACTGAAAAGCAGAAGGGGGGACCGTTTTAACACATGGCTTTAAAAAGTCAGCGAGATGCTTTTCTCTTAGCAACACCCTGTGCCTGTGGGCAGTGGGAGCCTGACATCAGGAGGGTGTGCGCGTGCACAGTGCGCGTGCGCGTGCTCGCCCTCGGAGGACGGCGGGAGAGGCCCCCCCCCCCGGCTCACCCTGGACTGCAGATGGCACCAGACTGCCCTCCTTTCGCCCCCCCCCCTTCCCCAGAGGGATCTTCCCTTGGGACAGAGAGAGCGCTGAAAAGAAGGGGGCGTGGCCCTGGTTTGCATGTCAGTCCGGGGGGGGGGGGCAGGATGGCCTAGCAGTCTTCTTGCCAGCTCAGCAGCCAGCACCTTTTAAGCAGAATGAGACGGTAGAGTCTTGAAAGGGTGAGATGAACTGTATCACTTGAGAAGGGAAAGGGTGGGGAGAATACTGTTTTTGAACGATCCACTATTTTGATGACAATGATGAGGGAAATGGCCTTCAAGTAGAAAAGTGGCCAGCAGGGAGAGGATGAGCTAGATCTTTTCTCACTGCTGAGCTACTTTTCTCCTTTCAGGGAATTGAAAAAAGCAAGCCGTAAGGGATTGTTCAAAAATGGTAGCCCTCTGCCATTTTAAAGTGGTACGATCAGCCCTACCATGGCAGGACTCGGCCACTTTGTTTTGCTGTGCAAATAGATCCCGCTCTCATGGGTCTTTTGACTCAGGCAAGGGAATCCTCTCCCTCTGAAAGCCCCGGGAGCAATTCTGGCCCCTGGCTTCCGGAGAGGCATCACTGGGTGTGCTTTACAGTGGCCAAAGACAGGGAACATTTGCCTTCTTCCCTGCCCTCCCACCTTTCTCATTTCCCCCCAGGAAACTCTGTCCTGGATCAGCACTCACAGCCCCTCTGTCTTTCCTTATTCTCCCACCCAGCAGAAAGCGCTTTCAGTCGGAGAGTGGAAAGCAAAGTGCAAAACAACTTTGAAGAAACTAACAGCAGCTCGCAAAACTCTAGTGGTAAGTGCCTGTGCATCTCCGGATGCTGCTGCTGCTTCTATCTTGCACTGGCCCCTTTTCCCCAACGTGTGAGCAAGAGGAGGGGGGTCTGTGGTTAAATGGGGCCCGGAGCAATGATCGAGGGAGGGGGCGGAGTGAAGCTCGTGCCAGTTTCCCACGTGCTTGCCATTTCCCAAACATCCTGGCACCCTTTCAGCTTTGCAACCTGCCCAGCTTGTCAGTGCCGGGGGTCTTACCTCTTGATCTGGCCCAACACGCACATCTCCACAGGAAAACGGCCAACAGGAGGTGGCACAGAGTTCCTTTGGCATCACAAAGGCTACTTGTTGTGACACTGTTTCCGTAGAAGGATTCCCCTCCTTTGTGTGGGTGTTCCTGGATTGATCTCTAAATGTCCAGCAGGCAAGATGGGTCAGTGATACACTTCACTGTCACAGGAGTCCTGTGGGGACCCACTCAGAAAAACCCCACACTGTATCTCCCCATTTCAGAATGCTGAGGCTGTGGGGAGAACCACCGCACGACTGAAGACTAGCACACTTCTCCCTGACACACTCGCTTTCCACGGGTAGGAGTTCAGAAGCATGGAGAAGCATCCAGTCATTCACTTTGTCTGCATTTTAAAATGGTGTCGTCCAGGAGGGCTGGTGGTAGCACTCACCTGTTCTGAATGTGTAGGCCAGTGTTCTCCAACCTGGGGTCCCCAGATGTTTTTGGCCTGCAACTCCCAGCATGCCCCAGCCAGCGAAGTGTAGACCATCCCTGAACACTGATGCTCTCGGACCACAGCAGCCGCGGGGGTGTGGTGGTTGGAGATGCCTTCCAGGAAGCGGCAGCCGTCCTGCTTCCCTCTCCGTTTCTGCACACCATCCCCTTTGCCCGTGCCAGCGCCTCCTTGTCACGTGGGTCTCCGCCTGTCCCAAATGCCGTGGGACTGGCCTGGGCTGGGCAGTCTGATTGTGCAAAAATATACCTCCGCCCGATTGCCAGTCTTCCCTCCGCTCGTTCATGGCAGATGAAGAGTCCGAGAAGCCGGTTGATCTCCGACCGCCCTCCCAGCTCAGCCATTATAGGGGAGGAAGCACTGAGTGAATGCCGGGTCTTGGGAGGAGGAGGAAAGGAAAGAGCCTCTTGCCCCACGAGAAAGAAGAGGGTGCCTCGATGGGGACTGTTCTGGTGTATTGGGGCGGCAGGACCTGCAGCATCGAGGGAAGGAACTCCACAAAGCGTGTGCTAGAACGCAAGGGGGATCGGCCTTTCTGCGTTCTGTGAGCAGGGTGGTGTTCTTTTTATGGTCTTAAGCAAGGCACGTGCCTAATCTTTACAAATCTTCCTGGCTTTTATCTGATTAGTCACTTTAAATTTACCTGCAAATAAAACAGCCCTCTCAAACAAGGGAAATTTGTTTGTTTCCTTGCTTTGAGGTGAGCGCAAGTGTGCTGCTCGTGTTGCACCACTTCAGAAGCGGCCGTCCCTCCCGGTGGGGTGCGAGAGGGACGGAGGGGGTGTCTCTTCTTAGACGGCGCCTGCTGCTACCTGCGGGTTTGGGGAGCTCTGCTGCTAAAGGCTGCAGCCCTATTAACAATTAATTCCCTGGGAGTAAGCCTCATTGAAAACAATTGCTTCTGAATAGACATGGTTAGGATTGCACTCTACCAGTCGGGTTTTGTTTTTAAATTACAAGAGCATCTTTTGAGTCAGTTAATCAATTCACAATGTTCTTTAAAAATCTATCTGGTTAATGAGCTAAACGTTGCAGCTCTGTTTTTAAAAAATATATGTATTAAGAACCACCTTAAAAACCTCTCTCAAACTAATCCATCTCCCTGCTTGGCACGCGCTCTGAAGTATCAGACTTCTGCAAAAACTTCTGTCTGCACTCACAACATGGGTTATAGTGCATTGCCAAGATCTGCTATGCTGCTTTCTCCAGTGACATTCGAGGCTGCTAACGGTTTGGGCTGGTTCATTTGTTTTTTGACTTGGGGGGGGGGGATTTGGGGGCTTAAGGTTTTAGCAGAACTGACAATCAAAAATTAAACAAACAGTTCAGTTATACTAGCTAGAACCTCAATGCATAAATTTACAATTTTCCCCTTCACATTTCTATAAACTAACTCGAAAGCATTGTTGTTCATGGTACACACACATGTATACTCATGTCTGCGTATTCTGCAGTCACACCTGACATCCTGAGAATCTCAGTTTTCTTTTATTTTAAGTACGTTTCTGCACCTTAATGTGTAGAAAGAGAGGCTCGAAAGTGGGTGGGCAGTGCCAGCTGAGCTGTTAAGAAGCCAGAGGGAAGGGTTGGTAGGCTTTGGAGGAGGGATTGGGGCTTCTGTGCCATGTCTCCCTGTGAGTAGGCAAACACTGAGTCAGTCATTCATAGGACTTGTTGAAGGAGACAAAAGTCGTAGGTGAAGACCACCCGCCGGGGGTGACAGCACTGCCTCCTGCTGATGGCTGGCAGTTCATCTTAAACCCAAAGTCTCCGGAGGTCTCCAGTGGGGGAGGTCCAGGCCCCGTCTCTGGCGGCAAGGGCAGGAAGCACCGCTCTCTCAGGCTGCCAGTCAGAGTAGGCCCGGTGCTGAGCAAGGTGGGCCAAAGTTCTGGCGAGCTGCTGTCTAAGCCAGCTTCTGTGTTCCTCAAGAGCATCGTCCCCACTCAGAGGGGAGTGCCCACTCGGTATGCAGGAGGCCCCGGGGTCAGTCCTCGGCAGCATCTCCAGGTGAGATGATATGCCAGGTAGTGGCTGATGGCGGAGCCCCACCCCACCCCAGCCCGAGACCCCGGGGAGCCACTGCAGCAAGTCAGGGTGGGCTTGATGGACCTGTGGCCATATGTGTGGAAGGAGGACTCTGCCATTTTTTACCGGCTGCAGCAGGCCGAAGGGGCTGCTTTCTGGAATCCAGCCTCAGTCATGGCTTGGCGAGGCTTGTCGGCAGGCTGGCACGTGCCGCTTATCCTTCTGTCTGTCCATTTCCATCCCTGTAACTAGGCCTTGAACTTCTCCAGATAAAAAAAAACACATCCAGTAGTTGATGTCTTCAAGTGACCTCCACAACTACCCAAGGGCTTGTTTTTTCCTCCTTGCCATCTTTGCTGTCCTGTTTGTGATCGTTAAGCCCCAAAAACTCATCACGATTCTGAAGAAAAAGACTGTACTGATGGCCGCTCTCTGCTTGAGACTGGGACTAATTTACATGTAGTTGTGGAGATCTAGAGTAATAAGTAGGTGGACAGTAATAAGCGGGCCTTCATTGGCGGAATTCGCTGCCACAAGACGTGGTGAGCCTTCTCTTCCATAAATGGCCAGCAGAGAAAGGATGACGACGAAGGGAGAGAAATAGCCCCTCTTGGTCAGGCTCTAAATCCATCCAGCGGCTGCCAGCCAGGTACTCCTGGAAACCCCAGAAGCAGGGCAGGGCAGGAAGGTAGGAGCAGCAGCAGCCTCCCCCCGCTGGATCTGTCCCCAGGCCCTGGGACTCACAGGTAGGCTGCCTCTGAACAGGGAGGTTCCATTGATGGACCTATCCCCCCACCATCTAATGAAAGTATCTCCTCCCCCTTGCATGTTGTCCAGGGTAAGGCCTTTGGGCTAATCCAGCTCTAACATGTCTCTCCCCACCCACAACACACACACACACGCACGAATATTTGCCTCCAGGGTAATTGTGCCCTTCTTCCAGTAGAGGTGCAAGAGAGAGTGCCGTTTATTCCAGGGTGGATTCTTGCCAAGTTCCCAAAGGATGCTTTAGACATTGCCTTTTCTCGACATGGGCTTTAAAATCTATGCCACTGAAAAGCGGTTCCTCGGTGCTTTCCCTCTGTTCATATTCTGCCTGTCTGGCAGCTGACCCTTCTAAACTTCAAGTTGGTCTCAGCAGGCCGGCAGGCAAGAAGTCTTCGCTTTGTGAATGAGGGCGTGCTTTGCAGGTGGGGCTCGGGTCTGGTCTCCAGCTGCTCCAGGGAGCAGGACTGGGGCAGGCCACCCCGAGACCGGGGCAGGCAGACCGTTCAGTCTGCCTCAGGGTTAGGCCCCTCCTGAGTGGCCGCTCTCTTTTCTGCCAGGTAGCAGTGTTTCAGAGCAGCCTCCAGCATCTTGACATTCTTCCAGGGTGCGTGCAGGCAGAAGGGGACAAGGGGGCTCAGAAGGGCGCCCGCACTGCACCGGGCTTCTTTGGAACGTACATGTGGCTGTGGCGTGCCAGCAAATCCGGCGCCAGGATCTTCTCTTCCTCACTGGCTGACCAGCCCGCCTGGTCGCTGCCTCCCTGCACCGCCGCCACCACCACCATTCCCCCCCCCTTGGGGAATGAAGCACCTGGCAACCAGTTTCTCAAAATGGGACGTTGTTGCACGTCTGGCACTTGACTGCAGACCAGCGCCTGAGATGGGAGAGACGCAAACTCTTCCCTCTCAGCCCGAGATTGGAGGAGGAGGAGGAGAGGAGGAGGAGGGATTCCCTTAATGAGACCTCCCACGCCCCACTTTCCTGGTTCCCCACAGGTTTAGCCAAAGCACCACCTGCCACCCTGACACTCTTCCAAAAACAGCTGTAAGCGGGACATAACAGAAGGGAAAGCTACCCGCCTCACCCCGGTTTCCCTGAAATCCATGCACTGATCTTGGGCAACCAACTGAGGGCCTTTAGTTCCCCAACACGAGTGAAGGAGAGAAGGTGCCAGGAGAAGAGAGAGAGGGCGCGCCTCTGAGGTGTACGGAAATACAGTTGATTCAGTCCAGTGTATTTTGAATACTGTTTGTCAGGGGCGCTGGTAGAAAGGAAAAACAGCGACACTCACGACGGGATTCCAGAAACATGAAAGATGGTTCGAAATCCGCTGGGCTGAATAAATCGTATTATTTATTATTATTATTATTATTATTATTATTATTATTATTATTATTATTATATTTATACCCCGCCTTTTTTCCTGCAAGGAACTCAAGGCGGCTTACATAGTCCTCCTCCTCTCCATTTTATCCTCACAACAACCCTGTGAGGTAGGTTAGGCTAAGAGTCAGTGACTGGCCCAAAGTCACCCAGTGAGTTTCATGGCTGAGCGGGGACTAGAACCCGGATCTCCCGAGTCTGGCTTCTTCTTCCGTCATTATGGCAGCAACCGTGTGGACAGCCAGCAGCTGTAGCATTTCTTTTCCTACTTATTTACCAGACTGATATGCCACATCTCACCAAGCAGCTTACGACAACAGTAAAATGAATGCAACCCTAAGAATGCAGCCCAGTCCAGTCCAGTCCATAAATGCTTACCCCAAACACCCATGGCGTTTGCTGCTGTGCCACAGCCACAGCGGCTCATCCAGAGTGCCCTGGGCACACTCGCTCCCTTGTGGATTTTGTCTTTCTGCACCCATCTCTCAAGGCCCGCGTGGCTGAGCAGATGAGCAGGCCCCCAAGCGACCGTGGGTGGCAGAGATATTCTCCTTGGTCTCAATGTCTGCATCTCTTTCTTTTTTGCAGAAACGGCCAGTCCCCTGGTTTCAAATCCTTTACCGCTTTTGCAAAGTAAGTGTGATGGATGACCGTGCCGCCGCGCCTGGTGGCTGTTTCCTTCCAGCCTCTCTTAAATCCCACCCAGCTAGACTCTCACCCACCCGCCCTCCCGAGGGACGTTGGCCACTTCACATTTATGCTACTTAAAGGATCAGTTCCACTTGTATTGTTTCTCAGCAGGGGGAGAAGCAGAAAATACATCTCTTGCCAGCAGTGCTGATGTCAGTATTGTCGTCGTCCCCCCACTTTAGCTACCCCCCTTTAGCACCACTCCTTGAACTGTTTGCAGTGCCCCTTTTTGTTCTCTCTTAAAGAAACTGTTGAACTCAGCCCTGATAGGGCACCTGGCGATCTTCAGAAGTCGCATTTTTAAATAGCGGCCTTGAATTTCAGAGCGCTGCACATGCATGCTCTTGTTGTGATCCCTCCAACCCTTTAAGGGAGGCCGGTATTCTTCCCTGCTGCTAAACTTCCTTACAGGGAGCTCTCTGTAGCTGACATGTGCCTGCTTGTGGGCGCAAGTGTTCTTTGGGGCTTCACTGCGATGAGGAATCATGCTGGTACTCCGCAGGGCGTGGGGCGCTGGGACGAAAAAGCCTTGGCCCTTGACTGAGTGGTAGTCACTCAGTTACATGGATCCGGAGCCAGTTACTGTTAAGGTGACGTGGGTGTTCTCTCCAGTAGCTAATGGCCACAATCCAGTGGTGCACTTTGCGATACACTTGTAAAAGCGAGCACACGTGCATCGCTAACATGCTGCTGTCCCTCTGGTGGTTCTCTTTGTCATTCCCATGAGCCACTTTTTGCTCTTCTCTGGTTTCGAAAGCAGCTTACAGTGGAATGGGGGGACGTGACTCAAGCCAAAATAGCCCAATAAAAAGAGATGCGCAGGTGCTATTGCCCGCATATGCATATGCCCAGCACTTCTCAGGCACATCGGTCTCGCTTGGGTGCATCGGCTCCCTGAGCAGAACCCCAATTTTGCCGGGCATCCTTATGCAGGACTTGGAGGCATTCAGAGGCAGCCGCCTTGGCGGTTGGCGGGTTGCACATTCTTCTGTTGAAAGTTTTCTCCTTCGTGCTCCTCTGCATGTGCACGTTTGCACCAAGTTCTGGCTTCCCCTTAATCAACTTCTCTCCAGCCGGCCCACATTGGGCTCTTTCCCTTCTAGATGCCTCATCACATTTGCAGCTCTCTTTCAGCTTTGCTCTTCAGTTAGGGGACCGGCAACAAATCATGATGGTCTCCAGGTGAGGCTTGATCACTGCAGAGCGGGTGCAGGTGCCGTAGCTCTGGTGGCGTGTCTGGAAGGGTAACTGGCACTTTCTGCTTCGTTCACCTCCAAAATCCTCCTCAGCGATGCAACTGCCACTCCACTTATTCCAATCTTATGCTTACACGTTTTGGCTTTCCTTTCCTTTGTACAGTGCTTTGCATTTGCCCTTGTTGGGGCTCTTTATGGTTATGGTTAATCTGGTTCCCATGCTGTTGAGATTGGATTTTGAGTTCCTCCTCCCACAAGTCTTTGCCAACTCCTCCCACTGGACCCAGGACTTGAGCATACCGAGACCTGCTTGGGGTGATCCTGTCTTCCAGTTTACCGCCTTTCAAATGGACCATTAACCCCTAAATGTCACTGTATCCCAAGACCCAAGTGTGTCCCTTTTTGCCATGGGCTGAATTAGCGTTGTGTGGCTTTCAGAATTCTCCATCCTGATGTGATGGCATTTCGTCTGTGTTGCTTTCTCTGTTTTGGGTGGGTTTCCTTGCTTGCCTCAGGCTGCAGCCTCTCTGATTTTATGGACGCTCTTTAATAAGGCCTCGTTGCCCTTGTTGCCGAAGAGCAAATGTGGCCTGCCAGCAGCTGTTTGGCCCTGTTAGCTCAGTGAAATCTCCCGGCTCGGAGGCCGTGCCTCTGAGTGCCGGTTGCTAGCGGGAGGGCAATGTCAGGCAAAGGCCGCACTGCCGGGCTCCTGGCCCGGCAGCGAGCGGGGTGCTGGGCACTCTGGGCCTGCAGCGTGATCCATCGGGGCTGTCTTTCAGTGGGGAGGGGGTGGATTAAAGGCGTCACAGAAGAGGCACGTTTTGAGCTGGGAGTCGGAGGCAGCAGGAGAGGGAGAGTCGCCTGGGAGTCAAGGGAGAAAGGTCACTGCCTCTCCATCATCACCACACTAACAAGTTAGCATTGCAGACGGCAGTACCTACTTTAGCTCACGCGCAGACATGCACGCTCACTCTCACTCATATGCACACACCCTTTCTCATCCTTGCAGGAAGTTCCAGTTACTGGAATCTACCCGGGGTGGGGGGTGCATTATTCCTCACAACTCCTTCCTTTCTCTACATGCTAGATTTCTCTGTGAGCTGGTAAAGGCAATGCCCAGCCTGCGACTCAGGATAAACAGGGAGAACCATAATTTTGTTCATAAATGGCTTTGGGGTCAGAAGGATCGATATCACTGTTGCCCCGAATGGAACTGACTGCAGCAAATAAAGGCGCTGAGGGTTGCAGGCTCCAGCTACCCATCTCTTTGGACTTAGCCAAGGCCTGGGCAGGTTACTTTCCGACAGTGTCTGACTCTCTCTTTCGGCCTCCCTCTTTCAGAACCATACACCTGTGGAGCCTGCGGCATCCAGTTCCAGTTCTACAACAATCTCCTGGAACATATGCAGTCCCATGCGGGTAAATCAGTTGGTCGCTCTTATCAACCTCGAGCAATGAGCTCCGATTAAGCAGTGCAAGTTGGATACGTCGGATTTCATGTTTACCTCTGGGGGTGTTTAGGGAGTGATTGCCAGAACCCATGGAAAAAGCCCCGTTGGAACAAAGCAATCTCTGTGGGTTTTCCTGGAAAGTTCCATGGCAGGGATTTGGGGCCTTGGTCTGTGGCTCTTTTCCTTGGAAAATTCCTGTGTCTCCTTTTCAAGGCGGAGATAAGAGTTCCACAGTTGTGGGGCCGCTTCCAAGAAGGCTATGCTCGTACGCCTTTGAATGTGGCTTCACAATGGAAATCAGACCCACCTAGCAGCCTTTGCTAAGCCAGACTAGAGGATTACCTGGTCTAGTATTCCCGGCGGCTTCCCAAGCAGGATGTGAAGACGGTGGCCCCTCTTGGGAATTGAGAGCGCACTCAAGAATTGAACCGTGGCTAGTGAAGAAGCTTTGATTTGGCCATTTCGGAGAAAAGGGGGCATGCACATTCAAGGCACCATAGCAGTCCATTGGAATTAAAACTGAGAATAATGAACAGATAAGGCCATGGGGTGCTCTTGTGTCTCACTGCCCCTTCCCCACCTTCTGTTTCTGTTTTAATTTGACTAAAATGACTCGTGTAGCACTTCCATGAGGGGTGGGTGGTTATCAGACGGAGGGGAAGCTTGCCAAGGAAGGACATTGTCCTTGAGGCACATAATGGAAGCCTCTGTTACATAGCTCAGCCCATCCAAGGCCGACTTGCATGAAACCTCCGATCCAGGCACTGGAAATGAGAGATGTGGGCTCCTTGGAAGGGGGAACGTGGTGGGGAAAGACCTCTCTGAGACCTTGGTGAGCCGCTGCTACTCAGCCGGATGGACCAGTGGTCCGGATCGGTAGAAGTCTGCTTCCCGTGTTCCTCCTAGGGATGCTCCAGAATCGGCCTCTGCCAGATTGCAGTCCAGTTTTTGTGGCTCCCCTGTACTGGGTATGTTTATCAGAGTGGAACTCAAAATTTCCTGACTGTCAGAGCAATAAGACAATGGAATCAACTACCTAGGGAGGTGGTGGGCTCTCCCACTCTGGAGGCATTCAAGGTGCAGCCGGATAGCCATCTGTCGGGGATGCTTTGACCTGGATTCCTGCATTGAGCAGGGGGTTGGACTCGATGGCCTTGTAGGCCCCTTCCAACTCTACTTTTCTATGATTCTATGATTCTATGTTGGGATTGCTGTTATTCTGGAGATCCATGCCTGGAACGTTGCAAGCGGGAGACGGTGGGGTGGGGGTGGAATTCCTGCTTCCTTCTCAGTCTCTCAGCAGTAAAAATACATCGAAAGCAAATTTAGCAATGAGTGTAAGTAGCGAGTTCTTTCATCTCCTAAAGAGTTTCTGTTTTCTGCCCCTCAGCTGATAATGAGAATAGCATTGCCTCAAACCAACCCAGGTCACCTCCGGCAGTGGTGGAAGAGAAGTGGAAGCCGCAGCCCCAAAGGAACAACACCAACAACAGTAAGTGCCTGGAAGCAGCTCTAGGGCCGGAAGGGGGAAGTGGCGGCCCAGGGGCTCCCGCTGGCCTCCAGCATGGCTCGGCTTGTCTGAGCGTGGAAAGCTAAGCAGGGTCAGGCCTGGTTATTACTTGGACGGGAGACTCCTCCTCTAGTTTCCGGCATTGAGCAGGGGGTTGGACCCGATGGCCTTGTAGGCCCCTTCCAACTCTATGATCTATGACATCTAAGTGCTGCAAGGGCCCTCTGCTTTACCTTTTACAAGTCAGACCGGCCACCGGGCTCTCGTACACCCTAAAGTGACACTTGTGCGCCTTGGCTGCTCACTCTCACGCACAAAATGCTCCGTGCTTGGAGACGGGCAGGCCCAGGAGGATTCCTGGATGTGTTGTGCGATGTTGCAGCCGCTAAAGCTGGTGATACTGTCGAAGCCCTGGTCAATCTGTGGAACGGGGAGATGACCTGGGTGGTTGACACAACAATTTCTACATGCCCCCTTGGGCTCATTGGCTTTAGGGCAACAGCATCGTGGAGTCGTTTCACATTGTAAAGGGGCTGCGACATTCTGGGCCCCGGGGCAATGAGGGGAAGTTCTTGGCAACCTGTGGTGATGAGTTTGGAAAACACTTTGCTGTAAAACCCCTTGCGTCCACTCCAACTTGGACTCTTATGTTGAGAGCAGGTTCTGGAGTAGTGATGGAGGCAGCTGTTTGTCTGGTTTTGAGGGATGTGTTTCCTCTTGTTCAGCCTAAGGATGAGGACACATTGCTTGGAGAGGTGGGGACAACCCCTTGCTTCTTGGACCTGTGTCCATCCTGGTTAGTAAAAGCTGTCTGAGGGGGACTAGCCAGTTGCTAGTGAGGATGTGAATGCTTCTCTAAGGGAGGGCTGTGCCTGTGGTCCCAATTCCTTTTCTAAAAGCTGTGGTAAGACCACTGTTAAAAAAGCCATCGCAGGATCCCACCACCCTAGCTAGTTATCTGCCAGTCTCCCAATATCCCTCTTTTGGGTTCAGACAAGCACTTGGCACGAAACGTAGAGTCACACGTAGGGCCAGTCACACGTACGCTCGCTCGCTCTCACCCGAAGGATAAAATGGGCAGGTTCTTTGAATTCCTTTGAGGAAAGGTGGGATAAAAATTGGGGTAAGCACATTTGATTGGTGGCACTATTAGATTAATAGATTAAGACACTTTTGCTTGACTAATAAGGTGTCCTTATTAATTGGTAAAAAGGTTTTAAACAAAATATTTTTAAATAAAAGCACTTATATAAGATCTCTGCAGATAGCAAGTGCATCTTCCTAAGAGGCATCCTCTCTCACGCCTAATAAAAAGAAGCAGTTTTAAAAATTAAGGAAGATTCTTTTCCCCCCCACCACCCTTTTCTACAGCGTCAGCCAGCAGCTCGCTAGCGAATAGCACCATCCCCGAAAAGGAGCGGCAGAACATCGCAGAGAGGCTGCTGCGGGTGATGTGCGCCGACCTGGGGGCGCTGAGCGTGGTGAGCGGCAAAGAGTTCATCAAGCTGGCGCAAACCCTGGTGGACAGCGGCGCCCGTTACGGGGCCTTCTCGGTCACCGAGATCCTTGGCAACTTCAACACGCTGGCCCTCAAGCACTTGCCCCGCATGTACAACCAGGTGAAGGTGAAGGTCACCTGCGCCCTCGGCAGCAACGCCTGCCTGGGGATCGGCGTCACCTGCCACTCGCAGAGCGTCGGCCCCGACTCGTGCTACATCCTGACAGCGTACCAGGCGGAAGGCAACAGCATCAAGAGTTACGTCCTGGGCATCAAGGGGGTGGACATCCGCGACAACGGGGATCTGGTCCACCACTGGGTGCAGAACGTGCTGTCTGAGTTTGTGATGTCGGAGATCCGGACGGTGTACGTGACGGACTGCAAGGTAAATGCCTCCGCCTTCTCCAAGGCGGGCATGTGCTTGCGCTGCTCGGCATGTGCCTTGAACTCGGTCGTGCAGAGCGTGCTCAACAAGCGGACCCTCCAGGCGCGCAACATGCACGAGGTCATTGAGCTGCTGAACGTCTGCGAGGACCTGGCGGGCTCGGCGGGAATCTCGAAGGAGACCTTTGGCTCCCTGGAGGAGATGTCGCCCCCGCCCTGCTGGAACTCGGTCACAGACTCCCTGCTGCTGGTCCACGAGCGCTACGAGCAGATCTGTGAGTTCTACAGCCGGGCCAAGAAGATGAACCTCATCCAGAACCTCAACAAGCACCTGCTGAGCAACCTGGCAGCCATCTTGGCCCCCGTGAAGCAGGCCGTCATTGAGCTGAGCAGCGAGAGCCGCCCCACCTTGCAGCTGGTGCTGCCCACCTACGTGAAGCTGGAGAAGCTGTTCACCTCCAAGGCCAACGACGCGGGCATCGTCAGCAAGCTGTGCCACCTCTTCCTGGAAGCGCTGAAGGAGAACTTCAAGGTCCACTCGGCACACAAGGTGGCCATGATCCTGGACCCTCAGCAGAAGCTGCGCCCGGTCCCGCCGTACCAGCACGAGGAGATCATCGGCAAGGTGTGTGAGCTGATCAACGAGGTGAAGGAGTCCTGGGCAGAGGAGCCGGAGTTCGAGCCTTCCGCCAAGAAGCCACGGACATCGAGCGAGAGCTCGCCGACTCAGGAGGAAGACCGCTCCGGCAAAAACGAAGTCTACGACTACCTGCAGGAGCCCCTCTTCCAAGCGCCCCCCGACCTCTTTCAGTACTGGTCCTGTGTGACACAGAAGCATACAAAGCTCGCCAAGCTCGCCTTCTGGCTCCTGGCCGTGCCTGCTGTGGGGGCCAGAAGCAACTGTGTAAATATGTGTGAACAAGCGCTCTTGATCAAGAGGCGGCGGCTGCTGAGCCCGGAGGATATGAACAAGCTCATGTTCTTGAAGTCCAACATGCTTTAAAACTCGGGGGTGGGGGGACGGGCAGGGCAGCGACGTCCCTCCAAAGCAAGCCCCCACCACATGCAAAACACTGTTCCAAACCAAGGATCCAATTTAAGTTCTAAACACTGTGGACCTCATTCTGAACGCCATGGGAAACAAAAAAAGTGCTTTTTATAGATATATAGATATATATTAATATGTATATAAAAAGCTACATTTGAAGGGAATATGCTGGGGGTGTGCAAGGAACTCTGCTAGGGACACACTCCTTTCTCTAGATTTGTGTGTGAACTTGACAAAACGTACTGATAATTTTCCCGAGTGCAGACCGATTGGATGCGTACGTTCTGACGTCTTCAGGCAGCTCAGTTTCTCAATTGACTTGAATGGTGGTTTTTATTATTATTATTATCCTTTTTTTAAACATTCTCTCTCTCTCTCTCTCTCTCTCTCTCCCTCCCCTTCCTCCCCCCTCCTGTTTTGCCCGCCCACCCCTCTCCTGGGTCCTCCTGCCAGGGACAATCAGCCCTGCTTTCTGTAGCCCCCACACTGGACTTTGCTCCCAAGGGTAAACTGCACACCATGAGGGCATTTTCATCTTGGCCTTCAGAATCTAAAATGTGGCAAGTTTGCAGGCAGCTGTGTTTCAGAAACACCAACGTCTCTTAGAAATCAGGAATGGAGACTTGAAGGATTTTTTAAAATAAGAATTTTTGTTTTGTTTTCATTTTTTCAAGAGAAACCCCTTTTTCTGCCTGTCTGTCTGTCTCTCTGAGTTTGATAGTTAGTGACTTTACCTTTCTAAAAAAAGAAAAAAAAAAGTGGTGGTGGGGGAATATAGCCCTGGGGATTTATTGCAGCAAAAAGTGTCTGTAACTGGGCCTTTTTGTAGGCATCCCCCTCCACCCCCTGCCTCTTCTTCCCTCCTCCTTCATCTTGTCAGGATCCATGGTGGGCTCTCTCCACTCCTTGGCGTCGCACAAATGGCTGCTGTTTGGTCTTGAGCGTGTGGATTCCCCCCTCACAAAACGGGGTTGGGTGGGTGGGTTTCCCAGGCTCCTTGCTCACAGGGAATATGATTCAGTGGCGAAACGTCTGGAGCACCTTGCTATTGAGCAGCACCTTCCTCCTTGTGACCTCCAAGAAACACGTTGTAATTTAAGAACTTTTACTTCTATATTCCTATACAATATCCACATTCAAAGCAATAGTTGACCTCAAGGCCGTTGTTCTTCAAGCAAACCCATTCCTGGCTTCACTCTTCTCGGGGAGGTGGTGGAAGGTAAGACGAGCGTGGCAGCCCAGGAGCTCCCGTCCAGAAGGGGCCACGTGGGTGGGCGGTTTGGTCCTGCCAAGCCGGTCTGCTCTCCAGCCGGCTTCCTGTACGCAAGTTGCCACATCCTGGTAGAAGCAGCTCCAAGCTCATTGCAGCAGCTGGAGCATCCCGTCAGGGGAAGGGTTTTTGGAGTGGTCCCTGGCTCTCCTAGCAGGTGGGCACTCTGGGTGCTGTGTTCAGTTTTCAAAGGAGGTGATCAGGTATCGGTGGTAGTGCAACACGGCGCCTGTGAGCGGGCACCAGTGTGCCCCCAGACACCTTCCTCGGCGCCCACCGAGACACCTTACTCCTCCCAATTTTTATTTTAAAACATTTTTAGATGTTCATTCTAGCAGCTGGGATTGCCTCAAAGTCAAGCGGGAGCCGCTGGCTGCCGCAGCCTTGATTTCCCAGGGATGCCTCTGGGCCGGTGACCTGTCCTCTGTGGCGAGCCATGCCCTCCCAGGGCAGCCATTTTAAGGTTGTGGCCAGGATGGTGTCTCACATTTCCAAATGTGCCCACGGGCCCAAAAGGTTTCCTATCCCTGTTCTTGAGGGTCTCCTCTTCGTGTCACAGTGTGGACTCCCGTCCCCCAGAAGTGTTTGAAGCTCTGAGTGCAAACCCTTTTCTCCTCCCCTTGGCACAGTCCCCTCTCCTCGCTGCGCTGCCTGGCAAGAAGCTGCATCTGCCGCAGGCATGCTAGTCTGCCCCCAACTGGGGGGGGGAGCCTTTTTGTGAGCCAAAGGTCCCTCCGCCCCCCAAGTGTGCTGCTCCTCCAGGACCAGCAGCGCAAGCAGTGGTTGCTTTTGCCAGCCGTTCTATCCTGCTGGGTTGCTCTTCTAAGGAATAACCTGGATTGGGAAGGTGCCCAGAGCAGAGCCACCCCCCTTATATGAAGTGGGGGGGGGGGGAAGCTGCCATTTATCCTCCCCACCTCGGGGGGTGGGGGCAGAAGCTGTTTGAAGGCAGGTAAAAGTGGCCTGCAGCATTTGGGGTGATGTGAAACACTGCACCCACGCTCGGGAACAGCATTCAGCTTCCCTCCCTCTCCCAATCATGCTGGACCCACTGCAGCTGAGCCGGGGGGGGGGGGGGAGTGGATTCAGGAGAGACAGACGGGAGGACCTTTTTGCAGAGCATTTTATCTGTGGAATTTGGAACTTCATGGAGGATACTGCTGGCTATCAGAGGCTTCTGGTCGTGAACGAGAGATGGAGGCAGTTGGTGGGGTGGCCAGAGCAGGAGAGGACCGTTGTCCTCCTGTCCTGGGGGGGGATGGGTGCTGTGGGTCCCCTCCCCATGGACTACATCGTGTTGCCCCTGTGGGCAGTATGGCTGCCCCCATGTGCTGCTGCTGCAGCAGGTTTCTGAAACCAGGACAAAAGCAGTTCAGAGAAACAGGCTGACACCATTTTTGCCCCTCCTTCCAACTTGTGACGAAGCTTTTGTCTCCCCCTCCCCCTCCCCTGCTCCTTCCAGCGGTGGCTTTGGGCAGAGCTCTAGGAGAGGGACCCTCAGACTTGTATTACAGACCACCCCCTTTCCCCTGCTGTCATAGACGCCAGAAAGGAGTGACCACTGCTGACGACTCTGGAGAATGTCCCAGCCCACCAGAGTAGCAGAGATGCTGGGCTGGATCCAGGATCTGCCTTCCTCAAGAGGAAGGGCTGATCCATTCCAGCATAAATCTGGATCCATCCCATTGGCGATGGAGAGCGGATGACGGTATAGATCTCCTCCTAGTCTGTGATGTTTTTCCCAGCATATCAACCGCCCCCCCCCCCCCAAGCCTGGCCTTGGGTTCCCGGTGGCTTCAGAACAGATGCTGTGGCTGGTGGGGGAGCAGCACCTCTGCGATGGAGCAGCTTGCCCTGCTGTGCCCCCCTGAAGAGGGGCCAAGGGCGGCTCTTGCACTCTGGTCCCATTGCAGCTCAGTGCCAATGTTTTGAGGCCCCGTGGCAGTGAGGTTGGCGTCCGCTATTTGGCCAGAGCGGGAAGGCAGCCACCTGGGAGGCCACGCTCCAGGGCTGGGAGGAGGAGCCCTGTGGGAGGCCACTTCTTGAACGTTTGCGAGCCCTAGAGGAAGGGAGCGACACCCCGAGCATGGCTGCCGCTCCCTGAACAGCCAACCTAGTCGCAAAGCAGAGTCAGAAGCAGTTCCTTGGGTGCCCGCTTGGGTTAGCCGTGGGCCTAACATGGACTAGGGCTGCCATGCCTATAAGAAACATTTAGGCAATCGGGTGTTCAGTCTGCATCTCAGTAAAATGGTTCTGAGCCTTGGGAGGGTCGCATCCTGCATGGTTTCAGGCGATGCACACACAAATTGCAGCGGGCACTCCCCCCCCACCCCCACCCCAGTCTCACCCACAGGAGGAAATGTTTGGCAATGTGTTTCGTAAGTACTTAGTTAAAATAAAACTTTGAAGAACATTTTCTGATTGGTTGGGGCACCATTTTAAAAAAACATGACCAGGAATCCGGTTCCTTCACCTACGCCATCGGCCCGCTAAATGTTGTGTGGCTACCAGAGGCCGTGGCGTGGGTGCTGGATGGCGGGTGGCAAGCCTGCGCGCTGACGGGGCAGAAGCCGGTGCGGAGGGTCTTCCTCCCGGGGGAGCCCCCCTGCAGGCCCGAGGTGGTGAAGGGTGGGGCTGCAGCCGCTTCTTCACTTCCCTGCTCCATCTTGTGAAGGTGGCCCGAGACCCCCACTCGGAGAGATGGGAGAGGAAGACGCTACAGATCGGGAGGGGGGGGTTAGCACATTCTCCTCAAAGCCAGCCTCTGTTGAATCGCCCCCGGAAGATGGCACTCGCCGGAAGGCCTGGCCTGTCTCCACCGTGAATAGCCACAGAGAACACATCAAAGCTGAGTTCGTGGCTGGCTGCTCGTGGCCCCCACTCCCCTCCCTCTGCAGTGCGCGTTAAGAGCGTCGTCCCTGGGCCCCTGGGTGCCAAGTGTCTTGCAGGAAACGGGTTTGTTTGTCCTTGTGCCTTCAACAGCAGCTTGTGTGCAGAAGTTAGCAGCTGAAGCTTCTCCTGTTGTGGAGATGAAGCCTGACACCAATGCTTTTAAGGCACAGGAGCCGAAATCGGCAAAAGAGTTGGCAACCCTGCCCCACACCCACCCTCTCCTCCTCTTCCTCTCCGTGTGTTTATTGAGAACTCAGCTTGGGGTTGGGGGAGGAAAAAGAGAAGTCTGCTTTTTGGAAAAACCAGTCACCCTGTTCCCCCTACAGTGACGTGTGTACATTACCTGTGTCGTAGTTCAGTGTTCCAGGCAATACCAAGAGATGCATGAGGTTGCATCTCTCTACCTGAGAGAGTTACAGAAATCTAAATGTCATCTTTAAAGAAAAGATTACAGAAAAAAGTTTTAAAAATATATACAAAAATATTTTTTAGGCCAGAGTTTTCTACAGGTATTAATGAATATTTTTCTTAATCCTTATAAGTTTTACTGTGTTTAATATTTCTTAATACCAGTAGCATTAATTTATACTTTTGTAGCGACACACTATTTTTATAAAAATGCCACCACTGGCTTGTCTTCATGATTGGGGGGTGGGGGTGGGGGTGGGGGAGGGAGAAATTGTGTGAGGGCCCCTCCTGCTGAACCACGTACTGTATTTAAAAAGAGAAAAAGTTATCTACTGTCACGCTTGCTGTGTGTTAATAAACAAGAGAAAAAAGAAGAACTCTTGTTTGGAGTTTTCTATGTTGGTGTTCACCAGCATAGTGTTTTCTTTCTTTCCTTAAAAGAGAAAATCACTGTGCGTCCGCATGCTTTGCAGCTTGTGGGAGGGCAGAGGGAGAATCGGGCACTCGTCCCAGGAGCAAGCACCACTGAACACAGCTGGATGTGCTTCTGGGCAACCTTGCATGGGATTACGCTGTTAATTTCAGAATGCAAAATAATACACGTGGCCCCTGACATGAACCGTTGCTGTTTCCAGGGAGCCCTTTGGGTTTCTGGGTGGAGGTGCTCAAAATCTAAGGCGTAGACTGGGGTGCCTCGCAGAGTGTGGCCGGGGGTGGGGGGGGATGGGCTGCCAGGCTGCCAACAGTTGCCCCCTTCTGGAGTAGAGAGTCCTCATTTCCCTGCAGAAACTCCAGTGTGGGGCTGCAGGGATCCCATGGCTGCAGGCTTGGGGGGTTCCTGCATTGTTGACACACAGCTTTCAGTTTTGTTTGTTTTTGGAGTTGGTTTCTACTAGCCATCATTGCTACACAATTTTAAGTTGGGCTGAGTAAGTTCAGGTTGCTGAGGGACAGGGCACAAGTATCAGTGGTCCTCCCATAACTAGCCGAACCTGAATTACGCAGAACAGGAGAGATGTATGTCGAGCTGGCATAACGTATACAAACTTAATCCTCATTCCTTGCCCAAAAAAGACTAATTTGGTCCAGAATTTGTCTGGGCTAGTGCAGAGTAGACACAGTGCTGCTCCAAAGTTCCAGGGGCAGAACCGTTTTCACTTGAGAGGACTGAACTGGCGTTGGGCAAGCACATCTGGGCCACATGCCAGTGGGGGGGAACCCCACTACTGGCATGCAGCCCCCCAAACTGATTGTCCAGACCCCATTCACTCTCTCTGCACGTGTGTGTGTGTGTGTGTGTGTGTGTGTGTGTGTGTGTGTAAGGGACACAGACATGCACAGGGCGAGGCAGAGACCTGGAGGTGCTCCCAGGCAAGGCTTTAAGGTACCACTGCCCTTTGCCTCATTCACAGATAGTCCAGATAATGTCTTCTGCTCGTGACTCGCCTGTGTTTTCTTGCAGCTTCTTCTGTATTTTCCCATAACACAGAAAATCATTTGAGAAAAAGAATAGCTGCACAGGACCTTCTGCTTGCTAGTACTAAGAGCCCTCTGTCTGGGAGCTCCCAGAGGGGGATGGGGGTGTTGTGGGGGGCTGGATTTCACAAGGAAGCAGTCTTCGGAAAATGTAGCATGTGTCTCCGCCCATTTTCAGCCCAGGAGGCTATAAGTCATCAAAGCAAAAAGCAAAATTACTTCTGACCTTTATTTCCATAGCCACACAAGATACAAAACACACACACACACACACGTTAGTTTAAAAGTGTCCATGGCCAGGCTGGAGCCAGCTGGCCTGAGGCTCCTTCCCCAGTGCCTGGGGTGAAGGCACTGGAGCAGGTCTTGCCACCTCTGCAAGGGGCCTTCTCTACTTGGAGCAGGTGCAGCACCCCACACAGGTATTCCCAGGTGGATACCTGCCAGCGTGCCAAGTAAAAGGGCTCGGGCTGGCTGTAGCAAAAGAGGAGCATTTTGACTGGTGAGCAACAGCCTATCCACAGAACTCTTGCTTAGGGGGACCGGAGACACCCCTTGCGCAAGAGGAAGTCCTGCGGGAAAATGCACACAATGCTTTATTCTCCCACCCCTGCGATCCTGGAAGCTGTTTCCAGGAATTGGCTACAAGGGTTGGAGTGCCCAAGCCTCCCTTCTGAATTGGGTTGACAGGAACCACTCTGTGGACATGTGCTATGCCACACCATGAGGGCCACTGAACCCCCCCCCCCACAACACCCAGTTTCAGATTAGTGTGCAGATAAGAAATTCCCTACCCTGCAAAGCCCATGGTGGTGCAAACATTCCTCCTCTGGAGGCACCGTTTGAACACCTCAGTTGCAAGAGGTTTGTTGAGTGCCCCTATTTCAAATAGAACTTTGCCTCCGTTTGAGGCATCAGAGGACGCAGACTGCACTGAAGTGCACCACAGTGCCATCACCCGCTTTGGGATGCAAAGAATCTGAGAGGCAGGTCTACAGTTGCAAGTCACTAACAGTGACACAGCAAAATGCTGCAGGGTCCACTAGGACTGCAAGAGTTTAAGGAAGGGAGTTGGCATGCGGTTCCCAGAGCCTTGCTCCCAGCAGCTGCAAGGGCCAGGCAAGCAAGACTGCCTTCCGGTCAGCAACATTGCCTGGAGCAAAATCCCTGCCTCACAGTTCGCAGGAGGCTGGAAGAGTTGGTACATCACTGCGTGGGCTCCAGGGCACATATGCACAAACGTGCGCACAGCCACTTGGTCTAGGTTATAAAACAGCATATGGGCAATAGACACAGGCGAAGGACCTGCATTGGACTCGATGGCCCTTCCAACTCTACTTTTCTATGATTCTATGACCGGACTGGATTCCCAGAAAAGGCACAGTGCTCTGCCCCGTGGGATCTCCTGGTGCCTAAACCAAAGGGTGATGGAGCAGGAAAGCCCTTTTAAGAACAACGGGATTTACACAGCACCATCCAAGATCCCACATAGTCAAGTTAGGGCAGGGAGTGTTTGCGCTCCATTTTCTGCCATTATGCTTGTGAAAGCAGAATCCACACTTGCTTCGGCTGGCCAGCAACAAATCTTGCTCCCAAGCAACATTCCACAGAGCACTGCTTAAATGTGGGGGAGGGGTCAGTCACCAGTCCAGAGTGTCCTTCTGGCTCATAAATCTCACGCTGTTCTTGCTGTAAAACTGGGAGTACCAGCGCCGGTGTCTCTGGATCGCAGCATCCTCTTTCACCAGCAGTGGCTTGGAGAGGTATTGCTTGTTATTCCATATCATAATATCCCGCTCAAACTGGGGGGGGGGGGGGAGAGAAGACCAAAAATAAAAAATCAGGACCCCTGCATTTCCCCAAGGACCAAGCAACCAATATCCCAAGAACTGAGCGTATCAAGAAACAATAGAACACACTATAAAAAACAGAATACGTTTATGTTAGTTGGGGACTGAAACTACACCTTAAGGCCACTGGAAAATTGGCTCAACCCTCCCTCTGCCTTCTGAGATTTCAGTGGAAGCTTCCCACTTTCAGCCATAAGGACCAGAAACTAGCTCTTGTTTCTTTAAAAAAAAATATTTAAAAAAAGGATTCACACAAAGTTGGGGTTCACCCTCCAGGGCACATTCTGTGGGTTTTCTGTGCTTCCACAGAGCCCTGTAAATACCCAGTGTGTTTGACTCTATGGTGTCTTTCTCCAGGGACCTGCAACAAGTACAGGTCCATCATCCCCTCCAATGGATGAAGCAGGATTGAGGGGTCCTGGAAGGCAGAGTAAGTGCACACAGACACCTGCCCCCCCCCCCACCTCTGACAGAGGAATACTGGGGAGCGAGCAGGGAGCATCCTGGGCATGGCGGTGGGGCATGCACTGACCTGGTCACTGCTGAGTGTTGTCCATTGCCCGCCCTCAGGTGTGCAGGAAAACTGTCCACACACACACACTTCACAAGAGAATGCCCTGCAACTTGTGCGCCCAGAGACAGGACCTCCGTCTCCCTCCCTCACCTGGACACTCTCTGCCCACAGGATGAACTTGGGAATCAAGGCCGGAATGTTTCGCTGGTAGTACATCCGGTGGACCACATGCTGCAGAAGAGGCTCCGTGGGTGTGACGCTGTGGATGATGACCCCTCGGCCCAGGAACGGATGCTCGAAGAACAAGAAGACCAACCCCGGCCCAACCTGGTGGGTATGAGAGATGGGGGGGGGGGGGACACAGTCAACCAGCACAGACATGACCCACCCGCTGAGAGCACGTTCGCTGCTCCCACTGCATGGGGCCTCCGCATTCAGGGGCAGAGGCCAGCACAGTGTTGACCCTACAAAACGGCTTAGTTGGCCCTTCAAGCCCCGGATGGCAACCGTTCTCCAGGCACTCTGGCAGAGAAAGTCTGGCATGAGATTCGCTGAGCTGCAGGTGCCCAGGATGGAGCCTCTGCACGCAGAGCAGGCACCTGCCCCCGAGCGAGAGGGGACGTTCTGGGAGGACACCCCCACCCCCCGAAGAGGTGTAATGGCCTGAAGACCAAGTCAAATCATTGGTTGGTCCGTCTAACCTATACTGGGAATTGCGGAAGATAATCGAGGAGTACAGGAGTGTTGTACAGAGTTCTTCCTCTATGCTCTGGGCTTGATTTAAGCAACTAAAATGTAGGTGTTATCAGCGAATGGCCTTGGCTAATTTACTGGTATGTGCCTGGCTGCTTGGTGATGCAATGTCCCTACGGCTGCTTGGCTGCAGCACAGAAGGTGTATGCATGCTTTAGCAAACTTGTGAGAGTACCTTATAGGAGTCTCTCTAGTACGAGCCCACCCTGGACAGCAGCGACCACATTCGTAACGACCAGCACAGCTCTGCTCGGCAGCCCTTGCAGTTGAGTTTGTGCTAGGTTTGTCTACTAGGCAGCAAACGGCTCCTGGAATGGAGTTTGTGCTGATTGTATATAAGACTTGCACCTGGGGGGGTGTTGTGGTTGTGTGTGGTGAAGTGTGTGAGAAGGAAGAGAGAGATCCAGAGCCGTTTGGCTGCCAGCCTGAGAAGAACAACGAACCAGACGCAGACGGAGCAGAGAGACCTCAAGGCTGAGCGACTGCAGCTAGGACACCATGCTCCGAGCAGAGCTTCTTGGCTGGTCGATTTTGCGATTGTGGTTGCCGCCTGTCCAAGGGCTGGGGCTCTTACTAGGAACTCGGGGTTGTTGTACTATAGTCTAATAATTCGATCTTAACTCACAATAAGAGGTTTGGCTTGATCCTCCTGGATTTGATTATACATGAGAATGCATCAAGCACCCTGTCCAAGCCCTCTGGAAACATTTGGCAAGAACATTAACCCGAGTCCATCTTCCCCCTTGCAGGGAGCTCTCCAGACCAGCGTCCTCCAGGAGGGAAAGGTCTTCCCCAGGCCTGGCACCAGAGACACCAAGGGGGGAACCTTCTGCCCTCTGCATGCAGGACCGAGGCTGCTCTCCCACCCAGTTACAGCCTCACCACAACACTGCAAGCCTTTTCTAGCAGCCGGGCGGCTTTCCTGGACAGCCGTCAGAGGCATCCTTTCACACTCCAGAGCCATGCAACCAGAAGAGCATACCTGCCTGGCTGAGACAGTCAGATCCAGCAAGGAGAAGCATTTGCCAAACACAGTTACATTATGGTGCAGACGCATGCAGGAACAGTGAGCGTCCGGCTCCGGCTCCGGGTGCCATTCTGCCTAGGAGAGAAAAGAGGAAATGTACAGGCAGCATCCCCCCAAGTTCTTGGATCAAAGACCCCACACACCAAGGAAAAACAAAGAGGAAATGGGCCGGTCTCTGGGGACACTAGGCCATGGGAGCAGCCCAAGAGGCACCAGCCCCGCTTGCCAGCCCAATGGTGGCAGATGCCGGGCAAGCAAAAGGAGGCCAGGCATGCAGAGACGGAAGGCAGGGGGCACTGTTGGACAGCCATGCCACTCTCCTAGAAGTCTCCCAAGCAAATGGCCTTGCCAAACTACAAATCCCAGGATTCATTGCAAGAAAGCCAGAACAGAGAAACACATGGAGGGTAGAAAGGATGGGGAACTCCAATACCCCTCCAGCCCACGATCATCCCTCCAGTGGGCTGGCCACAGCTCTCCCGGGCAGGGGTGGGAGTGGCCTTTCCCATCACCTGCTGCCTGCGGGGAACTCACCCTGGGGCCTTCTCCAGGCAAAGCAGGAGAGCTGCAGAAGCTGTTCTTTATACCAGCCCCCATCTTCCTGATACTTGGGATGCTTTACAGGGGTTTAGTTTTCAGTATCTCTGGATTTCTTCCTTCCCAGAATGCCTCTGCGAACCCCCCTTTGCCACAAATCCTGCGGTCTGAACCCTTCATCCTCGCAGCTGACTGAAACCAGTCTTGCCCCTCCCTTGTTCCCCTGGCCAGAACCACACACTTGTTTCTTGCCCTGTCAACACTTAGATTAGTAAGGCCCTGCCCCAAGGGGGTTGCACTCTGCTTTGCTTCTTGCTGTCAGCCGCCATGTATGTTGGACCAACTATATCTCATAGATTTATCTCATAGATTTCATAGATCATGCAACAGCGTGCCCAATTCTGGTAGCTCAGGGCAGCCAGAAGGCTGTAGAAATGCCCAGGATGCAGTGAGGAGCAGATACAGAGCAACCCGCAACCAGCTTGGGCTTGTGGCGCTGGGATCCGGGACCGTGACGCCTTCCCGGAGCAGCCCCAGTACCTGCCAGTGGTGCTTGAAGAATGCCCAGCGGGGTGAGTTGATGTACCGCAGGTCCACTCCGCTCAGGATCGAGGGGCCGTGGAGGAAGGTGAGGTGGGCCACATCAGCTGCGTTCTCCGGGATCTCCTGCCATCACATGGAAAAGGGGCTGCTGGTTAGTTACAAGGTTGCGGGATGAACAAAGGCCGCTGCCCAGCAAGTTCCTGCCCAGCCCGACTCCGAGAGACCCTTTCAGCTAGACATGTTGCTGGGGATTGAGGCTGGGGCCAAGCAGGGGCTTCACCACCAAGCTATGAACCCTCCCCAAGTCCACAGAAAGGCCCTAATAATCACAAGGAGCCGGGGGGGGGCATCTGGGCAGAGGGGGCAAGAGGAAGGAGGAGAGACAAAAACAAGGGGGCAACGGGCAGATATTGGGGCATCTATAACCAAGAGGCATTCCAAGAAAGTCCTGCAGCCCACGTGCAACACTGCCCCACCCCCAAAGTCTGCAGCTGCCTCAACCCCTGCGCCAAACCGGCCCTTGACCTAGCAAAGACCACCTCTGGCCACGTTCCTCCCTCGCCACCATTCCGCACTTCTGCTGATTTCTACACACACACACACACACACACACACACACACACACGCCCAACCCCACAGTCTCAATTTAGGTTGAAGGGTCACCGCCCAAAGGAGACAGCTTCACTCAGCAAAGCAGGAAGCGCATCCCAGGCCCCCACCTCAATGTGCGCACTGACAAAGTGTTCGGTGATGCCACGGAAAACCCATGCGCGGGACGACATCTCCTCCTGCTCAGGAACTTCCCATGTCGGGCTGACGCCATCACAGTGGTACCAGACAACGATCATGCCGCCAACTTCGCGAGATGGCCAGACTTTGACCTTTGCGAATTCAGGCACTGGAAAAGGGAGGGGGTGTGAGAGCCGGAGCGGTGGCGGCCCAGGAGGGCTCATCGCGACTGAGCGGCCCTTGGAAGTGCGAAGCGACGCCTGCAGCCCCCTCGTGGCAGTGCTGGTCCATAGCTTAAAATAATCTTATTAATTTGGCACAAGCTTTTATATTGTAAGAGGGCTGCGGTGTTTAATTGGGTTAGCTAATTTGGACCGGTGGGGGGGGGGGAATCTTTATTTTATTTAAAATATTTCTAGGCTGCCTTTCAGGGCAGGAGGCATCCCAATGTGGCTTACAACAATAAAATCCCCTATAATAAAAACTGATACAGTAATAAAACAGTAAAAAATCATAAAAACAACTCCAGTAATAAAACATCTACCCTAGCCAGTATTAAAAACCTACAACACAATTGCAGCTACAAACCAGAACAGTCCAGTAAAACAAAGCCAGCAGAAGGCCAGAGTAAGCAAGTCTGTCTTCAGAGCCTTCCTAAAAGCCTGCAATGACTGGGCCTGGCAGATCCCCAACAGCAACCCTTTCCAGAGGTGTGGGGCCACAGTGGAAAAGGCCCTCTCTCATGTACTTGCCCACCTACCTGCCCTGAAAGGTGCGCAGGTGTGCAGCACCTCTGTAGTATCGGGAATAGTAAGACGGGCACCCCACGAGTCAGTCACTTTATAGAACAGAAACACAATAGCACAGACGTCCCACTTGAGTTCCAAGATGGAGGAGAGTGGGATATAAATGTGATAAATGAATAAAAATAAATTCTGGGCAGGAGCCATGATAGCAACAGACGAGGATGAGATCTTGAGGACAAAGGAAATGGAGTGGATTTTGAGACTTAAAACCTTAGCCGGGAGATGAGGAGATGGATTTTTTCCTCTTGTGTAATTGAGACCTTGCGTCTAGAGACACTCCTCTGCGTAGCGATACACCCAGTTTGTCCCTGACATTTAATCATGAGAGTTATGACTACACCCATGTAGCAGATCGATAACTTCTATTGTATAGGATAAAACGTATCGCCTTCAACCATCTTTTAACGGTTAAAAATTTAAAAAATTTAACCCGCCTATCCTCAAATGCATGAGGCAGTCCTGACAGAGTTCTCCAAAGGCTTTTTAAAGAATTATAAGTACACACACAGGCAATTTTTGCAATGTATATTATTTTGTACTATCTGTGTAATTTTACGGATGACATACTAAACAAATGTATCGTCTCTTTTTATAGCCGCTGAGGAAGGCAATTACTAATACATGGAGCCGAAACATGCTGGACTTCTTAAACTATTTTTCAGCATCTTGAGACTAGTTCTCTCTTTTTGGGTCTTCCCAGTTCTCTCATACTTTCAAGTGAAGGGTCTCTGTAATGATCTTAAAGTGCAGGCAGGCTGATATGGGTGAAGACAAGTAATTTGGTCCCAAACCGCTGAGGCTTTAAAAGGCCAAAATCAGCCCCGCAGATTGCTGTGGTCCTGTCCAGACTTTAGCCAACGGAAAAGGTGTGCCCCGCCAGGCACCAGATTTTTCAAAAAATCACTGAAGTACTTAAACTGCAGGTGGCGAATGCAGTCCCGCTGCTCTCTCAGACTACGGCTTTTGACCAGAGGCCAATTTAGCCAGCCAGCCAAGATTCCAGCCAGGCACTGCCCAGCTCCTAAACCCAGACAACTCTTGCGTGGCGGGAGCCTCTAGGACCGGTCCTCCTACAGGGAAAAGAAGTGACGAGCCAGTCACCTTTTTCAGCGTATGGGATCCGGACACAGCTGCCATCCTCTCCATGGAACTGCCAGCCGTGGAAGGGACACTCGATGCAGCTGCCCACCACATGGCCGCCCACAGCAAGGTTGGCCCCGAGGTGTGGGCAGTAGGCCTCAACCACGTGGACGCTCCCATCCGAGCCCCGGAACACGGCAAATTGCTCCCCTGCAGCGCGGAGAGAAGGGCAGAATTAAGCGGGCAGAAGCTGACCCGCAGATGGACTCTTTCCACCAAGGGACAGACTCTGTGCTGGTCTGAAGTCATGGGCAAGGATTAAGACCCTTTATTACATGTCAGAAAGAATGTAGAGGACAGGCAACAGGCACCCTCCTCTCTCTCTCTCTCTCCCTCTCACACACACGCACATGCGTGCACACACGCGCACACGCCATTTACTGGGTGCACCGCCAGCAGAGGTGAGGACAGCCACCAGCTGAAATGGCTTTCAAAAGTAGATAAATGCATGGCAAAGACAGAGGAGCTCTCTCGAAAGCAGTTAGCCGTGAGAGCTAAAATTGAACCTCCCTGTTCAGAAGCAGTCTACCTCTGAGTAGCAGCTGCAGCAGACACACAGCAAGGGAGGGCTGTTCCCTTTGTGGAAGCTCACAAGCCACTGGGTGTGAAGGCAACTGCTGGGAAACAAAAGGCTAGACTAGATGGAGGGCGGGTCTTCGAAAGATCCAGCAAGGCAGGCGGGTATCATAGAATCATAGAAAAGTAGAGTTGGAAGGGGCCTACAAGGCCATCGAGTCCAACCCCCTGCTCAATGCAGGAATCCAGGTCAAAGCATCTCTGACAGATGTCTGTCCAGCCGCACCTTGAATGCCTCCAGACTGGGAGAGCCCACCACCTCCCTAGGTAGTTGATTCCATTGTCTTATTGCTCTGACAGTCAGGAAATTTTTCCTGATGTTTAGGTGGAATCTAGGTTCCTGTAACTTGAGCCCATTATTCCGTGTCCTGCAAACTGGGATGAACGAGAAGAGATCTTTGCCCTCCTCTGTGTGACATCCCTTCAAATACTGGAAGAGTGCGATCATATCTCCCCTCAGTCTCCTCTTCTGAAGGCTAAACATGCCCAATTCTTTCAGTCTCTCCTCATAGGGCCTTGTTTCCAGTCCCTTTATCATCCTTGTTGCCCTCCTCTGAACCCTCTCCAGGACACTACACTTTGCCCTTCTCGCCCACTCTTGCTTACTCTGACTGGCTGCAGCTCTCCAGGGGCTTGGGCGGGGGGGGGGAGGCAGGGGGCCTTTTTCGGCACCTGCAGCCTAAGCCCTCTTTGAGCTGGAGGCAGCAGGGACTGAACCGGGGACCTCATCCATTCAGCACAAGGCTGTGCCACTGAGCTCCAACCAGTTCTTGAGCCATACAGATTGCAGGCTTGAAGTGGGAAGTAAAAAGGGGAACACCTTGGCAGCGCGGAGGATGTCCAACCCGAACTGGGAATGAGAAGCAGCACCATTCCAGGGCGATAGCAGCCACTAGGTGGCGACCCAGCCACAATGGCACGGCGATTGCACCAGCACCAGGGCCAGCAAAGGTCTGGGCCCCTCGGCATCCTTGGAAGTGTGAGACACCGTCCGGGGCACAACCCTAAAAAGGCTGCCCTGGGTGGGCGTGGCTCGCCAAAAGGACAGGTCACCGGCCCAGAGGCATTCCTGGGAAATCAAGGGGGCGGCAGCCAGCGGCTCCCACTTGACGTTGAAGCAATCCCAGCTGCCAGAATGAACATCTAAAAGCGTTTTAAAATAAAAAATTGGGAGGAGTAAGGTGTCTCGGTGGGCGCCGAGGAAGGTGTCTGGGGGCACACTGGTGCTCACAGGCACTGTGTTGCCTACCCCTGCAATAGAATTGCTCCCCACCAGGCCAAGAGAAGAGAGCACCGGAGAGCACTTCCCAAATCCGTCCCATGAAAGCATTATGGACACTCTCAGCAGCATCCCCGTTTGGGAAAGACTGCCCCACTGCAGTGGGCTGCTCCCTGGGCTGTGTGGGGCTGACGCGGCTCCCCACCTGTCACAGTTTGTGCACGGATCGCGCTCTCATTTTGCTGCCATTTAACTCTCCTCGTTTTTAAAATGGTTTCGAGAGCTGCCATGGAGGTAAATCTGGCTCCTTCGATGCCAAGATAAAGCAACGGCAAGGCAGGCCACACGGGCGCTCAAAGAAGCTCGAGGCTGCGTGAGGAACTCTGCCGGGCAGCCCTCCTCCCTTAGGAGGGCGTGTGGGACAGGGCGGGCGCCCTTAGAAGAGCACCGCGAGCACCTCGGGGAGACCTCCGCTGGGGGGTCCACAGCCAAGGAACAGGCGCGTGGCCGGGGAGCGACAGGCCAACCAGCCCCCCTGCCTCCCCCACTGGGCTCAACCGACCCGGCCTTCCCTGCACGGCGTGCAGGGGAGCCCCTCGCTCTCGCCCTGGCACGCGCCCACTTTAGCCTGCAGCAGCCGACACGGACGCCTGGACGTGGTCACTCTCGGGAGAGGAAGGTGAGAAGACCCGGGCTGCCTTTTTCCCATCCGCCAGCCTGCCAGCTGCCTGCTTTACCACCTCGTCAGCCCTCCGTCTTGGCTGACGCTGCTGCTGGCTGGATTGGGCCCCTCCTGGGAGAAGCTCCACTGCCAGCTGCCGGCCGGCCTGATTAAGACGCCGGCCACCTGGGCTGGCTGGATGCTCTGCAGGCCTTTATCTTTATCATAGGGGAGGTCCCGAAGAAATTTTCTAGTCTGTTTGTTTGTTTTGTTCTAATACCTCACACTTATAGACCAGGGAGACTCTGTTGTTGACATTCAGGGAAGGCAGGGCAAGGCACCGGCCATTCTAGTACGAAAAGAAAGGCAGAAACATAAAGGGAATAGAGAACTATAGACGGAAAGGACTCTCCAGTGGTGGTGACCTGCACTGTGTGTGCAATGTTTGTTTTCCTGCCGGAGATCAACATGGCCTACACGTGCGACAAGTGCAAGCTGGTCACGCTGTTGGAAGAAAAGGTCAGAGGACTGGAGCAGCAAGTGTCAACCCTTAGGAGTATAAGAGAAACTGAAGAGTTCTTAGACAGAACGATGGACCTACAGCAGCAAAGCGGAGTACAGGAGCCAGAAGGGCAACGGCAGGATGAGGCAGAGTCGGAGACTGCAGAGGCAAGGGAAAATAACGTAGGGGGAACTCCCTGGAAAAGGGTGACTGTTAGGAGCAGAAGAACTAGAAGACACTCTGCACCTGTGGAAGCAGTGGAGCTATGGAACTGCTTCCAGGTACTTGAGGACAAGAGCGGAGGACAGCCTGCAGAGGACGAATTTCCGGGCACCCAACGTGACAGCGAGCAAGAGGCTGAAGGTTAGTCAAGTGGAGGCAATCAAACCAAGGCCTACAGCAAGAGAAAGAGAAGAGTACTAGTAGTGGGGGACTCCCTCCTGCGGGGGATCGAAGCCGAAGTATGTCGCGAAGACCCATGGACTTGCCAGGTGTGCTGTCTCCCCGGGGCACGGACTAAGGATGTGACAGAGCAGCTGCCGAGGCTCATACAGCCCACCGACACATACCCCTTCTTCTCTTCCACGTGGGTACAAATGATACTGCCAAGCGGAGTTACAGACTTTGAAGAGTTGGGAAGGGAACTCAAGAACTTTGGGGCCCAGATAGTTTTCTCATCCATCCTTCCAGTACTTGGAAAAGGAATAGAAAGGGAAAGAAAAATACTCCGAGTGAATGACTGGCTACGAAGGTGGTGCCAACACGAGAGATTTGGATTCTGGGACCACGGGCTACACTTCCTGGAAGATGGACTGCTGGCAAAGGATGGGTTGCACCTCACAAGGACTGGAAAGAATGTGTTTGGCCACAGCATGAGGAACTTAGAATCATAGAAAAGTAGAGTTGGAAGGTGCCTACCAGGCCATCGAGTCCAACCCCCTGCTCAATGCAAGAATCCAGGTCAAAGCATCCCTGACAGATGATGCCTAGGGAGGTGGTGGGCTCTCCCACTCTGGAGGCATTCAAGGTGCAGCTGGACCGCCATCTGTCAGGGATGCTTTGACCTGGATTCCTGCATTGAGCAGGGGGTTGGACTCGATGGCCTGGTAGGCCCCTTCCAACTCTACTTTTCTATGATTCTATGACCCCACAGCCACCCAAGAATCTTCCAGGCCCTGCCTCCAGGGTGACCCCTTCAGAGCTGCAAGACGGGTGGGGGGGGAGTCGGGGGACAGGGCTGTACCAACCTGTGTGGAACAGGGGTATTGTAGTACGCAAATGGAGCTGAGCCACCAGCGCAACCAATGGGCACAGCCGGCCCTGTCCACCGTCTGACCCAAACCCATTTGGCCACTCGGGGAGCTACAAACGCCACTCAGCCAGTGGCCACCCCCACATCTGGGGGCAGCAAATCCCCCACATGAATTGAGCCTTGTGGGAGGAGGTCCTCTTCTGCTTCGTGGTCATGGCATTTACGCACCCAGGGCAAGAGCCGAAGCCGCCTTACCTGGCCAGCCACCCGCTCGATGCAGCCCCGGGTCTCTAAGCAAGCGCCGTCTACAGCAGGAGCTCCCAAGGTTGTCGGGCAGAGGCGGGGGGGGGGGCTGCTTCCTGACCCTTTTCACAAAAGATGCTGGGGGTTGTGGTTGGGATCTTCTATGTCAGCCTTGTAAATAAGCCCCACAAAGCCTGCAAAACTAATGGCAAGCCTGCTGGGAACTGGCAGGGGAGGCACAGAGAGCTGCCCTCCTCTCACAGCCAGACCACTCGGTCGCTCCTGCCCCCAGCCCGCCCGCCGGCCATTCAGTCACTTCCGGCTGCCAGGCTCATGCTTACCTCCCAGGCTGCCCCCCAAGCCGAGGCTGCGCTCAGCCACTGAACTGCGGCCCCTCACTCGGCCTTCTTCCAGCACACTCAGCCTGGGGGCAGAAAGGGCAGCCGGAAGGAGCCCGGGCCCACCTTCGCGGGCTGTGGGAGCCGCCACCCCCCTCCTCCTCGGCCAGGGAAAGGGTGGCAGCCGGGGCCTCTGCCGGACTGGACACCCACCTCCTCCCGTCCGAGGCGAGAGGGCTGGGCTGGGCCCTCCTTTCCAGCCGCCTCGGCACGCCCCTAGAGCTCCGGAGGAAGGGCGCCGGGCATGGCCTCGGCACTTGGAGTTCAGCTGCAACTGGCAGCGCGACTGGAGAGGAGGCCCCAGGCGGCGTGTTTCTTCAGCATGTGCAGAGAGGTGGATCCCGAAGAGGTTTGGGATGGCAACCTCCGCCTCGGATGCGAGCTGGGCGGCTGCACAGAAAGCAGAGCGGCCCCCACACAGCCCGACACCGCGTCCCCTCCCCTCCCAGGCCTGAGGCTTTGCAGCTGGGCCAGCCAAGGAAGCCAGGATTCCCCCCAGGCCCAGCATGCGTGTGTCAAAATCGGGGGCTGGGAACCCCCAAATGGACGTCATACTGCCAGACCCCCTAGAAAGCGGGAAGTGGACATGCTGCATGCAGCAATTCCTGGGTATGTTTGGATCAGGGGATGTTTTTACACAGAACCATCAGAGCTCGGGGCATGAAGCTGCTAAAAAAGCAGACGGCGTGTCGCGTCCAGGCCATGTGAAGTAAGACTCCTTCCCTATGCTGTACTGAATAATGGTTGGAACAAGAACCAAACACGTGAGTACTTTCACACAAAAATCCACCCCTGGTCCCCCCACCACACACACACCAGTAGTTTTTGAGTACTATTTGGAGGTGGGGGGCTTTTTATTTGCTACTATTGTTAGTCTATTGGGAGTCAGAAATCTAGTGTAAATCACCCAGAGATCTTATCTTCTGCCCTCTACAGACAGGACAGCAATATATTAAATAATAATTGTGTTGGCTTTTTCCTCTCTTACACAGAACAATTCTCTGCATTTTCCACTAAGATTTTAAAAGTTTTTAACACATTTGGACATCAAGTGCCTTCGAGCAACCAGAGTCCCAGCAATTCCTGCCAGCCCTGTAGGGCAGGTCAGTGCTGCCTCTAGGGCAGTGTTCTCCAACCTTGGGTCCCCAGATGTTTTTGGCCTACAACTCCCAGCATGCCCCAGCCAGGCCAAAAACATCTGGGGACCCAAGGTTGGAGAACACTGCCCTAGAGTCTACAGCAGGAGGGGAGGCCAGCAGAGGCCAGCAGAACAGTCACTCGCTCGAGGCAACCTCACAAGTTCACGGCCGGCCCGGGAGAGATTTGAACTGGGGAATTCCTGGCCTGCGCCCTTGCAATAAGCGCCCTACTGGAGCACTCACAGTTTTATACGTACGTATGAACCCCCTGCATGTGGAAAACAGGTGCGTGAGAGAGATCCTCTCCCCACAAGATGCTAGTTGTCCTGCGCAGTGCAGCCTGTGAAATGTGGTAGCGCCTCAGTGAGAATGCCACGACCTCCGCCACCCCTGCGAGTGGTACAGTCGAGTGAGGCCTGGTGAATGTGTGGCCCCGCGGATGTTGCTGGATCGCAGCTCCACTGCAGAGCCCTCGCCATTTCAAAGGCTCAGGCTTAATCTCGCCGCCATTCTCTCACACACAACCTCACACTAACCACCACCATTGCAGGCTTGTTCCTAATAAGCACTCGCGGCTGCCCAAGCAGAAGCTTGGAAGATGTGGGCTCTTCCTCCCTTTTGGGGCTAGAAAGGACTGAAGAGGGGCTCGGAAGAAGGGGCGGGCAGCCCTCTGTAACGTGTCCCTCCCTCCCATTGCCAGAGCTGTGGCTTATTTCCACACTGGCACCCAACAGGACTGGAGAGTGGCCAGCTGAAGAGATACAGGCCCCGTGGACAGGGCTAGAGGAGGTGAAGTCTGGCCATCCTTCGCTCTGTAGAACCTCCACGCTGCTTAGCCAGCAAAACCGGAATTCGCTGCGCAGACTAGCAAGACACCAGCCGCCGGGCAACACAAGATGGACCTTGAAAACAATGCAGTGATTACTAGAAGCCAGCATGGATTTGTCAAGAACAAATCCTGTCAGACTAATCTGATCTCATTTTTTGATCGGGTAACCTCCCTTGTGGACTGTGGGAATGCTGTGGACATTATATACAAAGTGCCTCATGATATCCTGATTAGTAAGCTAGCTAAGAGTGGGCTAGATGGAACAACTATCAGGTGGATCCACAATTGGCTAAAGAATCGGACTCAAAGAGTGCTTATCAATGGTTCCTTCTCAAACTGGGGAGAGGTAACGAGCGGGGTACCACAGGGCTCGGTCCTGGGCCCGGTGCTCTTCAACATTTTTATTAATGACTTGGATGAGGAGGTACAGGGAATGCTTATCAAATTTGCAGATGACACAAAGTTGGGTGGAACAGCTAATACTCTGGAAGACAGAAACAAAATTCAAAGTGACCTCGATAGGCTGGAGCGCTGGGCCGAAAACAACAGAATGAAATTTAACAGGGATAAATGCCAAGTGCTGCACCTAGGGAGAGGAAACCAAATGCAGAGTTACAGAATGGGGGACACTTGGCTCAACAATACTACAAGTGAGAAGGATCTTGGAATTGTGGTAGATCACAAACTGAATATGAGCCAGCAATGCGATGTGGCTGCAAAGAAGGCAAATGCAATTTTGGGCTGTATTAATAGAAGGATAGCTTCCAAATCGCGGGAAGTAATAATTCCCCTTTACTCGGCACTGGTTAGGCCTCATCTTGAGTACTGCGTCCAGTTCTGGGCACCTCACTTTAAGAAGGACATAGACAAACTGGAGAGGGTTCAGAGGAGGGCAACAAGGATGATAAAGGGACTGGAAACAAGGCCCTATGAGGAGAGACTGAAAGAACTGGGCATGTTTAGCCTTCAGAAGAGGAGACTGAGGGGAGATATGATCGCACTCTTCCAGTATTTGAAGGGATGTCACACAGAGGAGGGCAAAGATCTCTTCTCGGTCATCCCAGTTTGCAGGACACGGAATAATGGGCTCAAGTTACAGGAACCTAGATTCCACCTAAACATCAGGAAAAATTTCCTGACTGTCAGAGCAATAAGACAATGGAATCAACTACCTAGGGAGGTGGTGGGCTCTCCCAGTCTGGAGGCATTCAAGGTGCGGCTGGACAGACATCTGTCAGAGATGCTTTGACCTGGATTCCTGCATTGAGCAGGGGGTTGGACTCGATGGCTTTGTAGGCCCCTTCCAACTCTACTTTTCTATGATTCTATGATTCTATGAGAGCTGCTTGAAAGGGTGACTTAAGGAGAAGACCCAAGCGCTGCAAGACAGGATTTCTGCCCACAGCACAATTTGGATAAATGCCAGATTTAAACAAAAGAGGTGCTGTTGCAAAATCAAAGCAAGGAAGGACATGCTGCACCCACAAGGGGCCTTGGGTGTTGCGTGTGACCCCCAGCGCGTGATGAGATGCAGTTTCAGGGTGTGGCAGCCAGCATGAGACCCAGAATGTAATACAGCGTAGCCTGCCGATGCCCTGGAAGGAGCGTGACAGCTCGACACCTTCCTGTCTGAGAGAGAGAGAGAGAGAGAGAGAGAGAGAGAGATCTGTCTGCAGATTATTAAGTACAGTCATGCCTTAGATTGAGAGCATAATTCGTTCCGGAAACGCGCTTGTAATCCAAAACACTCTTATATCAAAACGAAATCCCCCCAAAAAAATTTATACAGAGATTTTTAATTTAAGCCGTACTACAGTACTTGTATTGCAAGACGTCGCTTGTATATCAAGTTAAAATATATATATATATATTAAAAATTTGCTTGTCTTGCAAAATGCTCTCAAACCAAGTTACTTGCAATCCAAGGTATTACCGTACAGGTTGCCTTGCCTGTCGCGTATTTTGCCAGCGCTGATGGATCCTGGCCAACGGGCACAAGCCCCAACCTACTCAACGTATTAATGTCCTTAATACATTAATGTCTTCTCTGTAACTGTGGTTCTTCGAGTGGTCATCTGTGCATTCACACATATGGGCTCTGTCGCAGTGGACATTGAGTTTTCTCTCGGTTCCGAGGCCACGAGTCTGCGGGAACAGGCGGGAACCCGCTAAGGACCTGCGTGCCGAGACAGTGGGGGAGGGTTCCCTCAGCTATAGAAGCTTCCCAAAGAGGAGGCTCCGCACATGCGCAGAGCCCATGTGTGTGATGCACAGAGACCACGAAGGAGGACACGTCTTTGCCCTCTTCTCTGTGTCAGCCCTTTGGGGATCATGTCCCACCTCAGTCTTTGCATTTCCAGGTTAAGCATCCCCGTTCCTTCAACATTTCCTCACTGTGCTCATCTCCCCCCCCCCCCGCTGCCCTCCTCCGAAGCCCATTCCAATCAGTCTATGTCCTTCTTGAAGTGTGGCATCCATGGCATCCATTCCTGGACACAGCCTGCCTAGTGCAGAATAAAGTGGAACTCTTACTTCCTGCAATTTGGAAACTCGAGTTTTATCAACACAGCCTAAAATCGCATTCGGCGTTTTTGCAGCCACATCACACAGCTGACTCATGTTCTGCTTGTGATTGACTGCAATTCCAAGATCCTTTTCACACTGCCAAGCGAGCGATCCCCGACCCTTTGGGAGCCTTCCAAAAATCAGAACTTTGCATTTGTCTGTTGAATTTCATGTTGTTCATTTCTGCCCAGTTTTCCATTCTACCTGGGTGAATTTGAAGAACATTATTCCAGTTTTCCGAGGTATTAGCTACTATCCCTCCCAGTTGTGTGTCATCTGCAAATTTGACAAGGTTTCCCCACCCACCACCCCTTTTATCTAAGTCACTGATAAAAAAACATGCAAGGACAGAGTTCCAGGTGCCACACAGTTAGAAAGCTGCAGCACTGCCAGCTCAGAGAAGCAGCAAGAGAAGTCTCTCGCAGCCTTAGGAATGCCGTGCATTGATGACTGACTGACCCCGCTGGATTTACAAGCGGGAAAAGCAGGACCTGCTAAACTGGACTGCAGCGAATCTCCTTCACGAGGCTCCCTTGGCCAGAGCCATTTTTCCGCTTCAAGCCACCGCCCCTCAGCCAGCCACCCGATCCAAGCACATTTCCTTGGGGAAAACAAAGATGTGAAGCGGTTATCAGTGCACACAGGCCTCTTTTTCCACTGAATGGAGCTCATGGCATGCACTGCCCATCCCTAACTGAAATGCCCCAGCATCCTGTCCTGTAGCAACTTCAAAAAACAAAACAAAACCCTGTGTAGTTTAATGATGTCCCAGCCTATCTTGAGGGCTCAGGGGAGACCACGAGGGTAGTTCAGAGTTCTGTAAATGGATGCTTAAGGAGGCGGAAGTCCCCGATTCAAATCTCACTTCAACCCCAAATTTAATCGGTGGCCTCTCAGCCTACCATCTGCAAAATGAGAACGGCCTACCTTACAGGATTGCTGTTATGGATTACCAATAAAAAGCACTTTATTAATTATTGATATTATTATAAACTTAATTTTTAATAAACTTAAGCTTGCAATAGATAGACTACTTAAGATGAACAGGCGGGTTCTCTCTCTTCCTCAAAACACACACCTGGCCTCTGCTCATCCTCTTCGCCTCTGCTCCCGGTGGTAACAAAGTTCTCAGGGTGTGTAATGGAATCTGGCCGTATTCTTCCCTCGGGATCCTTGCCTCACCCTCCATTGTTTCCCTGCTCTTTATTTTAGATTAGGGTCTCCTTGCAGACAGGGCAAGGACCAATCACCGATCAGTTGCGTATAAGGCATGGATTGATGCCTTCAAATGGTGGCTACGTTTGCACTTTCTAGCAGCTCAGATACCTACGTCACTCGCTGGATGAGAGAGATGGAGAAGAAGTTACGTAGGCTGGGCTTCTCTGTGGGAGTCGTGGGCAACTGTGGGCTTGAGAAGGCCCAATTTCTTGTTGTTCAAACATTAATAGACCTTTACTCCCAACTCAAGGATGGAAAGCGGAATATCGGTGGTCAATATAAGAGGTTTAAAGATGTTCATAAGGCTAATCTAAAAAAATGCAATATAAACATCGAAAACTGGGAAGCTCTGGCCCATGAACGATCTAAATGGAGGTTGGCCTTTCACAAAGGTTCCATGGACTTTGAAGAAGCCCGAGTGCAAGGTGAAAGGGAGAAACGTGCTAAGCGAAAAGCACGTCAAATGAATCCTTTACAGGACCATCTTCTATCTGGTAACCTGTGTCCTCACTGTGGGAAGCTGTGTGGATCTAGAATTGGCCTCCACAGTCACTTACGGACCCATCGCTAGAGTCTACACAATCTTCTTTAGAATTTCCTCCTTTTATCCCGGAAGACAATCTTACTCGGTCACGAGTGATCGCCTGATGATGATGATGAATAGACCTAGATCTACAGCATCTTGAGAACTGCTGCTAATAAATCTTGCTCTCCATTATTCTATATCAGTGTTCTCAACCTTGGGTCCCCAGATGTTTTTGCCCTACAACTCCCAGCATGCTGGGAGTTGTAGGCCAAGAACATCTGGGGACCCAAGGTTGGAGAACACTGCTCTATATTAACTGTAATAATTGTAATAATTATGGTATCACTGCAGACCCATACTTGTGCACACTAACTATTCCGAAGTACAGAAGAGCATCTGTACAGGCCTGTGGCTCACGCTGGCTCAGCTTGTCTGAGCGTGGAAAGCTAAGCAGGGTCAGGCCTGGTTATTACTTGGATGGGAGACCCCTCCTCCAGTTTCCTGCACTGAGCAGGGGGTTGGACTCGATAGCCTTGTAGGCTCCTTCCAACTCTATGATCTATGAAATCTGCTCTTGCTCGCATTAACGTGCTGCCATCAGCACTATTAAAAGGACGAATTAGTAAGATCACAGTTAATGAACGGAGATGTCCATGTGGTGCTGTAGTAGTAGAATTGGTTAGACATGTCCTCCTACATTGTATTTTTTACAAGGAATGCAGGGAGAAGTCAATTTTCCCACTATTAACAGACTTTTCCGGAAGTAATCCCACCACCTTTGTATCAATTTGTTTAAGGGGTGTATCTTCTTATGTTGCCAGGGTTTTTATGATTTTAATGCAAATTAGGAAAAAATGTTATCCTCCTGAGAGAAGGAATCTTATAAACTGTATTCTGTTATTATAGTTTTAACTGTGTTCTTTACGTCTTACATCAATTTTGCTGGTCTGTGACTGTAATAATAAATGATGACTGTGGAGAAAGCCAACCTAAGCCCCCTGCCTGACACACACACACTCACCAAGGAGGGGGGAAGGAGACCCGGGGGGGGGGGGGAGACAACCAGTCTCCACAGATGCCAAAGGGGACAAACAACATCTACATAGAATCACCCCAGGGGGGAAGGCAGGAAGCATCACCAGGTTTGTCAATGCTCTTGCATATCAGCCCCATCTACATAAGACTTGAATACCTCTCCAGGGCAGACGCTTCGGCACCCCTAAGAAATGGCCACTCAACACCATAGGATGGGACCATTAAGCAAGTGGCTTCAAAGGGACCCCATCCCACGGGGGGAAGGCGTCACCCCACCTGACCCAAAAGGCCGCCCCTCAGGGAGGGTGCCAACCCACCTGATCACGGAGGGAGGGGCTACCTGAAACACCAAGGTATAAAACACCCTGCACAAGGGAACTTTTCTCTGGACCTGATCAGCAATCTTGCCCATGCCTGGGGTAAGGGAACGAAGGATCAGCAACCCCGGGAAACCAAGCTGAAATCACTGGCCGCTTGGGTTGACCAGACCCCCGGGAAACCAAGCTGAAATCACTGGCCGCTTGGGTTGACTGGACCCCCGGGAAACCAAGCTGAAATCACGCACAAGCCACTTGGGTAGACCGGGCCCCGCCGGGAACCCAGCTAGCCGCTTGGGTAGACCGGGCCTCCGCCGGGAACCCAGCTAGCCGCTTGGGTAGACCGGGCCTCCGCCGGGAACCCAGCTAGCCGCTTGGGTAGACTGGGCCCCACCGGGAACCCAGCTAGCCGCTTGGGTAGACCGGGCCGCCGCCGGGAACCCAGCTAGCAGCGTGCGGTTGACCGGGCCTCTGCCGGGACCCGAGCTAAACTAACTAGCTGAGAGCCCTGAAATCACGTTGTCCTTGAGGCTTTTGCTTGCTACTTTGTACCGTACTGATAAGCTGTATTGCTGGCGTGGGTCTGGGTTTGTGAAGGTAATTTTGTAAATAAACTTGTTTTCTAAAAGATACTTTTGTGGCTATAAGTTATCCCTTTGTTCTGGGCTAAGGCAAGGCGCTGGGGACCTCGGAGAAGGCCCGCCCCAGCACCCGCTACCCCCTTAGCATTGAACCCGCGCAGAAGACCAGGTTGTCGGTCTTCCACTTGGTGGCAGCGGTGGGATAACTTATTAGCCCAGAATATCTCCCAGACCCAAAGTAGCAAGAGCCTAAGGATCACCATGAGCGACCCAGAGCCTGACGGAGCGACTGGGGGAGCCGAGCCACGGCGGTCCCTGCCCGCAACCCCCATCACCCCGGGGTTGGCGACGCTGATCCGGCAGAGGGAGCTGCTGGCGAGTCTGGCCCAGGGTGCCCGACCCAGGGGCCTCCGTATCCCAGTTCAGACAGATAGGAGAGAGCATGTGGTGACCGAGGACCCCGCTCCTTTAGAGCCTCTGGAGCCCCTCAAGCTTCCCTCGGAAGGGATGGCCCACGAGCGGGAGAGGATGGCCCACGAGCGCGAAATGATCCGGATGCAGATGGAGTTGGCCAAGCTGCAGCTCGAGGCGGGGAAAACTCCCCCGATTGTCCCCTCCGCTCCTCCCCCTCCGTCGTGGGACCGCAAGACGTTCCCCTCCTACAAGCCAGGGCAGGATGTCCTGATGTTCTTCTCCATTTTCGAAATGGCGTTCCAGGAGCAGCGGGTCCCCGACAACTTGCGGTTGTCCGCCCTGCGAACCCAGGTCAGTGGGGACCCGGCCGACCTCCTCGGGGCGCATCTGCGGAAGACCCCGGCAAGCTACGAGGCATTCAAGGCAGCGGCCAGGCAACACTTCGCCCTCACCGCCGAACATTGCCGGCAGAGATTTCGAGAGGGTAGACCTTCCCCCGGGACCACCCATGTGGCATGGGCAGCCCAGGTGATGCACGTCTGCGAGTCCTGGGTGGAGGCTTCCCGGGCCTCCAACCTGAAGGAAGTTGTCGAGCTGATCGCCATGGAGCAGTTCTTCACCACCATCCCGAAGGAGCTGGCCGCTGTCGTGAGGGATCAGAAGCCCCGTACCTGTGAGGCGGCGGGGATCATGGCCGACGAGATGGGGCCATACCGGACGGCCCCATCCACCAAGGGAAGTTCCGCGGCCGTGGCCGAGAAGAAATCGGAGCCGGAGAAGAGCCTGCCCCGATGGCGCGAGGAGGCCTCTCGGACCAAGGGGAACCAAAACCCTCGGTCTGGGGCGTGCTTCCACTGTCACGAGATGGAACACCTGCGGCGGGATTGCCCCAAGCTCCAGCCCAAGAACCGGGATGCCCGTCCCTCGCCGGAGAAAATAGGATGCGGCGCGGGTGCTGCAGCCGCTCAGGACGATGACAGCGACGACGATCGGCGGTTGGTCCTCTCCCTCCATGCAAGCCTCCCCGAGGATCGCGGCGCCAAGGAGGATCTCCAAGAGTGGGAACCCTACCATCCCGGACCCCGTGCATCGCTGTATCGCATCGCCTCCCCGGACCAGCTGAGATGGAGCCGCAAACAATTCTGTGAGTCCATCTATATCAACAATGTTTCCCGGATGGGGTATAGGGACACTGGGGCAGATGTAATGGCTCTGCCCCGGGACTGCGTAGAAAGGTCCCAACTTTTGTCAGGACGTACGTGTGCGATCAAACCCTATAACTCCCCCGACATCACCGTCCCCATCGCCCGGGTCCGGGTCAAGTACCAGGGGTGGGAAGGAGAGATGGACGTAATCATCCATCGCCAAAAGGAGTGGGGCATCATCATCGGGAATGACCTCGCGTTCCGGGTGGCCAAAGCTAAGATGGGGGTCGTCACCCGGGGACAGGCAAGGCGAGAGGGGCCGCCCGTAACCGCACCGGTCCCAAAGCAAGCCCGTGCCCCCTCCACCAACCAGGGTGACCCCATCCCCTGCGGGGCACTCCAGGGAGAACCAGGCCATAGCGGAGCCCCCGAAGAACGAAGGGTTTGCCCAGATGGCTAAAGACTTTGGGACTCAAGCCCAATTCAAGGAAGCCCAGCGTCTGGACGCTTCCTTGCAGGAGTGTCGCGATCTGGCCAACCAAGACCCCGGGGTATCCCTTGCCACCGAAAGATTTGTCTGGGACAATGGAACTTTGTACCGGGAGTTCGAGCCAAAGGGGGAAGTGGCACCGGGGCGCAAGCAAAGGCAACTGGTGGTTCCCCGACGGTACCGCCGTGCCGTGCTGCACCTCGCCCACAACGTGGCATGGGGAGGACACCTGGGGCAGAAGCGGACCCAAGCTTGAATCACAGAGGGGTTCTACTGGCCCATAATCACCTCCGACATTAAAGCTTACTGTCGGTCCTGCGATGTGTGCCAGCGGGTGGGACACAATCGCCATCACCCAAGAGCTCCCCTTCAGCCTTTCCCAGTGGTGGGGATCCCTTTTGAACGGATTGCTATGGACATAGTGGGTCCCCTGAACCCGCCCACCAAGACGGGGAAGAAGTTTGTACTGACGGTAGTGGACTTTGCCACCCACTACGCGGAGGCTTTTGCGCTAGCCTCCATCTCTGCAGCCAGCCTGGCTAAGACTCTGCTCTCTCTCTTTGCCCGCTTGGGAATGCCCCGCACGGTCGTGTCGGACTGCGGCACCGGGTTCATGTCTAAACTGTTCCAGAAGATGTGGGACCTGGGGGGGGGGGGGTTGACCATGTAACTTCGGTGCCTTACCACCACGAGACCAACGGACTGGTTGAACGCTTCAACCAGACGCTGGGGAAAATGATCCGGGCGTACGCTAGCTGTCACCCGGGAACTTGGGACCAAGCCCTACCCTACCTCCTCTTTGCCTACCGAGATGCTCCGCAGGAAAGCCTCGGGTTTTCCCCGAATGAACTGATGTTTGGCAGAGAACTACGGGGGCCCTTGGCTCTGTTGCGGGAGGAGTGGGAGGGGGCTGCCGGCAGTTCGCCCGTGCCGGTTCACACTTTTCTGCGGCAGCTACAGGACACCCTCCACAGCATTCGAGAAGCCGCCCAACAGCAACTGAAGGCAGCCCAGCAGTGGCAAAAGGAGCTGTATGATAAAACCGCAGTAGCCCGGACTTTTGAGGTGGGTGATAAAGTGTTGGTTCTGCGTACCCTCAAAACGGACAAGCTGTGTCTTAAGTGGGAGGGTCCGGGGACTGTAGTTGAGAAACTTGGACCAGTCAACTACAAAATACTCCTGAAAAATGTAAAGTGTTTCATGTGAATATGTTGAAATTGTATGTGGACCGGGGTGCGGGAGTGGGCTGTGTGAAGGAACATAATGATAAGGATTTCGCTGATGGGGATCTGTTGGGAGAATGGGGGGATGGCGGGGGGATGGAAGAAATTTCACTGTCACCCGCCCTATCCGAGGCTCAGCGGGAGCAAATGAAGCGGGTGCTGGATGAATTTGGGACCATGTTCTCAGACCGCCCCGGGCGGACCCCACTCATCCAGCACACCATTCAAACGGGTGACAGCCCCCCTCTGCAATCTCTGCCATACCGGGCGGTGGGACCCCACGCTCAGGTCATTGCGGAGGAAGTCAAAGCCATGTTAGACCTAGGGGTGATCGTTCCTGACTGGAAAGCAAACAGCCCCAAGCCGGAAGAAGCTCGAAGATCTAAGAAGTTCTCAGCTGGAACCGCAAAACAGAGTTCAAACCAGTCTGTGTTTACCGTGCAGACACACATGCCCTTTGACCAGCTAAATGGAAGCCAGTATAGCCTTCTGATGAGACATTCCAAACGGCTTCTCCATTTAATATCACTACACTCACTACAAAAGCAAACGTGTTCATTTCAATATTAGTTTTCAAAGGGCCTATTTAATTGTTGGCAAACCTGGAATATTTTTATGCACACGCACACACAGAAGCACTAGCAACAATAGCTAGCTTTGTTTGACCTTCCAAAGCATCTCCAAGGCCACCACCGGAAGAAAAGATGCTGAGCTCCTGGCAGCCAAACATGTTTGCAGATTTCTGCTACAAAGGGCAAAAGAGGCAGATCAGAAAAGATTCATCCAACTTCTGGGTGGATTACTCAACATAGGCAAAGAAAGAAGGCCAGCAGGCAAACACAAGGCAGGACAGTCAGGATCAGTGTGAAACTCAGCAAGGCACGGGAATATAACCTAGAATAAACGTTAGATGCCACAAAAAGAGACATTCTTGCCCCGTCTGCAGAATGACAAGGGAACTGAAGGGGGAGTGCCTAATTTCTAGGAAGAGATGCTAGGCCTCTTGAGCTTTGCTTCTTAATTCGAACCATGGATGGTTCTGCTGGCTGGGGAGGATGGGAGCTATAGTCCAACGCATCTAGAGACGACCAGATTGGAGGAGGCTGCCCTGGGACCCCCCTCCTCCTCCAAGCAGCATCGCATCAGCATAGTGGAGATGGCCCAGGAACCATGAAATGGTGCTAAACCACTTTGAGGCTGCTTTATTATTATTTTAATTATTATATTTATACCCCGCCTTTTTTCCTGCAAGGAACCCAAGGCGGCTTACATAATCCTCCTGCTCCTCTCCATTTTTATCCTCACAACAACCCTGTGAGGTAGGTTAGGCTGAGAGTCAGGGACTGGCCCAAAGTCACCAGTGAGTTTCATGGCCGAGCAGGGACTAGAACCCGGATCTCCCGAGTCCCAGTCTCTCGGGACTCTCACCACTACGCCACACTGGTATAGCACAGCACAGGCCGGATTCCCCCTTTGATTGCAAAGGAGGACAAAAAACTAAGATGCCTGTGGGACAGCCAAGAGCAGAGAGCATTTATTTTTTAAATTTGGCCATGGAATGCTGTTTGACAGTTTCTCTCTCTCTCTCTCTCTCTCTCTCTCACACACACACACACACAGTTTGAGCACATTAGAAAGCCAATGCAAGACTTAGCAGCCAAGAGATAGAACAGGATTGTTAAAGAGCAAAATCAGATTTGCCTTTTCAATTACAGGTCAGCAAAGCATTGACAGGGAGAAGAAAAAGAGGTGAAGTCAACAGGAGAATTATTAAGAGACAGCCATGTTCACAATACTGGCGTCTGCAGTTCTGGTTACCTTTTCTTTCTTATAAGTGGTATCAGAAAAGGGCAAGCAGAATGATCCAGGAGCTGTGCGTGTGTGTGCATGTGGGGGGAATACAACTAGGGGGTACAGGAGAGAACAGAAGAGAAAGGAGAGAAATCCCACCACCCCCACCATGCAAGAACTGGGGTGTCACCCAGGGAAGTTGAGAGGCACTGGGTCTAGGACCGACAAGAATATGCATTCTGCGAAGCCATCATTAAGTCATGGAGCTCCATTTTCACAAGACATGGCACCGGCCACGCTGAGGCAATCAACGACTTCCGCGCATGCGAGGGACAGGCCAGGGAAAGCTGCAGAGGCACCCAGATGGCCACAGTTGAAAAGGGGGCGCTGCACTAGTGGATATCGTGTGGGATATTTAAAGTGCAGTCAAAACCAATGGCTCATGTTTCACCAGTTACGTGCAAGAAATGGTTAAGACCACCGGTATCTTCTAAGGTGGATTTCTTAGAAGATACTCAGGTATGATTATCTGTGCCACAGCAGGAAGTGGGCGTAGCTCTCAGCTCTCTCTTCCTGCTGGGACACTGAGTGAGTGGGTTGCCTCCATGTTGTTAAACAAACAACAGCATGTAACAAGAGTTGCTGGTCTGAACTCCTTAAGTTCAGACCCCTAGTAATTCCAAATGAACTTTTACCAACTGTAAGAAACGCTTTTAAGCCTGCCTGAATGAAACTGCATAATCTGAGTGAGTAAATGTTACTTTTAACTTTTACAAGACTGTGTCTCTGATTATTGTTCTGAGGGAGAGAAAAGGGGGCAAAACCAGGGAAATCCAGTTCTGCCAAGCATCCTGGATCACCAACCACTGGTACCTAGTATTAGCTCTTTTAAGTGACTGCTGATCTCCTAACGCAGTTTTCTACTTGGGTACCAATTTTTGGCTACAGCTCAAGCTGGCAGCAAGGGCTGGGACTGCTAGTTGTAGCCAAATCTGGGGACCCAGGTCACTAACGTGAGAGAGGAAGGATGATATTCAACCATATATCCTCTCCTAGCATCTTTTTCAAGTCCCAACAGGTCGGTTCTTGCTTCCTCTTTGCCGAGTGCTCACCCTGAAGCCCGGCCAGCTACCAGGGATGGAGACCGTCAGTGGGAGGCAAAACTGAGTGTCTAAGCAGCTTGGTTCAGAATGTAACAAGGCTGCAAGGCAGGTCCCAAAATGTGCTGTGCCAGCAGCCCCCCTCCACCTGTGGGCCTGCAGGGCAGAAGCAGGCAGAGCCATTGTGCCAAGACACATGGCAGCGGCCCACAAGGCCCCCACTCACAGCACCACACGGACAAGGCGAACGGCTTCCATTAGCATCCAAGGAAGGTGTGCACACAAGCATGAAGTACACAACACACACACACAATGCTTTTTCTTCTTTTTCAAGTATGCAAACTTGGGGCTCGGTAGAGCCTGAATTTCGCTTTTAGAAGTGCACTTTAAATTTAATTTTGAAAACAGCCCCTCACAAACTAATGCATTAATGTTAACTATCCATTGGTCAGATGCACCACCCCACAGCTCTGTTTCCATCACATCCAGTGTAGTGACACTGGTAAGAGCGGGGGCGGGGGGGGGGATGAAGAGTTCAAGATTTTGAATTAAGAGGATTTAGATGCATGTCTTTGCAGCCAAACTCAAGATCTTGAGTTACAAGACGTTCCCCCCTCTTATGGCACGCATGAGTCCGTGCTAACACAACTCTCAGTCACCTCAAAAACTGTCATAGCCAGTTTGATCTGCTGCTGCAGCCTAGATCGCATGGAGATGCTCAACTTGTGTCTGGGCTGTGCCATTTTAGGCTGCATATGTGCATATGCACTTCACACGCCATTGAATACTGCTCTGTAGGGGAAAGAAAGAAAGAAAGAGCAGGTCCCTGCACCTAGAAAGCTGGCAATTCCAGGAGAATGCTATGCTAGAACCCCTGTCACGCTGCTTATTTACATGCCAGATCCCCCACCCCCATGCGGAGAATATCCCATCATGAAAGCCTCCACCCACCTTAGTCACACACATCCATCATGTACAAGAGAGGCCGCTGTGGTCTTACGCTGCAACGGAAGCCAGTGTTCGGTTTGCTCTTGGCACAAACTTCTGGAGTCGCACCATCCTCTGGCAGCCCAATTGTGTGCGCATGTTAGCTTGGGCATAAGTCCCACTGAAGCCAGCAGGATTTGCTCCAAGAAGAGCCTGCACAGATTGCCGCGCTGCCCGCGCACACAGTCAGAGGAGAGTCAAAGCACCAGCAGAGATTCAACTCCAAGCCCAGGAATGGGGGGGGGGGCGTTGCTGCTGGTGCAAGGGATGGCCCTTCGCTGCTAAAAACAAAACTAGGAGTCTTTCTAACAGTGGAGGAGAGGCACTCTGCACGTGCTCAACACCACTCTTGCTTATACAGCCCAGGGCCAGGCTCAAGCTCTGGCCCGACTATCTTCTATCTAAACTAGGCACCCTTAGCCTAATCTCAGACAGAAACTCAGGGAAAGGGACTTTACACATGCTCAGAGTCATCTGCAGGCACCTACCCAACCCAGAGGCTGCCAGCAGCAGTTGACCACATCACATGACATTTCCCAGCCAGACACCTGCCCAGAGACAGCCCCTGCACTTAGTCTGGAAAGCATTCTTCACTCCTCCCTCGTTGGCGGGGGCCGCCTCGACGTAGGTGGCGCTTTATACGTGCTCAGGAGCACGATTGCGGCATTCCGCGCGCGCGCGACGGTCTAGAGCGGCCCGAGGGAGGAGGAGGAAGTCCTCTGCACGTTCTCAGGAGCGCTCTCGACGCCGGCCGGCCCGCGCGCGTCCGCCCCCCCCCCCGCTCCGCCGCGCTACTCACCCAGCGCCGCCACGCCGCGTACCTCTCCGCGGGTCAGCTGGGCCGAGTCAAGGAGGCGGAACCAGCCGTTGGGGTAGGCGGGCGGCAGCTGCCCCGTGCGGCGGCTCCTACGCATCCGGCGGGCGACCTGTGCGCGGCTCCAGCCGTCCTCGGCTAGGTAGCCCACCTGGTCCGGGGGCCGGAGCAGCCGCAGCGGCCGCCGCGCCAGCACGAGAGCCGCCGCGGCCGCCGCCGCCAGCAGGAGCCGCAGCCCCGGGGCCGAGAGCAACTCCGCCGCCCAGTGCGCTGCCTCCAGGAGCGGGACGGGCAGAGGCGGCAGCCAGGGCAGAGGCGGGAGCAGCAGCAGGGCGGCGGCGGCGGTGGCGGCCGCGAGGTACACGCCCAGGCCCATCGCGCTGCCTCACTTACTGCCCCGCCGCTCTTATAGGCACACACGCACACACATTAGGCTCTTATAGGCGCCGCCTGGCGGGGGGCGGGGACGGGCCCTCCGGCAGGACGCCTTCCGCGGGCGGCAGCAGCAGCAGCAGCAGCGAGCCCCAGCCGGCCGGGGCAGCCTCGAGCGCGCGGCGGAGACGAAGACGGGCCAGAGCTCTTCGGAGCATGGGCAGAGTGCCCCATCCCTCCCCTGTCGCCGCACCGCCCCCCGCGCCCCAGTTCCCGTAAGCCTCGCAGTCCATTTGCAACTCTGGCTAGGATTCCGCTGTGAAGTAGTCGGGAAGGAGAGAGTGCTTCTGAGCAGGCACAGAGTGCCCCTACCGCGTCGTCATGGCAACTCTCCAGCGGGAGCGGGCACGCCTGCGGAGACGGGTCGCAGCGCAGAGTGCATTTCACTGCTGCAGATACACACACACACACACACACACACACCCTGCGGCTCCCAGTCCTCCTTGCCAAGCTGCCATGTTCCATTTTCCCGCACTGGGGCAAGTGCGCCTGAGACCCCAGGCTGCAGCATCCTTCCTAACGCCTCCCCCCCCCCCCCAAACTCTTGTCAGCTCCAGCCAAATCGGGAGGGAAGGCAGCAGTGCCGCAGAGTACATGCAGAGTGTCCCACCCACGTTGTCATATCGTCAGCCGTCCAGGAATCTGAGGAGGGAAAGGAGAGTGGACTGCCTCTGCGCCTGTGCAGAGTGTGATCAACCCTGGCTGATCACAAGCAGAGTTCAAGTTTGCAGTCTGGTTTGGGGGCCAGGGCTCAGGTGTGAAAGCTGTGAAGCGGTAGGGAAGCCAGTGAGAGGGCCTCTGAGTGCCCTCACCATTCATCCTCAACATAAAGGTGAAATGGTCTCTGAACATGTGTAAAACGCATCTTTTCCCTCAGCCACTGAAGAGTCTCACTCACAGCCAGACATCTAGGCTTTGGGAGTTGCCTAATCCGGTGGAACCCCAGCGGTTCCTAATCGGGTGGAACCCCAGCACCTCTCTCTATTAAGCACAGCAGCCAGGCTGAGCCCCTGCATCTGTTTGAAAGCCAGGCCTTCCGTACCTCCTTTGTAAACCAAGTCATGCCGGGAGGATTTGGAGGGGGTTGGACTCGATGGCCTTGTAGGCCCCTTCCAACTCTACTTTTCTATGATTCTATGATTCTATGACCCAGAAGCTTTGCTCCCTCGTACCAGGAGTGTGAGGGAGCTGGGCTGCTGGGCGCACTGAGTGGCGCTCCGCTTCAGCTTCAGGCAGTTTTCTGGCTTGGGGCGGGGAGGGGCTCCCCATTAACATGACAGGATGCAGGCGATGCTCCCCTTGGTCATCTTCCAGGCAGCAGGACACCAGTGCCAGGATCAGCTACTAATAAGAGCCCCTCTACGCGAGTCCAGAGTGCATTTCACTGCTGCAGATCCACTGCCTCCCCCGGCATATCTGGGATTCTGAAACGGGGCTTTGAAGGAGGGCAGGAGGTCCGACTCCAGGGCCCTGCAGCTCCGCCAGTTCTCCAGCCTGGCCACAGGTGTTAACATTCGTTAGTGACTTTGGGGGAAGCTTTAATCTGTCCTTTTTTTAATAATGACTTGTCATCTTCTGACAGGTGCTGCTGTTGCATCCTCTGATAAGGCTTCTGAATGGGAATGCTTCTTGTAAATCATGTCATGAGGAACACAGAAGCAGGAAAATCACACCACATTCCTTGAAAACCGAGCAGCACATATGGTTCCATCATACGATGTTCAGGCGGTTGTTCAGGCGCGAGGAGGACTCCCTTTTTTAGACTCCAAAGGGAATATGTGCTCCTTGTGAGGAGAGGAGCAGGGGGGGGGGGCTTCGTGCTGCCAGAAGCCCCTTTCAGATGTGGCGTGTGTGTTGACTGTACCTGCTGTAAAAATTCACTCAGCGGTGTGGCTTTTCCTCCAGGAAACCACCTTGGTTGACTCCTGTGGTGTTCCCTCTTCCATTGGGAATGTGTCTACCCAGCCTAGCTAGAGTTGGAGTGATGCAACGTGGCCCCCTGCTCTCCAGCGCGCATGTGCAGGCTGAAAAGGAACCACACTGGAACCTTGCCCCAGTGTGGGGGGAAAGAAGATGGCTTTGTGAATTGTGTTAAATGGGGAGGTGGAAACCCCAAGCTCAAACCAGCTATTGCTATTCATCTTCTATAAGGGTTGACAGGGTAGGCCAAAGAGCCCGGGCCCACCCCTGAAAAGCCCACAACAGGAGCCATGAATGTGAGCAAGAGGGGTGCCCCCTGAGCCACCACCACCCCACCATAGAATCATAGAAGAGTAGAGTTGGAAGGGGCCTACCAGGCCATCGAGTCCAACCCCCTGCTCAGTGCAGGAATCCAGGTCAAAGCATCTCTGACAGATGTCTGTCCAGCCGCACCTTGAATGCCTCCAGAGTGGGAGAGCCCACCACCTCCCTAGGTAGTTGGTTGGTTCCATTGTCGTATTGCTCTGACAGTCAGGAATTTTTTCCTGATGTTTAGGTGGAATCTGGGTTCCTGTAACTTGAGCCCATTATTCCGTGTCCTGCAAACTGGGATGACCGAGAAGAGATCCTGGCCCTCCTCTGTGTGACAACCCTTCAAGTACTGGAAGAGTGCGATCATATCTCACCTCAGTCTCCTCTTCTGAAGGCTAAACATGCCCAGTTCTTTCAGTCTCTCCTCATAGGGCCTTGTTTCCAGTCCCTTTATCATCCTTGTTGCCCTGAACCCTCTCCAGGACATGACAACAGCAGCACGAAAACATCCACCTCGGGTGGGGAGGAAAGGAAGGAGCTCTGTACATGGTCAGAAGCACTCTTCCTAATGGTTTTGCACATTCCAGAGGTTACAAGCACATTCTGGGGCAAAGCCCTGGCTCCGCCGCGGAAGCCCCGAGGCATTTGTGGCTCACGCTGGCTCAGCTTGTCTGAGCATGGAAAGCTAAGCAGGGTCAGGTCTGGCTGTTACTTGGATGGGAGACCCCCTCCTCTAGTTTCCTGCATTGAGCAGGGCAGGGGGTTGGACTCGATAGCCTTGCAGGCTCCTTCCAACTCTATGATCTATGAAATCTATGGGCTTGTGGAAGGTCCCTGTGAAGGCCAGCAGCTCACAATGGACATGGGCCGCAGCATCCTGGTGGGAGGACTTTGCGGGCGGGCATGCCCTTCCCAGGGTCAGAGAGCCCCGGGGAGGCTGGCCGTGGTGCTGCTGCAATGGCTGGCTTCAGTGCTTGCTGCTCCCTGTGCGCCCTCTCGCCTTGCTCTGATGCAGCAGCGGACGCTCAGCTCCACTGGAGGCCAGGCTCTGAGCGGCAGGGAAGGAGTCCTGCATCGTTTCCTGGGTCATGACTTACAGTGGGCCTGATCCAGCCCCATCCAGGAGTGGCCAACCAGACACACTGCTACTGGCAAGCAGAGAAGGAGGGGGGCATCAACTGGTACTTGGGAGGTGGACTGCCTCTGAACATGGAGGTTCTGCTTTGAGCCCCCATAGCAACTGGCAGTCCCATCTTCCCTGAAAGAATAAGAAATGGCTGGGTACAGAGTCAGGCCCCCTGGGGCCCACCCTGGCTAGCAGCAGAGAGAGGCTAGGCCGGGCCGGGCCTTGTGGGCGGCAGTTTGAAATTGGGTGACTGAAGATGCTCCAGAGTGACTGGGGGGCATCCAGCAGGCCAAGCAGAGGCTCTGCCAGTGGTATTTGGAGAGGACCAAACATTTCACATCGCTTATGGCAGGAATGCTCACAACAAGCCTGCCCTGATAGGCCCCACCTTGCTGATGGGGTGTGTGGGAGGGGCAGCAGCTTGCCTCCATGGCTTCTCTTGTAAGTCCCTTGGGGCAGGGACCTGTCTCTTTTGCTTAAAGCACCACACCCTATGTAGATGGCCCTTTATAAAGATGAATCTTACGGGTTGAGGGTTGATTGCGGTGGTGGCTCCACCATGACACCAGCTCTCTCAGCGATGGCCCTTCCAAGCTGTGCCCCATTTTTCCACACTGCTGCAAGAGCCTGCTACCACACAGGCCTCATACCTCTTCCCCCACCCCACCCCACTCCACCCCACCCCACTCTTTTTGGATCTGAACACCACCTTTCGAAAGGGATTGGCTACAGGCCTTTACACATCTGTGAATTATAACTATATGAATCTTAGTAAAACTTTGACTGTTCACTGAAGATTATGTATGAAACGATGCTACATATCTAGAAACGTCGTCTCTTATCTTCCTTACCTTCATATTTTGGTTACAACATTCAGTGACCTTGGACACTTTGGTTTACTTTGGACTATGAATTTTGGATACTTTTTACTTTGTTATGTGGTACTTATGTTTATAATAAGTCATACAAATTGCTGTTTGCTTTCCAAAATTGAAAACCTTATCATTTCCTTTGAAATAATTATATAATAAATAATTCCTTTATCTTTGTACCCAGGGCCTTTGTGCCATTTCCATTATAATTTACCTTGTGATATTACGGCATTATATTGTTTCCTTTATATTGCTTCTTGGATGGTGGCAGCATCTGGAGGCGAGCCTCTGAAGGGCCCCTCATATTGTGGAGACCGTTGAAGGATATGGGAAGGAGTCGGCCCTACACTGGTTAGGCCGAAGCAGAGTTTTCCCCCTTATGTGCGCAGCCTGGTTATTGAAACTGGTTATCACCACGTGGGTTGCTAAAGGGCTCTTAAAAGGAAACGGATTGTCCAAACAATGTTTAAAACTAATAAAGATATATTAGTTTTACTTACAATTCGTTTATTCATGTATGCAGGATGCATATAGGCATGTTGCCGGCACCAAAAAGGTGTCCTCTCCCGGCAAAGTGATTCGGGCCTCAGTGTGTATGCCCTGCCCAATAAACACACTGATTTGGAGAAGGGAAACCAACTTTATTTAAGGCCCTAAGTAGGCTCTAGGAGTCTGTGACTCAAATCAAGAGCCCCCTTTCAAGTTCTTCCTGGATCTTTTATACAGCATGGAATCAGATACAGGTTTGCATCACATACAGTCATTTTACATACAGTTGCGTAGAAAAACATTCTTATCATGACCTCTTTCACACGCCTTCACTGACTTCCTCTGGCCTTCCTGGTACATACATTTCCTCCTGTTCCTTGTCTATCAGTACAATTCTGTCTTGTTTTGTTCTTTGGAAAGTACACGCATCAGTCTGATGCTAGCACCCCCCTTTCCCCCTTCCCTCCGCCTTTCGCTTTACTTCTCTCACATTCCTTTGCAATTCTCAGTATCAGTGCATGCCCTCTGTACACACTTTGCCATTCTCCGGCCTCTTCCCCCTCCCATCTACTGCAGCCATCAAAACTGCCTGTAACTTCACTTTTCTCTCTCTTACATTTCAATTCAGATTTCTTTGCAACTTTAGCAAGCAGTTTCACAGAACAGCAAGAAAGCAAGAAACAATTTTACAGAAAGCAGAAAACAATAATGCAAGATTCTCTAGTCAGGCCTAGCTAAACATTAGAACAGGAGTACAAATTCACATGGTCTCCAACAGGCAGATTAGAGTCTTAGGTGTTAAGAGTCCGCTTCATTGGAGATCACTGGCTGGAAGCCAGCTCAGACCGTGTGTCCATCAGGCTGGAGAGGGAGAGAGAGCGAGAGCAGGCCTCGGAGATGCTGGAAGTAGGGAGGCGGGGTCACAAAACACCCTTTCCTCCCACTCTAACTAGTGGTTATATTACCTCGTTGACTTAAGCAGGCAATATTACCATTTCCATCAGAGACTTCCGCTAATTGGCCCTCGTCCAGCCCATGACTGATTCCAGGCACCTGTTTAGCATTTCCACGCCCTTGCTGCCACGGCCAAATCTGATGAAAAAGTGAAATAGAGCAGGGTGCCTGTCGTCTGTATATCGATGGCACCTCATCCCAAATCCCCAGCTGACTGGCTGTCCCTCCCAGGGGCTTCACCATGCAGATATCGAACAGGGGCAGCCCTGCCGTTCAGCAGAGTGCAGCGGCTGCCCAGGTGGCAGATGCTGAAGGGTGAGGTGTTGAGAGACAGAACCACGTGTGCCCTGTGTGGTGAGGAGCATGGATGCTCTCCGATTGGCAGTACTGAAGAAAGATTCATCCCTCAGTCTAGTTGGCTTCTGTAGGTGCGGGGGGGGGGGGGGGACATCTTGTCGTGGTCCAGTCCTGATGTTAAGGAGTGCATCTCCCTCTAGAGGCCAAGAAAGTAAGACTCACACAAGCACCGGCTGGGAAACAACCCTGGCTGGGCCCAGGATGACCACCCCTGAAGCAGGGACCCAGACCTCCCAGAGTCAGGAGACTGCCTAGGAGGCAGACAGAGCCCCCAACTCTGGCACCGACCAGAAGTATCCAGGGAGAGGCCTCATCAGGCCTGTCTCCACAGGATACCCTGGCCTGGAAGGACCCTCACGGCAGGTCCCTGGCTCACCTACAGTAGCAGAATCCCTTCTTCCAAGTCAGAGGAGGAGGCTGAACCGCCTCCTGGCCCCAGAGAGTGTAGAGATCAGAAAGAGCAGGCTCGAGCAGTCACCAGGTGAAGGAGCACATGCACTTGAAAGCCCAAAGTGAGGAAGGGGCTCCTTGAGAGCAGCGTGAAGTGCTTGTTGCAGCTACGCCTGGGCAGGGTCCGGGAGACCAGACTGTACAAGTCCTCTGCTGCTGAAATAACCGATGTCTTTCAGCTCCCAGGCTCTTGCAAGCTGGCTTAGCTGGTTCTGCTCTTCTTGTGGACTGACCTCCCTCGCTGCTGACTCCTGGACCCTGTTGAGACCTTGCTGTTCAGCCTACACTGGCCTCTGGACTGCTGCACTGTACTTTGACCCCAACTCCAACCACCGAAGACCTTGCTTTTGACCTTGTGGTGTGGATTTGCCCACTAAGGACTGTCCAAAGACTGAGTTTTGACCAGGCCTTAGCAGGACAGGTGGCAGACCAGCACGCCAGGGGCCAAAGATAGGTGCACTGGCAGAATTGGGCAGAAAATCAAGTCCCCAAGCAGAGATCCAAGGGCCAGAAGCAGGACTACAGTCTTTCAGGTCAGAGTCATGATCCAAGGCAGCCTCTAGGAAAAAGGAGCAGGGATGGAAGCAGAGTGCTCAAACTAAGGAACACACTCTTGAGGCTGGGGCTTTATAGCACCCGGTGGACCGTGATTGGCCTTTCAGCCCAGGGAGCTGGTGGTGCTGCAGCTTAGATGGTGCCCTCCAAGCACCCAGAGCTTAGTCCACCCCACCCAGGATGAAGAACTTGGCATCTTCCCATTCCCAGTACAATATGAGAAAACACCCCCAGATCCGCGGTGTGCCTGCTCATATTTTGCTGGAAGGTGCACCCACCGGTTTGGGAGCACTGGGAGGAGGGAGTGTTGTGAGCCCCCTGGGCAGCCGTCATTCTCTCCCTCCCATACTTTTAAACCAGCCAATAACCAAAGTTCTCTGGGTGGTGTACAATATATTAAAAACATGAAATATAAATATTAAAACAAGGAATAAAAGCAGTGCAGAATGAAACCAAAATAAAACTAGCAGCAAAGAATAAAACCATTCCAGCACATAAAACCAAATTAAAACCAGCAGTGGCATAAAGTACTAAAAGCACTGAAAAACAGTTCTTACAAAGCCTGGGAGAATAAAAAGGTCTTCACCTGGTGCCAGAAAGTTCATAATATAGGCACCAGGCGAGCCTCTCTGGGGAGAGTGTTCCACAACTGGGGTGCCACCCCTGGAAAGGCCCTCTTCTTAGTAGCCATCTGCTTTAACTCATTTGGTGGGGGCACCTGGAAGAAGGCCTCAGCTGATTATCTTAGTTCAGGTAACCAGGCCTCAAGCTGTTTAGGGCTTTGAAGGTTAATACCAGCACTTTGAATTTGGCCTGGAATCAGACTGGCAGCCAGTGCAGCCGGAGAAGTCTTATGTGATTACATCGGCTAGCCCCGGTTAACACTTTAGCTGCTGTATTTTGGACTAACTCAAGTTTCCGGACCATTTTCAAAGACAGCCCCTCACATATAATGTGTTGCAATGATCCAAAGAAGAGGTTACTAGAGTGTGAATAATTGTTGCAAGGCTATCTTTGTCGAGAGGTAGGGTCATGGTTGTTTTTTTAGCCTAAGCTGATAACGGGTCCTCCAAAGCCAATAGTGACAATGCTGGATCTAAGAGCACCCCCAAACTACGAACCTGCTCCTTTAGGGGGAATGCAACCCCTTCAGAACAGATTGAATGCCTCTTGACCAGAGAGACAGACCACCCACAATGAGTATCTCCATCTTGTCTGGATTGAGTCTCGGTTTATTTGCCATCATCAGCCCATTATGATGCATCCTCTGAATTTTCCTGCCAGGCGAGAGGGACAATCATCACAGGGAGGGCAGATAGGACCTGGGCTCTCCTCGTTTTGCAATCTATGTGAGATGCTGTTTCAACCAGCTTCAAATCAAGATCGACCTGGAGCAAATTCAGAATGTCGACAAACCATCCTTCTTGTTGGGTGTCCCCTCACTTCTACACAAGGGACAGAAGATATGCCAGTTTGAATGGGGTGGGGGGAAGGATGAAAAAGAATATGGTGTGTGTGTGTGTGTGTGTGTGTGTGTGTTTTGAGGGATGTTACTTTTTGCTGTGAATCGATTCTAGCCTGGAAGAGCAGCCATGGGCTTATCCTGATCTGCGCAAGAGCAATGCAGGTCCCTGGCTAACTGGAGAAGCCAGTTTGACTCTGTAACTTGCAAGCATCATCGCAGCCGTGAAGGGAGAATGTTGGGGAGCTGCCTTGCTTCATGCTGCGGCCACTTCGTGACCTGGCATTTGGGGCCTTGGGCACAGAAGCCCCTCCACTCTGCCTCGGAAGGTCCTCCAGGGTCTGGTTTCCTTTTTCACTTTTATTTTTTGTTCTCACAGCACATTTGGAGAATGTGGGACACTGCACCGTTGCCATAGTGACATGCACTAAAAGACGTCAGCAGGACAAATTTGCATGGATGGATTCTGGGAGGGGGTGGTAGAATAATCTCCTGCAGTTCTTTTGTTTCAAACAAGGGGAATGGTGTGGGTTCTGTCGAAATTTGGGAACAGCGAAAGGTATTTATAGAAGTCCACCCACCAGCCACTTAGCAGCATTTGTCAGGCATTTAAAAGACCTTCCTTTCTCTGTGCTTCGTCTACAAAACCTTTTAATTTACTGCTGGTGATGAAAGCTTTCAAGAGGAAAGCACTGGAATGCCCAGCTTGGAATTATGGCTCCCAAGCAGAGAAATAAAGATGGGAAAGGGGGTGGTGAAGCAAGTAACAGAACTAAAAGAAATCCTCCCCACCCCAAAAAAAATCCTCTGCAAATTTTGATGCTGAATATTTTCAAATATTTGCCAAATGTTCCCTGAATCTTTGAGCGCCTGCCGCACCAGGCTGGTTTTTTAAAAAATATATCAATGATTTAAAATGAATACAGTTTAAAAAATCAGATTTAATTTTTTTAAATCTAATTTTTTAAAAAAATTAAATCAGATTTCTATTTTTAAAAACTGTAAATATCATATTTTGCTTAAATGATAACTAGGTTAGTATTAAATAATTTGGATATCAGCATGTTAACCCTACAGTGAATATCTTAAAAGAATCAATGTCTCTGCCAGATACATTGAGTAAAGGAGGTCTTGTTAAGTACACCAGGGGCGCAGAACCCCTTCCAGCCACATTCCATCATGGAGAGGCTCTCGGGGCCCACATTCCAGTGGTGGGCGGGGCTGAGGGCAAAGGGGGCGAGAGGTAAACAGGGCCAACAATACCCCAAAAAATTAAAAATAAAAATACCAGCATCTTGCAGCTTAAAGCTCTTCCTGCCAGCGACTCAATCTTTGGAGGCGCAATTCAACGTTTTAGAATTTGGGGGGGAAACTGCACAAAAAGCTGGGAAACCACCAAATGATTGGTGGTTGTGGGAAAGAGGGTGGGACCAGGGGAAGGGGGGCAGCTTGGGCACCTAGGCTTGAGGTTCCCCACCCCTGATGTGCATGAAGGACCAACTTGATACTTCTCAAAGCTTTCGACAAAGTGCCTCATGATAAGCTGATTAGCAAGCTAGCTAAAAGTGGGCTGGATGGAACAACTATCAGGTGGATCCAAAATTGGCTACAGAATTGGACTCAAAGAGTGCTTATCAATGGTTCCTTCTCAAACTGGGGAGAGGTAACGAGCGGGGTACCACAGGGCTCGGTCCTGGGCCCGGTGCTCTTCAACATTTTTATTTATGACTTGGATGAGGAGGTGCAGGGAATGCTTATCAAATTTGCAGATGACACAAAGTTGGGCGGAACAGCTAATACTCTGCAAGACAGAAACAAAATCCAAAGCGACCTCGATAGGCTGGAGCGCTGGGCTGAAAACAACAGAATGAAATTTAATAGGAATAAATGCCAAGTGCTGCACCTAGGGAGAGGAAACCAAATGCAGACTTACCGAATGGGGGACACTTGGCTCAACAATACTACAAGTGAGAAGGATCTTGGAGTTGTGTTAGATCACAAACTGAATATGAGCCAGCAATGCAATGTGGTTGCAAAGAAGGCAAATGCTATTTTGGGCTGCATTAATAGAAGTATAGCTTCCAAATCGCGGGAAGTGATAATTCCCCTTTACTCAGCACTGGTTAGGCCTCATCTGGAGTACTGCGTCCAGTTCTGGGCACCATACTTTAAGAAGGACATAGACAAACTGGAGAGGGTTCAGAGGAGGGCAACAAGGATGATAAAGGGACTGGAAACAAGGCCCTATGAGGAGAGACTGAAGGAACTGGGCATGTTTAGCCTTCAGAAGAGGAGACTGAGGGGAGATATGATTGCACTCTTCCAGTACTTGGTTGTCACACAGAGGAGGGCCAGGATCTCTTCTCGATCATCCCAGTTTGCAGGACACGGAATAATGGGCTCAAGTCACAGGAACCCAGATTCCACCTGAACATCAGGAAAAAATTCCTGTCTGTCAGAGCAATAAGACAATGGAATCTAGCTAGGGAGGTGTTGGGCTCTCCCACTCTGGAGGCATTCAAGGTGCAGCTGGACATCCATCTGTCAGGGATGCTTTGACCTGGATTCCTGCATTGAGCAGAGGGTTGGACTCGATGGCCTGTAGGCCCCTTCCAACTCTACTTTTCTATGATTCTATGATTCTATGATTCCCTATATAGACTTTGTATATCACTTGTTTCAAAGTGAGACTGAATGGACCCCCCACCCACCCTACCCTCCCACTCCTAGTACAATTGTTAATGGGAATGAGCAGAACGGCTGTTTTCCATGCAGCGAATGATTCATGTTAGGAAAGAGCCACAGATCAATATGAAATTAAATGGGTTTCAGCAAGGTAATATTGTGGTGATCTCAGCCTGTATTCTTTGCCAGCCAGTAAGCTTGATTCTGCCAAAAGGTTCTCTGTGTGATGATCCTTCGTTAGCTTGGTTTCCCACTCTTCTACCAAACATCAACCTAGTTATGCAAGGACCGCTGGCATACACGGCACACTGTCAGGGGCAGGCCGAGGCTGTGGGTGGCCTGCAGCAGGTGTTCTTCAACCCAGGCCCCTCGGGTCAGTTACGAGGCCAGGCGCCTGAGCCGCGGGCCACGGTGCAGCAGGCAGAAACACACGACTCTGCTAGGCAGACGAGGGCAAAAGGCCACGTGCCTTGTATTGAAACCTGGCCTGACCGATCCAGGGCATTCATACTGCCTGCCGGTCACCAGGGCAGCTGCTGTTGCACACCCTTCATCCCTTCAGGGCCTGCCTGGAGGGGGCTCAGAGACCAGGGTGCCCACTGCCCCTCCACTCTGTCTCACCATAAGACATCCTTTCTGGCATGCACACACACATAAGCTTGCTCCTGGATTATTATTCCATTTATATATTTATACTTTTGCCAACATTTTAATTTTATCATTCACTGATTTGAGTCTTTTCACAGAAGGCAATTCATAGATTTCAATAAAGAATCCATCAATGGCCTGATGGATTAAGACTGGGCTGTTTAGGTGGCAACTTGTGGCCTTCCAGATGTTTTGGCCTACAACTCCCATCAGCCTAAATCAGCATAGCCAGTGGTGAGGGATTACTGTCCTCCGTGTCAGGGCTCCACGCAGCCTGGTCCACAGTGTGTTCACTCCAGACCAAGTCCCACTGACAGGTGATGACAGGGTGAGAGACCAGATCCGGGAAATTACTGACCAATAAATCTTTTAGATATAGACTCTAAGTTGTATGGAAAATATCTGTTACATAAACTTGAAGTCTGGGAAGAACGGAACAACATTATCATCCTGAACAAGCTGGTTTTAGAAGAGGGCTAAGCACTAACCACCACTGACTCTTCCATATCTTGCAAGGAAAAGCATAGAAGGCCCTACAATGCATCTGTATGCAGCCTTTGTAGGTCTGGCCGCTGCTTTTGATTTCACAGACAGATACAGGCTATGGAATATATTGGCTAGTACAAATCTTTGTTGTACTAGCCAATTTATGGCTAGTACAATTTGGAGCGTTTGTTATTTTTGCTTCAAGAGTTCCACATAGATATTACGGCAAGAGTAAGAGTAGGCATCTCAGGTTCTTTGACTGGACCTATTACAATTAACGAAGGGGTCAAAAAGGGTTGCCTTTTGGGCCCTTTTCTTTTCAAATTTTACCGAAACCATGTAGTACCTAATTTAACTGGTTCAGAATTTCTCTCTCCCTCAACTGGTACCTGTAAGATTTCTGTTCTCCTATATGCTGATGACATGTGTTAGTATCCTTAACCCATATAGGATTAAGAAGACTTTTGTCAAGGCATATTGAGTATTGACATGAAGAAAAATTATGAATAAGTTATTCTAAAACTAAAATTATGGTTTTTAGGAAGAGACCTCAGAAATGTCACTTAGTATCCAATCCATCAGCAAGGACCATCAGATAGACTGTAAAGACTTTAAATATCTTGGGGTATTTTTTAGGGAGACACTCTCTTTGAATGCCCAAGTAGGTGCTCTGAGATTTATGGCCCCAAGTAGAGTGGGTGCCATTTTGAAGTTCTACTATAGAAAGGGTGTGTGTGTCTGACTGTTAAAACTCTTTCAAGGTAAAGCTATTGCCTAATCTTATATAGCATAGAATCATAGAATCAAAGAAAAATAGAGTTGGAAGGGGCCTACAAGGCCATTGAGTCCAACCCCCTGCTCAATGCAGGAATCCAGGTCAAAGCATCCCCAAGAGATGGCCGTCCAGCTTCACCTTGAATGCCTCCAGAGTGGGAGAGCTCACCACCTCCCTAGGTAATTGGTTCCATAGTCTTATTGCTCTAACAGTCAGGAAATTTTTCCTGATGTTCAGGTGGAATCTGGGTTCCTGTGACTTGAGCCCATTATTCCGTGTCCTGCAAACTTGGATGATCAAGAAGAGATCCTGGCCCTCCTCTGTGTGACAACCCTTCAAGTACTGGAAGAGTGCGATCATATCTCCCCTCAGTCTCCTCTTCTGAAGGCTAAACATGCCCAGTTCTTTCAGTCTCTCCTCATAGGGCCTTGTTTTCAGTCCCTTTATCATCCTTGTTGTCCTCCTCTGAACCCTCTCCAGTTTGTCTACGTCCTTCTGAAAGTGTGGTGCCCAGAACTGGACGCAGTACTCCAGATGAGGCCTAACCAGTGCTGAGTAAAGGGGAATTATCATTTCATGAGATTTGGAAGCTATACTTCTATTAATGCAGCCCAAAAGAGCATTTGCCTTCTTTGCAGCCACATCGCATTCTGGCCCATATTTAGTTTGTGATCTACAACAATTCCAAGATCCTTCTCACTTGTAGTATTGTTGAGCCAAGTGTCCCCCATTCTGTAACTCTGCATTTGGTTTCCTCTCCCTGGGTGCAGCACTTGGCATTTATCCCTATTAAATTACATTCTGTTGTTTTCAGCCCAGCGCTCCAGCCTATCCAGATTGCTTTGAATTTTGTTTCTGTCTTCCAGAGTATTAGCTATTCCACCCAACTTTGTGTCATTGGCATATTTGATAAGCATTCCCTGCACCTCCTCATCCAAGTCATTAATAAAAATGTTGAAGAGCACTGGGCCCAGGACTGAGCCCTGTGGTACCCCGCTCGTTACCTCTCCCCAGTTTGAGAAGGTACCATTGATGAGCACTCTTTGAGTCCGATTCTGTAGCCAGCTGTGGATCCACCTGATAGTTGTTGCATCTAGCCCACTTTTAGCTAGCTTGCTAATCAGGATATCATGAGGCACTTTGTCGAAAGCTTTGCTGAAGTCCAGATATACGATGTCCACAGCATTCCCACAGTCCACAAGGGAGGTTACCCGATCAAAAAATGAGATCAGATTAGTCTGGCAGGATTTGTTCTTGACAAATCCATGCTGGCTTCTAGTAATCACTGCATTGTTTTCAAGGTGCTTGCAGACTGAATTTTTTATAATCTGCTCCAAAATTTTCCCAGGGATTGATGTTAGACTGACTGGCCTATAGTTCCCAGGTTCCTCCTTCTTGCCCTTTTTGAAGATGGGAACAACATTTGACCTCCTCCAGTCATCTGGCACTTCACCTGTCCTCCATGATTTCTCAAAGATAATAGGCAGTGGTTCTGAGAGTTCTTCTGCCAGGGTACGTGTTTGGTTACACTCAGCTTTTGCTTCCTTTAGAATCAAGAACTCAAGTATAACATGGTCACATAGTGGCTGGGATAATTTTCAAGTTGCCAAATTGGAAACAATTCAAAAAAATTCCCTTTATTACTCTAGGATGCAGTTCGTCAGGCCCTGGAGATTTAAATTCGTTCAGAGTAATCAGGTGTTCCTTGACCATTTGCCTATCAATCTCAAGCTGCAATCCTGCCCCTTCAGTCTGCACTTCAGGTTTGCCAGGGGGGACATAAACTCTCTTTTGGGAAAAGACCAAGCCGAAGTAGAAATTGAACATTTCTGCCTTTTCTTTGTCTTCTGTTATCAATTTGCCATCCTCATCGCGTAGTTGAACCACCATTTCTTTCTTCTGTCTTTTACTGTGCATGTATCTGAAGAAAGCTTTCTTGTTGTGTTTAGCATCCATCGCTAACCTTAGCTCATTCTCAGCTTTAGCCTTCCTGACACTATTCCTGCAGTTCTGTGCTACCTGCCTGTACTCTTCCCTTGTAGCCTGTCCTTCCTTCCACTTCCTATATGTGTCCTTTTTTGTTTTCAGGTCATCTCTGAGTTTTTTGTGAAGCCACATTGGCTTCTTCTGTTGCCCTCTGCCTTTTTTCCTTGTGGGAATTGTTTGCAATTGTGCCTTTAAAATTTCCTGGGCATGTTTAACCTTCAGAAGAGGAGACTGAGGGGAGATATGATCGCACTCTTCCAGTACTTGAAGGGTTGTCACGCAGAGGAGGGCCAGGATCTCTTCTCAATCATCCCAGTTTGCAGGACACGGAATAATGGGCTCAAGTTACAGGAACCCAGATCCCACCTAAACATCAGGAAAAATTTCCTGACTGTCAGAGCAATAAGACAATGGAACCAGCTACCTAGGGAGGTGGTGGGTGGGCTCTCCCAATCTGGAGGCATTCAAGGTGCAGCTGGACAGCCATCTGTCGGGGATGCTTTGACCTGGATTCCTGCATTGAGCAGGGGGTTGGACTCGATGGCCTTGTAGGCCCCTTCCAACTCTACTTTTCTATGATTCTATGACATCACCAGATCCCTTACGACTGACTATGGATCCCCAGAAATTGAAGATCTGACACACTGTCCATGGGTGTGTCCTTATACGAATTACCACACTCAAAATTCCTTAGGAATGTTATATCCGGGTTGCCACCTGAACGTGCTTGAAAATACAGGCCACCTGCGGTCTGATCAAGATAGTCAAGTGATGCAGAAGGCTGTGCTTTTTGCCTTAGTGGCATCAAACATTTGTGCTAAAGCCATCACTGCCATCACAGTTAATGGTAAATCGGATTCTCTGGTGTAAAGGCCCAGGTGTATTTTAGTTCAGATTCACTACTAAGCCCTCTTCTTTAATTGTGGAATTACTACACTGTTTTATTTCTGTTACACGTTTTGCAAAGTTGCATGGGTTTTATTTATTAATGGCCTTTGACTGGCTAGCTGGCCGGTTGGTTGGCTGGCCGGCTGGCTAGCTGGCTGGCTGACAGTGGGACTCATTTGCTGCTGAGGATGGCAGGAGACTTCAAGGATGGGCTGATGGCGTCCCCACTTCTTGTGCGGGAGGGAGCCCTGCAGCTGCCGCCAAAGATGCCTCTCTGAATTCAAAAATATCCAGAAGGCAGGAAATCTGGACCCACCAGCCACCTCCGTCCCCCACATTTTTTCCACCCTCCCCAAAAGAGGTCCCCCCCCCCGGTCTGTCCACTGTACCACAGGAAGGGACATCTCTCTCCTCTCCTGCTCTATTCCCCCCTCTCCTGCCGCTTTCCGTGCTCTCCTGGTGCCGTCCGTCTGGCTGTCCATCCACCCTCCCTTCCTCTCGGCTAGCCATCCCCTTTGGCTTTCCTGGATCCCTCTCTCGGACTCGGTCCGTCCATCCACCACTCACCCTCCCTCTCTCCTTTCTCTTCCCTCCTCCCCTCTCGATCCCTCCATCCTCTGGGCTGGACCCCCAACCTCGCTGCAGCATCTCCTCCTCTCCCCACCGAAAAAGGATCACCTGCCAGCGTCGCTGCCGGGTGGGCTGGCTGGCGAAGGCTGAGAACTGGGGAAGCCTCCTTGGAGGGAGCGAGGGAGAAATCGGATCGGAACTGGGAGCGGGCGGGGGGCTTGGGTTCTCTCCTCCTGGGGAGGGCGGGCTCTGCATTGGGTAGTTGGGCGGGGGCTAGTTTCCCCCAGCCGCGAGCACCCAGAAAGGAGACCTCTTTCCCCCACTCCCTTTCCCTTTCCTTGTATGCTAGCTGCGTGTTTGGCGGCGGCGGCGGCGGCGGCGGCGGGGGCCATTCCAGAAGCCCCTGGTCGGAGAAGTGGGGGTGCCTGCTTAGGGGAGCCTCTCTTGAGCTGGGAGGCTTGGCCCGGGCTGGCTTCCCGCCGCCCCTCCCTCCCTCCCTCCCTCCTCCTCCGCTTGCCCCCCCGCCACCCCAGGGCCCCCCCTCACCCCGAGCTCCGCCGCCCCCGCCCCGAGACGAAGCCGCCGTGCCACCGCATTGGCAGGCTGGCTGGGCTGCTGGCCGGCGGCGCGCGCGGCTCGCCCGTCTCTCGTCTGTCTCCTTGCAGGGCGCTGCGGCGGCGGCGGCCGGGGGGCTCTTCAGCACCGAGGACAGCGCCGCGGCCGCCCGGGCGGCGGGCCATGCCGGAGGAGGGCGGCGGGACGGCCCGAGGCGTCGTCGCCGGCCCATGAGCGCCATGCGGCTGCTGCTGCTCGCCGTGCTGGTGTCCTTCTCGTTCGCCCGCGCCGGCTGCGAGCCCAAGATCGTCAACATCGGCGCCGTGCTGAGCACCAAGAAGCATGAGCAGGTCTTCCGCGAGGCCATCAACCAGGCCAACAAGCGCCACGGCACCTGGAAGATCCAGCTCAACGCCACCTCCGTCACGCACAAGCCCAACGCCATCCAGATGGCCCTGTCCGTCTGCGAGGACCTCATCTCCAGCCAGGTAGTGCCGCGAGGGACGGGCAGCCGGGCAGCGACCTCCCCCCCCCCCGCCCTGCCCCGGTCCCCTCGCCCAAGGCCGGCGTCCCCACCCAGCCATGCTGCCACCTCTGCCCTGGCTGCCCCCGCACGCTCCCTGCCCGCGCCTCCTGCCCGCAGCCCGCGTCGCTCGCATGTGCTCATCCCTCCTGGTCTCTCCCCATCCTCCGTGGACACACCGGCACCTCGAGCGTCGCCCGGTCCACCCACCCATCTTTCCTCTCGGGAGGCAGCCTGTCCCTCCAGCCCGGGCCGTGCGCCACCCATCCTCCTCCGCGATCTCCCCCTCCCCTCAGCAGCCACCCTCGCCTCCATCCACCTGGATCTCTCGCTCTCCTGCCAGCGGTCCAGCTGTCTCTCTTCCGCGCCTTCCCTGCCTCGCTTGCTTCCTCGGGCGCTGTTTTGGTCCACCTGGGCGGGGGTCTCTGTCCACCCCAGCGCCCACCTCCCGCGCCCCATTCAGGGCTTGTTTGCCGGCGCTGGACCAAAGACCAGAGTCCCACCCACCCGGTCCAGTTTTTCTTGGAGGGGGCCACTGCCAGCCAAAAAGCCCTTCCTGATGAAACAGCCGTGGACTCCCGCACAGCTCTCCATGCGCCCTTATCCGTCCCTCCCCCCAGAAGCCCACTCATCCGTGCATCTGAAGGCCCGGCGCCCACCCGCCCACGGGTACGTCGCCTACAGACCCTCTTCCAAAGATCCCCCCCATCCCCTCATAGCTTGTCAGTCAATAGATTGGCCGGGTAAAGCCCAACAAAGCGGGAGGAGGGGGTGGCACGAGACCTGCAGCAAGTAGTTGCCCCCCCCCGCGCCCTGCCATTGTGACATGCGTCATGCGTGTCTGTTGGCCCCGTGCCTTGCTGCACGTGTGCGTATGTGGACGGTTTCTGCGCCTTGCGGCTGGATCTGGGGAGCACCTTTCTCGCGGGTTGCTCGTGATGCTCACTTGCAGAGCTGCTGTGTGGAGTGACGGGGGGTGTCCTTTTTCACGCCCTCTTAACATGCTTCTGGCCCTTTCCCTCTCCTCTCAATCAAAGAGGAGTTTCCTCCCCCCCCCGCGTGTTTATAAGGAGCAGAAATTGTGAGCGGGAAGGGGCGTAGCGGCGGCGGCGGGGGGGGGGGGCAACAGTGAATCTGGATCAAATCATGCGCCGTGGCAGGTGTGTGTGCGAACGCACGTTTTGGAAGGCACTGCAGGCGGGCTCTGCGTGTCTTTGTGCGGGGCAAGCAGGCGCAGTGTGCTGGAGCGCGTTGCGTGGCACTGGCACGGGTGTGCAAGGAAAACCGCTCCAGAAAAACGGGGTGCGAGTCTTTGTGCGCCATCTCTGCTTCGCACGCACGCGCACTGGATTCAGCATCACCTCGGGTGCTGAGGGTCGATGACACTTGTTGTGCCTCCTCACAATCCTGGGGTGGGTTGAGGAGCCGAGCGAGCGGCAGTTTAGAAAGCCATCCAACCGGAGAGCTTTCCCGCACCGCTTCTAGCTACGATCACACCCGCCAGTCCGCCCCGGGAATGTCCGTGCCTGGGCACGCATCCTGGCACCCTCAAGGGCAGGCACACAGGAGTGCCACTGACTGGCACATGCACACGTCGCCAAGCTACATGAACGGGGTGGCGTGGGGGGATCATTCACAAAGACTGCATGGCTCCATCCTGCGGGGAGGGGAGAGAAGGGAGGATGCCCCCCCCTGCAAAGCCCCTTCTCTCTGCCACGCATGTTCAAATGTGAACGCGTTTTGCTTCTGCCACAATAAGGTCTAGAAATGTGACTCTGGCTTAAAATCAAAGGAATGCAAGGTCAAGGTGCTGTGCTCTTAATTATCCCAAAATATACATGCCTACGCATAGACCGGTGGGATCTCAATGCAACCTGTCGACACTCTTCACCAAGGCTGATTGCTCTCTGCTCTTTCCCACCCAGGGAAAACACGGGGCAAGGTGGGGCACCCTGCATGAAAATGGGGGGGGGGGGTGTTGCCCCGCTCCTGTTGCAGCTGCTTAGACATTTCCCTCCAGGAAGGCTCCCCACGTGGGGGCTCCAGCCACATAGCCCCTTGGGATGGTTGACAAGTTAAGGTCAAAGGGATCTTCTTCAGAGAGGGGGGGCACTGTGGGTCTTCTTCCACAAGGCTTAATTTGAACCCCAGAACCTGTTTTCGATGCCAGGACTCAGCCCAGAGTGTGCACTGTACAGAAAAAGCCTCTGAGTGTGTGCAGAGTTGCTGTTCACAGCCACACAGCAGCCCACAAATGTCCGACTAGGAGGGGGCAGAGCTTGTAGGTGGAGGCAGTGCTTGGATTCACGACACCCACCCACTGTAGCCAGAGCATCCCGCCCGGCCGCTACCTACTCCAAAACCTGCCTTTAAGGAGGCCGCTCCAATAGGGGCTGCTCTGGCTCCCCAGTCATTTGAGCGGGGGGGGGGGGGGGCACGGTGCCCAGGTGGCCCTGAGCTCTGGCACCACCCTCCGCAAAGGCTTCACCGCCGCCTCCCCCCCACTCCCTCATCATCATCCCCCCCCCCCCACTCCTTGCCATCTGCCTGAAACCGCATTGCAGGTTTGCAGCCTTTTCCGTTTCACATCACAGCACGCCGGTTGTCGCCCAAGAAGCAGGCAGGCAGGCGGCGGGGGGGGGGGGGGCTGGTCCAAGCCAGTCACATGCTTCTAGACCCTCCTGGAAAAGTCATGTCCAGCGGGAAAATCGTCGGCCTGCCTGGAGCTGAGGCGAGAGAGTTCCTTCGACCCAAGCACGCAGAGACAAGGGCCCACCCGCTCCACGCACCCCATTCTGCTCTGGCCCGTTGCTCTTTCCAGGGCACCTGGCACTTTTCTTCCATGTCCCTTTAACAGGCAGAAAGTCAAAAACAGCTAGAAGGATTTCAGGCAGCTTTGCTAAGAAAGGCAAGTCCCTCACCAAAGATGCCGACAGAGCAGCCATGAGATAAGAGGCGGCACTGCCTGAGGTTATCCATGCGCTGAACAGGGGTGCGAGTGGAGATGTAACATTTCTGGAAATTCTAAAGCCATGAAAAGGGAGGGGGTTCTAGGTTTGGGGGGGACTGAAATGTTGGGTAAAATGGACAAATAAGCAACACTTTTCTTTCTTTTTAAAGCGTTTTTTACAGATCCAAAGTCACTTTGTTGCGTTGGGACACCCTTCCCCAACCTGGCACCCTCCACATACTTTGGACTTCTGGCCAATGGTCAGGGATGCTGGGCCTGGTAGTTCAAGACAGCTGGAGGGCACCAGGCTGGGGAGGGCTGCCCTAGGAACATGAATCGGCCTTTATGTTCCTAAAGTTATATTATGCATAACTTTCATAGATCATAGAGTTGGGAGGGGCCTACAAGGCCATCGAGCCCAACCCCCTGCTCAATGCAGGAAACTAGAGGAGGGGTCTCCCATCCAAGTACGTAATAACCAGGCCTGACCCTGCTTAGCTTTCCACACTCAGACAAGCAGAGCCAGCGTGAGCCACAGGCCTGATGACTTGCTCATTTGCTCATAAAATTGTAATTATATTTTAAAACTTTTAAACGTAAACTCAGTGAGTAAATTTGTAATTATTATCTGAATAAACTATACTTCTAAATTTAATATACCTAACATGATAGTTTTATGAGCAAACCAAGTTATACATAACATATTTTAGGTTCCTATTTTATGTCTGATGGAATAATGGGCTCAAGTCACAGGAACCCAGATTCCACCTAAACATCAGGAAAAATTTCCTGACTGTCAGAGCAATAAGACAATGGAACCAACTACCTAGGGAGGTGGTGGACTCTCCCACTCTGGAGGCATTCAAGGTGCAGCTGGACAGCCATCTGTCGGGGATGCTTTGACCTGGATTCCTGCATTGAGCGGGGGGTTGGACTCGATGGCCTTGTAGGCCCTTCCAACTCTACTTTTCTATGATTCTATGACTACAGCTCCCAGAATCCCTTGTCATTAGCCATGCTGGCTGGGTATGCTGCGAGCTGTAGTCCAGCAACATCTGGGGACCCAAGGTTGGAGAGCCCTGGGTTGGAGCTTCCAGAAAGTCTCCCAGTCTGGCTATGAATAGAAAGCCTGTCAGTTACTCCAGGTCAGCACTGTGATAACTTGTCTCGTACTCTTGCTGCAGGAGTGCTCTCCAGTGTCCTGAAACTGGACCCAAAGTCCTTGGCTGGTACCCACAGTACTGGCCATGGTTCTGAATCTTCTCTGCCCCATCGGCTGCCTCACATAGTGCCTAAGCCCCCGCCTAGAGCAGATGATGGACTTACTGATGGAGCAGGGCTTCAGGTTCAATCCATGATGTTTCCAGCTAAAAAGGATCTTGGGTAGCAAGGATAGGAAAGGCCTCTTTTGGCTTGAAAAATTGGGAGAATTTGCTAGATGGGCCAATGGTCTGAGGTAGCAGGAGCTAGGAAAGGAGCCCCCCGCACTCTTTCTCTGAGACCCTGGTGCCAGGCAGAGTAAAGCAGCTTCATAAATTCATGGGTGGTTCCAAATCGAATGTATCCCTCCTGCCAAATAGACTCATCTCTCCAGCCAAAAAATCCTTGATTGAGGCCTATATACATAAATAATGCAGATAAAGAAAGGTGCCTACTTTTGCTCATTGAGCCCCAATGCCAACAAAATAGGTCACACTTAAAAATCAGTGGAACATTAGCTGTGACCCACTTAAGCCCCATGGATTTAAACAGGGCTGGGGTGTGCCTAACATTCTCTGGCTTGGGGCCATGTTCTTCCACAGGGTAATCCAAGGAGGAGGAGGAGTATTTTACCCTGCTCCCTGGAATTGATCCGTACAGAAGGGAGGGGGGGTTGCACGCAATGTATTTACATCCCCCCCACCCACCGCCACCGCTTTCTGACTCCCCCCTCCCTCTCCTCCTCTTTCCCACAATCTCAACAGACTGTTTCATCTGAAATAGTCCTTGGAGGGAAATTACACTTGCGTATTAAATGTGCGGTTAAATAAATCACATTATCTAGCCTGCCTGTTCAGCAGACATTTTTTGTTGACCCTGCAAATGCAAGGGAACGATTTACACAGCTCAACACAGACAAGAGACATCCCAGAAAGACCAGAGCTCTTTATACAGGGCTGTGTGTACTCCATGCTAAAAATAATTAGGTAACATTCTGCATCCAGGCAATCCAAATTCTTCCCCAAGAATAATTCAATTCTGCAATAGTTTAATAGTTTAATTCTGCAACCTGTATTCTTGCAGAATGCTTATTTTGCATCATTCTGGTTTTGCCTGTCAGAAGTGACACAGGGCACTACACCCCCACCCCCACATCCCCAGGAAATCTCATTCGTCCCCCACCCCAGTCTAGCTTCTGAGATTTCAGCAGGTATAACACACTGACTTCCAAGAAGATCTTTGCCTTAATAAGGACTAGAATCTTGAATGTTTATAAAGGAAAGTTAAGATTTGCAGGAAGTTGAATCCCACAGCCAGTGCTACATTCTGTGGATTTCCTGTACTTGCACAATCACAGAATATACATGGCCCTGACCATGGGAAAATGCACACTACTGGTCTCATTCAAACTGAACAAAGCAGCTTGTGATTATGCTGGGTCAGGGCGGGTCTACACCTGCTAGGGCGGGTCTACAATGGAACCTCCTAATGGACATTAGTGTCTGCAACACTCTCCTGCCAAAGGAAGCCTCTGCAGAAGAGAAGACATCATAGGAAGAGGGCCTTCTCTGTGGCAGCCCCCAAGTTATGGAACTCCCTCCCTAGTGACCTTCGCCATGCCCCCTCCGTGATGAGCTTCCGCCACGCATTAAAAACATGGTATTTCAGGCAGGAATATGGGGTGGGTTAGGATGGGGTGGACATAATATATCTGGACTTCAGCAAAGCTTTCGACAAAGTGCCTCATGAGATCCTGATTAGCAAGCTGGCTAAAAGTGGGCTGGATGAAACAACTATTAGGTGGATCCACAGCTGGCTACAGAATCGGACTCAAAGGGTGCTTATCAATGGTTCCTTCTCAAACTGGGGAGAGGTAACGAGCGGGGTACCACAGGGCTCGGTCCTGGGCCCGGTGCTCTTCAACATTTTTATTAATGACTTGGATGAGGAGGTACAGGGAATGCTTATCAAATTTGCAGATGACACAAAGTTGGGTGGAACAGCTAATACTCTGGAAGACAGAAACAAAATTCAAAGTGACCTCGATAGGCTGGAGCGCTGGGCCGAAAACAACAGAATGAAATTTAACAGGGATAAATGCCAAGTGCTGCACCTAGGGAGAGGAAACCAAATGCAGAGTTACAGAATGGGGGACACTTGGCTCAACAATACTACAAGTGAGAAGGATCTTGGAATTGTGGTAGATCACAAACTGAATATGAGCCAGCAATGCGACGTAGCTGCAAAGAAGGCAAATGCAATTTTGGGCTGTATTAATAGAAGTATAGCTTCCAAATCGCGGGAAGTGATAATTCCCCTTTACTCGGCACTGGTTAGGCCTCATCTTGAGTACTGCGTCCAGTTCTGGGCACCTCACTTTAAGAAGGACATAGACAAACTGGAGAGGGTTCAGAGGAGGGCAACAAGGATGATAAAGGGACTGGAAACAAGGCCCTATGAGGAGAGACTGAAAGAACTGGGCATGTTTAGCCTTCAGAAGAGGAGACTGAGGGGAGATATGATCGCACTCTTCCAGTATTTGAAGGGATGTCACACAGAGGAGGGCAAAGATCTCTTCTCGTTCATCCCAGTTTGCAGGACACGGAATAATGGGCTCAAGTTACAGGAACCTAGATTCCACCTAAACATCAGGAAAAATTTCCTAACTGTCAGAGCAATAAGACAATGGAATCAACTACCTAGGGAGGTGGTGGGCTCTCCCAGTCTGGAGGCATTCAAGGTGCGGCTGGACAGACATCTGTCAGAGATGCTTTGACCTGGATTCCTGCATTGAGCAGGGGGTTGGACTCGATGGCCTTGTAGGCCCCTTCCAACTCTACTTTTCTATGAATCTATGAATCTATGAATCTATGCATTATCTTCAAGAGTCCCTGTAGTTGCTGCTCCCTGAGGAAATATGCTATGATTGCTGCAGGGACTGGTAAGCCAAAGTAATACACTCCTGCAGCCAACTAGAGATGGTAGAGGCTGACATCTTTCCCCCCAGGGGCGTTTCCCAACAGGAAATAAGCAATGCCTCAGACTTCTGAACCAAAGCTGTTCTGTCTAAATAGAACCTGAAAGACCTCTAAACATCAGCAAAGTCGTACCCCTGAGAAGTCTCTTACATGGGGATGGGTAAAGAGAGAGCCCTTCCCGCTACAGCCCAGTTTAGGGCCAGCAATTATGGTATTTCATAGATCATAGAGTTGGGAGGGGCCTACAAGGCCATGGAGTCCAACCCCCTGCTCGACGCAGGAAACTAGAGGAGGGGTCTCCCATCCAAGTACTAACCAGGCCTGACCCTGCTTAGCTTTCCACGCTCAGACAAGCTGAGCCAGCGTGAGCCACAGGCTGTATTATAGGCTGCCTCCTGATGCTTCCGACTGTACTTGTGCTGAGCCCCTTCTTGAGCCCAGCCTGAAGAAGCTCAAAGATGCCATGCAAATCATCCTCCTCAGAATCCTCCCAGCACCTTCACACCACAACATCTAAGCCCTCCAGGTGTTACTATATACTCCATTGGAGGAGTCCCTGCAAGAGGAAAGAAGAGTTTTCAGCACTTCCATGGAATAACCCATTTGTTACAGCCACCGCCTCTCAGCCACCAGGCTGTCAGCCAGAACAAATCTGGTCACAGATGAACTAGAGGCCCCTGGGACAATAGATCCCTGTGACAAGGAAGACACCAGCATGTCTGACTCAATAGCCTGAGAAGGTCTAGGTCAGATCCACAGCCTGCTGGGCCAATGAAGAGCTACTAGGATGATTTTCAGCCTGCTGCCAGGCTCCTGACCCACTGGAGAACCCAGGAATCGGGAAAAGGGGCAGAAATGCATGCAGGAGGCCAGCTGGCCAAGGGCATAGAAGAGCACTGGCATCACTCGCTGCTGGACAAACACTGTGTTATGAACACTGGGGCTCTTTGTCATCTGCAGCAAAGAGATCCACTGCTGGAAATTTGAAGCAACAAGGAATCTGAGGGGGAAATCAGGGCTGGAGTGCCCATTCTGCTTCTTAGACTGCCCAGTGACTCAGCCAGTCTGTGATGGTGTTGGCTGTCCCTGCCAGATGAACTGCTGATATGGCACAGCCTACAAAAGGATCTCGACCACTTCCCTGTGTGATTGTCTTGATTTTGTGCCTCGTTTGTTTCAGTATGCCTTTGCAGACACATTGTCAGTTCAAATGAGCATGTGGCAGTGGCTTATCTGATTCCTGAAAACTCTCAGACAGTTTGATGGCCCTCCGTTCTAACAGGATGATACTCTGCTGCCTCCCCCGCTCTGACCAGAGCCCCTGTGCTTTCAGGTGTCCCAAGTGGGCACCCAATCCAAGAGGCTGGCATCCTGTTGGAGGATATGGAAAGGAGTCGGTCCTATACTGGCAGAGTACCCCCCCCCCTTATGCTCAGCCTGGTTATTGAAACTGGTTATCAACAAGTGGGTTGCTAAACCCTGCTAAAAGGCTCTTAAAAGGAAATAGACTGTCCAAACAATGTTTAAAACTAACAAAGACATTTATTAGTTTTACTTACAGTTCATTTATTCATGTATGCAGGGTGCATATAGGCAGATTAGAGTCTTAGGTGTTAAGAGTCCGCTTCATTGGAGATCACTGGCTGGAAGCCAGCTCAGACCGTGTGTCCATCAGGCTGGAGAGGGAGAGAGAGCGAGAGCAGGCCTCGGAGAGGCCGGAAGTAGGGAGGCGGGGTCACAAAACATGCGCCCTGGGGATTGTTCAATGAACCCTTTCCTCCCACTCTAACTAGTGGTTAAATTACCTCGTTGACTTAAGCAGGCAATATTACAATTTCCAACACATCCGTGGAGATGATTGTCCTGTCTGGCAACATTAGACTGACTTCCTAAGACAATCTTCCTGCAGTGAACCATCAGGCCCACAATGTTTTCAACGCTTGGGGAAAAGAGATCCACCTGTGTGGCTCGATGACAAACTCATCTTGGAAGGGAAGCAGCAGCTCCTGAAGCTCCCTGGTGTGGAGGCGAGACCATGCCACCAGAACCTGACAGGAAACCATGAGGTTTCCTTGCTCCGTGAAACCATCAGGAAATTGACAAGCCAAAATCATGGGATCTGCCCACTCTGCCTTCTCCACAGAATGAATTGCCTGCCTCTCTTTTGTCAGGAACATGGAACATTGCTGTGAGTCCAGCACCACCACCCCCAGGTGCTCCAGCATCGATGCCAGTATCAGCAAGCTCTTGTTTACCTTCACCACAAATTTGTGGGCTTCTAGGCACTCTGGTTTAGCCTAAACATCCTCCTGGCCTTGCTCCATAGACAGGGTCGTGATGAAGATATTGTCCAAGTAAGGGCAAAGAGCAATGCCCTGTAACCTCAGATAGGCCACCAGAGTCCGCAGGACCTTAGTACACACTCTTGGGCCTGACGTCCATCTGAACAGCACTGGCAATGAAGTCTGCCACGTGCAAAACACAGGGATCTCTGGTAACTGGCCCTGATCAGCACATGGAGATAGGCTCAGACAAGTCCACTGATGCTAGGAAGTCCTTTTCTGTGATGGTTATGACTCCATCCTGAAGTGCTTTTGAATAAGGAACTTGTTGAGCCACTTCAGATCCAAAATGGCCCTGGTATCTCCATTATCTGGGGACTGGCTCTATGACCCTGATGCCTACCAGGCGCTGGATGGCCTTCAGCATGGCCTGGTGCTTCAGGGGATTGTGGGTCCTGGTAGAGAGGATGAACCTGTCCCATGGCCTCCTGTTGAACTCTCGCACACAGCCTAGCGCCACTGTCTCCCAAACCCAAGCCTCTGGTGAGGTGTGCGCCCAAGGTGCTACCAAATGGAGGAGGCGTCAGGATGGAGTTTGATTCTTCACTCCCTTGCTGAAGGAGAAGGAAGAATTAGAACTGGATGAAGCAATGATAGAACCCCTGCTGCTGAAGCCCTCGGGTCAGAACCATTTGGATCTGTAGTTTCCAGATGACTGTGGCTTCTGACTGAAGAAAGTTCTGAAAGGCTGCCAGGCCCTCGCAAAGACAGAATTGGTAGCCGACAGTCTAAATGTCATGGCCAAAGCCTCAACTCCTTGATGGAGAGGCGTCTCTACTTTCTTGTTGCACGGATCCTTAGGCTCCCCCTCCCCTTCAGAGAGAAGAACGGCTGAGGAGGCCAAGCTAGCTTTGGGAGTGTCACAGAGGGGACCCTGAAGAAGCTCCCCATAATCTCCTCAGGAACGACATCCAGCCTTTTTGCCACTCCAAGGGAAGCCTTCCCTTCAGCTGGATTTGTCCACTCTGTCTTTCTGACCCTGTCAGTAGCCTCAGGAAAGGTGACAGTAAGAGGCTTAGGAGAGCCCTGAGGGATCGGATGGCTAATTTAACTCCCTTGGGAGCTGAATCACTTTCACCAGAAGAAGGCTGTGAGCTGGAGTTAGGCTGCAGAGTATGTATGTGTCGCCTTGGCCAGCATAGCACTCACCTGGAAAGAGGCACCCATGTGGCTGGCCATGGCTGCCTCCAAATCCTCCTCTAACAACTCTCTCTCTTCCCTGTCCTCAGAGCCCTCAGAAGCCACCAACCTATCTGGGGATAAGGACATGAGAAGAGCCCTGCTGGATCAGGCCAAGGGTCTGTCTAGTCCAGCATTCTGTTCACACAGTGGCCAACCAGCTGCCCCAGTGGGATCCCACAGGCAGGACATGATGATTATGTGGGCAGCTCTGCTTGGGAGGAAGGAGACTTGCTCTTAGATGTGGCAGCTGGAATGCCTGGTCCGAGCCTCCCCCTTCTCCCTCCGCAACCAGTTTGGCCTCTTAACTGCAGGGGAGGGGGAACACCTGCAGGAGATCAGAGAGGATGATGCCCCTAAAGAAGAGGAACTGGGGGAAGTAGACCTGTGCCCCCGCTCGTGTCTCTTATGCCCTGGTCTTCCCCTAGAATGGTGGCGTCATCCCGGTTAGGGCCTTTGCCGGTCCCAGCACCTGAGCAGCATGGTTCTCGAGCAGGGGGGGGGGGATTGCCCCTTTGCTGCTTGTCCTCCCTGAGAACCCCCTTCGTGTCTCCCTTTCCCAGAGGGGAAGGTTAGGGAAACAGAAAAAGGGGGAAGTCTAAGTCTTGACGGGGGGGGGGGGGAAGTTGCTTGCTTTTTAAATCAGCTCCACAGAGCTCAGCTCGCCAGGACACTGTTGCCTCAACACCAGGCAGGGCCAGTCTGGGTGGCTAACCCACAGGTCTGGCGAGCCCTCCAGAAGGTACAGCAGAAGGAATGTTATCCAGAAGCACTTCTTCAGGGCACAGTGTGCTGCTCAGTGACTTTCCCAAGGAAACAAAGATTGGAAACGGTAGCTGGCGAAGGCATCTGTATCCAGGGAAGGTTCATTTGGGGGTGTAAAAGCAGAGGGCAAATTACTGCAGAATTAAGTTGGCCAGGTTTGCACATCACTTTAAACCCACAGAGGTTCTGAAACCTCTGTGGGTTTAAAGGCACAGCGGGGGTCCGGGGGTGCCGCCTCTCCCCTCTCCCTGCCTCAGTATCCCAGAGGGCATCGTGGGAGCACTGAGAGGAGACGAGTGGGGATGCCCAAGCGGCACTTTCCCCCAGCTCTCAGCGGATCCCCCTGCCGGCTGGGCCCCCACTCTTTCCCCCTAGCTGCCCCCCCACTTGCCCCACTCGCCACTGCCACCATCACCTCCGACTGCCGTTCCTGCCATGCACCACCGGCAGAATAAGCCCCCCCCCCCGGCAACACAGGAGCAGCAGTTGGCTGATCCTCCATTCGGGGGGCGGGGGGGCTTATCCTATCGGCTGCCGGGACACACGTGCATCCCGACAGCAGAGGGAATTACCCCCCCCCGATGCAGGGGCCGCCAACTGCTGCTCCTGCATTGGGAGGGGCTCCTTCCAGTGTCAGAGCAGAAGGAGCATGAAGGGGGCCTGCCATGGCAGCACACTCACAGGCAGGCCCCCTCAGCGCCACCCCCGCCCCCATGCTCCCTAGCAACAGCACGTTGAACAGTCGTTGCTAGGGAGCATGGGGGTGGGGGTGGCAAGGGTGAAGCCTTATTCTTTCTGCCGGGCCCGCACGCAAGCTAGGTCGCGTGGGGGAAAGAGGGGGGCATTTCCTTTCCCTCCCACCTGCCGCACCAATCTGTGCGGCAGGCGGGAGGGAAAGGTGGAGCGGGAAGGGCCCACTGAAGGGCGTTCCTTTTGAGGCACGCCAGCGCAGCGGGTCCTTGGACAGGCGGTTACGCAGGGCAGGGGTGTAGGGGCTGCCAGAAGCCGGCTCCAGTACCCCCGCCCAATGTAGTCGCCAGTCCTGGCTGCGTCAGCGGCTCCGCAGCGGCCTTGGTACATACACAGCAAGGCCCCAGCGTAGCCACCGACGCAGCGGCAGCTCCCCCTCCCCGGTTCATCCCCTATTTTTCACGGGAGAAGGAGGGCAACTGGGGGGGGTAGCCGCCACCCACCGCCGCATTGCTGGACCCTCACAAGGCCGGGTTAAACCAGGCCTTGCGAGTGACCCCTGTGTCGCCTCCTTGTCGCCCAGCCCCAGTGAGGAGGATGAGGCAGGCGGTGGCCGGCAGCGGCGAGTGGGGCCCGGGAGAAGGGGGGCCAGGGGAGGGGGACACGGTGGTGACACACGCCGGAGGCTTCCCCACGCACTCCTGCTGGTGCAGGGCATTGGCGGGAGCAAGCAGGGAAGCCGATGACAGCTGGCCAAGTGCCGCTTGGCCAGCTGTCATCAGCCGGAGCCCCTTGCCCAGAGTGGCTGGCAGCCCTTCTTTACTGCTCTGGCCAAGGGACTCTACGGCTTTCTCGGTTGCGGGCAGGTTAGCATGTCGTCCAGGTTCGGATGACACGCTAAACCTACAAGGATTTCCTCAACCCTACCGCAAACCATGGCGTAGCAGGGTGGTTTAGAAGCCACCAGCAGGTCTCTCCTAACTGCAGCAGCACTTAACCTACTGTGGAGTAGCATGTCATGCGAACCCAGTCATTGGCTTTTTCCAAGAGCTGAAATTTGGTTTGAGAGAGAGAGGCATCGCCTTCCACCGTGCCTACCCATGCACTTCTCTTGCCTCCCTGCTGCTTCTGGCCATGCAGGTTTTTGAAATAAAATGGACAGAACCTTTTTGACCAGAGGCAAAAGTGGGCATGGCCGAACCTTGCCAGAAAAGAAGGCAAGATAGTCCCCCACCACCACCATTTCACACACAGAAGCCAGCCAGACTGTGAGCTGAATCTTTCTTCAACACTAGCAGTGGCACAGCACCCTCCAGCACCCCTGAGGACAGCAGGCTGGCTTAGGCGGTGCAGGGCAGGCGGAGTGGCAAACAGCGCTGTCTTCCAACACCTCACCACCGCTCCTCATCTGGCCATCCCTGGGAGTGGAATTAGTGTCTGCCCATCAGAAGCCATGATCACTCTTCCAAACCACCTCCAGATGGCATCCTTCCCTTCCCTTCCTCTCTGAAAGAGGCATTCATAACCCCAGCTAGCAAAGGAGCCACCCTCTCACAACTGGCTTTCAGTAACAGCAGGAATACAAATCCTCACAAGTTGCGACGCTCCTCATGCCCCCAAATGTACCTTCTGTATAAATGGGAGAAAGAGAGAGACAGAGAGAGACTGAACTGATTGAAATAAATAGGACAAGGCCGAGCACCTCAAACTGACCATATGGGTGCTTCTAAATGTACCAGCTTAAGGCTGACGGAGGCGGTTTAACTGCTCTGTAAGCACCCATATTGAGCTCCAATGCATGCTTGCAAAAATAAAATGGTTCTGCAGGTCAAAAGATCTGCTGATGAATGGAACTGATAGGCTAATGCCTGGGATGACACAAGCCCACCTCCTTCTCTCTTTTAAAAATGTTTGTGGGCTTTTTTCTTTTACACCAGGTGGACCATGAACGGATAAATGGATCATCTTGCATATGGCAAGATATACTTGCAAATATACTTGTAAAAGGTGGCAACCTCCCTAAAGTGTGGGGCAAGGGACACTATTTGATTCACTAGCATGTACATCATGTAAACTGCGAAGCCAGACAGAAGCAGGGTGAAGAACTGTGGGTGAAGAACCTACAGCAATGTCTATTTAAATGTGCCATAGTCTTGACTCACAGATGCCTCATATTCAGTCATGCAACATTCCTAGGCCACTGTCTATTTATTTTAGGGATGTGTGACACTGGGAATTCTGTTCTGTTTGAGCCTGACAAGATTCCGCTGTGTTTCCATTCTGGTAAGCGGCGGCGGACTGTAGTGGATCCCCCCCCCCCGCCCCGATTCCAGAAATGTTTTGCACATTTTTTTTCCAGGTTTGTGCAAGTGGTAATTTGCGCAAAGTAGATATTTGCGGGGGCGATCTTGAAATTTTTGCAAATGGGGTAGTATTCCCCACCCCACCCCATCTTACACAAGTGCACAAGTGCGCAGATTCCACTGTCCGATATGGGTAGTCTTGCCTTTTCAATTTCCTTGTATGTTTCAGCTGTCATCAGGAGCAGCAAAGTGAAGTAGGTTACATACAAGGAAATTTACAAAGTCAGACTGCATATGGTCTAATTTGCGCATACAAGGAAATTGACAAGGCAAGACCACATATCGGACAGCTGAATGTGCACTCTTGTGCGCTTGTGTGGAAAAGAAACGATATAGATGCAGAATTTATCTGAACACTCAGTTTATTTGCAATGCGTTGGAGGAAGCTTCCACAGAAAGTTTATCTGCCTGTGTGACGCATGCACACCTCTTTTATAAGGCACTGCAGGTCAGAAAGCACTGATTGGTTCATTTTGCTTCTGTGAAAGCCATCAAGCAGATTGGCTACACACAAGCACCCTTATCTACGAACACTACCTAGTTTCTACATTCCTAACTTTCCTCACTCATCCTTTACTATGGGCCGGTTCGTACGACCCAGGTGGCACTAGGGGGCGGTGGCTTGGGACGCGCAGAGGGGCCGTTTGAGCAAACCAATCCATTTCCAATGTGCAGATCATCCCTCCTTTGCCAACATGTGAAAAACCATTTAACACTGGAGGCAAGATAGGGGTGCAAAAATTGTGGGGCAATTGGGCGGCCACTCCAAGAACGCCACAATGAATCAAGATGCAATTTGCATCCAGTCTTACACCACTTGTCTTTTTCAGCTTCTGGAGCCAGATCTTGCAATATAGCCAACTCAGAAAGAGTGGGCATGTGGGCAGGCATTTGTAGAGTAAACAAGCAAGCGTCTGGGACGGGGTCTTGGTGTGCAGCTGCCTTGGCAGCCTGATTTACAAAATAGTTACTTTTAGAGACCTCTGAGACCAGGGAACCATGTGGTTCACATTTTTCAACAGCAATAACAGAAGGAAGTGTGATAGCATATAACAAAGCAGCAATCTAGGGACCTTTCTTTATGGGGGACCCAGAAGATGTGAGGAAACCTCTTTCTTGCCAGAAACTACCAAAATCATGTGTAACACCAAAAGCATATTGAGAACCTGTGTAAATTTTCACTGATTGACCTTCTGCAATAAAGCAGGTACGGGTGAGAGCAATAAGTTCTGCAAAAAGTCAAAGACTGGACATAAGGCAACGGGTCAGCTTCTAGAACTGTAGTAATAGTGGTGACAGCATAACCTGCAATGTGAATACCTGTTGCAGAAACTCTTCTTCGCCATAAACATAAATCCAGCTTTTTCGATGATGGGGTGGCTTCGCTGGCATCTAGGCAGGGCCAGTGCAAGGTAATTTGGTGCCCTAGGCAAGATCAGATATTTAGCACCCCCCCTTCCCACTTGAGAGCGCTGTTATTATTTTTTTCAAGGTTTCTGGCGCCCCCTTTAGCCCTGTGCCCTAGGCAGCTGCCTAGTTGGCCTAATGGTAGCACCGGCCCTGCATCTAGGCAATCTATAGCTTGTTCCTGATGTTGAGGAGGGACGTTGAGAAACACGCTATTGGGTGTGCAATCATGCATCCGAGTTTGCAAAGCAGATTGCGACCTAAGAGATTTACTGGAGAGGTAGGGCTTAAAAGAAAAGCATGGTCAGTGAACAAAGGACCAATTAAAATTGTAACTGGATGCAAAACCAGAGCATTGGCAATGCCCACAGCTTGTACCTGTACAGCTGTGAGGGGTAAGGCAGGGAAGGTGTGTTGTGGCCCCAGTGTTTGTTCTGGGGCAGCAGTGTGTGATCTGGCTGAGGTGGGCGAGAAGGGCATTTTTTTCTTTTTTTAATGCCTTGGTTATTTGCAATAGTTGCAGTTGCTTTCTTGAGTGTTTTGCTGCCATTGAGTTGGGCTCTTTAGCTACACCCTCTTCTCTGGCTTCTTTGTTCTTCTTCTTGACTAACTTCTTCTACTTTGGCCCCTCGAATAGTGTTGAATCTGTAGGGCTAGCAGCTCCCCCCCCCCTTCTATTTTCTATTCTTCTTACAGAGTAGCAATTCTTTTTTGGAATTTCTGGGGGTTTTCAGAGATTTTTGGGAAATCTTTGGGCTATCTGATGTAATTCTCTTCTTTGCCAAGGAATGTAAATTTTGCATCATGCTGTCATTTTGGCTTGGATACTCCCTTAAGGGGAATTCACCCTGCTTCAAATTCTGGGTCACTTTGAGCCCCTGACTCTTTCATAGTCCATTTAAGTCTTTCTTGCAGTTTTCTACGCTTGTGCAGGCTGTAAGTATTGATGTTGCTGATGTGGGAACAGCTGCAAGGGCTGCACTTTCCCTTTTTTGATTGGGCACGACTGCTAGGCGGTGGAGAAGGGGGAGGAAGGATGGGTCCCTGGACTCCTGGGTGGACTTGGCTTCGCCCAAGAGCCACCATACATTCCTCATCAGACAAAGAAATTTCCTCTTCTGATTCCTCATTGGATTTAACCGGTTTAGAGACCATTTGGGATGGAAGGGAAGATTCAGTTAGGCTGACACACAAAGAGGGAGGCGCACCGCACACAGGACTGGTGCAGGGCAGTTTGGCACCCTAGGCAAAGTTATATTTAGCGTCCCCCCTCTCGTGCCGGGGGGGGCTCCGGAGTAAAGCAGCCAGGAAATGCCTGCTTGCCCAGTGCCCCCCCCCCCCCGCTGGCCTGCCTCCGGCAGCCGCTTTCCCCGCTGCCAAGTTGGCCTCGCCCACCGCGCAGCATCTTCGGACCGGTCGCCGCCGCCACACACACTCCTGACCCGGCCTAGCTCCGGGCACTGAGGAAAGCCGAGCGCGACCCCGAGCCTGCCCGGCGCCTGCAATCCCCCCCGCACTGACCTGGTGGTGCCTTTGTCGGTGAGGTGGCGAGGCGGGGCAGGAGCGCGCCGGCGGCGAGGAAGAGTCGGCCGAAAGGAGCGCAGCGTTTCTGCACCCTCTTCAGCCACGCACCCTAGGCAGCCACCTCGTTTGATGGTGCACAGGTTTTTTTTACAGGCCTGGCAGTGGCTTCAAGGCAATTTTGTTTTAATTTCTCTTCACTGTCTTTGAGGGAAGCCACTTTTGACTGTGTTAACCTTTTAGAAGTTTCTTTGTAGCAATTTAGAAACTGGGACCATTGTTGGTCAGAAGATTTTGTTTGTTTGTTTTTTCTGTTCTCGAGAGTGCGATGGAGATGAACTACTTTTGCCGGGTCAAAGGTTCCCATCAGCAGAAAACACTGCTGTGGATTTTCTTTGGTGTACTCCGTGGACTTATAAAACTTCAGGATTTGTATGGCCATAATTTACAACATAAATAGCTGATGTGCCTTTATGGCAGAGCATCTTTTGACCGACTGCTCCCCACTTTAACCAGTTCTGGCGTGACAGTAAATTACTACCATCGCCCCTATTGACCTTCCCCCGCATCACGTGCAGCTGTGGGCGGGGAGAAATTTTGCGACGGGGGGGAGGAAGCGAGACTTACAGTTCCGAGGTACGCCTCAGTGGAGGGCGGGTAGGAGCAATATTAGGATTGCGCACGCCCCACCCTCTTTTTCTGCGCAGCTCCCTCCTCCCGCCTTATTCAGTATGGGCTCCTCTGGTCGCGTTAGGGGTGAGTAGGAATTTTGGCTATCCTTTTAGAGGGGTGGGCGTTTCGCTATTCTACTATGCAGGTGGGGAAATTTTTAGTTAGGCACATAGCAGAAAATGTCACAGATAGTTGCAGTAAGTGCGGGTTAGGTTGATGGGTGAGTGGCATCCCGGCACATTCAGGTGACGCGTTTATGATGCCTCAATGGATGGGTCAGTAGGCTCAGACAGCTGGGGTCAAGAACGCCTGTGAGGCCTTTGTTCTCGCCAAGCTTGTTGTCGTGAGACTCCGAGAGGGTGCGACGCAACAAAGGCTCCCAACACTGGAAAGCGCAAAAGGGGGAGGCGGCGGAATTCCTCGCCACCTCCCGGTTTTGGATGCTCCGCCCAAGTGCATAACAGAGCGGCCTACCAGGCCAGAATAGAATAACCCGCACTCGATCCCTTTGCAGTTCTTTGTATGTAAATATGTAAATAAACGTGGCCCAGTTAAACACCAACTGATTGTCTCGGTTCTTCATTTCCCACCTATACGTCCGCAAATTGTGGACACTATCACAGTTCCCATGAGTTAAGGCACCAAACAGACCAGACCAGAAACAGAACTGAGTGTGAACCAAAATATTCAATCCCTGTAGTCTGACTCACCTCCTCTGCCCTCTCCCTGCCTCTCTAAGGAAGATTCCAAAGGGGTGGAGGAAAAGTCTCTTTACCTGGTGCCAAAATATTCCAGAGAGGCAGGCAGCAGACAAATGAGTTGCCAGAGATGCTAGGGGGTGTCGGTGGGAAGGGAACCCCCAAATTGTGGAGAAGAAACCATATACATGTATGTGGAAGACCAGCAACTGGGTCTTTGGCGTGAGTTGGGCACTTAACAGGTTAACCATGGCTGAGATAGAGCCCGTTAAAGCAAGTGAAATTGACTAGAACTCTTACGCAGCGAGAAGAAAGCACTCTGAGCCTTTCGTTGCCCAAATAAGGCTTTATTTACTAGTAGTTAAATGGAGCGGAACTAATAGCTTTCTAGGAATACTATACGTCAACAAGACCTGAGTGTGACCTCAGACTTTATGAATGAACGGGTTCCCAGGCTAGCGTATTGCAGAAAGCAGTTACCTTAGCTCAAAGACTTTTCGCTAGTTGATTTCCCGCCTGGCTCCGGGTCCGCCTGACCCGGGGAAGAGAACAGCTTGCTCCAGCCACAGCTGGACGACGTGGTTGTCAGTTCACCCGTGTTCCCAAAAACTCCCAGGGGTGGGGAGAGGGGTTTTCTACCCCGGTTTTCCCGCTCTCCCGCCCCTTCCTGGTCAGGTGGGGCTTATGCCTGCCCCTTCGTGTCAAGTGGGCTTATTTCTGCCCGGGGAAAAGGTGACGTGTGGTGGTTCCTGGGGTACTTTACAGCTCTTTGAGACTGCCCTGCCTTCTTGATGGCCCGTACTTCTGCTTTGTGGATTCCAGCCGAGGTGCCCCATTGTTGGTATGCAAGATCCGTCTGGCGGAGCCTGTATCTCCGGTGCTTCTCCCGCTCCCCCCCCCCCCGGGGAGAGATTATGCAGACAGGGGTGGTCAGGGGAAGTTGTATGTGTGTGTGAGTGTATGTGCGTGTTCAGGCTTTCTCCACAATGTAGAATTTATCCAAACACTCAGTTTATTTGTAACGTGTTGGAGGAAAGTTTCTCTGCTGTGTGATGCATACACACCTCTTTTATAAGGCACTGCCGGTCAGGAAGCACTAATTGGTTCATTTTGCTTCTGTGAGTGGAGCAGATTGGCTACACACAAGCACCCTTATCTACGAACGCTGCCTAGTTTCTACATTCCTAACTTTCCTCACTCATCCTTTACTATGGGCCGGTTCGTACGACCCAGGCGGCACTAGGGGGCAGCGGCTTGGGATGCGCAGAGGGGCCGTTTGGCCCTACAGGCCGGAGCGGCCGCGGCTCCGGCCGCTCTGGGCTGCCGCCTCTGTGCAGCCACGGGAGGCCCCCGCGGGACGGCTGCCCGCTGTTCGCACGGCAGGGCGGCCACGCGTGGTAGGGGCTTACCCCTCTACCACCCATGGTCACTTTGCGTGCTTCGGGGGCGCCCCCAGCTGGCGTTCGCACGACACGGGAACTGCGTGGGGCTTCTGCTCCCCCGCGGTTTCCATGTCGTGCGAACCGGCCCTATCTCTTTCAGTTCCCATAAAATGGCTTCCACACATGCAAAAGACTGGGGGGGATTTTAAAAAATACAACCCTATTTGTGCAAATGTCAAGGTCTCCCCACCCCCACCCAATTTGTGCAAATTGCCACCATTAAAACCCCCCCACGGAATCTGCATATTGGATCCACTCACTACAGATGAAGTGCACTGTGGCTCACGCTGGCTCAGCTTGTCTGAGCGTGGAAAGCTAAGCAGGGTCAGGCCTGGTTATTACTTGGATGGGAGACCCCTCCTCTAGTTTCCTGCTTTGAGCAGGGGGTTGGATTCCATGGCCTTGTAGGCCCCTTCCAACTCTATGATCCTACGTCAATGCCAGTGCAAGGAAATGGAATTAAATCCACCAGAGCTGAACTGGAAAAATCTGTCAACTCTTCACCCTCCAAGCAGAATTCTTATACATTCCTACTCCATTTCATCAAACCCCTAACAGCTGTCAAGAGTGGACATTCATGGGTTTCTGGTGCAGGCAATGTGTGTGAATCAATATTGGTTTGCTATATCCTACAGGTCTATGCCATCTTAGTGAGTCACCCACCAGCTCCAAATGACCACCTAACACCAACGCCTGTGTCATACACAGCCGGATTCTATAGGATCCCTGTAATTGGGCTGACAACACGCATGTCCATATATTCAGATAAGGTAACTGATTTATTTATTTTATTATTTACTTACTAACTTACCATACTTTTAAACTGCCTAATAACCAAAGTTCTCTGGGTGCTGTACAATACATTAAAAACAAGATACAAATATTAAATCAAAAAATAAAAACTGCCCTGAATAAAACCAAGACAAAACCAGCAGCAAAGAATAAAACCATTTCAGCACAAAAGACCAAATTAAAACCAGCAGCAGTATAAAGTACTAGAAGCACTAAAAACAGTTTTTAAAATGCCTGGGAAAATAAAAAGGTATTCAGCTGGTGCCTGAAAGACCGTAATGTAGGCACCAGGCAAACCTCTCTGGGGAGAGCATTCCACAACTGGGATGCCACCACTGAAAAGGCCCTCTCCCTTGCTTTGCCTCATTTGGCAGGGACACCTGGAGGAGGGCTTCAGCTGATCATCTTAACATCCAGGTAGGTAAATATGGAGTGAGATGGGGTCGATTTCAGAGAGTAACATTGGGTGACTATTCCTTGGCCCTTTGGCAACTGAGCTATGGTGTTCCGCAGGGTACCATCTTGTCCCCAATGTTGTTTAACATCTATAGGAAGCCACTGGGACTGGTCATTAGGGGATTTGGAGCCAAGTGCCACCATTATGCTGATAACACACAGCTCTATCTCCCTGGGACATCTGAATCAGGTGAGGCTGTGCAAGGGCCTAGGCTCAGTGATGGGCTGGATGAGAGCCAATAAGCTGAAGCTGAATCCTGGCAAGATGGACATTCTGTGGGTGAGTGCCTCCCCAGTCTGGGAGGTAGGCTCATTGCTTGTTCTGGATGGGGTGGCACTCCCTTTGGAAGATCAGGTTCATAGTCTAGGGGTCCTCCTGGATCCATCATTGTTGCTGAAGTTCCAAGTGACTGCGGCTCAGAGTGCCTTTTACCGTCTTCGATTGGTTTGCCAGCTATGGCCTCTCCTGGACAGGGATCGCTTGGCCACAGTGATACAGGTGCTAGTAACTTTAAGACTGGGTTATTGCAATGCACTCTATGTGGGGTTGCCCTTAAGGCTGCTCTGGAAGCTGGAGCTAGTGCAGAATGCAGCAGCTAGGCTATTGTTGGGAGCTGCCCCTTTTCAGAATGCAATTCCTTTGCTGAAGGAACTGTACTGGCTACCTATTCACTACCAGGTCACGTTTAAGGTTCTGGTACTAGTGTACAAAGCCCGAAACAACTTGGGACCAGGTTACCTGAGAGCGCGCCTCCTCCCATACCAACCTGCCCAGGTCACTGAGGTTATCAGATGGCATGCTCCTGGTGGTTCCCCGTGGACCTTTGGCCCGATTGCATTCTACCATGAGAAGGGCCTTCAGTGTGGTGGCTCTGCTTCTGTGGAACTCACTGCCTCTGGAGGTCAGGCAGGCACCTGCTGAAGACCTCCTTGTTCTGGGAAGCCTTCTCTGTTGTCCAACCACCATTGTAATTTTAGTTTGTTTTCAACATATTGTTTTTGTTACTTTTATCTGTTTTTGTCTTTTTTTTGTTCACTGCTCCGGAATCTGCTTGATGTGGAGCGGTATACAAATACTGTAAATAACAACAACAACCTGCCTGGTCACCTAGGTCATCAGATGGCATGTCCCTAGTGGTTCCATGTGGACCTGTGGCCCAACTGGAGTCCACCCAGAGAAGAGCCTTCAGCATGGTGGCTCCATTCCTTTGGAGCTCCCTGCCTCTGGAGGTCAGGCAGGTGTCAACATTATATTGCTTTCAGTGCCTCCTGAAAACACTTTTATTTCAGGAAGCCTTCTTGAACTAACCAGCCACGGTTTTATTGATTTTGTTTTTATCATATTGTTTTATTATTTTATCTGTTTTATCTTTTATTGTACACCACTGCAAAATCTCCATACTGGAATATGGAGCGGTATATACATTTTGTAAAAAAAATACCCTAATAAAAAGTGATGTTTTAAAAAAGAAAAAATAATCCTAAATCCATATTAAGGTAATATTATTAGGCCAACTGAAGTAGTGTGCAAGCTTTCGAAGTTCCCAGAACTCTTCAGGCAGGATGGTAGGCAAAGCAAAAGGGAGTGTGTGTGTGTGGGGGGGGAGTGGTGGATATTTATTTATTTATTATATTTATAGCCCGCCTTTCCTCCTGCAAGGAGCCCAAGGCGGCTTACATGATCCTCCTCCTCCTCCTCCTCTCCATTTTATCCTCACAACAACCCCATGAGGCAGATGAGGCTGAGAGTCAGTGGCTGGCCCAAAGTCACCCAGTGGGCTTCATGGCCGAGTGGGGACTGGAACCGGTCTCCCGAGTCCTGGTGCGGCGCTCTAACACTAGGTCGCACCGGATATTGAGGCCGTGGGGTCTGCCTTCAGTCACAGTCCCTGAAATGGAATGCGGGAGGAGGTTGCAGGCAGCAGGCATCTCAGTGAGGCTCCCCAGATGCGCCGGTAGTGTTAGGCTGCACTCCGGACTGTCCCTAGGACTGCTGTCCCTAGGACATGTACTGTATGTTATATGTTTGAAATATATTTCAATATATTTGTTTGAAATAGGTTTCAAAAACCAACCATTGTTTGCTTATTTATTCATCCCAGCAGTCCCATGTGCGACCTGACACCGTCACAGCACCACAGCATAATGTGAATGTCTGCACCCTTGTCTGCACCTCATGCGATGAAATGTGGGCTCCATGGCTCCAGCATCAGCTAGATTTCCCCCAGCCATTAGCCTGACAAATAATTCTGGACTTGCACACTACTTTGTTGCTCTAATATATGGCTCCAATATGGATTTTGGCGTTTTTCTTATGGCCAACACAGAGACATCCCCCGAAGTTCTCTCTCACATAGGGAGATGGAATGCCTCATCCAAAAAGGTAATTTAGGGTCATCTAAAAAACAAAAACAAAGTGTGGATGGAATCATGTAAAGGAGAGGAGATTTGGAGGCAGTTGGAGGAGCAAAGGAAGGCATATGTTGGGAAAGGAGAGAAGACAGACAGAATGCAGCAGCAGATGCACAAAGACCCAGTCCGGAATTCATAAATTAGGGCAACCTGCTGGGAGGGATTCGCAATTTCTCTGCTGCTGCTCTCCCCGCAAAATGCGCAGCACTACCCATTCTCCTCCCCCACCCCAGATTAATTTTCACTGGGCAGTTCCTAAGGCTGACCTACATGCCGCTGGGTGGGTTCCGGCCTCTCCCGGGCAGCTCGTAACCCCCCTGCGCAATGCAGAAGAAAGGAACGATCCTGACAGTGTTGTCCAGTTGCACATTGAATGCCTCCAGAGTGGGAGAGGCCCAAGGCCTCCCTAGGGAGTGGTTCCATTGTCTTATTTGCTCTGCACCGTCAGGAAATTTGTCCTGATGTTTTAGGTGGAATCTGGGTTCCTGTAACTGAGCCCAATTATCCCGTGTCCTGCAAACTGGGATGATCGAGGAGAGATCCTGGCCCTCCTCTGTGTGACAACCCTTCAAGTACTGGAAGAGTGCGATCATATCTCCCCTCAGTCTCCTCTTCTGAAGGCTAAACATGCCCAGTTCTTTCAGTCTCTCCTCATAGGGCCTTGTTTCCAGTCCCTTTATCATCCTTGTTGCCCTCCTCTGAACCCTCTCCAGTTTGTCTACGTCCTTCTTAAAGTGTGGTGCCCAGAACTGGACGCAGTACACTAAATGGGGCCTAACCAGTGCTGAGTATTTATTATTTATTATATTTATACCCCACCTTTTTTCCTGCAAGGAACCCAAGGCGGCTTACATAATCCTCCTCCTCCTCCTCTCCATTTTATCCTCAGAACAACCCTGTGAGGTAGGTTAGGCTGAGAGTCAGTGACTGGCCCAAAGTCACCCAGTGAGTTTCATGGCTGAGTGGGGACTTGAACCTGGATCTCCCAAGTGCCAGCCCAACACTCTCACCACTATGCGGGAATTATCACTTCCTGCAATTTGGAAGCTATACTTCTATTAATGCAGCCCAAAATAGCATTTGCCTTCTTTGCAGCCACATCGCATTGCTGGCTCATATTCAGTTTGTGATCCACCACAATTCCAAGATCCTTCTCACTTGTAGTATTGTTGAGCCAAGTGTCCCCCATTCTGTAACTCTGCATTTGGTTTCCTCTCCCTAGGTGCAGCACTTGGCATTTGTCCCTATTAAATTTCATTCTGTTGTTTTCGGCCCAGTGCTCCAGCCTATCCGAGGTCACTTTGAATTTTGTTTCTGTCTTCCAGAGTATTAGCTGTTCCACCCAACTTTGTGTCATCTGCAAATTTGATAAGCATTCCCTGCACCTCCTCATCCATTAATAAAATGTTGAAGAGCACTGGGCCCAGGACCGAGCCCTGTGGTACCCCACTCGTTACCTCTCCCCAGTTTGAGAAGGAACCATTGATAAGCACCCTTTGAGTCCGATTCTGTAGCCAGCTGTGGATCCACCTAATAGTTGTTTCATCCAGCCCACTTTTAGCCAGCTTGCTAATCAGGATCTCATGAGGCACTTTGTCGAAAGCTTTGCTGAAGTCCAGATATATTATGTCCACAGCATTCCCACAGTCCACAAGGGAGGTTACCCGATCAAAAAATGAGATCACATTAGTCTGGCAGGATTTGTTCTTGACAAATCCATGCTGGCTTCTAGTAATCACTGCATTGCTTTCAAGGTGCTTGCAGACTGACTTCTTTATAATCTGCTCCAAAATTTTCCCAGGGATTGATGTCAGAGTGACTGGCCTATAGTTCCCAGGTTCCTCCTTCTTGCCCTTTTTGAAGATGGGAACAACGTTTGCCCTCCTCCAGTCATCTGGCACTTCACCTGTCCTCCATGATTTCTCAAAGATAATAGACAGTGGTTCTGAGAGTTCTTCTGCCAGTTCCTTTATTACTCCAGGATGCAGCTCGTCAGGCCTTGGAGATTTAAACTCGTTCAGAGTAGTCAGGTGCTCCTTGACCATAGCCCTGAAAAGCATCAACAGTGCTCTGCACACAGGGCAAGGTAGTGCTGTAATTGCATTTTATTGTAAATAAATATTGCTGCAAACTAGGTCTGAAAAAAAACTGGAATGCAACAATTACACCATCCAGAGAGCTTCAGCTATTGGGCGGTATAGAAAATGAATAAATGAATAAATAAATTTGGAGAAATTTTGTCTAGATTCTCCAAAAGGATGGCATTTCCAGAGAAAAGGGATAGAGACTGAGGGGAGATATGATCGCACTCTTCCAGTACTTGAAGGGTTGTCACACAGAGGAGGGCCAGGATCTCTTCTCGATCATCCCAGTTTGCAGGACACGGAATAATGGGCTCAAGCTACAGGAACCCAGATTCCACCTAAACATCAGGAAATATTTCCTGACTGTCAGAGCAATAAGACAATGGAACCAACTACCTAGGGAGGTGGTGGGCTCTCCCACTCTGGAGGCATTCAAGGTGCAGCTAGACAGCCATCTGTCAGGGGATGCTTTGACCTGGATTCCTGCATTGAGCAGGGGGTTGGACTCGATGGCCTGGTAGGCCCCTTCCAACTCTACTTTTCTATGATTCTATGAATCTATGATTCTAGTGTGGAAGCAATCAAAACTTTAAAAAGGCAAACACTTTAGCCTCTCCTCAGAGGGAGGATGCATTGAGCTCTTAATCACTTTGTTTCTTGCTTCTTTTCCCAGAGTATCCACTTGTCTTTCCTGCGCACTGTTCCCCCTTACTCCCACCAGTCCAATGTCTGGTTTGAGATGATGCGCTTTTACAAGTGGAACCACATCATCCTCATTGTCAGTGACGACCACGAGGGCGGGCCGCCCAAAAGAAACTGGAGACCCTCTTGGAAGAGAAAGAATCCAAGGTCAGTATCACACACGTCCTACTGTGTAAAATGTTGTTGATACAGCAAAAAAATTTAAAGTCTCAGGCTTGTTGTATGTATGTAGATTTCTGTATGTAAAACACCTTCTTTCTTCCCATTGTTAACATGACTAACATTATGCTTTAAGCATCAACAGTGTCTCTTGAGTAGTACCTGACAAAAGTTTGTACTCTTATTCATTTCACTTGCTTTGCCATGGTCGAAAATCTCCTACATTAAAAAACAAAAACAAACAAACAAAACCAGCAACAACAACTGTGAAATGAGGAGAAGCATAACCTGGAGCTCTGCAAATCCCCATTCCTCAAGGACACGGCCTTCTCTCGGGAGCGACAGGGGTGCAGCAAGGGTGCTCTGTACCTGTGGCAGGCCACTTGGGGCTGGAGTGGGGGACCGAAATGGCCACTGCTGCTTCCTGGGTTCCAGCCTGCCTTGGCCTGCTCCAGCAGCTCATTGGTCCCCCCCCCCCCAGCATATTCCTGGCTATAATACTTCTATTTAAAGAAGCTTGAAAGTGTGTGAGAAATGCTTGGTGAAACTTCAAAGCCTAGAACTTGCCCCGTTCCCCATCGCTGCAGGTGAAGAATAATGTATGCAAATATATGCATCATAATATATTTTATTTACTATTTTATTTATTTATTTATTTATTACATTTATACCCCGCCTTTTTTCCTGCAAGGAACTCAAGGCGGCTTACATAGTCCTCCTCCTCCTCCTCCTCCTCTCCACGTTATCCTCACAGACAACCCTGTGAGGTAGGTTAGGCTGAGAGGCAGTGACTGGCCCAAAGTCACCCAGTGAGTTTCATGGCCGAGCGGGGACTCTAACCCGGATCTCCCGAGTCCCAGTCCAACACTCTCACCACCACGCCACACTGGCTCTCAGGATGTCTTTGCTCGGGCCACAGCCAGATCCTGACCTTGTCTGCAGGGCCCTTCCCAAGACCTCCACTTTCCAGCTGCCTCGCCTGTTTCCTGGTATCTCTGCCTGCCTGCCTGCCTTCCCTGTCCTGCCTAGGCTTCCAGCGAGCTTCCCCTTCTGAGTTCCTTCCGAGCTCTGGTCCCATCTCGCTAGGATTCATACCTCTTGCTTTCCTAGCTGCCCACATCCCAGCACAGACAGTCCCCCTCCCACGCTCATTCCATTAAAAAGTCCAACCAAACTGACTTCTAGGAAGAGAACACCTTCCTCATCCATCCCCACCGCAAAGCGTGAAAGAGACATTGTTCTCTTTCCATGGCATTTTGTCACACAGGTTTAGAAGGCAAAGGGGCTCCTTTCGAGCCCAGAAGATGGTAAATTACAGCATGGGTATATAACACCCCCTTTCTACAAAGCTCACTCAGCCTGTTATTAACACGCTTCGCTTCATCATCTCCACAGCACTGCACAGTTGTTCAGGTTTACTGGGTAGGGAAGTCAGAGCTGATTTACACACAAAGAAGAAGAATCACACAATCCAGCTTTCCCTGGACAGTACCATTCAGACTGCGGGGGTGGGGTGGGGGTCACAGGTATGTGTGCTGTCCTGCAAATAAAGAAAGCCCTCCCTACACACAGGAAACCAGCACAGGAGGCAGAAGGCTAAGCTAGAAATCCTCTCCATGAAATGCTAGTTGTCTGTATGTAGGGAGGTTTTGTCTTTATGAGGGGGCATGCAAACACGAGGCCCCACCCTGCCCCACTCCTGGAAACATGAACCCTTCTGCAAGTCTTTATTTGTGGACCAGAGCAGGAAGGCAGCCATCAGGAGCCAGCCTTGTCCATCCTTTATGGGTCTGGCTGCATGGGTCAGAGCTGAGTTGAATCAATCTGGCTCGACATTGCCTGCAGTGCTTACACGGGAAACATCCAGGCAGGTGGCGTGGCTACCTGTCTGAAGTGGCCTGTGGCTGGCTCGAGCAGCAACACTCAGTCTGTAGAGAGGCAATCAATCGGCTAAAATAATAAGTTACTACTAGTAGTAGTAATGCCACTCAAAGATTTGGCTGGTCCTTTCAGACCAGCAAATGAGCTTCTGCCGCTGCGCTCTGTTCCTCCAGAGCCCCAAGCCACGGCCCTCTCTCTCTCTTCCAGCTCTCCTTTCCTTGGCCTGCATCTTTCTTGGGAGCCCTGCTTCTGCTTTTCCTAGGCCCCAACCTGCCCGCCCTTTGCTCTGGTCTGCCGCTCTCCAGGCCCGAGCTGCGCAGAAGCAGCTGTGCCAGTGGCTGCCAGGAGCCCTTTCTGCCCCCTCAGTGGCACGAGGGCAGCCCAGCCCAGGCCAGCCTTGCCACAAGCATCAGCACCACCAGATGAAAATGGGCTGGGGGACAGAAATGCGTGTCCCTATTCTTATAGGAAGAGCCACTGCCCAGGTCCCGCTCCCTCTTCACCCACCCCCATTACAAACAGAGGCTCCCCGCCGCTGCCGCCTCCTCCTCCTCCTCCTCCTCCATCATTCATTTACTATACAAAAGCTTCTGTCCTCCGCTGGCTGAAAGCAAAGGCTGTGGTGGTTCTTTTGATTAGAGACAGAATAGAAAAACATCATTCTCATTAAAAACATGTGAACAACAGCTCAAAATCTACCTTAGCAGCAGCGACGTGCACGACATGGCAGGCTGTGCACTGCATGACGGCGCCTTCATGCTCCCAAGTGTGCATACACACACAGGCCCGCAAGAGCCATCCTTCCATCCGCCACACAGAAACATAACTTCCGGGAGCTGAACCCAAAGAATGAGAACACATGCAGCAATTCCCACTAACAGCAACATTTTAACAAGGCAAACAGAAGAGGAAAAGAGGGACAGTGGTAGACTGCAGAAAGGAAGGAGACAGGCTACATGGGGCTGCCCCTGGTAAACAGAGGCCGTTGGAGCGCATCTTTTAACAGATTAACTGCTTAGTTACTGCAGTTTAAATAAAGACTCAATCTTGAAGCTGCCATCTACTTTTAAATATGGAAAGATCATATTTATTTTTTTATTTTTCATACCCTATTACAGTGACACACCAAAGCAGCCTAAAAAATAAGCAAGTCTGTACTTGACTCACATAAGCGGGCCAATTTTTTAAAAATCCTCTTTCCAACTAAAATTGGCCCCTGGTTTTTGACTGGGAGCTTCCAGGCAAGGCGTTGATGGTGTCATCATCAGCCTGCCTTCTTCACGAAAGTTCACAGGAGGCCCAGGTGACGATGTCTCCTACTTGTGACCCTCCCGTGTCTTCTTACTGCCTCTTCTGTCTTTTTCCTTAACACAGAAAGTCTGTTAAGAAGAAAAAGGCAGAACAGCTGCACAATGGGTTCTGACTGGTAGGGCCAGGAGACCTCCCTCCACCTGGAAGCACCCTGAGGCCTATACCCACTTAGATCATAGAATCATAGAAAAGTAGAGTTGGAAGGGGCCTACAAGGCCATCGAGTCCAACTCCCTGCTCAATGCAGGAATCCAGGTCAAAGCATCCCCGACAGATGGCCGTCCAGCCAGCACCTTGAATGCCTCCAGAGTGGGAGAGCCCACCACCTCCCTAGGTAGTTGGTTCCATTGTCTTATTGCTCTGACAGTCAGGAAATTTTTCCTGATGTTTAGGTGGAATCTGGGTTCTTGTAACTTGAGCCCATTATTCTCCCAGATGGGAGAAAGCCCCTGTCAAGGTTCCGCTACTACAGGGACCCCTTGATCTGCCTTTGGAAGATCTCTGCCTCTTCTCAAAGCCCCTCCCGTTCCAGGAGATCAAATCCTTTGCCTGCTTCCAGTAGCATGGGTGTAGGCTTTAGACGTGGTGAATAAGTCACTCCAAACTCTCAGGGTACACAACAACACTTTACTTATTATATTAGGGTAATTACTTAATAGAGTGGTTATAATTCAAAAGCAAGTATGATAAAATCAAACAAACAAACAAACAATCCAAGGTTCTCTAGCTTAACTTCAGACTACCTCTGTAATCACTCTCTCCCTGCAGTCAGGCTCTCTCTGCTTCTAGCTGACCACACCCCACACATATATAGCCTTCCCAGGAATGGAAGGTTATAATCATGTGACTTTGAACAGGAGATCTAATTCTTAACTTCTATTGGGTAAACTAAAACTCTCAAACTCCCCCTCCCATCCTGGAGTGTTTGGGCCTTCAGGCTTCAACTAATCTAGAGAAGTGTTTGGGCCTTCAGGCTTCAGCAAACTTAAGCCTGAGTAGGCCTCAGTCCATCACAGCCCCATTAAATCCGAGGCAGCGTGATTGGAGGGCTGTCGGCACAGACTGTAAGTCATGCTGGAACACCTGCCCGCTGCAGCTGGACCACTGTTTGGGGTGACTGCTTGGCTTCCCTCCAATACAGGGTGCTGAACCTTTCAGTTTGAGGGCCAAATTCAATTCTGGAAAAGCTCTCAGGGCTGCATTCCAGTAGTGGGTGGGACCAGAGGCAAGGGGGGGCCCGCAAAAAGACTGGCCTATTTTCGCTTAAAGCTCTTCATGCCAGTAGCTCAACCTTTTAGAATGGGGAGAAATGCGCAAAGGCCAGGAAAGCACTGTGCAACTGGTGGTTGGGGGAAAGGGGCTATGGACCCCTGGCCATCAGAGGAAGCCTGGAGGGCCAGATTTTGACCCCAAGTGGGCCAGATTTGGCCCACGGGCCTGAGGTTCAATGCCCCCCCCCCCGCTCCAACAGCTACTTTCAAAACACTCTGAAGAAACCAGCTCACGTACTGCAAGGTTCCTCACTTGGTGTTTTGTTTTGTTTTGAATGGAAAGACCAGATTCTCATGTGCTGTAGCAGCTTCCAAATTCTCCTTCATAGCCCTATCCCTGAGCATGCTGACTCCGAAGTAAGTCCCACTGAGTACAATGGGGCTTATTTACTAGAACAGTAATCTCCCAAACTTCTAAGAGCTGAGGAGGCACTGTTTTCCCTTAATTAAAAGGGGGGCGGGAGGGAGGGACAACACACTTTGCTCTCACTCCTGAAAAGGTCTTAGATTTCAGAATATATATAAGTAAAAAATGACCTTCCTTCAGAGGTGCAGACCCACAGTGTGTCAGCATGAGGAGTGCAAGATAAGCGTCACTAATCTTCCAGACTGCAAGGAGGCAAGCATAGAGCACAGATTCATCCAAAGGAGCTTCCTCTGGGAGTGACCTAATTCTGTTCATTTCTGCCATCGGGATATCCACACATATCCAATGAAGAGATGTCCAGCTCTAGTAGAGGCCGATTGGATGGAAAGTGACGGGCCAGAGCAGTGAATCATGCAGAGATGCAGCAGGCAGCCTCCTCTTTCAGTGCTGCTTTGAACTCTTTTGAGCCTTACGTTATTGATAGTGCAATCCTAAGCATGTCTCAGTCCCACTGAATTCAATGGTACTTAATGCATATAGGATAGTAGCCTTCATGTAGGACATGCACTGTTCTCTCCTGGGGCATGACTGTGCTCCACACACAGTTTGAGGATTCCTTTTCTAGCAAATCAGTTTCATAGTAGGCCCTGACTATAATCTTAGGCATGGACTTTAAAAGGGAATTTAGATGGCTTACAAAAAATAATAATAAAAGGGGGATCAGGGCTCTCCAACCTTGGGTCCCCAGATGTTGCTGGCCTACAGCTCCCAGCATGCCCAACCAGCATGGCTAATGGCAAGGGATTCTGGAAGCTGTAGTCCAGCAACATCTGGGGACCCAAGGTTGGAGAGCCCTGGGTTAGAGGTTAGATCTGTTAGCCACAATAGGAGGTTAGATCTGTTAGCCACAATAGGAGGTTAGATCTGTTAGCCACAGTAGGAGGATAGCTCTGTTAGCCACAATAGATAACTGATCTATGAAAGCTCCATGTTCAGAGGCAGTAAACCTCTGAATGTCATAGAGGCTGGGGAACAACTCTAGGAAACACTGTTCACTTCAGGTTTTCCTTGTGGGTTTCCTGGACACATCTGGTTGGCCTCTGTTGGAAAGAGAATGCAGGACTACAGGGACTACCTTTGATCTGATTCACAAAAGCTGCTCTCACCTTTCTCTCTCTCTCTCTCTGAAAGCTAGAACAGAAGGGAGATGAGAAGGAATGCTCCATTTTGTCTCTGGTACACACCTGTATCAACCTCTCTCCCGTTTTTAACCTCTGCCTGAATACAGAAAGCCTTCTCACAAGTGATAACTTACCATGTTGTTGTGCATGTAACCACTTGAAAAACTTTCTGTCTGTATCACCTTGCCAAGTGGCAAAGAGAATTTTACCTCACTCCCCTGCACTGCAATTGAATATGGGGGCATGGCCAAATCTCTAGGGAAACTTGCCCCTTTGTGAATGGGTGTCTGTATTCACCCAATCACTTGGGGCAACAGGAGAGAGGAAGAGAAAGACGCAGCAAGTGAGGTGGGAGATGAGAGGATTCCTCTCCGGGGAGCAGATTCAGCTCCAGCACCACCAGTTGTCGACCATTACATAATAGTTCCATCCTAGCACAAGGGAAATACCCCAAAATTCCCCCTCACGGGTTTTGCGTGCTCCAGTGTTATCAAGTCCCCTTTTCGCAAACAGTGGAGGAGGAGTTGGATATTGGATTGCTTTACTACACGTCATTTTTTTTCAACTGTTTATAATATTCTTCTGTGTCTACATATTTTTTCTGTGCACATTATTCATCAGAGTAAAAAAAGGAACTATGACAGCCTCGAACAACTATCCTATGACAACAAGCGAGGACCCAAGGTATATTTGCATGGACAATGCACGCCGCCCACCAACCTAACTAGCAAAATGATGAACTTGGCCACAGGCACAAAAAAAAAATGTTAATTTTATAAAAGAAAAGAAAAAAAAAAGAAAAAATCTCTATATCAAGCAAGCGAGCAAACTCCATGATTTTGGTAGCACGTTCTTTTATGTTGGGATAAGTTTGGTTTGACCTTGAGAATGGAAACATAGCAAGCCAGCCCTGGAAACATTTCTTTTGGAGACATGCATGTAAAGCAATAATTAACTTGCAAGTTTTTTTTTCTTTCTTTCTTGGACAATTGAACCAATCCCTTCCTGCTGTCCCTCCTCCCCTCTCCCCCCCCCCAAAGGAAACAGTTCCTTGGTGTGAAAAGCTCACTTTGATTCCCCCACCCCCCTTTGGAGGTGAACCTTGTGCATTTTTTAATTTTTATTTTTCAGTTCCCGTGGTTTTTTTTTTGGTTGGTTTTTTTGAAAAACAACACTGGTTTGAGTTTTCAATTGCATTGCAAAATAAATCAAATATATATATATCTATATTTATATATGCCTTTTTCCTGTTTCCTGTACAAATGCACGCCTCTCTTTTGGGTCTTGAGTGACTTCAGTTTGCATGCACAGTGCAAAACATTTAAAAAAAATTTAGAGAGAGAAAAAAATCAAAAGAAAGGGAGAAAAAAGAACCCTAAGAGAAAAAGAAAAGAAAGAAAAAAAGAGAAAAGAAAAGAAAAACGACTTAGCTACCCATCCTTTCCATACCTAGCAGTGCTTTGAAAGAGTTAAGGAATTCTCTTTCCTAGAAAGCATGGCTCTCGCCCAAAGGTACTTGGCTACCACACTGACCTGCTTTGCTCACACGAATTACAGGCTGAGAAGGTGCTTCAGTTTGAACCCGGAACAAAAAATGTGACTTCACTGCTACTGGAAGCGAAGGAGCTGGAGGCCCGGGTGATTATCCTCTCTGCAAGGTAAGCCCTGTACCAGAAGCCCCCAGGCCAGTAGTATGTTTTTTCAGGAGGATGGGTGGGACAACCTGTTTCTCCAATTCTGCCCTCCCCCATGTACACACAAACCTTTCCCTCATTCCTCTTTGCTATTGTTTCTCTGTTCTGGTGTTGAAGCAGCCGTACCAGAGAGGAGTATCAGTAGCAAACAGAAATTTTTAAAAAGGTAGACATTTATCCAAATTGCGGTGTCTTCTTCCTGGATTAATTAAGGTGTGAGCCCCAGCCAATGGGATATCATGTCACAAACAGGATGACATCATGATGCTACATAGCCAGATTTGGCTAAGTGACAATAGTGGAGCGGGGAAACAAAGCCAGTTCAGAGCAAGGGCAATCCTTCCCATATCACATTACCATCACACTGAAGTAGCTTGCATTTGTGCCCCATTGCAGAGCAGTCCATGGCCTTTCTTTCTTTCTTTTTTTTCCTGCTGAGGGTGTTGCTTTTGGCTGCAGTGGAAAATGTTCATGAAAAGCATCTCGCTTTCAGTTCACCCCTAGTTTTTATTGTATTTTAATGTGATTTATTGTTTTAATCTATTTTAAATTGTTTTTGTAAGCTGCCTTGAGAGCCATTTTTTGGTAGAAAGGTGAGGTATAAATTACCGTAAATCAAACAAATAACGGTCTAGCTCAGGAGGGTCTTGAATCCAAGTCTCCCTGGTCCCAGTCCAACAAGCTATAGTAGAGCTAAAAATAATTTTAGCACAGTTCAAATCCAGGCCCATTTTGAAGATGTACCTACTTACTCAGAAGTAAGTCCCACTGTGTTCAGTGGGGCTTCCTCTCTAGTAAGTTTAGGATTACAACTTCAGTTACCTTCAACATTGAATTTTAACTTTAAAATTATTAATTTATCAAATGCGATAGTTTCAATATACAATTCTATGCTTCCTAATAAAATTAAAAATAATATATGCAAAGCACCTGTCAGTCATCCCAGTATCTTTGCACTGATTGGACTGAACACAGTGTCACCTGTCACTGAGCAATGAGTGAGAAACTGCTTAGCCATTTTCCTTTTTATCTCCATAAGTAAAGGGGTTACAGATTCTCACCCCACCAACTCGGGGAAGGAGGATTTATTATACCCCAAGGGGAACAGAATACCGAGCCACTGCCCCCACCCTGCAATGTCCATGGCCTTGTTTTTCACCCTGTTCTTCTGTGATTCCCCACCCACCATTCCCATTCAGCATCCAGAATGGGAAATATTGAAAAGTCATTTGAATAGGAGAATATCAGTTCACGTTTTGATGCCTTAGTTCATGACACAAAGGCAGTATATAAATGGAAGGAGGGAAGACAGGAGCTCGTCACAGCTTGGGTTGAGGTTCATCAGAAAATTAGTCTGCTGTTTTGGTATTTTTGCCGAAGGATCCATAGTAGATATTTTGTGGAGTAAATGAAATCTTTTGCACCAGAGGGAGGTTAAAATGTGTCTCTCCAGTGTGTTTCTCTCTACCCCTTGATTTGCTGGGTTCTACCACCCCTTCATTGCCAAGGGTTCATACAGCTCCACTGCTGACCACTCGCAACATGTTCTGGCCCCTCCTGCCCCTTGTTCCACTAGTGGCGAGGAGGTATCTTTAAATCTCACCAGAGCCCCAGCCCCGCCCCCGCCCCGCCCCGCCCCTGCCCAATCCTTTCTGCCCTTATTTCCCATTCTATTCCTGCCGGTCGGTCGGTGACCTTCCTTCGCTCCTGTAACTCAACCACCCTCAGCTGCTCTTGTTCATTTTCTCTCACTGCCCCTTGCACCTGGAATTCTCTTCCTGAACATGCATATGCAGATGTCACACACACACACCTACCTCTCTCTCCCTTCAAATCCTTTCCCACCTTTCCCGCAGTGCCTTTGGCTTAGCCCCTTAGTCCTCCTCCCCAGCTGAAACCAAGCTGAAGCATGCAGAGCCACACGTGCTCACTCCCATCCTGATGTTCCCTCCCTGCATCATCTTCTTCCCTGTCCAACAGAGACTGTAAGCTCCTTGAGCGCAAGGCAGGGGTCTGGCTTTTTCTTACTAAGATCCACGCACGCATTCATGATGCGGTCTAAGTGGGAACATTCCTTCACAAACTCATTTCGTCACTGGGGGTCTGCCATGTTGAACCCCCCACAAGATGAACCTGGAACAGAGAAATGGCCACCAGTGAAAAACACATGGTGGTCTCTGCTGAGCCGCACCCCTTCTCTGCAAGATCAGATAAGAAGAGCCTATTCTCAAGTTCTTGATTTACACATCAGTTTTGAAGCCCTGCTTCTTGAGCAATAGGAGCAAACAGCAGCCTCCCGCCCCGCGTCCCCACTCCTCCTTGTGCACCCTGCCGTGAAAAAGGCCCTGCTGCTGCAATCACTCTGGGGTCTCCATCTGCCTCCCATTAGGAGACCATTTGCTTGGTTCAGTGATGGGAGTCCCTTGGGACTATGGCTGGCAGAGTGGTCCTCTGGGGTGAACATCGAGCAGGCGAGGGCGGGCGGGAGGAGGGAGGGACGTCCTGCCAGCGCACGCTTTGTTCTTTTCCAGTGAGGATGATGCTACCACCGTGTACACAGCAGCAGCGAAAGAAAACATGACCGGCCCAGGCTACGTGTGGCTGGTGGGAGAAAGGGAGATCTCTGGCAATGCCCTGCGTAATGCCCCGGAAGGTACCCTTCCTCATTATCTTTCACTTGCGGGTGCTCTACCCTCTCTTGAGTAATGCAATATCCTTCTACTCTTTTACTTGCTGTTTGGTTTTTTTTTGAAGTGTGTTGCAAACTCTCTTGGCCCTCTGCCATGCCCTCCTCTCTCTCTCTCTCTCTCTCTCTCTCTCTCTCTCTCTCCCCCTCCCAGTCCATGCCCATGGGGGGACTTGCACGCATGTGGCCCAGCAACAGTGCAGGCAGATCAGAGCTGTGCAGAGAGATTGGTTACAGAGAGAGACTGGTCTGCCTCCGTTATAATAGTAAATTCGGGGTCACCCAAGGACTTTTTTTGGCTTCACAGTGTGTAACTCATTCATGGAATTCATGGCTTTTAAAAACAAAGATTAGACAAATTATTTGAGGATCAATGGCCATTAGCCATCAATGGAGCCTCAGAGTCCAGAGGCAGTCTACCTGTGAGCGCCAGAGTCTGGCACTGGCCATCACCTTCTTACCCAGCTGGCAAGCACCCGGAGGCATCTGGCTGGTGGGAACAGGATGCTGGCCTAGAGGGATGCAGGCCCCAGCATCCCCCGTATCCCAGCGCCCTGCATCTCCTCCCACCCCCTGCTCTAGGCTCTCCTGCCTCTCTCTGGCTTCAAGCCCCTCCACCGATGGGGCCTGCATCCTGGCCTAGAGGGACCCACTTGGTCTGATCCAGCGGGAGGGCTCTTCTTATGAGCGGGAGGTTGGACTCAATGGCCTTACAGGCCCCTTCCGACTCTACTACTCTAGTCTATGATTCTATGTTCTCTTCTCCTTCTTTCAGGGCTGATTGGTTTGCAGCTCATGAACGGGAAGAATGAGTCTGCCCACATCAGAGATGCGGTGGCTGTGGTGGCCCAGGCCGTGCACGATTTGTTTGAGAAAGAGAATATTACCGACCCGCCAAGGGGCTGTGTGGGAAACACCAACATCTGGAAGACGGGGCCCCTGTTCAAGAGGTAGCTGCACCCCTGCCTGGGCTTTGTCTCGGGCCCTGCAGAGTCAGGGTCACTCTGGAGAAGAGAAGCATCATCCGTGGGGCTCTGCCTGCCATCGGTGGAGGGGCTTGAAGCCAGAGAGAGGCAGGAGAGCCTAGAGCAGGGGGTGGGAGGAGATGCAGGGCGCTGGGATACGGGGGATGCTGGGGCCTGAGAAGGTGGCGGCGGCGGCAGCAGCAGCAGAGAAGCAGGAGGAAGTGGAAGAAGGAGGAGCATGAGGAAGGAAATCTATTTTTTAAATTTATTTATTATATTTATACCCCACCTTTTTTCCTGCTAGGAACCCAGGGCAGCTTACATAATCCTCCTCCTCCTCCTCCTCCTCCTCTCCATTTTATCCTCACAACAACCCTGTGAGGTAGGTTAGGCTGAGAGTCAGTGACTGGCCCAAAGTCACCCAGTGAGCTTCATGGCCGAGCGGGGACTAGAACCTGGATCTCCCGGGTCCCAGTCCAGCACTCTCACCACTCCGCCACACTGGCTCTCTATCTGGAAAGCCAGAAAGAGGAGTCTGAGAGGGAAAAGAGCGGGGAGGGGATGTGTAAAAGCTTAATAGAGACGAGACGAGGAAAAATGAGGCTCGCCTTTGAATGTGAAGGAACTAGCCCAAATCAATGGCTGCAGCCCTCTAATAACATTTCATCTCTTTATCGGCACTAGTCGTGGGCTAGGAGAAGGAGCTCTCCAACAGCTGCAGCTTCACTGCCTCCCCTGCCTCACCCCAGGAATCCTCCCAGCACAGCACGGGGTGCCCACTTTGAAGCTTACCTCTGTATAGCCATAAGGGCTAGAAACGTGTACAGGGCAACTGGGGTCTTAAACCAAGGGCTCTGGAGGCAGTGCTAGAGATATCCTAGCCACGCTGCAGCACCATCACTGCAGCTGGCTAGGCCTGGTGAAGGGTGCTGCAGCTTCCGGCCCAGCAGGATCAAGTGACAGAAAGAGCAAATATTGGTCCCAATTTAGCCATACGATGCTGCTGACTCTGGCTTGGATTCCACAACCTGAGCAATTTGTCCCAGTGGTGCACACCAAGCTGCCGGCCAATCATTTGCTTGCCTGCCTGTACGGGGCCACCTGTGGTACTAGCCACTTGCCTCCAGCCTTGAAACTTGCCTTTTAAAAAATGAACACTCGACAGAGTGGTCTGTTCAGAAACCTACTCTTCTCTCTAGGGTGCTGATGCAGACCAAGTACGCAGAGGGTGTGACTGGCAGGGTGGAGTTCAATGAAGATGGAGACAGGAAATATGCCAACTACAGCGTCATGAATCTGCAGAACAGCAAACTGGTGCAAGTCGGAGTCTACAATGGTAGCCACGTATGTATGTCCCTCAGCAGAGGCCAGGGGTGGCGTAGGCCAAAGCCCCTTCACATCTTTCAGAGCACTTATACATGAGTGCGAGTGGAAACGTTACTCTTTGCATCACTCCTGACAGGAGGATGCCCATAGCTCTGTGCTTTGGGGGACCATAGAGCTGGAAGGGGCCTACCAGGCCATCGAGTCCAACCCCCTGCTCAGTGCAGGAATCCAGGTCAAAGCATCCCCGACAGATGGCCATTCAGCTTCACCTTGAATGCCTCCAGATTGGGAGAGCCCACCACCTCCCTAGGTAGTTGGTTCCATTGTCTTATTGCTCTGACAGTCAGGAAATTTTTCCTGATGTTTAGGTGGAATCTGGGTTCCTGTAACTTGAGCCCATTATTCCGTGTCCTGCAAACTGGGATGACCGAGAAGAGATCCTGGCCCTCCTCTGTGTGACATCCCTTCAAGTACTGGAAGAGTGCGATCATATCTCCCCTCAGTCTCCTCTTCTGAAGGCTAAACATGCCCAGTTCTTTCAGTCTCCTCTCATAGGGCCTTGTTTCCAGTCCCTTTATCATCTTGTTGCCCTCCTCTGAACCCTCTCCAGTTTGTCTACGTCCTTCTGAAAGTGTGGTGCCCAGAACTGGACGCAGTACTCTAGATGAGGCCTAACCAGTGCTGAGTAAAGGGGAATTATCATTTCATGAGATTTGGAAGCTATACTTCTATTAATGCAGCCCAAAATAGCATTTGCCTTCTTTGCAGCCACATTGCATTGCTGGCTCATAATTCAGTTTGTGATCTACCACAATTCCAAGATCCTTCTCACTTGTAGTATTGTTGAGCCAAGTGTCCCCCATTCTGTAACTCTGCATTTGGTTTCCTTTCAGACAACGCATTAAACCTACTCAGGCTTAGCAGGTTGGTTTATAAGTCACACCTGGTTGGCTTATAAACCACCACACAGTGTTCAGACAACACACTAAGCCACTCTGCCTCTTAACCTACTGAGGTTTAGCATGTTGTACGAACCCAGTCAATTCCTCCAGCAGGGCCGGCGCTACCGCTAGGCAGACCCAGGCAGCTGCCTAGGGCGCGTGGCGGAAGAGGGGCGCAGAAACGGTGCGCTCCTTCCTCGCCGCCGGCGCGCTCCTGCCCCGCCTGCCGCCTCCGCCGCGCCTCCCCGCCCGCTGCTGCCGCCTCTGCTGCACCCCCCCCGCTGCACCTCCCCCCCCCGCGCCCGCCCGCCACCTACCTACCTACCTTCGCATCGTTTCCGGAGCCCCGCCGGCGTTGTTCCCCGGCAAAAAAAAAAAACCACTCTGCTCGGGCGGAGGCTCGCCAGGCGGAATGGAAAGTGAAACTCACCTCCGGAGCGGCTCGAGGGGAGGAGGAGGAGGAGGAGGAGGAGGAGGAGGAGGAGGAGGAGGCAGCCCAAAAGGGGAGGCGTGGGTCTGGCTAGAGACCAGCGGGGCACAAAGAAGTGGGCGCCTCTCTCCCGCGGGGGGGGCTAGGGCTTTCGCACTGCTTGTTTACTCTGGAGTGCCACTCTTTGTTCACTCACGTTTTATTTATTTATTATTAATTTTAAACGTTGAATTTTCCAAAAGAAGAAAAAAAAAATGTTGGAGGCGGCGGCAGCAGCAGCAGCCATCAGGGGGGGGGAGGTAGGTGGTGGCGGCGGCGGCGGTGCGGGGGGGGTTGCAGAGCAGGGCTGCTTTGCTCCGGAGCCCCCCCCCCCACGGCGCTAAATATAATTTGGCCTAGGGCGCCAAACAGCCCTGCACCGGTCCTGTCCTCCAGTGAGGGAGAGCCCACCACCTCCCTAGGCAGTTGGTTCCATTGTCTGACTGCTCTGGGATGTCACACAGAGGAGGGCAAAGATCTCTTCTCGATCATCGCAGTTTGCAGGACACGGAATAATGGGCTCAAGTTACAGGAACCTAGATTCCACCTAAACATCAGGAAAAATTTCCTGACTGTCAGAGCAATAAGACAATGGAATCAACTACCTAGGGAGGTCGTGGGCTCTCCCACTCTGGAGGCATTCAAGGTGCAGCTGGACAGACATCTGTCAGAGATGCTTTGACCTAGATTCCTGCATTGAGCAGGGGGTTGGACTCGATGGCCTTGTAGGCCCCTTCCAACTCTACTTTTCTATGATTCTATGATTCTATGTGCCTTCCTGCAACTTAAGCCCATTAATTTGGGCCCTGTGCAGAGAATTGGAAGGGGCTGCAAATATTGGTGCACCCACCTTCCCTGATCTCTGACAGAAGGTGGCAGAGGGAGGAATATTCAACACTGCGTATTCTCATTAGTCTCAAGAAAACCTCCATCTCTGAACTCAGATTCAAAGAAAAGCTAAAATTCTGCAAGTTGTAAATTATGCAATTGAAGCATATTTGCATAGAAAGTCCTACTTTGCATAATTTATTCTGCTTCTGTTAGCCATGGGGAGGGACTGTGCACTGAAGTCCAGCTCCTGACTACAGGAAACCTACTCAGCTCCTTCTCCTCTCTTTCTTCGAGACTTTACTGCATACTTGTAAGCCTCTCTTGCATTAAGGGTTAGAAACTTGCCAGATGTTTAAAACAGAAAGCTGAAGCACTGAACTCTGTGCCAGTTTCTAGACTTACACGGTGAGCCAGCAGAATACATAAATACAGCCCCATAATATAGGCCTACAGGCAAAGAAAGACAAGTTGTGGACTGCCGTGTAGTTATCCACAGTGATCCATTGTAGCCTTCCACCCAAGTCAACAGGAACAGTTTATAACCCCTCCAACCATCAATCTCTGCACCTCCACAGTTCCTGCCCAATGACCGCAAGATCATCTGGCCCGGAGGAGAAACGGAGACGCCACAAGGCTATGAAATGTCTACAAAACTAAAGGTATCAGTATATCCTGTAGCCAGAGGTGGGGTGGGGGTGTTTTTATAACTAAATGCCTGTTAGGGGGAGAAAGCCCTGGCTTTTATCCCCTAACAGGTTATTAGCCACTCAAAATGAACCTTGCTGCAGTGAGTAAAATGGCAGGCTGCACACGACACGGTGCCTTAATGTTCATGCCTGTGCATTTGCAGGCGAAGACAGACAAAGCCTCTTAAGAGGGAGTAAGGTTGGCTGTGTTGTGGCTGCACTCCAAACACATGTGCATTTTTCTGAGTTTCAGCATGGTTCAGATGGAAGAGCCTGCTGTGGGGGCGTTAATTGGCTAGCGCCTGTGACATCACCAGTGCCCATCACCAGCCCAATGAGCAGCTTGGCAACTGTTTTTCAAATCTGGATTCATCTTGTATAAGCCTTCGGTGACAGGTTAACTTATATACAGTAATACCTTGGATTGCAAGTAATTTGGTTTGAGAGCGTTTTGCAAGACAAGCAAATTTTTAAATATTTATTTAATTTTTTTTTTTACTTGATATACAAGTGACGTCTTGCAATACAAGTACTGTAGTACGGCTTAAATTAAAAATCTCTGTACAAATTTTTTTGGGAGGATTTCGTTTTGATATAAGAGTGTTTTGGATTACAAGCACGTTTCCGGAACGAATTATGCTCTCAATCCAAGGCATGACTGTATGTATAAATATATGCCACTGTGGCGGAGCAGCAGGGGAAGAGAGGAAGCAGGCAGACAGACTGCCTCTTGCATGAGGGAGGGAGTGGCATAAGATTCTAGGCTCAGCATATGAAGCGACTTCACCAATCACCATCCAGCATTCAACTTGCTGTTATTTATTTATTTCTGTTACACAACTTGCAAAGCTGAGGAAGCCACCATGACCACCCTTTGAATGCTGTCCACATTCTCCCTTTTTTCCTCATGCACACTAGGTCTGCCATAATGAATGGATTGATTCGATTAATTGATTTTAAAACTTTTAAATGACTAAAAAGGTGCCCTTGACTGAGTACCAGATTTTTTAAAAATGCAAGCCTATGAAGACTGCAGATGGCAATGGCACCATTGTAAAAGAGGTATTCTCCCTTCTCTCACACACAAGAGGGAGGGGATGCCTTTTCTAAGATGATGCCTCTTCTATGACACATGTATGCATCAGCTGAACACAAAGAAGGTAATGCTTCTTTCTTACTGCAGAAACATTGTTTTTACCGATAAGCAAATTTAACTCCATTGATTAATTGACTAAAACTCATATGATTAATCAATTAAACATTTACTTGAGTTGTAACCCTAATGTGCACAAAAGATAACATGTATCAGCCCCACCCTCACTCAGAAATTAAACATCAGTGGCAGCGGGAGAGGGAACGAAAACCCCAAACTGGCCACACTAGCAACTCACAGGAGGAAATTATGAACGAGGCACCTCTTAGGTCTCTGCCAAAGGGGAAGTGGCAGGTGCCGGGATAGCCAAGGCCAGCCCTTGATCTGCCAGGACCACTGCAGTGCACGCTGCCTTCCTTGATGCCTTCCTTCCTTCCTTCCCGCACCACTAAGTCACTACAGCCAGCTGCCCCACCACCACCTCCAGTCAGTAGCAGACCTCTGGGTCAAAAGATGTGGCCCCTGGAGCTCCCCCCCCCCAACAAATGACTCTTTTCTGTTTTCTCTTTCCACAGATTGTCACAATTCACCAAGAGCCATTCGTCTATGTGAAGCCAACCCTGGCAGACGGGAAGTGCAAACCACTCCTCAACAGCACGGGTGGGTTGGTGCAGCAGGTCCTCTGCACTGGGCCGAATGAGACCCTGCCAGGTAAATCTTTGTGTTAAAAGCAAAGCATAGATTAGAACCCAAAACATTCAAAATGTTGCTGGATTATCCCAGTTTTGCCATTCAAAGCCAGGATTTGAAATTTTTAATATACAAAACTGAATTCACATTTTGAAAGGGGCAAAATTTTAACTTGGCATTGGAGATTAACCCAAATAGAATCACACATCCACTGCCACATATCAAAGAAGGACCATCTCCTCCGTTGTGCATGTCCTGCACACTCAGGTCAACATCAAAGAACCGTCCAAACATCCATGTGCCCCCCTCAATTGTCTGGAGTTCAACAGGTCGGCATAAGGGACAGAGCCTGTGACACCTATATTATGGGATGCCCTCCCTAGGAAAATTCACCTGGCCTCTTGCTGTTTTGCTTGCACCTTATGGTGAAAATCCGGTCATTGGAGAACTGAGAAATTATTGGTGTGCCTTACTGCCACCTCTTCCCCCTGCAGCTTGGGCTTCAGTTGGTAATTTATTGTCCTTGTTTTAATAAAATTAGTCTTAGTCTTCTCTGTTATTGTTATTTGCTGTTAGCTATTAATTTCTGCTAATTATTTTGGTTTTCTTTGAAACCAAAGGTATGCTTGCAATCTTTTAAATAAATAAACAAACAAACTGTTAAGAAATAATATTGCTGGGTGTCAAATACAGATCAAATATGAAATCAGTGTTTGACACTAACATTTGCAATGAAGAATTTTGACAGATAATTTCTGGGAGCAAATTAGTTTCAGCTCCAGCATGCAGGAAGGAGCCTTCAAGCCTGCGGATGCAGAAGGAGCCTTCTTTTGTAAGAACAGGTGGACAGATCAAAAAGGGGACAAGTTCAAACTGTGGGCCTCCGCTTCCAAATGCTGTCCTCGCATGTTTGGAGGCAAAGCACCCTCGCGCGTGCTGGTGTCATGCAATAGAAACCCTATATAAAACAGCTCTTATTTAACTTCCAAAGTTATGAGGAAACCGGAATAATCTCTGTGTTTTCTCCTATACAAACACAGAACTGTTGCCAATGCAAGGCATGAAGGGGTTAGTAACTGCTGCGTCACATAGAAGCCTCCACGTGTTTAAAAGAATCATGTGATTACACCTTACCAGGCATGTTTGCCCTACATACTAGAAACGCGTAAGCACAAGATTCTTTTAAACACATCCAGATGAGCATGATAACTATGTGTGCTCTATGTGAGGGGCAGAAAAACTCAAACATTCTGTGTCTAGGTAACTCAAGTCCTCTGTCATGAAAATCCCAATTTGATCATATCATCTCTCCTTATTGAAGTAAGTGGTGAAACCAGAGCAGGCGAAGATTAGATGCTCAGAAATAAGAAACAGACTTGCCCAGTCTGCACTGCTATTCACGGGCACAGAGCAGATCTGCTGCCTTGCCAACAGTGATGTGAAGGATGGAAGCAGCAGATGTGCTTGACTTTAAATCCCATCGTGCAGCACAGCTTCCAAGCATGCATGACTCTGTGCTTGCTCATGTTTAGGACTAGACATCCCAGGATCAAGGCTGTAGTGGAGCCAGGGCTCACAGGGACACAGTACCAACAGGACCAGTGCAGGGCAGTTTGGCGCCCTAGGCAAAGTTATATTTAGCGCCCCCCTCTCGTGCCGGGGGGGGGGGCTCCGGAGCAAAGCAGCCGGGAAATGCCTGCTTGCCCAGCGCCCCCCCCCACGCCCGCCCGCCACCTCCTGGCAGCCGCTTTCCCCGCTGCCAAGCCGGCCTCGCCCACCGCACAGCATCTTCAGACCGGTCGCTGCCGCTGCTGCCGCTGCTGCCGCCGCCGCCGCCACCACCACGCTGCGCTCCTGACCCGGCCTAGCTCCAGGCGCCGAGGAAAGCCAAGCGCGACCCCGAGCCCGCCTGGCGCCCGCCAGCTTGCCCGCTTCACCCCGATGGATCACCTGCCGGTCCCGGGAAGCTCCTCCCTCCTTCCCTTCGCCCTAGGCAGCCGCCTAGTTTGCCTAGCGGTAGCGCCAGCCCTGAGTACCAACACTTTCTCATTAGCAGGGATGCTGAAGTCACCCCTTCCTCAGGCTTCCCTGTTCCCTCTGAGCTTAGTTGCAATCCTCAGCTGGTGTGGGGGTGAGAATTTCCCCAATAACAATATATTGTTCCCTGTTGTAATGCAAAGTATTTGGGGGGGGGGGGGCTGGTCTTGAATAGGCAGCTAAAACTCATTTTAGCTTCACAAAAGACCTGCTCCTAGTGGAGATGAAAACTGCCAGAAGTGGTTTGTTGATATGGATCAACGCGGCTGCCTGAGTTTTGGACTCTTGTTGGTGTGACTAGGGGGGCTGTCATGAAGAGCACCTGCACCTCAAAATCTACCACTACGCCACTGCCCATGATTCAGTGTCACCTCAAGAAAAACCACAGGCTCAACGTTCAAGCCAAAACCAACAAAGACTACAAATCTGACAATTCAGTGCCGCCTCAAATGAAAATGCAGGCAAAACATCCAAGTTATGTAAGAAAAATATACTAAGGGCACAATCCTATGCAGGTTTAGACAGAAAAAAGGCCTACAGCTCCCAGCATGCCCCAGCTGCTGGGAGTTGTAGGCCTTTTTTCTGGCTCAGCTTGCATAGGATTGTGCCTTACCAGACTCAAGTTTCCCACCCACCCCCTTTCGTTGTATCTAGCAAGATGCAGCTGGTGATGGATTGATGTGTGTGTGTGTTGGGGGGGGGGGTGTTGATCCAAATTAGTTAACAGATGCTGAGCTAGATTCCAGATTTGAGGCATGGCAGGGTGAACCTGCATTGAGCAGGGGGTTGGACTCGATGGCCTTGTAGGCCCCTTCCAACTCTACTTTTCTATGATTCTATGATTCTATGAACCCTTGAGGGTCTGAATGACAGTGACTGCCCACTGAGGCACTACCATAAACCTCCTTGATTGTTCCACCTTTGCAACGTAGGCCGCCCCAGTGTGATGTTGTGTTGCTACGGCTTCTGCATCGACTTACTGATCAAGCTTGCTAAGACCATGAATTTCACCTATGAAGTTCATCTCGTGGGCGATGGTAAATTTGGCACCCAAGAGCGGGTAAGTCTGGTACAGCTGGAATATTACCTCCTTCTCAGCTTGGCACATGTACACGCAAGGGAGCCCTTGGCCCATGGAGCCTAATCTGCCTGGTTTGCCGAGGGACCAGATCACTGGTGGGGCAGGAGGTAAGGTGCCACCTTTGCAACGTAGGCCGCCCCAGTGTGATGTTGTGTTGCTACGGCTTCTGCATCGACTTACTGATCAAGCTTGCTAAGACCATGAATGGCTGCCCCCAGATGGCTGCTGTTCAAGGTCCTCCATTCCCTTCCTCCTCCAGCACCTCACAGCTGTCCAGCCCAGAGTATGAGTTTAGTGGCCTGAGCTGGGAGCCTGGCATTCAGAGAGCAGGAGGCAACAGCAACCATCCCTCTGTGGAGCAGGCCAAGGAGTCAGCCTGTAGGGTTCCAGCATTTATGCCAGCCAGGCCCAGGCAGTTCCGACCGAGGCTGCATGCTGCCGCCAATCACACAGCAGGCCGATGCATGTTGCACATCCCTCTGAAGGGGGCTCTGGGGAGCGCGCACAACCCCAAATAAGTCAGGACTAGGCCAGGTAGGTTCAGGCCTGAAGCGAGGGGCTCAGACGTTACAGGAGGGGATGTGGAAGACTGCAGATTAAATGGCTGTAACTGTAGCTGTTAAATTCCTACACACTTCAGAGTGAATGTGTCCTGTGAACTTGTCCACGGATGCTTGCAAAAGAAGAAGGCCTCCTATCCTCCTGGGTGATTGTTGCAGGTAAACAACAGCAACAAGAAGGAGTGGAATGGGATGATGGGGGAGCTGCTGAGCGGCCAGGCCGACATGATCGTGGCGCCACTGACCATCAACAATGAGCGGGCTCAATACATTGAATTCTCCAAGCCTTTTAAGTACCAGGGACTCACCATCCTCGTCAAAAAGGTAACGTGCACCACGCACACACACACACACACACACACCACACACACGCACAGCAAAGGCAGCCCAGAATGTGAAGAGTAGTGGGTGCGAATCCTAGCGCTGCGGCCAGGGTGGAGCACTGCAGCGCTAGGAGGGCCTGGGCTAAGGATTAGCCACTGGTAGCCCTGGGCCAAAATCTGGCCCCTTTGGAAGCAATGTTTGCCCAACCACTCCCAGTTGCTAACCCAAAGACAAAAGGTGGGTGCTGAGGGAGAGAGAGTTACAGAAATGGGATTGGCCAGCAGTCCTCTTTGATGTGTAGGAGGTTCCTGGTTCAAGTTCCAGCTGTTCCTGACAAACATGCACATATCTTGACTTTCACCTCCATGCTCAGCCACAGTCTGTCACTGAAGGCCAGTTGCTGGGGGGTGTGGGGCAACAATGGCGGGGGGGGGGGACAATTTACCTTCATGCCCTTTCTGGGGACATCTGGTTGGCATCTGTGGGAAACGAGATGCTGGACGAGATGGGCCTCCATTATTATTATTTTTATTTATTACATTTATACCCCGCCTTTTTTCCTGCAAGGAACTCAAGGCAGCATACATAATCCTCCTTCTCCTCTCCCTTTTATCCTCACAACAACCCTGTGAGGTAGGTTAGGCTGAGAGTCAGTGACTGGCCCAAAGTCACCCAGTGAGTTTCATGGCCAAGCGGGGACTAGAACCCAGATCTCCTGAGTCCCAGTCCAGCACTCTCACCGCTACGCCACACTGGCCTGATCTAGCAGGTACAGCTGATCTACCAGCTCCAGGTTTCTTGGCTATTGTTGAACAGACCTAGAATGAAATTTGGTGCGCATTCACAAAGATTTGCATAATGCTTTTAGAAACCCACAACTTCCTTATGAAGCGACACCCCCTGTAGACTCTCTCCCCTGGTTAGATGTATCCCAGGCCTTCCCCATCTGTGATTCCCTTCTCTGGTGCTGTGTTCCAGGAAATTCCCCGCAGCACACTGGACTCCTTCATGCAGCCATTCCAGAGCACCCTGTGGCTCCTGGTGGGGCTCTCAGTGCATGTGGTGGCCGTGATGTTGTACCTTCTGGACCGCTTCAGGTAACTGCCCCTCTTACGGTGCGGGGAGGGAGACGTGGCGTGTTGACCAGGACCGTGAAAAGTGTCTGCAGGTGGAGATCCACAAATGACTGGAGCAGGCCCAATCACGTTGGTGAAGCCTGGGGTGGAAAGTCCAAAGGGCTACACAACCATCCCGCCTTACCACATGTACATACACAATCCACCAGTGGTTCATCCTGCACAAGCCTGACATGAATTATGCTTCCTTTGCATAATTTATTCTATTCTTGCTAGTTGTGAGCAATGGCAAGGAGCTATGCAGTGCCCTGAAGCTCTGTCCTCTATCTATATCCTACTTGGCCTATCCCCCATTTCCCAGATTTCATCACAGCCACAAGGTCTGAAAACTTGCTTTCTGTTTGGCAACATTTGAGATTCTTAAGATGTACTCTATAGCAGATTCTTCACTTGCATGGAATCACAGGACAGAAACACAGTCCTGATACGTGTCTCTGATCAGCTTGGTTTCTTTCTTGCAGTCCATTTGGCCGGTTTAAAGTGAACAGTGAGGAAGAGGAAGAGGATGCCTTGACACTCTCTTCTGCCATGTGGTTTTCCTGGGGAGTCCTGCTGAACTCTGGCATTGGGGAAGGTGAGTTTCGAGCAGACCTAAGGACTGTGGGAAGTAGGTCGGCTGGGCAGCTGCCTTTGCTCCTGCGGGCATTTGGCTGATAAGGGCTGTGGCAGAGCATCAGACATTCTCGGCAAAGTAGTGCTGGCATTGGCGTAAGGATCCACACCTGAATTTCTCCCAGTTAGTGGATTCTCCCAGAATCAGCTCCCAGTTAATTGACCTTGATTGTGGCACCAGTGAGCTTGTGATCTGTCATTTCCCCTTCCTTGACTTACAGGCATAAGTTAGTCACTTCAAGATCTCTCTCACACACACACCCCTGCTGCCCCCCCTGCTCAGGCCTGACCCGCCGCTGCCCCTTCTCTTCCAGGTGCTCCCCGGAGTTTCTCTGCACGAATCCTCGGAATGGTATGGGCTGGATTTGCCATGATCATCGTAGCCTCCTACACTGCCAACCTGGCTGCCTTCCTGGTGTTGGACAGACCCGAGGAACGAATCACCGGCATCAACGATCCCAGGGTAATTGCAGCAGCAATGCTTTGACCTGGATTCCTGCATCGAGCGGGGGGTTGGACTCGATGGCCTGGTAGGCCCCTTCCAACTCTACTTTTCTATGATTCTATGCAGCATGATGAGACAGGGCGGCGGCGGCGGCGGCCTGTTGGCAGAATCAGCAGCAACACGTCCTATTTCACAGGTGCAGGCGGCGAGGAAGGGGGCAGTCGCCCCCTCCTTTCTCTCTTTCGTGTTCTATGCAGGTGATGGGGCTTAAACATGAGCCCCACCAACTTACCCTGGAACCCATCAGTAGTAGAGCTTGGCCCCAGAATGTATGGACTGATATAACCAGGAACCAGTTCAATAGATGTGTTTCCAGTCAAGAAACATTGCAGCTTATGGGCGTACAAGAGGCAAAGGAGTAGTAGTCATAAGCAAGGAAGGGCCCCAATCCTAACCACCCAACACACACACACACCCAGTTTAGGTTCATTTAAGAGTTACAGGATGAAAGTGAGAGGAGCCCCAAGAGTGAGAGGCCTTTGACCAGAGGAAAGGTTCCATGTCACAACTCTGTTATCAGGCATCCCTTGGGAGGACGCACGGAGCCAAAACAAGATGGAGTCACCCAAACTGAAACTTCAGCATGTTTACAAAACTCAAATCCAAACTTCTAAGTTTTTTTGTTTTCATTTTCATTTTAAAATTCTAGCTAAAGGGCCAGTGTTTTGTTTAAATGCAAAATCCTAATAGCATATCTACAAAACAAACTTAAACTGTTCCACAGTTGTTTCTTCTCTTCAAATTACCCTGAGAACTATAATTTGGGGCAGGGGGAGAGGTTGGTTAAGGATATCTTGTTACTGAAGCTGGCATTTTATGCTGAAACATTTCACATTTTAAAACCTGTTTTTAATTTTTAAAATCTATAAATGTATAAACTGAATGTGCTATCATTGGTCATTTGCTTTGGAGTGCTGTGTCGCATCACCTGCATATCGGTTTATTTTAAGGATATCTTAGAATCATAGAAATCATAGAAAAAGTAGAGTTGGAAGGGGCCTACAAGGCCATCGAGTCCAACCCCCTGCTCAATACAGGAAGCCAGGTCAAAGCATCCCTGACAGATGGCCGTCCAGCTGCACCTTGAATGCCTGGGATGATCGAGAGGGTTACGGTACTCTTCTAAATAATCCCAGATATTATCAAAGTAGTGCTTAGAATTTCGAGGTGGGATGTAAACATTGATCAGAACAAAGGAGATACCATCCAGTTTGAGTAATACTCCCATAACCCAAGGGCTAGGGTTCACTAACAACAGGGATTCAGCCACCAGACATGCCATTGCCAAGCCACCTCCTCGTCGACCCTTGCAGTTATCAGAGACTGCTGGAACTATAAAAGTCCTATACTCGTTAAGCTGGATGTCATCAGCAGACCACGTTTTTGGAAACAGATAATATCAAACTTCTTTAAGTAATTCTGGAAAGAGAGATCCATTTTCTTATTATTCCATCCAGAAATATTCCAGGATAAACATTTAAGGGACTCTCCTTTATCAAACTTCAGTTGGCGTGCCTTATGTGTTATAAAATGATTTTTTGGAGATTTTATGCAGAGCGCCTCGCACCCCAAGTTGATTCAGTTCAGCTCTGCAATTTGATTGATCTCCCCTCCAGTATCCAAAAATACTGACCCTTCTCCTGCTAAAGGATTAAAATATTCCTTGCTGATAGAAGTGACCTGATTTGTGGATATTGAAACAGACTCTCCTAGCTCGTTTGAAGTAAGAAATCTTCTTTGTAGCCATTCGTCTGAAGACATGGGAAACTTTGTCGGCAAAGTAAAATTATACTCTCTAGGAGGAGAAAACTCCTCACTATTTTGAAGTGTTTTATTTGGGAAGTTTGCCCCATTCTCCTGTTGTATATTTTCAGCACTGACACCATTCGTCGTCAAATTTGAATTTCCGCCCAGATCTAACCTAGCTTTCTCTGGGAGCTGGATGGTGAGAAGAGTATTATGCAACAGGGTTAATCTATTAAGGATTTCGTCCTGACAATAATGAGGAAGGGCTAGAAAGGAGTTTATCAGACTTCTTTCTTCATTACTTACATTTGGCATTTGATGTATTTCTTGATTTAACCTGTCTTGTTCCTCATTGGAACCCTGGTCATATATCTGAGAGTTCTCTAGACTTATCAATTTGTCAGTTTTGCAGTTCTGAGGAGACTGAGACCTTATAGAATAAAGGCATTATAGACTTGTTAAAATATCTGCAAACTTCCATGCCAACTTCAGCAAATTTGATTTTTTGTCTATATATCCTTCCCAGTTTTCGATGTTTATATTGCATTTTTTTAGATTAGCCTTATGAACATCTTTAAACCTCTTATATTGACCACCGATATTCCGCTTTCCATCCTTGAGTTGGGAGTAAAGTAACTGCTTTGGGAGACGGCAGTCAGGCATTCGAACAACATGACCGGTCCACTGAAGTTGGCGTTGAAGGATCATTTTTTCAATGCTAGTAGTCTTTGCTTCTTCCAGTACACTGACATTTGTTCGCCTATCTTCCCAAGTAATTTGCAGGATTTTCCGGAGGCAACGTTGATGAAACCTTTCAAGGAGGTGGAAGTGACGTTTATAGATAGTCCATGTTTCGCAGGCATACAATAAAGTTGGTAATACAATGGCTTCATAAACCAGTGTTTTGGTCTTCTTACAAATATCCCGATCCTCGAACACTCTATGTTTCATTCGAGAAAATGCGGCACTTGCGGAGCTCAGACGATGCTGGATTTCACTGTCGATGTTAGCTGTAACAGAAAGATAGCTGCCAAGATAGAGAAAATGATCGACATTTTCCAGTATTGTCCCGCCAAGCTGGATAGATGGCATCACCAAAGGATTGGCTTGCACTTGCTGATGAAGCACTTTGGTTTTTTTGATGTTAAGTGAGAGACCAAGTTTTTCGTATGCTTCTGCAAAAGCATTTAGGATAGTTTGGAGATCATCCTCTGAATGTGCGGAGACCACATTATCATCAGCATACTGAAGTTCCACAACGGAGGTTGTAATTACCTTACTTTTTGCTTTCAGCCTGCTGAGATTAAAAAGCTTTCCATCTGTTCGATATATAATTCCCACACCGGTGGGAAGTTTCCCCTCGACAAGATGTAAAACCATGGCGATGAAAATGGCAAATAATGTTGGGGCGATAACACATCCCTGTTTAACACCTGATCCCACTTTAAAATTGGATGCCCCAATAAATTTGTGAATATCTTGCGACTTCTCCATGACAACATGACGGCAACGGTTTTGGACAACAACGGCTCTATATATCTCTAGAAGTTTGTTGATTCTTAAAAGTCACTACTGCACGGGCATGATCTTCATTATAGATGAGGTATTCTATATTGAGAATGCTCTCTATCCGAATAGCCAGTGGTATTAAGTCTTCTGCTAGTCGTTTAAAATGAACTTTACGTTCACAGAGATAACAAACCTCCTGGCTTTGGAAAATTTAAGAACACCAGTTACAACTCTAAATTATCAAAAATCCAAGTCACAGTTTTTAAACCAAGTCTTCTTGTTTCTGTTTTCCAGTTGCGAAACCCTTCTGATAAGTTCATCTACGCAACAGTGAAGCAAAGTTCTGTGGATATTTACTTCCGGCGGCAGGTAGAGCTGAGCACCATGTACCGGCACATGGAGAAACACAATTATGAGAGTGCTGCTGAAGCCATCCAGGCCGTCCGAGACAAGTAAGTGAGGGGGGCCCAAGTTTGGCTGCCTGGGGAGCAAGGGTGCTTCCAGTCACGGGTGATTTAGAAGAAGCATCTTAGTTTAGAAAAGAGAGGAGGGGGTTGGGAGGGGCACAGTCCATAAGTTTATAAAATTATGCATGGTGTGAAGAAAGTGGATAGAGAGATGCTTTTTACCCCCTCTCAAAATACTAGAACCCAGTGGGGTCATCCAATGAAACTGATAGGAGAGAATAATCAGGACAGGCCTAAGGAAAATCTTCATCTCCACAGCACATAAGGAATTCATGAAATTGATGGATTTGGCAATGGCCACTCACTTAGTTGGCTTTTAAAGGGGATTAGGCCATTTCCTGGAGCAGGAGAGCTCCAAAAATTCCATGTAGACACTCCAGGTTCAGAAGCTCCAGTGTGATAACTGCATACCAGTTGCTGGGGAACAATGGTGTGAGAGGGCTGTTGCCTTCATGCCCCGTGTCTGGAGATTTTGTGGAGGAAACTGGGTTCACTGCTGAGAACAACAGGACACTGGGCTAGATGGACCTTCAGCCTGATTCTGCAGTGCCCTTCTTCCATTCCTAAATGGAAAAGGTCCACTTGGCGCATCAGAGGAGAGCGGATTCCCCATCTATGGAAGGAGAGAAGTTTCCAGGTGAACCCCTCCTCTTCTCTACTCGTCCTGGCATGTGCCTCCCAGTTGAGGTACTTGGAGTCGTCCTGCTCACAGGTTGCAAGGACAGGGTCCCAGGGAATTAGCCATGGTCAGTAGCAAAGACAAGGTCAGTAGGCAGTCCACACACAGGCAGTTCCAGAGAAGAGCTAGGTGATCAAAGAATCATAGAAAACTTGTAGAGTTGGAAGGGGCCCACAAGGCCATCGAATCCAACCCCCTGCTCAATGCAGGAATCCAAGTCAAAGCATCCCCGACAGATGTCTGTCCAGCTGCACCTTGAATGCCTCCAGAGCGGGAGAGCCCACCACCTCCCTAGGTAGTTGGTTCCATTGTCTTATTGCTCTGACAGTCAGGAAATTTTCCTGATGTTTAGGTGGAATCTAGGTTCCTGTAGCTTGAGCCCATTATTCCGTGTCCTGCAAACTGGGATGATCGAGAAGAGATCCTGGCCCTCCTCTGTGTGACAATCCCTTCAAGTACTGGAAGAGTGCGATCATATCTCCCCTCAGTCTCCTCTTCTGAAGGCTAAACATGCCCAGTTCTTTCAGTCTCTCCTCATAGGGCCTTGTTTCCAGTCCCTTTATCATCCTTGTTGCCCTCCTCTGAACCCTCTCTAGTTTGTCTACGTCCTTCTTAAAGTGTGGTGCCAGAACTGGACAGCAGTACTCAACTGATGAGGCCTAACCAGGGCTGATCACTGGAAATACAAGGCAGGGAGCTGGTGCAGAGATGTTGTTCTAGCCCTCTGTGCCTAGAATGGGAGGCTTCCAAGCCTGAGCCATCAGGACTCCAGCCAGAGCACAGCTGCAGGCCACCAGTGTCATCTGAGGAACGGTCTACTTGCGAGCAGAGCCTTGCTCACAAATACACCTTTACTCACGAGGAATTGTTGTTCGTCAGGTGAACATTTCTGCATCTGGCAGCCAGCCTAGCCTGAACCTTTAGGCGCCTACAGTCCCTGGGGCTAGGAAGCCACATGGTATCTGCCTCCGAGTCCAAGAGAGGGCTATGTCTTGAATGGAAAGGCCAAAGGCCATCTCTCCCAAAGGCCCTGGATCCCCCAATCCGGCTCAAGGTCTCTTGAAACAGGCAATGCCTCCACAGTGTTCAGCTCAGAGGGTCACCAGCTCATCCTCCGAAGGAGTCCACCATAAGGGGCATGACATTTTTGGGCCCAATCCAAAGTGCTGATTTTAACCTTTAAAGCCCTAAACAGATTGGGGCCACGTTGCCTGAAGGAGCATCTTCTTCTATGTTTACCTACCCTGTTACCTAAATATGACCCCATATTCACCTAAGGTCATCATCTGAGGCCCTCCTCCAGGTGCCCCCGCAAAATGAGGTGAGGGAGGCAGCTACAAGAGAGAGGGCCTTCTCAGTGGTGGCACCCCATCTGTGGAATGCCCTCCCCAAATAGGCTCACCAGATGCCTATGTTATGGGCTTTTCAGCACCAGGTGACGACCTTTTTATTCTCCCAGGCATTTTAAGAACTGTTCTTAGTGTTTTTAGATCATTGCGCTTTTATTGCTGCTGGTTTTGTGCCGGGGTGTTTTTATTCTTTGTTGCTGGTTTTATCTTGGTTTTCTTATGTGCTGTTTTTATTCACTGCTTTATTGTTTGTATTTTATGTTTTAATATATCATACGCTGCCCAGAGAACTTGGCTTTAAGAGTTTAATAAATAAATAAATGGCAAGAGTAAAAGCAGTAAAATAAAGCTTTATAGGGCCAGATGAAACCCAGTTGGCCCGTTGGATTATTTGACCACAGCTGAGTCAGCAAGCCACAGCCCTGCCTGCCTGCCAGCTGCATCAGTGGCATCCCCACTCAGCGGGGCAGCCAGTGCTTGGTTCCCTCCTCTGAGGAGCTAGCACAGAGTCACCTGGCGCGGCAGAGCTGCTCTGCAAAGCAGCCCTGTTCCTCTGTGAGCTCATCACAAAGCGCATTGCTTTGCCCTCCTCGCAGGCTAATCTCTCAGGGCATTGGCCTTTACTGCGTGTGCCTCCCTCTCTCTCCCCCACAGCAAGCTCCACGCATTCATCTGGGACTCGGCTGTGCTGGAGTTTGAAGCTTCACAGAAGTGTGACCTGGTGACCACGGGGGAGCTTTTCTTCCGCTCCGGCTTCGGCATTGGGATGCGCAAGGACAGCCCTTGGAAACAGAACGTCTCTCTGGCCATCCTCAAGTCCGTACCATACCACCTCCCAGCGGGAGTGCCCTATACCCCATAGATTGCATGTGGGGCATTTGGGAAGGGTGTTAGTGGGGGAGGGGGGAATGAAAGACAGGTGTGCTTGATATCATGCTTAGGCTGGAAAAGTGATAACTGAGGGAGAAGCCTAAGAGAGTTTTCTATAATTTCTTTCTTTGGGGGTCACTTAGGGGGACTCATCTTTGGGGGACTCATCTTTGGGGGTCACTTAGCGAATTCACCTATCAGGAGTTTAGGAGAGTAATGAACAAAGTGGTGTCTCAGAGAATACAAGTGTGCCCGTTAAAGAACTGCTGGTATGCCACAAGACATGAGATGAAATGAAATAATTAAAGTCTCCCATGAGCCCAAAGTGCTCCTACACACACACAGATGAGGCTGCCCACAGTGTCTTGGATGCTTCGTTCTCCAGCCTAGCCTCCTTCCAATCAGTCCCCACTGTCTGTATGGTGTTACTGGATAATTTAATCACTCCTGGTGCAGAGATGCAGAATCATAGAATCATAGAAGTAGAGTTGGAAGGGGCCCACCAGGCCATCGAGCCCAACCCCCTGCTCAATGCGGGAATCCAGGTCAAAGCATCCCCGACAGATGGCTGTCCAGCTGCACCTTGAATGCCTCCAGAGTGGGAGAGCCCACCACGTCCCTAGGTAGTTGGTTCCATTGTCTTATTGCTCTGACAGTCAGGAAGAATTCTGACAGACAGTCAGAAGAATTATCAGCTCTCTGAGGAGGCTCCCAGCTGCATCTCTGCATGAGCCACTGCTCCAGACTCACCTTCTTCCTATCAGGAGTCATGTTCAGATCAGGCACTCCTGAAAAAACAACGAGGAAGGGCTTATCCGAGTGTGGGTGTTCCTTACTCTCATAGACACTTAAAGCAACCTGTTTTCAATGTAAGAGTGAGGTGTGCCTCAAATTTTATGTTTTAAGATGTGTTCCTTTGGGAAGCCTAGCTGTGAGCAAGTCAGTGCATTCCCCCGCTCCTGCCGCCACCGCCGCCACCACCACGAGATCCTGCCTCTGTTAGGAAACCTGCCCCAGTGACTCCTCTGTGCTCTCTCCTTCTGCCTCTAGCCTCCATGAGAACGGCTTCATGGAAGAGCTCGACAAGACTTGGGTGAGGTATCAGGAGTGCGATTCCCGTAGCAATGCCCCAGCAACACTCACCTTCGAGAACATGGCAGGTTGGTTTCTTCCCACCTGATCCCCTGACCTCCCCTTGGGATTCCCAGAGCTTTTGAAGAGGCTGTTCCTGACAGGAACACCAGTGTGGCTTCCCCTTCCACCATACCCTCCATAAACCTTCTTTTAGGGGAAATCTATCTCAGCTAGTGTCAATCTGGGAGATGAATCTCTCTCTCTCTGATAACATAGGGGGGGGGGGGGGACATGTGAGATGATCTCCCTGAGTGGCAATAAAAGTGGGAGCCTGGCACAAAGGACCAGTGCCCATTTGTCCAATGGTTAGCATGGCTCTTTTACTTCTTTTATTCCACAAAAACAGTTGCAAAACTGCACTGGGAATTTGGGGTGATATATCACAGGCACTGGCGAACAGGCACCTTCCACAGCAGGCTTTGCCCTTGTTCAACCAATTGAGCCATGCTGAAAGTTTGTGGGAAGTATATTTCTCTTGAATGCAGTGAGGGCACTTTCCAACGGCACACGGCACAGTTGCAATGTCTGTCTTGACCTTCCCTGTACGGAAGGGGGGAGGAGGGGGGAGGGGCCCACTGGGCTCTGTCCTGCTCTCTCCTCCGTGTTAACTTTCCTGCTTCTTTCAGGTGTATTCATGCTGGTGGCTGGAGGTATTGTGGCCGGGATATTTTTAATATTCATAGAGATAGCATACAAAAGGCATAAAGACGCCCGGAGGAAGCAGATGCAACTGGCGTTTGCGGCTGTTAATGTGTGGCGGAAAAACCTGCAGGTAGGACAGACCGTTTTTAGAGAAAACCTCCAAAACAGGTGCGGTTTTTTTTGTTTCCCATTACTTCACCCAACCAGTGACTACAGTGCTATGTGGGAATAGCACAGGGACAGATTCCCAGCAGCACTCTCTGCAGCCCCCCCGCCCCTGCCCCACCTCCCCACAGGCAAGCGTGTGCCCTTGCTGCTCCGCTTGGTGTTTGCACTCCGTTCCCAACCCCGGGTGCTGCTTTTCCCGGGAGGTGAGTTGTGCATCATTCGAATCCAGATCCATGCCAGGAAATGGCTTCGCCCCTCCCTCTGCCATCTCCAGCCCACGCTCCTGGCTGACAACTGCTCTCCCAGGCGTGGCTCCCTTTCCTTCCCTTTCCCGGCCCATTCCAGGCTCTGATCCTCTGAAAAAACAGCGCGCCCTGAGGCTGAGATCCAGCCGCACTGGGCAGGCGGAAGGCCTCAGGCCGCCCTGCCTGGCTCCTGTGCTGCTGCTAGTTATGTGGGGTGGGGTGGGGGATATTCAAGCGACTGCTAGCCCAGCATATGCCCCCAGCAGAAGCCTTCTAGCAGACACCAGCAGGAAGGGGGGGGGCACGACACTTGTGTGAGCCTGCGTGTACCACGTGTGCCTGAACCTGGGCGGCTACTCCTTTAAGCCTTTGGCACCGCTTGCTGCTGCTGGAACAAGGGGCTGCAAGTGCTGGAAACAGAACCCGAGTGTCAGGCTGGCTCCCTCTTGCACCCTACGCAGCAGCGTCTAGCCTGGGCATGTGCAATTACGGAACTGAAGCCCTAGGGGTGGCAGCTGCTGCATATTATTAACCCTCCACGACCACCCATGCCCGTCTGTTGGCATTCCAAGGAACCAGGACTGGTCAGCGTAGCTAATGCCATTTGGGTTGCTCCCTTTCTGTGGCCTGCAGGGGGCTTAATTTTAAGTCAGAGATTGCCAGAGCTCAGCTGCACACCTGTTCTCAGTGCCAAGTCTCAGCCATGAAACTTGTCAAATTCTAATAATAAAATGTGGAGAATCATCTGAGCATGTGCAGAGTTACTTCCTTCTCTGCCAAATTATTGTAGTCTGCCATCATATCAGGGATTATAGCACAGGGGTTCTGAGCCACCAAGTGCAACTTCAAGGCAGATCGAAGTACCCGGTTCGTTATCGCCATCATCTTTAAAAAATAATGATGATTATTATAATTACCAGGTTCTGTCAAGTAGAGCAACCCTGCGAGCTTTGCTTACGAGTACAGACCAAGCGATGTAAGATGGAGGGCCTTTACTAAACAGCCAGCCGAAGCTCACTGAGCAGTGGATGCAAAGATAAGAAAACCAGACAGACACCTTCCCAAGGGATGGTTTTTAAGCAGGGATGTTGACGAGTCCTTGGTCTCGAGTCACGAGTCTTTGGACCCGAGTCTCGAGTCCGAGTCTGAGTCCTTGGTCCAAAATGGTGACTCACGAGTCACGAGTCACGAGTCACTCCCAAAGCTGACTCCACGAGTCCCTATTAAAATCAATGGGGGTTTCCCCAGGACCGGTGCAAGGCAGTTTGGTAGCACCGGCCCTGGGTTTCCCCCCAACAAAATAAGGCTACTTCGGATGTGTGGCTTAAATAAATTCTAGGCACAAGTGTGCCTTTTTATCTCAAAACTCTGCCGCTGATTTTGGCAAGAACAGACCAGGCAGAGAAACGCAAAATAACCAGGCAGGCAGAGGAGGCAGGGAACCCCAAAGCAGGCAGGCAGAGGCCTTTGTCTTGGACAATTCAAACTGTGGAACTGCACTGGTTAAGAAGAGACCAGGCAGGCAGAGGAGGCAGGGAACCCCAAACAGGCAGGCAGAGGCAGCCAAACCCAAAATGTCTGGAAGGTTGCATTTTAGGAAAATGATTTTTAAAAATAAAATTGCTGTACTTCCTAAAACCTGTCCATGTTGCATTTGAGGAACACGAGTCCTTGGTCCCGAGTCGAGTCTCGAGTCCCATTAGAAATATTGGGACTCTGACTCTGACTCGAGTCAGAGGGGGGACTCAGTCCGACTCACGAGTCGAGTCCTCGAGTCCGAGTCCCCATCCCTGTTTTTAAGAACCCGCAGAAGTCACGTTCCATTGATGGGGAGCAGGAGGGCGAAAGACAAGCTGGCGCATAATCCCATTAGGCAAACTAATACGACACTGAAGAAGCCCTTCCTTATTCCCCCTGCCTGCCTTCCTTTCTTCTCCCCCACCCCAGGCAGTGGTACTGAAGGGGTTAAATCCACAGGGAACCAGAGCACATTAGTCACTGCCATTTTTCACTTGCCAACTTTCTAGAAAAAATCCTTCCCTGGGTCATTGGGGGGGAAAGAATCTTTGGGGCTGTCAGCCAAGCATGCCACCCCGTGGGTTATAAATAAACAGAGAAATACGCTAAAGAGATCCGTTTGACAATGTAAGACTTTTTCACAGGAGGATTCCTCAGACCACTAGTATCTGGTACATTGCTAGAAGGTAGGCAAGTGGAAAGATTTCTTTGTTCAAGAAAAAAAAAACAAAAAGCAAATATATCTATAACGGGTTTTTTGTTTTGTTTTGTTTCCTGGGGAAATCACGGTTTTGCCATGGCTATTTTCGGCAATGCCATGGGAAGGCACCCAAAAAAAAAAACCCAACAAAAAAAAAAACAAATCATCCCATCTCATTCTCTTGCTAGCTTTTCTTTTTCTGTGCATGCGCGCAAAAATAATTGAGAAAAACTGAAAAGGAGGAGGAAATGTATCCCCCGCGCATGCTCCGTGCACCAGTGGGATACATTTTTGGTCACCCCCACCATGGGCTGGTAGAGCCAGACCTGGTTTCACCCTCTCCACTCACAAAGGGGTCCAGGGGGGAAATGGGAAGAATCATCCCGCTGCAATTGGCGAGTCCCCCCCTGTCCTGCCCCTCGCGAAGGGCGAATTCCCCACCTGCTGACCAGGTCTGGCTGCCCCACCCAGCGGCTATCTATTTTTTTCCTTTCGTTCAGTTCCTTTGAGTTCCTGCCATCCCTAACATCATCCAAAGCCTTAACGCTTTGCTTCTTCCCTTTCTTTTCCTCTTTTAAGTTTTAGTTTCAATATATTTTTGTTGTTGTTTTTGTTTTACTTTGAAATACAGTTCAAGCTTTGCGCCAAGCGTCATTGAAATTTTTGGAATACCTTTTTTTTAACATACAATGACCTTCTCTTTCAATGCAGTCCTCTCTCTCTCTTGTGGCCGTAGGATTCACCTTCAGAAAAGGCCCCGAGCATTTTTATTTAGTGGTAGGTGAAAGTGTCTCACCTCTCTCTCTAGTCAGATCAGCTTTGGCAGGAACGGGTAGGGAGCATTCTGTTCACTGAGGGACCCAAGGGGCCATCGGTTTTGGCCATGGCTCTCCTGGGGAAGCCGACTTAGCTCCCGAGGCTTCTGAACTATAACCGAGCAGAAACAAACTCAACTGCTTCCCCCGCCCCGCCCTGCCCCACTCTGCCCTCCCATGCCCTCAAGGGGTTTGTTTCCTCCAGATCTCATCAGAGTTGTTCCAATTTAGACATAGCAGACTTATCGGGCCCCCGGCATATTACTAGAACAAAGCATCAGGGCCATGTGTGCTTTTGGGACAGACATCCATAAGGACATCCCAGTCATTGTCTTGACCACAATTTAAGAAAGAAAAGGAAAGAGGAAAAAGACAAACCAAGGATCGTGATGTGGGGCAGTGTTCATCTAGGTGTAACGGTCCAAGCTACCCACTGGAGATCTAATCGCTTATATACATATTCATTTTAGGATAGAAAAAGTGGTAGAGCAGAACCAGACCCTAAAAAGAAAGCCACTTTTAGGTCCATCACTTCTACCCTGGCCTCCAGCTTCAAGAGACGTAGGTCATCCAAAGATACGGTAAGAGGAAGAAAAACAATTATGCCCTCTTTCTTTCTCTCTCTCTCGCTCTCTCTTTCTCTTCTGCCATCCCATCAACTACCACACACCCATCCCGAAGCTGCCAGTGTAACCTACCATAGCCTCATGTCCGTCAAGAGTCGGTCAGTCAGTCAGTCAGTCGGTCAGTCAGTCAGTCAGTCATTCCCGTGTCCTTCAAAAAGTTTCAAAGCCCGGGAGGGCAAGGAAGGTCTTGACTGCTTTGTAGTGTTCTGTGAAGAGTTTGGAGGTAACAGCACTGAGTTTCTCGTTCTTGGCTTTTTGTTTTGTTTGTTTTGTTTGTTTTGTTTTGTTGTGTTTCGTTTATTTTTTAACTAGATTCTTTTATTTTACTCTACTTGGAAATGTGGCTTAAATTTTCCTTACCTTACTGACGCCAATCTTAAAACAAAAATCAAGTGACTTATCCCCCCCCCCCCCGTTTTCTGAGTGTTCCTGTGCTTCTTTGTCATTGTATGCCTGAAGTGGTCACCCACACACCCCTACTCTTTCTTCCCACCCCCACCCCGCAATTCTGCCCCAGTTTAATTTGGGCAATGTCTCACCTCACTATGGCCCGTGTGTTTATCACATCCTTTACCTGTGACTTTCGTTTGTGGTTTAAAAAGAAAAAAGAGAGAGAGGAATCCTCCCGAATTTAGTCTTCTGTGTACAAGTGACAACAACTGTTTCTGCTTATGAAGTACTTGGGCAGAGCAGTGGAAGGATAAAGTAAAAGATGATTGTGTCGAGTTTTGGAAAGCAAAAGTTGTGGGGGTTTTTTTAAAAAAAAAAAAAATCCAAAACAAAGCCAAACCAAGAAGAGAAAAAGAAGAAAGCCGACCCAATCTGAAACAAAAGCATTATTCCATTTCGACGTAAATTGTCTCCCATAGGACGAGAAGCAGTCCCTCGAAATGCTTGCTTGCTGTAAGCTTCTTGCTTTCAAACGTTCCCTCTGGTGTAGGGGAGGGAGCTGCACGCTCAGTCCGATCAAGGTCAGGGCATCTCCCCGATTGCATGATCCCAGCTGGATGCCACTTATTGCACGTTTAAACGTTTGGAAAGCAGGAAACACAATTTCTGTTTTGCGCTATGCAGCTCAAGGAACTGGCTCACAAAACCGCCTTCTGCTGTGAGCTTAAAAGAGGTTTTCTTTAAAGAAAAAAATTTTTTTTACGCTTTTTACTTTTAGGGGCGGGTGTGGTTTGTTTGTTTTTTTGGTCACTGAGCCTTGGATCAGGTTTGATCAGGAAGGTGTTAAGAAGGGTGGCAAGAGAACACCATCCTGCCAGGGGCACTGCAGGGAAGGTCAAAATGCACACACACCCACTTCTTGTGTGTGCGATGCAGAGGTAAGGGCAGGGATCCGCAGTGGAACATGCAAATCAGAAAGGAGATGCCTGAGCATATGGAGAGTGTATGCCACTCACCAAAGGAATCTCAATCAGCCCCCACCAATCTGAGATTAGGGAAAGGGTGCTACCAGTTAAAGCTGATGATGTCCAGGCAAGCCCTTGCTTTAAAAATCAACTGCTACTGAGAATAGCACCTCCAGAGGGACGAGACTCTCAAAATCTGAAACCGTGTCATGCAACTTGTGCACTCTCTGGTTTGTAAGAGAGAGGTGAATCCATTTTGGGCTATGGCAAGCAGAGCTCTTTTCAAATCCAGACTATTCCTCTCTCATCTGGCTTGTGCCTTGGGGTAGGGTGAAGGTCAAGCATGTTGTCCCATCCAGGAGGATGACCTGGGAGAACTAAGCAGTTTGGTACAGATCAGGATATGGACTTTCTCCTTCTTCTGCCTCATGCTTAAGGACCCCCCCACACCACCACCACCACCACCACCACCACTTCCTTGGAAGAGTGACAGACATCTGCTGGGGACACTTTAGGTCTGGGATGGCATGAATCCCTAGTTGGCAACAGGTTTTCCCACAAAGCAACCGTGAGAAGAGTGTGGTGGGCCGGGCCGATACCTCAGCCCTCCCTCCACAAAGCAGCCTGCCAAACAGTCCTGTCACCACAGACACAGTTTCTCCATGCCTCTTTTGGCAACTGGGAAACCAGCCCGTATCCCTGTATTAGGCACCGGGGCATCTAGTTGCTGACCCCTATTCTACAGCGAGTTGACTGTATTCCCATCAGATCAAAGATAGTAGCATCATGCTCTCAAGGCCAAGATATCCAATAGTGTAGAATTTGGAATGAATAGGTTTAACTGATTGCCACATTTGGGGCTGAGAATTAATTCCACACACACACCTCATGCCAAATTGGCTAAAAACCCTGGTTTCTGTTATACCTCTGCTTTTGGCTCACTTGCAAATGCAATGGTGCCCATCAGGGCAGGCCTTTGGAGCAAAGGTCCTGGGCCCCACTCAGCAGAATGGGTGGGAGGGCTCCCAAACTCAGCTGGGCTGGATTATCAGATTTTAAAGTTTCATAGATGATAGAGTTGGAAGGAGCCTACAAGGCCATGGAGTCCAACCCCCTGCTCAATGCAGGAAACTAGAGGAGGGGTCTCCCATCCAAGTAATAACCAGGCCTGACCCTGCTTAGCTTTCCACGCTCAGACAAGCTGAGCCAGCGTGAGCACGTTAGCATCTAAAGTAATACACATTAGCATCTAAAGAGCCCCCACCCCCACCCCACCCCAAGGCCATTCACTGTAGCATCTGAACCCACTGAGTGTGCATGGCTCACTTGCCTGAGCTGCCTGAAGCAATGTGTCCCACAGTGCTCTCTGCTCCTTGTGGCACGCACATTGGAGTCTGAATTGCCCAAGTGGGTCTGCAGGGCACTCAGGGGGAGCTGGCTGTGACGTTGAGCAGGAGGTTCAGCCAGATAACCTCAGGCCTTTTCCAACTCCAAGTCTCTAAGGGCATGTCTGCATGACAGACTTAAATACTCAATTAGTTGACTGTTCATAGATCATAGAGTTGGAAGGAGCCTACAAGGCCATGGAGTCCAACCCCCTGCTCAATGCAGGAAACTAGAGGAGGGGTCTCCCATCCAAGTAATAACCAGGCCTGACCCTGCTTAGCTTTCCACACTCAGACAAGCTGAGCCAGCATGAGCCACAGGCCTGCCATGGCTTCCTCCAGAGAACCTTGGGAAACGTGGTTTAATGTGGGCTGAACATTTTCTGAGAAGAGATGCTTAGCCCTGCCCATCCACAGAAGCATGTTTCCCAGGGTTCCCTGTGAACATGAAATTACGGTTAAATCTTTCAGGGGAAGTAAAAACTGACCCAAAGCCTTGGGGAGCTCTGGCCAGGGTTCTGTACCCGTTTCCTCTTTCAAGGTCTGTGGGCATTTCCTGGCACAGGGGCCCTCTCCCATTACTTCCTCCATCTCCCACCTTCACCACGCCACGGGGAGAGGTGGCGGCAGACCTTGCAACAGTGGTGGGCAACATACGGCCCTCCAGACATTTTGGCCGACAACCGCCATCATCCGCCAGCAGTGGGACGTGCTGGCTACAGCTCAGAGAAGGTGTAGCCTATAGCCGCTGGAGGGTCACAAATTGCCTACCCCGGCCTTATAAGCAGGGCTGCGCACTACTCTCAGAACGCTGCGCCAGGAAAAGTGGGAACCTGCAGCATGCACAAATCATGCAAGCTGAGCATCTTTGCATAGCCACTGCTGCCGCTGCTAGTCTTACGGTTACCAGGAGGGGCCAGAGGCCAGGCAGTGCTCTGGATGGCCTCCTCTTCAACAGTGAGAAGTCTTAGTCGGCCACCACCTTTGGGCATTGCTCAGGCACTTCCTAGCAGATCTTCTCAATCTAGAAGAAAGTTACTAAACCCTCTGCACCACCACCAACCACACGCACAGAAAACAGAGAAGTTGAGATTTTCAGGAAGCTGAGTTTCAGACCCAGTACATACACAGCCCTGCCTACAGGGAGGTCACCTGCAATGAGAAGAGAGCCAGATTCTGCTTCTCACAAATAGGCTAACTGTCCTTTAGCTCCATTTTGATCCCTGCCCCCATTGGTTGAAGCCTGACATGATGCAAAGTCATAACCACCAGAATTTGCCACAGATGTGCTTATTTCTCAGTAATTGAACAAGGACTTCCCAGTGCTGTAGGGTCAGCTATCGAGATAAGCAAATCACACCCATGCTGACCACCAAGTTTTTAAAACATTAGCTTCGAAACAGACAAAAGCTGCCTCCTTATTTTAGAGGCCATAAAATTCACCCATTTTTTGTGCCAAGCAACCTGACCCACCCATAAAACCAAAATTATGAGAAATGTCAAATTCAGAAATGCTAGTGACAAGATAAAAAGAACTGGCAGGTAAGTATCATATTCAGGACACTGTTTCAGTATACATCACCTAGTTAGAAATGCTTTACACACCATTATACTTTGAATGCTTAGAATGTTAAGCATTTTTGAGCCCCCGTTCAGTTTTCAGTGGGAGAAACAGACGCCAGAGGGCACTGGCGCTATGGAGACAGTCTCCACAACTGAGCAAAACATGCAAAAACATTAATGGCCTCTGTATCGCTAAACATGCTGCCTGCATCACGTATGAAGTTTACCCTCAAAAGAATTCTAGGATGAAATGTGCCTAGCTGCTCTTCTTACGGTGCAATCCTATGCATATTTAGTCAGAACATGCATGTTTAGTCAGAAAAAAGTCCTACAACTCCCAGCGTAGGACTTTTTTTCTGACTAAACATGCATAGGACTAGGCCCTTAGTATTTTATGTTTTTATTTTGGAGGATTTTTATAAACCACCTTTCATCAAAAGATATCAAGGTGGTGAACAATAAATATGTAATAATAAAAACAATAAAATACAATCATAAAACAATAAAAAGTAGTAAAAATGCCAACAACAGCCCATAAAACAGACTGACCAGCTTAAAATGCAATGGGGCAGACAGAAAAGTTTTGACCTGGTGCCAACATGATAGCAACTTTGGTGCCATGCGAAGGGTGTTCCACAAATGGGGTGCCACAAGAGAGAAGCCTCCTTCCTCAGTTTGTTTATTTATTAATAGTACATGTTTACTGTTTAATGTAATAAAATATCTAAGTGGTTGTCATACAATGAGTGGAAGGCACCTTGAGAGAGCCTCCCCTGCAGATCTTAAGAGACGGGCAGGCTGGTATAGGCAGGCAGAGGCGTTCCTGAACTTCCTTCGGGTATTTGGGTCCCCAAGCCATTTAGGGCTTGATCGGTACGCACCAGCACCTTGAATTGGGCCCAGAAGCAAATAGGCAATCAGTGCAGCTCCCTTAGGATTAGTGTAATATGATCCCATCTGGGATGGGATCTCGTTAATTATCTAGGGGCTGTATAGTATACTGCACAAGTTGAAGCTTCCAGGTGGGTCGTCTTCAAGGGCAGCCCCACGTAAAATGTATTACAGTAGTCCAACTGGGAGGTTACCAGAGCATGGACCACTGTGGCCAGACTCTCCCTATCTGGGAATGGCTGTAGCTGGTGAACCAGCCAAAGCTGGTAAATGCGCTTTGAGCCACCGAGGCCACCTGGGCCACAGTGACAGCGCTGGATCTGGGAGTACCCCCAACTTGTGCATTTTTCCCTTCAAGGGGAGCATGACCCTATCTAGAAAAGGCTGCACACTCAATACAAGAACCACCACCTGCCCCCAGGGCCTCTGTCTTGTCAGGATTCAACTCAGTTTATTGGCCCTCATCCAGCCCATTACTGAGTCCAGACACTGCTTCAGCACTTGCGTGGACTCTCCTGACTCCAATGACATGGGGAAATACAACTGGGTGTCATCTGTCGCCTTGGGCAGGGGCGGTTCTGAAGAGCAGGATACAAATCCCTAAGTAAGCATTAAATTAAAAATAATTTATTTACTCAATGTTTTGTCCCTCTTTCTGTACCGATGTTATTCAAAGTGGCTTTACACATTAAAACAAACAAACAAACCCATCCATCAGTATTAAAGCAGATAAAAGACATAATAGATGAAAGACAAATAGTCCAGAAAACAACCACCCACTACATTAAAAGCCAATTAAAAATATACATTTTCAAGTCTAAACACAGGAAGAAAGGGGGCCCGATGGGTCCGCCCATCCCCACTTGAAGTCATCCCATAATTTTGGGCTCCACCAACAAAAAGGCCCTGCTCCTGGTGCTCCCCTGCCACACCTCTGGTGGCGGTGGAGAAACAGAGCACTCCCACAGTCATCACTGGATTGCTTCCATGACCTCCATTTAGTTGTTTGCCTAAATATACTCATGGAGATTTACCCATTATTCCCTTACTTGGATAATAAGAACATCACATCCCCCAAGAATGGAACAGAAGTCCTTCATTTTAGATGCTAAAGATCCAAATCAACCCTTATATTTAACATTTTAAAATTGTTAAAACATTGCAAATATGTCTCTTTCCATCCATATAATTTGAGTTACTTTCCCCCCTTTTTTTCTTTTTCTTTGCAATGGCAAAGTTTGAAAATGAAGCCCTCACCACTCCCCTGGAGGGAAAAAAAAGTTTATGTATCATTTTGTGGTAATATAGTGGCTAAGAGTTGAGGTAATATAGTGGCTAAGAGACGTTCTTCGTCCAAAGTTTACCTCAGCCATGATTTCACTTAGAGTGCAACTGTATGCATGTTGAGGCAGAAAAATTCCTACAACTCCCAGAATTTCCATGCCAGTGTGGCTGGCTGGGGAATGCTGGGAGTTGTAGGAACTTTTTTCTATGTAAACATGCACAGGATTAAACCCGTAGGTCGTGGGAGCCATCTTGACTGACAGCGACTTGTCGCCTCAGCAAGAGATTTATGTTGATTCTATTTCAGGCTTTACTATGGGAGGCATTTTTCATTTGTCCTTAAATATCACTTTCTGCTCTTGATAACAAAATGTTTCTGTCAGAAACAGGAACTGGAATCTTCTTAGTGGAAGTGGGTGTGTGGGCGAGGGAATGCCCCCTTAGAGCTGACTCTTAAAATGTTTTTTTCCGAGGGGATAACCAAAGTCAGCCCTCAGTAAAGATGGATGCAGCATCCTTCTTTGTTTCTTTCCGTTTTTCTTCCTCAAAAGTTGAGATGGGATCCGCACATGTGCAAGCACAGAGCTGTAAGAAGGAAACCCTGAATAAAATAATTAAAGGCACAATCCTATGCATGTTTAGAAAGAGAAAAGAGGCTGGTCTGTGCTGCAGACTGCAACCAAGAGTCTGCCTTCTCTTTTCCATTGGGCGGCTGCTGCGTAGGGCAATAGCCATGTCAATCATCTGCTTCCTTCCTCTCTCTCTCTCTCTCTCTCTCACACACACACACACACACACACACTCACACACATGCGCGCTGCCTGGCTGTGGGCATCACCATTCCTGCCCCTCTCTTCATTTAATCCTTCAGCCCCTGATTGGCTGGGGGAACTGAATATTGCCCACGTGTGTGGCACGCAGGCAATGCAGTCGTCCCTAAGGATGGAATGACCTCGCCCAGCAGTTTCATGCCATTGTTGAACAGCAGGGGGGGGGAAGGATAAAACACTGCAGAGCCCCAAAGCATGACCACCAAGGGGCCAAGTACTAGTAATCTCTCAGCACCACCTTCTGGAAATGGCCACCCACGTAAGGGTGGGGCTGCCGCAAAGGAAAGCCTATCCAGAAGGAGGACATGAATGGCGGACTTGAGGTTGCCGAAAGGAACGAGAGCATCAACAGGGTTGCACTCCCCCTTTGCTTTTCTCGGCAAAGGCCATCCCACAGGGCAACCGAGGCAATCTTTGTACCAAACCCAGGCCTGAACCCATTTTAAACAGATCTAGATCAAGGGAGGGCAACGTCCAAGGGTCCAGCGTTCAATTTCTGCCCCCCCCCCGGAACCCACTGGGGGCTGCACTCACGCCCACTGCCAGGGGAGCACAATCTTGCACCAGAGCAAGGCCTGTCCTTCCCCCACAGGCCTTGCCTTGAAGAGAAAGTGCAGCTTTTTAATAGCCGCTGCTGCACGCCACCAAAGTTCAGCGGCACTTTGGCGATGCGGTGGCAGCAATTTGGGCACAGCGGGGGGGCGGGGGGCACAGAAAAGGATCAAGGCGCATTTGGTGCATGTGTTGCCCACCCGTGATCTAGATCATCGGCTTCACCAAAGAGTGATTGAAGCTGGCTGGCCAGCCGCCACCTTATTGATCGCCTTGCCACTGGCAAATTAACCACTGGCCTACGGTTGTTAGCATTGCCTGGGTCCAGGTGAGGTTTCCTCAGGAGCAGTCAAATCATAGCTTCTGCTAAAGAAGCTGGAAACATGCCCTCTCTCAGCGAGGCACTTGCAGCCCAGACGGACATCCGCTGCCTTCTAGATTTGACAAGCCATACAGGGCCGGGGTCGAGCATGCAAGTGGTATATCCCACCAAGCCAAATACAGGCCACCGAGCTTGGGCTGCCAGACCGTTGTGGCTCCCTGTCCCCCGTCCCAGGCAGATGGCAGAAACAGTTTCCATGAGCCCCTGGTGAGTCGCCAGACAGGGCTTTGTATTCAGTTTGGTGAATCACGTTGTGCGGCTCTGCTCAAAAACATCCATTTCTCTGTCATCTAGGAACCACTCCCTTTTGACACATAGATGAATTGTTTCTAAGGTGTCCTCCAAACCAAGCGTCAAAATGCAGTATCATCCACAGAGAATGCGTTAGGTGCTGTTTCAAAGCAAGAAGAGAAAGAGAGAGAGAGAGAAGCTGCTATTCCACTAGCCAAATCAATACATTTGGTGCTGTGCTCCCTTATTATTCTAGAAGTATGAGCCGTACAGAGAAAGTCTCATAAATAAGGTTTTCTCTGTCATAATACTAGAATTCGGGATCAGCCGATGAGATTGATTTGTAGTGGGTTCTGGGCTGACAAACGAAAAGTGTATTTTTGCACAGGGCAAAATTAACTTGGATTCACTGCTTGGATGAGGATTAGACAACCTCCTGAAGCACAGGCCTCGCTCCCAGTGGCTATCAGCTTAATGGGTCCCATGATTAGAGAGAGTCTACTCCCAAATATCAGGCACTGGGGACAAACAACAGAGGGCAATCCTCAGGCAGCATGGCGTCCTTGTGGATTTCCCAAAGCTCTCCACAGTTGGATCAGGATGCTGCACTAGATGGACCCACCTGGGGTCTGCTTCAGCAAGGCAATGCTTGTGTTCTGATTAGGTACAAAGTCTGCACAGACGAGTAAGTTGTACCCGCTGCAAGAAAACAGGTCCTGCGCCTCCAGGGTAAGCCCAGCCATGTAATGTGGTGCAGCTACCTTGGGACCATCACGACTAGTCAGACAGGCTAAAAGTGGTTCATTTTAAACTCCAGTCCTGAGTGAATAAAATGAACTTGCATGTGTACAGGTTGGGATGGGGAAGTAACATTTTTCATGGGTTGCTCAGTCTTCTCCAGGGCAAAAAGCTGCAGGTTTGTTGGGTGGGCAAGATGGCGTTCTTTTGGGCACCGCAGCGAGGGTAGATGCTCTTTGCAAAACTCGATTTTGCCTTTAACTCTGGAACTGCAGCCGATGCCTCTGTAATAGACAATCCCTTTGACGCGCCTGCTCCCTACAGACAGCCCCGCGATGTCACCACGCCCAGAATCCGTGAGCTGCGGATAGCCCTGTAGAGAAACCCCGGCTTCAGGAGCTGCTCGGCACAGGGTGGGCTCTTGTCCTGAATGTTCATTCACTTTTGTCCTGTATCCAAAGTCCTGTATTGGGGGCGGTTTGTCGTCATGTTCAGGGAGTATGAGGGCCGAGGCAGGGACGGCACGATATAAGGGAAGGGGAGAAGGACAGGCCCAACAGACCATGGGGAGGAGGCGTGGAGGGGGGCGGGGAAGAAACGGATGTGAACCTTCCTTTGGATGTCCAAAATAGAGAGAGAGAGAGAGAGAGTAGGTCCTAAATAGATGGAGTTTGGCATATATCTCCAGGACTGTCACTGGTCACTGGTCGCGGTGGCCACTGGAGCATCCTAGGAGGGGGTTGGCTGGCTGGCCCTCCAGTGCAGTGTGGAAAAAGGGCCACCAGATGCTGTTGTGTAACCCTCCCTGTCCTCCGGGGAATCCCTTAGAGATGATGCATTTCTCTGCTGTCACAGCAGGGAGACCGGGAAGGTGCGAGCCGACGGCAAAAAGAGGTCCAAACCACGGCCCTGGGAATGCCGCCCAGGCCTGGGAACAACAACCTTAAACTCTGCCACGTGGCGAGAAACCACAGGACTAAATTAAAAGCAGGCTTGGGCAGACTGCGGCCTCCAGTCGGGCATGCTTGGGATATCTCACGTGCTGCTGATCTTTGTCAGCTGCATGATTCTGTCCGACGGAGATAAAAAATAATAATGCTACAACAGCAGCGCTCTGACCCTCAGATCCAAATGAGCCCTTGATAGCTATGGCCCAAAGGGCATCCGACACAATACTCAATTCTCTTATGTGTGTTCTTGCCATAAACCATCGCTATGGGGCAGAGTGACGGTTGCTTGAAATTATGTTTTAAAGTGATAGGTTTGGAATTTAAAAATAAATAACTAAATTACATGGCATAGGTAAAGCAGCAGAGATGGGGTGCCGTGTCGCTCCTAAAAGGAGTTTGCCAGCAAAGGACAATGGCAAAACCTGGTTTTGTTTCCAGGATACAATATTCGGAGCAAACCGATTGGCCTTTCCTAAGGGGCAAGCACCAACCCTCCTCCGGCACGGACAGCAGAGACCCAATCACAGGCCTTGTCTCTAACACATGACATATGTTGGCATTTTCACCTTAACAACTGTCTTTTCAATTTATCATAAATCAAACAAACTGAAGTTGCACATTTCTTTACTCACCTGCCACTGAAGCCAAATTCTAGGTCGCTGGAACCAGGAGGGAGGGGGGAATGTGCCACAAACTCCCAAGTGAAAGGAGGCTACAGGGCAGTGGGAGAAATCCATATTTAGCCCCAGCTAGGTCTCCCAATGATAAGCAAACCCCCCTCCTTGATCCCCTGGGCTGGCCTGAACCACTTCCTGGAGCCTGTTTGTTTTGTGCTTCTACCCTGGAAGAGAGACACACACAGGCAGGCGTCACGTTTTGCAGAACGTGCTCTCACCAGAGGTGAGTAGCAGAGATTCCCGGCTCTGGCAGCTGGGCTCTCCGTGGAAGCCTCGACTGCCTCTAAGATCTGCAGCCATTGCATCATCCCTGAGCGATCTCCCATAGGGGCATGCAGTCTCGACTGAGTCAGCCGGTGGCCTGGCCCAGCCCTGCCTGACCCCTGGCCCTCTCTGTCTGTCTGTTTGTCTCTTGCAGCAGTATCATCCCACAGACATCACTGGGCAGCTCAACCTCTCCGACCCCTCTGTCAGCACCGTGGTGTGACATCTGGGTGCCGCCACCACCTGGCTGCAGGCTCAAAAGGGACAGACCAATGGAGACTCTGATGGGCCCTTCCTGGAGACACCAAAGGGAAGCTGTTGCCATCCACCCACAGCGTCTGCATTGCTTTCTTTCCACCTGGCCATTACAGATCCCCTTCTCCCCTAGGCTAGCTGACAGTTGCTGGGGGCTCGGAGTGAACTACAGAACAGGAGGAAGCCTTGGGGCAGCCGGACCCTTCCCACAGAGCTGGTTTTGAGGCATCAGCAGGCACGGAGAAGGCGGTTCGGAGTGGCACGTTGGCCATGCCGAGGGTGGACTGCACATCCCTGTGACTGAAGCGGACGGGGTTCCTTTGTACAGTAATGGGGAGAGAGCCTCTTTATCACACATGCATGCACGGAACCTCCTGCGCCCACCTGATTCCACATGCTTTCCACGCCATGTTAGAGGACCATGGAGGGCCACCCACACCCCCGGTGCTGACGGGGCTCTGTACATAACACTCCTGTGCAGAGGGCCTGCCATCTCCACAGCCCATCATCCCCTGGAGAGAGCGCTTTGGCAGTGCCACACACACCCCCTTCTCTCTGATGATGCTGCCCGTGAACATGCCGCACCACTGTTGTCCTTCCCCTGGGAGGGAGAGCAGGCAGGCTGTCTGCCCCCTTTCCTTTTGTCCAGTTTTTGGCTCGTGAGTGAAAGGGGACTTTGGATATCTCCCTCCCTACTTACCCAGTTTGGTAAAAAAAAAAATTTTTTAAGTGTATTCAGTAGAGTAGAAAAAAAGTTACCAAAGTGAAGATAGATGGAGCCGGTTGGTCTCTGCTGCTTCCTGTTGGCTTTTGGCCTGAAGATTCAGACAGGGAGAGTCCAGCTGTCTGGAAGGGCAGACTGCTCAGTGGCTCCAGGGTCCCCTCTGCACCCTGCGGGGAAACGTCCCCCAGCTGCCCCCCCCCCGAAAGCTTTGCTTCTCCATAATTATGCCTGCCTCCCTCTTTCTGAACGATTGGCTTGTGACTTGACTCCTTTCCTGTCCATCTCTAGGGCCGGGCTTGGGATGGGTTACAGGAACTGCCCCTTCTACTCTGACAGCAGCAGCCCTAGAAAGTAGGTCGATGATTTACGTATGTTATAAACAAGCTAACATCCAGACAAAACACCCTACAGCAGCCTACAAAATAGTTGCATGGACATACGATACTCAGGACTACCCAGTGAGTTTTTATGGCAAAGCAGGGCTTTGAACCGGATGCCTCACACCCAAACCAAACTCTTCCTCCATTGCACTGTGGCAGATTTTACTGCTCTCTGCCTTACGATTCTGCTGGTCCAGGCAGAAAGTCAGGAAAGCAAAAAGTCCTTTAGCTGCTGATTAAATCCCCAAAGAGCAGTTAGGGAGATAGGAAGCCGCCCATGCCAGCTCAAGCTCTGAGGTCCGCCTAGCCAAGTGTTGTCCCCCCTGACTAGCAGCAGTTTGCCAGGCTGTGAAGCAGAGCGGGCTCTTTCCAAGCATCTGCTACCAGATCCTTTTTCTTTTTAAATGGGAGACGCAGGTGCTCTCCCACTGGGCTGGGGTCCCCCGTCATTGCAGCACCACCTCCTGGTGACTTGTAGAAGTGCTAGAGCAGCTCAGGGTAATTTTTCTAGGTTTGCTAATCCGGAGCACGCGATTGCTCCTCAGTACACACAGTCTATTTGCCTGTAGGTTCTGCAGCAAGATACAGGCGTGAGTTGGGACAGACTCTGGGCCCCTTCCTATGCCCTCTCCTAGGCACCAGCGTTCTCCTTTCGGTCCTCTGAAGATCTGAGGCATTTGGACCCGCCTTGCACCAAGTCAGATCTTGAGTTCATCGATCGAGCCCTGCACTGTCGGCTCAGATTGGCAGAGGCGCTTTCTAAGCCCTGCTCTCTGAAATCATGCTACATGGAAAATTCAGAGAATGAACCTGGGGCCTTTTATACGTGTGAATCGAGTTCCCTCCCATGAGCTGTGGCCTTTCCCTGTAACAGGGGCAGACTCTCTACCCTTAGGTTTGCTTGCAACTACAAATCCTGAAGCTCGGGAGATGGGGAATTGCATTGCAAGGTGTCACTAAGCAGTCTGGCAACTAGCCAGCCAGTGCAGGGCCCGCTTCGGACACCTCTGCCACACACAACACAAGTATGATTCCCAAAGAGCAGTGATAGAATTAATCCCCCTTTCAGGAACATGTTGTGAGTTAAGTGGGGTATATCAATAAAATGAGTAACAGTAAAAAGAAGATTACTTGGTGGTGTAGCGTGTGCCGTAGCATCTCCAGTTCTCCACCTTGAGAAAACTCTCATTAATCCAAGCCGCAGGGCTTACTCACCTTCAGGGTCAGAAGAGGGTGAGCCTCAACCTCATCACCTGTCTGCAAAATGGGTTTTATAATACTGGCCCGCCTTCCAGGATTGTTGTGAGGATGATTGAGGTAGCATTTATGTAGCATCTTTCAAGTGCTAAGAGTTATTGGCTGGGGATCCTAATCCATTTTGGCTATTGTGAGTACAGAAGCGAACTGGGGGTAGCCAGATCAAGGTACAAAGAGTTTTCTGTTGTGTACAGAACTCCAAGTACAACCAGTGTGATCCTAGTTTGTTAGGTTTCATATTGTAAGACCTGGGTTCAAAGCCACTTGCAGATACCATGGAAACCCACTGGGTGGCCCTTGGGTTGACCCCTCCTGTTCATTTCTGTTGCCCTTTTTGTTAAAATGGCAATAAAAAGCTGTCAGATTTTGGCCAGCCACATCCACCCAGAGGTGGGCCGCTGGCCATATTCTGCGGCAGCTGAAACTTCCAAACAGTCAACAAAGGCAGGCCCCCACATGGAGTACATTGAATCAGTCTAGCGACCGCATGAAATAACTTCCCTTGCTTTCCGGAATATTGTCCTAGCCTTTTCTCCTCCTCCAGTGGTGATGCATTGTAGAGCAATGCCAGCCTGGGACATATGCGCAAGAGCACCAGCACCGCTGAAGATGGATTGGCCACCCCTTCCCTGCACGCACGCACGCGCACACACCACACCGGACCGGATTCCTCCACGTGCTCAAAGAATGGCAACCAGGTGGCTTCCCCCTCTCCACCTCCGTTCCTGCTCTTTTGATCCATTCTTCCATCTGGATTCTGGTCCAGTTTCACAGTTCTGGACACAGAAGCAGGGCAGGGGGTGACAGCTGTTCTTAGTGAGTTACTTTGCAACCCTATACTTGTCTACTCAGGAGCAAGCCCCTTTGAGTACAATGGGAATTACTCCCAGGTAAGTAAGTATAGCATTGCAGCCCTAATCAGGACTTTTTAAACAAAGTGTGTGATCTTGAGCATGTGCCCGGGGCTGCACTGAGTACTTCTGTAATTAGATGCGTGTATGGATATGGAATTTTTAACTGGGCATCAGCGTCCAATTACTTATGAATAATAATCATATTTATTATCAAATGTACTGTGGGGTTTTTGTAACAGCTAAGGGGTATTCTTCAATGAATTTCATATACCAGCTGCAGTGTGCGTGTGTGTCTCCATTATCTAGATTCAGACTGATGAGGAAAAAACAGGCAGCCTCACGCCGCCCCTGCAAAAGACTTACCTACATCAGCACATGGGAAGAGCCCTGAGGCTGGGCCAGACCAAGGGCCCCCTAGTCCAGCATTCTGTTCACACAGCGGCCAGCCAGCGGCCCTCAGGATCCTGCAAGCAGGACAGGAGTGCAACAGCACCCCCTTGCCCATGTTCCCCAGCAACTGGAGTACATGGGCACACTGCCTCTGACACTGGAGGAAGCACATAGCCAATTGGGAGTAGTAGCCAGCGATGGCCGCCACCTCCTCCTCCTCCTCCTCCTCCTCCTCCTCCTCCTCCTCCTCCTCCTCCTCCTCCTCCTCCTCCTCCTCCTCCTCCTCCATGAACACTAGCCTGTGGGTTCTATGCACACATCAGATTCCCTAAAGGCAGCTCTGTGATCCCATATTTTCTTTTTAAAACAACAACAACAACACAAAATGTGGTTTATTCACCTTCCTGGGGAACACACCTTCCCTCTGTCAGAAGTAAGCCCCACTGAATTTAATGGGACTTACTCCCAGGTAAGTGTGTTTAGAATTGTGGCCTTAAAGGTGGGTGAATGATGCCCAGTGAGTTCTCAGGAGTCCTGGTGGATAAATAAGATTCACAGGGCTGGTCTATGGGCAGCTGGATTCCATCTTTGCAGAAGAATAAATGGTGCAAAGTAAGAGAAATCATACACGTGTGATTAATCTGCAAAATTGTTACAGATTTGTTTGTTTTTTAAGTGGAGGGTGTGCGCAGCCCTGCCCACATGATCCAATATTGAGGCAATGAGATCTACTCTTACCATTGATGGAGAGCATCCTTAAGAAAAACGGAACGCAGATGTCCCGAATTTCTCTGGTGTGCCTGTTGTAGATTCACACTTGCCCCTTTTTTCACATTTTATTTATTTATTTATTTATTTATTATATTTATACCCTGCCTTTTTTCCTGCAAGGAACCCAGGGCAGCTTACATAAATGATCCTCCTCCTCTCCATTTTATTCTCACAACAACCCTGTGAGGTAGGTTAGGCTGAGAGTCAGTGACTGGCCCAAAGTCACCCAGTGAGTTTCATGGCCGAGCGGGGACTAGAGTCCCAGTCCAACACTCTCACCACTACGCCACACTGGCTCTGTGACATACTGTGACAGATTTGTCCTTGTCTAGGGACATTATGATATAGGATTTTTGTTTTTAGATTATTGTGGATCAGCAGGTACATATCTTATGCCATATTTCAGATACAAAATGTCACCTAGGAATTTGTAGGTGTACAACATTCCTGATATTAACACACTGAATGTTTTGATACAGGACTCTGAAATCAGGCATGTCTTTTCATTTTTTACTTTAAAATCTTAAGCAGTTTCTATGTTTTATGATATAAGAGTGTTGCACATACAAAAATACAAAGCAATTGCAAGCAAAACACAATTTAAAACGTTCTAAGTTTAGTTTTAAGAGTATTGCCTTCATTTTAAAGATTAAAGCATCTTACCCATCAGTCAGTCAGGCGATCACTCGTGACCGAGTAAGATTGTCTTCCAGATAATAAAAAAAAGAAAATTTACAAAAAGGAGATTTCCAAAGAAAATTGTGTAGACTCTAGCGATGGGTCCGTAAGTGACTGTGGAGGCCAATTCTAGATCCACACAGCTTCCCACAGTGAGGACACAGGTTACCAGATGGAAGATGGTCCTGTAAAGGATTTACTGGTATTTGACATGCTTTTCGCTTAGCACGTTTCTCCCTTTCACCTTGCACTCGAGCTTCTTCAAAGTCCATAGAACCTTTGTGAAAGGCCAACCTCCAGTTAGATCGTTCATGGGCCAGAGCTTCCCAGTTTTTGATGTTTATATTGCATTTTTTTTAGATTAGCCTTAAGAACATCTTTAAACCTCTTATATTGACCACCGATATTCCGCTTTCCATCCTTGAGTTGGGAATAAAGTAACTGCTTTGGGAGATGGCAGTCAGGCATTCGAACAACATGACCGGTCCACTGAAGTTGGCGTTGAAGGATCATTTTTTCAATGCTAGTAGTCTTTGCTTCTTCCAGTACACTGACATTTGTTCGCCTATCTTCCCAAGTAATTCGCAGGATTTTCCGGAGGCAACGTTGATGAAATCTTTCAAGGAGTTGAAGGTGACGTTTATAGATAGTCCATGTTTCGCAGGCATACAATAAAGTTGGTAATACAGTGGCTTCATAAACCAGTGTTTTGGTCTTCTTACAAATATCCCGATCCTCGAACACTCTATGTTTCATTCGAGAAAACGCGGCACTTGCGGAGCTCAGGCGATGCTGGATTTCACTGTCGATGTTAGCTGTAACAGAAAGATAGCTGCCAAGATAGAGAAAATGATCGACATTTTCCAGTATTGTCCCGCCAAGCTGGATAGATGGCATCACCAAAGGGTTAGCTTGCACTTGCTGATGAAGCACTTTGGTTTTTTTGATGTTAAGTGAGAGACCAAGTTTTCCGTATGCTTCTGCAAAAGCATTTAGGATAGTTTGGAGATCATCCTCTGAGTGTGCGGAGACCACATTATCATCAGCATACTGAAGTTCCACAATAGAGGTTGTAATTACCTTACTTTTTGCTTTCAGCCTGCTGAGATTAAAAAGCTTTCCATCTGTTCGATATATAATTCCCACACCAGTGGGAAGTTTCCCCTCGACAAGATGTAAAATCATGGCGATGAAAATAGCAAATAATGTTGGGGCAATAACACATCCCTGTTTAACACCTGATCCCACTTTAAATGGAGCACCATGAGAGCCGTTGTTGTCCAAGACCGTAGCCGTCATGTTGTCATGGAGAAGTCGCAAGATATTCACAAATTTATTGGGGCATCCAATTTTCATAAGGATAGTCCAGAGAGCTGTTCGGTCTACAGTATCAAAGGCCTTAGCAAGATCAATAAATGCCATATAAAGGGGTTGATTTTGCTCCCGGCATTTTTCTTGGAGCTGACGTGCAGTAAAAATCATATCTACTGTCCCTCTAGAGGGGCAGAAACCATATTGAGTTTCAGGGAGGATCTCTTCTGAAATAGATAGAAGACAGTTTGCGAGAATCCTGGCAAATATTTTACCTGCGGTAGCTAAGAGAGAAATGCCCCGAAAATTTCCACAGTCTGTTCTATCACCTTTCTTAAAGAGGGTGATAATTATGGCATCCCTGAAGTCTTCTGGGATCTCTTCTCTTATCCAGATTTTTTCGATGAGTTTATGAAGATGTTGTACAAGTTCAGGGGGCCCTTCTTTAAAGATTTCAGCAGGAATCCCATCTGGTCCACTAGCTTTGTTAGTCTTCATTTGATTAATGGCTTTTTTTACTTCATCCAAAGTGGGGAGTATTGCAAGTTCCTCTCTAATTTGTTTTTGCGGGATTTGCAAAAAAATCTCATTATCCACCTTAGATTTACGATTTAAAAGGTCATAATAATGCTCTTTCCAACGCAGTGCAATAGACTCTTTGTCTTTTAAGAGTTTGGTGCCATCTTTTGATTGTAAAGGGTTTGTACCATAGGTTTTTGGTCCATAAATGGCCCTTGTGGCCTTAAAAAAGCCCCGTGCATCATGAGATTCTGCAAGTTGTTGAATTTCTTCAGCTTTCTTTTTCCACCAGGCGTTCTTAAGTTCTCTTGTTCTTCTTTGGACCTCAGCCTTTGCACTAGCGTAGATTTTTTTTCTTGGCAGCGCAGTTAATATCATTTTGCCATATTTGGAAGGCTTTCCTTTTTTGGTCAATTATATATTTAATCTCATTATCATTTTCATCAAACCAATCCTGATGTTTCTTAGTTTCATATCCAATAGTTTGTTCACAAGCTGCAGTAATGGAGGTTTTCAGCTTAGACCAATGGTCCTCAATGTTGTCAGGAGGTTCTGTAGGTAGATGTTCCTTAAGAAGTGATTGAAGACGAGTTTGCTTAATAGGATCTTGAAGGGCGTGGATGTTCATTTTACGCCTTGGTTTCCTTCCTTGAAGCCTACGTTGGGGAGCAATGTTGATAACCATAGTGGACCGGATTAGTCGGTGGTCTGTCCAGCAGTCGTCGGCACTCACCATGGCCCTAGTAAGAAGTACATCGCGGCGATCTCTAACACGGACAATTACATAATCCAGAAGATGCCAGTGCTTTGACCGTGGGTGCTGCCATGATGTTTTAAACTTATTCTTTTGTCGAAAGAGCATGTTTGTGATAGTGAGATTATGCTCTGCACATATAGACAAAAGTAAGAGTCCGTTCGGGTTGCTATTACCAACTCCGTCTTTCCCAATAGTTTCTGGCCACACGCCCGACTCTTGCGTTAAAATCGCCCAGGAGGATAATTTTTATCCTCCTTAGGTATCTCCTTAGGTATATGGCATTACTGAGCTTGTAGCAAAACAGAGCAGAGAAGTCAATGTGAGGACCGGTGCCATTGTCCTTCTGAGGACAGGTGTAGCATCCTGTCGGTACTGATGTTGGGCCTCTGTGAGTTCCTGTATTTTCTCTCATGCTTAAATGATTTCTTTTGAACTGCTGATATATGTTTCCTACGAGACAGGAATTTCTCTCACAATTAGTTATTATTTTTCTCAAAGTTTTCATCAATGATTTTGGAAAGTAATATAGGGCACAATTCCATGGGCTGTGCCCTTGGTGCTCATCATAAGCCTCCGAACTTGGAGGCTTATGAGCATCCTATACAGGGCAGGAGGAGAGGCGGAGGCAATCTTTGCCTCCCCATACTCGTGCCCTGCATTTTCACTAGATGGGCCTTTTCCTCTGTCTAGCGAAAGCACTTCCGGTGGGAGGGAGGCTGGAGAGGCCTCAGATAGCTGGCGTCCTGGCATTTCCAGTCCCCTCCCTTCCCCACTGAACCCTCCCCCCCTTTTGCCCCTCTCCAAGGCTGTGTTCCCAACCTCAGAGAGGCAGCTTGTGCGGTACTTTCCACGCTGGCTACAAGAGAGAGGGGGTAAAGTTCCGATTCCCAGCTCCGAGGTCAGTACACTGTCTCCGATCTTGGAGCTGGAAATCCAAAATATCAGATGCTGTCCAGGGGGCATAGGATTGTTCCCATATTTACTTCATTACTTGTCAGCTTTTCTGCGCTACACTTCCCTTCAATACAGGATAACATCTGCTTCTCTTTCATAGGTCCTGTTTACATTCCACAATATTTTGTCATCTTTCACTTCTCTGCATTTATTTATTTTATTTAATTATTATATTTATACCCCGCCTTTTTTCCGGCAAGGAACCATTATTATTTATTTATTATTTGCATTTATCTATCGCCCATCTGGCCGGCAAACCGGCCACCCTGGGCGATGTACAGAAAATAAAACAGAACAAAATACATTAAAACATTTTTCTCCATTAAAATACATTAAAACAGTATAAAATTTTAAAATCTTAGCCCACCCCATATTCCCGCCTGAATAACCAAGTTTTTAATGAGCGGCGGAAGCTCAGCAGAGAGGGGGCATGGCGGAGGTCACCTGGGAGAGAGTTCCATAGTACGGGGGCTGCCACAGAGAAGGCCCTCTTCCTCGTCCCCACCAGTCTAGCTGCTCTGGCTGAAGGGACAAGGAGAAGGCCGTCTGTGGCAGATCTTGTTGAGCAGCCCACTTGGTGTTGCTGGAGACGCTCCTTGAGATAGACTGGACCGGAGCCATATAGGGTTTTAAAGGTCAAAGCCAACACCTTGAATTCAGCTCGGCAAGCAACTGGTAGCCAGTGTAGCTCCTTGAGCACTGGCGTGATGTGATCCCGCCGGCGGCTGCCTTTAACCAGGCGAGCCGCCGCGTTCTGTACCAGCTGTAGCTTCCGAACCGTCTTCAAGGGTAACCCCACGTAGAGCGCATTACAGTAGTCTAGGCGAGAGGAGACCAAGGCATGAACCACTGAAGGGAGCAGATGATTAGGAAGGTAGGGGCACAGCTGCCGTATCAGATGGAGTTGATACAGCGCCGCCCGGCTCACAGCTGCCACCTGAGCCTCCATGGACAGCTGGGAGTCTAGAATGACCCCCAAGCTGCAGACCTGGTCCTTCAGGGGGAGATGTACCACATTCAGCACCAGGCCAACATCCCCTAACCTCCCCTTGTCCCCCACCAGAAGTACCTCGGTCTTGTCGGGGTTCAGCTTCAGCATATTCCTTCCCATCCAGCCACCCACTGACTCCGGGCACTTGGACAGGGTCTCAACGGCCAACCTCGGTGAGGATTTAAAAGAGAGGTAGAGCTGCGTGTCATCTGCATACTGATGACACTGCACCCCAAACCTCCTGATGATAGCTCCCAGGGGCTTTAGGTAGATGTCGAACAACATCGGGGAGAGGATGGAACCCTGCGGCACTCCACAAGTGAGCAGCCGAGGGTCCGAAGCCTCCTCCCCGAGAACTACCCTCTGGTACCTTCCAGAGAGGAAGGACTGGAACCACTGCAATACAGTGCCTCCTATGCCCAACCCCTCCAGGCGGTCCAGGAGGATACCGTGGTCAACGGTATCAAAAGCCGCTGAGAGATCAAGGAGGACTAGAAAGGAGCATTCGCCCCTATCCAAAGCCCTCCTCATATCATCCACCAAGGCGACCAAGGCCGTCTCCGTCCCATGTCCAGGCCTGAAGCCCGACTGGCACGGATCTAAATAATCTTAACATGTGGAATTGTTTAGCCATTATCCTTCCTTTTCCCAACTTTCTTATCTGAAACACATTTTCCTTTTTCCTGAGTTTAGCTGCGAAAATTTCATCTTTCCCATGCCAGGTTCCTAGGTCACTGAAAAGTCATAGCATGTCAGCACAAATGCTTCTGTTAGAATGCCTTTGTTAGAATCAAACTGATTCAACCCTCATACAGGAATATACATTAATATTTTCTTTGTTTCTTTATAAAACTTCTGAACTTATGAGAGAGATACACTTATGAGAAAAATAAGCAAAAATATGAGGAAAATGTGGAAGACCAAGTCACTTTTTATTTTGGATAAATATTTGCAAGGTAGCCTAGATGCAAAGGCTTCTGGGGCAAATTTTCGTAATGCACACAACTTTCCCAACAGAATCAAGCCAAAGAAGGACTGGTTCTTACCATCTTCAGCAGAATCCAGCTGTGCAGAATGCCAATAGGCTAGCCATTGTAGTGATTTCAAAGCCAGCTCCCTCTCCAGCCCACTGCCAAGAGTGCAGATTGGCTCACACATGTGACAATCACAAAGCCACCCCTCTTTCCCAGAGCAATGCATCAACTTTTTAAAAATAAGCAAATTGGCTTTTAAAACAAATGAAAATAAAATTGTGGCACCAAATACACCTTTAACTGGATAAACATGGTAGTTGGCTGAAACGTTTAAAGTCAAATGCCTGTCCAAAGCATGAGAGACAGGACAAAAATCAGCGCTTGAGTCGTAGCCAGGAACGTATGTCAATACAGGAGCAAAAATGGAGGGGGGGGGAGCAGAGATTGCAGGAGGGGAATTCACCAGCTCCTTTAGCCTGGCATCTGTGTATACCTCTGACAGTTGCATTTCCTGTTTTCTGTCTGTAGAGCTACTGTTGTTCTGCCAACTACATCTTTTACCTTTGCCAGTGAATGAATCCTCTTGGAATTCTGCCCTGTAATTCTCTGCACAACGCATTTCAATGCAGAAAACATGAAACCTGGGCTCATCCCCATTTCATGAAATGTGGACGTGGCATAGGCCTCTTCCACTGCTCACATGGGATGTGGAGAATACATACAAAAACTCCCACTTACAAGCAATTTTCCCTCTCCGCCCCCTCTAATATTTGCTCAGGTTGACTTAAGAAAGGTCACCAGTTTTAAACGCCTTCTCAATGGAGAATTTAGGGGGAGAAATGTCTGTGGGAGGTGGAACTGGCTGCCCGCTGATGCCACTCACCAAACCAGGAGGAGCTGGCATGCAGAGGAGCCGGCCGGCCGGCCCTCTTCTCCACTCTCTGCTCCCCTTCGTGACTCATTCCTAGTCATGCCCAGCTCACTGCACTGTTCAGCCTCTGCTCCTCCAAGCACAGTTTGGGGAGTGCGTGGAAGTTGCTAATGTGGTTGTTCAACGTGCCTGACACCTTGACCTAATGCTTCTGAGGATACTCAGAGCCTTTTTAAGGAGAACAAAGGTTTTGCTTTAAAGGACCTAAGGGCAAAGTGTATCTTTGTAATGAGCTTAGGCACATGGCCATTATTAAAGAAACCAGCTCACTGGGAAAGCAAACATAACCAATTTCCTGTGGCTGAAAGCCTGGCAGAAGGGTGGGGTGGGGCCGGCCCTGGAGGCAGCTGGTGGGGGAATGCCCTGGCTTGGAAGCACAGGAGGCCGCTCCGCCTGGGAACCGCAAAGCTTCTCTCCACCAGAGCGCCCACAGTGGGAGAGAAGCAGCGGCAGCAGCAGAGCGGTTTCCCGGTGGGAGAAAGGACGTGGGAGGGTTAGGCCAGGTTTAGTTACGTCCATCCGAAAAGAAGCGGGACTCCCCACCACCACACACGCCCCAGTTCACACGCTGCTCTGCAACAGGTTGCCCTGACCGAGGGAGTGCGGAGTTACATAGCAGAAGAAAGAATGGGGTGGCTTTCCCAGATCACTGGGCTCCCAGAATCAGGAAGCTGCTCAGCCAGCCGCAGTATCCCGCCCAAACTGCTAAGTGTGGAGAGAGAGGTGGGGCGGGGAGAAGAGAGCCTGTGTGGGGGCCCTGCATGCCGGTTTGGGAAGTCGCTTTGCCTGGGAGCCTCCAGGGAGCAAAAAAGGAACCGTTCTGCAATCCTGCAAGGCATCCAGCCGGCATCCACTAATGCAGGGCTATGCAGTGCAGGCAGTCCCCAGGTTACGAACAAGTTCTGTTCTTAAGAATGTCTTTAAGTCAAATTTGTATGTAAGTCGGAACAGCATAGTGTTCTATGTTAAAATCGGCATTTATGCAAATTGCATAAATTACGCCAATTGCGTAGTATACGACGCTATGTACTCTACATAAATGACGTAGCGCCGGGAAACCCAGAAGTCCGTTCTTAAGTATGGGTTGTCTGTAAGTCGGATGTTCTTAACTCAGGGACTGCCTGTATTGAACCAAATCCCATTCTAAGGACTGCATAACATACTCCTCTTGGTACCTCAACACGTGATGACTCTGAGCTGGGCCACACGTTACGCTCATCCAACCCACCCACACCTGTTAAGACCCTGAAGCTTTACTTACACCCAAGGAAAACTAGTGGAGAGGCTTGGAGTGCAGGTGCTGCTCTCAGCTGTACCTTCCCGCACAGAAAAGCAAAGTCCCCGGACTGCCTGCTCTGCAGGATCCAGAGGTGCACATGTGTCTTCGAGGTCTGTGTTTAGATTCTGCTTTTGCCACCGACTCTCTGTTACTGGCCAAATCACTTTCCCTCAAGGGCTAACTAGAAATCACGTTCACCCAAACTACATCTTGTTGTGCTCTACAGCTGTCAAGAGGAGTTGGTGAGGAGCTAGGCCAGTGTTCTCCAACCTTGCGTCCCCAGATGTTTTTGGCCTACAACTCCCAGCATGCCCATGCTGGGAGTTGTAGGCCAAAAACATCTGGGGACGCAAGGTTGGAGAACACTGAGCTAGCCCAAAGCCAGCAGCTTTATAGGACCAGCTGGGACCTTAGTGGCTTCTGAGGATGTCACTGGATCTCTGCTGAGCAGGCAGCTCTAATTCTCCATCTGGCCATGTGCAGTGGGGCAGAAGAGAGGTGCCGAATGAATGAATCCTTCCTCCACCAGCCACGGTTGCTATCGAACCCCCTTCACCCAGGCACATTTCTCTGAAAGAGGCTTAGTTCTGGCTTGGAGCCTGGCTGGGACAAATGTGTATCTGTGTGTGGTGTGTGTGTGTGTGATGTGATCTCAGGGTCAAGGGCCATGGGTAGGGGAGAGGTACTGCCCCCCCCCGCTGCCCACCGCTCTTCCGCTTTAAATAAGCATCCTGATTTACAATTGGGCAGGTTAACACTGGCTTCTGTTGTGGTCACATCTGGTAAAACTCTTGGCTTTCAAGTAAACCAGGAACAACCGTGACACACTGCCCAGGTCCACTGTGGGGGAGTCGCCATCAAGACTGAGGAGGAGAGCGCTCGACAAGTGCCATGGCAAGAGTGGAAGAGCCGCACACGGGGGGCACAGCTTGCCTAGTGTGGGTGCCGCTCTGCACGTCTTGCCAGGGCCCCGGGCTGACTATATGAGACGGCCATCATCCTCGCGTGGGCCACCACCAGCAAGCCAACAAGGATGCAGAAGCAGATGCTGGTGAGGAAGGTGGACGGGCCGATGAGCAGGAAAAAGGCATAATCCTGGAGACGCAGGCCGGGCTCCTGGCAGTGAGCAAAAGAGTCGTTCCCAATGGCCACGATGGGGTATTGGGCGAGGTATGCCGGGCGGCTGCAAGAAACGGAATTCACCTCTAGGGAAAAAGGAGAAACACACACATTCAGGGCGGGCCAGCGTCTGTTACAGCAGGAGGGGCATTTGGCCCAGAGGATTTCTACACTGCAAAGGTAAACCAGCTTGAGACTGGTTTAAACTTTCAAGCCATCTGCCAAAATAATTATGGGGATTGCTACAAAAGATGTTCCTGTACTAGGGCCTTTTCATACTGCCGAGGCACTTTTTTTTTGTAATTAGCTAGAAGTGGAATTAAAAGGGTGGTTCCACATGGCACTTAATTTACTGCTATTTCCCACATATGTATCTTCACACATGGTCGAGATCATAGAATAGTAGAGTTAGAAGGGGCCTATAAGGCCATCGAGTCCAACCCCCTGCGCAATGCAGGAACCCAAGTCAAAGCACCCCTGACAGATGGCTGTCCAACTGCACCTTGAATGCCTCCAGAGTGGGAGAGCCCACCACCACCCTAGGTAGTTGGTTCCATTGTCTTATTGCTCTGACAGTCAGGAAATTTTTCCTGATGTTTAGGTGGAATCTGGCTTCCTGTAACTTGAGCCCATTATTCCGTGTCCTGCAAACTGGGATGATCGAGAAGAGATCCTGGCCCCAGATCTCCCACCCCCACCCCCAGTCTCTTCTTCTGAAGGCTAAACATGCTGAGTTCCCTCAGTCTCTCCTCACAGGACTTTGTTTCCAGTCCCCTAATCATCTTTGTTGCCCTCCTCTGAACCCTTTCCAGTTTGTCTGCATCCTTCTTAAAGTGTGGTGCTAAGAAGTCCTGTTTAACAAAGGACCCCTGTGATACTAACAGTGTCCACCTGGTTGCGTCTGCCTCATTTGTTTCCTGTTAAGTGTGCCCAGGGATTATTAGTGACAAATTGTCCCTGATTGCTCCCGAATTATACACCTGTGATGCCACCTCCCTTGTGTCCTCCAAATCCCTCCTCTAAACCCACCTTTCCTGTGAAGCCGCCTTTGCCAGGCCTCCCTAGCCCAGGGGTTCTCAACTGGGGGGAATTTTAGGGTTTCAGGGGGGGAATTGGGACCACAGACTCAAAACTGTTGGAATACTGATCTTTCTACAAATTTGGAGAACACTGCCTTATTGTATGGCACAGATTAAGCCAGACAACCTTGGAAAGGGGGGAATGACATTCTGACATACGGTGAAAGGGGTGCGTGGGGCAAAAAAGGTTGAGAACCGCTGCCCTAGCCTTTATACCCTGCTGTAACCAAACCCAGGTCGGCGTAACAGTAATAATTGCTTATTCTGCCCAGGTTTCCCCCGGGGCCCGCTTTTCCCGCCCCTTCCTCTGCTGCTGTCTGTCTCTCCTGTGTGGTCCTCCGGGGCCTGTCCTCTCATCCGTTGTAAAGTGCCATTTACGTACATGGTTGGTGCTGTATTCATAATAAGGCTTATGGCAACATCGCCATCAAATTAGAAGTCTCCCTTGTCACTTTGCTCACCCCTTGCCGTTCAGTCAGAGGAGCCCAAAGACATTTTGGTGCCTGATGCAGAGAATCCAAAAGATGCTTCCCACTAGTGGTTAAAAAAAAAAAACCAACCCTCAGCCTCTGTCCTGCAACAGGACTGCAACAGCTGGCACCTGATCTGGAATGTAAAAGTGTGCATAGAGGTGGGGTGGGGAGTGTCTTTATCAGTGGAGGGGGCACACAGGAGATGAGGGCTACGTTTTCCCTCTGCCCTTGGTCTGTGGCTCCAGCAACTTCTTTCCCTGCCTGGCCCCGAGGCTGGAAGTGAGCCAGGAAACGAGAAAAGTCACTAGAGCAACAGACTGAGGGGAGATATGGCCCAAGAGCATGGGGTGGTGCTGAAAACTTGGAATCGGGCAGAATATAAAATGTTGAACTCTTTTTGCAAGCTACTTGGAGATCAGACTTTTCCTCCCTCCCTAGGTCGTCCCACTCACCTGGGACTTTGTCCATGTTGCTGATGAGCCATTGGAAGAGGGGCTGAATGCTGCAGGAGCAGGCCCAGGGGTTGTCATCGAGCTTGAGGTAGCGCAAAGAAGGCAGGTTCTCGAAGGAGCCGGGCCAGAGTGAGGCCAGGGCGTTGCCATGCACGGACAGGCCCTGGAGGCGTGGCAAGCCCCCGAGAAGCTCTGGGTCCAGCTCCTGGAGCTTGTTGTGCCCCAGATTGAGCGTGATCAGACCTGGTACAGGGAGGAAGGTCTCCGGCTGCAGGATGCTCAGGTAGTTCCCACTCAGGTCCAGCTCCTGCAGCTGGCTAAGGCCGGCCAGGGCTCGGCGGTGGATGTTCACCAGGGCATTGCTGCGAAGGCTCAGATGGCGCAGGGCACTCTGGGCCACAAAGGTGCGGTTCCGGAGGGTAGTGATGCGGTTGTAGTCCAGCAGGATGCTGGTGGCATTGGCCGGCAGGTTGTCAGGCACAAAATGCAGCCTGTGCTCCATGCAGTTGACTTCCCCAGAGGAGCAGCTGCACACATCTGGGCAGCTGGAGGAGGGCGGCAGGCACAGGAGAAGGGCGACGGTGCAGATGACAAGGGTCCGTGGTCTGCTTCGGCAGTCAAACGTGCCGGAGCCCGTGGCTGGCAAGAGGAGCTGGTTCCCCCTGTGCCAGGCCATGAAGGCGACTATTGTGTCCTCTGAAGAAGCCTCTTCATCCCTGTCCTGACTCCTGAGCCAGGCTGCACCGTCAGCAGCACCACCTTTGCTAGCCCCAGGAGTCCAGTGCAGCCCTCTGGCCAGGACACTGAGATGGGCAGCAACTTAGATCCCTCCTCAGCAACTCTGCCTGGTTCCAAAGTTTCACACAGCAGCCTCTGCTCTGCACAACTCCTCACTCCTCCCCGGCTCTTCTTCAGTGTGCAGTTAATGCTGGGTGGAGCTTTTGCTCTTCCTTAGCAAATATTGTAACACAACAGCCTTGCCTGCCAAGGGGCAAAGCCACAACTTCCTTGTGGGCCCGGCCTGTCTCCTGCAAGGGAGCCAGGCCAGGCCATCCTGGGACAAGCAGGCACTCAGGCTCACCTGGCACTGCCAGCCCCCTTCTGCTCCTGCATGAGCCAGATGCAGGCCAGGGGAGTTGGGTGGTTTGCTTATTGGCACATGCTGTTTTTCCCTGCCCCCTTCCTCCGAGGAGTGCCCAGGCAGTGTTTTAGACTCACAACAAGCCTGTAAGGTAGGCTGGGCTGGGACATGCAGACATTGCATGGCTCAAGACCCAAGGAAAGCTCTCCACGCAAGGTGCAACGGGTGCGCGGGATTCACTCCTACAGGTGGTGGTGACAGCTGCTGAGCTTAAGTGTTGGGCTTGGGAGGCACTGTATTGCAGTGGTTCCGGTCCTTCCTCTCTGGAAGGTACCAGAGGGTAGTTCTCGGGAAGGAGGCTTCGGACCCTCGGCTGCTCACTTGTGGGGTGCCGCAGGGTTCCATCCTCTCCCCGATGTTATTCAACATCTACCTCAAGCCGCTGGGAGCTATCATCAGGAGGTTTGGGGTGCGGTGTCATCAGTATGCGGATGACACGCAGCTCTACCTCTGTTTCAAGTCCTCACCGAGGTTGGCCGTTGAGACCCTGTCCAAGTGCCTGGAGGCAGTGGCTGGCTGGATGGGAAGGAATATGCTGGAGCTGAACCCCGACAAGACCGAGGTACTGCTGGTGGGGGACAAGGGGAGGTTAGGGGATGTTGACCTGGTGCTGAATGGGGTACATCTACCCCTGAAGGACCAGGTCCGCAGCTTCCATCCTCTCCCATCTGATACAGCAGCTGCCGCCCGCTACCTTCCATAATCACTGACTCCCATCAGTGGTTCATGCCTTGGGGTTTCTCCTCTCGCCTAGACTACTGTAATGCGCTCTACGGGGGGTTACCCTTGAAGACGGTTCGGAAGCTGCAGCTGGTATCAGAACGCAGAGCGGCTCGCCCTGGTTAAAGGCAGCCGCCGGCGGGATCACATCACGCCAGTGCTGAAGGAATTTGCACTGGCTACCAGTTGCTTGCCGCCGAATTCAAGGTTGTTGGTTTGACCTTTAAAACCCTATACGGCTCCGGTCCAGTTTATCTACAAGGAGCGTCTCCAGCAACACCAAGTGGGCCGCTCAACAAGATCTGCCACGGATGGCCTTCTCCTTGTCCCTTCAGCCAGAGCAGCTAGACTGGTGGGGACGAGGAAGAGGGCCTTCTCTGTGGCGGCCCCCGTACTGTGGAACTCTCTCCCGAGTGACCTCCGCCATGCCCCCTCTCTGATGAGCTTCCGTCGCTCATTAAAAACCTGGTTGTTCAGGCGGGAATATGGGGTGGGTTAAGATTTTAAAAATTTTATATTGTTTTAATGTATTTTATTGTATTTATGTATTTTATTGTGTGTACATCGCCCAGGGTGGCCGGTTGCCGGCCAGATGGGCGATAAATAAATATTAATAATAAATAATAATAAATAATTAAGTGGGGTCAACAATACCACAAGTGAGAAGGATCTTGGATCACAAGTTGAATATGAGCCAGCAATGCGATGTGGCTGCAAACAAGGCAAATGCTATTTTGGGCTGCATTAATAGAAGTATAGCTTCCAAATCGCGGGAAGTGATAATTCCCCTTTACTTGGCACTGGTTAGGCCCCATCTTGTGTACTGTGTCCAGTTCTGGGCACCACACTTTAAGAAGGATGTAGACAAACTGGAGAGGGTTCAGAGGAGGGCAACAAAGATGATAAAGGGACTGGAAACAAGGCCCTATGAGGAGAGACTGAAAGAACTGGGCATGTTTAGCCCTCAGAAGAGGAGACTGAGGGGAGATATGATCACACTCTTCCAATACTTAAAGGGTTGTCACACAGAGGAGGGCCAGGATCTCTTCTCTATCATCCCAGTTTGCAGGACACGGAATAATGGGCTCAAGTTACAGGAACCTAGATTCCACCTAAACATCAGGAAAAATTTCCTGACTGTCAGAGCAATAATAAGACAATAGAACCAACTACCTAGGGAGGTGGTGGGCTCTCCCAATATGGAGACATTCAAGAGGGATGCTTTGACCTGGATTCCTGCATTGAGCAGGGGGTTGGACTCGATGGCCTTGTAGGCCCCTTCCAACTCTACTTTTCTGATTCTATGATTCGGTTCATGAAAGGGGAGAGGCCTCTTACATGGAACCTCATGATTCAGAGGGAATCTACCTTGGGTAACAAGGAACAGTGGAGGCCACCCACAGCTGCTTGTGAGTGATTGTTGTTGATTGCTGCTGAACTAGTTGGACTTTTGGTCTGATACAGCAAGGCAACTTTTTACTAAAGGTCGGCAACCAGCAGCCCCAGGGCCATTTTTAGTCCTATGAAGGGTGTCCCCTGGACTGCCCATTGCCAGCCTAGAGATGAAAGAGTGCTGTGGGGGACATGATGGGCTGTGGCAATGCCATCACTAAAAAGCCATCTTGGAGATGGGGCTGATGTCTTGGTCTGCCCCCTTCCACCCCCTTCTCAAACGGGGACCCCTGGTGAAATCAAAGTGAGTAACTAGCAGAAGAGAGCACACAGGAGGCTGCAGAGAAAGCCTGGCTTCTCCTCAGCTTCAGGAGTGAAGTGACAGCTGTGCAGAGCAACAAATCAAATGTTGGCTCAGCCATCCGCTTTGCCCCTTCCTTCCTGCACCAGGTAAGCTGTCTGCCTTGCAAAGGAAAAAGCAAGGTAAGTACGTTCACACCTTTATCATGCATGCTGCATGCATCACCTTCTTATTAGTGGGGGAAAAAATAAAGTGCAAAATGATTCCAGATATTGGGGGGGGCTTCAAAATCATAGCCAGAAAAGTAGGTGAAGGGGCTACAGGCATCGATCCAACCCTGCTCAATGCAGGAATCAGGTAAAAGATCCCCAGAGGCGAGTGCACCTTTCTTGGTAACATCATGGGGAACAGTCAATCGGCAATGTGCACAGCCAGATTCTGCTTCAAACCTGCGGAACAGAGGCAGGTGTGGGGGGGGCGAAGGGGGCCAGTTCCCATCAGAGCGTAAGTCTGGAGGGGAGAAGCTACAGGTGGGCTGAACGCAGCAAGGGCGCTTCCAGAGTGGCTGACGTCTGCCCTTCGTCGTTGGGCGAGGGTCTGTGCAGTGTGCATCCAGGCACAGATACCCCAATGAAACAGAAATACAAGTGAAATGCAATCCTCAACAAAGTGTGAGGGGAAAATCCCAAAAAACTTTTATTGGCCCTTTCCTTCCTTTTTCCAGGATGTGAAAACCTCACGGGTATTTGGCATCATAAATGATTCTGGACGAGTCTCCTCGGTCCCTTTCGTCTTCTGAGGTGAGATTGAAGGAGTGCGACACCTTGAACTGGATCATGGTGATGAGAGCCAGCTCCTCGGGCTCCAGGTTGCTCATGCCGGCCTCTGGGCAGGGAGGGAGAAGAGGCACTGGCTTCCTGGCTGCAGCACTGCCAACCCTTCAGAGCCCGGCCTGATCCTGCAGCTGTTGCAGGCGAGGCGAGGAGTGGGCAGGATCACCGGGTGCACTGCTAGGGCCCTTCCCACCGGTGCAAAAGGAAGACTCAGCCCACAGAGGATGCTCCCGCCCACGTCTTCCCGGCCGCCCAACTCACCGGTGCAGGCAGGCAGGCAGGACGAGCAATTACTCCAGGCGGTCATAACCCGGCAGTCATCCACACAGGTCTGCACCGGGACACCGCAGACTGCAGCAAGAAACGCCACACCGCTGTTTGTCCCCGGTGCCAAAGCCGTGTCCCATTCCTGCCCAAGCTTCCTTTCCCTCAGTCGGTTGTATACCAACCTTCCTCCCCCCTCAAAGCGACTTGGGAACTGTAGTTCAGCGGGGGAGCCGGAGACCCCAGTTCCTCCATAGCCTCACCACACTTCAGTTCCCAGGATTCTGGGGAAGGAGTCATGAGACAGTTGAGACCCATCTGCTTATAGTCCCGATGCGCAAAGAACAGGCTTGGCAAAGCCACTCCAGTCACGCTGGTGGAGACGCGATCTGGCCGTGCTTCTGAATACATCTCTGACAGGGCTTGGAGGGCTTTTGAGCCCTGGCCCTGCGGGCGACTCGGCGCCCTCCAAGACCTAGGGCAGGGGCTGCCCCACAGCTCTGAAACTCTGTTTCCCAAAGAGCTCCTCAACTCCTGTGGAGCACCTTTCCAGCATTGCAGAGCGAACCCAGAGCCAAGCCCCAGGAATCCAGAGGGCTGAAGGCCAATCAGAAACTTCAGTCCCCACGAAGATCTGAGCAGCCGCTCACTTCAGGCATGGCCAAGCGCCACACCCTGGGAGCCATACGGCCAGCTGAAGCCGAGGCACCTGTCGATCATTAACTGCTAACTGAAAAATGGTTTTGCTTTTCGAATATGTTTCCGAAGAACGATGGAAAAGTTACCCAAGAACCCCAGCTGCTCCCACCGACATGCCAGTCTATATACCTCCACCCCGCTCCCCTGACTCTTCATGGCTCAGCAAGGGAGCATATTCCCAGTGGAGGAAGCTTTTCAGTCTGCACCGTGCCATCTGAGCCACTCGATGAATGCAGCCAGTCTGCCAGCTCTGCGGCAGGGCCTGCCCGGTTGTCGGCAACCCCCCATTTTGCAGGCACAGGCCACTGAAACGGGTGTCTTGAGCCGCTGGCTGGAGGTCTCCAAGAAAGGCCCCCATGATAAGGTCCATACTGACGACTGCCAGCCCAGCCCGGCCAGCCTGCCCTCAGCATGCCCTCACCTTTCTCAGCGGTTGTCTGGAATTTGCCACTGCAGTCACATGCCGGCCGTGGTGGGTGTGCCAAGGCCCTGCGGCAGTCTGGGCCACTGAAACCCTCCGCACAAACTGAAAGAAAGCCAGGTTATGAATGCAGAGAGGCCCAGGCCCAGAGGAAGAGCATCGTGGGCCCAGCACCCCCCGCAGTTCTCTCTGCCCCACCCCCCCAGCCTGGTGCTAGCTGATGCAATGTTCACAACCAGCCTCTGACTTGGCCTGGAAGGGGTGATTTTTGTAGCATGGCCCCCAAGCAAAGAGGAGTTTAGGGAAGCCGATGGGGGGGGTGGGGGTGGCGTCCTACACAATGGCAGAGATCAGGAATCGTTAGGACTGCGGCGCTGGCTGGCGGACTGACAGGCTAGGGTAGGTGTGCCACCAGTGGCTCTGTTCTCGTAAGGCGGTGGACTTGCAGAGATTCCTCTTTTCTCTCCCCCCCCCCAAACCCCCACACTCACTGGTCCAGACGAAGAGCGTAGACTCTGGCTTAGAGACAAGCCCATCCATGGAGCTGATCAAATAGAAGCCCATCCCTGCCTGGAGGACGGCGGCACACACGTGGCGCTGCAGCAGGACACTCCTGCTTGGCCTGCGCCAGGCTCTCCACGGAGGGGAACAGAAGCCCCGGCTCTCCCACCGCGCCGTGGCCAGGCCACTTATCAAACCAGTCCATGGCTAGGAAGGGAGACACGGCCAAGTCAGGTGGGTGTCCCGTGCTAATGCTGCAGGATTGGAATACTGGCCACAACGGCTAGTTCAGGTGACTATTTCAACATTTTTTAATTTATAAAAGTATTTATGTGCCGCTTTTCAGGCCTAAAAGGGGGGCCTAAGTGGCTCACATAAAAGCACAATAAAAGCCCACGAAAATTAATCCGTCTAAAAAACGGAAGAAAACGCCAACAGAATCAGCAAGGGAAACTAACAAGTTTACAGATTAAAAGCTAGGCAAACATTTTAAACATCTTAACAGAATTATCTGTTGGCCAAGCAAACCTCTCCACGGAGGGAGTTCCACAACTGGTGCCACAACAGAAAAGGCCCCATCTCAGAGGGGGAATGCAGAGCACGGCCTTTCGTGTGGAACTCAGTAGGCGGTCAGGAGCATCCCACCCTGCCCCACCTGCAACAACTTGGAGGGGACTATAAAGATCCGGCCCCAGCTGACCTGGGCTTTTTCCAGCAAGGAGAGGAAGCAAGCAAGGCAAGTGGGACCCAGCCCTGGTGCTGCTGCCTTGCTGGAGGCCAACCCCACCTGTGGGACTGCTGGCTGCCTCCTGCAGGACCGGGCCCAGCCAGGAGCCACCTTCCCCCACCTGCAACAACTTGGAGGGGACTATAAAGACCAGGCCCCAGTGGGGGCGGGTCTGCCGCCAGCGGGGTCGCTGCTGAAGGGGCAACACCAAAGGGGGCCGCCCCTTTGGGGGAGCCACTTTGGGGGTGGCACGAGGGCATGTCTCCCTGCTGATGGGGATATAGGTGGGGCTGGGAGTTTTAAGAGGCCCTCCCTTTTTTTGAAGGGCTGGGGGTTTTTAGGGGTTGATTTTAGGGGTGGGTCTCCCGCCTGATTGGCAGAAGCGAGGGGGCATGTGTCTCTCTCAGGGAGATAATGGGGGGAGTTCTGGGGGGCAAAATGTACGATTGTTGAGCAGCAGACGCTGGCAGAGTGCTAGGGGCAGGCCACGCCGATTAAGGGGGACAAGGGATCGATGCTTAATACCTATCCCTTGTTCCGGGCCTGCCCAGAGCCAAGGGATAACTGGGGGATGTGTGGCTCCTCCCCCCGCCTTGCATTTGCTGTTGTGCAATGCCAGGTCCGTTACCCAAAAAACATCTCTCATCCATGACTTGATCCTGGATGAGGGTGCGGACCTGGCAAGTATTACGGAAACCTGGCTGGACGAGGCCGCTGCTCCAACTCTGGCGGCCTTGTGTCCGGCCGGTTTCTCGTATGCCCAGCAGCCAAGGGTTGGGGGACGGGGAGGGGGAGTGGCTGTTATCCACCGGGAGTCCTTGCTCCTTACCAGACTCCCTCTCCGGGAGGAGGCCAATGGCAGACCGGTTTTGTGGGATCGGTTCCAGCTTCTTCCTTCTGATGAAGTGGACAAGGTGCTTTCATCTGTAAGGCCGACCACCTGCTTGCTTGATCCTTGCCCATCCTGGCTCATAATGAGCTGTAGGGAGAGACTGGGTGAGGGGATCAAGGCGGTGGTGAATGCCTCCCTCGAGGAGGGAGTGATGCCATCAGCCCTCAAGGAGGCAGTAATAAGACCACTTCTAAAGAAGCCCTCCTTGGATCCCCAGGATCTAAACAACTTTCACCCAGTCTCCAATTTACTATTTCTGGGCAAGGTGATCGAGCGGGTGGTGGGTACTCAGCTGAAGGCACACTTGGATGAAGCCGATTATTTAGATCCATGCCAGTCGGGCTTCAGCCCTGGACATGGGACGGAGATGGCCTTGGTCGCCTTGGTGGATGATATGAGGAGGGCTTTGGATAGGGGCGACTGCTCCTTTCTAGTCCTCCTCGATCTCTCAGCGGCTTTTGATACCGTTGACCATGGTATCCTCCTGGACCGCCTGGAGGGGTTGGGCGTGGGAGTCACTGCATTGCAGTGGTTCCAGTCCTTCCTCTCTGGAAGGTACCATAGGGTAGTTCTTGGGGAGGCAGCTTTGGACTCTCGGCCACTCACTTGTGGAGTGCCGCAGGGTTCCATCCTCTCCCCGATGTTATTCAACATCTACCTCAAGCCGCTGGGAGCTATCATCAGGAGGTTTGGGGTGCAGTGTCATCAGTATGCGGATGACATGCAACTCTACCTCTCTTTCGAGTCCTCACCAAGGTTGGCTGTTGAGACCCTGTCCAAGTGCCTGGAGTCAGTGGGTGGCTGGATGGGAAGGAACATGCTGAAACTGAACCCCGACAAGACCGAGGTACTGCTGGTGGGGGACAAGGGAAGGTTAGGGGATGTTGACCTGGTGCTGAATGGGGTACATCTACCCCTGAAGGACCAGGTCCGCAGCTTGGGGGTCATTCTAGACTCCCAGCTGTCCATGGAGGCTCAGGTGGCAGCTGTGAGCCAGACGGCGCTGTATCAACTCCATCTGATACAGCAGCTGTGCCCCTACCTTCCTAATCACCTGCTCCCATCAGTGGTTCATGCCTTGGTCTCCTCTCGTCTAGACTACTGTAATGCGCTCTACGTGGGGTTACCCTTGAAGACGGTTCGGAAGCTACAGCTGGTACATAATGCGGCAGCGCCGCCAGGTTGACATCACTCCAGTGCTCAAGGAGCTGTACTGGCTACCAGTTGCTTGCCGGTCCGAATTCAAGGTGTTGGTTTTGACCTTTAAAACCCTATACGGCTCCGGTCCAGTCTATCTCCAGCAACACCAAGTAGGCCGCTCAACAAGATCTACCACAGGTGGCCTTCTCCTTGTCCCTTCAGCCAGGGCAGCTAGACTGGTGGGGACTAGGAAGAGGGCCTTTTCTGTGGCGGCCCCCGTACTGTGGAACTCTCTCCTGAGTGACCTCCGCCATGCCCCCTCTTTGCTGAGCTTCTGCCGCTCACTAAAAACTTGGCTGTTCAGGCGGGAATATGGGGTGGGCTAAGATTTTAAAATTTTATACTGTTTTAAATGTATTTTATCCTGTTTTTATCTTGTGTACATCGCCCAGGGTGGCTGGTTTGCCGGCCAGATGGGCGATAAATAAATGTAAATAATAATAAATAAATAAATTTGAGAGGGGCAGTCCTTCAAATGTCCTGGTCCCCATGCTATTTATTTAGGGCTTTAGAGGCAAGAGCCAGCACACGGGAAGGAACTGGCAACCAGTGCCAGTGAAATGAAACTGGGGTGACACGATCAGCAAAGCAGGATCAAGAGCAGTCTGGTTGCCCACAGTCTTCACCAGCCAAACTGCTCTTCAGGGGCAGCCCCAAGTAGAGCACAGCACAGTCATTCCGCCTGGGTGTGTCCTCAGCAGACATGATGGTGGCCAGAGGGGCCTTACCTAGGAAAGGATGCAGCTGGTGCACCAGCCAAAGCCAAATGCTTTGATTCTACGTGTAGGTCTTTCGCCTCAGGCTCCAATTGGTGGATCTCAGGATTCTAATAGAAACCCAAAGTAGATCCTGCAAGCCTGAAGGATTGCATTAGACCAGAGTTCCCCATTCCAGATACAATCATGCCTTGGACTGAGAGCATAATTCGTTCCGGAAATGTGCTTGTAATCCAAAACACTCTTATATCAAAACGAAATCCCCCCAAAAAAATTTGTAGAGATTTTTAATTTAAGCTGTACTACAGTACTTGTATTGCAAGACGTCGCTTGTATATCAAGTTTAAAAAAATTAAATAAATATTTTAAAAATTTGCTTGTCTTGCAAAACGCTCTCAAACCAAGTCACTTGCAATCAGGGCCAGTGCTACCATTAGGCCAACTAGGCAGCTGCCTAGGGCGCAGGGCTAAAGGGGGCGTCAGAAACGCCTTGGGGAAAAAAATACAGGGCTCAAGTGGGAAGGGGGGGCACTAAATATCTGATCTTGCCTAGGGCACCAAACTGCCTTGCACCTGCCCTGCTTGCAATCCAAGGTATTACTGTATAATGGCCAACTGTGGTTTAAGTCAAGGAGGATGTGAGTGCTGAGGAAAGGAGGAAACAAGCAAGGGTCACAGAAGGAGCACACGGTCCTGCTGCTCCTTCCAGGCTGCTAAATGATGGTCTAGCAAGCCAGGATGGAGCACCTGGGCCAGGCTAGCCTTTCACATGGCCATGGGTCTGCCTGGCTTCCCCTCCCAAACTACTTTATCCGTGTGGGTGCAAGAGGAACCATCCAAGGAGGAGGGAGGGGGAGGAAATGAAGGCAACAGCATGTTGGAAGAACTTGCAAGGTACTCACCTGTCGTGAGTACCTGATCCTTGCCTGTCGTGGTTCTGCTGCCTTCCCCGGGGACAACACCTGCAGAAACCCACCCTGGTCCCGACTCCCTCACCTTCACTGCACTTGCACAGGAAAGGCCTCTCCTCCTTGCAACTGGCATCACGGAGAAGTCCAGCCGCCGTGTCAAGCCACACACAGTCCTTCCAGCCACCATCTGCCAAGTCATCCTGCAAGTACCTTTTCCACACAAGCAAAGGGAAGAGGTCACCCATGCTCCAGGGCAGCGGCGGGTCCCAAGAGCCCCCTTTCCAAATGGCAACACCCCTCGGTGGAGAGCGCACCACGGCTGAGGCTCTGCAAGGCTTCCCAGCTAATATGCTGGCATTCTAGACTCGGGGCCACTTCAGAGGGGACAGATGTGCACATGTGCTATGTGCAGTTTGCACACATGTGCGATTGTCACACTGCGTGGTCCCCTGTTCTCTGCCCCTTCCTTTTGGTGCAGTGCCCATTCGTAGATCCGGCCTCCAACACTGTATGCCGTGGCATGGCGACGTACCACAAGAACTACACTCATGGCAGGCTCTTCTCTGAGCCCACAGAGGCTGTGCCTCTGTGTGAGTCAGTGCTCTGGGGATGGACAATTCTGTCACATCTCTCTTTCTCTGTATCAGGTGCAAATGGCTATTCTGCCACTCTTGAGACCTGGTGCTGCAGAATTATCTGCTCATTGCATCTCTGCATGAGCTGCTGCTCTGAGCTTCACTACATCCAAGAAGCTTCTGCTGGGGGTGGATCACTCTGCCACATCTCTGCATTATGCCATTGTTCATTCAGCCACTCTGGATGGATCAGAACCATCTGCTCCTGGAGGAAGCTGTTGTTCCTGACCTCTCTGTATCAGTCGCTGCTCAAGGCTTCCTGCCTTCCTTCCTTCCTTCCAATCTGGTGGCAGGCTGAGAACAGTGACTCACACAGAAACCCTGGGCAGGGGGTGGTGGTAAGCCTTCTTCTTACACCCTGAGCAGTAAAGGTTTTCAGGGATTGGAGTGAAGTATCTGGTCTTAACACCAGAGGGAAGGAGGAAGGGTGCCTCCTGCCTCGGTTCCAGACGTTTGGGAAACTCTGCCTGAGAAGGTAAGCCTCTTTGAGCAGAGGCTTGCCCTTTCTTGGGCTCTCTGTGAACTTTCAGCAGGACACCAAATAGTAAGCAACCATCCTGCAGGCATTGCCTTGCCTCTCGCTGCCTTTCCTCCTCCTCCTCCTTGCAGGCAAAGATCCCGGGCCGGGGTAGGTGAGAAGCCAGCAGGCAGCACCAGCTCGGTCCCATCCTTCCTGCCCCTGGATTTTCCTCCTTGTTTTGTTTTTCCTCCCTGTCCCCAGCCTCTTCAGTGGTGAGATTTGAAACTGAGCCACAACCTTCCCCAGTTTATTTTGTGGGTTTGTTTTTTTTAAAAGAAGAAAAACCGGCATTGGCCTTACACTAGCATGTTTCCTCCCTCCACTGTCTCCCTCTGCTCAAGCGAAGCAGTCTCCTCCTCTTCCTCCTCCTCCTCCTCCTCCTCTTCCCTCTCCTTCTGACAAGGCAGACGGGCACTGTTAATGCCAAGAAGTTGGGGGGGGGGACTTGTTTTGCTCTATGAAAGCACAAAAACCTATAGAACCCCAAACCCAAAGCAGCCTTGGTGTCAGTCCAAATCCAGTGGATGAGCAGAGCATCTGATGTAAACAAGGCATCTTCCACCCCAGCTAGCAAGGCCGGCTTTTTCACTGGGCTGCTCCTGTCCAAAGAACAGGTTTCCAAGCAGATGGATGGATGTGTGTGAATGTGGTGGTGGGGAGAGAGAGAAAGGGGGGCAGAGGGGGGGCTTGTCCCACCCACGTTTGGCTCTGGCCTCACCCACCACCTGTGGCATGCAGCTCCCGACCACCTTCCCTCAAGGCAACGTAGCCATCAATATAAAAAAGGTTCCCCACGCCTCACCCAACACGGAAGCAGGGAACCCTTCACATCTATGTGGTGCGGCCAATGATTCTAGGACGCTCACTGGCACTGCTGCAAGAGGCAGGAGGGTTACTCAACCTCCTCTGGCCAGTGGGGCCACCCAGCCCTGCCCTGCGGCAATGAGAGAGATCACCGAGTCTCTCATTTCCTGGCTTAGAAATTTAATGCTTGCCTCAAAAACCAAGGGAGCATCGCTACCCCTGAATTCTTCTCCCACTGTGGTTAAAATCTAAGCTGGAGAAGAATCCTCTCCTTCCCCCCTCCCACAACAATGCAAACTGCTCCCTCCCACCCCGTCGTCATCCAGTTGCAGCTCCGGCAGTGAGAGCAAGCCGGCGGGGGAGACGGACAGAAGGAGGGGAGGCAGGGCCAGGTGCAAGAAGGTGTGAGAAACCTGGTTTCCCAAGGGCTGCTGTGGATATCAGGAAGCTGGTGGGTGGCTGAGGGAGGAGCCTTGGAGACACACGGGACCAGGGAGGGTCTGGGCCCCATCGCATCCCCGATCCGGGCAGAACCATCTGGATGGCCTCAGATGAAACTGAGCTTTCTCCCAACATGGTGGGGTGGGTGGGTGGGGTGGGGTGCCACAGCTTAAGCTGAGACAGTCGAATCTGGGCAGGGTGGAGCTTGCTTCCCATCTCTACGGGGCTCGCCCACGAGCCGCTCATTCCTGGGGGAGAACAGCCCAGAGGAGCCACACACAGTCACGGGGATGCTCACTGTGCCATCTGCTTGCTGACAGGCTCCTGCGTCGTCCAGCGGAAGACCGACTCCTCCTGGAGGTCATTCAAGCCTGTCCAGAAAGAGCCTCTGAAATTTGAACGGACCCAGTCCTGGAAGGAAGAGTGAGGGAAGGAAAGAGGGTAGCACTTACGGGCGGCTGCGTGGCCACGCCGGAGGGACTGTTCGTGTGCAAACAGGGCCAGGGCAGTTTCCCACAAAGCTCAAGACCAAGGAAGAGGGCGCCGACTTCTCTGGAGCAAGCTCGGCTGACACCTTGATTCCACCCTGTGGGGAAGACTGGGGGACAAGCACACCCCACCTGCTGGGCTCCCCGTGGCTGGGACCACCATAAGTGGCCCAAGACATCCGTGTGCCTGGCTTCCCAAACTGTACCCTCTCCTGGAGCGAGGCCAGGTACAGCAGCTCGGTCTTCCTGAACCTCCGGCAGGCCTGCAGGGCTTCGTGCCACCCGCAGACCGACAAAGAGTCCCAGAAGTAGCAGCTGCCATGCCAGTGGCTCCACCCAGGCGCGGTCGGACAGGAGCTCCAGGGTGCTGCAGCGGAGAGGGGAAATGCCATCCGACTAGAGGCACCAGCGGAAGGGAAACGTGCCTGCCAGCTCTGGGAGGGAGAGAGCAAGCCACTTTTCCTGCCTGCAGACACACCCCATGCTCGGTCCCAACAGATGGAGCTGGGATCTCACGTAATACCAACAGCAGTCCTAACAAAACCTGGCAGCTTCCTGCCAAGACGCTCTCTGGCCAGGAGCACAGACGAGCGATGGGTGGGGGTAGACCTCAGCCGGTGTAGCTTTAGACTCGGCTGAGGGCAGATACGCCCTCGCCTCCTGGCCCCCGGCCCACACCCAGCAAAGCACTCACCCCAAGTCCCTTTGCAGACCCAGGGTTTGCGTTCAGAGCATGGGGAGGTGGCCAAAATCCGCTCTCCCTGGTGCCCGATCCCCAGGCAGCCACCGGCGGCGAGCTGCACATCAGCCAGCCTAGCAGGGGAAGCAAAGAAGCATTGCGTGTGGTTGGAGGGGTGAGGGCAGCACAATCCAGGTCTTGACAGGGAAGGACCAAAGCTTCGTTCCAGATAAGGAAGAGGGGACAGGGGGGGGGGGGCTCTCCCACCCTGGAGGCATTCAAGGTGCAGCTGGACGGCCATCTGTCGGGGATGCTTTGACCTGGGTTCCTGCATTGAGCAGGGGGTTGGACTCGACGGCCTTGTAGGCCCCTTCCGACTCTACTTTTCTATGATTCTATGATTCTATGATAACGGTAACCGATATTTGGGGGGGGGGACAGGAGGTCATAGAATCATAGAATGGCAAGCACTGCAAATTGGGGGTGCAGTTCTGAGGATGTGGTTACTCCCCACCCACACCCATGTCTTCTTGGTCGCAGCTGCTCCTTCAGAGCTTGCCTAGGAGAGAGCGAGAGATTCCGGCTGTCCACACTGTTCCCCTGGCCGGGAGACTCCGAGTCCGTTGGTCACGGCAGGGCCACTGTGTCAGGTGGAGGAGGAGGGCCCAGCAGTGAGTGCCTGTGAGGGCCACGCTTTTCACGCGGAAGGCCCCTCTCGCGATCCTTGACACCGACTGGCCTGTCTTTGGACGCTGATGGGGTTGCCCAGCTGGGCTGCCTGCCCAAAAGCACTCACCAGGGAGAAGAGAGATCGGCAGGCTGGCCCCCAGGCCACGTCCAGGCCCCATCTGTGTCTGCGTCGTTCAGCCCCGTCCAGCTCTCCTCCTGCACCATGGCCTGCTATCCAGGCCTGTGGGGGAAGAACAAGAAAGGCTCTCGTTCACATGAAGAATTCTCCTGGCTTGACATTACACCGTTCCTAACGTTGCCTTTCAGTTCTGCAACAGCAACAGTGGCTTCAGCGCATCGTATTCAAATTTAGCAGGAAGTAGTATGCACTATTTCTCACTGAGAAGGAGGGACCACGTGGGGGCTGCAAGTCTGAGTCGTTTCAGGTTGGGGGGGGGTTGCAATTGTCATCAGCCAATCCAGGTGGCAAGCAAGGAGGTGGAGCAGCTGGCCTGATCTATTACACCCAAGCAAGTGCCTCGAGGAGGAGCAATCCTGGCATGATCCAAAGGGACATAAGAATTGTAACATCAACATCAACATTTCTGGGTTTTGTTGTCATTTTTTCTGCCACCCACTAGTTTATATTTGAGTATGTTTTTGTCATTGTGGTTTTAACCTGGGCCAATTTACCAGTAGAAAGGTGGGATATAAACATTCTTGAAGGAATAAAGCTGTTGCAGATTTTGAATGGGGACGGAAGGGGGGCCCTGCAGCCCGACACAACACGGACCGTAGGACCACCTTTGGCTGTGAAGGCGGCCCCTGCTCTGCTGCCGGGCACAGGCGGACCCCAGACCCACCCCCTCCCAGCCATGGCTCCAGCCCCCCAGCGCCTGCTCCAGCCTCGCCCCTCTCACGCCTCCATGCCTTTTCCTTGGTGCTGCGGAGAGCCACGAGGCCCATATCTCTGCCGTAAGCCTGACAGGCTGCTTCTGCCCCCAGCCAATCCTTGGTGCTGTGCTCCTCGACGTAATAGCAGTGACCATCCCAGAACCACCAGCCGGGCTGCTGTGGGCATCTGGAGTTCACCAGTCCTGGGAAACAAACACAGCAAACATGACACTTCAACTGGCTGCAGCAGGGCAGCGCTCTGCCTCCCCTCGCCCGGCAGTTTTCTCACACCAGGGCCCGCTAACTGGCAGCCCGCGCTCTGGACCGGCAACTTGCAGTGCCCCCTGATGGCTCTACCCAGTTTTATACCAAGCAGAACGTTTCCCCGGCTCCATTTGCAAGGAAAAGAAACCACAAGCATCTCTGTGCCTTTCATAGGAATGTCTCCACATGACTGGAAGGCAAAGGCTGGGCTCTGAGCTCACCTGCCTTGCCTGCAGAGGGCCCCGGGCTCCGCCCCAGCAGAAGAGACCTCCAGAAGCAGGGCTGGGAAAGGCCTCTCTCTGCCTGGATCCTTGCTGCCAGTCAGAGCATGCAGAACTGGGCCGGATGGACCTACAATCCGGCTCTGTTCCACGGTCCCACAGTCTCTCAGCAGAACCTTGCTGGAAGCACCTTTTGTTCCTCAACTCCCCCGCCCCAAATGACGACCTCCTAATAGCTGAGCGTTTGTGCTCTGCGACTGTGGACCCCTCGCTGCTACGTGATGCCAGCGCTACCAGCAGAATCAGACCAGCCGTGATAATGTCCCAGGCCCCGGGCCAGTCTGGAAAGCAGAGAGCAGCCAAGCTGGCCACCCCGGAGAAGACAGGTGTTCGCTCTAGACATGGGGCCAATCAGCTTTGAAGTTTGCTTGAGACTGGACCGCACCAGGGTCCAGACGAGGCTGGCCTGCCTGGGTGGAGGACCTGCCCCTGGCCAGCCCCAGTTGAGATCTCCCCCTTGGAGGAAGAGGAGCCCCCACCAGCCCCTGCAGTCACTGGATCCTTGGTGTATCCCAACAGACAGCCGCCACCCTGGAGGACGCCCAGCCAGGGAGTCTGCCGAGCCAGGGGCACAAAGCCTCCGGCTGGTCACGCTTCCAGCTCTAGACGCTGCCACCACCAGCCCTCCCCAGACCCCAGGAGCGAACACGGCGACGAGCCAGAATACTCCGCTAGCACTAGGCGTTTTGTCTCTGAGCCCCACGTGGGAGGAGGAGGAGGAGGAGGAGGCAAAGGCCTTGGCATGCCCTGTGGATGCGCCAGGAATTGGGGGCCCGGGGAGGGCCCACTAGAACGACTCCCACTTGCTGCCTGGCTGTGGCGGGTGGCGTGACACGACACCCCTTCTGCCTAGCTCCTTGTGCTCGACCTCCTGGTTGGACAGCTCCCGTGTGGCTTCAGCACTCCTGGCCACTGCTGGACAGCTCCCCGCCCACGCAATGAGGGATCTGAACCACGTGGCTCAGAGTCAAGGGCAGCAGGACAGGGGTGGGTGGGTGGGTGGGTGTGCAAAGGTGCCCAGATTTCCCCCAGGCGCCCACATCTGACCCTTCCGTGGCTCTGGGTTCCCCTCTATTCAATCCATGCTTTTGCCTCCACCCCATTTTTGCAAGTGCGGAGCCCACGCTGCCAGAAGGTTGCCCGTGGCCCAGAAATCAGAGCACGTCACTTTGATCCCTCACAGGTCATCTCTTTGCTTCTGTGCTCAAATTAAGAGCTGCAATTGGTCGTCTGGGACTTAAGCAGCCTGGGACTAGGTTACCTCAGGAACCGCCTGGCCCCATAGGAACCGCAAGTATGGACCTCTGTTTTCTGATCCACCCATGTGTGCATCACTCTGATCCACAAGTGGCATCACTCTCGGTGCAGGGGCCGTGACTGTGGACCTCCCCCCCGCCCCCCCGGGAGAGGTTCGCCAGCTCACTCCCCACCTTTCAACAGACGCAAAGCCACATTTTACTTGGCCCGCTTTCCACCTGTAACCAGCTGCCTTATTTATGGTGTTCTCAGCAACGTTTCGGTACTGCCATCCCCTGATGTTTCGCAGTGGATGTTTTCATATCATATCTTGTTGTTGTTGTTGTAATGATGTACTGTTTTATTCTTACTGTTATATTGCATTTTCTGTTCCTCATAAGCTGCTTTGGTTATTATTTAGCAGGAAAGCGGATACAGAAAAATAAAACAAAGACACTTGCCTGTGTGGTTTCACAGAACAGAAAGGGGCCTGCCCCTGCATCGCTGCAGCCCCCCCCCCCGAGAGCACATGCGCACCCCTTACCGTGCAGGCACGACGGGCTGAAGCGACGCACACAGCTCAGCAGGCCATCGCACCGGCCCGTCAAGGGGTTGTAGATGTGTGTGCTCAAGCAGGGAGAGCGGCGCCTCTGGCAACGGTCCCCACAGAAGCCAGGAGAGCAGGCTGGAAGCACAGGAGGCCATCGTTAGGACCGGAAGCAGGGACCGCTCTGCTTTGCCCCGTCTATTGAGAGTACTGCAGAAATAAAGTCAACCCCCACAATGCATGGCGCCAGGTGTCAGCTCCTGCAGTCTAGGAACATGTTCCTTGGATCTGGAGGCAGAGGCCAGAAGCACAGGCAACAACTCCAAATCGATATGCAATCGTCAACAGCAAGCGATCCTCTCTTGGATTGGCACTGGCGGGGCGGGGCGTTGCCTCACGCTCCCTTGTTTGGCCGTTGTCCGAAACAAGATGATGGGCCTGATGGACCCACTTTGGTCTGATCGAGGAAGGGAAATCATACTGTAGGATTTTCACATTTATGGCTGCAATTTAAGGATGCAGCTGGAAAGACTCTGAATACCCGTTTGACTGCCAAGGAGTCCTACTAATCCCACCTTGCTGAGGAAGCACTTGGTTCGTGGTTGGCCGCCTGCTCTATGAATTGAATGGTACAGACTCTTATAAAATGAATTTTAAAAGCTTTATTTAAAGGAATAGAAATTACATGCTCACACAGAATGATAAAGGAAATAAAAGACTTACAAAACATCTCCAAGCCTGGACAATTATACCCGCTAGCCGTGGTGACTTCTTTACCCTGGATCTCCAGATGTCAGAAGCCACCAACACTAGCAGGTTCAATTGTCCAGGCTTGGAGAAATTTTATAAGACATTTATTTCCTTTATCATGTAGCCATGTTGCTGAGGATGCCGGAAGAATCGGCCCCTGGCTGCTGTAGCACAGCAGCCTTTAAAAGCCAACATGGTGCTTTTTATCACAAGCTGTTCCTTTGCTTCATTTCCATTTCCATCTCCCTCCCTTTCTCTCTCTCTCTCTCTCTCTTAAATGTAACATTAGGCTGAGCATGGAGTTCCAGGATTAATGCCAAAGAGAAAGCTGCTGCGGATCACTCACATTAATACAGAACCGTACCTAACATTGCAAAAAGTTTTAATAATTTATTTATTTATTTATTTATTTATTATATTTATACCCCGCCTTTTTTCCTGCAAGGAACCCAAGGCGGCTTACATAATCCTCCTCCTCCACTCCTCCATTTTATCCTCACAACAACCCTGTGAGGTAGGTTAGGCTGAGAGTCCGTGACTGGCCCAAAGTCACCCAGTGAGTTTCATGGCCGAGCGGGGACTAGAACCCGGATCTCCCGAGTCCCAGTCCAACACTCTCACCACTACGCCACACATTACAGTGTGACATTTTAATAAAGGTATTGCCTGATTATGTATTTTCGAATTTTTTGCACGGACCAAGACAGCTTCCTTTGCTTTTTCTTAATTTCATTGTTTCACTATGACAGTTAATGAATTCGTTGCTGTGAATAGTGCCAAGTATCAGACTCACTGAAGACAGAATGCATCTTTGTTGCCAGTGTAATAAGAGTGAATGCTTTAAAAAATACTTGACTGCTATTTGAGCGGTCGCTTGACCAAATCTTTTTTTGAGCTGGCAAATGCCTAGTGCCGCAGGACCAGGGGGCCAGGAATGCGGGGCAGCCCTAGACGGCAGGTGAGGATAAAGATCAACCACCCCCGCCACCTAATTGGGCCTTTCCAGCAGAGCTATCACTGACCTGACTTCAGACGGAGGAAGGCTCCAGAGCCCGGGCTGTCGACCAGCACCGTCCCGCCCACCGTGTAGTGAGCACCATTCAAGCTCAGCACGCCGGTGCATCGCTCCTTCTGCAGGTAGCAGGCGTCTTGGGCTTCCTGCAGCAATGCCCACCGCTGCCGAGGAGTTGAACCCTGGAGAGAAATGAGCAGCTTCTCCCCAAATGACGGCAGCTCCACGTCTGCAGGAGAATGTGTGGGAGTGCAAAAAGAGAAGAAATAAAATAAGCCCCGCCTTGGCAACGTAAAGGAGTTCAAGGCACGGGGACGGAGTGGATCTGGTTCAGGAGCACTGCCAGCACTGCCTGGCCCCCGTGGTGTGGCACGGAGCATGGCCACGCAGGAGGCTCCCGTTGCCTTTCAGGGGGCAGAAGGCTCACGTGCAATCCAAATGCCTCTCTCTGCTATTCCCCCCCCCATCCACAACAATCGGGCATTCCACAATGTGCGAGAGGCCCAACAGCAATTTAAGAAGGAAAGGAGCAGAGGCACCAACGCAGAAACGGGGGTGGGGCCTGGAGGTGCGCAACAGGAGGAGGAGGCTAGCGATGGCTACTCTTCCTGACGGCTACATGCCGCCACCTCCCGTATCTGAGGCAGGCAGTGTGCCCCTGTATGCCAGTCGCTGGGGAACACGGGCGCGGGGGTGGTGGGGGTGGTGCTACTGCGCTCGTGGCCTGCTTGTGGGCCTCCCCTTTGCGCATCAGGTTGGCCACTGTGGGAAACGAGATGCTGGACTAGGTGGGCCCACTTTGGTCTGATCCAGCACAGCTCCTGTTCTGTTCTTATTTATTTTGGATCAAAATCTTTCTCGGGGTCCTGTAAAAATATGTTAAAATGCATGTGTGCAGGTACAAATATGACACATGGCCATTTAAATAGTTTCATTGATATACAGAACTCAGAGGTATCACTAACATAATGACTATTAACCACATTGATACAAACTCTGGAAAGAGACAGCAAAAATATATACATATCACAAAGAAAACTTGATTCTGTAACTCAAAACAAAGACCACCAACATGAACATGAAAGACTGGTCCCACACCTGATAATTTCATGAAACCCTGCGGTGACTGAAAACGTCCAGGTAAAATGAACCTGTAAAACACAACACTTTGTGCTCTGTACTTTCCAAATCCACTTTTGCAAACTGATCCCTCCTGGGACACTTCCTAACAAGGCTTTTACCATGCAGTTGCCCTGCCTCATTTATGGACAGTCCAGACCTCCTTGTCTTCTATTTGTAACCTTCCCATGTTTTCCTACCACAGCTTCCACCTTTTTTCATACCAGAAAAAAATCCAACAAGGAAAAAAAAAAGATGGATATCGCACAATGGCTTCGGATTGGTAGCACTAGACTAGGGACTCTCTGGGCAAATTCAAAAAACATTCCACCACCACCCAAAAGAAAAAGAGTGAGGCATTTGTAATGCAAATGAGCATCCTGCCCAGTGGATAGTTGGCCTTTGAATTAGGAAGTGATGGAACCAAAAGTTTGCTTTTTAAAAGCCTCATGTGTGAAGAAGACCCCTGTCAGCCTCTTTTTCCCCACCCAGTTTTGAACTTGTGCTCAGGATTGGGCAGGGAGCTCCCACCTTCAGCTCGCTGGCAAGACCAAACGAAACCGCCTGTTTCCGAGCCTCTTCTTTCACCTCTGGAAAAGCCAGCCGGGACCTGAAAGAGAGACGATGGTGGTGGCAGCTTAGCACGTAGATCATGCATTTTAAGTTCAAAGTGCCTCACATATCTCAGGAATCCTTGCAACAGTTCTTCAGGTAAGACAGCATTATTATGCCCATTTTTACAGGCACAGGTCAGAGAGAGAGAGGAATTCATGACCCTACCCAGCCCTCCACATTGATTCATAGAATACTAGAGTTGGAAGGGGCCTACAAGGCCATCGAGTCCAACCTCCTGCTCGATACAGGAATCCAGGTCAAAGCATCCCCGACAGATGGCTGTCCAGCCGCACCTTGTCCTTGAATGCCTCCAGAGTGGGAGAGCTCACCACCTCCCTAGGTAGTTGGTTCCATTGGCATATTGCTCTAACAGTCAGGAAATTTTCCCTGATGTCCAGGCGGAATCTGGCTTCCTGTGACTTGAGCCCATTATTCCATGTCCTGCAAACTGGGATGATTGAGAAGAGATCCTGGCCCTCCTCTGTGTATCAAATTTGCAGATGACACAAAGTTGGGTGGAACAGCTAATACTCTGGAAGACAGAAACAAAATTCAAAGTGACCTCGATAGGCTGGAGCGCTGGGCCGAAAACAACAGAATGAAATTTAATAGGGATAAATGCCAAGTGCTGCACCTAGGGAGAGGAAACCAAATGCAGAGTTACAGAATGGGGGACACTTGGCTCAACAATACTACAAGTGAGAAGGATCTTGGAATTGTGGTAGATCACAAACTGAATATGAGCCAGCAATGCGATGTGGCTGCAAAGAAGGCAAATGCTATTTTGGGCTGTATTAATAGAAGTATAGCTTCCAAATCGCGGGAAGTGATAATTCCCCTTTACTCGGCACTGGTTAGGCCTCATCTTGAGTACTGCGTCCAGTTCTGGGCACCTCACTTTAAGAAGGACATAGACAAACTGGAGAGGGTTCAGAGGAGGGCAACAAGGATGATAAAGGGACTGGAAACAAGGCCCTATGAGGAGAGACTGAAAGAACTGGGCATGTTTAGCCTTCAGAAGAGGAGACTGAGGGGAGATATGATCGCACTCTTCCAGTATTTGAAGGGATGTCACACAGAGGAGGGCAAAGATCTCTTCTCGTTCATCCCAGTTTGCAGGACACGGAATAATGGGCTCAAGTTACAGGAACCTAGATTCCACCTAAACATCAGGAAAAATTTCCTGACTGTCAGAGCAATAAGACAATGGAATCAACTACCTAGGGAGGTGGTGGGCTCTCCCAGTCTGGAGGCATTCAAGGTGCAGCTGGACAGACATCTGTCAGAGATGCTTTGACCTGGATTCCTGCATTGAGCAGGGGGTTGGACTCGATGGCCTTGTAGGCCCCTTCCAACTCTACTTTTCTATGATTCTATGATTCTATGAGTGCGATCATATCTCCCCTCAGTCTTCTCTTCTGAGGGCTAAACATGCCCAGTTCTTTCAGTCTCTCCTCATAATAGGGCCTTGTTTCCAGTCCCCTAATCATCTTTGTTGCTCTCCTCTGAACCCTCTCCAGTTTGTCTACATCCTTCTTAAAGTGTGGGGCCCAGAACTCAACACAGTACTCAAGATGAGGCCTAACCAGTGCTGAGTAGAGGGGAATTATCACTTCCCACGATTTGGAAGCTACCGGTATATGGAATGCAGCCCAAAATAGCATTTGCCTTCTTTGCAGCCACATCACATTGCTGACTCATATTCAGCTTGTGATCCACAACAATTCCAAGTTCCTTCTCACTTTGTAGTATTGTTGAGCCAAGTATCCCCCATCCTGTAAATGTGCAGTTGGTTTCTTTTTCCTAGGTGCAGCACTTGGCATTAATCCCTATTAAATTTCATTCTTTTGGTTTCGGCCCAGTGCTCTAGCCTATCAAGATCACTTTGAATTTTGTTTCTGTCTTCCAGAGTTCCACCCAATTTTGTGTCATCTGCAAATTTGATAAGCATTCCCTGCACCTCCTCATCCAAGTCACTAATAAAAGTGTTGAAGAGCACCGGGCCCAGGACCGAGCCATCAAGTTCCTAATAGCATCCCCTCACCTTATCCAGAGGATGTCTGACCTTCCGCACTGTAGCACCCAGGTACCTCTTGCAAACAGAATCCGCTTCATGCTGATTGTTGTAATGCTCGGAGGACCGGCAAACTCCACGCTCAAATACCCAGACACTGAAGGGCAGGCACTTCAGAGAGGCGTACGTGGCTGTACAAAGGAATTGGCCATTACTTGCAGGCCCAGAAAGGCAGCTACACACTAGAAGGATCGTCCAGCCCTTGGGAACTGCAAGACCTGGCTACTACAGTCCACAGCTGCCCTTGAAGGCTGGCTGGAAATTTATGATCGTGCAGCATGTGCTCGGCCTGCCTGGGGAGCCTCACGCCAGCCACCCTTTATACCCCCACAGCTTGAGTTGCATCTTCCATAACCCAATAAGACTGATTCACAGTCACAAGTGATGCAGGGATGGCTGCTAGTTCGAACAGCTTTAAAAGGGGGTTAGTATTTATTAATTTATTCATTAATTTGAAATATTTTTATGCTGCTCCTCAGCCAAAAAGGCTCCCAGAGCGGCTTACATATAATCAATTAAACAAGACTGTCCCTGCCTGCAGGCTTACAATCTAAAAAAGACACGACACACAAGGAAAAAGGAATGGGGAGGGAAGGAGGGGGGAATTAATTAATTGTTCTGGCAGGGCTGGTGGAATGGCCCTGCGCTTCCTCTCATCTCCCTCTGCACAGCCTGCTGGAGTAAATGTGGGCACAATCCTATGCATGTTTGGACAGAAAAAAGGCCTACTACAACCCCCAGGATGCCCTAACCAGCACTGCTGGCTGGGGCACGCTGGGAGTTGTAGGCCTTTTTTCTGTCTAAACGCACATAGGATTGTGCCCTGTGTTAGTCATTAAGGTGCCACAAGTCTCTTTGTTGTTCTCGCTGCAACAGAGTAACGCAGCTGCCGCTCTGGGAAAAGATCTCTGAGTGACAAACGGGGGGGGGGGGCTGCCGCCTCCCTGCCCTTCCTGTGGGCACCTGGCTTGGCTAGCCGTGGTGGGCCACAGGATGCAGAGCTAGTGGCCCTTCAGTCACATCCAGCAGCCGGGCTCTTCTTCTTTCTTATGTGGGGTCTCCTGGGTCCTAAGACAGGGCTGCCATTTGACCTGAGTGACCACGTATTGGGGTGAGACTTGGTGGGGCAGGGGCACAGGGGCGTTTCAAAAACAAACACCCGGACTTTTAGGTTCTTGTGCAAGAGCTCAGCCCCTGGAATCTGTTTTCACCATCATGGCTGGTTCTTGGAATAGGTGAAGGAATAGGTCAAAACATATGCCACTGAGCATATGCAGAGTGCCATTCCCATACCACAGACTGCCCCACACTCTTGGTGTTAAGGGACAGGGTTTTTGAGGCAGACAGCGTAGCTTAAGGGCCCGCTGGGCTCTGGAACGTCTCTTTCGGAACCGCTGTGTGACCCGTGAGGCAGCCACACACACACACATACCCACGTTTAGGCTAAGAACAAGAGGGGCGTGGCTCCCAGGCTTTGAGATCCCACCTCCAGGGCACTCCTCTTGCTACGAGCCCTAAACATGGGAGGGCTGCACTGAGCCTTACAGTGGGGGGGGGGGGTTCTTGGTACTTGGCACACCTACTCAGCCCACCATCCCGCCCCCGTCAGAGCAGGCAGGCAGGCAGTGGCAGCCGCTGCTGCTCCACTTCTCGGCTGCCGCAGGTCCCTTCCGGGGCTGGTGGCCCAGCAGCCCTCCTTCCCCTTGGGGCTCCGGGGCTGGATGTTTCCGCTGATGCCATGACTGGGCAGCCAGGTCTCTCCAGGCCCCCCAATGTTTCTATGCTGACCTCTGGGAGACGGTGAGAGCCCAGCCAGTCCTGAGGCTTCCCTCCCTACTTACCAGGTGCCTCTCTGGAGAAGAGGAAGCCGTCACAGAGGCCTGTCAGTGGGTTGCAGCTCATGCTGGGCTCGCAACGGGGGCACGTGGATTGGCAGTCCTGCCCGGAATAGCCCGGGGAGCAGCGCGTCTTGATGTGCACGGCAGCCACTGGATCGGCGGCGGAGTCTGCCAGGGTGACCAGGCGCATTCCCAGGCTGAGCCAGTGGCCCGGGGCGCTGCTGACCACGGCGTTGCAGCCCTTGCCCAAAGCCGTGCACTGCCGTTTGGCCGCCTGCAGTGTGGGGAAGCTCAGATCCGCAGACAGGGCGCCATAGAAGGACTTTCCTGGAAACCTCAGGTATAAATCTGGACAGGGGGAGTGAGGAGAGGCAAAGCGGAAGAGGAGGGGCATGGCCAAGAGCCCCCAGCCAGAGGAGCCCCAAGAGGTGGAACAAAGGTGCGCATGAGGCAACTTCAGGCAACCAGGCAACGTATGCTTGGCACAGGATTGTTATCACAGCCCTCCCGGTCTGAAGGACCATCTCCTCCCATATTTTCTTTTCTTTTACTCCCTCTGCCATATGAGGAGCAGCAGGGCTGGCTGGTAGCAGATTAAGGCCTTCTGGGTGTTGGCACCCAGCCTGAGAAATTTGGTGCCCCACGGAAATCTGCCTTGCCTGCTCTCCCCCTGCCTTCTAGCGCCAGGCAAACATGGTGCTTTTTGAGGCATGACAGCCTCTAAAGCTATTTGGTAGTTCACTGGTCCTGATATTTAGTGTGTTTTTATTTTCATCGTTTGATCGTTTCTGTTCAACTGTTTTTGTATGATGCCTTGCCATGCCTTGAAAGCCTCATAAATAGGGCGGCATAAATGTTTCCACAGATTAATCATATCTGCATATCTGGGATGGGTCCCGCCCCTGGCAGCCCGAAGCAGGCAAGGCCGGCTCCTCTTACCGCTCTGCCGTGAGGCCTGGCATATCCATCGGTGAGGTCGGTGGCATCGCTCAGCCTTCAGGAAGCCAGAGGTCAGCGCAAGCACGCACAGCATCATGCCGGAGGTGCCCTGGGAGAAAATGAAGCTAGCTCCAAAGAGAGGCAGAGAGGTTGGAGGTCAGCAAAGAGGAGGCATGGGAGAACGTGGGCCCGCTTGACCCCCACCACCGCCTTCTGAGACACCCAGTTTTAAATCCCACTGCTTGACTTGACTTCAGTCCTGTTCCACCTTCACCAAGGTTTCTTAAGCAATCTTATTGGCAATTAAAGTAAGCTGCACAAGGCCTGAGCTTGCTAAATCAAGGAAAAATAAACTTTATGAGACAGCTCATCTGAATGCTTATTTATAAGTCTTGCGTGGGACCTGAGCTGGCTGACCAGAGTTCCTGACGAGAAAGACCTCAGCTCCTTTGCAAGCTGCTTAAGAGGAGCGTATCTCAAACAGCTACATCTGAGTTGCCAGAGAGCTCCGACCGAAGGCCTTACAGGGAGCCCACGCAAGCCCTCCACTTCCTTTTGCCAGCAAAACAGCAGGAGAGACCTAGCTTGAAAGTGATGTGGTGCTTCTGCAAATGTCTCTCCCTCTAACTGGGACTTTCTTGTTTGCATTTCTCTACTAGGGGGGACCCGAAGGCTTGCTTGTGTTCCACAGAATCTTTGAAGGCTGTGAACTCCCTAAAATAAACAGGGAAGATGGCAGCACAGAAACCTCCCCCGCCCCAGCGCCTGGCAAGGTCCATGCATGTCCATCCCCCACTACATGGCTCTCTCCTCCTGGCCTGTTGGGGGCAGGATTCCATGAGAGAATCCCAGATGGCCTAAGACAGTGATGGCGAACCATCATTTGCCTGAGTGCCCAAACTGCAACACAAAACCAACTTGTTTATTTCAAAGTGCCAACACTGCAATTAAACCTGAATACCGAGGTTTTAGTTTTAGGAAAAACAACTCATACAGTTGTCCGAACTAATCAACATCTTTTCACATAGCCTGAAGGGAATTTATACAAACTTTCAAAATAATTAAGCACATGTATCTTTGGATAAAGGATTCTCACATTTTAAACACTTTATGTCTTGGACGATAAACACAGCATTAGGTAAAAGTTTGCATGGGGCATGCTTAATGTAATTTGGCTATCGCATGCAAGCTGATAATTGGCCAAACCTTGGCTCATACTCTGTTAGTTTGAGAGCAACACATGCAGCACTTGGGTCAACTGTTAGGGCTTTACATCCAAGCCATGCTCTGTGCATCATTCTTCATAATCTTTTAAATGTGATAACAGTGTAGAAAAGAATTCTGTAACAGGGATTCTAGAATAAAAATTATTCTGTTCCGCACTGAGAGAAAGAACAAGATCATTGGGTTTGGCATAAGGGGACAGTCTTTTCACGATCTGGTGACCAATGTCTCGAGTGCCCACAGAGAGGTCCCTGCGTGCCAGCTGTGGCACCCGTGCCATAGGTTCGCCATCACTGGCCTAAGAGATGGCCTCAGGCAAGCCCCTCTCTCTCAGCCTCAGTCTTCCCCCAAGATAAGCAGGATGGGTCATTGGAAGGATTATATACCTGGACTTCAGCAAAGCTTTCGACAAAGTGCCTCATGATATCCTGATTAGTAAGCTAGCTAAGAGTGGGCTAGATGGAACAACTATCAGGTGGATCCACAATTGGCTACAGAATCGGACTCAAAGAGTGCTTATCAATGGTTCCTTCTCAAACTGGGGAGAGGTAACGAGCGGGGTACCACAGGGCTCGGTCCTGGGCCCGGTGCTCTTCAACATTTTTATTAATGACTTGGATCAGGAGGTACAGGGAATGCTTATCAAATTTGCAGATGACACAAAGTTGGGTGGAACAGCTAATACTCTGGAAGACAGAAACAAAATTCAAAGTGACCTCGATAGGCTGGAGCGCTGGGCCGAAAACAACAGAATGAAATTTAACAGGGATAAATGCCAAGTGCTGCACCTAGGGAGAGGAAACCAAATGCAGAGTTACAGAATGGGGGACACTTGGCTCAACAATACTACAAGTGAGAAGGATCTTGGAATTGTGGTAGATCACAAACTGAATATGAGCCAGCAATGCGACGTGGCTGCAAAGAAGGCAAATGCAATTTTGGGCTGTATTAATAGAAGTATAGCTTCCAAATCGCGGGAAGTGATAATTCCCCTTTACTCGGCACTGGTTAGGCCTCATCTTGAGTACTGCGTCCAGTTCTGGGCACCTCACTTTAACAAGGACATAGACAAACTGGAGAGGGTTCAGAGGAGGGCAACAAGGATGATAAAGGGACTGGAAACAAGGCCCTATGAGGAGAGACTGAAAGAACTGGGCATGTTTAGCCTTCAGAAGAGGAGACTGAGGGGAGATATGATCGCACTCTTCCAGTATTTGAAGGGATGTCACACAGAGGAGGGCCAGGATCTCTTCTCGATCATCCCAGTTTGCAGGACACGGAATAATGGGCTCAAGTTACAGGAACCTAGATTCCACCTAAACATCAGGAAAAATTTCGTGACTGTCAGAGCAATAAGACAATGGAATCAACTACCTAGGGAGGTGGTGGGCTCTCCCAGTCTGGAGGCATTCAAGGTGCGGCTGGACAGACATCTGTCAGAGATGCTTTGACCTGGATTCCTGCATTGAGCAGGGGGTTGGACTCGATGGCCTTGTAGGCCCCTTCCAACTCTACTTTTCTATGATTCTATGATTCTATGATTAATGTACCGGGAGCACTTTCAACTCTCTGCACTATATAATGATGGTGATGGTGATGGTGGTGATGATGATGCAGAAATGAGCCTTACTGAGATCAGTCTAACTAAGTAAGCAGAGAACTGCAGCTGTAATACATTGATGACACCAACCTGTCCATTAAATCAGGGAGCCTTAAGGCACAATCCTATGCAGGTTTAGACAGAAAAAAGTCCTACAACTCCCAGCATTCCCCAGCCATCATGCATGGGATTGCAGCCTTAATTGCAACAGCTCGCTTGGCCCCTCACACCTTTCCTAAGCTGACTTGCCCCGCACAAGCGGGGTGGAATATCCAGGCAGGAGGACTTTTACCGCTGCAAAGCTTTGTTGAAGGGGGTCCCATCAGCCCATCTCCAAAGATTGCCACTGCTGCTGTGGAGACCGATCCAGACATTCATCTGCAGCTCCTTCTGCAGCCAGACCTGGGGAGGAACACACACAAAATTCTCTGCCACAAGTTCTCCCCACCAAACGCACAATGCAGGCACACTGTGAAATGGCACTGGAGGACAGCAGGGAGACCTGGGTGCGGACGGGAAGCGCAGTGCTGGGGTGGGGACCTGGGCTGGTAGAAACCCTGGGCCTTCAGGACATCTGGAGAAGGGTGCCACTCCCTCTTTCAGCAGAGGGGACCAGAAAGTGAAGTAAGATACCCTGCTAGAATGACAACTTCTCTCTCCGCCTCAGTGCCCTCCAGTCTGCAAAATGGGGATACTACTACAGAGTAGTGGCCTACCTACGAGGGTTGTTGTGAGGATAACAATGAGACATTGCATGGAAAATGCTCTGAACACTCAAAAGCACTAGACAGATGCCTGTTGTTGTTGTTGTTGTTGTTGTTGTTACTACTACTACTACTACTATTGTGGAGAAAGCCAACCTAAGCCCCCTGTCTGACACACACACACTCACCAAGGAGGGGGGAAACAGACCCGGGGGGGGGGGGGGAGACAACCAGTCTCCACAGATGCCAAAGGGGACAAACAACATCTACATAGAATCACCCCAGGGGGGAAGGCAGGAAGCATCACCAGGTTTGTTTGTCAATGCTCTTGCATATCAGCCCCATCTACATAAGACTTGAATACCTCTCCAGGGCAGACACTTCGGCACCCCTAAGAAATGGCCACTCAACACCATAGGATGGGACCATTAAGCAAGTGGCTTCAAAGAGACCCCATCCCACGGGCGGGGGGCGGGGGGAGGCGTCACCCCACCTGACCCAAAAGGCCACCCCTCAGGGAGGGTGTCAACCCACCTGATCACAGAGGGAGGGGCTACCTGAAACACCAAGGTATAAAACACCCTGCACAAGAGAACTTTTCTCTAGACCTGATCAGCAATCTTGCCCATGCCTGGGGTAAGGGAACGAAAGATCAGCAACCCCGGGAAACCAAGCTGAAATCACTGGCCGCTTGGGTTGACCGGATCCCCGGGAAACCAAGCTGAAATCACTGGCCGCTTGGGTAGACCGGGCCTCCGCCGGGAACCCAGCTAGCAGTGTGCGGTTGACCGGGCCTCCGCCGGGAACCCAGCTAGCCGCTTGAGTAGACCGGGCCCCGCCGGGAACCCAGCTAGCTGCTTGGGTAGACCGGGCCTCCGCCGAGAACCCAGCAAGCAGTGTGCAGTTGACCGGGCCTCTGCCGGGACCCGAGCTAAACTAACTAGCTGAGAGCCATAAAATCACGTTGTCCTTAAAGCTTTTGCTTGTTACTTTGTACCGTACTGATAAGCTGTATTGCTGGCGTGGGTCTGAGTTTGTGAAGGTAATTTTGTAAATAAACTTGTTTTATAAAAGATAGTTTTGTGGCTATAAGTTATCCCTTTGTTCTGGGCTAAGGGTGAGACGCTGGGGACCTCAAAAAAGGCCCGCCCCAGGACTCGCTACCCCCTTAGCATTGAACCCGCAGAAGACCAGGTTGTCGGTCTTCCACTATTATTATTATTATTATTATTATTATTATTATTATTAGCAGCAGCAGCAACAGCAGCAAAAGGCATGCTCTTGGAGAACCTTTGAGATTAATCTGCAAAAAAGCAGGTTGTTTTAAGTGCATTTGTTGCCATTTTGTATGCCTTGTTCCCTGGATTTTTAGCTTTCATATAAGCAAAATAAGCAACTCCTGTGCACATTCTACCCATTTGTTCAGCAAGCAATCAGCCTGTCCCAGCTTTCTGGTGTTCTCCCAATGAGTGAAACCTCACTGGAGTAACAGATAAGTACTGGGCATTTATTTTTAAATATGTAAAAACATTAAATTGTATCAATATTTAGCACAATTCAAAAAAAATTAAACCTGTTAGGGTACCTGTGCCTGTGATCCGCTCATATCCCTCCCTCCTCCCCAGCGATGGTGTTACCCTTTGGCCTCAGTCTCACCACACAACTGCTGCCTACAGCGCCGCACAAGCCACACCCAAACCTACACAATAGACAAAAGGCAAGCAGCAAGGGACGTAGATTTCATAGATCATAGAGTTGGAAGGAGCCTACAAGGCCATCGAGTCCAACCCCCTGCTCAATGCAGGAAACTAGAGGAGGCGTCTCCCATCCAAGTAATAACCTGGCCTGACCCTGCTTAGCTTTCCAAGCTCAGACAAGCTGAGCCAGCGTGAGCCACAGGTGTGTATCAAATTATGCATGATGTGTGCAGAAAGTGGTGAGGGAGGCATTTTTCTCCCTCTCTCATAGTACTAGAACCCAGTGGGGTCATCCCATGAAGCTGAACAACAGGGAGATTTAGGACAGATGAAAGGATGGAATGGAATTCGCTCCCACAAGCTGTAGTGATGGCCAGCTTTAACAGAGGATTAGACAAACCTATGGAGGAGGAGAAGGCTAGGTATGTTTTGAGATTAAATCAGCACCTGCGCCTCCTTTTTTAAAGGCACACCCTTTTAAAATGTTCTGTGCCTTCCGTTTCAAGTGTCATTGCCGTGCCAATCCACTTCCAGTCCAAGCTGCATCCTGGGGAAGCTGCTCACCAGGTCTTGTGGGCTGTTCAGCGTGGCCAGGCTCCCGCGGTGGAACCTCTGGCAGAACTTCATGCGCCTGCCTCCACTCGAGGGCCGCATCCAGCACAAAGAAGAGGCATTTATCCTTCCTGGATCTCCAGCCCTTGGACTGGGGGCAGTGCACATCTGGGCAAGAAAACAGCAGGCAAAGGCAAGTGCTGTGAACCCAGCAGGATCCCTTTAACCTTGGCCACACCGGAGCAGGCCTGAACGACTGCCTGATAAGTGAAGCAGCCCAAGCAGATGCAACGTTTGGGGGTCCCGTGAAACAGCATGGGAGCGGAGAGTTACTTGCCAGCCACGCTCTCTCACCTTAACCTACCCCACAGGGTTGCTGTGAAGATAAAATGGAGCAGGTAGAGGACAGAGCCATGCTTGCCTCCCTCAGTTCCTTGGAGGAAGGGCGGGATAAAAATAATTTAAACACACACCCCAATCCAGAACAAAGTACAACGCTTGCGGGGTGCATTTGCCCAGGTACAGCGTGGCACTTAGGACTTCTTGGAACAAGCAGAACCCAGAGTGCAGGTTCTGCAGGCGCTGGTCCGGCAAGAGGCGAAAGGAGCTCTTGGCATCCGTGGAACAGTCTGAGCTACTCAGCAAGGAGACTCCATCTGGTGCCACCTGCACAGGGCAGAGGAGACGTTTACATACTTACCGCTTATCCTGGAATCCAGGCCCTTTTTTTATTGTGCAGGTCAATCCTAAACTATGCATTTAAATCTGTTTCACCCCTGTTGAACTCTCATGACTCCTCAGCAAAGAATACGCTTGTGTCGGGGCTAGGAATGCCTGACAGAGAACGCCAGCGATGATGCAAGCCCGCTGTTTCTACAGTTATCCAGGGTGGGGTGGGGTGTGCCATGGCAGTGAACATGGCTCCAAACCAGTTTCAAATCTGTAGTGACGTGAGGGGGATGCCAGACGTTCTGGAACGGCCACTGGGGATTCTTCCTTCATCCACAGTTTGAACCAGCTTTGCTGCTCTTGGCACATGCCAGCCACCGAGTGCCCAACTTGCAATCCGTGACAAGAGGAGCAATCTGTTTTTCCCTGGCTCAGAGACTGACCCAAACTGAAAATGGGCAGCACAGTCAGCGGGGGGGGGGTGTGTGTTGCATTTTCCCCTCGGGGTTTCCCCTCCACCGAAAGTACCGTCTGCTCTGAGGGAAGTACAAGCACTGGATCCACCCCCAGCTGGGACCCGGTGGTCTGTGCGCCTGCCTGCCCAGTCGGCTGTCCAGGTGCTAACTGGTGGCACGCAACAGTTCTTTCGGACAGAGGATGGTCCTCTGTAAAAGAGGAGACACGGGCACCCGACCTGAAAGGCTCCTCTGCTCTATATCTGGGCGGGACGTTGTTCACAGGAGACCTCCCCCGCTGCTGCCAGCCAAGCTCCCCCGCTGCTGCCAGCCCTGTTCCATTTACCAGCAGGCAGGAAGGAGGGTCTGCCACATTGCGAAGTCGGCCGTTCAGCTGCAGCCCCCAGAAAGCACGTCTGACGCACAGCCCTGGCTCCGGCTCGGTGTAGACGAGGGACTGTTCTGGATCACTGCACAGGACCGAACGTTTCCCTCTGAGCCGGAGGAGGCCGAACCACACAAAGGCAGCACCTGGGGGAGAGGGGAGGGAGAAGTAAAATCTTTTGGTTAAAATGGAACCATGCTTTGATTTCTTTAAATAAATAAATAAATAAAAAGGCACCAGAACTGCAGGCATCTGAGGAGCCACAACACTCCCAGAAAGCTCTTCGCCGCTGCTAAATTGCTCTCTGCTGAAGACAGGCTGTGTGGCTGTCAGGGGTGAAGGAAAGCTCCCTTGGGTAAAAACTACGCAACCCCACCCCACCCCGTTAAACATGTAGCGTCCAGATCATGGCCCTCACTTTTTTTTACTCACAAGGAAACGTGGGGCCACGATCTGGAGTGTGTAGTTTATATATTACATCGATCAGGGCTGGGGGAGGGAGCGAGGGAGGGAGGAAGGCCGGCCGGCTGGCCTGAAATGTGGCACTGAGGGCTGTGGGTGAGGATGATTCCATACAGGCAGCTCCAGGCCCCTATCCCAAAACTGCAGCTCCAGGCCCCTATCCCAAAACAGGCCCACAATCAGGACTGGTGCAGGGCAGTTTGGCGCCCCAGGCAAAATAATATTTAGCGGGCCCCCCTCTCCAAAGCAGCCCTGCTCTGCAAAAAAAAAACACCCCTGCGCCGCCACCACCAACCTACCCTCTCCTCGCCCTGGCGACAGCTGCTGCTGCTGCTGCCGCCGCCGAGCAGGAGGAGGAAGTGACGCAACGGGACCCCCCGCGCTGTTTTTTGCCGGGGAAACCATGGCAACAGGGCTGTTTAAGCCCTGTTGCCCTGGTTCCTCCCACCAAAACAACGCGGGCGGGGCTCCGGAAGTGACACGACGCGGAGAAGGTAAGTGGCGGGGGGGTCGGGGGTGATGGTGATGGCGGCGGCGGCGGGAGGCGCAGCAGCAGCGAGCGGGAGGGCGGGGGGAGGCGCAGCGGCGAGCGGGACAGGAGGGTGCGGCGGTGGCGGCGGGAGGGAGGGAGGGTGGGGAGGCGGAGGTCTGGTGGGGGCGGCGCAGCGGAGGCAGAGGCCTGGCGGGGGCGGCGCAGCGGCAGCGAAGAGGAGCGCAACGTTTCTGCGCCCTCTTCAGCCGCGCGCCCTCCTCAGCACCAGGCCCATAATGCTCTTAATCCGGCCCTGCATACAGGCCTTATCCGTCACACTGGCCACCTCTTTTTACAGGCCCTGCGGCTCCGTGCTTTGAACGGCAGTGTGCTATGCAGACAATTAACAGGTGGAAAGCTCCTTGGCAGGGAAATCAGCCAATGGGAAGCGCATCACCTCAGTAAGACATTGTTGGGTCAATTAAAAAAAAGGAGGAGGAGGCAGCAACCAGACTCCCGCCCCCTTTTATTTGCTTTCACTGGCAAACTGCTGCGAATTGCCTGGTCAGTTTGCGTGACTCTGGAGCAGCCACACTGGAGGGACCACAGAACCGGGTGCCAACACCGGAAGGGCCCTGCGGCGAGATCAGGCAAAGGAGGCATCTCGCACGGCAGCAGGGCCTGTTTCCCACAGCAGCCAACAGACACCCACCAGCAGCAAGGCCTGAGGGACGCAGCATCTTCCCTTCCGCCGCCCCCCCCTACCAGCCTTTTGCCCCAGAACTCCCCCAAGCCCACAGCACCTGGCTCTTCACTGGAAGGGCTGCTTTGCACCCTTAGAGGCTTCTTGGCTGCTAGCTGGGTCCAGCTCACTACGTTTCCAGGGAACTTCCATTTAGTCCTTGAGGCGGCCAGTTGCCTCACTGAAAACTCAGAGAGGGCTCGGTCCCACATGTTCACCTCACTCAGGTCGCCCACGTAGAAGCTGGTGCCTGCAAGGCAACCCCAATGTGCAGGAATGTGGCAGGCAGGTGACACGGAAGCAGGGAGCCAGGATGGGTTGGAAGACGTGTGTGTGTGTGTGAGAGAGGGAGAGAGAGAGACAGACAGACAGACAGACAGGCAAACTTTGGGCTAAGGGCAGAGGCAAAATGTATCAGACAAAATGGCTCTTCCCTTAGCCTCTGATATGAACTTGCTGGTCCTTGATGGGGGACCATAGACACTAATAGGACATGTCAGTCACTTGAATCACACTCACCTGCCAGGGTGGGCCTGAAACCAGGCTTGGCAGACCAAACAGGTGTGAGGAAAGTTGGGAAACAGGGCTTGGGGTGGAGAGAGGGGGCTGTGAACCTGCTACTGCCTCCTGGCAATGGTCCTACAAACTCAAGCGGCCCATTTGCAAGGACAGAAGCCGGAGCACAGCCTCCCCCTCCAAGGGAAACTCACCCTGTGCAGAATGCCTTGAACACCCTCCACTCAGGAAAGCAGGGCGCGGGGCGGGGGGGGGAGGTCAGCAAAAGGACTCACTGCTATCCAGGTCAATACGGGAAGCATCAGACTATGTGTCTGTCCAGGCCAGTCTGGTCTCCGCTGAGTGGCGGCAGAGGTCTCAGCTGCGAGGTCTCAGCAGGGATCTTTCTTTCCCATCCCCTGTGACCTGATCCTTTTAACTGGGTAGCGCAGGGGTTGAACCCGGGGCCGTTGCGTGCGCTGCATGGACCTCCCCCCATCGCTCAGTTCAGAGGAGCAGTTACTGTAGGTCATTTTAGACTCTGGACATGCTGGTCTTACACACACCCCAGTCCCATTAGAAGGCAACGTGTACTGCTTCACTTACCTCACAATGTGGTAAGCCCGGCCTGCTACGTTTGGGGGCCCCTCCTGCTCATTCTGCTGAGTGGGGCCCAGACGTTTGCCCCAGAATCCTGCCCTGATGGCACCACTGGTTAAGGCCCTTCAAGGATGCCATTCAGGACGCCGTTCAGCTCCAGGCCAAGGCCTCGGGACTCACCTCTGTTGTTCACCTCCAGCTGCCCGACGCTCAGCTTTCCTCCCAGGGACAGCCCCTTCTGCAGGAAGCTGCCACTGTCTGCAAAGTGCGGCTCCCAGGGCTCTCCGTCCACAAAGACCTCGAAAGTGGGGAGCCCAGGGGTGCTGGAGACAGAGACGGCCACGTGGTGCCAGGATCCATCCAGAAAAAAGCCACGGGTGCCACTGAACGCCATGGCCCTGCAAAGGGCAGGCAGGAGAAGGGCTCCAGAAGGGAACTGACACCACCACCACAACCACCAAAGCCCGCAGGATTCTCCTTGTGGCTGAATCTATCAGCAGGGATAGAGGAAGCAGCACAGAGGAGCACATGGCATTGGGTGCAGAATCTTAGCTTGCTTGCTTTTTTACATGCAAGTTTCTAGTCCTTATGAGCTTGCTTGTTTATTTATTTGTTTGTTTGTTTGTTTGTTTCATTTTTATACCGCCCAATAGCCGAAGCTCTCTGGGCGGTTTACAGCAATTAACAAGACAGCTTAAAAGCATGTGAGCAACATTGACAAAATCTCAAATGCCAGAGGAGGGGCTGACCGAAACAGAAGTCTAGTAGTCAGAGAGGGAGCAAGGGCTCAGCACCCTCTTCGCCCCTCCTCATGACAAGCAGAAGCAAATCAATGAAGCTAAATAAGCAAATATATGTAAAATACAGCATTTCTACAGGTGCAGAATTTTGCTTTTTTATGTTTTTCAGAGCAGAGCCGCCTCTCAGCTTCTGCTGTGTTTCTTGAAGAAGGGCGGTGGTCAGGATAGCAGCAGAGCAGGCTGGGTGGGGCCTATTGAGAACAGGCCTATGTCAGCATGGGACATTTGCATTTAATGCTCAGGCTTTAAGGAGGAAAGTTCAGAAGTGGGTGGGGAATAAACTGGTAAATGCATTTAGAAAAATAATTTTATGCCAGTCTCCTTGCTTGCCTCAGATCACATTGCCATGTGGTCAACAGTTATAATTCTGGCATCAGTGTTTCAAAAACAAAAACTGGAGAGAGGTACTGTACAATTTTGGTAGGCAGCTCATTTTTTATGCTCTACTGCAGTGTTCTCCAACCTTGGGTCCCCAGATGTTTTTGGCCTACAACTCCCAGCATGCCCCAGCCAGCATGCTGAGAGTTGTAGGCCAAAAACATCTGGGGATCCAAGGTTGGAGAACACTGCAGTCTACTGGTTGCCATAGACATGCACTGAAGGGGGAAACAAGAAGAAACTCCGGGTGCTTCCAGACAGAGGAGGGCTCCCAGCACTATCAGTCAAAAGACATTGTGCAGCTATTCCGTCTTCCCCTCCTTAACCGATGTTCTGTGCTAAGAAGCGAGGCAGAAAAATGGTGGGGAAATAGAGGAGGTCACAAATGGACGACGATGACGTCTGCAGCCCCCTAAAATTCTGTAAGTGAGACAGGGCACTTGCACAATACAAGCCCCGTCTGGAATCACTGCTAGTTGCCACCTAACATTCAGGATGGTTTTAAACATTTATTTCTTTGACATGTTTGTAGTGGGAGGGCCGAGTTTTCTTCAGGAAAGAACTCTGAAAAGCGTGCCTGCCTGTCCCAGCTGAAAGGGAACACCTGGAGGACGTGCAGGTATAAAACCCTCTGTAGATCCAGGCCAAAACACTGGGCAGAAATGCCCACCCCACAGGACGAAGCCGCTTGGCTACCGGAAACCAGGGGTGCAGAAGCTCTTTCAGCCCGGGGGCCAAATTCCTTTTCAGAAAAGTTCTGGGAGCCACATTCCAGGGATGGGCGGGGCCAAAAGGCAGGGCCAAAAGTACCAGCTTAAAAGCCTTACTGACCATAACTCAGCCTTAGGAGAGAGGCTTTTCAAGAAGGGGGGGGGGGACTGCACAAATCCCGGGAAATCACCAAGCGATTGGGGTAGGGCCAGGGGACGGTGGCGTGGCCCTCTGGGGAAGCCTGGAGGGCTGGATTGGCTCCCCGGCCCTGCACCCCTGCCGGAAATGCTCTCTGCTCTTGGAAGAGCTCCAGTGACGGGCAGCGCAGGTCAGAGATGCCATTTGCAGTGGTAAGAAGAACGTTCTCACCCCTTGATGCGGAATTCCAGTCCTGAAGGAGAGAGGAGGAAGAGCTCAAACTCCGGCCGCCTCCACTTCAGCGAATAACTGATCACACACATCTTGGGGGAGCCGGTGGCATTGCTTCGCATCCATAGCCCAATGGTGAAGCTGCCCAGGAAGTGATTGATGGCGTCCTCCAGCTGCAGGCCGCTGCCTCCGGGGAAGTGCAGGTCAGAGGAAAGGCGATACTCTGGGAGGGAATGCAAAGGAGCAGTCTCCTGTCCAGAACCGCCAGGGCCCCCCACAGGGTGGGGCTGGCAGCGTCAGCTCCCTGTTCCCTCAGCCAGCTCAGAAGAGCCCAGGACCAGAAAGCTTTGCATCTGCTTTGCTTCTTCCCCAGAAATGATCAGAAGTGGACTCAGAGGCACAAAACATCTCCAGAGGATGTTGTGCTGAAGAATCACAGGACTGAAACGGGACCGCTTTGGGACACTGAGTCCAACCCGACAATCTCAGCTTGCAGGGGCTGCCTGCTTCAGTTAGCAGATCAGCTAGCGACTGCAGCGGCGGCAGCCGGGCTTCCTCTGTGAGAAGAGCGGTCATGGCAGACGAGTTCCCGGCCTGTGGTCGGCAGAGCTGCTCCGCGATGTGCAGCCGCAGGAGAGCTCTGGGTTGCCCACCCTCGAATGACAGAGGGCAACGGCTGGGCAAGGTCCACGAGGACAGAGGAAGCTGCCCTATAGGCGGCCGGCCGGACTATCGGTTCAACCAGCCCAGCCCTGTCCACTCCGGCGGGCAGCAGCTCGCAGGCTGAAAGCAGCCCTTGCTACTTGTCCTTGCCCCCCCCGGGACCCTTCCAAGTGGGACCATTGGCACGCCTGGCACACCCCAGTCCTCATGCCGTCCCCATCGCCCTGCTCTTCCCCTGCTTTGTGGCATTCCCTGTCCCCACGGCCATCTCCCACCCCTTTCGAAGCCCAGAGAGAGCCTCTTCTGCTCCCCGACTGGCCCCGCTGAGCCCCGTCCGCCCCAACGTACCCAGAGATGCATTGGCCACGGCCACTCCACTTATCCGCAAAGAGCTGAGATCTGCAAAAGAAATGCCTCGTGCGTCAGACAGCCGGAAGTGCTCGCGCTGGTTGAAGAAGCTCACAATGCCGTCAGGCTGAGTGACGAAGCTCCACGTGTTGAGTCCCGGGGAAAAGGGCAGGTGGCGGAAATTCTTGTGCACCGAAAAACCTCCCAGTTCAGCACGGAGGCTGCCGTGCACGTGGGTGGCACTGGACGCGAGGCTGAGCCAGAAAAGGACGGCGCTGGTGTTGGTGTGGAGGCCGGTCAAGGCCAGGGAGCAGGTCGCGTGGCCAGGCAAAGAGAAGGTGACGTCGGCTGTGGCGTGCAGACCCATCCCCCCGAGGAGGGGGAGGCGCACGAGCTCCGGTGGACCACAAAAATCTGACAACAGAGACGAGACTGGATTAGGTCCAAGGCTCCATTCCAGACCCACCAAGCCTGGGAGGACAAACAGTGGCAGCTCCTCAACAGAGGAGATAGAAAGGAAGGACTCCAGCTTCACGGGCAGTTTCTCAGCGAAGTACGTATGTGCACCTCCTGCAGAGCCTGAGATGGAACATCGCAAGGCTCCTTCCCTCAACAAGGAGCAGCCCGTCTCAGGGAGACCAAGCCTTTTGAACCAGCCCTCAGACACTCCACTTCTTCCTTTCCTCCCGGCTGAAAACAAACATGACGGGGGAATGGGGGGAGAACATTTCACAGTTGGCTTCTGAAGTCAAAATTGGTCTTCAAAATCTAGATTTGGAAATCAAAATCAGAACATTTTGTTTTCAGCCCCTCTTCAAGGGGATTTGAAGCTCCCAAAGCCTAAGAGGGCCCGCCTTCCGTTACTAGGCCTGTTTAGAAGCCGTTGGCGAGGGGTTTTGTCCAAAGCTTATTCAACTGCCTCTCACAGCCTTCACCATCCTGGTGCCCTCCAGCTGTGTTGGGTTCCCATCATGCTGGCCAGCGTGGCCATTGCCCATGCTGTCTGGGGATTATGGGAGTTGTAGTCCAAGCCATCTGGATGGCACCCAGTTGGGGAAGGCCAACCCATCCTTTCTGCAGGGAACAGAGAATTCCCTCAGCATGGCAAGTCAAGGTTTCCCTTTGCAGAAGCCATGCCAATTCTGCCTCAGCAAGGCATGTCGAGTGATGCGCTTTACTATTCTAGCCATCTTAATCTGTCCATTCATCTTTTACCTGCTCAATTGGAAGACCACTGGAATAGACCAGTTTAGATGCAGGCCTCTCCCTCTTTCTCCCCCCCCCCCCCCGCTCCTCAGTTTCCGTAGCTCTCACCGTATCTGTGTTGGCAGATGAATCCCGTGATCTCGGTTGTTGGGCGCACACTGCAGGGCCTGGTTTTCCATGTGCCATGTTGGGCAACATCAGTGGGCTGGAGGCTCAGCACGGCACACTGATCCCGCATCTGGGGTGGGGCTTTTTCTAGGAAGCAGAGGGGCAAGAGGGATTGCTAGCGCTGTTCAAAGTCGCTTCTGCCTCAGGGCAGCCCCACGGCTTCTGCAAGGGTGCCTCCGCCCCGTCCGTCCGCACCTGCGGACGCTCCCGGCCTGCATTTGGGTTCCCTCTCTCCCGGGGGGGGGCTCTTTTCCCTCCCCCCTGAGGGACACGGGCAGGAGCCTTCATTCAAGCCACCATGTGATGCGAAGAGGGACTTAGCAGGCAGCTGAAGCCATCACTGCTCAGCACTCATTCCCTTCTACGCCCTTTGCTGTGGGGGCACTTTCAGCACCCTTTTATTTATTTTTAGATTGGTCTTAGAAGTAGCGCTAAAACACTTTCCTGGCTATATATATTTAAAATATCAACGTAACAGTAAAATACCACTTAAATGAAAGAATGTTACGGCGCTATACCCCTATAATGCAGTAGATCTCTTAAAAACAATGGAGCGGGGTAACTCTTTCCAGTCACGGCTGTTTTCACAAGGTTACTTATGGTGATGACAGGAAAGGGATTTTTATTTTTTAATTGCTGTTATTACACTATACACCTTTAATGCTATAATATATTTTCTTTAAAGCAGCGTTATATTATCGAGGTGTGTGTGTGTGTGTGTGTAGTTGCACTATTTTTTCATGCTAATTAAAAACAATTAAACATGGCTGTGATTCAGGATTGTGGCACTCTGCCTGGGCCATACAGATGAGGGGCTCAGGTATGTCCACGCGCTGAGAAGCCACCGTACCTGGATGCCACCGCAAAAAGACCAGGGGGGACGAGTCGCTCCACCTCCACGTGGTGCCAAAGCGCAGCGCGATCCACATGTGCCAGCCATCTTCCGGGAAGGCATCTGGAAGGGAATTGGCAGGACCAGCATAGACGGACAGCCCTTCAAAGGGATAACTGGAGGTGGTCTCTGATGTGCGTGTGTTGTCCCCCAGGCTATTGGTGCTGGGGGACTTCAACGTGCATTCGGGGGCTTCCCTCACTGGGGCACCTCGGGACTTTATGGAGACCATGGCTTCCTGGGAGCTGCACCCTGTATTAACTGGACCTACCCATGTAGCCGGTCATGCACTGGACTTGGTTTTTGTTTCCGGAGAGGGGGGAAATGATCTGGAGATCGGGGGTATATCCGCCACCCCCTTGTCATGGTCAGATCACTATCTGGTGGGGTTGGATCTCTCGGTGCCACAACCCCTCTGCAGGGGTGAGGGACCTATTAGAAGGTCCGCCCCAGGCGTCTTATGGATCCGGATGGATTCCTGAACGCGCTTGGGGAATTGGAGCACACAAACGGTAGCTCGGTCGAGACCCTGGTGAACGACTGGAATGCTGCAATCACCAGGGCATTAGACCGAGTTGCCCCGAAGCGCCCTCTTCGCCTAAACAGAGCTCGTGCAGCACCATGGTTCACTCCTTCATTGCGAGCTCTGAAACAAGAGGTGAGAAGGCTAGAGCGCCGATGGCGAAATTCCCGCTCCGAATACGATCGAACACAGGTTAGAGCTGCATCTTCAGCCTACCGAGTGGCGGTGGAGGCAGCAAAAAAGAAATTCTATGCTGCCTCCATTGCGTCTGCAGAGTGCTGCCCCAGGAGGCTGTTCCAAGTGGTCCGGAGTCTGGTCGGTCCAGCCGCTCCGGACCCAATGGAACAGTCGAAAGCCTCCTGTGAGGCTTTAGCGAAGCACTTCGCAGATAAAATTGATCGGATTAGGAGTGGGATATCGTACGTCGTGGACACAGGGAGTGAGTGGGAGGAGGCCAATGGCAGACCGGTTTTGTGGGATCGGTTCCAGCTTCTTCCTTCTGATGAAGTGGACAAGGTGCTTTCATCTGTGAGGCCGACCACCTGCTTGCTTGATCCTTGCCCGTCCTGGCTCATTATGAGCTGTAGGGAGAGACTGGGTGAGGGGATCAAGGCGGTGGTGAATGCCTCCCTCGAGGAGGGAGTTATGCCATCAGCCCTCAAGGAGGCGGTAATAAGACCTCTTCTAAAGAAGCCCTCCTTGGATCCCCAGGATCTGAACAACTTCCGCCCAGTCTCCAATTTACCATTTCTGGGCAAGGTGATCGAGCGGGTGGTGGGTGCTCAGCTGAAGGCACACTTGGATGAAGCCGATTATTTAGATCCGTGCCAGTCGGGCTTCAGGCCTGGACATGGGACGGAGACGGCCTTGGTCGCCTTGGTGGATGATATGAGAAGGGCTTTGGATAGGGGCGAATGCTCCTTTCTAGTCCTCCTCGATCTCTCAGCGGCTTTTGATACCGTTGACCACGGTATCCTCCTGGACCGCCTGGAGGGGTTGGGCATAGGAGGCACTGTATTGCAGTGGTTCCAGTCCTTCCTCTCTGGAAGGTACCAGAGGGTAGTTCTCAGGGAGGAGGCTTCGGACCCTCGGCTGCTCACTTGTGGAGTGCCGCAGGGTTCCATCCTCTCCCCGATGTTGTTCAACATCTACCTAAAGCCCCTGGGAGGTTTGGGGTGCAGTGTCATCAGTATGCAGATGACACGCAGCTCTACCTCTCTTTTAAATCCTCACCGAGGTTGGCCGTTGAGACCCTGTCCAAGTGCCTGGAGTCAGTGGGTGGCTGGATGGGAAGGAATATGCTGAAGCTGAACCCCGACAAGACCGAGGTACTTCTGGTGGGGGACAAGGGGAGGTTAGGGGATGTTGACCTGGTGCTGAATGGGGTACATCTACCCCTGAAGGACCAGGTCCGCAGCTTGGGAGTCATTCTAGACTCCCAGCTGTCCATGGAGGCTCAGGTGGCAGCTGTGAGCCGGGCAGCGCTGTATCAACTCCATCTGACACGGCAGCTGCGCCCCTACCTTCCTAATCACCTGCTCCCATCAGTGGTTCATGCCTTGGTCTCCTCTCGCCTAGACTACTGTAATGCGCTCTACGTGGGGTTACCCTTGAAGACGGTTCGGAAGCTACAGCTGGTACAGAACGCGGCGGCTCGCCTGGTTAAAGGCAGCCGCCGGCGGGATTACATCACGCCAGTGCTCAAGGAGCTACACTGGCTACCAGTTGCTTGCCGAGCTGAATTCAAGGTGTTGGCCTTGACCTTTAAAACCCTATACGGCTCCGGTCCAGTCTATCTCAAGGAGCGTCTCCAGCAACACCAAGTGGGCCGCTCAACAAGATCTGCCACAGACGGCCTTCTCCTTGTCCCTTCAGCCAGAGCAGCTAGACTGGTCGGGACGAGGAAGAGGGCCTTCTCTGTGGCAGCCCCCGTACTATGGAACTCTCTCCCAAGTGACCTCCGCCATGCCCCCTCTCTGCTGAGCTTCCGCCGCTCATTAAAAACTTGGTTATTCAGGCGGGAATATGGGGTGGGCTAAGATTTTAAAATTTTATACTGTTTAATGTATTTTAATGGAGAAAAATGTTTTAATGTATTTTGTTCTGTTTTATTTTCTGTACATCACCCAGGGTGGCCGGTTTGCCGGCCAGATGGGTGATAGATAAATGCAAATAATAAATAAATAAATAAATAACGTGGCCGCCCTCCCCCATCTGGACAAACACACATAGAATTTGACAGGAAAAGAGGTAGACCACCATCTAGAGCAGCCTTCCCCAACCTGGCGCCCTCCAGATGTGTTGGACCACAACTCCCAGCATACCTACGCTGGCTGGGGCATGCTGGGAGTTGTAGGCCTTTTTTCTGTCTAAACTTGCTATAGGATTGCACCTTAGACGTCTTATTGAGAGGCTTTCAATTGTTGCTACTCACCAAGAGACCTTGCAGGGGCAGGTTAGAAATCAAAATGAATCAATTTTGGCAGCTGCCTCTCTGGTTTGTCGCTCTGGGCCCTTACCTGACAAGAAAGCATTCTCCTCCTCGTCGTGGATGATTGCTAAGCCCTCCCCGGATTCCTGGCAGAAAGACTGGGCCTCTCTCCATGACCTCCATTCCCGGAAGGATGGAAAGTGGAAGGCATAGCAGTGGGAGCGGAAACGCACTTTCCTCACAGAGCCAGGGAAGGCATCTAGAACGGAAAGGGAGGGAGGGAGGGAGGGAGATGCTAGAATCTAAGAAGGTGCAGCTGTATGCAGAATGCAGGAAAAAAACTGGTTTAATATCATGGAGGAGACTTCTATCAACAGCTACTAGTCATTTTAAGATTAGCAAGGGAGGCCCTCCCCATTGCTCACCAGTGAGAACAGTTAGGCGGGCGACCACACAAGAGAGGGCCTTTTCTGCAGTGGCCCCACACCTCTGGAATAAGTGGGCACTATGGGTCCGCCAGGTTTTAAGAAGGCCCTGAAAACATATTATTTTACTTGGGCCTTCCCCTGATATGTTTGCTGTTGTTGCTGTTTTCATTGTGTTTTTTTGCTGCTTACTGTTTTGTTTAGTTTTTTTGCTTTTTAAGACTGTATTGGTTTTTATTATTGTACACTGCCTTGTTACATTTATGTTTCACCTTATGTTTTCTCCAAGGAGCCCAAAGGTGCATACATGATTTCCCCCCTCTCCATTTTATCCTCACAACAACCTTGTGAGGTGGATTAGGCTGGGAGTACAGCCTAATCCTGGTACAAAGTCACCCAGTGAGCTTCATGGTTGAGTGGGGATTTGAACCCAGTCTCTATTCCCCTCATATGAATGCCCTTGCACCTGCATATTCCCCTCATCTTTGTTTGTTCCCCGTTATGTAGCCTGCGTCCTCCTGGATTTTGAGGCTGGTGGCAGGGGGATGCTGCGAGGGGCCCCTTTGCTCTCACTGGAGGCTTTTCTCCCGTACCTTTTACTGGCACCTCACAGATGAAGGAGTTGTTGGCGTTGCAGTTCCAGTCTCTCCACTGGCCATTGTAGATGCTCACTAGCTGTACACAGTGCTCCCTCTTTGGGTGCCCCTGGAGCCAGTTACTGATAAAACAGAAGGGTTCAAGATCCAAGAGGTGAGCTGGAGGAAAGACCAGCTCAAGACTGAGTTCTCACCTTCCTTGGCCACTCTGAGAGGCTGGCACCATCTTGGAGGCTCTTCCCCAGCCAGCGGAAGAGGAGCAAGGAAGTGGTGGGAGATGGGAGGCACGCACAAACGTGTCTCTTGCCCAATATGAGCATCAGGCTACCTCACAGCTTGGCCAGCTTGAGTTGGAGAATACAGGCTTTGATCATGCTGACTTTGCATGCAAAGTGAGCACTCTGCCAGCCAAGCCTTACACCAAGACTCCCTTCTGCCTTACCTGTACCAGCTCTGAGAGATTGGCGTACCATCCACCCAGGTGAGCTGAGCCTTTGCCTCTTGCCGTGTCAACCCTATCCAGTACTGCAAGGAGGCCCGTCCCCTGGCACCGTCTGTGAGGTCAGTCAAGAACATCTGCGCCAAACCACATCCAAAGGCAATGTTAAGACAGGCGGCACCACTTTCCCCAGCCCTAAACAAGCTGCTGCCAAGAGCGTTTCCCAAAGTTGCTGCCAGCGACTCCGAGGCTGGTACCAGGAACCGGGTGGACCAAGGATAGGATTTAGCCCACATGGGACTCTCCTCTGTAAAGGAGGACACGTGGCCACCTGACCTCCAGCCTGGCCGTGGCAACACCTCCTGCCTCTGGCCATCTGTACCTTTTTGCCAGGCCGCCAGCCTGTTTGTGACCAGGCCTCCTGCCCGTGGCCCATGTGATCATCGCCTTACCTGTGTCCAACCTGGACTCTGTGGCAGGCAGCCTGCCACAAGCTCGGCCCCGGTCTGACAAGCCTCCAGACTGATTCCCTGGCTTTCTCCCTTTGCCTTCTCCCCATTCTCAGTCAGCAGATTGCCAAAGTCGTCTTTTACCTGCTTGTTGTGATCCTTGATGACAACCAGCTCAGCTTTTTGGTCCTGACAGAAGACTCTGGCCTCATTCCAAGACAGAGCAGGAGCAGCTGGGAGGTAGAGACAGAGTTCCTCCCTGTACAAAATCCACCTTGGAGGGCACATCCCGAGCACTGTATGGAGAGGGAATAAGGGCACATCCATTGCCATCTTGCCTTTTGCTTCTTTTCAGTCTCTTATTTACCGGTATTTATTTATTATATTTATACCCCACGCCTTTTTTCCTGCAAGGAACCCAAGACAACTTACATAATCATCCTCCTCCTCCTCTCCATTTTATCCTCACAACAACCCTGTGAGGTAGGTTAGGCTGAGAGTCAGTGACTGGCCCAAAGTCACCCAGTGAGTTTCATGGCTGATCTTGCTGTCAGATCTCAAACCCACAGTGGTTCTTTAACTGGCAACTTGATAGATGTTAGGTGGTGGTTCAAGCTCTGCGCCTCCTCCGAGGCATGGCCAAAAGAGGGAACAACAGGACACCAGTCAGAGCATGCACCAGAGCAGGTCGAGTGTTTCTCCTGACTCCTACCTGGGCTTGCTTGCTGGTCTAGGCACCCAGAAGAACACTATTGTTGGCAAGAGACCAGCTTCACCTCTCTTTTTGCTTTGTCCCACCGTCAGCTCCAGAAAATTTGGTTCTGACACCCCGTACTAATCTTTAGGTTTTTCTGTGCGAACGTAACACACACCTCTCAGAATTTACAGATCTGGGATTTTAATTTCCCCCCCCCCCATAAAATAATCCAGGATCTGCACAATTGCACCCATCTGCTACCCAACAAATTAGCTGCAGTAAGCAGAGAACATAGGGTGGGGGCCTTGAGACTGGACTGTGAAGTCGCTTTGGCTACTGATAAAATGAATTAGCAGAAGGAACTGGAATGCTGCCTATGGTGAATGAGAGCATGCATGGAATGGTGCCATGCAGCCTTTCCCAACCTCCCAGTGCCCTCCAGATGTGCTGGACTGGAACTCCCATCATCCCCAGCCAGCATCCTGCCTGTTGCAGAAGGCTAGAGTAATGTCAGCCTTTAAAAGCATTTTTAGAAAGCAGTGAGTGGGACGATGGCCAGGAAGCACGTGAGACCTGGCCAAGCCAAGCAAAGGAAGATCTGCGTCCATCAGAAGAGGCCTGAAGCTGAATCAGACCAAAGGTCTCTCTGGCCAGCGTTCTGTTCACACAGCGGCCAGCCCTCTTAGACGAAGGGTTAGATTTCACGCAAATAAATCATAACTAGTAGGAACTCTAAAAAGTAACTGGCACCCCTTTGCAGGAGTGTCATTTTCAGAGGAAGGACACAAGAGGTGTTGAAGGGGCCAAGAGTCACAGCAAGGACCAAGTCCTGCTCTTGCAGATATTCAAGGTTAATTCAAAACAAATTGCTGTATTTCAAGATACGGTTGTTTTCTATGTGGGTGCTCTTCTTCCTTGCTTTTTACAATCTTGCTTTCCTGCAGTTTCTCACCAGAATTTGCTAAGATCAACCCCAGGGCCACTTGGACTATCTTCTGGTGCAACGCTGCTCCATCCATAACAGCTGACCCCATGACCCTGAAATCAGAGGAACAGTGCAGTTTGTTTTCTGCAATCTCTGGGATGGGAAATCTCCATAGTCCAGACACATCTCCAACATTGTCAAGAAACACGCTACATACCAGCCCCATGTTCTCAATGCAATGCTACCATTTTATTTGATAATGTGCCAACTTTGGAATACCTGGACTGTGTAAAAAGACCTATTTTGAGCTGGAGAACCAGCTCAAAATATTATTGTCACACCACAGCACCTGATGGTTCACCAGGGATCCTGAACCGCCCACACTGCTTGGTACATGCGCCTTGATGGCTGCATAGTGCAAGCTGAGCAGTGCGCTCCAGCAGCACCCTCTGCCAGGGATGTGACCCACACTTGCCTCCAGGGGCGGTGCTAGGTATCAAAAAGATACGGGGCTCAGGCCCACAGAACAGAAGATTGGGGGGGGCAGCAGGAAGTGAAGCACATGTGGGCAAAAAGTCAGCTCATCTAAGAGGATCAGATGCCACAGAGATCCTCAGGGCTCCTGCACCTTTATTTCAACAAGTGCCCATGGAGAGAGGGTGATGGGGCAGCTGGCCTCCCAGAGATTCGGGGCTCCAGCCCCTAACACAGCCTCTGCTTGCCTCACTCTCCATCCCCTGTACTGTAGATGAACAGGCATGGCTGGGGGCTTTGGTCTGAGCCAAAGGTGTACGGTTTGTTTGTTTATTCATTCATTCATTGGGCTGGGAAAAGACTCCCAGAGTGCCTTACAAAGGTCAGTAATAAGAGACAGTTCCCTTTCCCTTGAGCGTGCTCTTCAAGATGCTCATGGAATGCTGCTGGGGCCTTTTCTTTCTTTCTTTCTTTTTAAAGCCCAGACTAAATTCTGTGCTGGGGCGGCTTTCAATTTGCATGTCTTTAAATATATTCACAGCACAGGGCGCTGCGAGATCAAACCATTTATTCACTGTGAACTTATAGAGATTTCATAGATCATAGAGTTGAAAGGGGCCTAGCTTATCGAGCCCAACCCCCTGCTCAATGCAGAAAACTAGAGGAGGGGTCTCCCATCCAAGTAATAACCAGGCCTGACCCTGCTTAGCTTTCCACGCTCAGACAAGCTGAGCAAGCGTGAGCCACAGGCCTGTCTATACTGAGCAACTGGCATTGGCTCTCCAAGGTCTCGGACCAAGAAGGGTCTTTCCCCTGATCCTTTAACTGGAGGGGGGTCAAGGGTTAAATGTGGGATCTTCTGAGTGAAAACCATGGGCGTTACCGCTGAGCAGTGTGGCTCATGGTTCTCCCACCTCGGGGGAGAGGACAAACCCCTAGCCCAGACTTCTCGGCAACCGGCTCCAACAGACACACACCCTTCAGTTCAATGACACATTAACGGCGCAATCCTATGCAAGTTTAGACAGAAAAAAGGCCTGCCACTCTCAGCATGCTGGGAGTTTCAGGCCTATTTTCTGTTTAAACTTGGCATAGGATTGCACCTTAATCCAGTCTGAAGTCTAGGGCACACAGACAGTGCACACTAGTTCACACATGCATGCTCCTCACTGGATTATTCCAGCATCAAGTGATGACTTGCGTGTCTGGAGGAGCTGTCACAGATCTAACACTGCAGGTGGCATTCTTATATCTGCCCATACTACCTCAGTGAAGTCAGTTGAGTTTGGCCTGCTTGTCTGTCAAGAAAGAATACACGTCACTCACTGCAATCCTATGCTCCTTTAGTCAAAAGGAAGCCCCATTGTGTTCATGGGGGCTTACTCCTGGGTATGTATCGTAGGGCTGCAACCAAAGCGGTGCCCATCATGCGTCAACTGGCCAAAGATAACTGAAAGTGGATTGAAGCCCAACCCATGCAGCTGCATTTGGATCTCTCCCTACATCCGTCTGGTTTTGGACCGCGGATTGAATGTTGCAGTGGCCAAATGTTTGCTTCAGTCTTCTAGATTTAGGCTTAACACTGACAGACACAAAATCTTTCAGATCTTTCTGTATTACCGTATTTCTTCACAGGGTAGTGGGAATGTGGATAGCCCAGCCACCAAATAAACGCTCCAAAGTGGACAAGTTCATTCATTCACACATCCGCTTGTGTGGTGCAGACTATTTTTAAAAGAAATGTTGCTTCAATTGGGCTTTGTGTGTGTGCCCGCGGGTGCACTGTGTTCTTGCATTTCCTGCATTTCCTATATGCAGGAATGTCGTGTCCACATTACCAAGAATGTTTGCTTTCTGGCCTGCATTCACAACATTCTCACGTGCAAACAGCCTGAGAAAGGCTCAGTGGCAATGTGAGTGATGCGTGTGAATATACATTTACCTTTTCCATGCGATCTTTTGTCACATCAATATTCAATCCACGCTCCCACTACCCTGTGAAAAAATAAGCAATTCCCTTCAAAATGGAGGGGGGGGGGAGTCCCAAAGATGATTGTGTGAGAGACACTGGGGTAGCAAACCTTTGCAATGCTCCACAAACACAACTGCTTCACTACCTCACCAGCTCAGATGACTTGGAGGGTTTATTTTTATTTGAAGTTACTTCTTTGGAGGTTTTTTCCCCCTTAAAGTTACTTATTTCGAGCACTAAGGAGACCTCCCCACAATTAACAAACATAGAAGGAAAATAAAACTAAAACATGTCTGCAAGACTCAGCCTTGATTTCCACCCTTAAAACCCTTCATAGCCAGGGTGCTGAAACGGCTGGCGTTTGCCCCCACATTTTCAAAGCGCTCCTACGCACGAAGCCGGGTTTCTAATCCGCATTTGTGGCTGTCTGTGGGGAACTGGTGAAGGTAGTCCTTGTAGCCGGCCCGGGTGTGATCTTGCATATATGGTAATAGTCACGTTGGGAACACGGATCCCACTAAACACGTCCCAGTTTGGAGCAACCAAACTCCCAACAGGCTTTGTTTTCAACTAGTCCACCAGTAGGCCTCTCTAGGCCGGAACAAGGCCTGTGCTTCGCTTCCGCCACTCGTTTGTTTTTAAAATGAGCATAAGAAACAGGGCATTGGAAATAAACTGAAATTAAGCATTCCACGAACTGGAAAACACACAGCCAAACTGGTGAAAAACTGGATGTGGTGGCAGCAATACCTGCCCTGGGGGAGAACCTGGTATGGCCAGAGCCACGCTTGCGGCCTTCTCCTAGGACCGCAGTGGCCACCCTTTTGTGGCAGACCTCCTACTAGGCCTCTAACCAGCTGTAGGGACTGGAGGGGATCAACAGATGGATTTTTCCTGCATTACCTGGGGATAGTTACCCTTGTCTGCTGGGACTGGGTTGCTAACAGGCCCAAATTGGATGGGCCTGGCCAGAATTTCATTTCCTTAGCCAGTTGCCAAAAAAGGTCATCAAGCCCAAATGAACAACGTGCTATCAGTGTTTCTGTTATTTCCCTACATTCTGTAAGATGGCTTTTAAACAGATGTTTGTGCTCAGGGGAAAGGCACTCTGCCCATGGTCAGAGACACTCAGACTGAGCGCTATAATTTTTTTAAATAAAAAAGGGTCACTCAAACCACGATGCAACTATCAAGTGCCCCGCCAGACAACATCCAGGGAATTGTCACTTTAAAAACAAATGGACAGAGATGCTGTGCATTTACAGTACCGTAAGCAGAAATCCAGAGGTGAGGCTTTTTCAAGTATGAAGATGTCGTGTTGGTGGAAATTGCCCGTTTGGTACCTAAAACGGTACAATTTGAATACTGAGAACTTTTCTTTATATATTTTTTTCTCTGAGAAGCTGGTGCCTCACCTATTTGACAAACACCCTATTTGGGGGCATTTACCGCAAGTGAATGCTTGCTTTGTGCTCCGACAATAAGAAGCTTGAGAAGGAAAACCGTATGGGCCAGAAAAGGCAGCTAACAATGGCCGTATTGACCTACTTGGATGGGTTTAAAACCAGCTTGCATCAAGAGGAGCGTGAACAACAAAAGCTGCTTTAAGTGACTCTGTAATAACAGCCGTGGTGGTGTTGACTTTATAACTAAAGATGGCACCGTTCCTAGGCCAACAGCAAAAGTGAGACCCAAAGCTGCCGTTTCTTAAGCCGAAACGAGCCAATGATCCGATGATACTTGCTGCATAGTGTTTGCTATGTAGGCTTAGTCTCTGAACCTGCTTTGGGTGTCACAGTTCAGCTCGGGGCTAGGAGCCATTCTAATAAAGCTTAGGGTGCCTCTGAGCGCATGCAGAACGACGCAATGAACGCACACACATCTCGCTCACATCCACCTGGGGTTAGTAGGCAGAGCTTCCGATTCGGACAGGATCTTCTTGGGCTACGCTGCCTCTCAGTTGAAACAAGGCCTGGCTCTTTGCCCTGACAGATCTGGCCCACAGCGAAACCTGGGCTCACGTACCCCTGAAGAAGCCGTGAGCCAGGATATTCTGCAGGCAGTAAGCGCCGGCAGCATCGCCTGCAAACCTCCGCCACTCCGGCCAGCTAGAGATGTCTCTTAGCAGGCCAGCTCTGCACGCAAAGCCCCCTCCTGCTCTCTGGCCAAGCCCAGGAAAATTCTTTTCAGCCTTCACACAAGGAGGCAGAGCTTGACACCCCGTCTGTGGGCTTCTCCAGTGGCTGCAGATGGGTCTGGGGGCTGCCCACCATTTGATATCTTCTGCAATGCTCTGGAGCAGGGGCACGGAATCTCAGGGCTGGGGGCCACATCCGGCCCTCCTGTGGTTTCCTAGATGGCCCCCCTTCCCCCCCAACCACTACTTGTTTGGTGGTTTCCTGGCTTTTGTGCATCTCCCCCCCCCCCCAATTCTAAAAGGCTGAAATGCCTCTGCTAAGTCCGAGTTGCTGGCAGTAAGAAGGTTAGACTCAAATATGCTGGTATCTTTAGCCTGGCCCCTTTTACCTTCAGCCTCGCTCACCACTGGAATGTGGCCCTCAGGAACGTATCCAAAATGTCATTTGGCCCTTGGGCTGAAAGAGGTTCTGCACTCCTTGCCTAAAATTACCCAGCTGCACCACAAGTTTGGAGTGACGCTACATCAGATGCTCCGGGGCATTGTGGGGGAATCAAAATGACCCGTGGTTTCCCAGCAGCTGGTGGCATAAGGCTGCAGCCAAGGAAGCAAGCGGGTAGTGCCTACGGATGCCAGCTGCTATCACTGTCAAGTGCCAGCGATACAAAAATGTTTACAAATTCTGATTTGTAGGACTCAAAGATCTTTAAATTAACATTTCTCCACTGCTTTTTCAGGGAGCCAGTGTGGCATAGTGGTGAGAGTGTTGGACTGGGACTCAGGAGATCTGGGTTCTAGTCCCCGCTTGGCCATGAAACTCACTGGGTGACTTTGGGCCAGTCACTGACTCTCAGCCTAACCTACCTCACAGGGTTGTTGTGAGGATAAAATGGAGAGGATTATGTAAGCCGCCTTGGGTTCCTTGCAGGAAAAAAGGTGGGGTATAAATATAATAAATAAATAAATAAAAATGCCACTATTTTCTCCTTCCCACTACTTCCAGAAGTAACGTGTATTTTTGACTTCATCACAGTATGGTGAACCCCCTTTCCGTATGAGTGTGCCTATATTCCTGTTTAAGATAGGCAAGTGCTTAGGCGGCGGTCATAGTGTGTGGGGGGGTGCTCATTGATCCATCTTTGTCACTAGAGGCACAAGTGACCTTGGTGGCTCGGAGCACCTTGGACCAGCTGAAGCTGCCTGGTATGACAGCTGTAACCCTTCCTGGGCAGGAATAGCCTTGCTTCAGACATCTGTGCCCTGGTAACTTTCTGTCTGGATTGCTGCAATGCGTTGTACGTGGGGCAATCTTTGGAAAGGGTCCAGGAACTTCAGTGAGTTCAGAATAGGGAGTGAGAGTTTGCTAACTGGGACTGGGTGCTACAAACAAGTTACACCAGGCTTCGTCATCTCCACTGACTTCCAGCCTACTTCTGGGCCAGTTCAGAGTTCTGACCATAAGGCCCTTCTTGGCTTGGAAGGATTACCTCTCCCCATATGCATCTGCCTGGGCCTTGAGAAGCCCTTCAGAAGCCCTTCTCTGGGTGCCCCCGACAGAAGGGGTGCAGTGGGCAGCTGGGAGGAAAAGGATCTTTTTAGTAGTGGCACCGCAGCGTTGCAATGCCCTCTCCAGAAAGGCCTGACTGGTGCTCACATTGTTCTGTTTTCAGTGCCTGATGAAGACCTTTCTTCTTTCCCCAGTCTTTTTAATCTGCTCTAGCGTTTAACTCTGTTTCAGCATTTTTTATTTATTCTCTGCTTCTTGAGTTTTAGGTTTTAGAATACTTTATTGTTACTTTATAATATGACTGTCAGTGAATTTTTAAACTTGTTTTATTTATGTTGTAAGCTGCCCAGAGAGCCTTTTCTAAATGAAATAAATAAAATAAAGTACTGAAACCAGGCACAATTCATAAGCAACTTCACATTTACAAAAACATGCATGTGTTTTTAATTAAAAACGAATCAAGACATCCTGAACTTGTATGACTCGACACATAAGGTGGATGCTTTTTGTGCATCCACAAAAGCAAAACCTAGTGGAACATTTTTGGGGATTAATGTCACACGCTACTTGACTGGATGAGTGTCATTCAAACATCCTGGGATGGGACGAATTAATTATTTTACCTTTCCCCATATTGAATTCAAAGTACAATAACATTAAGAGGAATGACATGGTGAAAATAGGAACCACAGTTGAATAAAACATTTTTCTTTCTAGTCATTTGGTGCGGAATTTGACTGCCAGAGTTTCTAAGATCAGATTTTATAATCTAGTACTGGCCCCATATGAACCAACTTCTCCTGAGGTTCATCAGAAAAATTATCTTCAAAATACAGGTATGCGTGTGTGCGCCCACCTATGGAGCAGCCTTAACTGAGACATTTTTCAAACTTAGTTTTCTTTTTTTCCTGATCTGACACATGCTCACATTTCCCAAACCACGACGAGTTTGATCTCCTTCCCTCCTTTTTTCAACTTTTGCACATCTCTGCCTCCCCCATACACCACCACCACCACCACCCTGCCAAACTAGCAGCGTATAAAAGGATGTGTGTCTGCCTGGACGCAATTTGGTGCTCTAAGGGCACCTTTCGTGATCACTTCAGGCAGCAAAACAAGCTGTGCTGTCATCAACTCCCTGAATGGGCAGAACAAAACGACGGTTCATACAAAGATGCTCTGCCCCACAGCTACCTGGCTGCCACTCCCTCCAAAGATGGGGGGCTTCCGGACAGACAGCTCCCATTGCTAGTAAATTGTGCATTTTCTGTGTGAACATCCCACTATATTCTGTCCACACCACCAGCACTACTATTCCATCTTTAAAGGGCCTGGGTAGTGATTTACGCATAGCTGAACCCACTGCAGTTCAGCACACGTTCACTATACCCTTTGTAATGTGCACTGTTTTTATTGTTTAAACTGACTGTGAAGAAAAGCCGACCCTTCTCCACCACACACACACACACACACACACACGTGTAATCCCAGCTGGAGGCTGGGACCTCGTCTGAAGACTGGAGGCTTCAGAGTCTCTTGCAAATGTGCAGTTTCCTTTTGATGTCCCTGTGCCCAGGTATTCACATGCAAATGTTTCCCCAAGCACTCTAGTCATGATCAAGAGCCACTCCTCCCCTGCCTAGCCAGATGAAGTTCATCCTGATTGGCCAAAGACAGCTGGGCTACTGAAAGGAGGGGGGGATCTATACTGCCAGCCGTGGCTTTTGGGTTTTGTTGTTGTCTGGGCGCGAAGGAGCACAGAGTAGGGCTTTTGCTGAGGCAGCCCTAAGAAGACCAACCCCCCAGGCAAAGAGTAAGTGCCTGGGTGTTTATATAGTAAAGGAACTGGTTTTGTTGTTTTGTAGCTCTACTTGTGTATACCAAAGTGTCTCCCCACCTCTTCCCCTTCCCTCATTCCCCACCTTTTATTGTAATCTGTTTACCTTGAATAAACTTTCCTGGTTTTACTCCACACTGGTGTGTGTGGTTCCTCTGTGGTTCAGTGCTAAATCCAGTGTATAGACCAAGGGCAAAGCCCTGAGAGAATCAGAGTCAAGACAGCAGAGCCAAGGCTGGCAGTTTTGCACCTTTGGTCTCTCGTCTTGAGGAAAGGACCGGTTGGCAATCATTCACACTGACCTTTTAAATTAGCATTAAAACACCAATCTGGCTATTTTTAAGAGTTAAAATAATAATGAAATACCACTTGCATAAAAGAGTTTTAGGGCTTTTTTACACGAGGCTTTTATTGTGTGCTCTTCATTCCCAACTCATGGCTGTTTATGTCAGTGACCCTCCAGTTTTGCTTCTGTGTGTAACCAGCACCTTTGGTTAGTATTTTTTAGGTCTTTTCTACATGAGGCTTTTAACCCAGGTTCTTTGTAGGATTAAGACTGGCTCCTTTACACATGTTTTTTGTCAGAGTTTTTTTCTTTCTCTGCCTTTGTATATGTTCCATTACACAACCACAAGGTGGCGCTGCAGTATAGCAGAATTGAGAAAATACACGAGCTTCTCATTGTGGTTCATTCTGCCATTTTCAGATAATACTACACTTTCCTCACACTAAAAAAAGCCACTGAAATGCTTGGAAAACACAGGAGAGGCCTTGGAGGATGACGACATCATGTACTTGAAGGGTTGTCACACAGAGGAGGGCCAGGATCTCTTCTCGATCATCCCAGTTTGCAGGACACGGAATAATGGGCTCAAGTTACAGGAACCCAGATTCCACCTAAACATCAGGAAAAATTTCCTGCTGTCAGAGCATAAGACAATGGAACCAAGCTACCTAGGGAGGTGGTGGGCTCTCCCACTCTGGAGGCATTCAAGGTGCAGCTGGACAGCCATCTGTCGGGGATGCTTTGACCTGGATTCCTGCATTGAGCAGGGGGTTGGACTCGATGGCCTGGTAGGCCCCTTCCAACTCTACTTTTCTATGATTCTAAAGTACCTGCAAACTACCATGACTAAGGAATCACGAGCACACAATAAATGCCTCGTATAGAGCAGGGGAAATGTGGCATTTAATTGTGAAAGCAAAAAAAAGTGTGCCATTCCGCTATAGCACAGCAGCCACCTAGAGGTTATGTAGCAGAAACGGAAACACTCTTTGGTGCTTGGATCTCAATTCTGTGATGAAACCGAAAGCAGATACAGCCGATTAACAGCCTTGTGTAGAAAAGCTCTTAGGCTGTACCCCTATAACGCCAATATCCCTGATAGTGTGGAAGAGCAATGATTCATTAGCGTTAGGAGCCTTCTGTCTGGAAGCACCCCCTGCAGTAAGAAAAAAGATGGCAGCAACACTGGGAAAAGATGGGAGGATTACAAGTGGATGATGACATCGTGTGGGGACCCCTATAAAATGTGGGTGAATGGCAATTCCACAGTAAATGCTTGCCTGGAAGCAGCCCGTGTCAATATCAGTCTGAATAAAAGGCCTTGGACCTGGTCCTTGCAAAAGCTGATACACAAGGACCGGTTCCGGGTCAACAGGACCATGGGATCCATTACCAGGTCCAGTGGCAGATTAGATTTATTCTGTGGGTCATCTAAATCCACGAAGGGAGGCCAGTGGAAGTCAAGGAGCAAGCAAGAGAAAACAGGTGGAGGAGGAACAGCCAAGTACACAACACAGGAGTAGTCCTTGCTTGCTGTTTGCCACCACCAAGGGAATGCTCAGAAATGGGGTGTGACCTGACCCAGAAGGGTTTATATGCAGCTCTCAGCCAATCAGGAGACTGGGCTGGGAGCCAATCAGAGCTAGGGAAGTCTTGCAAAATGGCAGCAAAAGATGGGCAGCCTTCCTAAAATCCTAGGGATTTCAAGCTCAGCAACAGAAGTCTCCATTTCCAGTTCTAGGAGGGCCGACCAGTCCCACCACCCAGGCTGAAAGCTGAGTCAGCCCTGAAAAGCTGCAGTAGTCCCACAGCACAGGCAGTGGCCACAGCAGCTATTTTGTGGGAAATATGGCCGTGGCAACGTCTCCTGGCAAAGGCCCGTGGGCTGCTGCGTGATTGGCTTCTCCTTGGATGGCATTTTTGAGGACAGATCAGGCTCCATTTTGCCCACCACCCGTGGATGCTCCTTCTCTGACTTGACCGCTAAAAAGGCCGTTAGATCCAGGTCGAGCATTGTCACCCCTCCGCGTGGGGTGGGCGTGTTTTGGCGGCACTGCGGGCATGGAATCCACCACTGCTCGTTGGTCACCACATTGAGGCGCCTGATGCAGGCCTGGCAGAACGTGTGGCCGCAGTAGAGGCGGCGAGGCAGGCGGGCCGAGAGGTCGTAGGAGCAATAGCAGATGATGCAGTCGATCTTGTGGCTGCTGCGAGCAGCCGGGCTCAGGGGCCGGACCTCCGACCTCAGCTCTGCCGCCTGGCTGCCCCCAGCCCCTGGCATCCTGGTGGGGAGAGAACCAGAGAGAGATGCCAGTCAGTGCTAGGCCGTAGCTCTGTCTTCCCACGCTCCCCAGCCTGCATGGCCAATTTCAAGCTCCACTGTCAGTTTTAGGAGGGCGGCCCAGCCTCTGCCGCCAGGCCTGCCACAGACACGAGAGACCGGTTGCCAGGCCACCTCAGGGCAGAGCAAGGGCGCTTCCAGAGGAGGGTTTTGGCATGCAGTGGCCCTGCCGCACTCACAGAAGTTTGCAGGGTGTCAAGACATCATCATCTTCCCACTTACAATCCGCTGTGTTTTTCCACAGCTGCGTCTGCCTTTTTCCTTTCCACACACACAAAAATAAATTTGATTAAAAAAAATTAATCCATTAAGGAAGAAAAGACAGAATAGCTACACAATGTCTTTTGGTTTGGGAGTGCCTGGAGCCCTCTGTCTGGAAGCACCCCCACTCACAGCTCAGTCCAAAGCATATTTTCTCACTAGTCCGCCAATCCCATTGACTTCAGGGGGACACAAGACCCCATCGCACGGGCATGTAGGCCTGGATTCCTCTTCCTCCTCCTAACTGTAAAGCCCCCTGCTACTTCACCCACAATGGAAACCAAACTTTAAAAGGCCAGAGTAGATATTTTCAATGATTGTATTCTTGTTCTGAAATGAAAGGTACACTGTTAAAAGCATGACTTGTACAACTGAGCCTTCAGCACAGTTTAAGTTGGAGGGTCTGTCATTCTGCTCTGCTCACATGTGCTAATCTAGACCTCCCCAGTTTAGCTCGCTGGCAAAGAAGCAAAGGTCACGGGAAGATGCTTCATACAGAGCCAGGCTGCTGGTCCATCTAGCTCACGGTTTCAGGCAGAGAAGGGCCTTTGCACGCCCTGCCTGGAGAGGCCGGGGACAAGCTTGGCATCAGCAGCCTGCAGGCGGCAGCATCTATGGACTGTGTCCCTGCAGAGGCACCCCAAAAAATAATAACCTGGGACTCTGATCAGCCCAGTAGGCTGGGCCTCAGAGCTGCCATTTTAAAGTCCCAGAATGCCCCTGATGGAGAGCTGCTACAGGGCATTGTGGGGGGAATTATTATCTGGTTAGATTTATACCCTGCCTTTTTACCAAGGAAATGGTGCTCAAGGTGGCTGACGATGATAAAACCAAAATTTAAAATCAAAGCTTTGTTAACACTATAAGAGAACGAATACATTAAAAACACAATAGAAAAATGGCACCCAAATTTAACGGACAGCACCTGGACCCAGCTGCTGATGCTGACTGGGGCGCTGCTGTTCCTGCCAGGTAAGACCGCCAGGCTCCTACACATACGAGGAAGGCGCCAGCCCCCCCCCAAAAGCCAGCCCTGAAGCTGGGACCTTTTGCGTGCAGAGCATATAGTCTGCGCCACTGAGCTACGGTGCTTCCCTGTGGTCTGCTTGGAAGGTCTTGGCGCCAAGCTGTGGAGCGGCTCCGTTTTGGCACAGCTGACCCTTTTGAGATGGGACACGACGACCTGCACCCCTGATCCAGCAGCTCGGCTTAAGGGGCTGCATTAAACTGAAGACATCGGAGTTATGCTATTGAATCAAGGCAAAGCGGTCCATCTAGCACAGCCGGCCAGGTGCCTCTGGCGACCCGATAAGCAGTCTTCTCCTGCGGTGTGCTCCGATATTCGTGGGCCAGCAGCGTGTCGAGCGGTTCTGCCTGCAAGAGCTTCCCTTCACTGCCGGTAGCAAAACGCAGGAAGAGCTCAGCAGCCTCCATGACCAGTGATGGGGTAAGGGGACACCTCCGCTCCAGGTTGGGCACCTGCTCTCTAGAATACTACCCAGCCCTGTTGCCCTAGCAACCTGCATGCAAATACCTTATGGGGGAAACTTACATTTCCTGCGGAGGTTCCATCCTCACCGTGCCCAGGACAGAAAACAAACAAACGTACAAGAACAAAGCCGCAATTCTGCTTGTGGTCTGCGAACCAGGGGTCCCTCGTGACCAGCCAGCGGGGACCAGCAACCTCTGGGTGGCTTCTTGACGGGTCTCCCATAAGCCTGCCGCCGGCTTCTCACTCTGCTAATTATAGGAGGTTCACGTTTCAGACACAGTTGCGGCATTGTGTCTGCCACGAGGAAGCCAACCTCGCAAGATAGAGTTACTCTTGCCCCGGCTGACAACAGCCGCAGAGATACAATAACACGCTCCCTGCCCGGTACGTCTTCCTGGGCAGGGCTTAATAGCCGGCTCTCTCCAGCGCAGGCCCTGGATCTCAAGAGTGGCACGAGCCTTCTTCAAAAGGTCTGAGATCGCTGGGGACAGTCCCATAGGATTTCAAACACTCATGCCCGCGGGCAGCCCTGCCTCTCCCCCTGACCAGGGCTCCATTTCCTTGCCAACTCCCAGACTCCTTCCCCTGATCCATCTGCATGGCTCACTGGAACCTCGGAAGCTGCCTTACACCAAGTGGGAACCTCAGTCCATATAGCCCCATATTGACCACAGTGACTGGCAGCAGCGGCGGCTCTCCAGGGTTTCAGGCAGGATTCCTTCCTAGCCCTACCTGGAGATGCTGCATTGAACTGGGGACCTTCCACTGGCCTCTCTCTCAGAGGCAGTGTTGGGGGCGGCCCACTACGGCTGGAGCCCCGAATCTTTCATTTGGAGCCCTGAGTCTGAGAGGCCATCTGCCCCACCACCCTGCTGTCCATGGGCATTTGCTGAAAGAAAGGTCCAGGGGCCCTGAGAATCTGATCGCCCTGGATGAGCTGGCTTTTGGCCCACAGGTGTTCACCTCCTGATGCCTCCCCAACACTTGAGTCTTTCTGCCTAAGGTTTTTTTTCTGAAATCAGAATGCTCTCCTCTCCCCTGTCCATATATCCCTTTTTACTAATAGGGGGCCCTTAGAAGACAGGGGCCTTTACAGACACACACACAGAGAGACTTTAGAGCAGTGTTCTCCAACCTTCGGTCCCCTGGGGCATGCTGGCTGGGCGTAGCTGGCTGGGGCATGCTGGGAGTTGTAGGCCAAAAACATCTGGGGACCCAAGGTTGGAGAACACTGCTTTAGAGCATATGTGGTAAGGAAGAATGAACACTTCCAAAGGTTCATTTCCAGCTGACTTATGTCAATAATCAGCCAGAGCGGGTAAGTGAGGGTTAAAGAATTCCTTATTGTCCCACTCCAAAAAAGAAGGCCAGAGCGAACAAAAGAAATCCTTCCCTTATTATACCTTTCTGAAAGACATTTGTGTTTACACATACATACTGACGGGCCCCAGACTTTTATTTATTTATTTATTTATTTATTATATTTATGAATCGCCCATCTGGCCAGACAACCAGCCACTCTGAGCGATGTACAATCTAATAAAATACAGGGGGGGGGGGACACACACACAGTATAAAACACAATTAAAAACAGTACAAAACTTAAAAATCCTAACCCACCCCATATTCCCGCCTGAAAAGCCACATTTTTAATGCACAGCGGAAGCTAATCAAGGAAGGGGCATGGCGGAGGTCACTGGGGAGAGAGTTCCATAAATTGGGGGCTGCCACAGAAAAGGCCCTCCTCCTAGTCCCCACCAGCAGGGTTCCTTGACAAAAGGGCTAGTTTTTACAGAACTATCAAGGGATCACCTCTAACAGTTCAAAATTTACAAGGAACTTAGTCTTTGAGGGAAAAGAACTTTACATACTTGTCTCTCAAAAGGGCAGGATTATTGTAGCACTTACTTATGGACTGGGATTCGGGAGATCCGGGTTCAAATCCCTGCTCGGCCATGAAACTCACTGGGTCACTTTGGGCCAGTCACTGACTCTCAGCCTAACCTACCTCACAGGGTTGTTGTGAGGGTAAAATGGAGAGGAGGAGGAGGATCATGTAAGCCGCCTTGGGTTCCTTTCAGGAAAAAAGGCGGGGTATAAATATAATAAATAAATAAATTTAAAACAGAATAACACTTGTTGCATTACATCTATTCATAATTACATAGACATTATATACTTTCCACACATATGTAAATTAACATTTGCAAATTTATGCTTTTTTTTTTTGTCCTGAGGGCCTAGCACTGCCCCGCTCTCTCTCCCCGCTTCCGCAGCTGGGCATCTCATCACATCTAGGCTGACAAATATACACCACTTTGAAACCAGTTTCAAAATGGCACACCCACCATAGGCTCCCTCTTAGAAAGCTGGCAACTGCCGTTTTGCCAGGTCATCAGGACTTCTTCATTCAAAATTCCAGACCCTTTCACAGAACTACAATTACAGGTGATCCTTATCTGGAGGAAGGCCCCATTTCCCAGAGCCATGGCAGTTAAACAGGTCTGGAACTGGTTTATATTTGCAGTGTAGTTGGGCTACAAGATGATAAAGCCCCTCCAGGCAAGGGCCTTGCAGTGCACTGTATACAGCCCTGGACTTCCAACCTTTGGGATATCAAGAGCTGTGATCTGCACACTGTGGCCTGCAGACCTCCAGTGGATCCTGGTGAACTTTTATGGGGGCCCTGAGACAACAATGTAAATATTGACAAAAATGTTTGAGAGCAGAAATTTATACTATTTATTAACAGCATTTAAATACTGCTTCTCATTTGAAACAAACCCTGAAGCATTCTACGAAAGAAAACAAACAGACCCCACCATCAGCAGAAAAGGCAAGCTGCTTATCAAATCAATTCAAAATCAACTTGCCTCTCCGGCAGCACAAACAGCTACAGTAAGAAAGTAGGAAGAGCCCTGCTGGATCAGACCAAAGGTCCATCTAGTCCAGCATTCTGTTCACACAGAATGGAACCAGTAGAAACTGGAGATCCAAGGGGAGACTCTCCTCATATCTGCATTATGTAAACCACTTTCCCCACTTTGCATCTATCTTGAATGTTTGGTCCATTTCTTTCTCCTTTTCTCCCTGTCTTTATCCTTCCCTCTCTCCAAAACCTGACTGTGCTGTGCTCATCATTGTGTGCTCATCATTCCCTACTCACGGTTGTTTATAAGTTCTTTAGATGATGTCATGACCCTCCAGTTTCGCTTCTGTGTCTAAAAAGCAATTTCCGTGAGATTTTCCAGAGCAAAGAAAATGTGGTATTTAATTGAAAAAGTGAAAGAAAATGCTATTTCCCCTTATGTATTTGTGCTATTCTGCTATACCAGAGTGCCACCTAGAGGTTATGTAGCTGAAAAGCAGGAAAGGAAATGCTCTCTGTGTGGTGCTCGGATCTCAATTCTGCGATGAAACTGAAAGCAGATAAAGCAGATTAACAGATTTAAAATTATTTAACTCAGTAAGGTTGTCAGTCATCAAAGGTCCAGTGAGTAGGGTGGCAGTGTGTCCTACGTTATAGAGGACTGTCCTCTGTTTCACGGTGTGTTTGTGCTATTTGAAGAGCTGCCCAGCCCAAGTGTGCTTCCAAGATAAAGAACCCTAAGGAGGGAGAGCAGAGCAGGCAGGGGCTGCTGGCCTTGAAGTTGCCCATCCACAGTGAGCAACAGCTGGGTTGCAGACTGAGCCGCCTGCACACAGGCCGTGGCCTTCCCCATTATGGTGAAATGTATTGCATTACAGTCATCATTTCTAAATCTGCATCTAAACATCTGCATCTAAAAAGGAAATGTACAAAAAGCAGAGTAGGCTCACAAGCTGGAAAACACCTGAAGAGAAAACATGCCAAAGAGCGGAAGGAGGGCAGATGAGGAGCTACAGCAGAAAGACCTGCTTTGGCTGGTCAGCAATTGTGGCCCTCTTTTACCATCACACTCCTGGTGTGGGGCTGCCTTTGAGGACAGTTTGGAAACTTCAGCTGGTACTGAACCTACCTGATGGGATGCTTGTGGGGCTCACTCCTGTGGATCCTGTTACACCAGTTCTGGGCCAGTTACATTGATTCATTCCCTGGCTCAACTGAAGTGCTGGTTTTGACCTCTAAAGCCCTGAACAGGTTGGGATCAGGTTACTTAAAGGGCTGCCGCCTGCACCCACAGGACCCTGCCTGGGGCTTGGAGGCCCTGCTGTCTGGCTTGGCAGATACTGTGGGCTGGGGCCTTTTCAGTGGCAGCCCCCACATCTTTGGAGTTCCCTTCCCTGAGAGGTGCGTATGGTGGCTTTTAAGAAGATTTTAAAATTCCAATCAGCTTTGTATTGATGGTTTTATTTGACTGCATGTTTTAATTGTGCAGTTTTAATTGTTAATGTACTAGTAGTTTTAAAAAAAAAATATTGTTTGATATACAGTATTTATTAATTGCTGTAAGCCACATTGTGAAACGAATGAATGATAAAGGACCATGATGAGGATAAACCCTAAAATAATAATTCTGTACCTCTAAAGTAATTTGGAGGCAGCCCATAGCTCAGTCATCCAGGACTTGCTTTGCAAGCAGAAGTTCAGTCCCTGGCAGCATCTCCAGTTCAAAAAGAAGAGATAGCAAGTGCTGGGAAAGACCCCCCTCTCTGTCTGAGACCCTGGAGAGCTACCACCAATCAGAAGAGACAATACCAGACTAGGCGGTATTGTGGAGGGAGTGTAGCTCAGTGGGCAGAGCACCTGTTTCCACAGCTTCCCCAGGTAAAACTGGGGGAAACCGCGTCCTGGGACCTTGGAGAGCCATTGCTAGTCATTCGTCGCATTAAGGCAGTGTTTCTCAACCTTGGGTCCCCAGATGTTTTTGGCCTACAACTCCCAGCATGCCCCAGCCAGCATAGCCAAAAACATCTGGGGACCCAAGGTTGAGAAACACTGCATTAAGGTCAGCAAGAGAAGCCCTTCTGCCCACCTGTGAGAGCAGTTAGGTGGGCGACCACACGAGGGAGGGCCTTGTCCGCAGTCGCTCCCCACCTCTGGAATAAGTGGCCATCAGGGGTCTGACAGGCCCCAACACTTTTAAGAGTGCCCTGAAAATGCACTACTTTACTCTGGCCTTCCCCTGATTCTCTTTTATCAGACTGGGTTATAGCTGCAGTTGTGATGTAGGTTCTGTTCTTATGCTGGTGTTTGTTGTTCTTTTGGAACATTTGCTGGTTTTATTACCACATTCGTTTTTTATTATATTAATTTGATTATATGCATTTTACTGTTGTATGCCACCTTGGGAGGGTTCCTGCCCTGAAAGGCAGCCTAGAAATATTTTAAATAAATCAAATAAAAAATGGATAGAATACTAAAATTTGAGGAGGAGATTGATCAAAAGCTAACTGGAATAAATAAATGTTGAAACACTTCTTAAAAGCAACAGCCATTGTCTAAAGCTCTTCTCTGGAGTCCTCCACTGCTGGGATTTAGATGGGTGGCTATTGGAGAGAAAGAGAGGCAGGGAGGGCCTTCTCTGTGGCGGCACCCTCACTCTGGAACTCCGCCCTGGAGAAGTTGGCCTGGCACCATCACTGTTGAAACTGAGGCAGCACCACGCTAAGTCTGTCCTGTTTCCAAAGCTTTTAATTAACGATGGCTTATGGGTCTTTTGACTGTTTGTTGGCTTTATTCTTCACTGCTGTTTTATTTGAGCCTTGAATCAATAATAATAACCAGACAGGCAGGATGGATGAGGCTTCAACTGGGCAGCGCATTCCAGGTGCAAGGGGGCATCAAATTTACCCTCTGACCGTACCTGTTTATGAAGCACACTTCGCTTTTTTTCTGATCCACATCTAAGGTTTATTGCAGTTCTGTATCGCTGCCGTGACTTGTGGGGCACACAATGCACCCAGTTTTTGGTGCCGGTCACGCTAGTCCTGCATAATCACTTTGTTTCTTCCGAAATTTCCCAGACTAGGTTTATCAAGGTTTTTTTTCAGTTATCGCAGTTCACTGTTGCAGTACACGGCTAGTGTGTGCTGAAGTGGCGCTGTCGTTGCCTGCCCAAAGGGTGGCCACGAAAGTGTCCTCACTGGAGTTAGCCAGGAGTTTTCCAGGGGCAGTGGAAATGCGGCGTGACTGTCTCTCTCTCAACTGGTGGGGAAGAGAGGTTTCCACCATTTGTTGTTGTGCGGTGATTCGATTTTTTCCCAAGAAGCTTCTTAATTTTTTGTTTGTTTGTAAACATTCCTGCACACCTCCGAGCAGGCTGCTTCGGGAAATCACATTTGGGTGGAGGGGAGGGGTGCGGGGCACTGATCCTGCTGGATTCACCCTGACCCCATGGGAGGGTGGTAGCAGCAGGGCATCTGAAGGAAACGAAATAGTTAAAAGAAAACCTTACAAGATTTTCTAGCCAGGCATGTAGACAGATTGCCAGGGTCCTGACTAATACTAAAAGAATGTAGTCAATGGCTGGTAATGACTGTGGCAATAACTGACAATAGCCGTCAATAGCTGTTGTTGATTCTCTAAGGTTGAGGTGTTTTGCTGTCTCACCCTGCATACGTGACCAAGATAAGAAAATACCTAGCAGCTGCTTGATTGTAAGATCATCTTCCTGTCTCCTTGTAAGGAAATCCCCCTCCCCTAAAGCAACCCCCCCCTTTTGTCTTGAGCTTGCTGACCAATGTAAAGAACTGTTGCCAAATGACCAGACTTATGTATGCTATAAAAGTGGTTGTAAAAAACCCCGCCCGGGGTTCTGCTTTGCGACACAGTCCGCAGGACCTATTGTGCACAATAAACCTTTTTCCAATAACCCGAGTTGGTCCTCGTTGTCCTTGTCTGAGGTAAAGGGTGACCACTTCAATCTGCCTTCTCCTTTTTAGTGAGGGGCTGGAAGAGCTTTTTCCTTTTTTTTAAAAAAAGATTGCTCCTGCGCTCGTTCGTACCTGCGCAGAGACGACGAAGGGGGGGGGGAGCCCTTTTCAAGGGAACGCCCAGTTCTGCCGCTACGGAGTTAGGTGTGGGGCGACAAACCGCGATGAGTGCAGTACATTTAACGAGAGTGTGCCCTGTGGGGAGGGACTGCAGAACGTGAATATAGCAGTACTGTTCTGCTAACTTGACGCTAGATATACAGTGTAATGTAGATCCGCCCAGACGAAGTCAAGGATGAAGCGGAAGGAAAGTCGATCAACAAGTTAGAAGTGCCCGAAGAATGCAAAGCGCAGGGCTGCTGTCAACACTGATCGGGCAGTGACCCTTGCAGGCGGTGCTGGCAGAAGGTGAAGCCACCAGCAGGCATGCGCTTCCTGGAAAAACCCCAAAGGACAGGCAGCACTGGGGCAGGCACCGGTCTGACTGCATTCCTCACCCCTTAACTGGCAGCGAGAGCAGAGAGGCCAACGCAGGGAGAATCACACTAAACTGGAGGCTGCTGGGTGGGTCAGCTGGAGGAGGATGGGAGAGACCGGACTGACGGCATTTTACTTCAGTGAACTCAAGGGAGGGGGAGTTGGCCCCCCTGGGGTACATGGGGTGTGTGTGGAGATGCGCACCCCTAGTTTGGAATAGCCATGGCCCTTAACAAGACTGTGGGAGGGGGGAGTATGAGTTTGGGAGGTGGTACCTGCCCAGTGGGGAAGAGGATGGGGGGGGGGGGGGTCTGGTTTGGGAGAAGGAGCGCCCACAACCGTGCCACAAGCTTTCTTGCTACCAGAAGCAAAGCTACACCTTGCCTCTTATTGGATGCTGAGCAGCATCACAGCGGGCCAGGAAGCTCTTCTCCTGATTTCCAGTTTGAATGCTCTTTACATCTTCCCTTTTACAGCTGCTGCGTTTGTTCCTGAGCAGCTGGCGGAGACCGAAGGCTCCCAATTTCATCCACTGGAATGCAAGAGCCACCACAAAGCAGCCCCCGCATGCCCCCTCCCAAAGTGCAGGCAGCCGCCTCTCTTCCTTCCGTCTCCCCAAGAGACACTCCTGGAATTCCTTCTGCAGGTTTCACGCATGCTTACAACTCTGGGTTGACCTTGCTGGATAATCCAAGCGTAGGCAGGGCCAATCTATACTCGCGTTTTATCTCTGTACCATTATGTCTGGCTCACTTGCGTGGCACATGAGGTGCTCCCACACCTGTTGTCCTGGGGCTATTTCTCCCTCAATATTCTGTTTTTTTTCCAGACTACTGTTATGATGTCTTATTCAGTGAGTGAGCTTTCCATGTGCTATGGAGTTGTGTGTGCTTCAATCTAGTGGTATTATAATTCTTTCCACTGAGAGTGGTTTCAGAGCTGTAGAACCTGATCTGCAGCATTCCACCCACCTTCTCCTTTGACCTCAGGGAGGGGGGGAGAATCTGCGGGCAGGAAATTGTGGCTGACCTCCATGTCCTCTCCTTCCGAGGACCAACTGGGGTGGTTGATCAGCCATCACATTGAAGTCTATTTTTCAGCGTTGTACTGGTCATTGACTGAAATAAACAGAATTGAATTGAACGGAATTGAATATTTTTCAGCGCGCACCTACACAGCTGTGAATAACCACACAACCTTTTCATTTTAAAACCTGCATTCCTGCCTTAGCTGCACATGCATTTACCAGGCTTTATTTCTGAAAGAGCCAACCTGAAATTGCAGCACATGGCCTTTCGAACCCCTTCCAATTCTCCCGCAATTACAACACTATGCATTGGTATATGGCACTTGATCACATTATAAACACAGCAGGTTCATAATACTGTGTTGAATTCAGATTTAGGGTGCAATCCTATGCATGTTTAGACAAAAAAGACCTACAACTCCCAGCATGCCCCAGCTGGCTGGCTGGGGTATGTTGGGAGTTGTAGGACTTTTTTCTGTCTAAACATGCATAGGATTGCACCCTTAACTACTTTTGAGCGATTCATGAATGAAAGAAGTGGAAATGTTTGTTATCACAGATGTATCTGTTTAATTATGGAGATGAAAATAAGGGTAATAGCTTCAAAACTAGATGGGGAAGAGCAATTGGCCATCCAATTACATCACAGATGTGGAATTTTTTTTTTTTCAAGGCCCAGCATTTCCCCCTTGTATTAATATGAAAGAGAATCATTATAAAATATTGTATCAATACTATCTGACACCTAATTGATTGAAGGCGCAATCCTATGCAAGTTTAGACGGAAAAAAGGCCTACAACTCCCAACATGCCCCAGACAAACTCGAGTCATTTTATGGGAACTGTGAAGACCAGTGTTGCCAATGAGAAATTACAAAGCTAATTTTATACGTATTTAGTGGGAATGCCCTTTAATTATTTTTGGGGAAAGGTTGTCTGTGTGATCAATAATTACACATTTCTATATTCTATGACCTTCTAACAGTCTTGCTCGGCTATGTGGATGAACAGATAGATCCCACACATAAAGACATCATTCAGAATCTATTAATTGCTGCTAGGATTTTAGTTACAAGAAACTGGAGGTGTCATGTTATCCACACGTTGAAAATATGGTTGTGTAAAGTTTGGAAGGTTGCAGAACTGATATGAAATCTATGATGAAGCTAACGGAGTATGTCCATTTAAGAGATGGTACACAAAAGACTGCCTGTTTCTCCACTGTCCAGCACCCTTTTATTGGGGAGGCTGGTGACTTCTGTGTCAGTGGGGCTCCTTATCCATTACAGTCTTTATTCTGAGCTTTATCAGAGCCATTCATGGTGCAGTCCTCCATCCCCAAAATACGCTCACCACCATGGAGCACCAAGGATAGCTCTTATAAAGCGCAGAGTCACCAGCCTCCCCTCTATAAGAGCTGGATACAACTTGGATATTGACAGATGTTTTTCCTTGTTATAGTCTGATCAAGAGGTGAAGTTTACCCATTTTTGACAAACTGTTTAATAGTTTTGCTTTTTTACATGTTTAAAAACATGCTAGCTACCTGTTTAGAATTGTTTTGCAGGAATGTACTTGAAGGGATGTCACACAGAGGAGGGCCAGGATCTCTTCTCGATCATCCCAGTTTGCAGGACATGGAATAATGGGCTCAAGTTGCAGGAACCCAGATTCCACCTGAACATCAGGAAAAATTTCCTGACTGTCAGAGCAATAAGACAATGGAACCAACTACCTAGGGAGGTGGTGGGCTCTCCCACTCTGGAGGCATTCAAGGTGCAGCTGGACAGCCATCTGTCAGGGATGCTTTGACCTGGATTCCTGCATTGAGCAGGGGGTCGGACTCGATGGCCTAGTTGTAGGCCCCTTCCAACTCTACTTTTCTTGATTCTATGAATGTTAGATAATGTGGGTGCTTGTTTTTTGTATGTGTGGAGAGAAAGCCTGAGTTCACTGCTGAACCCTCACACATTGAACCCTGACATGTTCCCCCCTTTTTCCCCCACTGTCCCCCCCTCTGTCTGCATAATCCCCACAGGAGACACAATTCTGGGCAGACCAGTTACACATCTGCCACATCTGCATACATTCAATGGGACACATTTACACTTCCCTCAAGGAAGAGCATGAGATTCCGGAGGTGGGGGCGCAGTCTTAAAGAGCTGCGAAGTACCCCAAAGTACCCATGGAGATGCCAGCACCCGAAAGGCGCCACCACCCCGCAGGGCAGGACCACCACCCCCCCCGGTCATCAAGGGCGGGGAGGGGGCAAGGGAGGGTAGAAAAGATACGTGCCAAAGAACCAAGGGTTGTTGGGAACATGGTGCAGGCTTGCACAGGTCAGGTCGCTAGCTCCGGCTAGGGCCAAGCAACTTCTAACCCCGGGCAGGACGCCCGGCGATCGGCAAAGCAAACCGCGACGTTAGAACCTAGAGTCAGAGTCTCAGGTGTCAGGTAAAATTCGAGCAAAGCCTACCTAGAAAACAAATTGAATACTTCCGTTTTTCCTATCTGAATTGACTGTTCTGTTTATACTGTGAAATTCCTGTAGTCTATTAGTTCTGCTCCATTAAACTTTTGTAACTGACTAGCTTGTGGCTTCCCTGTGTTTCTAAGGAGATTCCTTGTCAATTTCACTGGCGGCTGAAAGTAAAGGTTTTGACAGTCCCCTACAGGGCACGTGCCAGTTAACTCTTAAGGTGCTGAACCCGCGCAACGGACCAGGTTCGGTCCGCCACATGTATGAATGTTATATTGTTTACAGTATGTATTATATTTCCTTATATATATTAAAATAAAATAAACAAACACACACATCAGATACTGCAGGGAATCCATTCACCTGTGACCACAGAGCTGCAGTTGCATCTGAGAAAAATGCCGGCACAGCGGTGCCCCAGAAGCAAATGGGCTCCTGTGTAGACTCTCCAAGGAGGCCCGAGCCCAGGAGAAGCAAACCATTCCCTCCTCCAGCATCTATGCATGGGGAGCTTTTGTTTCTGGTTCCACATGCAAAGGATGCTTTCCACACACTCCACTCACAGCGGAATCCTCATGCAGGAGGCGGAAGTATTCCGGCATCCCAGAAGTGACACGAGCGCAGCTGCGCAGGGCTCGTGGGCTGGTGCAGCAAGCGGCTCTCCCAGGGATCCTCATTCTGCCCCAGCCACGCTGGCTCCTGGGAAACTCGGGAGGCTTGGCCTACTTCCGCACCAGGTCAGGGAACGTGTGGCCTGCAACGGCCAGCAGCCCTCTCCAGCACAGCCAGTGGTGAGGGAGGATGGAAGCGGCAGTCCGACAACTTTGGGAGGGCCACACGTTCCCCACCCCTGTTCTGCATCAGCCCAAGATGGGCCAGGAGCAGCAACTGCTTTACCAGACGGACCCTGCTTTGGGAGCTCAGCCAGAGCTTTGCTATTCCAGAGATCCCGTCTAGTTGCCCCTCTGCAGCAACTGCTGCTGCTTACTCCTTTCCCCCAGGTAGACATGAGGAGCACCAAAGCAGGGCTCAAATTATGGGGGTAAGAGTGGGGGGGCAGACGGCCTCCAATTTTAACTAAATCATGCCCCCACCCGTTATCCTTTCAAAAGCAGTGCTAGGCAGGCCAGGCCTCCTCTGCCCACCCCCCTGTAATAATAGTACTGAATCCAAAAGTCAGACACAGAAATGTGGCTATAGAAACAACACGTGCACAACACCTGTCAAGAGTGTTTCCAAACTGCAAGAGCGCAACTAATATATGTTCTTTTGCCTTCTGGTTTTTATTACAAGCCAGCAGAGCACACAATTAGTCACCCACGAGAATTTGTTTTGGTTCTTTCCCTTGGCAACAGACTCCGTTTTCCGGGGGGGGGGGCACGCCAGGCCACCGGTCCACGCGGCCGCCCTGCACAAAGCAGCCAGAGCCAGGAAACATCCAGCACAACCAGCAGCGCCTCTTCCAGGATGACTTATGTCCTATTGGGATGCCCCTGCGGTGGAGCGCCCGATCTTCAAGTCATCTAGAAACACCCCCACATGGTGGAGGGAGAGATTTTGCAGCTGGGTCAGGCAACGGAGAGCGCGTCAGGCTGCCGAGGGCGGCTCTGGGGTGCAGAGAATCGACTGCTTTCAGCACATCTGATTTGGAACTCCAGTGCCACAACCAAAAGGCCGAAAAACACCCACAGGGCAACCCTTGGGGCAGGCGATTGTCCTTGGAGGGTGCCACCACGCAGGTCACAGTCCCAGGAAACCCAGGGTTGCAACCATTTCCGGTTGAGATAAAGGAAGAGCAGAAACCTCCTTAGAACGTTGAAAAATGGGAGTCCCTGCCCACGGGGGCAAGATGCTCGGGAGCGCAGCAGTGAGGGCATGTAACGGGAAGGTAGTCCGGCTATCCAAGAGCAAGTCTTCATACAGAAGACGGGCCTCCAAAGGAATGGGATGGCTGTTGCGGTCTACAGAGCTCCTCCCTTGCGCGTGGCTGCTCTGTGAAGCGCGGGAGGCCAGCCGCCGGCCCAGTCCTGGGAGCGGGTCGTCTTCAACCTGCGCAGCAACCCATAACCCCACCTCCCACTTGCACGGCGCAATGCCCGGCCTGCCTTCCTCTCCCATTCACTCCCAGCCTGATCCACCCGCTGGTTCTGCCTCCGGGCCATGGAGGTGGGAGGGAAGGCAGTGAGGGGCAGCTGCTGCCTCGCCCCCCACCCCCTGCTCCACCCAACAGCACACAGCAGACATGTGGCCCCCGTGAGCCCCAGTAAGGGCAGCTGCAGAGTGAATCCCGCACACCCATTTGGCCCACCTGCCCCAGTTCTGACTCGGAGCTTTCAAAACACTGGAAATTCTTTGTCTTGCTTCTGCATGCGTGTTGATTCTTTCATGGAGGGGTCGGGGGATTTTTATTTTCGGGGGGGCTTAGCCTATCCCATAATCCTTTGCAGTGAGCACTGGACTACAGAGGCCATCACTTTGAGAAAGGCCACATCGGCGTGCCCAGGAAGGCCAGAGTTAGAACTGCCTTCCTGCCTCTTAAAACAAGCCGGAGGAGGGAAAAGTTGCTCTGGACTGCTGCTGGGTGATCTTCGGGAAGTGGCAGGGGTGGCCGCTGCAAACCAGCTGCAAATCGGCCCGAAGTGAACGTTGGAGGGGTTAGGAGATGGCACAGCAGCACCTCCTGCAGCAGGGGCAACATTTCCTGCAGCAGGGCGCGCAGCAGCAGCTCCCGCCTCCGCCTCCGCCTCCGCCTCCCTCCGGCGTTGCCACCTCGTGGCTCTTCCAGTGGAAGGGTTCTGGGGAGCCTCCGCCGGGCATCGTGAGGCTGGCGTAGGGGTTGAAGGGCCTGGCCCACGACTCCTGTGTCGGGACTGGCCGACCGTTCCATGCAGGATGGCCCGGCTGCCGGGCGGCTTCTCTTTCCTTGGCCTCCGAGTACGTGGGCAACGCGCTGGGGTTGAAGACCACGGTGTCTGGGGCCAGATCCTCACCCAGGTAATACTTCAGAATGCTGTCCTTGAGCTGAGCTCGGGGGATGGTCACGCTGGCATAGGGGTTCTCAATGGTGACCCCACGATCCATGGCTCCTCTGGGGCAGGGCAGGGCACCCCCCGCAGAGGCAGCACTTCTGGTCACTCCCGGGACAGCCTCAGAGAGGCAGTGGCAGGTCCCTCTGCAAAAGCCTCCGTGCTCCCGTCCACAGCCGCAGCTAGAATGCGGGCTACTGATGGGATGCCCGTGGTGGACCCGGCCAGCAGCAGCGCCTCCCGAGAAGTCACTTGAGCATCAGCAGAGCAGCCCAACCCTTTGAAGAAAGAAAAGGTTCTGTTAGCTCCGCTTCTCTCACACTGCTGAGCACAAGGTCACTTGCACCAGCTGCTTGTAGTTGTGGTCTTGATATCGTGCTTTTCCTCCAGAGCATTTAACTCACAGGCTTCCAGATGAGGCTTTTAATGTGCCCCCGCCCCACCCCATTTGCAGAGGTTTATGGGGGCCCAGACAACGATGTCTTCTGCTCATAACCCTCCTATGTTTTCCCACTGCTGCTTCCGTCTTTTCATTTTAGACAATAACACCAGAAGCACGAGGCCTTCTGGCTAGGAGCCCTTCGTCTGGAAGCACCCACAGAATCTCCATAACCCTTACAACAACAGCCCTGCAAAGAAGGTCAATCTCACCCACATTTCAGGCACAAGATGAGAGACGGCAGCTGTCCATTTTTATGGCCGAGGTGAGAACTGAACCAGAAAGAGTCCAGTTCCAAGCAATGTCAGATGGGCTTCCATCCTGTCCTCCCAAGGACCTTGAGAAGTCAGCCACAGTTTTTATCATCATAGTTCAGTTTCTTTTCTTCCCTCCCCAGCCTGTGCCAGAGCCTCTGGGTGGGCAAAATAAGCTTTTCAATAGAAGCCAACATTTCCCAAACTTTACATAAATTCTGGAAAGGTTCTTCCCCTTCTCCCACCACACCAGCGCCTCTCCCTGCCAGAAAATGCCTCCCTGTTGAATCCCTGAGTGCCACACAGCAGCTAAAGGCACAGGAACCTTGCAGAAGAAGAAAGGCAACAACCCTGGAACATCGCGGACATGATGGTTTTATATGCGATGCGGAGATTTTTGCTACCCAGTAAAGACCGGTTTGGTCTGGGCTACAGCAGACTCAGATCTCCAGAAGACTCCTGCAGTCCTGCCCAGCTGTGCCACTCTGGGTCTCTCACTCGCTCCTGCCTCCACCAAACTCGAACCTTAGCAACCCCATTTTTCAAATTGGGAACTGGGGTTGCCAACTCACCAGAAAAAGGCCTAACTTGCTCCTGTGCTTTTAACAGCAGCTTCACGTGTATAGATAATCATAATTTCTGCATGGTCAGTTGCTATTAAAGGCACAGGAGCAGAGGCCAGTAAAATGGTTGGCGACCAACCTGTGGGGAGGCTCAAGCAGATCTGCCACTGGAAAGGAACGATTGCTGTGCAGAGTTTGATGTTTCCTGATCCTCTCTGTCCCGGAAGCTGGGAACAGGGGAAGACAGAAACACCCACACATGTTCAAAGAGTGTTCTTGGAGGTGGAAAGTCCCAAGCCACGGAGGCAGGCGAGGGCCTCACCAGCCGGGATGGGCGGCTGTATCGCTAGGAGCAGGAGGTGGTAGAGTTGACCAACTGACCAGGAAAACACAGCCTGGCCTGCTCTTCTGCCTTTCAGAGCTGCTGCACAGGTAATCACCCCCTATCTCTATGCTACCAGAAACTTACGCAGCCTATTTCTATAGATCTTGAAGGCTTCGCTACAGAGGCAGATGGAAAAATTGGCAATCCTACTAGAAAGCCAAGGGGGGCTAAATGTCACCCCTCGGTCCCAAACAACCAGCCAGTCCTTAAGCTTTTGATCCTTAGCGTAGTCCTTCCTGCGCCTCCTTCATGACACTCGGCAGGCAGAACGGCACTTGGGCAGGTGTCCAAAATCAATATTTTCCCGCAACCTTTAATCTGGCCACCCCTTGCGATAATAATGCAGAGGAAAGTTACAGGAGTCCAAGTTAAGGGGAGGAATGTCAAGGTTGGCGGGGAGGGAGAGTGAGCTGCCACCCATTTTTCTGGCCGGTCTCCTGGGCTTGGTCAAGTGCTGCACACCAGGCAGAAGTCCAGCTGGTGCAGCCTTCCCCTCTGCAACTCCTTTCTGAGAAGTTAGACGCCCTCTTCCTCCAAAGAGCTGAGGCCCTGACCCAATTCCAAGGTGCTGGCATTTTATCTGGCTCTTGCGATGTTATGGATTGTCTTTTGTTATATTGCGCTTATGTTTTTAACTGGTGCACACAGTTTGGCAGCCTTTGGGCCAATAAGGGGGCATAAAAGAAACCTCTCCTCACTTTTGACAGCAGCCTGGCATGCAGAGATTCAACTGGTGAGGCTTTCCTTGCAATTTCATGGCTGCGTCAGAAGACAGCCGCCCTTGTGCTTTGTGTCTATGGGGGGGTGGGCACATGGAGGTGGGCTGTTAGAAGCACAGTTGCAGGGTCAGTAACACAGGGGGCAACCCAGTGTGAGCAAATGCCTAAAGGATTAATTCCCAAACCACCCAATCAGTCTGGCAGAGACCAGACCATAATATGCCCCCAGGCAAAGAGCAGGTGCATCACAGAGGCACAGAACTCTTTGGAGTGCCTGCGTTGCGGGTGGAGCACCACAGACTGCGCAGGGTCCTCATGGACTAGTAAAAATTAATAATTGCAAGGGACTCACACAGGGCAGGAAGGCTGGGAAGCCAGAAGCAAAAGCAGGTGGCAGGGGCCTGTCCCTTTAAAAGTCGGGGGGGGGAGTTTTGGAAGACCCAGCTTGGGTGCAGGGTATAAAATCTATTATCATTATCATTATTATTATTCTTTCTCTATTATATCTTTTTATTTGTAAGCTGCCCTGGAAATGCGTCCACAGCGTGGCATGCAGTGACTAAGACAGGTGAAAAATAAAGCTGACAAGAGTGTACCGAAAAGGGGGTCCGGAGCCGCTGCCCCCCCCCCGCTCCAGGGCCGCACTGGGGCTCAGCCCAGCCTTGCCCGCCACCCTTTGAAGCTCACGTGTTTGCTGCGGCTTCTAACCTGTTGTAGTGTTTGGTTTTCGTTTTGGGGGGGGTCACTTTCTTGCTTATTTTATTGCATTTTCTCTCTCTCATTGTCAGCTGCTCTGGGCGCTCTGAGAAATAATAAATATTCAATAATAATACCGGGGGGGGGGCCATATACACATTTTGGATCCTGGGACAAGATTTCCTTGCAGGGACCCCCCCCCCAAGCAGCTGCCTTCGACGCGGGTTCCCATCCCCAGAAGCGACGCCGATCACTCCCGCCCACCTGTTGAGCCGAAACCTACCTCGCAGGGTTGTTGTGACTGGATAAATGAAAGGCAGCGCGGGGCGGCGAGGAGAAGCATCGTGTACGCTTCCCCCCCGCCGCTTCCCCCCCACAGGGGGTCCCGAGGGAAGGGCTGGGGGTCTCTCTCTCTCTCCGCCCCCGCCCCCGCCCCCGCCCCCGCCCCGCCCGTCTCCTCTCCTCTCCTCTCTCACCTGGCGTCCAGCACGAGCCCGCGTCTCTTCCCCGTAGCAGTGGTCAGGCGCGCTAGCGGCTGCCGTGTAAAAGGGTCTGCTTCGCTTCGTCTCTGGCAAGGGCGGGCGCCGGGCGCGGCTGCGGCGGCACCTGGCTGCACCTGTGCGGCCGCCTCGCCCCTCCCTCCAGGCCGGATGAGGTCACGGCGCCCGCCCCGCCCGAGGCGCCTCCCTGCCAGGCCGAAATGTCCCCGGCCGAGTCACCGCCCCCGCACGTCCGCCTCACCTGTTAAGTGCCTGCCTGCCTGCCTGCCGGGCAGCAACCTGGCCGGGGGTGTTGCGGCGGGTGCGCAGTCCCGCCTGCCCCCCAGGTGAAGCCCACACGCGGTCCCGGAAAACCCCTGGGCACCTGGGACCCCTGCCGAGAAGGGGGGCGCCTGGGGAGGGGGGAGCCCTTTCTCGGCTCGGGTCCGGGTCCGCGGAGCGTGCGCGAAGCACTTGTCAGCTGCGGTGGGCTGGATCCAGGCACGCCTCCAGGGCACCCGCCAAAATCAACGGGACAAGTGCGTGACGGCTCGCTTAAGTCCCGCGGATCTCGAGGAGCCTCCGAGGCCTGACTGGGGCTGCGGGATCCAAGCCCAAGATCTGGCTGCGCGCTCCTGGCGAGCCGCAGCGCGGCCAGTCGCCCGCAGAGCCCGGCCCTCTTATTCTTCCCGGCGCACGGGCGGAGCCCGAGGCGGCGGCTGACAGTCTGCCCTGTTGTCCCGGGTCAGGTCACAGGTGCAAACGAGCGACTGAGGCCGTGAGTGCAGAGCCGCCCGCCGGTGGGGTGACCGTGGGAGCGCCGCAAAACCAGGGAAAGGGCTCTGAGGAACACCTGCCCCCCCCCCGCCCCAGGATCCCCCCCAGGGGAGCAGAGCCAGGAACCACGTGATACCCTTGACAGCATCTGGCTTTACAGATTTATCATTGCATGGCCACAGGATCAGCCATTATTATTATTATTATTATTATTATTATTATTATTATTATTTACATTACATTTATATCCTGCCTCTTTCTTCTTGCAAGGAACCCAAGGTGGCTTACAAGGTTTATTTATTTATTTATTTACAGCATTTTTACCCTGCTCTTCAGCCAAAAAGGGCTCCCAGAGTGGCTTACAAAGATTAATATTAGGCAGTCCCTGCCCTCAGGCTTACAATCTAAAAGGCATGACACAAAAGGAAAAGGGATTGGGAGGGAGGAGGAAGAAAACCAGTTCTTAGTTACAAGGTTCTTGTAGTTTTTCTTTTTCTTTTTTTTGTCAGGGAAGGGCAAAACAAGCTCCCTGCAGCTGTTCTTTCTTTGGCAGATGTATGGGGCCAGGCTGGTCTCCCCCTTGCCCTGATGGGAGGCATGGAGTGCAGCCTCCCAGTGGCCCATGGTTCTGTGGCCGGTGGATGACATTTACACCTTTCTCCTCTCCATTTTATCCTCACAACGACCCTGTGAGGTAGGTTTGGCTGAAAGTCAGGGACTGGCCCATACTCACCCAGTGAGCTTCATGACCGAGGGGAACTAGAACCCAGATTTCCTGAGTCCCAATCTAGCACTTGAACCACTGCACCACATTGGCTCTGTGGCATACGTCTGATTTTATTTTTGTGAATGGCTTCGAGAACCACTGGGGTCAAGAAGTGCACAAAGCTTGCAGATAATAAATCCAGAGCAGATTGCTTGGGGTGACACCCCACCCCCCCACCCCCATCAGCCACGTTGCTGAGGAAAGCAAGGCAATTCCCACGCCCAGGCCCATTGATTGATCTAACCTGGGGGGAAACTCTGACCTGACCACAAATACAGCAAACTAAGACTGATGTCCTGTTTGGGCGTCTATGCATCAGGCGTTCCCCATCCATTTCTTATTATGAAGGGCTGCAACTGGTCCTTTATCTCAAGATAAGAGATCAAAGGTGCAAAACTGCCAGCTTTGGCTCTGCCATCTTGACACTGATTTTCTCAGGGCTTTTGCCCTTGGTCTATACACTGGATTTGAGCACTGAACCACAGAGGAACCACACACACTGTGTGGGGTAGAATCATAGAATCATAGAATCATAGAAAAGTAGAGTTGGAAGGGGCCCACAAGGCCATCGAGTCCAACCCCCTTGGGAAATGAGGGAAGAGGGAGAAAGGTGGGGAGACACTTTGGTATACACAAGTAGAGCTACAAAACAACAAAACCAGTTCCGTTACTATATAAACACCCAGGCACTTACTCTTTGCCTGGGGTGGGTGGGTTGGTCTTCTTAGGGCCTGCCTCAGCAAAAGCCCCATTCCACACTCCTTCGCATCCAGAACAACAACAAAACCCAGAAGCCACGGCTGGCAGTATCGATTTCCCCTGCCCCTCCTTTCGGTAGCCCTGCTGTCCTTGGCCAATCAGAATGAAGAACTCCTTGGTTAGGCAGGGGAGGGGTGGCCCCTAGGTGTCAGAGGGGTGAATTCCTGACCATGACTAGAGTGTTTGGGGAACATTTGCATGCGAATACATTGGAGCCGCTGAGGTGGCACAGGGCCATCAGAGGAAACTATGTACATTTGCATGAGGTTCCCAGTCTCCAACTGGGATTACACTTCTTTTCTTCACGCTTATTATGTCAGGAGAAGAGTGGCAATACATTCACTAGCCTCGCCCACTGTAGAAGTAAATTTTGTCCAGGCTTTAGCAGAGAAGGCCTGGAAGGGCAAGTCAGACCCTTCTCTTGACCTTCCAGGAACATGCCCTGGTGGTCAATCAACCATCTATTGATTGAGTCTGGTCTCTTCTGTGTTATGCTAAAGAGCACTGAGCCATGGCCCCTTTGCAACAGACTGCATTGATTACCTTATGTAAAGCCATGATGGCTGGAAGATGGGCAATGTCTGACCTTTGATCTTATCTTGGAGTTTCCTTTAGAATTGTCTTGTTTAGTTGTGCTGACTCACAGGATAAAAGGAGGAAATTCTAAAGAAGATTGTGTAGACTCTAGCGATGGGTCCCTAAGTGGAGGCCAATTCTAGATCCACACAGCTTCCCACAGTGAGGACACAGGTTACCAGATGGAAGATGGTCCTGTAAAGGATTTGTTTGACATGCTTTTCGCTTAGCACATTTCTCCCTTTCACCTTGCACTCGGGCAAAGGATTTGTTTGACATGCTTTTCGCTTAGCACGTTTCTCCCTTTCACCTTGCACTCGGGCTTCTTCAAAGTCCATGGAGCCTTTGTGAAAGGCCAACCTCCAGTTAGATCGTTCATGGGCCAGAGCTTCCCAGTTTTCGATGTTTAGATTGCATTTTTTTAGATTAGTCTTATGAACATCTTTAAACCTCTTATATTGACCACCGATATTCCGCTTTCCATTCTTGAGTTGGGAATAAAGTAACTGCTTTGGGAGACGGCAGTCAGGCATTCGAACAACATGACCGGTCCACTGAAGTTGGCGTTGAAGGATCATTTTTTCAACGCTAGTAGTCTTTGCTTCTTCCAGTACACTGACATTTGTTTGCCTATCTTTCATAGATTTCATAGATCATAGAGTTGCAGGATTTTCCAGAGTCAACGTTGATGAAATCTTTCAAGGAGGTGGAAGTGACGTTTATAGATAGTACATGTTTCGCAGGCATACAATAAAGTTGGTAATACAATGGCTTCATAAACCAGTGTTTCAATCCTCGAACACTCTATGTTTCATTCGAGCAAACGCGGCACTTGCGGAGCTCAAATGATGCTGGATTTCACTGTCAATGTTAGCTGTAACAGAAAGATAGCTGCCAAGATAGAGAAAATGATCGACATTTTCCAGTATTGTCCCGCCAAGCTGGATAGATGGCATCACCAAAGGGTTAGCTTGCACTTGTTGATGAAGCACTTTGGGTTTTTTGATGTTAAGTGAGAGACCAAGTTTTTCGTATGCTTCTGCAAAAGCATTTAGGATAGTTTGGAGATCATCCTCTGAATGTGCGGAGACCACATTATCATCAGCATACTGAAGTTCCACAACGGAGGTTGTAATTACCTTACTTTTTGCTTTCAGCCTGCTGAGATTAAAAAGCTTTCCATCAGTTCGATACAGTCATGCCTTGGATTGAGAGCATAATTCGTTCCGGAAACTTGCTTGTAATCCAAAACACTCTTATATCAAAACAAAATCCCCCCCAAAAAAAATTGTACAGAGATTTTTAATTTAAGCCGTACTACAGTACTTGTATTGCAAGACGACGCTTGTATATCAAGTCAAAAATAAATAAATAAATATTTTAAAAATTGCTTGTCTTGCAAAACAGCTCTCAAACCAAGTTACTTGTAATCCAAGGTATTACTGTATATAATTTCCACACCAGTGGGAAGTTTCCCCTCGACAAGATGTAAAATCATGGCGATGAAAATAGCAAATAATGTTGGGGCGATAACACATCCCTGTTTACTATTCCTGATACTATACCTGATACCTGATACTATTCAGTATAAATGGAAGTGTCTCCCTTTCATTCTTGTTGGCATTCCTGACTGTGCTCAGATACCATCCCTGAATTCACTAATAAACTAAAACTTTCCTCTCTAAGAACCTCTCCAAACACAATGCAGGAGATCATTTTTTTCTGCAACACCCCTCTGTTGCATCCCGCCAGCATGGCCTTGCCACCCTCCGTGCGCTGGGGCTGAACTACACTTGTGCAGGCTCCCCACACAACTGGGGTTTTCAATCAGAGGCAGTCTGCCTCTGTGTGCCAGTTGCCAGGGAACATGGGTGGGAGGGTGCTGTTGCACTCAGGTCCCGCTTGTGGGATCCCGTGGGCAGCTGGCTGGCCACTGCATGAACAGAATGCTGGACTAGATGGACCCTTGGTCCAATCCAGCACGGCTCTTCTCCTGCTCTTCATCGCATGGGAAGCATGCATGCATAGAGCCTGCTCCCTGCTTCAGATGCTCCGCCCCAACGTGTGGAAGCTCATGGGCCCAGGCTGTCAGGAATGCGATGGCGGTCGTGTACCTAGTGAGTGCATGTTGGGGAACATGTGAAGGTGAACGCCTGAGCAGGGCTCAGGTGTGAGAGGAATTCCACTGGAGAATTCAGATGCATCTCGACTCTACCCGACCCTGCACGGTAGTTCTGAGGTTCATCAGTTGAGAGCCTGGAAACCATTCTGGACCTAACTGCATCCTGCACTGCAGTCCTGTCCACCTAATTCGTCGTCGTCATCATCGTCGTCGTCATCGTCGTTGTCATCATTTACAGTATTTGTACACTGCTCCACATCTAAGTAGATTCCAGAGTGGTGAACAATAAAAAGATAAAAACAGATAGAAGAAACAGAAACAATATATTGAAAACAAGGAAACATTACAATGGTGGCTGGACAGCAGAGAAGGCTTCCTGGAACAAGGAGGTCTTCAGCAGGCGCCGAAAGCAGCACAATGTCGGAGCCTGCCTGACCTCCAGAGGTAGGAGTTCCACAGAAAGGGAGCCACCACGCTGAAGGCCCTTCTCCTGGTGGACTCTGTGGAGAAAGCCTGAACACACACATACACTCACACACACGTACAACTTCCCCTGACCACCCCTGTCTGCATAATCTCTCCCTGGGGGGCGGGGGGGCGGGAGAGGCACCGGAGATACAGGCTCCGCCAGACGGATCTTGCATACCAACAATGGGGCACCACGGCCGGAATCCACAAAGCAGAAGTACGGGCCATCAAGAAGGCAAGGCAGTCTCAAAGAGCTGTAAAGTATCCCAGGAACCAGGACACCTCACCTTCCCCCCCCCCTCCGGGCAGGAATAAGCCCACCTGACACGAAGGGGCAGGCATAAGCCCCACCTGACCAGGAAGGGGCAGGAGAGCGGGAAAACCGGGGTAGAAAACCCCTCTCCCCACCCCTGGGAGTTGTTGGGAACACGGGTGAACTGACAACCATGTCGTCCAGCTGTGGCTGGAGCAAGCTGTTCTCTTCCCCGGGTCAGGCGGACCCGGAGCCAGGCGGGAAATCAACCAGCGTAAAGTCTTTGAGCTAAGGTAACTGCTTTCCGCAATACGCTAGCCTGGGAACCCGTTCATTCATAAAGTCTGAGGTCACGCTCAGGTCTTGTTGATGTATAGTATTCCTAGAAAGTCTATTAGTTCCGCTCCATTTAAGTACTAGTAAATAAAGCCTTATTTCTTATGGTAGTTGTGGAGGAAGAGGGGGGCTGGCTGGCCCGACAGACCCCCACCCTTTCCTACTTCAAAGGAATCCCAGCGCTTGCCACCATGTGGCCCGGAAGGGGGGGCTGGCTGGCCCGCCCCTTCCCTTTCCTCCCTGCAAAGGAACCAAGACCCCCTGAGATCTCAAGATACCAGATTGCCAGCCTCAGCTGTCTGCAATCCTTCTTGGATCTCTGTTTAGGGACTCGCCTTCAATTTCTGTAACCTGGATCTAGATACTGAACTAACAGAGTACTCCAAAACCCATGTGGGGTAAAACCAAGACAAGGTTTATTCTGGTAGCATTTAAACAACAAGATTAGGGGAAATGAGAGAAGTACACAAGAGAGACAGAGAGACACTTTAGTACACAGTAAAGCTGCAAAACAATAAAACCTGATTCCTTAATATCTCTCAGGCACACACCTGTTACCTGAGGGTATTCTCTTCAAGGGTTAAATCCAGCACAGCCTTGCCGCCCGAGGAGAACTACTCCATCTACCCACAGGTCTGAGATGGGTAAACTCCCACAAGGCTTGCCTTTCACCAGAGCCCTCAATCCAGCTAATTTTACCAGGAGCTGTCTGGGGTCGGTTCCTGAGGCCCCCCCCCTAAAGGCTTGGGCCCCTCGCTGGCGCGCTGCCATGGCTCCAACCAGGCACGCTACCAAAAAGACTAAGACCAAGACTACAGGCTACACGTGGGGAAATAGCTCTTCCCCCTCCCCTTTTCTGTAGCCTTCTTGCTTCAGCCAATCATTTGAACTTCACCTGGCCAGGCAGGGGGAAGGGAACTCATGAGTCATGGCTTGAACTACATTTACATATGAACGCCCTCGTCGTCTAGGCGCCACCCATGCCATCCGAGGCCCTCGCCTCCTCCCAGCCCCCACCTGGTTCGCACATGAGGAGGCGTATGTGTGTGTGTGTGTGTGTGTGTGTGTGTGTGTTCCTGCATGCATGCATGCAGGAACCCCCAAAAGCTCCTTTCTCCACACGCTAACTATGCACACCCCACCCCAGCCGGTTCACACATGAGGTGTGTGTGTGTGTACCCCCAAAGGCTCGTTTCTCCACAGTAGTGCTTTCTCTTCGCCACCTATGAGTTCTGGTCAGTTACACTTGCTTATCCGGGCTATAGCTCAGTGCCCGTTAGCCTGTTAGGTGCCGAACTCACACTGAAGACCCAGTTGCTGGTCTTCCACAGACTCCAATTAGGCCAAAGGTCCATGAGGAACCACCAGGAGCAAGCCATCTGATGACCTCAGTGACCAGGCAGGTTGGTATGGGAGGAGGCGCTCACTCAAGTAACCTGGTCCCAAGTTGTTTCAGGCTTTGTACACAAGTACCAGAACCTTAAACCTGGCCTGGTAGTGAATAGGCAGCCAGTGCAGTTCCTTTAGCAAAGGAATTGCATGCTGAAAAGGGGCAGCTCCCGACAATAGCCTAGCTGCTGCATTCTGCACTAGCTCCAGCTTCCGGAGCAGCCTTAAGGGCAACCCCACATAGAGTGCATTGCAATAACCCAGTCTTAAAGTTACAGCACCTGTATCACTGTGGCCAAGCTATCCCTGTCCAGGAGAGGCCGTAGCTGGCGAACCAACTGAAGACGGTAAAAGGCACTCCAAGCCGCCACTATCACTTGGGACTCCAGCGACAATGATGGATCCAGGAGTACGCCCAGACTACGAACCTGATCTTTCAAAGTGAGCCCAATCCCATCCAGAACAGGCCATGAGCTATCCTCTGGACTCGGGAACCACTCGCCCACAGGGCTTCCGTCTTGCCAGGATTCAGCCTCAGTTCATTGGCCCTCATCCAGCCTGGCACGGATTTGCATTGTGCCCTCAGGCAAGAGCAGCTGTGCAGGGCCCACCTTTGCAGGAGGGCCAGGAAGACACATTCCTTCTCCATGGACTTCTCCTGAAGGTTTTGTGGGGCTGCTTGGCTTGCTGGAAATTGTTTTAGGGTGCAATCCTGTGCATGTTGAGACAGAAAAAAGGCACAGACCTGGAATTAAAGGAAAGGGCTTCCGGGGAGCATGTATCAGTTTTTTCGAGACAGACCTGAATCCTAACATCTGTTTTCTCTCAATTAGCCACAGAGGAAAGGTCTGCTGCTGCTTTCCTGCCCGGTCTGTGGACTTCCCCCTTGGACATCTGGAGCCCTGGCCCCCGTGGGAAGAAAGATACTGGACTGGAAGGGCTCATTTTGGTCCAGTCCAGTTGCAGGGCTCTTCTTAGGCTCGTATCTTAGACCTACAGAGCTCGATACTACAGCAACTTCTACGTAACCACGTATAGAGCACAATCCCAGCATTTACTTACTTACTCTATTTATTTATTTATTTTATTACATTTATGCCCCGCCTTTTTCCCTTCAAGGAGCCCAAGGCGGCTTACATAATCCTCCTCCTCCTCCTCCTCCTCCTCTCCATTTTATCCTCACAACAACCCTGTGAGGTAGGTTAGGCTGAGAGTCAGTGAAAGTGTTTCACATCCAGTATCTCCATCTCTCCAACAAGCCTGTAGAGCAGTCCAATATTATTATCTCCATGTTGCAGATTGGGAGGGTGGGCTATGAGAGGCAGTAGCTAACTTAAAGGTGCAATCCTATGCAAGGTTAGACAGAAAAAGGCCTACAACTCCCAGCATGCCCCAGCCAGCCATACCATGTAGGCCTATTTTCAGTCTCAACCTGCTTGGGATTTCACCCTTAGTGAGTGAGTGAGTGATTTTGATGCATGTATTTGGTTCTAGTCCTATTGTTTGCGTTTATTAGTGATTAACTTGTTAGTTGGATTTTAGCTGCATTTACCGATGTTTTACGAATTTTGTCAGCCGCCTTAGGGGGCACTTACATTCTGTAGGTGACCTATGAGCATTGAAAAGTGTGGAGAGAAAGCCAGGCCAGGTACACCCCCCCACACTGCCACCCCCATCAAGGCTTCTGCCTAGGGCAGAAGGAGCTCAGTCCCGAGCAGTTATTTGCATCAGCCTTCATTTACATTCACCTCAATGGGATCCATCCTACATACCCCCCCCCTCAGTAAGTTCCTCTGGCAGCTAACAAAGAACTGCGAAGCACCTCCAAGCACCGAGCGCCACCAGGATGCCCCGGCAATCTCAAAGAGCTGCCAAGTACTTTCAAGCACCCAGGGGCACTGAGGATCTGGCAGGAAGAACCTGATTCTAACCAACAGAGACAAGTTAGTGGATAAAGTGGCAGTTTTGGGAACTCTGGGGGAAAGTGACCATGTTATACTTGAGTTCTTGATTCTAAAGGAAGCAAAAGCTAAGTGTAGCCAAACGTGTACCCTGGATTTTAGGAACGCCAATTTTAACAAACTCAGAACAATGATAAGTAAGGTCCCATGGCAAGCGACTCTAATGAGAAAAGGAGCCCAGGAGGGGTGGGAGTTTTTAAAAAAGGAAATTCTACAGGCACAATGGCAAACAATTCCCACAAGGAAAAAAGGCAGAGGGCAACAGAAAGTGCACAGGGGCTTCACAATAAACTCAAAGATGACCTGAAAACAAAAAAGGACACGTATAGGAAGTGGAAGGAAGGACAGGCTACAAGGGAAGAGTACTGGCAGGTAGCACAGAACTGCAGGAATAGTGTCAGGAAGGCTAAAGCTGAAAATGAGCTGCGGCTAGCGAGGGATGCTAAAAACAACAAGGAAGCTTTCTTCAGATATGTGCATAGTAAAAGACAGAGGAAAGAAATGGTGGTTCAACTACGCAATGAGGATGGCAAATTGATAACAGAAGACAAAGAAAAGGCAGAAAGTATTCAATTCCTACATCGGCTCGGTCTTCTCCCAAAAGGGGGTCTATGACCCCCCCTGGCAAACCTGAAGTGCAGACTGTAGAGGCAGGATTGCAGCTTGAGATTGATAGGCAAATGGTCAAGGAGCACCTGATTACTCTGAACGAGTTTAAATCTCCAGGGCCTGATGAGCTGCATCCTAGAGTAATAAAGGAACTGGCAGAAGAACTCTCAGAACCACTGTCTATTATCTCTGAGAAATCATGGAGAACAGCTGAAGTGCCAGATGACTGGAGGAGGGCAAATGTTGTTCCCATCTTCAAAAAGGGCAAGAAGGAGGAACCTGGGAACTATAGGCCAGTCAGTCTGACATCAATCCCTGGGAAAATTTTGGAGCAGATTATACAGAAGTCAGTCTGCAAGCACCTAGAAAACAATGCAGTGATTATTAGAAGCCAGCATGGATTTGTCAACAACAAATCCTGCCAGACTAATCTGATCTCATTTTTTGATCGGGTAAACTCATTGGGTGACTTTGGGCCAGTCACTGACTCTTAGCCTAACCTACCTCACAGGGCTGTTGTGAGGATAAAATGGAGAGGAGGAGGAGGAGGAGGAGGAGGAGGAGGAGGAGGAGGAAAGCCGCCTTGGGTTCCTTGCAGGAAAAAAGGCGGGGTATAAATATAATAAATAAATAAATAAATAATAATAATAAACTGCCTTATGATATCCTGGTTAGCAAGCTAGCTAAAAGCGGGGTAGATGGAACAACTATCAGGTGGATCCACAATTGGCTACAGAATCGGACTCAAAGGGTGCTTATCAATGGTTCCTTCTCAAACTGGGGAGAGGTAATGAGTCGAGTACCACAGGGCTTGGTCCTGGGCCCAGTGCTCTTCAGCACTTTTATTAATGACTTGGATCAGGAGGTGCAGGGAATGCTTATCAAATTTACAGATGAAACAACGTTGGGTGGAAGTGGAACAGCTAATACTCTGGAAGACAGAAACAAAATTCAAAGAGATCTCGATAGGCTGGGGCGCTGGGCCGAAAACAACAGAATGAAATTTAATAGGGATAAATGCCAAGTGCTGCACCTAGGGAGAGGAAACCAAATGCAGAGTTACAGAAGGGGGGACACTTGGCTCAACAATACTACAGGTGAGAAGGATCTTGGAATTGTGGTAAATCACAAACTGAATATGAGCCAGCAATGCGATGTGGCTGCAAAGAAGGCAAATGCTATTTTGGGCTGCATTAATAGAAGTATAGCTTCCAAATCGCGGGAAGTGATAATTCCCCTTTACTCAGCACTGGTTAGGCCTCATCTTGAGTACTGCGTCCAGTTCTGGGCACCTCACTTTAAGAAGGATGTAGACAAACTGGAGAGGGTTCAGAGGAGGGCAACAAGGATGATAAAGGGACTGGAAGGAAGGCCCTATGAGGAGAGACTGAAAGAGCTGGGCATGTTTAGCCTTCAGAAGAGGAGACTGAGGGGAGATATGATCGCACTCTTCCAGTACTTGAAGGGTTGTCACACAGAGGAGGGCCAGGATCTCTTCTCGATCATCCCAGTTTGCAGGACACGGAATAATGGGCTCAAGTTACAGGAACCCAGATTCCACCTAAACATCAGGAAAAATTTTCTGACTGTCAGAGCAATAAGACAATGGAACCAACTACCTAGGGGGGGGGCTCTCCCACTCTGGAGGCATTCAAGGTGCAGCCAGACAGCCATCTGTCAGGGATGCTTTGACCTGGATTCCTGCATTGAGCAGAGGGTTGGACTCGATGGCCTGGTAGGTAGTGAGGGACCCAAGGTTGGAGAACACTGAGCTAGAATGAGCAGCAGCAGTGCAGCACAAGGTTTACCTGGAATGACCTTAGATTCCTCGAGAGCCACGTCTTGCCAGGCAAGGTGAAATTGCAGCTTGGTCACCGGAAGCTTCCCGGGGTTGAATCTTTGAGTCCAGACCTGAGTCCCAGACATCCGTGCAGCTTTGTGCCCACCGACCAACAACCTTTTCCCACCACAGACCCCTTCTTTTTACCCCTTCTCAGGCTCCCCTCTCCTCTCTTGTCCCTCCTCCCCTCTTGATCTCTGGAAAAACCTGTTCTCTTTTGGGTGTTCCTGGTGCTTAGGAGTACTTGGCAGCTCTTTGAGACTACCAGGCATCTTGGCACCCCTCTTGGTGTTTGGGGTGCTTCACAGCTCATTGTGGCTGCCAGGGGAGGGGAAGTTGCCGTGGGGCATGCAGATGCGTCTCATGGAAGTGCAGGTAAACAAGGTTGAAGGTGGATGCCTGAGCTGCTTCTGCCCTAGGCGGAGGCCCCAATGGTTGGGGGGGGGGGGTTGTTGTACCTGACCTGGCTTTCTCTTCACAGCTTCATTAAACATACTATCAACAAGCTTGGTATTCTTGTCAAATTCACTCTCATTCAGCGCCAATTGTAGCGGTTACGTTTTAAGTTCACGGGAACCACTTGAAGGGAGTTTTCTCAGCTCTGGTTAACCCGTTAAGTCCCGAACTCACGCAAAGGACTGGCGGCGGTCCTTCACATGGTCGTAGAGGTGGGATTGATGCTGAATAGAGACTGAAAGATTGACAGGTGGGTTTCCCTCCTGAAATTTGGCCAAAGGAGTTAACAGAGGCAGAGATAACAAAAGTACCTCTAGGAGCGGTAACCATGAGCGCCTCAGGATCAGGGTGCTGACGCCCCAGACCCCAGCTGTGGGTAGCCATCAACCGCTGTATGCCTGGAGAACTAGAAGGGCTGAGGGAGCGGCGGCTCGCATCTCCTCAGCAGCCAGCCCACATGGCTTCTTGGAAGACGGAGGTGGCATTCGGAATCAGGGCGGGCTGGAGGATGACCTGGTCATCTTCTCGGACGAAGAGGAAGGCGATGGGGATGCCGGGGGACAGCAAGATGATGTGGACACTGATGCGGCAGATGAGACAGCTGCAGACCCGGACGATATGGATCTCCCTGAAGTCCCAGCTGGGGCCCCCGGAGACAGAAATACGCACGGAACCCAATGGAAGCGGACCAGGGAGGTCATGCGATACTGGCGGGAGATGCTGCGCATGAGGCTGGAGCTGGCCCGCTTGGAAGCACGTAGGGGAGCGAGGGCCAACCCTGCACAACGCCCCCCTCCCCGACCACCTACCTGGGATCGGAAACTGTTCCCTCTCTACAAACAAGGTCAAGACCCGATGCTGTTTTTTACCCTGTTTGAGGCCACTTGCCAAGAGCAGCTGGTGGTGCCGGACAATTACAAGATGTCGATCCTGCGCACTCAAGTGAGTGGGGAGCTGGCGGATCTTCTGGGTCTATTAACCCAGAGTGCCTCCCTGGACTATGTCACTTTCAAGAGGGCGGTGAGGGAGTGCTTTGCCCTCACCTCTGAACATTGTTGGCTGAAGTTCCGGCAGGGATGCCCGCTGCCCGGAGAGACTTATGGGTCTTGGATGGCACACCTGGGGCAAGCCTGGGATGCCTGGCTTGAAGCAGCTGGGAGGCGCAGCTGGGAGGAGCTACACGAACTGATGATCCTCGAGCAGTATTTTGCAACTATTCCGGAGGACTTGGCTAACGCCATCCGAAACCGGGAGCCCACTACAGCCCTAGAAGCCTCCTAGCTAGTTGACCAGATGGGGCTGTACTGGCAGCCAAAGACACACCGGTCTGGTGTCCCCAACTGCAGCGGAGGAAAAGGGGGTGGGGAGAAAACCACAGGAACCACTTAAAGGGAGTTTTCTCAGCTCTGGTTAACTTGTTAACTCCCGAACTCATGCAAAGGACTGGCGGCGGTCCTTCACAAAAAGTAATTGTGGAGAAAGCCAACCTAAGCCCCCTGCCTGACACACACACACTCACCAAGGAGGGGGGAAGGAGACCCGGGGGGGGGGAGAGAAGAACCCGGCGCGCTCCAGCTAGCTGAAATCACTGGACGCTTGGGTTGACCGGACCCCGGGAAACCAAGTTGAAATCACTGGCCGCTTGGGTTGACCGGATCCCCAGGAAACCAAGCTGAAATCACTCACAAGCCGCTTGGGTAGACCGGGCCTCCACCGGGAACCCAGCTAGCCGCTTGGGTAGACCGGGTCTCCGCCGGGAACCCAGCTAGCAGCGTGCGGTTGACCGGGCCTCTGCCGGGACCCAAGCTGAACTAACTAGCTGAGAGCCCTGAAATCACGGTGTCCTTAAGACTTCTTGCTTGCTACTTTGTACCGTACTGATAAGCTGTATTGCTGGCGTGTGTCTGGGTTTGTGAAGGTAATGTTGTAAATAAACTTGTTTTCTAAAAGATACTTCTGTGGCTATAAGTTATCCCTTTGTTTTGGGCTAAGGGTGATAGTCGCTGGGGATCTCGGAGAAGGCCACCCCAGGACTCGCTACCCCCTTAGCATTGAACCCACGCAGAAGACCGGGTTTGTCGGTCTTCCACTGTAATATAATAAAGAAATACATAAAAAGGTGTGCAAGGAGGAGGGCAAATCTTTCTTTGGCAACTGCTTTTTATTTATTTATTTATTATTTTATTTAATACATTTTTATACCGCCCAATAGCCGAAGCTCTCTTTAACAACAGTTAAAATCATAAAATACAATATAAAATATAAAATTTAAAACCACAGATTAAAAACAAACAGCAGAGCTAGCAGCAGCAGTTACAATAATGGAATTAAAAACAATTACAAGATTAAAATGATTAAAATGATTAAAATGCCTGGGAGAACAGAAAGGTCTTCACCTGGCACCGGAAAGAATACAAAGTCATCATCATCATCAGGCGATCACTCGTGACCGAGTAAGATTGTCTTCCGGGATAAAAGGAGGAGATTCTAAAGAAGATTGTGTAGACTCTAGCGATGGGTCCGTAAGTGACTGTGGAGGCCAATTCTAGATCCACACAGCTTCCCACAGTGAGGACACAGGTTACCAGATAGAAGATGGTCCTGTAAAGGATTCATTTGACGTGCTTTTCGCTTAGCACGTTTCTCCCTTTCACCTTGCACTCGGGCTTCTTCAAAGTCCATGGAACCTTTGTGAAAGGCCAACCTCCATTTAGATCGTTCATGGGCCAGAGCTTCCCAGTTTTCGATGTTTATATTGCATTTTTTTAGATTAGCCTTATGAACATCTTTAAACCTCTTATATTGACCACCGATATTCCGCTTTCCATCCTTGAGTTGGGAGTAAAGTAACTGCTTTGGGAGACGGCAGTCAGGCATTCGAACAACATGACCGGTCCACTGAAGTTGGCGTTGAAGGATCATTTTTTCAATGCTAGTAGTCTTTGCTTCTTCCAGTACACTGACATTTGTTCGCCTATCTTCCCAAGTAATTTGCAGGATTTTCCGGAGGCAACGTTGATGAAACCTTTCAAGGAGGTGGAAGTGACGTTTATAGATAGTCCATGTTTCGCAGGCATACAATAAAGTTGGTAATACAATGGCTTAATAAACCAGTGTTTTGGTCTTCTTACAAATATCCCGATCCTCAAACACTCTATGTTTCATTCGAGAAAATGCGGCACTTGCGGAGCTCAGACGATGCTGGATTTCACTGTCGATGTTAGCTGTAACAGAAAGATAGCTGCCAAGATAGAGAAAATGATCGACATTTTCCAGTATTGTCCCGCCAAGCTGGATAGATGGCATCACCAAAGGATTGGCTTGCACTTGCTGATGAAGCACTTTGGTTTTTTTGATGTTAAGTGAGAGACCAAGTTTTTCGTATGCTTCTGCAAAAGCATTTAGGATAGTTTGGAGATCATCCTCTGAATGTGCGGAGACCACATTATCATCAGCATACTGAAGTTCCACAACGGAGGTTGTAATTACCTTACTTTTTGCTTTCAGCCTGCTGAGATTAAAAAGCTTTCCATCTGTTCGATATATAATTCCCACACCGGTGGGAAGTTTCCCCTCGACAAGATGTAAAACCATGGTGATGAAAATGGCAAATAATGTTGGGGCGATAACACATCCCTGTTTAACACCTGATCCCACTTTAAATGGAGCACCATGAGAGCCGTTGTTGTCCAAAACCGTTGCCGTCATGTTGTCATGGAGAAGTCGCAAGATATTCACAAATTTATTGGGGCATCCAATTTTCATAAGGATAGTCCAGAGAGCTGTACGGTCTACAGTATCAAAGGCCTTAGCCAAATCGATAAATGCCATATAAAGGGGTTGATTTTTCTCCCGGCATTTTTCTTGGAGCTGACGTGCAGTAAAAATCATGTCTACTGTCCCTCTAGAGGGGCGGAAACCATATTGAGTTTCAGGGAGGATCTCTTCTGAAATAGATAGAAGACGGTTTGCGAGAATCCTAGCAAATATTTTACCTGCGGTTGCTAAGAGAGAAATGCCCCGATAGTTTCCACAGTCTGTTCTATCACCCTTCTTAAAGAGGGTGATAATTATGGCATCCCTGAAGTCTTCTGGGATCTCTTCTCTTATCCAGATTTTTTCGATGAGTTTATGAAGATGTTGTACAAGTTCGGGCCCCCCTTCTTTAAAGATTTCAGCAGGAATCCCATCTGGTCCACTAGCTTTGTTGTTCTTCATTTGATTAATGGCTTATTTTACTTCATCCAAAGTGGGGAGTATTGCAAGTTCCTCTTTAATTTGTTTTTGCGGGATTTGCGAAAAAATCTCATTATCCACCTTAGACTTACGATTTAAAAGGTCATAATAATGCTCTTTCCAACGCAGTGCAATAGACTCTTTGTCTTTTAAGAGTTTGGTGCCATCTTTTGATTGTAAAGGGTTTGTACCATAGGTTTTTGGTCCATAAATGGCCCTTGTGGCCTTAAAAAAGCCCCGTGCATCATGAGATTCTGCAAGTTGTTGAATTTCTTCAGCTTTCTTTTTCCACCAAGCGTTCTTAAGTTCTCTTGTTCTTCTTTGGACCTCAGCCTTTGCGCTAGCGTAGGTTTTTTTCTTGGCAGCGCAGTTAATATCATTTTGCCATATTTGGAAGGCTTTCCTTTTTTGGTCAATTATATATTTAATCTCATTGTCATTTTCATCAAACCAATCCTGATGTTTCTTAGTTTCATATCCAATAGTTTGTTCACAAGCTGCAGTAATGGAGGTTTTCAGCTTAGACCAATGGTCCTCAATGTTGTCAGGAGGTTCCGTAGGTAGATGTTCCTTAAGAAGTGATTGAAGGTGAGTTTGCTTAATAGGATCTTGAAGGACTTGGATGTTCATTTTACGCCTTGGTTTCCTTCCTTGAAGCCTACGTTGGGGAGCAATGTTGATAACCATAGTGGACCGGATTAGTCGGTGGTCTGTCCAGCAGTCGTCGGCACTCACCATGGCCCTAGTAAGAAGTACATCGCGGCGATCTCTAGCACGGACAATTACATAATCCAGAAGATGCCAGTGCTTTGACCGTGGGTGCTGCCATGATGTTTTAAACTTATTCTTTTGTCGAAAGAGCGTGTTTGTGATAGTGAGATTATGCTCTGCACATATAGACAAAAGTAAGAGTCCGTTCGGGTTGCTATTACCAACTCCGTCTTTTCCAATAGTTTCTGGCCATAAATCAAAGTCACGCCCGACTCTTGCGTTAAAATCGCCTAGGAGGATAATTTTATCCTCCTTAGGTATCTCTGACAGGAGAGTGTCCAACTGGCTGTAAAAACTTTCCTTGATGTCATCATCAGCATCTAATGTTGGTGCATAAGCGCTCAAAATAGTTACCTGTTGGTTATTGGCGAGCTTTAATCGAAGAGTTATCAGGCGTTCGTTAATGCCAGTAGGAACTTCTGACAAAGAGTTCACTAGTTCATTTTTGATGGCAAAGCCTACACCATGTATTCGTCGGTCCTGCTCAGGTAGTCCTTTCCAGAAGAAGGTATAACCTCCTTTTTCTTCTTTCAGCTGTCCCTCTCCTGCCCTTCGAGTTTCTTGAAGTGCTGCTATGTCAATTTTAAACCGTCTCAGCTCCCTTGCAATAATAGCAGTCCTACGCTCAGGGCGTTCACTATCTATGTTATCCAGCAATGTCCGTATATTCCATGTTCCAAAATTCAAATGTCTTTTTCGACCGCTAAAATGGTGACCCCACTGGACGCGGTAATCCAGTCAGGGGAGAAAGAGGTAGACTATGTTTAGGGCACCTTTTCTAGCCCCCTCCCCATACGGGGTGAGCAGAGTGGATCCTAAATAGGGCTGCTCAGTCATGGATACAGCTGCCGAGCTGCTCGACTACCTCGTTCCTTGAACAGGGCGACTGAGTCTGCATCCACCGCCCATGTGCTGGTCCATGACTAGGGGCTTCCAGATTCACAGTCCTGCCCCCGTTGCCATTCGCCAGTCGCCATGGGACTTTTTTTTGTTTGGTTGGTTGGTTGGTTGGGTTGGGTTGGGTTGGGTGGGTTGGGTTGGAAGACGCCTGTGCGTGAAACTGTTTTATGTGGGGAGATCGGTGCACAACGAATCACCACACAAACTTGACAGAGTACGGCAGAGATCCAATGGCACGGTTACCATGACGATTGGAAAACCATTCTCTGCTGCAGCCTTCATCCGCCTTCACAGCCGTTGTAATTTAGGTTTAATTATCTTCCGCCTGTTCTGCCGTTGAGGACTTTATGTTTTGGATCGTTCTTTGTCTGGTTCCTCTCCCCGGACCTTACCGCCATGGGTGACCCTACTGGGAGTACATAGCTCCCGACGGCATTGCTCACAGGATTCATCGGAACACGCAAGCCCACTCACCACTTCAAGGTGATGATCCGGCGAGGGGGAATACAAAGTAGGCGCCAGGCGAACCTCTTTGGGGAGCTCATTCCATAACTGGGGTGCCACAGCAGAAAAGGCCCTCCTCCTGGTAGCCACCTGCCTCACTTCCTTTGGCAGGGGCTCTTGGAGAAGGACCGCTGATGCAGATCTTAGTGTCTGGGCAGGTACATATGGGAGGAGACAATCCTTCAGATACCCTGTCCCCAAGCCGTTTAGGGCTTTAAATGTTTGCACCAGCACTTTGAATCGGGCCCAGAAACAGACTGGCAGCCAGTGCAGATGAGAAAGCACTGGCGTAATATGTTCTCGTCGGCCAGTCCCGGTTAATAATCTCGCTGCCCTATTTTGGACCAGCTGAAGTTTCCGGACCGTTTTCAAAGGCAGCCCCACGTATAACGCATTGCAGTAATCCAAATGAGAGGTTACCAGAGCATGGATAACTGTAGCTAGGCTATCTCTGTCCAGATAAGGACGTAGTTGGTATATCAGCCTAAGCTGATAAAGGTGCTCCGTGCCACCAAGTTGACCTCCACCGAAGCATCCTCTTCCAGACTGCTGCATGCACAGAGACATGCACACAGACACAGGTGGTGTTTGCTGGTGTGGATAAAAAAGACCAGGTCAGTTTCTGGGGGGTGGGGTGCTTGTAAGGCCAGGGCTATGCTCCGCTGTCCCTTCATGTCCCTCCTCCAGTGCCAAACTCTACCTCCACAAGGTGCTTTGCAGTGGACAATGTGCAGTCAGATTAATGTTACACACAGCTGTGTGTACATTTTGCTCCACAGGAAACACCTGAAATGAGGAGGCCTTCCGCCCTTCTCACTAACAAGGGGTGTTTCCAGTACAAGAATCAAGGGGAAGCAAACATTGAAAGGTTCCCTGGCCTTAGCACCGTCCCAGCTGTGCCGGTTGGTCCAGTCACACCACAAGGTCCTGGATGTCCATGTCCCAGGAGGAAAGAATGGGGCAGCCCCAGGTTTGTGGAGGGCCCCATCACTGCAGGCATTCATGTGGGTTTCCAGCATCTACTTAATTCCAGGTTGCCTTGTCTTGAAAGAGTTATGGTTCTGCTAGCTTTAAATTGTTTTAAAGTGTTTGTGATGAGTTATATTGGTACATGTGGAGAGAAAGCCTGAGCACACACACGGCTGAACCCTGACACATTTCCCCCTGCTCGTTGTCACCCCTCTTCCCCCATCCTGTCTGCATAATCCCCACCCCACCCCGGGGCACAGGAGACAGTTCTGGGCAGACCGGTTACACATAAGCCACATCTACATATCCACAATGGGGCATGTTTACCTCTACCCTCAAGGAAGCACATAACATTCCGGAGGTGGGGAGCGCATTCTCAAAGAGCTGCAAAGTACCCCAAAGTATTCAGGAGATGCCAGCATCCAAGAGGCGCCACCACCCCACAGGGCGGAACCAGCCAACCTGGTCATCAAGGGCGGGGAGGGGGTGAGGGAGGGTAGAAAAGCTACGTCCCGATGGACAAAGGGTTGTTGGGAACACGGTGCAGGCTTGCTCTCTGGTTCCGGTCAGAACTACGCAGCTTCCAACCCCGGACAGGGCGCCCAGAGACCGGCTACACAGATCGCTACGCTAAGACCGTAAGTCAGATTCCCTGATGTAAGGTTACTTCTCTGTAATACGCAAAGCCTCTAGTGAATGTGGATTGAAGCTTTTGGCTTCAGTGATTTTTATGGACTGTTCTGTTTATATGTGAAATTCCTTGTAGTCTATTAGTTCCGCTCCATTAAAGGTGATGTAAATAAACCTATTTCTGACCTCAGTACGATTCTTTGTCAATGGCTGGTAGCGGCTGTGTTTAAAGCACACAGAAGCCTCGTAAAGGGCATTTTCTCAGTGCTGGTTAACCTGTTAAGTGCCGAACTCACGCCAAGGACCAGTTCTGGTCCTCCACAGTACACTATTGATCTGTTACTGGGTTACCCTGCGTTTTTAATTTTTTGTTTTTGTGAAGGATCAACCCTGGACCCTTTGCGTGAGTTCGGCGCTTAACGGGTTAACCGGCACTGAGCTATAACCCGAACGAGCGCTGGAGACCGCCTGGGAGGCTTGCGCATACAAGAGGAAACCAAAGTCCTTTAAATGACCAAATAAGGCTTTTATTTGTTTACACAAAACACGGAGCGGAACTAACAGCTTTCCAGGAATACTACAATGTCAACACAACCTTAGTTGACCCCTGTGTTCTCAATGAAACAGGCTCTTAGGCTAGCGTATTGAAGCTGGTCAGTTACCTTAGATCAGAGACGTTACGCTAGTCAGTTTCAGCCTGGCTCCGGGTCGGCCGATCCGGGGATGGGAGTGGCTTACTCCGGCGGCCGCTTGGAGGACGAATCTGGCCCCGAAGTACCCTGGGTTCCCAACAACTCTTTACCGGAAGGGAGAGGGGTTTTCTACCCCTGAGTTCCTCCTCTCCCCACCCTCCAGGTCAGGTGGGGGCTTATCCCTGCCCCTTCGTATCAGGTGGGCTTATTCCTGCCCGGGGAGAAGTACTTTACCAGTACTTTACTGGTAAAGTACCAGTAAAGTACTGGTACTTTACGTACCAGTAAAGTACGTACTGGTACTTTACAGCTCTTTGAGACTGCCCTGATAGTTTGATGGTTCTTGATGGTCCTTCCTTGGGTTTTGTGGATCTCCACCGAGACTCTTCTTGGTTGGGGATGACGGTCTGTCTGGCTACTTCCCCTGTGACTTCATCCCCCCTTCCTCGCCCCCCTCCCTTGGGCGGCGACTGTGTGTGCGTGTGTGCGTGTGTGTGTGTGTGCAGACTTGTGTTAGGCTTTCTCCACAGTTTTACTATAATGTGATGTTGTCTTTTATGACTATTATATTGTATGTTCTGCTTGATGCAAGCCGCCTTCTGGGGGCTGTGGTCCAATGTGTGGCTTGGGAGTGTGTGGCCCTCCAGTTGTTGGAGGACTGCAACTCCCATCGACCTCAGCCAGCATAGCCAGCCGTGCGGGATGATGAGAGCTGCAGTCCAACAACATCTGGAGGGCCACATCTGGAGGCCCCACATCCCTGGTAATGGGTGGCCTAAAAATGAACTAACTCCTTTGCCACCTGGAAAGCAGGTACCCTGCTCGCTCTGCCAAAGAGGGGGCATCACTTCTGTGCACGCAGCATATGCACATCCCAGCGCCCCTTTCCCAAAAGCCATAAATGGTCTTGTTCTCCCACTTCTCATGTCCTGCGAGCACTGCCATGGGCAGAAGGGGGCGAGCAGGGATTGCTTCTCTGAAATTAACGTGTCTCCACACCACCAGACCTTCAGGACCATCCACTCCAGGAAGCCCCCGGGCCCCCATGTCACCCTGCAGCACCAAGAATGACCGATGCCTCCTGCGAGACTCCTGGCTCTGGCGCACTGCTATTTAACATTGGGGCCCAAAGAGTGACACGTGCAGTCTTGAACATGTGAGTGACATGGTGGGGTGGAAGGACCGACCAGCGAGTAAAGGGTGAGTTCTGTGCAGGCTGAGGCACAAGTAAGAACAGGAGAATATAAAAGCACCTCGCTGGACCACACAAAAGGCCCCAGAGCCCAGAAGCCTCGCTCGTTCTAACCGTGGTCAGTCAGTTGCTTTTGCACACTTCCTGGGCACAGAGCAGACCTTTTTCCTCTGAAGACGCATTCCTCAGAGGAGATCTGCCGGGAGTCACATGCTGGCAGCAGGCAGGGCCAGCACCAGAAGCAGGCATGTCCCTAAAGAGCAGAAGGCCTCTGAGCCAGTTGGTCTAGTGGTGAGAGCGTCGGACTGAGACTCGGGAGATCCAGGTTCGAGTCCCCACTCAGCCACAAAACTCACTGGGTGACTTTGAGCCAATCACTGACTCTCAGCCTAAGCTACCTCACAGGGTTGTTGTGAGGATAAAATGCAGAGGAGGAGCATGTAAGCTTCCTTGGGCTCCTTGCAAGAGGAGAAAAGGGGGGGTATCAATGTAATAATAAATGAATGAAATAAAATTTCTTTCTCCACCCCCCTCCAGTAGCCTCTGAACATCTGGAATGAAAGGGCAAAGGCTGAGGGGTGGTGGTGCTTGAATTACAAAAAGGCAACTTTTGTGATGGTGCTCAAAGCTCCTGTTTTAAGACATGATGTTGGGGGGAGTCAGGGGTGTGGCCCCCTCCCCCCTCCCCATAGTCTTAGCAGTGCTTTGGGGGTCGAAGGGCCACTTCCCGACTGTTAGAGCAAAAGGACAGTGGAACCAGCTACCTAGCGAGGCCGTGGGCTCTCCCACCCTGGAGGCATTCAAGGTGCAGCTGGACGGCCATCTGTCGGGGATGCTTTGACCTGGATTCCTGCGCTGAGTGGGGGGTTGGACTCCATGGCCTTAGAGGTCCCTCCCAACTCTACCATTCTATGATTCTGTGGTTCCAGAGGGGCTTGAGCCCCCTATTCCAGCAGCCCCTGCAGCAAGAAATGCATTGTCTGCCTTGCACTGTCATCCACCTCCCACACACACACACACACACACACACACACACCTGGTGCCCTCCAGATGTTTGGGGTGACAATTCCCAGCATTCCTGAGCATTGGCCATGCTGGTTGGCGCTGATGGGAAATGTTGTCCTCAACATCTAGAAGGAGCCAGCTTGGGGGCGGCTGGTCTTCCATGCCAGGAACAGGAAACTGTTTTTTTCTGCCCTGACCAAGAGGAGACGTCAAGGCAGAGAGCCGCCCCCGCTGCGCCCAGTTGCTCCTTGGACTTCCCCTTTGGCCTCCGTTGCAAAGGGGTCCTTGGCGGCAGCCAACGGGATGCTTTCCAGGATCCCTTGACAGCTTCTTTTGCTGCAGGGCTCTTCCTGTGCCTTTGTCACAGTGTTCTCCAACCTTGGGTCCCCAGATGTTACGCTGACTGGGGCATGCTGGGAGTTGTAGGCCAAAAACATCTGGGGACCCAAGGTTGGAGGACACTGCTTTATCAGCTGCATGCAGGGCCAGTGCTACCATTAGGCCAACTAGGCAGCTGCCTAGGGCGCAGGGCTAAAGGGGGCGCCAGAAACGCCTTGAAAAAAAATACAGGGCTCTCAAGTGGGAGGGGGGGGCGCTAAATATCTGATCTTGCCTAGGGCATCAAACTGCCTTGCACCGGTCCTGGCTGCATGGCAGCAGGGATTCCACGCGTGTGAGGTGTCCCCGTCATTGCTCAGAGAAACACTTTGTCTGTGGCACTTCCGTTAGTTTATTGATATTTGAAATCTTTCCAGGGCACGTTTAAGGGTGAAAACAACCACAGCTCTCAAGGTGGCTTCCAGAATAAAGTACAATGCAACAACACACACCAAATATGTAAGAAAAGCCAGTTTCATTAATAATACTAGAACATCCAGCCTCCAAAAGTACTTGAAGCCAATACAAAATTACAGTCCAGTAAAACTCTGCTCAAGAGAAAACCCAAGGCAGCAAGGGCATCTTAAATTTCACTAAAGGCCTGTTGAGATGGGCCCTGTCTGGTGTGACCTGAAGGTGTGGGGCCACTGCAGGGAAGGCCCTGTCCTCTCTTTCTCCTGCCTGTTGCAGAGCTCTTCTTCCTGTATGCAAGAGGAGCCAGCCATGCTTGAAGAAGCAGACTTCCCAGGAGGAGGCAAGGGAGAGCTTTCCCCACCTGCTGGCCTGATCTCCTGCAGGCCAAGGACTCAGCCACCCGCACAGGAGGAAGACAGATCTGTGCCGAAAGGGCAAGAGTGCACATTCCTGCCTGGGGTTTGACAAGTCCAAGGGCTGCATGCAGGAGCCAGATGTCGCACAGGGCCACGTAAGGAGAGTGCTGCTGGATCAGGCCAAAGGTCTACCTGCCCTCTGGGAAAGGCCCCAGAGAGGAGATGGGTGAGATGGTCCTTCCTGCTTGTACATCCCCAGCAGCAAGCAATACTCAGGTAGACTGCTCTGTGCATGGAGGCTCCAGGTAGATAATTCTGGATTGCGTGAAGGTCCTTTGGTCTATCCTGAATCCGCTGCCTGTCACATTCATGGGGGACCCCGTTGGGTCCTGGTATTGTACAAGGGGGGGGGGAGACACTTCTCTCTCTCTCCACCCCAGTCATAATTTTGCAATCTTTCTCATGCCACCCTCCCGTCATCCTTTTTTCTCTGACTAGCCAGACCCCACAACCTTTATGTATTTATTACATCTTTGGGGGTCTCCCAGCACTGCTTCTAAGGAGCTTGGGACAGCGTGCCTGTGGAGAGAAAGCCAGGCCAGGTACACCCCACACACACACCGCCGCCGCCACCATCAAGGCTTCTGCCTAGGGCAGTCCCGAGCCGTCATTTGCATCAGCCTTCATTTACATTCACCTCAATGGGATCCATCTACATACCCCCCAGTAACTTCCCCTGGCAGCTCGCAAAGAGCTGCGAAGCACCCTCAAGCACCAAGGGGTGCCAGGATGCCCCGGCAGTCTCAAAGAGCTGCCAAGCACCCAGGGGCACCGAGGATCTGGCAGGAAGAACCGGTTCTTCCCATCAACAGGGGGGGGGAGGGAGGGAGGGAGGAGGTAAAAGGGGGGTGCAAAGCCCCAGTAAGTTGTTGAACGTTGGGTGCAGGACTGCATGGACCATCCCCGATTTCGGCCGGGAATCAACCCCGGGTAACGCGCCGGGTAAAGGCTAGAAATCGGCAAGGTTTCTAGTACGGACTCGCTTTCGAGGAAGCAAGGTAATTTCAGGACACTATTATATCTGTCTCTCTGCTAACTTAGCTCATATGTGTATTGAGGCTTGCACGTCTCATTAAGTTTTATGGACTCTACTGTGTTTATGGTGGAGTTCTTATCTGCTTGTTGTGATACTAAACATACTATCCACAAGCTTGGTATTCTTGTCAATTTCACTCTCATTCAGCGCCAATTGTAGCGGATACATTTTAAGTGCAGGGGAACGCTTGAAGGGAGTTTTCTCAGCTCTGGTTAACCCGTTCACTCCCAAACTCACACAAAGGAACGGCGACGGTCCGTCACAGTGCCCCTCCCCACCACCATTTTACCCTCACAACAGTCCTGTGAGGTAGGATAAGCTGAGAGATATTCCAAGGTCACCAGAGAGTTTCATGGCAGAGGGGGGATTTGAACCGATAGTCTAAGCCAGTGTGGCGTAGCGGTTAGAGTGCTGCACTGGGACTAGGGAGATCTGGGTTCAAGCCCTCACTCAGACATGAAGCTCATTGGGTGACTTTGGGCCAGTCATGGACTATCAGCCTACCCTACCTCACAGGGTTGCTGTGAAGATAAAATGGAGAGCAGGAGGACCATGTAAGCCGCCATAGAGGAAAAAAGAGGCGGGATATAAATGTAATAATGTAAAATACTGTAAGCCTTCCCCAACCCAGCACCCTCCAGATGTGGACTTCATCATCATCATCATCATCCTGACCGAGTAAGATTGTCTTCCAGGATAAAAGGAGGAAATTCTAAAGAAGATTGTGTAGACTCTAGCGATGGGTCCGTAAGTGACTGTGGAGGCCAATTCTAGATCCACACAGCTTCCCACAGTGAGGACACAGGCTACCAGATAGAAGATGGTCTTGTAAAGGATTCATTTGACGTGCTTTTCACTTAGCACATTTCTCCCTTTAGCCTTGCACTCGGGCTTCTTCAAAGTCCATGGAGCCTTTGTGAAAGGCCAACCTCCATTTAGATCGTTCATGGGCCAGAGCTTCCCAGTTTTCGATGTTTATATTGCATTTTTTTAGATTAGCCTTATGAACAACTCCCATCAGCTCCAGTAGCATGGCCAATGGTCAGGAATGCTGGGAGTTGTCATCCAAAACATCTGGTTGGAGAAGGCTGGTCTGACCACTACACCACACTGTCATTTGCCTTGCCTTGCACCAAAGGGTCTCTGGGTAACCTGCATTGTCCTTTCCCTCCCCTTTCCATACTGAGAGTTGTTTGCATCTTTTGAGGCTTGGAGGGAGGACCTTGGCCTGTGGCCCAGGAAGTGGGTGGCTACCTGGCCTCAGGACAACAAAACATCGCCAGGCTGTGTGTGCCTGAACCACACAGGAGCCCTACGGTGGTGAGGGAGTGTCCCTTGGTCCCGCCCTGACAGGGCAAGTCACCTGGCTGGTAGGGTTGCCCGGCAGCCACAGAAATGTTGTGGGTGAAACCTTCCCCGATCACGTCATCTCAACGCCAGGAGAAACGTTCTGCGTAGCAGGGTGCGGTCAAAGGCACGCGAGCAGAGCTGGAGAAAAAGGTGGCAACCCTACGATGCAACAGAGAACACATTACGGCCATGCCTTGGAGTGCAAGTGACTTGGTTTGAGCGCGTTTTGCAAGACAAGCACATTTTTAAAGATTTATTTAATTTTTTTTTACTTGATATACAAGCGACGTCTTGCAATACAAGTACTGTAGTATGGCTTAAATTAAAAATCTCTCTACAAATTTTTTTGGGGGGAGTTCGTTTTGATATAAGAGTCGTTTTGATATAAGAGTTTGATACAAGAGTATGTGCTTGTAATCGTTTGGATTACAAGCACATTTCTGGAACGAATTATGCTCTCAATCCAAGGCATGACTGTATTATTATTATTATTATTATTATTATTATTATTTTATTTATATACCGCCCAACAGCCGAAGCTCTCTGGGTGGTTCACAACAATCCATAAAAACACACACTACAATATACAATAAAAACATTATACAAAATTTAAAATCCCGATTTAAAAAAACATATACGGTAGATAAAAAAGGAAATGCAGTGAGACCAATTAAAAAAGTAACCACCCCACCATACACTATGTAGATGCTGCTGCTGCTGCTGCTGCTGTTGAAGATCTCTGTAAGAACGAGTTGGAGGAGGGGGCAGATTGAGCTGTTGTTGGGCTGGAAAGGGGAGGTGGTCGCGGCAGCGTCCAGGGGTGAGGGGAGGGTGGGGGGCATTCCACCCAGCCCTTCCTTCTCAGACGCAGCCGGCTGGGGGAGGGGGAGCGGCAGCACGAGGACGACCTGGGCGACTTGATTATTTGCACAAAGGCAAGTGTGCTTACTTCCTCCTTAGCCCTTCGAGATTTTGGCAGCCCCAATGCAAGCAGTGAGGCGTGCTGCTGGCTATAATTCTGTTGGGAGAAGGTACTTAACACCACTTGGAGAGCTCATGTTATGGTATTTTTTGACACACTCATTGGAAGAGTTTCACTGAACTATGGCTTCTTATGAGTGAAAATGAAGTGTGTGTGTGTGTGAGAGAGAGAGTGAGAGAGACTGTGTGAATGAATTTCATTTCACTTGCTTCTGTGGCTATTGCAGAACTATTTTTAGCTGTCTCCAGCAGAACAGAGAGCCAGTGTGGCGTAATTGTGAGAGTGTTGGACTGGGTCTTGGGATATCCGGGTTCTAGTCCCCACTTGGCCATGTAACTCACTGGGTTACTTTGAGCCAGTCATTTACTCGCAGCCTAACCTACCTCACAGGGTTGTTGTGAGGATAAAGTGGAGAGGAGGAGGAGGATTATGTAAGCCCCCTTGGGTTCCTTGCAGGAAAAAAGGTGGGGTATAAATATAACAAATAAAATAATAATAAACAAATAAACATGTCTTCTCCTTTCTGATACAAAGCTGGCTGCTAGTCAAATAAATCCGCTCACTTGCCTGCTCCCTGTTGGGCCCTATTTCCACTAACATCCAGAGTCCAAAGAGAGGAAGGGCAGGTGAGCAAGTACAACAATAGAAATACAAAAAGAAATTGTTTTTCCTCAAAAAAGATTTTTTATTTATATTTCGGAAATCTGTACCCATGGAGAAAAAACGGAAATATTAGAAGATTACCTTAAATTGGCTTTACCACTAAAAATATTGGTAAATTAAATTATATTCCGAAAAAAATTATCGTTACCCACCAAAAAAATTTATGAAATGTTGAGCCCGGGTATTGACATACAAAAGTCGCGATCATACCACTATGTAGAGTTAAAGTCCTCAATATAGAGGGCAGTCTTAACCTGGTGCTGAAAAGATTGTAAAGTTGGTGCCAGGTGGGCCTCAGGAGGGAGCTTGTTCCAGAGTTGGGGGGCTACCACAGAGAAAGCCCTCCCCCTTGTCGCCGCCCACCGAGCCTCCCTTGGAGGTGGCAACCGGAGGAAGGCCCCAGATGTTGAGTGTAGTGTCAGGGTAGATTGTGGTTGGGAGAGGCGTTCCATCAAGTATTGTGGTCCCAAGCCGTGTAGGGCTTTAAAGGTTAAGACCAGCACCTTGAATTGGACTCGGAAGCATACAGGCAGCCAGGGCAAGCGGACCAAGACTGGTGTTATGTGTTACAACCTTCTGGCCCCACTAATAAGTCTGGCTGTAGCTTCTGAACCAGCTGCAGCTTCCGAACAGTCTTCAAGGGTAGCCCCATGTAAAGTGCATTGCAGTAGTCCATCTTTGAGATTACCAGAGCGTAGATTACTGAAATCAGGCTATCCCTGTCTGGATAGGGGCGTAGCTGGGCTACTAGCCGAAGCTGGTAGAAGGCACTCCGAGCCACTGAGGCCACCTGAGCCTCAAGTGACAAAGATGGCTCAAGGAGAACCCCCAAGCTACGAACCTTCTCCTTCAAGGGGAGTGCAACCCCATCCAGAACAGGCTGAACACCCTCCATCTGGTCAGAGGAACCACCCACTAACAGCATCTCAGTCTTGTCTGGATTGAGCCTCAGTTTGTTAGCCCTCATCCAGCCCATTGTCGCAGTTCAGCACATCCACAGCTTCACCTGCTGAAGATGAAAAGGAGAAATAGAGCTGCATGTCATCAGCATACTGATGGCAACGCACTCCAAAACTCCGGATGACCCCATTCAGCGGTTTCATGTATATGTTGAAAAGCATGGGGGATAAGACCGACCCCTGAGGAACCCCATACTGGAGAGTCCACAGGGCCGAGCAGGGCCCCAAGTACCACCTTCTGGAGCCAGCCATCCAAGTAGGAGCAGAACCACTGCAATGCAGTGCCCCCAACCCCCAACTCAGACAGCCGCTCCAGAAGGGTACCATGGTCGATGGTATCAAAAGCCGCTGAGAGATCCAAGAGTATCAACAGGGTCGCACTCCCCCTGTCTCTCTCCCGACATAGGTCATCATACAGGGCGACCAAAGCTGTTTCCGTGCCAAAACCAGGCCTGAACCCTGACTGAAATGGATCCAGATAATCAGTCTCATCCAAGAGTGCCTGGAGCTGGTTGGCCACCACCCGCTCAAGGACCTTGCCCAGGAAAGGAACATTCGCTACCGGCCTAAAGTTATTAAGATCTTCCGGGTCCAGAGAGGGTTTCTTCAGGAGTGGCCTCGCCACCGCTTCTTTTGTTGGGACTTGAAAAAGATACTAGGAGAGGATATATTGTGGAGTAATATCCTTCCTATCTCACGTTAGTGAGATCAGCAGAGTAGAGTCCCTTTCCAGCTTAAAAGAAGCTTAGATTTGGTTAGTGTTAGCCAGTTAGCATTTGGTAATCCAGGATGCTTTAAGGTAGACTGAATTTCCCTGGTTTTGCCCCCTTTTCTCTCCTTCAGAACAATAATCAGAGACACAGTCTTGTAAAAGTTAAAAGTAACATTTACTCACTCAGATTATGCAGTTTCATTCAGGCAGGCTTAAAAGCGTTTCTTACAGTTGGTTACAAGTTCATTTGGAAATACTTGGGGTCTGAACTTGTGGAGTTCAGACCAGCAACTCTGGCTACATGCTGCTACAAGGATTACGTGGAGACAACAACCTGGTGGTGCCACACTCACTAGAGTCTGAACAGGAAAGAGGAAGAAGCTGGGAGCAACGCCCACTTCCTGTTCAGGCTGTTAATAATTCAATGAGTACCTTCTAGGAAAACCACCCTGGAAGGTATCGGTGATCTTAACCATTTCACCCAATTACCTGGTGAAACATTAGCCACAGGTTTTGACTGCAATTTTAGTTATCCAACATCTTTCAAGCAGCCCGGGACCACTCCCTCTCGCAAGGAGGCATTGATCACCTCCCTGGCCCAGCCAGCTGTTCCCTCCCTGCTAGTTTTTATAAGCCAAGAGGCAGGGCAAGGCAGTTTGGTGCCCTAGGCAAGATCAGATATTTAGCACCCCCCCTTCCCACTTGAGCCCTCCCTCCCTATTTCTGGCGCCCCCTTTAGCCCTGCGCCCTAGGCAGCTGCCTAGTTGGCCTAATGGTAGTGCCGGCCCTGCCAAGAGGGGCAAGGATCCAGTGTGGAAGTGGTTGCACGAACCTGTCCAAGCACCTTGTCAACATCCTTTAGCTGTACCAACTGAAACTCATCCAAGAAAAACTGGCCAGACCTCACCTCTAGGAACCTCACCTGATTCAACTGCCATAACATTGGAGTCTAAGTCCATGCAGATGCAAGAGATTTTTTCCTGGAAGTGCCTAGAAAACATCTCACAGCGGGCTTCAGAGGGGTCCAGAATGTCCTGGGGGCCAGCATGTAATAGGCTCCAGACAATCCTAAAAAGATCCGCTGGGCGGCAGATAGAAGATTGGATAGAGGCAGTGAGGTGTTGTTTCTTTGCCGCTCTCACTGCTGCCGAACTAGCTCTACTACAGCAATCGTATCAACCGCCCATGTCATCTCCCTATTCCAGAGATCAACCAGGGATTCGACAGGACCACCAGCTATATTAGCCGGAAAAACCCCAAGGGCACTCTGGAAACCATCCAGATCCATTAGCCTTTGGGGGCGGACCATCTTAATAGGTCCCCCACCCTTGCAGAGGGGAAAAGTTGCCATCAGTCTAAATCTCAACAGGTAGTGGATCTGACCATGACAAAGGGACCATGATTCAAAGTCCCCCACCTTCAGATCAGATCACTATCCCCATGCCCGGCTGTCCCTACAAGGTATGCCTATGTACTCCAGTTGCTGGGGAACATGGGCGGGGGTGTGCAGTCACACTCATGCCCTGCTTGTGGGATCCCGTGGGCATCTGATTGGCCACTGTGGGAACAGAATACTGGACGAGATGGACCCTTGGTCTGATCCAGCAGGGCTCTTCTCGTGTTCTTATGTTCTTATGAACACAGGAATTCCCAGACTAAGAGAATTCCTGTGAATTTCCCAGAATTTCTCCAGGGAAGAAAGAGGCAGGAAGTCATGGCCACGGTCTCTCTTCTAATTGGTAAACTTAAAGAACTTATTGCCAGAAGAGATGTGCTTATGTGCTTGACTGCAATGAATATGGAGTGATGGGCAAAGCTGCAACCCAGAGATCCATTCTGGACAGAAACAGAATGACCATCAGATCTCTGGACATGTTCATTTTTGCCTAAAAGCAGCTGCAGTGGGCTATGAATTCAAGTGGCGCTCCCCCTCCCCACCGGAGTTAGTGGGGTAGCGGATTTGGGCAGAGATTTCGGTCAGGAAAGCAGTGTGGGAGGGAAAGGGTTAAGAGCCCTGCGGCTGGATCAGACCAAAGATGCTTCTAGTCTAACATTGGTTTCCCATAATGGCCAAACAAAGGCCCCCCAGGAAGCACAGCCTGAAGGCATTAGACTACCCCCCACCCCATGGTGCAGCTCAGTAATTTTATGGTTGTATAAAATTAAGACCAGACCAGACCACCATCCTGTATTTCACAACTCACATTTCCCTTCTCCATCTACATCCCTGAACCTAGATTCCACCTAAACATCAGGAAAAATTTCCTGACTGTCAGAGCAATAAGACAATGGAACCAACTGCCTATGGAGGTGGTGGGCTCTCCCACCCTGGAGGCATTCAAGGTGCAGCTGGACAGCCATCTGCCAGGGATGCTTTGACCTGGATTCCTGCATTGAGCAGGGGGTGGGACTCGATGGCCTGGTAGGCCCCTTCCAATTCTATGAAGTTTTCTATGATTCTATGATTCTTTGTTAGAGAGAGAAAAACCAATGAAAATGAATAAAAATACTCTGCTTGCCAACCCTGATAAAAAAAAAGAAAAAGAAAGAAATGCTCTGAGCATGGGCAGTTTTGCATTTTAAGCTCACTTAAACAGAATAAGCTCTGTTTTGTTGTAGAAAAGGAGAATATATTTTAAAGTAAAAATAATAAGATGAGCATTGGTAACCACGTGCATGCCGGACTGGCCGCCTGGACTATAAAATGTTCTTTGAAAGAAGAAAGGGAGCTGCAGAACCAGCAGACTCCCTGCTGGGCCCTGTGTGCGTGCGTGCCCGTGCAGCAAAGTGCTGAGACTGGGCCCCTTTGCAGCGGCCCGTGGCCCACACCTGCTGCTCTCTGGGTGGTCACGAAGAGGGCCCTGGCCTTTGGCCCCAGGGTCCCCCCCTGCCTGCACCATGGCCTCCCCCACTGGCTCATAGTGGTTACCACGTCCACTCTACATGCGGAAGACCCTCGCTTCAACCCCAGTATGCTTTTAAGGAGGGGCCGTAGCTCAGCTGCAGGACCCCCGCTCTGCATGCAGATGCAGCATCTCCAGGTGGGCCGGAAAAAATCCTGCCTGACACTCTCGAGAGCCAGGGCTGCCAGTCAGTGCTGGCCAGGATGGACCAGGGAGGGTGGGGTGGGGTCCCACGCGGTATGAGGCAGCTCCTTGGGTTCCCGAGACCGCCACAGCGCCTGGCACTTGCTGGTGTACCTGCCTCTGATTTTGGAGGCTCTGTGAAGCCATCATGTCAAATGGCCATGGACTGGTCTCTTGGCCCCCAGAAATTTGTCTATTCATCTTTGAAAGCACGGCTGGCTGGCTGGGGCATGCTGGGAGCTGTAGGACTTTTCTTTGTCTAAATATGCATTTTTTTCCTAAAGGAAAAAGGCCCAAACGTGTTGGCCTTTCCCAGTACAGAAGATGCTCCCCCCCCCCCCTGCGCTCCCTTAATCAACCCTGTGGAAATCCAGGGCAGATTTTAGATACAAATGAAAACTTTGGGAGATCGGGGCACGGATCCACCGCAACCTCTCTCTCTTTGGGCTGGATCGACTCTCCCGGTGGCAACCTCCCACCCTGACTTAAGCTGCCCCTGAGCCATCCGGGTGGGCCCCGCCGCCCTTGGAGCTGAGCGCTTCGGGCATGTTGTGGCTGTGGGGTCAGCATTGGGGTGTAGAGAGGCGGCCGCCCCGTGACCTCTTTTTCCTAGACTCGCGCCCTCTGCGTCTCCAGCTTGCCAGCGCGTGCTACCACTGGCCGGCACTAGGGGTCGCCGCACGCCTTCGCCTGGGCCGCCCGTCCGTGCGTGCCCCGGCGCCGGCCCCGCTGCGAAGAGTCCTGTCGGAGCTGTAGCCTGTGCGTCCGGCCAGGATGACTGAAGCGACGGTGCTTTCCTCACAACCTCCCTACAAGATAGGCCACAGCGAGGGTGACTTGCCCAGAGCCATCCAGTGAGCTTCAACAGCTCGGAGGGGATTCGAACCCAGTTCTCCAAGGTCCAGCTCAGGGGGTGAAAATACTGAGAGACAGGTATGGCCAGGCCGGGTGCAGTCCTATGCTTGTTTAGACAGGGAAAAAAAGTCCTACAACTCCCAGCATGCCCCAGCCAGCTCTGAGTTGTAGGACTTTTTTCCTGTCTAAACAAGCATAGGACTGCACCCGTACAGTATAATATATTTCTGTCCCTGTCCATACCTGTATCTCAGCGTTATATATTAAATCTACAGTGGATGGGACACGGCCTTTCATGACTAGTCAGAACAGACCAATGGAACCTCCATGTTCAGAGGCTGTTCACCAGATGCTGGGAACAAGCAACAGAGAAAGGCAGTCGTCGTCTTCGTACCAGGAGGCTCCCAGGGGGCATCTGATGGGCACTGCTTGAAACTGAACACTGGACTAACTGGCCCCTTGGCCCAATCCAGCACGGCTCTTCTTGTGGGCACGGGCAGGGCAGGCGTGTGGATGCATGCCCATGTGCCGGCCACGCAAGTCCCTCTGTTGCGCTTCTTCCCAGCCAGCCAGCCTCGGCTATTTTTGCAACGCATCCCATTCCCATTGGCTCTTTGCGTCACAGTGTGCCAACACTGTCAGATAAATAAAAGCCTTCTCTCTTGAGCTGCAGAGCGCGTGACACGTTGGCCTGAGCTGGCTGTGCCACCTCCCTGCCTCCTTCTGTCTTGGCCTGGCCTGGCCCGGCCTGCAGCGGCAGAAATGCCCCCCTCCCAGTCTCTTCCCCTTGCTGATCAAGGGCCCGTTCCGCAGGCCAGGAGAAATTTTGGCAGGAGCAGAGGAAAGCCAGGCATTGTGGCCGCCCACTGGGCGTTGGGCTGGAGGAGAAACCAAGGATTTCCTGTCCTAGAACATGCGCTTCCACGGACCCCTCCCGTGGCAGCACCCCCTTGTTGCTGGGCCGTGTGGCTCCAAGCCAGCCCTGGCTTGAGTCAGCCTCCTCACTGGAGGTGGACAGCTGCCTCTCATCATCATCATCGTCATGTTGTTGTTGTTGTTGTTGTTGTTGTTGTTGTTATGTTTATTCACCTGTTTAACACTGCAACCCTACACATGTTTACTGAGAAGCAAGTCTCACCATGCTCAACAGAACTTACTGCTAGGTAAGTGTGTATAGCATGGGTGCTTTTTGGCCCCTGTGTCACTTGGGGGGCTGCACATGCGCACATCTCCCATCCCTGAGATCGCTGGGGGACGTAAAAGCCCGCCCATCCCCCAGTGCTGTTCCCCTGCTGCTACAGATAAAGAAATCACGTAGCCAAACCCTTGTCAATCAATCAATCAATATTTATTGTGCGATCACAGACCCATAAAAATGGTACTAACAGGACAATTAAAAAACATAATTGTTAAAGCAAACGAACCCTTGTCATGTTTACTCTGAAGCAAGCCTCACTGAATGCAATGAAGCTTTCTCAAATGTAACTGTGCCTTCAAACACCCACTTATCTAGAAGTCCACCCAATAAATGGGACTTACTTCTGAGTAAACACATAGGATTGTGCTGTTAGTTGGAGAGTTTTAAATTTATGGATCAATTAAATCTGCATATGTGAAGGACTGCCAACCGGTCCTTTACTCAAGATGAGAGATCAAAGGTGCAAAACTGCCAGCCTTAGCTCTGCCCTCTTGACACTGATTCTCTCAGGGCCTTGCCCTTGTCTATACACTGGATTTAGCACTGAACCACAGAGGAACCACACACACTGTGTGGGGTAGAACCAGGAAAGTTTATTTAAGGTAAACAGATTACAACAAAAGGTGGGGAATGAGGGAAGAGGGAGAAAGGTGGGGAGACACTTTGGTACATACAAGTAGAGCTATCAAACAACAAAACTAGTCCCTTACTATATAAATACCCAGGCACTTACTCCCTTTGTCTGGGGGTTGGTCCTCTTCAGGGCTTGCCTCCGCAAAAAAAGCCCTACTCCCGCGAAAGCGTGCAGACAACAACCCAAACCAGAAGCCACAGCAGCAGTATATTCTCCCCAGGGATGTTGAAGAGTCCTTGGTTTCTAGTCACGAGTCGAGTCACGAGTCTTTGGACCCGAGTCTCGAGTCCAAGTCTGAGTCCTTGGTCCAAAATGGTGACTCACGAGTCACAAGTCATGAGTCACTCCCAAAGCTGACTCCACGAGTCCCTATTAAAATCAATGGGTTTTCCCCCCAACAAAATAAGGCTATTTCAGATGTGTGGCTTAAATAAATTCTAGGCACAAGTGTGCCTTTTTATTTCAAAACTCTGCAACTGATTTTGGCAAGAACACACCAGGCAGACAAACCCAAAATAACCAGGCAGGCAGAGGAGGCAGGGAACCCCAAAGCAGGCAGGCAGAGGCCTTTGTCTTGGACAATTCAAACTGTGGAACTGGTTAAGAAGAGACCAGGCAGGCAGAGGAGGCTGGGAACCCCAAACAGGCAGGCAGAGGCAGCCAAACCCAAAATGTCTGAAAGGTTGCATTTTAGGAAAATGATTTTAAAAAATAAACTTGCTGTACTTCCTAAAACCTATCCATGTTGCATTTGAGGAACACGATTTTGGAACACGAGTCCTTGGTGTTGAGTCCCGAGTCGAGTCTCGAGTCCCATTAAAAATACTGGGACTCGAGTCTGACTTGATTCAGAGGGGGGACTCAGTCCGACTCACGAGTCGAGTCCTGGAGTCCAAGTCCCCATCCCTGATTCCCCCCCCCCCCTTTCAGTAGCCTAGCTGTCTTTGGCCATTCAGGATGAACTTCATCTGGGCCAAGCAGAAGAGGTGGCTCCTTGGTCATGAATAGAATGCTTGGGCCGCATTTGCATGCAAATACTGGGACATCAAAGACATGGGAGGCGTCAGGAGCCATCAGAGGAACTATGTACATTTTGCATGATGTGTGTGTGTGTGTGTTTTAAGAGCCCTCACTCCACTGTCTCTGGGCTGTCTAGTATTGTCACAGTCTCATCTCTCTGAGGGCTCTTTCCAGCTGCGGTTTTTTAGAGTCGCTTTTTGTGGAGGTATGATGGAAGGAAGGTCAGCTGCCCCACTGACGAATGCCCACCACGGATGGCTTTCGCCAGGCCGAAGCACAGAGATGAGACAAGCCAGAGGAAGGGAGAGAACAAAAAGCGGGAGACACAAGGCCGCTTTGTGTGTGGGGAAAAGGCCCAGACAAAGGGACAGGAGGCAGCAGAACCATGCAGTGTCAAGAGCCAAAAGGACAGGCATGCTTTAATTTGGGGGAGCAGGAATGCGTGCTGGTCTGAGGTCAAGTTCTCACCTGCCAAATTCTGATGGGTAGGTGGGGAACAGTCAACAACATCAGAAAGTCCTGCTGAATTTTTATTTTTAATTTCATTTCTATCTCACGTTTGTTCTTCTTGCAAGGAACTCAAGGCAGCATACATGTTCCTCCTCCTCATCTCCATTTTATCCTCACAACAACCCTGCAGGATAGGTTAGACGGGGAGTCAGGGACTGGCCCAAAGTCACCCAGTGAGCTTCACAGCCAAGTGGGGACTAGGACCTGGGTCTCCCGAGTCCCCATCCAACACTCAAACCCAGGGCTCTCCAACCTTGGGTCGCCAGATGTTACTGGACTACAGCTCCGAGAATCCCTTGCCATTAGCCATGCTGGCTGGGTATGCTGGTAGCTGTAGGCCAGCAATATCTGGGGACCCAAGGTTGGAGAGCCCTGCTCTAACCACTACACCACACTGGCTCTCATTGGATCAGACCTGAGGCCCATGTAGTCCAGCGTTTTGACTCTGTAAAGCTCACAAGCAGGACACAAAGGCAACACTGTTCTCCCCAGGTTTACCCCCATCATCTCTAACTCTGAGGTCTTCTAACTCGGTCTTCATGCCCAACAGATGTTGATGGTCCTCCATAAATTCATCTAATATACCATTAAAGCCATCTAGTCAGCCTTCTCCAACCCAGTGCCCTCCAGGTGCATTGGACTCCAATTCCCAATAAAATAAAATAAAAATAAAAATGGGGGGGGGGTGTTTTCAAAGCTAGCTTAGTTCTGGCATATTATTTGTGAATGATTGTGATACATACCTTTGTGGCTTACCCTGAGTGGTCATTGTTTATTCCTAAATTGTGTAATTTCCTTCAAAATCCCCAAAGGGCGCCTATACTGAGTTTTGGTTGATATGCAAATGCATTTCTATTCCATTCATCCATTGATCAATTCATTGCTTAAAGGCCAGGCGCTTAAGGAATAAAAATCCTTCCATCAGCCAGTGGTCCTACTCAATAGGTTTGGGGGTGAAAGAGTGCTTCCCTCAATATCCCTTAGGCTTACTTCACCTTTTGTTGTTACACTTGACTTTTCTTTCTAGCATTTTTATCCCACGCCTCAGCCAAAAAGGCTCCCAGAGTGGCTTACATACAATCAATAAAAACAAGACAGACCTGGCCTGCAGGATTAATATCTAAAAAGCCACAACACAAAAGGAAAAAGGAATGGGGAGCGGAGCGGAAAACAGCAGGGCATGGTCCTGCTTGTCATCTCATCTCCCCGGCTGCTTCAACCTGCTGGAATGGCTGCTGGTGGAGACAGCTGAGGGAGGACCCCAGCAGAGCCGGCCTTGCAGCAGGGCCGGCTCAAGGGCCCTGCTTCTCTTTTCTCCTCCTCTAGCTTGCTGCCCTTGCTTTGACCCTCTCCTACCTCTGTCGAAATTTAGACTGTAAGCTCCTTGGCGCCACTGCCATCTTCCTGTTCCTCTTCTTTTGCTTCTGCTACTCTGCTGCTATACAAATACATATTTCTCTTTCTTCCATCCTCTTTTTCACATGGCACTTTACAGAATACAGTAATACCATTGGATTGAGAGCATAATTCGTTCTGGAACTGAGCTTGTAATCCAAAACTCTTATATCAAAGTGAGTCTCTGGCGGGCGTGAGTGGGGCCGATTTTGGCCCGCTACGCCCGCTCGAGGCAAGCAGTTACATCCCTACGGAGTGAGTGACTACTTGTATTGCAAGATGTCGCTTGTTTATCAAGTCAAATTTTATTTTAAAAATTTGCTTGTCTTGCAAAACGCTCTCAGACCAAGTTACTTGAAATCCAAGGTATTACTGTAACTGCTTAACATTTAATAACATATTAATGTCCCCCCCCCCAACTGCTTTCTCCTCCAAGGAGCTCACAGTAGAGACATGAGCTTTCTGATTGAATTATTATTTATTTCTGATATTTACTTAAACAAAAAAAATTGAAAACAACAATCCAAATATCAAAATAATCATAATAATTTAGATGCTTTTTTCAGAGTATCATCAAGAAAATGCCCATTGAAATATGTGGAGGAAGGGGGGGCTGGCTGGCCCGCCACACTCCCACCCTTACCTACCCCAAAGGAACCAAGACCCCCCTGAGATCTCAAGGTACCAGATTGCCAGCCTCAGCTGTCTGCAACCCTACTTGAATCTGTTCAGGGACTCGCCTTCAATTCTGTAACCTGGATTTAGATACTGAACTCACAGAGTACTACAAAACCCATGTGGGGTAAAACCACGACAAGGTTTATTCTGGTAGCATTTTACAACAAGATTAGGGAAATGAGAGAAGCACACAAAATAAAGAGAGAGACACTTTAGTACACAGAAATAGAGCTAAAACACAATAAAACCTGATTCCTTAATATCTCTCAGGCACACACCTGTTACCTGAGGGTGTTCTCTTCAAGGGTTAAATCCAGCACAGCCTTGTTGCCCGAGGAGGATCTACTCTACCCGCAGGTCCGAGATGGGTAAAACTCCCACAAAGCTTGCCTTTACTAGAGCCCTCAATCCAGCTAATTTTACCAGGAGCTGCCTGGGGTCGGTTCCTAAGGGGCCCCCCCTAAAGGCTTGGGCCCCTCTTTGGTGCGCTGCCATGGCTCCAACTGCTGGGCAGCCACGCTACCAAAGACCAAGAGAGAAAGACCAAAAACTACGCCTTGGGAAATATACCTTCCCCCCCCTCCCCTCCTCTGCTGCCTCTTAGCCAATCACCATGCACCTCACCTGGACAGGCAGGGGGAAGGGAACTCATGACTTGAACTATTTACATATGAAAGCCCTATCCGAGGCTTTCGTTTCCTCCCAGCCCCCTCAACTGGCCTCACTTGGCTTACACATGAGGAGGCGTGTGTGTGTGTGTGTGTGTGTGTGTGTGTGTGTGTGTGCGCGCGTGCATGCAGGAACCCCCAAAGGCCCCTTTCTCCACACGCTAACTATGCACACCCTACCCCCAGCCTTTAGCCGGTTCACACATGAGGGTGTGTGTGTGTACCCCCAAAGGCTCGTTTCTCCACAAAATAAAATGGTATTCATCTCGTCAACATCCCTGCGAAGTAGGTCAGCCCAAGAACATTGTGGGCACCCAAGTGAGCCTCTCGTACCTGAAGTGGGTTCAAACATGCATCTCTTCAGTCCAACTCCAGCCCTCTGTTTATTACAACATCATGCTGGCTCATGCGCCTAAGACAGTTCTCTGCCTGCAAGGAGCTTGAGGTCTAAGTGCTTGATAAGCAGCAGGGATGGAAGGCAACAAAGGAAGGTGCTTCCACGGTGGAAAAAATCAACAAGGAAACATCAGGATTTATTATCTCCCTGGGGGGGAAACACAGACATCAAGGTTCTGATTGAGGGAGGCTTTCTGCAGAGGCTTCTCTTTAAATCATAGAATCATAGAAAGTAGAGTTGGAAGGGGCCTACCAGGCCATCGAGCCCAACCCCCTGTTCAATGCAGGAATCCAGGTCAAAGCATCTCTGACAGATGGCCGTCCAGCTTCACCTTGAATGCCTCCAGAGTGGGAGAGCCCACCACCTCCCTAGGTCGTTGGTTCCATTGTCTTATTGCTCTGACAGGAAATTTTTCCTGATGTTTAGGCGGAATCTGGGTTCCTGTACCTTGAGCCCATTATTCCGTGTCCTGCAAACTGGGATGATCGAGAAGAGATCCTGGCTCTCCTCTGTGTGACAACCCTTCAAGTACTGGAAGAGTGCGATCATATCTCCCCTCAGTCTCCTCTTCTGAAGGCTAAACATGCCCAGTTCTTTCAGTCTCTCCTCATAGGGCCTTGTTTCCAGTCCCTTTATCATCCTTGTTGCCCTCCTCTGAACCCTCTCGTTTGTCTACGTCCTTCTTAAAGTGTGGGGCCCAGAACTGGACACAGTACTCAAGATGAGGCCTAACCAGTGCTGAGTAAAGGGGAATTATCACCACGTGATTTGGAAGCTATATTTCTATTAATGCAGCCCAAAATAGCATTTGCCTTCTTTGCAGCCACATCGCATTGTTGGCTCATATTCAGCTTATGATCTACCACAATTCCAAGATCCTTCTCACTTGTAGTATTGTTGAGCCAAGTGTCCCCCATTCTGTAACTCTGCATTTGGTTTCCTTTCCCTAGGTGCAGCACTTGGCATTTATCCCTATTAAATTTCATTCTGTTGTTTTCGGCCCAGCACTCCAGCTGGGCCGAATTTAAATTACCGTAGTAATTTTGTGTTTCTCAGGTTAGCAGATTTATCTAATTCTACATCCTTTGACAAAGAGGAGTGAAAGTGGTGGGTTTTCTTCTGGTTCTATTTTAAAGCCGAGAAAGTTACATCAGCAGGTTGTCATTGAACAGGCAGCTTTTGCCTGGGGGTGCATTTCCTGACATTTAACAGACAGCACACACACCCCAACCACAGACACACACACACACACACACACACCCGAAGCATGAAGGAAACATTTTTGCTTGTGCTACACGCAAGGTTCTTCAAGAGGCCTAGTGAAAAAACAAGCACATTCTCAGCCATGATGGAGGCAAAACATTTCCTCCCCACCTTACGCTTTTCTAGAGGTCACACTTTGTTATCCACTAGTGTTTTATTTATGATTTATATGGATTAAAATTACCGCACACCACTTTACCAATTGTTCAGAGTAGTTTACAATAAAATGAAAAGAACCTGATATATATGCTGAAGTCATATGCCTTTGTTCTGCTGTTTCATCACCACACCTTGCTAAACCTGAGCTGCTTTTCAAGATCAACGGTGAATAAGCCACACACAGCGGGAGGACATCAGCAGAGATGGCAGAATAACCACAGCTATGAGCATAATCCTGTCTGTGGATATGTCACACCAGATGGGGGATGGGCAGACAGACCTCTGAACAGGGTTACGTACTGATGTAGGCAAGGCTTGCCCTGGCGCTCTAAACAATTTTCGCCTGTTTGGCCTCCTTATCAGTGCGGGGCTGTCGTCATCCAGTGGTGGAGCACATGGTTTGCATGCAGAAGGCCCCGGGTTCGATCTCCAGCATCTCCAGGTAGGGAAGGTAAAACTCCTGCCTGGAACCTTGGGGAGCCTTTGCTGCCAGTCAGTGCCGGCAATACTGGGCCAGATGGCTTGACTCCGCTGCAGTCCAACAACATCTGGAGGGCCACAGTTTTCCCCTGCCCACCCTGCTCTAGCAGATGCCTCCAGCTTAAGCTTAGCAGCAACCTTTGAGAAGCGCTGGGGAGGCTTCCTCTGTTGAAACACCTACCTGTGACCCAAAGGCGGAGGAGCCCGGAAAGGGCAGCAGCAGCCCCAGTGATGAGAGAAACCCTGCGCCAGCTCAGAGGCACTTTATCTTTATCGTGGCTTCATGTATTCCATTACTCAGCTGTGCTCTTGGAAACAGCTCCTGAGGGCAAGACCAAGCACAAACTCTTCCCCCAAACCCTCCCGCGGCCTTAAAACTAGCCCAACGTGCTCTCTGTGGACCACCGCCCAGAGTAAATGGACAAGCGATGGAAAGGAACACACTCACCAAGTCATGACCTATACATTCACCAAGTTCTTTCCACCATTTCCCCATTCTCTGTGCAAACCTGTGCATTATTTCTAGTGCTCAGTCCATGTGGCCACCCGGCAAAGGTTTCCACAATGGCCAAGACAAGAAAGAGGCAGCCAGTGTTGTGTTTAAGTCAAGTTATGGCAGATAGATAAAAAATGATAGCCTGGCAATCATCAACAAACTGTCCTCTCTCATTTCACAGATGTAATATTAAGGTATATGTTAGACAGGGTTTTTAGAAGGGCCATGCACTTTAACTGGCTTAATCAGTAGTTGAATCAAATATCATTGAGTTGATTAATTGGTGCTGAAAGTGGCCAGAACAAAGGCAGGGAGGGAAAAAGAGAGATCAGGGAGCTTTGGCAGGTGTGAAGGTACGAACGGAGAAGCTGCCTTAGCCCCAGCCAGCATGGTACATGGTTAGGGATGATGGGAGTTGTAGTTCAACAACATCTGAAGGGCCAGAGTTTCCCTAGCCCTGTTCTAGAGAGAGTAATTAGACTTAAGAGTGGACAAAATCAGCATCATCAGCCGTGGACTGCACTGCATCCAGGCACGAATGCACTCCAACATCAGGGGACTGTACCATTTCAGGTGGCTTCTTTGAATGTTCCCACATTAAAAAAAAAATTTTTTTTAAAGGCTCCAGACATATGCAAAACTAGCATGCTGGGGAGCGAGATGGCTACAGCGAGTGGTGAACTGGGAGGGACGTCCTCACTGCTCACTGAGACAGGCTGAAGGCCTGTCCAGCTCAGCACCCTTCTCTGGGAAACCCAGAAGCTGCAACAGGACACCCGAGGGTGGTGGTTGGGAGCTGCCTTATTCCAGGCCAGACTAGGCAGCCACCTGGTCCAAGGCTGTCTGCTCTGACCCGCCGCGGTTCTCCAAGGTGTCAGGCATGGGGGGGGGGGCTCTTTCTTGTCACTTGCTGCTGCCATCCGTCATGAAGTGGAGATGATGCTGCCAGGGAATTTAACCTGGGACTTCTGCCTTCATAGCATGTGTTTTCCCACCCTGTTTTGCGACCTGAGCTACAGGCTGTCATAGCACCAAGGACTCAGAGGTACACTGCCCTGGAACAAGGAAGTTTCATCTGACTATCAATAGCTGTGGAGAGATCGGTCCTCTATAGTAAGAATGAACCCTCCCCCCCCCCATGTCTTTGTAAAGCCTGGTTTTGTGGCACGGCTGTGAAGGAGCAGTTCTGCTCCACATTCGCCGTCACGTTCTGGCGGAGCCGTGGAGGGCACTTCAGCACGGAGGATGTGTCCCCCCCCCCCCCGTCCGTCTGCAGTGCAACTGGAAACCCAACTGCAAAAGGAGGGAGTGTTCGGTGTGAAAAGGGCTCTTTTCTCCTTTCCAAACTGTGTGGACAATAGTCACAGGAGAGTGCGGGGGAGAAAGAGAAGGAACTGGGGAGGGTCTCTTGTAGGAAAATGAGGGTGGTCGACCAGTGAAACCATTTTGAGCATCCTTTTAACTAATGATTTACATTTAAGGGCGCAATCTTATGCAGAAAAAAAGTCCTACAATTCCCAGCATGCCCCAGCCATCTTTGATATAAACCCCCCCCCCCCAAGAATTGAGGCACGGAGGAAGAGCTCTGCCCCTAAGAAAGACATGAAGGCACCCTGTTGTTGCCCCCTCTCAGCATCTGGCACCCTGGGGTGGGCCCCTCTTAACCTTGAGGTCACAGGCCGGACCATCACGGCGAAGAAGAGGTGGCGCCCGGCCGATGGGCCCATCATGATTCCCTTTCCAAGCCATCTAAGCTACTGGGCCACCTCCACCTCTCGTGGCAGTGAATTCCATCAATGAATCCCGCTTTTGTTAATATGGAACCAAAGCAGCCCTCAGAAAATGAGTGGGCACCTCCTGAGCAGACGCAGTCCCAAGGATTCATCCAGGAACACTCGCTTGGTGTGCATCTCCCATCAAGGGTCAGCCACGCTGCTTTCAGGGGACACTCTCCTGGCCTAATCTGGGCCTACCTCACAGGGCTGTTGTAAGAACACACGAGATCTCGGCCGGGCGGCGTTTGGAAGCCCCTGAGGCGCCGATCTTTGGAGCCAAGAGCGAGGGGGCTAGAGAGGGACCCGGAGGCAGGTCAGGGGGCGAGGCCTGGGCGCCCCCCGCCCCGGGCTGCCTGCGGGGCTTGCGGAGGCGGAGCAGGCGGGCGCTAAGGCGCTGCAGCCGCCGGCCGGCCAGCGCGCGCGCGCGGGAGGCGAGCGAGGCGGCACTGCTGCTGCCGCCGCCGCTGCTGACGGGGGGGGGGGGGGAACGTGAGCCGCGCGGGGCTCCCGCATCACTGCAGCAGAGCCCGTGCGGAGCCGCCTCCCGCTGCAGAGCCCCGCCGAGCAGAGCAGGCGAGCCGCGGCCAGGCAGCGAGCGCGGCAGGGAGCGACGGAGGCGGCCCCGCGGAAGGCGCCTGGGAGGCAGCCCTGCCCGCCCCGCTCGCCGGGCTCGGCTCGGCATCCGCCGGCGGGCGCGGAAGGACGCGCGCCTCCGGCGCTTGAGCCCCGCCCAGGAGAGCGGCCTGCCGGGCACGGGCGCCTCCTCCTCCTCCGCCGCCGCCGCCCCTGGGTACCAGCCGCCGCCGCCGCCGCCGCACCTGGAGCGCCGCGCCGAGCATCCTGCGGGGCGCCGCGAGGAGGCCGCGGCCATCGGCGGCGGCACGGAGCGCCGCGCTGCCTCTGCCCAGCCCAGCGCAGCCGGGAAGCGCCTCCGCCCTGAAGCCGCTGCGCACGGAGGGAGGCCCCGCGACGCGCGAGCAGGCAAGTGCCGCGCCGCCTCGGGAGGGGGCTGGGCTGGCCCCGCAGGCCCGCCGCGGGGGAGCCCGCACCTGCTCCTGGCGGGGAAGAGGGCGCCCCCGCCGCGGGTAGGGATGCTCCGCGCCGGCGCCGCCTCCTGCCTTTCAGGTCACCTCTAGCCGCGCGAGCGGGGTGCCCAGGCCCTGCTGCGGGCGGGGAGGGGGTGCGGGGGGTCTGCTGCTGGGGAGGAAGCCCCCCGCGGCCTCCAGGCTATGAATGCAGCAATATGGCTGTGCCTGTCCCTCTGGCGCAGGCCCTCGCCCCGAGGCGCTTGCAGGAGGAGGGAAGCGCCGTTCTTGCTGCCGCCGGAGGGGCGGCTGGAGGGCTTCAAAGAGGCGGTGCAGTGATGCGCGGTGGAGAGCGCAGAGGTCTCGCGCAGGCCCACGAGCCACCGCAGCTGAACGGGGCTGCTGGGGGCGCAGGGGGCAGCCCACCTCTGCCCGCCAGGTGCAGTGGGGGGGAGACGCGGGGCCTGGCCGCTGCTTCCCGGCCCTGCCATGCTGGGGGCTTGGAGTCTGGGCCTGGCCCGGGTGGAACCAGGTTGCTCTCATCCAGCAAGGCAACTGCTTCCCCAGGAAGACGCCCTCCACCCACCCCCCAGACGCCAAGATCACCATCAGGGCCCTGTCAGGGTGCAGGCACTCTTCGGAGTAACAATCCACCCCCCAGGCTTTTGCCCCAGGCCACCTACTGCTTATGTTGGCACAAGGGAAATGTATACTTGTCTACCACCACGGAAGGGACATTTAGACAGGAGGATGCCACAGATGGGTATAATCTGGAATAGCCCTTCCAATGCTCCCGTGATGAGTAGTGCAGGCTTCACTGGCAACCTTTTTGGCTTTCACCTGGTTCTTCGAGACAGCTCTGGGAGGCAGCAGCGGTGGAGATGCAAATTGTGCCTAGGGTTCCCTAATCCATTTCTAAAAGACCCCTCTGCCAGCAACCATCACAACATCCTCCTTGTGACAGGGATGGGGCAGAGAATTTGGTTTCATGCATCACATTTGTGTCTTGCCTTTCAGGGCAGCCCACATATGCAGTGCAATGACAACAATCTTGTGAGGTAGGCTAGGCAGAGGGAGAGATTCATCCAGTGAGCTTTGTGGCTGAGCAGAGTTTTGAACCCAAACTCTCTCCACAGCAATAGTCAAGTTGGTGCCCTCAAGATGGTTTGGACCACAACTCCCATAATCCCAGACAGCTGGCCATTGCTGGCTGGGACTGATGGGAACTGTAACCCAAAACTTCTGGAGAGCACTAGGTTGCCTACATCACACTCTTGCCAGCATGGCTTATCAAAAGTAACCAACGTGCCTGTTTCATCTCAAGGGGGAGAGAGACGAGAGCCTTTGGCAGTGTGTTTTTCCCAGAGAGATAAAAGCAGTTTGACAGTGGGGTGGCTATTTCCCATGTGCATCCACTTTCTCCTCTGCTAAAGGGGTTGTATAGGGTATGGTCCTATTTCAAAACCTGCAGAACGTATTTGACTAGGACCAAAGAGAGAGGTGTACACCCCCTGGGAAGTGATGCCTTTGTAAACCACTTTCAGCTCTTTTGAAAAGCCATGGTCTCTTCCCCCCCCCCCCCCTACTTCCTTTCTCTGGAGACAGAAATGTCTGATGGCATTGCTGTGGAGAGGAAGTCTAACCAGGCTTAGCTCTGTAAGCAACAGCGGCTGGCACAACGGCATCTAATTTTGCTCTGTTGAAGGTTTCCTGATGTTTAGGAAAACAAAATTAAGCCTGAAGCAGAAGAGGCCTGTGTGACTCACAAAATTCTATCATTAAAAAAAAAGTTAGTCCACATTAATGCATCCTAACTTGCTGTGTGTTACCAAGGTCTGTCCCAGTTACGTACTCCATTCTGGCTAAATATATGTAACATCTCAAGTGTTTAAAAATAATTCACATATTGGCTTAGCCCCATCTGGTAGGCCACTGTTATGATCCCTGAACTGCAGGTGTAGGGACTGAGCTTGAAGGCATAGCAGCTTGCCTAAGTCCCTTGTGTGTTCGTGGCTAGGATGAGTTTGGACCACCTCATGCACTTTGTCAGTACATGACCCCACTGCTCAAAGAGAAGAGTCCTGTGAAGCTGGAAAGCTTGCATACTCAAGCAGTCATGTTGGCCAGTCCAAAATCCTTTCAGCTTTTTGGTCCTTGTAGACTCCTTTTGTTAGAGCTCTGCAGTCCCCCGGGAGAGGAAATGACTCGTGAGGCAATCCACGTCTGTGGTTTAGATGCCGCTTGAGAGCGAGCAGGGCTGTGACATGGGGGGGGGGCGGGCGCAGAAGCGTGCTTGCGTGCTGTTTGTGTATTGTGGCCCTCGACCGCAAACGTTGGCGGAGCTTGGAAACTTTGCCTGTGCTTGTGTAGGGTGGAGGTGCGAGTGCCGGGTGTCAGAAGCGTGTGTGACGTCGGAGCGTGTGGCTCACTGGAGTCGTGGGCTGTTGAAATTAGCGCAGTGAGAAACTGCAGCCGCCGCCTGGCCCTGCTCCTCTCCTGAGCCCCTTGGCGTGTGTGTGTGTGTGTGTGTGTGTGTGTGTGTGTGTGGGAAGTCTGCTCTTCATCCCCAGCACTCCTCATTCTGGAGTTACTCTGCGTTGCATGTGATCAGTGCAGTCTGCCTCTTGCCGCCTGCATTTCCAAAGACGGAAGCTTGGTGCTGGAAGCGTGTTCTTGTGCTGAGATCTGCAGGGCTGCTAGACTTCAGGGAGACCATTTCTTTCCTACCGGGCAAAGTTAGCAACCCCCTCCTCATTGCCCAGAGGGCTTGCAGTGAGCTGGCAATTTTCACACTGCTTTCTCAAGACAGCAGGAGCGTGCTCTGGCTTCTTCAGAATAGACACACAGACATGCCTGCTGCAGAAAGGAAGAAAAGCATCTGCGGAGGTGTGGCCCAATCTGTTATCTTTTCACCCTGTCCAAATGTGGGCTCCCCAGCTGGTGCTTGTCAAACGAAAAGGAGAGCAGCACCGGTCCTATTTTAGTCTGAAGGCCCAGGCTTCAAGTCCCCATGCAGACATCCTACCAGGGAGGCGCTGTGGCTCAGTGGCGGAGCCGCTGCTTTGCCTGCAGAAGGTCCCGGGTTCAATCCCCGGCGGCATCTCTGGGCAGGGCTGGGAAAGATCCAGTGCCTGGAACCCTGGAGAGCCGCTGCTGCCGGTCAGCGTATTCAGTACTGAGCTCGCTGAACCAAGAGGTCTGACCTAGGATGAGAAAGCTTCCTTTGTAACAAAACGGCAGTGAGAGGGAATATTTCCAAGTCCAAAAGGGTTTTAAAAAGCCAGCTGACTCCAAGGGATGTTAGAGGGGAGAGAGCGCTGGGAAATTCGAGGGACACATTCATTGTAGTAAGGCGGGAGAGTGGGCCGGCAGAGTGACTTCAGGCACGGGGCAAGCGGAGCGATGTCTCTGAGTGGGCCGCCGAGTAGATGTTTACAAGATGAGAAGCAAGCTTCTGAGTTCCACAGAACTCTTTTTCTAGTGTAGGTGTTTGAAGGAAAGAGAGCTGTTGTGGCCGGAGTGGGGACTTTTATTACGCCAAGTTTGCTGTTTTGTTGCAGGTAGGAAGGACTGAGCAGGCAGCCCGCCCGTTTCAGCACACAGACACTCAGATTTTTTAAAAAAAGATTTGCTTTGTTTTCCAGACTGAGCTGACAGACCGAGCCTGTCCCACGTGAAGACGCTGGCGCCTGCCTGGGAGAAGCCTGCTGCCCAGCACCTGAGCAGGATGTGTTCCACCCGTGGATCCTTCTCCTGGCACTCACCCTTGGGGAATGAACTCCGTGGACGTCTGTGACCGGGAGAGTGTGGGGGGAGAGCGGGAAGTCAGAGCTCAGGAATTTGCAAAACACATTCTTCAGTCCTGTCGGGATCTCCTCACACGTAAACAGGAATCAAGGCCCGTGGGGGAGGGGAGCAAGACGCGGCACGGGCCGCTCCGCCGATCACATTCCACCCACCCGGAGATGTGGCTTTAGCTTGGCTCCCCTGCCGCCGAGGTGACTGAGCCCCGCCAGGTGGGGGAACAAGCCAAGCGCAGTCCCCACCAGCACGGCCTCTTTGCCGCGCACCCGGCTGGACTCCAGCGGTGACCGCGTCCTTTCTCCGGCTACAAGGTGCTCCGTCTTGGCCAAGGAACAGCCCCCCCGCCGACGTCTCCGCTTGGCCAGGAGAGCAAGCGCTCTCCCGAACCCGAGACGGTTTCTCCGACGCACCTCTCGCCCCACAACCGGCCCTGCTGGGAATGCACGCGGGGGGCCCAGCCTAGCAGCGCAGCCCCCCCAGAAGGCACCATTGTTGCAACCGCCCCTCCAGGATGTGCCCTTGCTCCCGCGGCTTTCTCCAGCACTGCCGCTTCACGGCCCGCACACGCTTCAAAGGCCGGCTTAGCGCAAATGCCGTCTAGCCTCATGCAGGAGACCCTCGGAGAACCCAGAGCCACGGACAGCCATGTGAAGAACCTCCTCATGTCATGTCTGAAAGGGCAACAGGTCATCATCAAGATGGAGGCCATGAAGATAATCCACCCGGAGAAGTTCTCGGAGCTCCAGAGCTCCCAGCCGCGCTACGTCCCCGCGCCCCGCCGCGAGCCCCCCCTGGTGGCCAAGCGGGCCTGGCCGTCCGAGTCGGAGATCATCGTCAACCAGGCCTGCGGGGACATCCCAGCCCTGGAGGGCAACTCCGCCCCCCTGGGGCTGCCCCGGACGCCTCCCTTGCCCCGGCGCGAGCGGCTGTACCCAGGGCCGCGCAAAGGCAGCTCCGACCTCTGCTACCACCGCCAGCCGCTGCCGCCCTCGGATGAGGTGATCGTCAACCAGTACGTGCTGCGCCCTTCCACCCCGTGCGAGCCCCTGGAGTGCCCCACCTGCGGCCACATGTACAACTTCACCAACAAGCGCCCGCGCATCCTCTCCTGCCTGCACTCGGTGTGTGAGGAGTGCCTGCAGATCCTCTACGAGTCCTGCCCCAAGTACAAGTTCATCTCCTGCCCCACCTGCAAGAGGGAAACGGTGCTGTTCACCGACTACGGGCTGGCCGCGCTGGCCGTGAACACCAGCATCCTCAGCAGACTACCCGCCGAGGCCCTCTCCGCCAACCCCGTCCAGTGGAGCAGCGACGCGGAGCGCAGTTGCTACCAGACCTTCCGCCAGTACTGCGGGGCGGCCTGCACCTGCCACGTCCGGAACCCGCTGTCTTCCTGCACCATCATGTAAGCTGTGTGTTCGCCACCCTCCCCCGGGTCCACCTGAACCCTTTCACGGCCCTGGGCAGTGGGACTGCACGTGAGAGAGGAGAGTGCCACGGGTGCAGGACGCCGAGGGAGACTGGCCCGGCACTCGGCCGCCTTCCCGGGCTCGGTCCCCGCTCGGCCGCAGGCCCTGCCTCTGTGCCCCGACGGCCCCTCTGCACGCGAGCCCTCGCGCTTAGGTGGCGGGAGAAGAGCGAACGGCGCTCCCGAGCGGAGGTGTGACACGGAGGCGCCGTTCTGCAGCAGGGGGGCGCCTTGGCTCCCGGATGCGGGCTGGGAGAAGAGCCATCGGGAAGAGGGCGGACGTCGGTCAGCAAGTCCTCGCAGCCCACGGCCACGTCCTCCAGCTTGCCCCCCCCCTCCACGCCCCCCGTTAGGAACCTGCGCCCCCGGATTACATCTCCAAAGGCAGCGCTTGATCCCTCCCTCCTGCTCACAGCGCAGGGCCCAGCAGGACCGCCTGAGGTCACATCTGTAGTGGCGGCCCCAGCAGGGAAGCCGTGGGAGTGAAGAGGAGCGGTCACGGGAGGCGGCGGGACACGGGAAGCCCGGAGAAGGGCCGCCAGGCAGGCCTGTGCTGTGAGCCAACTCGGGCTCCCGTTTTTAAGTTATTTGCCAAAGCTTATGTTTCTGTGGCCAAGCTGTTGTGCGTCCAACTCACGGGCTGCCAGTCGAGAGACAGCTGCCCCAACGGACCTCCCTGCAGAGCTGCCTGACCTTCCTGATGCGGGTCCTCGAGGGAAGTGAAAAACAAATATGGATTTTTTTTATCCTCGTTTTGGAGGATTTGTGTTCCTCATCACTGTTTCAGAAATGCATCTTGTTTGGGCCCTTGCCAGTCAATAAAAGGGATTGAGGTTGCCATGATCCTTCTTGGGTTGCATCCGTGTTGGGGAAGAGGAAAGGCGTGTCCAAGCCCCCAGAAATGGCCCCGACCCGGCGGGCCGCACTCTTCCCATCGGCCACACCCTGTTCTGCTCTCTCTCTCCCAACTGGTGAGATTTCGGGAGTGAACTGGGCATGGGTTACCCCAAACAACTAGCCAAGCCCGGCCTTGCCATAAGAGCACTGTGTACAACGACATCTCGGTTCGTGAAAAAGACCCGCTTCCGGCTGGAGGGAAACAGTACGTACCTCTCCCTATATGCACTCAGTCTGGCCGCTTGTTTGAGTCCCAGGGAGGGAGGGGCGGGGGGGGGAGCAGAATGCCAACTTCCTCTTGCAGGGTTTGGTCTTTTGGGGTCAACAGTTGCAAAAGGTTTTCCGCCAAGTGAGAAAAAAGCCATAATTTATTTGCTAGACATCATGTGAACAACCGGGACTAGGGACACGGGGAGTGGGGCATGTCTCCGTTGTCCATCTGTGCGGGGTTCGGCCCCACATGGCTGTGGGGCTGGGAGGGGAGGGGAGGGGTCTACTCGGGGGCCCGGCTCTCTCCAGCAAGCTTTGGGCAGGTGCAGCTTTGGCTTAACGTGCCATACCCATCTTTCCAGAAGCTGGCCCAAAAGGTACGTGGTCCCCACCCTGCCTCTCGCAGCCGCCCACTGACAGCTGTGGGGCCGACAGTGAGACCAGCTGTGGGTCAAGTAGGTTCTGTGGGTATCAAATGCCAAAGAGACAATCTGAGGGAAGGGAGGGGAGGGGAGGCGGTGGAGCGGAGGAAGGCAGGAGAAGGGGCCGCTGGCGGAATGTCCCGGATGGTGGACCTGACCCGGCAGGGGCTCCGTAGGGCTCCCAGGCAGGCAGGGCGAGGGACGTGGGCAAAGTAGGGACGGGCGGGGCAGGACCCGTGCTCCCTGTGCCTTTCTGGCTGGCTCAAAGGACAGATTCGGTCTCATAGGAGCCTGCACCGATCCAAAGGGCTGCGGAGCTGCATGCGCCCCCCCCCGTAGGCTAGACGGAGGCCTCAGAGCTGACCCCAAGGAAACCCCTTGGCTCAGGGGACAGCTGCGCAGGCATCGGGAAGGCCGTGGAATTTGTGTCGTGACACACACACACCCCGGCCTGCCGCATCTTGCCTCGGTCGCTGGGAGGCCTCTCCTTGGGCCAGGCAGGCGGCATGTGGTGGACCCAGGGAGGGGGGGGTGCCAGGCCACAGCGGCCTGCCCAGGCGAAGAGGCCGAGACCACCAGGCCGCAGGTTAACGCCTCCCTCCCTGCCCATTTCTCCGGCTGCCGGTCGTGTACAAAGCCCCTCGTGTTTTATACCTGGCCTTGTTAACCCCCAACCGAATCTCCCAAATAAAGATGATACTACTGAACCAAACTGTGACGCGCTGAGCCATCTCCGTTCAGGATGTCTCGTGGCACAGGAAGGGTGGGCGGGGGGAGAGGCCCCTCTGCGGAGGTGGGGCGGGAGGGGGAGGGGGAGTGGCATCCTGTCCAGTGGCTGTGGGCACCACAATGGCATGGCGTGGCGTGGGTGGCGGGCAGGCCGGGCCCGCAAACGCACGCGGAGCAGCCTGACCTGCCGCTGAGGCTGCGTCCTCACTACAGGCCTGAACCAGTTTAGTGGCCGCTCCCAAATCACAGGGCAGCCCGGGAACTGTACTTTCGTGAGGAGGGATCTCTTCTGCCCCCTGCCCCAAAGTGCAGTCCTGGGTGCATGTGGGTGGTGGTAGGGCACAATGGTTACACGAACACTGGTGTAAAACAAGTATGCCCTCGTAGCGTAGCAGAGGCACAAACCTGTGACACGCCCTGCCTGCCCTGCCTCAGTGGCACCCTTCGCTGTGGAGACGCCGACCTCCTTGCTGGCGCACGAACTGCCCGTTCCCAGAATCCCTTTTGCAGCAGCCGCCAAGTAACCCTGCTGTGGACCCAAGAGGTGAGGCGCGGTGGGAGGGCGTGCCTGGCCCAGGTGCTTTACATGAACCCGGCACATTGACCGTGTGAAGGCTTGGCCGGGGCGGTGCTGGGATTTTGCCCATCGCTGCCGCCTCTTTCTCCCCGCCCCCCGCCCGTCCTCTCCCTTCTCCACCCCACCCCCATCCCAGTCTGGACAAAGGAGCAGGGAGGCTCCATTACTGATGTGCCAATTCGGGGCTGCCAGATTTAAAAAGTGATTCAGGTTTGCAGAGGGCAAGCAAAGCCCTAGAAGGAATTGGCCGTTTCTGGCAGAGAGAAAGAGGCAAAGATTGTTTGTGGGCGACCCAGGCCAAGGGGGTAGCACACCCTCCTCTCTTTCCTCCTATCCTCCCCAACAATCTCCCAGCAACAAAGCCGACATCCTTTTGCTGTCTTGGCACTTTGCAAACGTTGCTTTCAAGCTTGCCCCTCTGGAACTGGCAGTGCTAGAAATTTTCCTGAACTAGATTCAATGCCAGCCCTCCTAGTTAAATAGTGAAAGCAGGATCAGTCCACTTCAGCCAAGAGCAGCTTTTCAGGGCAATCGGGGTCCAGTAATGTGCATGCTTACTCAAGAGCAAGGCCTACTGAGGCCAGGGTGCTTGCTTCATGACTAGGCATGGATGCATGAACCTCCCAGTGTATAGCCAGGGGTTAATTGTTGCCTGGCATCGTGGGGCATATGAATAGATGAGAATGCCCCAGAGCACGTGCAGAGCATATCTCCCACTCACTAGAGAGTTCACACAGACGAGGAAAGGGCTTCTGGAGTGTGTGTATGAGGTTTTTTCCAGACGGACCTGAATCCTAACATCTGTTTTCTCTCAATTAACCACAGACGAAATGTCTTCTGCCTGGTCTGTGGACTTCCCCTGTTAGGCATCTGGAGCCCTGGGCCCCGTGGGAAGAAAGATACTGGACTGGATGGGCCCACTTTGGTCCAATCCAGTTGCTGGGCTCTTCTTAGGCTCGTATCTTAGACCTACAGAGCTTGATACTACAGCAACTTCTATGTAGCACGTATAGAGCACAATTCCAGCATTGAAAGTGTTTCACATCCAGTATCTCCATATCTCCAACAAGCCTGTACAGTAGTCCAATATTATTACCGTATCTCCATGTTGCAGATTGGGAGGGTGGGCAGTAGCTAACTTAAAGGTGCAATCCTATTCATGTTTAGACAGAAAAAAGTCCTACAACTCCCAGCATGCCCCAGCCAGTCCAGTTGTAGGACTTTTTTCTCTAAACAAGTATAGCTTCCAAATCGTGTGAAGTGATAATTCCCCTTTACTCAGCACTGGTCAGGCCTCATCTTGAGTACTGCGTCCACTTCTGGGCACCACACTTTAAGAAGGACGTAGACAAACGAGAGGGTTCAGAGGAGGGCAACAAGGATGATAAAGGGACTGGAAACAAGGCCCTATGAGGAGAGACTGAAAGAGCTGGGCATGTTTAGCCTTCAGAAGAGGAGACAGGGGAGATATGATCGCACTCCTCCAGTACTTGAAGGGTTGTCACACAGAGGAGGGCCAGGATCTCTTCTTGATCATCCCAGTTTGCAGGACACGGAATAATGGGCTCAAGTTACAGGAACCTAGATTCTACCTAAACATCAGGAAAAATTTTCTGACTGTCAGAGCAATAAGACAATGGAACCAACTAGTACCTAGGGAGGTGGTGGGCTCTCCCACTCTGGAGGCATTCAAGGTGAAGCTGGACAGCCATCTGTCAGGGATGCTTTGACCAGGATTCCTGCATTGAGCGTGGGGGGGGGGGTTGGACTCGATGGCCTTGGATGGCCCCTTCCAACTCTACTTTTCTATGATTCTATCATCATCATCATCCATCATTCCATCCATAGATCCATGATTCTATGGTTCTATGCTGATAGGATTGCACCTAAATGTGCCTAGCCACTCATTAGCTAATACCACATCTGAAGTGGAGACCGGCTCAGCTAACGGGTGGGCTGTGCATTTCCAGCTGGACAGCTTCGATTTGCTTCTCTGTCCCAGCAGGCCTCTGTAACTGGGGATCATTCGCACGTGGCTCAGTTGTGACTCCATTGGCCTGCAAAGGCTTCCTTCATTACCGTCCTAAATAAACAAATGGACAAAAACCTGCCCTTGTCTGGAAACATCCTCCCCCCCCGCGGCCCCGCCCCTCAGTCTTCCTTTTAAAACGTTTTGCACCCAACTGAAGGAAGTGTTCTGTGTAGCCTGAAAGCACACGCACTGCGCAACCGGCACTGGTGAGCCCCACGGGAGTGCCACTTTCCCCTCCTTGAGCCAGTCGCTCCTCACACACAGAGACACACCTGCATACCTGGAGCTGAGAAGGAAAAGTGACACAAACAGGAAAGAGCCCGGGGGGGGGGGGGGAACAGGAAGGCAAGCCAGTTTCCCATTTAAATAGGGATGTGCACGGCCCCTCTGATGTGATTCTGTTTCCAATCTGTGTAATCTGGATCAGGCCCGATTACGATTCCATCCAATCTCTGTATCTATCCCGATCCAATTACAATTACGCGGAATCGATTCTGGTAAGGGAATTGATTCCGTCTAGTTTTTTCCATAGACTTGCACTGGGGGGGGGGTGTCTTTCACTTCTTCATTTTAAAAGATAGAAACATGAAACTTGGGGAAAACCTACTGGGGAAAAACAGGTGGGGTGGGGGACAACCCACAACTAATTCTTGCCATCCGGCATAGATGCCTGCAACTCTAACCAATCTCCATAGCATTTTGAGGACTGCATTGTGCCACACTTGGTGCCATGGAGCAGCCATAATTGGGAAAGCAGCACCTGTTTGATCCCCCCCCCCTATTTCAGGCACAAGGGCCTCTCCCAGAAAAGAAGGTGGCAAGCCTTTTAGAGTGCAGGCGCTTTCCCACGCATGCTCAAACTTCATATACACACAACCATTTTTGATGAGAGTTTAAAAAGCACTGGTATGTCAGAAGCTGAGGCAGCACCTTTTGAGACAGGCAAATGTGTTAATTTCTGCCCCTAAGATTGTCATTTTGTTGGAATACTTTAGGTCATGTATTTCAACCAGCAGGCACCAGTTTGGAGTTTGCCTCTCTGGCCATTTTTGGCTCTGTACCCCCCCCCCTACCTCTTGTCAAACTACATCACATAGAAAGGAACAAGCACCACACTAGCCATAAAGCAACCATGTATAATTCTGGTTGCCATAACTGTTCCATATACAGACACTGTGTCTTCAAGGCCAGGCTGGGCAGGGAACCGAAGTTGTTGGACTCCAACTCCCACTAGCCTCAGCCAGCACTGCCAACAGGCAGGGATTATAGGAATTGTAGTCCAACATCTGGAGGGCCACAGGTACCCCACCCCTGCTTTAAACACTGCATTACAGGTTGAAATTCAACAGGAGTAGCTATTTCCATCATTACATCTCCATAGCGAGAAATGCTAAACGCTACTGAGTGTCTGGACCGTAGATGCTCAGGACAATCCTTATACAGTCATGCCTTGGATTGAGAGCATAATTCGTTCCAGAAACATGCTTGTAATCCAAAACACTCTTATATCAAAACGAAATCCCCCCAAAAAAATTTGTACAGAGATTTTTAATTTAAGCCGTACTACGGTACTTGTGTTGCAAGACGTCACTTGTATATCAAGTCAAAAAAATTATAATAAATATTTAAAAAATTGCTTGTCTTGCAAAACGCTCTCAAACCAAGTTACTTGCAATCCAAGGTATTACTGTACTTACTAATGCAGTACACAAGAGGCTACTATGATCATCAAAGATTTTCACATACTACCAGTATTAAGGGAATAGCACCATAATGCAACCAACCAACCAGACAGTTTTAACGTTTTACTACTTCTAGTATCAATTCCCATAACTCTACAACCAGAGTCTCTGATTTTCACCAGTGCATTGTTTACTTTCCCAGGATCATATCCATGACCAATGAAGAAAATGTTTGCTATTGCTTTATGATCAGTAGTATTTCAGTACATAATGCCCCAGCACCAAGAAACAAGAGACATCTTTACTACAAATCTAGAACAAATTATACCAAAAATGTATCCAAATTCATTTATAACTAATGTTTAAAATGTGTATATGAATTTTTTAAAGTTATCGTATTAAATGCATAACTTTTTTTTAAAGAACATATTTAAACTACCAAGTTGCCATGCTGCACAATCTTATGCATGTTTGCTCAGAAATGTCCCATGATGTTCGATAGGCTTACTCCCAAGTAAGTGTGTATAGCATAGGATTGCAGCCTCAGTTGTATTTTGCGAGGACGTTTGAGAGCCCACGTAAGTTTGCCCAGGATCGGGATATAAATAAATTACATAAAATCTGTTTTTCTACCACTGGGGCTATGGAGGCTGAGTTTCTGTTGGTCTCCCATAAATAGAAGGTGCCGTTGCACTCTTGTCCTGCTTGTGGGCTTCCTGTGGGGGCAGCTGGTTGGCCACTGTGTGAACAGAATGCTGGACTAGATAGACCCTTGGTCTGATCCAGCAGGGCTCTTCTGATGTTCTTATGTTCAGGTGTCCTACTTTACAAACTATGGAATTCACTTCCCCTCCTCTAGTTTCCTGCATTGAGCAGGGGGTTGGACTCGATAGCCTTGTAGGCTCCTTCCAACTCTATGACCTATGAAACCTATAAAGATGTAGTGATGGCCACCAATCGGAATGGCTTTAAAAGGAGATAGGGCAAATTCCTGGAGGAGAAGGCTATCCATGGCTACTAGTCTTGATGACTATATGCTACCCCAGCCAGTAGCAGAGGCAGTATGTGAGAAGGATCTTGGAATTGTTGTAGATCTCAAACTGAATATGAGCCACTGGAGCCCAGGCAGCGGTTCATTATTGCCGCCTCTTTCTTTCCCCAGGAGCGCGCCTTGCAAGGCAGAGCAGAGCGGGAGGGAAGGAGGGGGCGGAGATGCAGATAAGGAGGCGCTGCAGGGCATTGTGGGGGAACGAGGGGCGGGGCGTTCCTCGGGTCTGGAGGTGTCAGAGCACCCGCGAGCCTCGCCCGGGGGTCTGCTGAGGGTGTCCGGCTGTCTCCAAGCATGGGTGGGGAAAAAGCGTTGGGTGCCGGTGTTCGCTGTGGGCTTTAGGAAAAGTATACATACCTGGTAGGGAAAACCTCTTGCTTCTGAAGAAGGTTTTCCTAGAGTGAGGCTTATTCATTGCTTTTGGGTGTGCCGGTTGACTTGACTGCATAATTTGTGGTAGTGGGGGGCTGCCTTTAGCTTTGCAGTCTTTCCTCCCTACAACCGAAGCCTTTAAAGAAGTTCTTTATTTTTCTGCACAGCCCTATTTCCCAAGTGTAATTTGTAGTTGGTGGGGAACAGGGAGATGCAAGCAGATCAAGCAGTTTTCTTGGGGGAAAGCTCGCCTCTTTTTCCTGGCCTCTCCAATGCTTCAACTGGCCTGTGGCTGGACTATTTATTTCTTTATTTATTATATTTATACCCCAAGGAACCCAAGGCGGCTTACATAATCCTCCTCCTCCTCTCCATTTTATCCTCACAACAACCCTGTGAGGTAGGTTAGGCTGAGAGTCACCAGGTTCCCGAGTCCAACGCTCTCACCACTACGCTACTATGCACAACTCCTCATGCTGGCTGGGGAATGCTGGGAGTTGTAGGACTTTTTTCTGCCTCAACATGCAAGGATTGTGCTCTTAAAACTCTTGAGTGGGTGGAAGGGAAGGAATGCCTCTTGCCTCTAGCACACATGTGGCCCAGTGCTGAGGGCCCATGCAATGCCACTGACGGAACCATCGACCTCTTGGCTTTTAAATCCACGCAGGACAGGCTGTTGCGGAGTATGGAAATTATGATGCGTGAGAGGCGGAAATAAGCGGATTCCCATTTTCATTGGTGAATTTTTGGAGCAGATTGGCTGAAGCTGGGTCTGTCCTGCTTTTTTGCAATCACACTCTCATTAAAGTGAATTTGGCAGTGTTCAACTCTGCAGAAATAAAGGCTGTCATTTAAAAACAAAAACATCCTGTCTTCAAGGCTGCAAAGGATTGCTTGGAAGAACAGGGCTACACCTGACGAAATTTCTGAAGCTGGGTGGTCTGGGAGGGACTCCTCAGGGGCTCCGCCCAGCCTCAGAGCCACCTTTCTGCTTCCACTGAACCACGCCAACATGACTGGTCTGCAGAAGGGCCCCCCTGTGGCACACAGAGCCCCCGTCGATCCAGTCCTGCGTAACTACCCCTTTCCCCTGGCTTTCATTCCGGTCCCCTTCTGCCGTTGTGTATTGCTCCCCCGTGGCTAGCAAAAGCAAATTCGATTTTGCAACTATAAGAACATTCATTTAATCTGCATGTTTTGGGATTCTCTTGGTGTAGAATTCAGGCAGGCTATATGTAATATGGTAAGTTTTTAAGGGCAGGCTTCCGCCAACACTGGAGAAAAGCTGCACCTATTGGATTTCTGCCTGATATTCAGCAGGCAGGAAAAGATGATGAATCCTGGAAGGTGTGTGTGTGTGTGAGAGAGAGAGAGAGACTCCATCATAACAACTACGGCAGGTGCCTATTCTGTAGTGTGTGAAGCATGACGGTTAAAGACACTGCTGCCATCCGAGGAAGTGGCTGGATGTCACTTTGATACTGGGAGCCGTCTGCCACTCTTGTGAGCACGGGGCCAAGGAAACAAAATTGCACAGAATGATAACCCCACTTCTACACCAAGATGCACCAACTACGCAAATTAAGCAGAAACTCCATCTGCAGGAACTGCCCGCCCTGGCCCCCGCTGGGGCCAAACAAAAGTGGAGGCCACTGCTTCACTGCCACATTCCTCACAAGCTTGTCCGAGGCATCTGGCTCACCAAAAGAGAACCCTGGACTGAGGCAGAGCTGGGTTTCATCTAGCAGTAGAATTCACTCTTTTCTTATGGCATAGAAGTTACTAGAAGTACGCGGGGAGGGGCAAAGCTAGAGGTGGAGAAGATCCACTTGTCTGAAAATTCTCCCCCTGCCCCAGCTTCTGAAATTTCGTCAGGTACAGGTAAATCTCCAAGTACATTCAGACCTACTATTGCCATCTTAAGGGCTAGAAACTTGATGTGTGTGTCATTGTTTTTAAATGAAAATGAAGCCCTTAAAGGCGCTGAACTCTGCAATATCAATGCATGGGCAAGTGTGGTTGCAACTGGGGAAAGGCTGCTATTTTCCACCACTCTGTAAAACGGATCCTCAACCCTATTAAGACAAGGTGGAAAGAGGAACTAGTTCTTTCGATGCTGAGAGGTGATGAGGTGAGAGGCCCGTGGAGCGGGTGGGTGAAGCAGGCAAGCCTGGAGAAGAGCTCATGGTTAGCAGTTCCGGAAACCAACAGCCAGCAGTCACAGGCGAGCCGACGGGTTCATTGTGGCATCAGACCCATTTGGGGGTTTTCTGTGTGCGTCATGCAACAGAAGGAAGCAGCAAGTTCAGGGAGAGACAAAAGGAACCGCTTCCATGAGCGGATGGGCTGCATGATAGAGCCTCCCTGTTCAGAGACAGTCTGCTGCTGGGTGCCAGGCATGAGGGGCAGGCTGTCAGCACGCTTGGAAAATCCCTGGACACAGCAGGGGTCTTTCTGGCAACACAAAATGCAGGACTAGATGGAGCGTTGCAGTTTGTACATTCTTATGAGAGAAGCAGCCCCACCTAGAAAGGAGGGTGAGCGAGCGAGCACGATCCAGGATTACTTGCATAGGACTCACATATTTAGGGTCTCTACTTCCACTCCCATACTTACATTTCTAAAACAAAAGGTGTGGGGGCCCAGAAGCCCCATCCTTTAATCTAAAAAATTACTGGGGGAGCACTTTGCACATGCTCTGCTGGTACCAGCAGTAGGGCTTCTGGACGAGAGTGGAATTGGCAGGCTCCCGCCCCAATCTGATTTGTAAATTAAGCAGCTTGGAGGTGTGGAGCCCCCCCCCCCCCCGCCTCTGTTGACACAGCACAGCATGCTCCGCCTGGTTGGTGTTTTTCAGGCATCTGCCATTTTTTATTGAAATATTCAGTGCGTTTTACTACTCAAGACAATCAAGAGCACAACTACCCACACCACTGTTGATCAGCCTGATTTCATGGTGAAGTTGGGGAGGAAGGCACTTTGCATATGCTCAGAGCTACTATCTCATTTCTGAGCACATGTGCTGGGCACGGAGCACTGGCCCTGAAAATAGTTTCTGGGGCTAAGTCTAAGCTTCTCTGCATTTAACCTTTATTCTGAAGGTGTGTGTGTGTGTTTTAGCTCTAGATTCAATTGAAATAATAGTTCAATTAACAGGAATCCGCTTGGGGGGGGGAGTTGGTATCTAGGCACTGACTTCGAGCAAAGCCCTGTGGGTCTGGGTGAGGAAGCCCTGGGCAGATGCAGAGACTTCACCAGTGCGGAAGCCCAGAGCAAGAGCTGCCCTATTTACCAAAAAAAGTTATTAATTTTTTTTAATGGCTGAGAAGGGGTGGGGGAATCCTAACTTAACAAAGATGGGAGATGAAGCTCATTTGCGTTGCTCTCTCTCATTTGATTCTGCTCAAGGAGGGAAAACAGACCCCTCCACTCTGACTTTTTCAACCACTGGCCCCAAAACAAAACAGAAGACATACATACTGGAGAATTGGCAGCTTTTATCTGCAGGAGAAAAGCAAAAGAAAGACCATTCCAAGAGCGCCAGCATGCAAACACACACACACACACCCACACACACCCCAGGGTGACTTTGCAATTCATGGCTGAGGTTCTGCTTTTGGCGGGGGGGGGGGGGGGGAGGAGTACAGAACAGTTAGCCTGGATCAGCCTTCCTCAACCTGGCACCCTCCAGATGTGTTGGACTAAAATTCCGCACAGCTGGCAGGGGGATTCTGGGCATCCTGGACCAATGCATCTGGAAGGCACCATGCTGGGAACAGCTGGCTTGGATGTTTGGCTCAGATTCTGTTTGATGGAGAGCCGCGTGCAGCAGCTGAGCTCAGCCCCCCCCCCCCCCACGCTCAGCAGCAAAAAAAAAGGCCCTCCTCCCTTCACATCCTTGCCAGGCTGGTACCGCAAAGCTCATGCGTGTTGCCAGGAAACAAGCAAGCAAGGCAGGCACCAATCCCAGAAGCCACTTTCTCTCCCCACCCCTTTCGGAGCCATCCGTGTACATGCACACACGCACCTCCCCACGTGGGCCGGGCCGGGCTCCCTCTGGCGGCTTCAGGGAGGCCTCCCGTGTGCAGGCTGCTGAGGAGACAGCTGGCAGAACAGCTCAGGGGATGCAGAGCGGGTCTGTGTCCCCCCCCCCCCAAAGCACTTGCTATATATAGGCGCTCACACAGAAGGCCCTAGTAGTAGCTCATACAGTGGCCTTTGGAACAAAAAATGTTTGCAGAGGGGCTCTTTAAAAGCCCAGCTTGGTTAAGATGTCCAAAAAGGATGTTAGAGGAAGTCACCTCTACATCGCAACAGCAGCAAATTAGCGTTTCTGCTTACCTGGGATTTTTGACCTTTAAAGGCAAGGCTTTCTTTACTTCTAATCAGGAAACAAACAAAGGAACGCCCACTTTAGGAAATAATGAATTCTATAGTACAGAATGACAAAAGCACCTTTGCAGCCTGAAGACTTTGGTGAAAAAGGCCAACCAAAGGCTGGGAAAGAGCCGAGCACGGGATTGAAACTAGAGCAGCCGTGATCAGAATTTTATTTATTTATTTGTTATATTTATACCCTGCCTTTTTTCCTGCAAGGAACCCAAGACAGCTTACATAATCCTCCTCCTCCTCTCCATTTTTATCCTCACAACAACCCTGTGAGGTAGGTTAGGCTGAGAGTCAGTGACTGGCCCAAAGTCACCCAGTGAGTTTCATGGCTGAGCGGGGACTAAAACCCGGATCTCCCTGAGTCCCAGTCCAACACTTTAGCCACTACGCCACACTGGCTCTCTATGGCTTTATATATACACATCTGTGGAAGGCTGCACACACCTTTGGTCACCAAAAATATATAAATAAGGGCACAATCCTATGCATGTTTAGACAGAAAAAGCCCCACAGCTCCCAGCATGCCCCAGCCATGCTGGGAGTTGTAGGACTCCTTCTGTCCAAACATGCATAGGATTGTGTCCTAAAAGGATATTGTAGGGCTGGAAAAGGTGAAGAAAGGGGTAATCAAAATGCTCAAGGGGCTGGAGAAATCCCTCCACGAGGAAAAGCTACAACCAGGGCTTTTTTTCTGGTGGAACTCACCAGAACTAAGTTCCAGCACCTTTTATTCTATTAATTTCATTACAATTTAATCGCCATCTACTCCCGAGGAAACATAATCCAAGAGTTCCGGTACCTTTTTCTCCAGAAAAAAAGCACTGGCTACAACATTTGGGGCTATTTAGTCTAAGAGGAGAGATGACAAAGGGGGGACAAGACTGATATCTATGTATAAAACTGTGCATGGCATGGAGAACTCTCTCGCAATACTAGACCTTTGAGGGGGGGGGATGATTGGCAGCAGATTCAGGACAGTGGAAAGGACATTTTCACGCGCAACACAGAAGCAACCTGAGAGAATTGACTGCCACGAGACAACCAGGCAGATGGATTTAATGGGGGGTTGGAGCAATTTGTGGGAAAACCATAGGGAAACCAAGAGCGGCGTAGCTCAATAGAACCTCCAGGGGCAGGGGCAGTCTACCTCAAGTGACCAAATGCTGGGGACAAGCCACAGGCGAGGGCTGCCGCCTTCCCGCCCTGTTCACGACACCCCCAGCAGACACGGCAGAGGTGGGCCGCCTGGCTGGGTGGCCACTTGTACGAAGCAGGTTTCAGCGGCTGGCCTCAATTACCTGGCCAAGTGCGACTTGGGATGCCAGCCCCATGGGCCAGTTTATGGGATCAGAGATATCCTTTGAGAAGACTACGGGAAACCTTTTCTACATGTCCAGAGAGTTCCAAAAGACGTCCCTTTTCACTACAATGGTAGTTGCATTTTATTGTCATGCTTCCGCTGTGATCATGGAGTTTATTTTCATATGCATGTTGAGAAAATGTTAGTAAACCAAATTTTTTAAAAAATCCTCCGGCAGAGCCGAAGGGCACCGGGCTGGGTAAGGCGGGCTACACCCTCCCCTGAGGCGCTGCACGCGCTGCTCCTGCGCTGGGGCTGGGTGGGGCAATCCTGCCGCACCTCTGCTCGCATGCGACACGCAGGGCTCGAGGCGCAACGACGCACGATGCCGCTCAGTACCAGTCCCCGGGGAGCAGGAGCAATGGGGTGCCCTTCGGGCCCACCGTGGGAAATGGGGTGCACGGCGCGCTGGGTGGAGCATGGGCTGCAGTGCTCTCCTCCTGAGAAGGGAGTCAAGGCAGATTCATGGACGGCAGACCCATCAAGAGCTACGAGCCCTGACAGCCAGCCAAGCCTCCATGTTCAAGGGCAGTCTTCCTTGGAGTAAGAAATGCTGAGGACAGAAGCATGGGGGGGGGGAGGCTCTACTGCCTTCTCACGCCCTGCTTGGGGGGCTTCCCGGAGGCATCTGCCCAGCCATGGCAGGGGATTGCCCCAAGAGGGCGCTTTTCGTGTACAATCCCAGGGTACGAAGGAGGGTGGCTGAGGCAGGCCTTCTTGGGCTCTCATCCCAGCGCTAGCTCTGCTTCCCACCCCTCCTTTCCCCTCCCAGGGCCAGATGCTCTTCCGCAGCTGAGCCATGCAGGAGCTCCGCAGCAGGAAACCTTAAATGCACCTTTTGCAGGCCTGCCACCTGGCCGCTCCTGGTGCTGAGCTGGGCCAGGTTCTTCCCGCTTCCCATCAGAACTGGGTCGACAAGGGTTGCTCACTTCACACCGACGTCGGGCAAAGCTTGCGGGCTGGCAAAGAAGGATGCGGCGTGTGGGGCGCCCCAGCCGCAGCTCAGGCAAAGGGACATTTTCGGAGCTGAAGCAAAGCAGATGCCTGGACAGGGTCTTGTGGCACCTTGAAGATGGACAAATTTGTCCTGGCCTTTGTGGCCTGCAGCCCACATCATCAGATGCAAGGGCATCTGATACAGTCCACAAAAGCTTCTGCCAGAATAAATGTGTTAGTCTTTAAGGCAGTGTTCTCTAACCTTGGGTCCCCAGATGTTTTTGGCCTACAACTTCCAGCATGCCCCAGCCAGCAAGGTTGGAGAACACTGCTAAGGTGAGCCTATTTGTTGCTGCCCCTCCGGAAATTAACCTGGCCAGGCTGTTCCCCGAGCCCAGTTCAGCTTCCCAAACCTGTCTGCAATGCAGAGCCTGACCACGAACAGCAGAGGAAAGAGGGTATCTGAGCATGACTTCCCCTCACACCTAAGGAGGCAGGCTATGGCTGTCTGGCAAGTAGGCAGCCTCCGTCTGGTAATCGAGCCCCAGGAATGCGATGGGCCGGGCCTGGCCCGACTGGGAAGACGCAGGCCCTGCTCTGCCTTCCCTTGGCAAACGGGACATATGGCAAGCCCTTCACAACCAAATGTCTCTGGGCCTTTACGCTGGAGACCGCCTTCAAAATCAGACATTCATAAATAACAGCGACAACAGTAAAAAGGTACAAGAGCAGCAACAGTAACATGGGCCAAGACTTGCTTTTCTCCTTCTAGCTTCGTATGCACCAGTAGAATTGCCTGACATGAAGACCAAGCCCAGGATCCCTCAGGTCTGCCCCCTCCCCCCCCCGCAGCAGATCCCCCCCTCGGCTCCCTAAGGGCCCTCATTTGGGAGCTTTCCGCCTCCCCTGCTCCACTGCAAACACGCCCCCCCCCCCGGCCCTTAGCCTTGAAACGTCCCGTGAGAAAAACTTGCCTTCCACCTCCACGGACTGTCAACATCCTGTGACTGGCCCTTTCCCCTGAGAACGGTTCTGCACATAAATATCCCACTGGCACTGACGTGTCGGGGTATGCGCACTTGTGGCTAATTTAAAGTTTCTAGTCCTTTGGAAAATGAAAGGAGCAGTGCTCTTTCGGAGGGACCCTCGAACCTCTTCTCCTATACCGAGAAGCTAAGAAGGGTGGTCTTTCCTTAACTCCGGTGCTGGTGGTGCGTAACCAGTCAGTGAAAGACCGCGTGGCTCAGTTCAGGAATTCGGCGGAGCAAAGGCCTGCAAAGGAGCAGCAGTGAAAGTCCCCTCCTTGCTTCGATGGCGTGGGGGGTCCCCGTGCATACGTTGGCCCGCCCCCCCGGGGGGGTCAGGCCACGCCTCCGCGAGCCCTACTTGTCCAGGACAAGGAAGAGCAGCAGCAGCAGCACGATGGGCAGGAAGACCAGCAGCAGGCTCAGCGTCTCCGCCCCCAGCAGCAGCGCCAGCGCCAGCAGGTAGCACCCGCGGCAACGTCGCCGCAGCCGGGCCAGCCCAGCGATCAGGCAGGGCGGGTAGCGCAGGCAGGGGAGGAAGCCGAACATGCGGCTGGTGTGGAAACGGACCTGGAAGTGGTGCTCCAGGCCGCCCCAGAGGCCCGGGGGCCGGGCCGGCAGGGGCTGGAAGGCGGGCGGCGGTGCCAGGGCCGGGCCCTGCGCGGCGCCCAGCAGCAGCAGCTCCTCTTGGAGCCGGCAGATCTCCCACTCCATCATGGGCGTCTTCTGGCGGCAGATGGGGCAGCGCACGCGGCCGATGTCGGCGGCGCTGGCCGCCTCCATGATGGCGTGCAGGCACTGGCCGCAGAGCACGTGGCCGCAGTTGAGCAGGGCCGGCCGGTGGCGGTCGTGGTCATACAGCTCTGTGCAGATGGGGCACTCCTGCTCGTCGCCGCCGGCGGCGTCCTCCGCCTGGATGCAGCAGGACTGCGTGCCGTGGCCCAGGGCCAGAGACGTGGGCTGCAAGAGGCCAGCGTGTCCCACCCCTCCCGCCTCTTCTTCCACCAAAGGCAGCTCTTGCCCGGCGAGTGTCCCGGAGCTCCATTCCTCCATGGCAAGCACAACTTTGCCATCCTCCTCTTTGGCAGTGGGAGGAAGCCCCTGCGGCTCAGGAGATCCTCGTGGGTCTGCTAAGGGCTCACCCAGGGACCCTTCCTCACCGCTGGCCCAGCTGCAGCTTGACGCCTCCTCCAGGCTCCCCGGAGACAGGGGCTCCTCTTCCAGCTGGACGCCTCCTTGGTGTGGGGGGCACATCCCTTCCACATCGCACCCAGGGCCATCTTCCTCTTCCTCCTCCAGCTCCACGGCTGCGGGCTTGCTGGGGGCCCAGTCCTGCCCGAGGGGGCCTGAAGGGCAGGGGAGGCCCCGGCCGGCCGCCCCTGGCTGCTCAGGCGCAAGCGGCTGCCGCTCCGCCATGGGGGCCCTTTCGGAGTCAGACGGGCTCGTTCCCATCCCGGTCTCGGGATCTGCCTCAAGAGAAGTGCCGGCACCTGTGCGGGCCCCCGGTCCCCGCACCTTGCAGGCACGACGGTCCTCTGCTGCTCAAGGCCAGGCAAGCCGATGGGAAGCCGCCCGGCCCCATCTCGCCCGGTCTGGAAACTGCCAGGAACTTGCGGAAGGGAGCCGGGGCCCGCGCTCCAGAAGTCCGCGGGCCCTTCCGCAGTTGACGGGGCTGCTCCCGTGCCGCGCCGCCCACTGGAGGGTCCGTGCGGCAGACGCTGCGGGCTCGGCCTCCCTGCAGCTTGTCCCCGCCGGGCCCAGCGAGCGGCCAAATAGGGCGGCCGACGGCGAGGCTGGCGACGGCCGGGCTGGTCCGACCACTTGCGAGACGCCGCGCGAACCCAAGCAGGCGCCCGGCTGAGGCCAGCGCGCCCCAAGCAGCCGCCTGACCCGGGCCGGGCCGGGGGGCGGGGCCGGCTCTCCAGGTGAGGCCTTCCAGGCCGGCCTCCGCCCCGTGCAGCTCGCCAGCGACGGGATTAGCTCTGGGGCAGGCGTCGGTCGTTGCTCCGGGCGCTACGACGATGGTCTTTAAAAAATCAACAACAACGCGACACTACAGGGCGGTGCTGGTGAAAGTGTACTTCTCTCAGGATCGCGCCCTCACCTTTAAAACCTGCTTCCCCCCCCCCCCCGCCTTAGGGGAAGGAGAAACTGTTTGCACACCGTCGCTTTTTCCGGAAGGAGGAAATATCTAAGTCTAGCATGGCCATAACTAGGAGCCAATCACCGGTGTCTGCCGCGGTTCCACTCAGAGGGGCAGCCTGAAACCTGGAACTGTCAGTTTGCTTTTGGCAGGGAGAGGCTCCCTTGCAACTTGATAGCTAGCCCGCTAATTGGGGAACATGATGCAGTTTAGGGTGCAATCCTATGTGTGTTTAGGCTGAGGGACGCTGGGAGTTGTAGGACTTTTGTCTGTCTAAACCAGTGCTTCTCAATTATTTTCTGTCATGCCCCCCCTAGGAAGAAGAAAACATTTCGCGCCCCCCGCGCGACTGTAAATAGTATCATTTGTCTATAAAATTGTTATAAGTACACCTCTGCATAACACTGTATCCTTATTAACGTATAAGAGAATAAAAAAAGAAATGTGGATCAACATCCAATATGACAGTGTTTGCCGAGGTCAAACGAGCCCCCCTTTACGGAGCCTCGCGCCCCCCCTGGGGGGCCCGCCCCACTATTTGAGAAGCACTGGTCTAAACATGCATAGGATTGGGCCCTGGGAGTATGATTAAACCAGTAATTACTGTAGCGAAGCCTCTCGGCGCGTGTAGCTGCAGCCAGCACATCTCCCCCTACCCCTTTCCCCTGGCTTTCATTCCGGTCCCCTTCTGCCGTTGATCCTGGGGAACTCTCTCAGACTTGTCAAGCATCCTCTACATGGAAGGTGCTACTGATCTAAAGCAATGGCTCAATGGAACCTCCATGAAAAGAGGCAGTCTACCTCTGTGTTGCAGACACTGGGGACAGACAGAGGGGGGGGGGACTATCGCCTTCTGGTGGGCTTCCCAGGGGCCTCTGGCTAGTCCCTGTTAGAATCTGGAGTTGAGGGGCCTTCGGTCTGATCCAACAGGGCAAGGCGGACACTCCTCGGTTCCTTGCCAATCTGGGACTGGGCGGCCCAAGCCAGCCAGCCACTTCCCTTCCCCTCCCTGTCCCAGGCAGCGCATGGCCTCACTCACACCACTGTTCCACTCCCCAGGCAGGAAGGGGACGAGGTCAAGGGCCTGAGTCAGGCCGGGCCCCGCTGCCAATTCCCAGCTCACCAGGGCGAGAGGGGGAGGATGGCGGGAGGAAGCGGTGCTCGGCCTGGAACACAAGAGATGCTCATGCAAGAAAGAGGGAGGCAGAGGCCAAACACGGGGGTGGGGCGGGGGCAGGGGATGAGGGTGCAAAACAGGCCGGACCAAATGGGCTTTCCCCACCCCCCCACACATGGGTAAAAGTGTGCGACCCTCAGCCTGCTAATTCGCTTAGGGTTACCAAAGATCCCCACCTTCTCCTGACCCGGCTCCTGCGCGTTTTATAGCTCTGCGTGGTGAAGCAGCGAGGCTGCACTTAAGAGCCTAAGAAGAGCCCTGAGGCTGGACCAGAGCAAAGGCCTCTAACATAAGAACATCAGAAGAGCCATGCTGGATCAGACCCAGGGTCCGCCTCGTCCAGCATTCTGTTCACACACTGGCCAAGCAGCTGCCCACGGAAGCCCACAGGCAGGATGGGAGGGAAACGGGGGTCCTGTCCAAATCCCCTTGGCTGAGTCACACCCTCTCTCTCAGCCTAGCCTACTGCACAAGGTTGTTGTGAAGGTAAAAGGGGAGGCGGCCCCACATGCGCAGCCCTGAGCTCGCTCGAGGGAAGGCTGGAGAAATATGGCAAATAAAGACATGGAAATAAAACAACGTTCAGACGTGGAGGATTCAGGTAGGCCCACTGAACTCAGGCTGCCAGGCCAAGAGCTGTGGTTGAAGCCCCTTCACCCTTCCTCCGTAAATCTTTTTTAAAGCCATCTCGGGCACCTTTCTTATGTCTGTCCTCAATCTGCCCACTGGGTGACCCCAAATTCTAGCATTAAGAAGGAGAAAGTATTCTCTCCACTTCCTCGACACCATGCACAAATTCTAATCGTGGTACTACAAGTGGACAGAGAAGCGTTTTTCTCCCTTTCTCCATACGAGAACCTCTTTTTATAAACTGCCGCCTCCCACCCTTAGCAGGCAAAGTTTTTCACAGCAGAAGGGGTGAAGTATGGGGAGAAGCACGGGGCAGGAGAACAGAGGGGACCCCTGAAGAAGCCCAGAGGGGCAATCCTGGGGCACTGAGAACTGGCTGCTGACAGAAGCAAAGCAAGCAGACCACGTGGATCTTAGCCAGATCCCACAAGTCTCTTCTTGTGTTCTCAAGGGGAAGATCCTAAGAGGACCGGCTGGGGCCCTCTCTCCATGGGCCAGTGCACCCACCGCAATCCTGAGATTCTGAAAAATAAGAAGGAAAGTCCCACAGGGCCCATGGCTACACCGAAGCAACCTTCCACCCACCTCTGCCCCGCACACCCTGAAATCCAGAAGCCAAGCTGCTGAAGGCTCAGAGAGGTGGTCCCGGCCTAGATTTATTGGTCACGATCTGGGTACAGGACCCCACATTTGCTACATCTGCTTAACCCTCGGTCAGAAGCATCCCCCGCCTGTCCTTGGCAACTCAAGACCAGGTCTCGGCCTGGAAGCGGTGGGCCCGTTCTAAGCTGGCCAGATACTCCTCAGCTTCCGGAGCAGACAGGCCTCCTTCCGACTGGAACACAAACTTCAGGGCCTCTGCCACTGCCTCCGGCATCTGCCTGGCATTTCTGGAACACAGAAACATCGGAAACTACCTTATACTGAATTAGACCTCTGGTCCATCAAGCCCAGAAGGGGGAGGGGCAAATTTGGATGTCCGGGTTATTCAAGGTTTTTCTGGCACTTGAGAACATTTTCTCTTTTGTTTTTTTGACATAATTGGTGCCCTGCCTCTCAGTGGCGCTCTCCCTCTCTCTCACACACACATACATACACACACACACTAACCTACCTCTCAGGGCTGTTGTGAGGATGAAATAAGAACATAAGAAGAGCCCTGCTGGGTCAGACCAAGGGTCCATCTAGTCCAGCATTCTGTTCACACAGTGGCCAACCATCTGCCCCAATGGGAAGCCCACAAGCAGGACGTGAGTGCAGTAGCGCTGTCCCGCCCATGTTCCCCAGCAACTGGTGTACATGGGCATACTGTCTCTTGATATTGGAAGGGAAGAACCTCCTCTGAGGAAGGGCAGTTTAAAAACGGGAAATATACATATACACGATTGAAATTTAAGGCATGTAATTAAAATCTTTGATTCATCTGTAAATATTAAAAATGTGAAAGGTGGGAGTAGACATATTGAACTTCCTTCACTTCTGTCTCTGTAACTAAAAGGAGCTAGAAACTTACATTAAAAGGGGGGGGGGCAGGAAATTCAGTGAAGTATCTTGGGATATGCCTTTTTTGGCTTTGACCTCAGCTCCATCACTATTTGGGCATGACTGAAGTTGCTTTTAAAAGGAACAGAACAATACAAGCCATTTTTTAATTCCTCAGAGACTTCTCCAGACATGCAAGCTGCCATCTGGGCCGACAACACCTACTGCTTCCTGGAGGAGGCTTGCCTGTGCTTCCAGGAATGTGAAGGAACCCGTTTCACCCAGAGAACCAGCCCCACGTCATGGCCCCCACCCCAGGCAGGAAGATGAATCGAGATTCCCTCCTAGGATCAGAAAGGGTGCACAGCAGGGGCACTCCAGCAGGACACAGCCGCTGCTTGGGAGGAGGGCCGCGTGCTTGAGGACCAGGGAGGCGCAGGCACCTCTGAGGGGCGGCCCCGCCACGGGCACAACGCCAGAACAGGAAGCCGTAGACAAGGGGTCCAAGGGCAGGGCAGATGAAGAAACGGAGGGCCTCGGGCCGGGCAACATCATGTGGCCCTCCAGATGTTTTGGCTTACAACTCCCATCGGGCCTAAAGCCAAAACATCTGGAGGGCCACAAGCTGTTGACCCTCCCTGGTCTAGGAGAAAAGGTGCTGGCTAGACACGTGGATGCGGAAGGCCCCTCCTAGGCCACACGTGAATGCACCCTGCATAGCGCATACCAATTATTCCAGAATTGCCGCACTGCAGTTTCGTGAGATGTTAAGGACCCTCTGGAACTCCCTGCCCCAGGAAAGCAAGCAGGACCTTAAGGGTAAGCCCTGAAGCCTCGCTCACGGAGCCTCCTTCCAAAATCTGCAGTTCCAAACACACCTACTAAGCCCCCTTGAGTACCACTGAGGGTGGAAAGAAAGGAGAGAGATTGAGGGCACAATCCCATGCATGTTTAGACAGAGGAAAGTCCTATAATTTCCACCATTCCCCAGCTAGCCATGCTGGCTGGGGAATGCTGGGAGTCGTCGGACTTTCTTTTGTCTAAACATGCATAGAATTATGCCCTGAATAAGTAGATAGAGGAACACTGTGGGACTTACTGCGGAGTAAATCTGCTTGGGGTTATGCCGCGAGGCTGTTGCATCAAAAGACGACAGAGAAGCTTGTGGCACCTTAAACACTTACGGAAGTGTTATGACAGGAGCTTTCATGATCAGGAGTCCGATGACGTGGGCCGTAGTCCACCAAAGCTTATGCCAGACTCAATTGGGGGTGGGGCTTTAGCGAGGGCACTCCTGCAGACACCCTGCTATTTCTCCAAGATCTAGGGAAGCCCGGGGGGGGGGGCTCCCGCTCTCAATCCCTGCTCCCATTCCTTGGGCCGCATTCTGTCATTTCAGTCAGCCCCAGCCCAACGTTACTCAGCATGCGTCAATGTGACAGCGGCATCCACCCGTCTGACTCGGATGTTGTTCCAGGCAGTGAATCAGGGAGATGGCCGGCCCCGGGGAAGCCCCAGGAAGCAGCTGTCTCAGGCCCCCGGAGGATCCAGAGAGGGATTTCCGCCCGGGCACAGCCAGTGTGCTGCTACGGGGGGAACCAGAGACAGGAGAAGGCCCTCGCTCTTGGCACTCACCCGGCCAGGTAGATGTGGGCGCTGCATCTCAACAGGTCCCAGACGAGCTCCTTGTTCTCTCTGATCCGGTGCTGGACGTAAACCTTCTCCTCCTGTGGGGAAGACCACCATGTAGAAGTTCATGTACCTACAATGTGTTGTCCAAAAACCCCGTGTGGGAGGGGCAGGACCCTTCGCTCAGGTTCACACTGAGGAGGAGGAGGAGGAGGAGGAGGAGGAGGAGGAGGAGGAGGGGGCTGCCCCATAAGACGTACAGCTCAGGCCCACAGCTTTGGAGGAGCCCTGCAGCTGGATCAGACTAAAGTGAGCCCATGTAGCCCAGCACCACTCAGCCTCCCACAGCGGCCAGCCAGAGGCGTGGCCTGAGGGCAATCGCCCTGACCAGATGTTGCCCTCCAGCCAGCTACTGGTACTCAAAGGTAGACCGCTGTGGAACATGGAGCCTCCATTCAGCTAAGAGCCACTGATGGCTAGCGGGCCTCTCCCTTCCCCCTTCTCCCTCCTCCTGGAATGTGTCTATTCCCCTTTGCAAAGCCATCTCCCTCAGCCAGTGGCTGTCACCCTGTCCTGTGGCAGGGAGTTCTGTAGGCTAACTGCTGTGTTGCGTGGAGAAATCTTTCCTTTGTCCCGAATCTCCTGCCCATCAATTTCTCCCCACACCATGCATCACTTTAAAAACCTCAATTGAATCCTACCCCCGTCGCCATTTTTCTGACCCCCCCAAACACTGTAGCCTTTCCCCAAAGGGGGGGGGGCTGCTGCATCCCTCCCCCAACATTTGGGATGCCCTTTTCTGCACCTTTTCCCACCCTACAATGTCCTTTTCGACAGGTGGTGGCAACCCAAACCGCTCACTGCCTTCCAGATGACACTGGGCCACAGGTCTGCACATGGCCGTGCGAGGACTGGCCCGCCACTGGCTGGGGCCATGTACATCAGTGCCTGGAGTTTCCCTGGCCAGCTCCGCCCCACCCCCAGAAGGACCCCCCACCTCTCTTGCCAGCTGAGAAAGGGCAGTGGTGAGCAGAAGGGCTGGTGTCTGTGGCGGAGAGTCACTCTGTGAGCGGGGCTGGATCTTTGGCACCCCGCCCTCTGCCCCATTCTCAAAGCGGTCCCCCCCCCCCCAACTAGCTGATGACCAGGGGTACATATTCCACCCCTCTTTAAGGAAAAAACTTAAGAATCAGCTCCGAGAAACACGGTGTTCCACAACTCGCACAAACGATGCAAATACACAGCTAGAATTGGCACTTGAAAACAGGCACCTACGGGGGGGGGGAGGCACCTGCGGGAGGGGGGAGGCACCTGCGGCCACACTCTCTCCCAAGTTATTCCATTCTATTCCCGCTCCCCACCCTGTTCCCCATGCAGCAGTCAGCAATCTGTGCCCGGCTCAGCACGCTCAACTTTCATTGGCCGGCTTTGAGTTCTCCCCCCACACCACCACCCAGGTGTGTGGGGGTGTCAAGGTTCCACTACTGCAGGGACCCCTTGATCTGCCTTTGGGAGATATCTGCCTCTCCCCAAAGACCCAGTCCTTTGCCTGCTTCCCCCAGTAACGTGGGTGTAGGCTGTAGGCGTGTGAATAAGTCACTCCAAACTCCAGGGTACACAACAAACTTTACTTATAGTAGTAGGGAAATTACTTAATAGAGTGGTTTTAAATCAAAAGCAGGTATGATAAAATAAAACAAACAAACAAACAGTCCAATGATCTCTAGTTTAACTTCAGTCTACCTAATTCCTATGCAGTCAGCTAGCCAAGTTCTCTTTCTCTCTCTCTCTGCTTCTCTCTCTGCTGTTTCTCTCTCTGCTGCTTCTCTCTGCTGCTCAGCTCACACTCTCCAACTGCTAGCTGACCACACCCCACATATATAGTCTTCCCAGGAATGGAAGGTTATAACCATGTGACCTTGCACTGGAGAACTGATTCTAAACTTCTATTGGGTAACTTAAAACTCTCAAACTCCCCCTCCCATCGTGGAGTGTTTGGGCCTTCAGGCTTCAACAAACTGAAGCCTGTGTAGGCCTCAACAAACCCAATCCTGTGTAGGCCTCAAACCCTCACAGGGGGTTCTTCTAAACTTTCTTTATACATCTGCAAACCATCTCGGGGCTCTCCGAAGCCTGCTGATAATTCTCCTCTGGTGTACAGACGGTGCCGTCTTGGCTACATAAAGGATGGGCATGCGGCGAATGAGTTTGCTGCTAGTGTATACAGTCATGCCTTGGATTGAGAGCATAATTCGTTCCGGAAACGTGCTTGTAATCCAAAACACTCTTATATCAAAACGAAATCCCCCCAAAAAAATTTGTACAGAGATTTTTAATTTAAGCCGTACTACAGTACTTGTATTGCAAGACGTCGCTTGTATATCAAGTAAAAAAAATTAAATAAATATTTAAAATTTTGCTTGTCTTGCAAAACGCTCTCAAACCAATCCAAGGTATTACTGTACTGAATATAACAGCCAGCATGGCTGGAATGCTGGACCAGGACTTGGGAGACCCGGGTTCTAGTCCCCGCTCAGCCATGAAGCTTACTGGACTCACTCAGCCTCACCTACCTTGCAGGGCTGATGTGAGGATAAAAAGGGAGAGGGGAGGAGGACCATGTGAGCCGCCTTGGGCTCCTTGCAAGAGGGGGGAAAAGGCAGGATATGAATGTAATAAAAAGTCAATAAAATATACTATGATGAATACATTTGCAGATGTTATTCTGCACCTGCAGAAATGGGGGGCAAATTTTAGCCTTTGAGGTTTCACCAGGCATTTCCCACACACTTTCAAGCATGTTTTTGCAATGAGGAGGACTAGGAACTTGCATTTTTAAATGGAAGCAGCGATTCTCAGGTGGTGTCTGAATTCCACACAGGACCCGGATCCTTTGCTTACATAGCGTAATCACAGAAACACAGAGTATAGAGAGCCCAATTGTGACAGGCTGGGGACAGAGGGTGGACCCGGCTCCTGGAGGCTGAAACACCCCCCCGATCTGAGTGCCACGTGGGTCCCTGGTCTGTCGGCTAGACAGATACAAAAGTGGTGCTTTGCTGTGCACTTTGCACAGTCTCCTTCAGAAGCCTTTGAACACGACATATTTCAGTAAGGATTACTTTACTTGATCATGGTCCCGAACAGGGAACCAGCCTTTCAGGGGAAATACGGATTGTGGTACAGGAGGCAAAGTTAAGGTTTCTGAGAATCACATATTTCATAAACACCCACACACAAGTTCCTAGCCCCTATTACTGCGAAGATATGCTTGGTGGTGGGTAGGGGCTCTGCCTGAGTAAGATTCCCAGAGGTGAGGAAGGGATCAGGGCCCTCCCCATGAATAGCAAAACCAGAAGCATGAAAAATAGCAACCACTGTAGAATAAAAATATGCAAAGTGAGAGAAATTCAGTATACACCAATTGCAGAATCTGGCTTTTCTTGGCACAGCAATATGGGCATGCTTAGGTGTGGCGTTTAAATTTCTTTCTTTTTTTGCTTTGTAGAATATACACATCGCTAAGAGCACTGCACAATTTAGAAGAAACAAGGAGGACGGCCAGATAAATCAGAAGTGCTGGTGGGAGGGAGAGCTGGAACACACCTTATTGTTCCAGGGAGACACAGCTCCAGGTGTGCATGCATGTGTGCACACACGCACATGCATGCTCCCCAGAAGATAGGGAAGGGAGGAGAGAAGAATCCCAAGTATTCATGGAGTAATGATGATTGCTCGGGTGAGCCCAGAACACGCTCACATCCACTGCGCGCTCCTGAAACAACCAAGCGGGCCGGAAGGTGGGTGTGGACGTGCGGCAGAGCTGCTAAGTGCCTCCTTCCTTGTACGCTTCCTGTGATGCACCTTCCTGGCAGTTTGCCAGAGCTGAGCCGCACGTTCAGAAGCAACACGCGGTGCAGCCTGTTCCTGGGAGAGAGCCACTATCAATATACAGGTGGTGGTGGAGGTGGTGGGGAAATCATGTGCTTGAGTCCACATTTTAAGAGACACCCCACCGACCGGAAACTAGCAGGTCAGGGAGGAAGATGTGCTAGGAGCCATCCCTCCAACAGGCCCTAGCTTTCTGCAGGAAGAGAATCCATGCAGCTGGAGGGGTCATGTAAACTGTGCAGCTCCCCCGCCTGCTGTCTGAAGTGGGTGGTCCCAAGGCGAGCAGGCCAGGAGATCCTTCTGACGGGCCCCGCAGCGCCACAGACAGGGAGAGAGTGGCACAAGCAGCTGCCTAGACCAGGCTGGACCAGGGTCTTCCCCATCCGCTGCCAATGGGGACCTTTTAATCAGAGGTGCCACCGCCAGGGATTGATCCGGGGACCTTCTGCATGCAAAGCAGAGGCTCTGCCACGGACCTGCAGTCCTTCCATAGGCTGATGGGCAGGAGAAAGGTAGTGCCTGACCCAGCCTGGGACCAAGAACGGATACGGCGTAACCAGGCCTGTATTTACTTGGCACTGCAATGAAGTAACATTTGAAAATTGTTGAATCCATGTTCTGCACCAAAAACAGTTCAGTTCTGCATCTTGACTAAATTATGCAGATTTCTCCAGTTTCTCTTAGATCGCATAACAGACCTGGCAATTCCATTCCCATCCCCGTTTTGCCTAATCTGTTGCTGTTTGCTAGCCACAGGCCAGGCCCAGGAGCTGCACAGGGCGCCAGTTGGTAGAAACGATATGCCACAACTCCTCTGAATGATTCTGAGATTTCACCCACATGCTTTCTGAGCCCATTGTCATATCCATGAGGACTAGAAACATGCTTTCGAAAAAGGAAACAAGAGGTTTTCAGGAAAGCTGGATCCTGCGGCCACATTCTGTAGCTTTTCTGTCCTCCTCTGCAAACACGGCATACCACACAGCTCTGAACAGACCCCTCAAAGCTAGAACCAGAAGGCCCTGAACCAGGGAGAGGGCAGGGGGTGGTGCCCGGTCTCCCTCAGCAGAAAGCCGTAGCCAGTTTGGCCAAACACGCTCCATACGCCCAAGGTCAGGCAAAGCACCAGACTTTACCTTTGGGTAGACAGAAGGGGCACAGCTGTGCAAGTGAGAGAGAAGCACGTCGGGGCAGCCAAGGTGAAGCAGGTGGCAGATGCAAGAAGCCCCAGTCCTGCCGCGGTCGCAGCCCCCGCCGACGAACTTCCGGCTGCTTGTTTGGACAGGAGGGATCGTAGTGCTCCTGCAGCACAGTTCAGATCCTTGAGCAGGGGGTTGGACTCAACAGCCTTGTAGGCTCCTTCCAACTCTATGATCTATGAAATCTATAATCCCGCTTCTGTCTAGTTATGCTTGGGAGGGGACGAGCTAGGAAGGCCTGTAGCTGGAGCCAGCGTGACCAGAACAGGAACCGCTTCAGGTTCAAGTGTCTGCTTGTGCCCAGCCCCACAGACCTTTGCTGGCCCAGAACGGGGGAGGGGCGTGCAGCATCGGTCCTTCTGATAAAGCCAGGCCCAGCTTAATTATCAGCGGCCTCGACACCTGCCCCAGCCCAGTTTACGGCACTGTGGGTTCCATCTGCCTGCTGTACTTCCTGTCGGGGCTCTGGCAACCGACCTCAGGAATCCTGGGCTGGGAAACACACGTCCCAGTCCTGGGCACCCACAGCCCCCCCCCCCTCAAAAAACCCTGGAACTCACCTGATCCCGAGAAAAGGCCACGAAGAGCGTCAGGAATCCCCTTTTAACAAGTTCCTCCCATTCTGCCTGGCAGTAAAAATCCTTGGCTTTCTGTCGGCAGCCAAAGAAGAGACAGTTCCCTGCAAAGAGACGGGACGTGGTGATGACAGGGATTGTTTTAACAATTAGAGTGACAAGCTTTAGCAGGCAGATCAGTCAGCTAAAGCTCCAGCTTGTTCAGTGGCAAGTTTATTTCTTTAAAGCTACTTTGATTCTGGTGTGTTACTGTACGGAGCCATTCCCCACATTATGTAAAGCAAACCCAGGGTTCAAACAGTGTTATGCTCAGTAGGGAATGGCACCAATCCCAGCTTCCTGATGAGTGCACCTGTGTTACTTCTATTTAGGTGCGCACCAAAAAAACCACATAATTTGTGAAGCAGCACCTAGGGAAGGAAAAGGAAATATGTGCCCTTTCCTATGAACAAAGAGCGGGAGGTGTGTTGATTAAATTGTGCATGGTCTCATATTTGGTAATATTCAGGGCATGGCATAAATCAAGACGATCAAGATGTAGTCCGTAGAGTTGGATGGTGGGAAGACCCAGATTTACCAAGCAGATGATGAAACAGGAGGGGAGACAAGTCACATGAAATTAACATTAACGAGTTACATGAAATTAAGGGCAGAATCCTATGCATGTTTAGACAGAAAAAAGTCCTACAACTCCCAGCATTCCCCAGCCAGCATAGCTGGGAGTTGTAGGCCTTTTTTTCTGTCTAAACATGCATAGGATTCTGCCCTAAGATATGTAAATTTACAATGAGGACTGTTTTCAGAAGAAATGGGTTGTTGGCAACCTGCTTGGCACATGACATTCATAGACCACTCCCAGGAGTATTTGGCAACAGCTGGTACCAAATACCAGCTTTAAGAGACTCAGCCCAGAACGGAGCAGGTCCAGGGCTTGAAGTCATAACAGGATGATTAGCCAAGTGATCTCGCCTTGAAGGAAGCAATATTCAGCCACATACGGAGGCCTAAAATTAGCAAAGTCACACAATCAAAACAGCACTCGATTAAGTGTCCCATGATTGACTCGATGCAATTATTAGGTTGTAGAAATGTACGCATGTTTCAGGAACTAAGTGATTTCCCCCCAGGCATGACTCAGTCATCGACAGGAAATTTCCCAATGTCTGAGAATCACAGCTGTGAGGCACAGCACTGCTTGACTGGATCGGGCCCATCCCAAGCTAGCCCTTTTGGACTTTGATGGCTTGAGTGACCAGCCATCAGTCTTTTGTTGCTGGTCCAAAACTAGTATCGACTCTCCCAGAGAGTCTCCCCCTCTGCTTTTGTTTTGCTGCCGTTTTCGGTCTCTTTGGTCACTTTCTAGACTTGGCTTGATACCTAGAAGAAACCTGGGCGTTGAGCCCTCACGGTTGCAGTGTGCCTGGCCATCCCCACTTGGCTGCGTAACTGACTTGGTCCTGGCCATCCCCACTGGTGCCACTCCGCTGAAATCACATGGCTTCCTGGCCTTCCCACACAGGAGCACACTTGCTCCTGGCCTTTCAAGGGTCTGATACGCCTGCCCTCTGGTCGTGTGACAGGCTCAGCTAGTCCCAGTTGCCTCCGTTGGCTCTCACTCACTCCACTGAAATCACCTTAACTCACACAATGCCGGGGGTCTGCCGCTGAGCCTCGCTACCCACCTGTCCCAGCCGAGTCTGTCCGCCGAGGTCCCCGCTTTAGCTAAAGCAGCGACCTGCTTGCAAACCCTTTCAAGGACCCCTCTTCATCATCGCTGAAACCTCAGGAGCTTCACCAGGCCCCAGCTGCATCTACAGGACGGATCTAACAACATCCCAGGAAAGGTATCTTTCAGAGCCCTCTCCTGGAGGTCTTCCAACTACCAATCGCAGCCTACTACTCTATACCCTCTCTCCTATCATGTGCCTGTGTGAGTGTGTAACAATCTGGTCTATTTTTGAACCAGTTTTTGGATAGAGGCCCAACCACTTCAGAGTAGCCTTCCCCTGGTCATCCAGTGGGAAGAATTGGGGCCAGGTGTCCTAACTGAGGAACTTCTTCCCCTGCTCCTCCTTCACTCCACTGGGATTAGGCCAGTTTCTCTGACATCTGGAAGAAGAAACCGGCGGGTGCTGTGCTCAAGGCGCTGGGAATTGGAGGGAGTGTGTGCTTAAGTGACAGGTAACTCTCGCCCTCCCCTTTTGTCACAGGGAACAATGCCAGAGACAAGGCTCCGTGAACTCTTCCGCCTCCCCTCTCTTGCAAGCTCACCCTTGAACCTCTCTCTCCCTCTCCCAGTAATATTATTATTATTATTATTATTATTATTATTATTATTATTATTATTATTACATTACATTTATATCCCGCCATTTTCGCTTCCAAGGAACCCAAGGCGGCTTATACGGTCCTCCTCTCCATTTTTATCCTCACAACAACCCATTGAGGGAGGTTAGGCTGAGAGTACATGACTGCCCAAAGCCACCCAGTGAGCTTCATGGCTGAGTGGGGACTCGAACCTGAATCTCCCGAGTCCCAGTCCAATGCTCTAACCACTACACCACACTGGCTTTCATAGCAGGGCCTCAATTTGCTTATCTCCAAACTCTGCAACATCCTCAAGAGCCACAGCCGAGCCGAGTCCAACTTGGACAATCCACACATTATATTCTGACAATGCTGAAGCGGAAAACTTTGAGTGGGGGTTGCAATGATTTTGTTAATTAAGTACTCGTGTGTCACAAAATCTCTGTTTTTACTAGAATAATAATATTTCCCAAAACATTATGTGATCTTACAGCTCCTCCAATAACTCAAAAAAGTCATTTATATTGAGGTTTTGACAATATAGAAACATATTTCAATGTGATGGATTAATTGGCAGACAATTTGATTAAAATCAGCTAAAAATCCTGTAAATCAGTTGACAGCCCAAACGGCAACATTTTATGGCAGCACTTTACTAGCCGGGAGGCTGAGATGTGAACAAGTCCCCGCCACATCTGACTAGGCATGCAAGTAGAGACTAAGAACATAAGAAGAGCCCCGAGGCTGGATCCAGCATTCTATTCACACAGTGTGCAACAGCACCCTCCTGCCCATGTTCCCCTGCAACTGGTGTACATAGGCACACTGCCTCCGATACTGGAGGGAGCACATAGCCAATCAGGACTAGTGGCCATTGAAAGCCTTCTCCTCCATGAATTTGTCCAATCCCCTTTTAAAGCCATCCAAATTGGTGGCCATCACCACATCCTGTGGAAGTGAATTCCATAGTTTAACTGTGTGGTGTGTGTGAAGATGGACTTCCTTTTAGCTGTTCCGAATCTCCTACCAATCAGCTTCATGGGATGACTCCTTTGGGTTCTAGTATTATGAGAGGGGAGAAAAATGTCTGATGACTGATAAACCCACCTACACCACACCACTTTTCTTGCTATGTTTTCATTGCCATTTTTCAAAGAGTGTTCCATTCAGCCCAAAATTAATCAACAGTGCCATATACTGAAAACCAAAGGGGAGGTCACACAACGCACTTCAGTGGTGTTCAGAAAAATCTAATGCAGCTTCTGAGCTCATACCACCACCACCACCACCCCGAACCTGAGAAGGGCACCTTTCCCCAAATAAGAGCATCACCTTTTTTGCCCTGGGCGACTCGCTCCTGTATCGCTGCTCGGAAAGGTGCCACTCCCGTGCCGGGGCCAATCAGGATCACAGGTGTGTGTGGTTCGGCCGGGAATTTCATCCCCCCTTTCTTCACCCAAAGAGACACCCTCATGGCCTCTAGGAAGGAAACAAAGAGCGCGTGCAAATTGCAAAAGTGCCCAAAAGCCGGGACTGACGCAGTGGGTTTGTTTCTCACACCATCAGCTACTAGTCTTCGTAGGAGGAAGCAATGTTTCCCATCATGGCTCAGTTTTAGTGCTTCACTTTCTGGGTGGGTTTTTGAGATGAAGAAGTCTAAACCATCCTGTGACTGTTGGAACAAAGCCCCACGTCGTCGTTGTCCACGTCCGTGTCCTCCCGCCCCGCCCCCCCGCCCCCCCAGCTCTCAGAGTTTTCTTTCTTTAGGACATTTATATCAGCCTCTCCACCATCCAAGGAGCTCCAGGCAACATCCATGGCTCTCTTCCTCCCCCACTGGATATTATCATCACAATAGCCCTTATGCACAGGTCAGGCTGAGAGAGAGTGATGCACCACACTCACAGGGGGCCAGGGAACCAAGGACCACCAAAAGGCTGCATCCCCTGCCCCCCAGGAAGAAATTCTTGGCAAGGGAGAGACCAGCCAGGCCCTATACATCAGCCAGAGAAGGAACAACTGCAGAGAGCTTGTTTCATCCCTCCCGGCCAGAAGCAACACTTATAAGCGCTTTGAAATGAACAACTGGTGCCAGAGTTTTGTTTTTTTCCTCCTCCCTCCCAATCCCTTTTCTTTTTGTGTGGTGTCTTTTAGATTGTAATCAAAGGCAGGGACTGCCTTATCATTAACCTAAGCCACTCTGGGAGCCTTTTTCAGCTGAAGAGCGGGGTAAAAATGTTGTAAATAAGTAATAAATAACTATAAATATTAAATGGCAGCCTTGGAATGATGAGAGGCAGATTTCATAGATTCATAGATCATAGAGTTGGAAGGAGCCTACAAGGCCATTGAGTCCAACCCCCTGCTCAATGCAGGAAACTAGAGGAGGGGTCTCCCATCCAAGTAATAACCAAGCCTGACCCTGCTTAGCTTTCCACACTCAGACAAGCTGAGCCAGCATAAGAACTGAAGACAATGACAGCGAGGGGGCTAGTCCGGAATTTTCTGCCCCCCGCACTACTCTGCAAAACAACAAACAACAAATCCAGAAGTGTTGCCTCCTCCCCTTCTCTTTAGCGTCCCCCAATTTACCATTCTGTGGATCGAGGGAGGCCAGCCACGTGGAACAGAGGCCACGCCGAGGCTTGCTAAGGATGGTCTTATAACACACCACGGCCAGGAGGATCTCAATGCGGTTGGGGTGTGCCTGGAGAGGGAGGGAGAGAGCAAAAGGAGAAGTGCGCATGCACACGCACACCCCGGTTATGGGATGCAGGCTGGGATGACTTGAACAGGGGCTCCCCCTGGACCAGCAGGCAGGGAGGGATCTGGGGAGAGGCGGCAGCAGCTGCCCGAGGAACACTGGGAGCTGCCTCATACTGAGTCAGGCCCTTGCTCCAACTAGCCCTGGCTCTCCAGGGTTTCATAAACCAACAGGCTGTAGTAGATGAGTAAAGCCAATAAACGAGTGCCAGAATGCACACAACTACAATAAGTTAAATATTGATATATATACACAAAGTCTCAAAAAGTTAAGCACAATAAACCAGGTAAGTAATTTACAGGGATGTTGAAGAGTCCTTGGTCCCGAGTCGAGTCCCGAGTCTTTGGACCCAAGTCTCGAGTCGAGTCTCGAGTCCGAGGTCCAAAAATGTGACTCGAGTCCCGAGTCACTCCCAAAGCAGCGACCCATGGAGGGAGCGGGAGGGTCTCCGCGAGAGGAAGAAGAGCTGCCCTTCCTCCCGCGGAGACCCTCCTGCTCCCTCCATGGGCCGCTGCTGCCGCCACCACCACTCACCGTCCTTCCCTCGTCCCTGCTCCTGCCGCCGCCGCCACCGTCACACGCCGCCATCCCTCACCTCCGCCGCCGCCACCGTCACATGCCGCCGCCTCCGTCACATGCCGCCGCCTCCGTCGACCTCGCCGCCGCCACCGTCGCATGCCGCCACCTCCGCCACCATCGCACGCCACCGCCGACCTTGCCGCCGCTGCACGCTGCCGTTGCACACAGCACGACGCGTCACGCCACCGTCGCCATCGCTCCGTTTTTGGTGGGGTTGCTATGGTTCCTCACGCCAAAAACAGAGCGCCGGCGCGTGACGCGGCATGCTGTGTGCGACAGCAGCGTGCAGCGGCGGCGAGGTTGACAGCGGCGTGCGATGGTGGCGGCGGCGGTGAGGTGAGAGCGGCGGCGGCGGCGTGCGACGGTGGCGGCAGCAGCGGAAGTGAGAGCGGCAGCGGCGGCGTGCGGCGTAGGTGAGGGCGTGGGGGCGGCGGCGTGCGACGGTGGCGGAGGTGAGGGCGGCGGCGGTGGCAGAGTCCTTGGGCTCGAGTCCCGAGTCGAGTCTCGAGTCCCATAAAAATTATTGGGACTTGAGTCTGACTCGAGTCAGAGGGGGGACTCAGTCCGACTCACGAGTCGAGTCCCCGAGTCCAAGTGCCCATCCCTGGTAATTTATAATGAGAACAACATGTAATGAGTCAAAAAAATTGACTTCATTATAAACAATTGAATACAAAAAACAATTTGAAAAAAGAGAATTACAATGATTTGGCCCTCTAAATCCAGAGGTGCAAAACAAATGTAGTAGGTGATCACTCATGACCAAGTAAGATTGTCTTCCAGGATAAAATTACAAAAAGAAAATTATAAAAGGAGGAAATTCTAAAGAAGATTGTGTAGACTCTAGCGATGGTCCGTAAGTGACTGTGGAGGCCAATTCTAGATCCACACAGCTTCCCACAGTGAGGACACAGGTTACCAGATAGATGATGGTCCTGTAAAGGATTCGTTTGACGTGCTTTTCGCTTAGCACGTTTCTCCCTTTCACCTTGCACTCGGGCTTCTTCAAAGTACATGGAACCTTTGTGAAAGGCCAACCTCCATTTAGATCGTTCATGGGCCAGAGCAACAAAAGCGGAATATAATATGATGTATACTGGTGAACAAGTGTCATTAAATAATTACAGTGACAAACTGAGTACAAGGGTATAAGTTATGATAGCACTCTTCCAATACTTAAAGGGTTGTCACGCAGAGGAGGGCCAGGATCTCTTCTCGATCATCCCAGTTTGCAGGACACCTAATAATGGGCTCAAGTTACAGGAACCCAGATTCCACCAAAACATCAGGAAAAATTTCCTGACTGTCAGAGCTATAAGACAATGGAACCAACTACCTAGGGAGGTGGTGGGCTCTCCCACTCTGGAGGCATTCAAGGTGCAGCTGGACAGCCATCTGTCAGGGATGCTTTGACCTGGATTCCTGCATTGAGCGGGGGTTGGACTCGATGGCCTTATAGGCCCCTTCCAACTCTACTTTTCTATGATTCTAAGACATGGAGTGAACACATTTTAACAGACAGAGTATATAGTTGGATACAGGAATCCGGTAGTCAATCCTGTTTCCTCATCAGAATACTCTTCTTTGAGTTTAGATATAACACACTCACCACTGCTTACGAGCAGTTCCCGTGGGAGTGAAGACAATGCCTTCACTCCCACGAGAACTGCTCGTAAGCAGTGGTGAGTGTGTTATATCTAAACTCAAAGAAGAGTATTCTGATGACGAAACAGGATTGACTACCGGATTCCTGTACCCAACTACGGTATATACTCTGTTAAAATGTGTTCACTCCATGTCTTGTACCCTTGTACTCAGTTTGACACTGTAATTACCGTATTTAATGATACTTGTTCACCAGTATACATCATATTATATTCTGCTTTTTGTTGTTGTTGTTAGCCTCATTTCTTTTGCACCTCTGGATTTAGAGGGCCAAAATCATTGTAATTCTCTTTTTTTCAAATTGTTTTTTTGTATTCAATTGTTTATAATGAAGTCAATTTTTTTGACTCATTACATGTTGTTCTCATTATAAATTACTTACCTGGTTTATTTTTATTTATTATTATTTATTACATTTATACCCCGCCTTTTTTCCTGCAAGGAACTCAGGGCGGCTTACATAATCCTCCTCCTCCTCTCCATTTGATCCCTCACAACAGCCCTGTGAGGTAGGTTAGGCTGAGAGGCAGTGATTGGCCCAAAGTCACCCAGTGAGTTTCATGGCGGAGTGGGGACTAGAACCCAGATCTCCCGAGTCCCAGTCCAACACTCTAACCATTACGGCACAGGGGGCTTGCACCACAGATCTACAGATGGGTAGATCCACTCACCCACCCACACTGTAGCCCTGCTGCCCACACATGGCTTTTCCAAAGCAGTGCCAGAAGTGAGGACATCATGCCACTCATCTTAGTTTCTTAGCTCTATGGATTCAGAGTGACGTTGAACTAACGCCACCTGCAGGACAGGTGTGGAACCACAGCCAGCGATGGTGGGAACTGGGAAGTTTCCTGTCCGAAATATTTCATAGACTCAAAGAATCATAGAAAAGTAGAGTTGGAAGGGGCCTATAAGGCCATCGAGTCCAACCCCCTGCTCAGTACAGGAATCCAAGTCAAAGCATCCCTGACAGATGACTGTCCAGCTGCACCTTGAATGCCTCCAGAGTGGGAGAGCCCACCACCTCCCTAGGTAGTTGGTTCCATTGTCTTATTGCTCTGACAGTCAGGAAATTTTTCCTGATGTTCAAATGGAATCTGGGTTCCTGTAACTTGAACCGATTATTCCGTGTCCTGCAAACTGGGATGATCGAGAAGAGATCCTGGCCCTCCTCTGTGTGACAACCCTTCAAGTACTGGAAGAGTGCGATCATATCTCCCCTCAGTCTCCTCTTCTGAAGGCTAAACATGCCCAGTTCTTTCAGTCTCTCCTCATAGGGCCTTGTTTCCAGTCCCTTTATCATCCTTGTTGCCCTCCTCTGAACCCTCTCCAGTTTGTCTACATCCTTCTTAAAGTGTGGTGCCCAGAACTGGACGCAGTAACTCCAGGTGAGGCCTAACCAGTGCCGAGTAAAGGGGAATTATCACCTCACGCAATTTGGAAGCTATACTTCTATTAATGCAGCCCAAAATAGCATTTGCCTTCTTTGCAGCCACATCGCATTGCTGGCTCATATTCAGTTTGTGATCTACCACAATTCCAAAATCCTTCTCACTTGTAGTATTGTTGAGCCAAGTGTCCCCCATTCTGTAACTCTGCATTTGGTTTCCTCTCCCTAGGTGCAGCATTTGGCATTTATCCCTATTAAATTTCATTCTGTTGTTTTCGGCCCAGCACTCTAGCCTATCCAGATCGCTTTGAATTTTGTTTCTGTCTTCCAGAGTATTGGCTGTTCCACCCAACTTTGTGTCATCTGCAAATCTGATAAGCATTCCCTGCACCTCCTCATCCAAGTCATTAATAAAAATGTTGAACAGCACTGGGCCCAGGACCGAGCCCTGTAGTACCCCGCTCGTTACCTCTCCCCAGTTTGAGAAGGTACCATTGATAAGCACTCTTTGAGTCCGATTCTGTAGCCAATTGTGGATCCACCTGATAGTTGTTCCGTCCAGCCCACTTTTAGCTAGCTTGCTAATCAGGATATCATGAGGCACTTTGTCGAAAGTTTTGCTGAAGTCCAGATATATTATGTCCACAGCATTCCCACTGTCCAGAAGGGAGGTTACCCGATCAAAAAATGAGACCAGATTAGTCTGGCAGGATTTGTTCTTGACAAATCCATGCTGGCTTCTAGTAATCACTGCATTGTTTTCAAGGTGCTTGCAGACTGACTTCTTTATAATCTGCTCCAAAATTTTCCCAGGGATTGATGTTAGACTGACTGGTCTATAGTTCCCAGGTTCCTCCTTCTTGCCCTTTTTGAAGATAGGAACAACATTTGCCCTCTTCCAGTCATCTGAGAGTCAGTGTGGCGTAGTGGTTAGAGTGTAGGACTGGGACCCGGGAGATCCGGGTTCTAGTCCCCACTTGGCCATGAAGCTCACTGGGTGACTTTGGGCCAGTCTCAGTCTAACCTACCTCACAGGGTTGTTGTGAGGATAAGATGGAGAGGAGGACGAAGATTATGTAAGCCGCCTTGGGTTTCTTGCAGGAAAAAAGGCAGAATATAAATATAATAAATAAATTTAAAAATAAATAAATCTGGCACTTCACCTGTCCTCCATGATTTCTCAAAGATAATAGACAGTGGTTCTGAGAGTTCTTCTGCCAGTTCCTTTATTATTCTAGGATGCAGTTCGTCAGGCCCTGGAGATTTAAATTCATTCAAAGTAATCAGGTGTTCCTTGACCATTTGCCTATCAATCTCAAGCTGCAATCCTGCCCCTACAGTCTGCACTTCAGGTTTGCGAGGGACATAAACTCTCTTTTGGGAGAAGACTGAGCCAAAGTAGGAATTGAACACTTCTGCCTTTTCTTTGTCTTCTGTTATCAATTTGCCATCCTCATTGCATAGTTGAACCACCATTTCTTTCCTCTGTCTTTTACTATGCACGTATCTGAAGAAAGCTTTCTTGTTGTTTTTAGCATCCCTCGCTAGCCACAGTTCATTCTCAGCTTTAGCCTTCCTGACACTATTCCTGCAGTTCTGTGCTACATGCCTGTACTCTTCCCTTGTAGCCTGTCCTTCCTTCCACATCCTATATGTGTCCTTTTTTGTTTTCAGGTCATCTTTGAGTTTATTGTGAAGCCACACTGGCTTCTTCTGTTGCCCTCTGCCTTTTTTCCTTGTGGGAATTGTTTGCCATTGTGCCTCTAGAATTTCCTCTTTTAAAAACTCCCACCCCTCCTGGGCTCCTTTTCTCATTAGAGTCGCTTGCCATGGGACCTTACTTATCAAATGTTGTTCCCATCTTCAAAAAGGGCAAGAAGGAGGAACCTGGGAACTATAGGCCAGTCAGTCTGACATCAATCCCCGGGAAGATTTTTGAGCAGATTATAAAGAAGTCAGTCTGCAAGCACCTTGAAAACAATGCAGTGATTACTAGAAGCCAGCATGGATTTGTCAAGAACAAATCCTGTCAGACTAATCTGATCTCATTTTTTGATCGGGTAACCTCCCTTGTGGACTGTGGGAATGCTGTGGACATTATATATCTGGACTTCAGCAAAGCTTTCGACAAAGTGCCTCATGATATCCTGATTAGTAAGATAGCTAAGAGTGGGCTAGATGGAACAACTATCAGGTGGATCCACAATTGGCTACAGAATCGGACTCAAAGAGTGCTTATCAATGGTTCCTTCTCAAACTGGGGAGAGGTAACGAGCGGGGTACCACAGGGCTCGGTCCTGGGCCCGGTGCTCTTCAACATTTTTATTAATGACTTGGATCAGGAGGTACAGGGAATGCTTATCAAATTTGCAGATGACACAAAGTTGGGTGGAACAGCTAATACTCTGGAAGAAAGAAACAAAATTCAAAGTGACCTCAATAGGCTGGAGCGCTGGGCCGAAAACAACAGAATGAAATTTAATAGGGATAAATGCCAAGTGCTGCACCTAGGGAGAGGAAACCAAATGCAGTGTTACAGAATGGGGGACACTTGGCTCAACAATACTACAAGTGAGAAGGATCTTGGAATTGTGGTAGATCACAAACTGAATATGAGCCAGCAATGCGACGTGGCTGCAAAGAAGGCAAATGCAATTTTGGGCTGTATTAATAGAAGTATAGCTTCCAAATCGCGGGAAGTGATAATTCCCCTTTACTCGGCACTGGTTAGGCCTCATCTTGAGTACTGCGTCCAGTTCTGGGCACCTCACTTTAAGAAGGACATAGACAAACTGGAGAGGGTTCAGAGGAGGGCAACAAGGATGATAAAGGGACTGGAAACAAGGCCCTATGAGGAGAGACTGAAAGAACTGGGCATGTTTAGCCTTCAGAAGAGGAGACTGAGGGGAGATATGATCGCACTCTTCCAGTATTTGAAGGGATGTCACACAGAGGAGGGCAAAGATCTCTTCTCGTTCATCCCAGTTTGCAGGACACGGAATAATGGGCTTAAGTTACAGGAACCTAGATTCCACCTAAACATCAGGAAAAATTTCCTGACTGTCAGAGCAATAAGACAATGGAATCAACTACCTAGGGAGGTGGTGGGCTCTCCCAGTCTGGAGGCATTCAAGGTGCGGCTGGACAGACATCTGTCAGAGATGCTTTGACCTGGATTCCTGCATTGAGCAGGGGGTTGGACTCGATGGCCTTGTAGGCCCCTTCCAACTCTACTTTTCTATGATTCTATGATCATTGTTCCGAGTTTATTAAAATTGGCTTTCCTAAAATCCAGGGTACGCGTTTGGCTACACTCAGCTTTTGCTTCCTTTAGAATCAAGAACTCAAGTATAACATGGTCACTTTCCCCCAGAGTTTCCGAAACTGCCGCTTTATCCACTAAGTCATCTCTGTTGGTTAGAGTCAGGTCAAGGATAGCCGATCCTTCCTTCCTCCACTTTCTGTAGGAGGAAGTTATCAGCAGCACAACTCAGGAATTTCTTGGAGGGGCCATGTTTGGCTGAATACGTCTCCCAACAGATATTGGGGAAATTGAAGTCCCCCATCACTACTACATCATGCCTCCTTGAAACAAAGGCAATTTGCTTTTCATAAGTTTCATCCTCGTCTTCTCCTTGATTGGGTGGTCGGTAGTAGACTCCACCAACCGCCATGTTCGTCTTATTCTTTGCCCCCTTTATTTTAACCCAGATGCTCTCAATGGGGCTGCCAAGCTCATCTTCCTGTATCTCTGTGGAGAGATACGCATTTTTAACATACAGAGTAACTCCACCTCCCTTTCTGTTGCTTCTGTTCCTTTTGAACAAGTTATATCCTTCAATTGCTGTATTCCAGCCATGGGAGTCATCCCACCAAGTTTTAGTTATACCTATCAAGTCGTATTTTCCTCATGTATCAAGAGTTCAAGTTCATAATGTTTGTTGCCCATACTCTGGGCATTAGTATAGAGACATCGAAGACTATGTGCTTTATAGTCTGACTTTTTTCCTACATTTTGTGGTAGACTATCATTGGGCGCCACTGGAGCTGTTCTCTCCGTTGTGGCACAGAGGCCTTCTTCCATTGTTACCCCCGAGTTAATGTCTCCCTCCCCTGTTGGATTCAGTTTAAAGCCCTCCTGATTAAGTTCCTCATGCTGTGGCCAAACACATACTTCCCAGTCCTTGTGAGGTGCAACCCATCCTTTGCCAGCAGTCCATCTTCCAGGAAGTGTAGCCCGTGGTCCCAGAATCCAAATCTCTCGCGTCGGCACCACCTTCATAGCCAGTCATTCACTCGGAGCATTTTTCTTTCCCTTTCTATTCCTCTTCCAAGTACTGGAAGGATGGATGAGAAAACTATCTGGGCCCCAAAATTCTTGAGTTCCCTTCCCAGCTCTTCAAAGTCTGCCGTGATTTCTTTGTAACTCCGCTTGGCAGTATCATTTGTACCCACGTGGATGAGAAGAAAGGGGTATGTCTCGGTGGGCGTTATGAGCCTCGGCAGCTGCTCTGTCACATCTTTAATCCATGCCCCGAGGAGACAGCACACCTGGCGAGTCCATGGGTCATCACGACATACTTCGGCTTCAATCCCCCGCAGGAGGGAGTCTCCCACAACTAGTACTCTTCTCTTTCTCTTGCTGTAGGCCTTGGTTTGATTGCCTCCACTGGACTGACCTTCAGCCTCTTGCTCGCTGTCACGTTGGGTGCCCGGTAATTCGTCCTCTGCAGGCTGTCCTCCGCTCTCGTCCTCAAGTACCTGGAAGCGGCTCCATAGCTCCACTGTTTCCACAGGCACAGAATGTCTTCTAGTTCTTCTGCTCCTAACAATCACCCTTTTCCAGGGAGTTCCCCCTACGTTATTTTCCCTTGTCTCAGCATTCTCCGACTCTGCCTCATCCTGCCGTTGCCCTTCTAGCTCCTGTACTACGCTTTGCTGCTGTAGAACCACCGTTCTAAGAACTCTTCAGTTTCTCTTATACTCCTGAGGGTTGACACTTGCTGCTCCAGTCCTCTGACCTTTTCTTCCAACAGCGTGACCAGCTTGCACTTGTTGCACGTGTAGGCCATGTTGATCTCAGGCAGGAAAACAAACATTGCACACACAGTGCAGGTCACCACCACTGGAGAGTCTTTTCCGTCCATAGTTCTCTATTCCCTTTATGTTTCTGCCTTTCTTTTCGTACTGGAATGGCCGGTGTCTTGTCCTGCCTTCCCTGAATGTTAACAACAGAGTCCCCTTGGTCTATAAGTGTGTGGTACTAGAACAAAACAAACAATCAAGAAAATTTCTTAGGGACCTCCCCCTTGACCTCCCCTGCCAAACTCCGCTGCCAAACTCCTGTTAGTTCTCCCTGTTCGCTCACTCTCTGGGAGCCTGCTTGCCTATACAGCCCCAAAAGCAGCTGGTGCCTCTGACCAGGCGACGGACGGTGCAGGGCCGGGGCAGTTAGGCAGGAAGAAGAGTGCCTGCAATAACTAGACACTAAGAAATAAATAAATTTAATCACTGGTGGTAATTTATTAGTTCAGCCTTCCCCAACCTGGCGCCCTCCAGATGTGCTGGACTACAACTCCCATCATCCCCCAGTCTCCTGAGGGTTCCAGGCTGGGAAAAGTTGTATTTGTTTCTAAATGGAATGAGAAGTGTTGGGCAGTCCTCCTCCCATGTCCCGTGGCTCACAGCGCTGCATCCCTGCCCACAGCTGGCAGAAAGATGCAAATTAAGCAGCGATTATTTGCATAACTTCAGCTGCAGAAATTGGGAGGGGTTGCTCCTTTGCAAGTTAGTGAAGATAAAGTTTGTTGAACTTGAGTTGCAAGACCCAATGCCTGGCCCCGAGTTACCTCGCGCGTGGTCCTGCGCGGCCTCATCTCCCTATTCAGCAAGTACCAGTTATACTCACAGCCCTGCTTGTACCATTTGTCTTCTGTCGCCATAATCATGTTAGAAAAGGGTGGGGGTGGGGAGGGAGCCAAGACGTCTAACTGTGGAATTTTACTGTGGTACAAGATCAGAAGTCCAGAGACGCCGAGTCCTAAACCAATTCCTCACCAACCCCGGCTGGGGCAAAAGCTGTCTGGCAGGCTGGAAGGGGCAGGATGAGGAAGGGACGCCAACTTCGCCACACACAACTTCGCCACACACAACTTCGGCCCAGGGCAGCACGCCGAGACACACGAAGACAATCCCACTGCCATGCACAGTTGGAACGCCTTCCTTCCCTTACCTGCATCGAGGAAGCGATGGAGAAGGCACGGGGCCTGATCCGTGGAATGAGGTCTAGCAGATAATCGCATGGGATGGCATATGTCGTATGAGGAAAGTCGCAGAGGACCTTGGAGGAGGAGGAAGAGGAGAAGGAGAGGTTGGCCCACAGCAGCCATCTCTAACTGGGCGCCCTCCAGATGTTTTGGACTGCAACTCCCATAATCCCCCAGCCAGCTATGCTATGCTATGCTGGCTGGGGGGTTATGGGAGTTGCAGTCAAGCACATCTGCAGGGCGCCCAGTTGTGAAATGCTGGTCCATAGAACGTTTCCACAACAAAAATATAAAGAAAAGTAGTTTCGTTAGCCAAGACGACTTGGCTAAAGTTTCAAAACCACCAAATTTTCAAACATTCTGTTTTTAGGGACATTCTCAACATAGACTTGTATGCTGAAGAGCCCCTAAATGTCTGCCGCTGAACCAGATGCAAAATTTTAAAAATAGGCAAATCTGGTTCATTGGTACGATTGATGCAGGTCACAGAATCCGGCTTTTCTGGGTGCAGAATTTTATTCATTTATTGGCACCAATATGAGCCCTGCTGATATCAGCCCAATCAAAGCCAGTTCTCGCAAAGCCTTTAGCCCACCATGCTCACGAAGCCAGGCGAGGGCGACACCAAGAAGGGAGAGCCCTGGCCCCGAGTTACCTCGAGCGTGGTCCTGCGCGGCCGGTTGCAGTAAGCGTAGAGATCCTCCTGGCCCTGCGCAGAGCTAAATTCCTGTAGCTTTCCTCGCTCCAGTTCGTTCAGAGATAAATGGGACAGAAGTTCAAAGAAGGAGCGGCGGGGGACACAAGTGATGTCCAGGTACTGGCTGACCAGGTGATGGACGGTGCACGGCTGGGGCAGGAAGGCAGGAAGAGGAGTGCCTGCAATAACCAGAGACTAAGAAATAAATAAATAAATACGGTTGCCACCTTTAAGGCACAATCCTATGCATGCTTAGACAGAAAAAAGGTCTACAACTCCCAGCATGCCCCAGCTGGGCCTTTTTTTCTGTCTGAACATGCATAGGATTGCTCCCTAAAGCTCTTTTTAATTGACTAAAAAGAGCCAGTGTGGCTTAGTGGTTAGAGTGTTGGACTGGGACTCAGGAAATCTGGGTTCTAGTCCCCACTTGGCCATGATGCACACTGGGTGACTTTGGGCCAGTCACTCACTCTCAGCCTAACCTACCTCGCAGGGTTGTTGTGAGGATAAAAATGGAGAGGAGAAGGACAATGTAAATCTTCTTGGGTTCCTTGTAAAAGGACAAAAGGTGGGACATAAAAGTAATAAATAAATAAATAAGTAAAAAAAGGCACCCTTGATTAAATCAGGCAACACATTTTTTAATGCAATGTTCATTTCATTTTCTCAAATACAAGTACTACATAAAAACTGCAGATGGCAAGAAGTCTGGGGGGAGCGTCTTTTCTGATGTGGCACTTGCTCCAAAATACACACACACCATCTTAAAACAAAGGAAGGGCATTTGGATATTTATGTTTATATTTTAGATTCAAAAATAAAATTTAAAAACCTCAAAATAAAGGGTGCCTTTTTCTTCAGAACTATTGCTTTAGTTCTGTGCACATTTCTGCAGATTTAATTGATTAATTGACTGATAAAAACTTCTTTGATTAATCAGCTAAGAGTTATCTAATTGGACAATAGCTCTACAAAAAGGAAGAGGTTCAAAGCAGCAGGACTCGAACGGGGAACCTCGGCTTCCAGAGGCAAGTGCTCATCTGGGGCAGCCTTCCACTCACAGCTGCCTGCAACGGGCTCTGTTCAGGCATCACTCACAGGTTAGTCCTGCCTCACAAGGGAGCCGTCCTGGCCAATTCTAAATCCTTCCAGGACAGCTGTTGGGCCTCACCCAAGCGCCACTCAGGCCTCAGGCCAGGGAAGGAGAACTGTGTAGCCGCTCAACAAGCCAGGAGGGCAAAGCGACTCCAAGAGTTAAATGACCACCTGGCGATTTGGTTGGGAGCTGCACGAGGAAGCAGTTTGTACCTGGCTCTGTAGGCCTCACCACGAAGCGCGCATCAGGATCCAGGCGCAGGAGATCGCAGAAGAGCTGCACCTCCTCAGGAGGATTGCGCGGCTGGATCATCACCACGTCGCCGGCAATGTACCTGCAAAGAACAGGTGGCCCCTGAACATGGCCCTTCTGGCACAGGGCCAGTTTAAGGGAACGCAGACTGCCCTTCAACTCTCGCTCTGTTCTCACTGAGAGAGGTGGGGAAGCGAGGAGGCAGGCAAGCCCCACTCCAAAGAGGAGCTGATTCTTCAGCTCCTGGAGAGCTTGTCAGGAACACTAGAAGCTACCTCAGACCAAGTCAGACCACCGGTCCATCCAGCCCAAGGCTCTCTGGCAGAGGGAGGCGGCTTTCCTATCATCCGCTACCTGTCCCTTTCACCTGGAGATGCTGCCAGGGCCTGCACCCCCCTGCTGGCCCCTTCTGCAAGCCAAGGCCCTGCTGGACTACTGAGCCAGGGCCCCTCCCACCTAGGGCAGGTCTGGCTCGGCCTCCTTCCTAGAGCGCTCCGCTCAGAAGCCTGGACAAGGCAAGCCAAGGAAGCTCACTCAATTCCGGAGCCAATGACATCAAACTCAATCAGGCGGACATCCTGGAAATGTGACTCCGACGTCACCCGTCGATTGGACACCATCTGGGCAGGGAAGGGATGCAGCTCAGAGGGGGCGCCCCTAAAGGCTTCGTCCTGCTGAAGGGGGACCTCGCTGGAGGCCTCATCCAGAAACTGCAAAGCGAACTTTGGCGGTAATCTGCAGGAAAGAAAGTAACATGGCAGTGGTTGGCATTGTAGGCTAGCACGAAAGGTTGTCACACAAAGGAGGGCCAGGATCTCTTCTCGATCATCCCAGATTGCAGGACACGGAATCATGGGCTCAAGTTACAGGAACCCAGATTCCACCTGGACATCAGGAAAAACTTCCTGACTGTCAGAGCAATAAGACGATGGAACCAACTACCTAGGGAGATTGTAGTCTCTCCAACACTGGAGGCATTCAAGGTGCAGCTGGCTGGACAGCCATCTGTCAGGGATGCTTTGACTTGGGTTCCTGCATTGAGCAGGGGGTTGGACTTGACGGCCTTACAGGCCCCTTCTAACTCTACTATTCTATGATTCGATGAGCTCTCTCTTCTGAACACCCTGAAGTGGGTGTTAAGGAGAAGGCAGCAGGAATTTTGAGTATCTGCAGAAAACGTCCCTTTGCTCCAGTTCCTCAAACACAGAACCACCCACAGGGCAATCTGTCTCTCTTGCACTTTAATCTGGCTTAGAATTGCTGCATTTTACTTGGTTGTTTCATCATCATCATCATCATCATCATCATCATCATCATCATCATCATCTTCAACCTTAGTGTGGTGCAGCCTTCCTCAACCTGGTGCCCTCCAATGGTTGTGCCAGTTGAGGATGATGGGAGTTGCATTCCAAAACTTCTGCAGGGCACCAGGTTGGAGAAAGCTGGAAAAGCGCTTTCAAGTGTTCAAAGCTGTTCACATGCTTCGCATGACTCTCACAACCACCCTGTAAGGCAAGGGGGTAGATAATACCTGTCACAGATGGATGGACCGTGGCCGAGGGGGCGTGTGCCGGCGGCTTGCCCAAGGACTCCTAAGGAGTTCACGGCAGAGGCAAGAGTCCAGCTGGGGAGTTCCTGACTCGTAGCTCGGTCTTTTAGCCACTATGCTGCACCAGTCTACCTTGCTGCTTCTCTGCTGTTTGGTCTACTTTGCAGCATTTCCAGCGCACATACAGGCCTACTCAGAATTAAGATGCACCGAGTTCAATAGGACTTTCCCCCAGGTAAGTGTGTATAGCAGGGGTGCCTCGAGGGCTGCCTTGGGCGATGCCACACATGCAAACACACACACCTTGGGTTTCTCTTGCTAGTGCTAGCAGAAGAGACCCTCCCTTTATCTTGGATCTCTTTTCAGAGACACCTCAGACTAGCAAGAGAAACCCTAGACTTTCCGTAGCTACTGCTGGCAAGAAAATCCCTTCTCTTCCCAGAGATTGGAGACACGAGAAGGGATTCTCTCGCTAGCACTAGCGTGGGAAACCCCAGGTAATGCTGCCACCATTCCTTTGGCGGTGGTGGTAGATGCAGGGGCCGCCAGCCCCTGGTGGGCTGCCAGAAATGGCTGGGTAGGCCACACTTTTTGCATCCCTAGTGCATAGCATTGTGGCCTTACTCTATTAAGGCTACTATTTTGTAATGCGTTTAATTGTATTTGTTAGTAAGCCACCTTGAGGGCTTTTCTTTAAACCAAAAGGCTAGGGACAAGCCCCTTAAATAAAGTAAGAGGAGCACAGAGGAAAACAAAACAAAAACAAAACAGCAACCATCAGAAGCAGCTCAATAGAGGGATGAGTTTCTGCTAAATAACACCCCTGAATTCAGCATTAAGGCAACCCCAAATTCTGCACCAACTGCTAGTTTCCCTTTGTACTTACATGATATCAGGGCTCATGACGTGGAGGCCAGAAGGAAGAGGATACAAAGCTAAGATCTTTCCCCACAGGTCCAAAAGCCATGGGTCAATAACTGCGTCCGGCCTGCAGAAGGTGGACAGATAAAGGCGGCTATTTCAGACTTAGGGCACAATCATATGCATGTTTAGAAAGAAAAAGTTCCCACAACTCCCAGCATTAAGGGTACAATCTTATGCATGCTGAGACAGAAAAAAAGTCCTACAACTCCCAGCATCATCATCATCAGGCGATCACTCGTGACCGAGTAAGATTGTCTTCGGGATAAAGGAGGAAATTCTAAAGAAGATGTGTAGCTCTAGCGATGGGTCGTAAGTGACTGTGGAGGCCAATCTAGATCCAACAGCTTCCACAGTGAGGACACAGGTTACCAGATAGAAGATGGTCCTGTAAAGGATCATTTGACGTGCTTTCGCTTAGCACGTTTCTCCCTTTCACCTTGCCTCGGGCTTCTTCAAAGTCCATGGAACCTTTGTGAAAGGCCAGCCTCCATTTCGATCGTTCATGGGCCAGAGCTTCCCAGGTTTCGATGTTTATATTGCATTTTTTAGATTAGCCTTATGAACATCTTTAAACCTCTTATATTGACCACCGATATTCCGCTTTCCAGCCTTGAGTTGGGAGTAAAGTAACTGCTTTGGGAGACGGCAGTCAGGCATTCGAACAACATGACCGGTCCACTGAAGTTGGCGTTGAAGGATCATTTTTTCAATGCTAGTAGTCTTTGCTTCTTCCAGTACACTGACATTTGTTCGCCTATCTTCCCAAGTAATTTGCAGGATTTTCCGGAGGCAACGTTGATGAAACCTTTCAACTCCCAGCATTCCCCAGCCAGCACCCTAAGTCCATTTCAGCTTGTTCCAAACCCTAAAATATGACCCTAAAACCTGTTTCAAAATGCAGAGATCTCCCATCTCTCACCTTCACCATTTCTCTCCACACCTGCAGGCTGAATGAAGGGGGAGCTGGTGTGTCTCTCCCGCAAGATCCAAAAGCCCCCAAATATCTGTTTTTTATAGATTTTTTAAATTAAATATATATTGGTAGAATTTTTATTGCATTTGTTTTTTACTGTTTTTATCTTGTACGCTGCCTTGAGAGGGCTCTGGCCTAAAATAATTTTATAAATAAAATAAATAAATGGCATCTCTTCTCTTCACTAAAGGGAAAAGAACCCCTCTTGTCTCTCTTTCCTCAAAGTGGGGACTATTTCTTGCAAGTTTTCCCTTAAAAGAGGTGATTGCATAGCTTGAAAAGGCCGTAGCTCAGTGGTAGAGCCCCTGCTTTGCGTGCAAATATCCCCGGTTCAATCCCTGACAGCATCTCCAGGTAGGGCTGTAAAGACTCCTGCCCAAAACCCTGGAGAGAGACTGCCGGTTAGTCTTGACAATACTGGGCTAGATGGACCAAGGGTCTGGTTCAGTTTCCTATGTTCCTATTTCAATCAGACCTTTATTCACCACCATGGGGACTAGAAACTTACTTTATTTTTAGGGAAAGAAATATAACCCCGTGGCGGAGCCCCTGCTTTGCATGCAAAGGTCCCCGGTTCAGTCCCCAGCAGCATCTCCAGGCAGGGCTGGGGAAGACTCTTTTGTGCCTGGAACCCTGAAGAGCCACCAGCAGTCAAGTAGATGTTCCCGAGGCAGATGGACCTGACTAGGTATAAAGCAGCTTCCTGTATCCCTGTGAAGATGCTGTTACATTTCTGAGATGTCAAGCTTTTGACAAAAAACCCAGAGGAAAATAAAAAGCTTGCCATGGGACGCAAATTCACCAGAGAAGGCAAGGAAACCTCCTGGGCATCTCAAAGGCCAGTCCAGACAGCCACCGACAAAAGCAAGGGCCCAGATCTGACAGGATAAAATCCCTGTCCTTCACCCAAGGGCCGTCTTACCCCAGGTCGTGCTGGTCATCTCCCAAGGCCACCGGTACCACGGGGCTGCCTCCAAGTTGCAGAAGCCTCTTGTGCAGTTTCTTGGCAACGAAGTTGAACCTGAGCAGAGGAGCAGTCAAGACACGCAGATCAGAGAGGGCTTCAAAAGAGGTCCTAGAACCTCTGCGTCAGGAGCAGCAGCTCCCTGCCAGCCCCAACAGATGCATCTTCCCCCAGCAAGTGTCTCAGCAGCTCAGCTTTTACTAGAGAAAGGCCTGTCAACTTCCCCAGGCAGGGGTGCGTTTCATTCTGCCTCAACCCCTAAAGCCCTGGGATCTTGCTATATGCAGGCTCGGCCTCTGTGCCCATCTCCCCACCAGCGTAGCGGGCATTTGGCAAACAACACAATAAAAGCCAGACTTGACACCAAAACATTAAAGGCCACTTTCTGTGTCACCAGGCTTAAGAAGCTCCATAACCACTGGGGTGGGGGTGAGAAAGAGGACCAAACCAGTGGATCATCCTTGGCAGGAATTTCAGCCATACACTGCAGAACTGATCTTCACACAGCCCATAATTAAGCTGATGGAACTTGCTGCTGCAAGAGGTGACCACGTCCACTCAGCTGACGTGGCTTTTCAAAAAGGGGATTAGAAAAATCAATGGAGGAGGGTAACTCTACCATGTCTGGGCAACTGGGAAGGCTTTTGCTGAGAAGGTGGGATACAAGTCTTTGACACAGAAATGAATACCTAAATGAAATGGACAACCCTTGACGGTTCCAGTATTACGGAACTGCGTTGTTCAGAGGCAACAACCAGTGATGGGGACAAACAAGAGGAGAGAGCCGTCACAATCACACTCCGGCATCTGGCTGGCTGTTGGGAACAGAATCCTGCTCGGCCTTTGGTTCAATCCTACTCAGCAGTTCCTACATTCTTATTGATCCAGAGGCCACGCCAGGGCTGGGCAAGACAACCGGTTGCTGAGCTAAGCCAGCAGGGCCGGGGCTTACACATTCCTGGCTAAAGACAGAAAAGCTGTCTGTAGGTGCCAGAAAATAGAGGCATCACTCACTTGGGGTACGAAGAATCTCCTAGCCCCAGAACAGCGTAGTCCATCCGGCACAGGGAGGTGGGGGGCAGGTTCTTCCGGAATATGAACCTCCAGAAATTCTGGATTTAAACCAGGCAAGAAGGGAGGTGATATGCTGGGGCTTACAGCCAGGAAACATGCTCTGGATTGTGCCCCTTGCGTGGTTCCCTCCCCGCCCAGGTGATTAGGACACTTACCACAACCAGAGAGGGGTGTAGCTCAGTTGTGGACACAACATCCCAGGTTCGATCCCTGGCAACCGCTCCAGGTAGGAATGGGAAAGATCCATGTCTGAAACCCTGGAGAGCCACCGCTGCTGCCGCCACTCAGGGCAGACGGAATCGTGCGAGATGGACCAAGCGGGGTCTGACTCAGCAGCTCAGCGGTGGAGCCCCCACTTGGCCTGCAGAAGGTCCCCGGCAGCATCTCCAGGAAGGGCTGGGAACGCTGCTGGCAGTTGCTGCAGGCCGGGGGCTAGGTAGGCAGCCTGGGCCCTTCAGATGTTTTGGACTAATTCCCATCATTCCTGACCAGTGGTCATGCAGGGTGGGGCTGATGGGAGTTGTAGTCCAAAACATCCGGAGGGCACCGGGTTGCCTACCTCAGGCGCCGACAAGACTGAGCGCGGCTAGGTCAATGCAGAGAGAGCAGGAAGCTCCCTGGGGGCGGTGGGAAGAACTCAGCTTTGCTCCTGACCCAGGTTTGGCCCATGGCTCTCTTGGGGGTCAGGGAGACACCTCTCCTGCCCCCCATCAATGCACTCTAGAGGGCAACAATCAGGGGGATCATCTGACCTTCATGTTATCTGGAGGGTCCCCTTGTCCCGTGGTTGCACAGACGAAGACCACCAGTGGCTCCTGGATCAGGGTTGCCTTGGGAGAAAAGCCACGCAGAGCCAAGCAGGTTAACTTTGATGCAGTGGCATGGGTTGCCTTCCCTACAAACACCACCCGGGCTCCTCTTTCTCCACGGAGCAGCTCACAAAAAACCCTTACAACCATGTAAGGTTATCTTCTACCTATCACAAGTGGGTGTGCATGTCTTGGCTGAAATAACAGCCAGGACCACAGTGGAAGCACTCACCACATTGTAGCTGTCCAGGGCCTCAACTTTACACTGGAAATGGTGCCGCTTGGCTTCCCGGCCAATCCTCTCGGCAGTGTCTTCGGCAGTCCCTGTCTGGCTGCCGAAAAGAATGAGGATCTTCCGCATGGTCATCTGAAGTGAGGGGGCAGGGAGGCGGGGAGAGAGAAATCAGTTCAACAAACACGGCAGGCAAAGACTTTAGCCTCGGCCACTTGTTGATTTCCAGAGCCTTCCCCAACTTCAGACAACAATTCAAGTGAGAGGGGAAAGGAGAGAAGAAGCAGATCTCGACTGAAAAAGAGAGGGGAAAGAACCAGGCCCTCTTGTGTCTTTGGTATAGCTTGCTACAAAGCAGAATTCTGCAGCTTGGAGTGTGAATCACCCTGGAGAGGCAGACTAGAGATCCCAAGAACTGCTCTCTGCTCTCAACAAAGGATTTGAGGTGCTCCCAAGCTAGCCCAGACTGTCTTCCTTTGCCCGCTGATGGCAGAGAGCCTTTGGGAGCCTGAAACAATCCCACAAGGCCTTAAGTGGTTTCTTTTTTCCAGCTGGCACCAAACGCCTGATCTGGGTGGATTTGACAACGCTTTCTGGGAGAGCCCGGACTTGTTATGCTGCTTTAGAGCGGCACTATAAAGCATAATTGCAGACCTGAGAATCCATGCATCCCTTTTTCACATAACTGTAATATAGGGATTACAGAGATCGTGGAGACCCCTCAGGCAAACACAGCCTCCTATGGTCTATGAGAAGATCGGAACTGTCAGATGAGACCAAAGGCCTTCTAGTCCAGTACCCCGTTTCCAACAGTGGAGGGCTAAATGACTCCAGGAAGTCCACAGGAGGACCTGAAGGCAGTGGGCCTCTGCTATGGGCTCTTAACACCTGATATTTAGAGGTATACTACCTCTCACCATGGAGGCTCCGTCATGGCCGATAGCTGCTGAATGAACAATTTGGTGAAAGCCATCTAAGCTAGCACAGCAGCACTCCCCACGAGTGCTTGAACAGATTGTTAGGTGGGAGCAGGCCTTGAAACATCTCCAGGCATGTAAACACTGAGCGCAGGCACCGAAGACCCATGGTTCTCTCTCACATCCCTACAGAGGAACCACACCTGAAAAACTGAGGCTGGATCTTAATACTACTAATAATGGTTGTGTCACCTAGGGATCTCAAGGTGAACACCCTCACCCAACCAAAAACAAAGCCAGTAACAGCCCTGAGTGTGGACAGAACCTCTCCAGCAACTTTCCTTAATGGAAAAAATATCCATTCTTGCCTAGCATAGTCTCCTCCAACCTTGTGCCTTGGACTGCAACTCCCATCACAGCACAAGATGCTATTTGTGGCCCATCAGCTGGAACACCCTCCTGCTGTTGCTGCCAAGGCCCCTTTGTGGTGGATTAACATAGGAACATAGGAAGCTGCCTTATACTGAGTCAGACCATTGGTCCATCTAGCCCAGTATTGTTGACACTTACTGGCAATGGCTCCCCGGGGTTTCAGGCAGGATTCTTTCCACGCTCTACCTGGAGATGTTGGGGATCGAACCTGGGGCCCTCTGCATGCAAAGCAGGGGCTCTATCACACTGAGAGTTATGCCCCCTCCCTGCAGCACCTGGTATTCCAGGGTGGTCGCCCATCCAAGTACTAACCAGGCCCGACCCTGCTTAGCTTCCAAGATCAGGCTGTTCAGATTCTGCCCTTTCTGTGTGGAAGGTGCTGACAGGCCCTGCCTGGCACAAAACTCTCGAAGGTCTCAAGGGAGGGCGCCAAAGAGGAGGAGGCCGCATCCCGTTATTTTCTGCCCAAAGAGGGGGAGCCGAGGCAACAGCCAGACTTTCTCTGAACCCCAGAGCTGGATGTTAGCGCTAAATCCCTGCTCTGAGAATTAACATAAAACCAGACAGAAGAAGATCACTTAGCATTGTCACAGCAGGTTTCAAATATTTAAAGTGCTCCACAGGTGTAATCGCACCAGATTTTTTACAACAGGCTTCTAAGGTAGGCCAAGTGTTATTACTAGTTTCACCACATTGCAGATGTGAGGACTGGGTAGTGGTGGTGGTGGTGGGAAGACCTTGCCTGTGGCCGCCTGCCAAGTTCCTGAGATTTGAACCAGGCTCTTCCCAGCCTATTTCCCCATTTCTATGGGGTTCTTCATCCAAGGAGTTCGGGCGGCATGCAAGTGTGACGGTGCTCCACCTCCTGCCCTCTCCGAGTTTGTCCTCACAGCACCCTGGGAAGGCAGGTCCCTGTCACCCCATTTTACAAGGAGAGGACTGAGGCTCAGATTCAGCGGCTTCCTGCCAGGCCCTACAATGAGCCCGCAGATGAGGCAGGGCTTGAACCCCGGCCCAAGCGTCTTCCCGCCGCACCTCCCTGGCTCACCTCCACACCCGCCTTTCTCTCCTACCATCACAATCTGCAAAGCCCTTTCCTAGGCCCAGACACGGGCTTCCTGCCATGCTCTAAACCAGCCTGCCCCAAATTGGCGCCCTCCAGATAGGTTGTACTACAACTCCCAGAATTCCCCAGACAGCTGCTGGCTGGTTGGAGGATCCTGGGAATTGTAGTCCAACCCATCTGGAGGGCCCCAGGTCAGGGAAAGCTGCCCAAGCGAAGCTGCAGCTGCAGCACGGGGAGTGGGAGCCGCACACTTTACACATGCTCAGAGGCACCCTCACCATTGCACTTGCAAAATGCATGCGAAACAGATGCAAACACGACCCCACCCCGCACTGCCGCCACTCCTCCGAATAGCATCCCCCAGTCCGCCGTCATACAAAGCCCACCTGAGCCAAAGCCGGCATCCCGCCGCTCCCGCATACGTCAGTTGAGCGTGCCGGAAGGCGAGGCCCGGAAAGCGCCGGAAGCGGAAGTAGGCCGTGGGTGATGGGTGGGCGGCCGGCGGAGGCGGCGAGAAAGACGCGGCGCCTTCCTGGGCCGGCAGGTGCTACTGCGGAGGCGGCGCATGCGCAGGGAGAGTAGCGACGGCAGCAGCAGCAGCAGCAGCAGCAGCGGGCGCCCCTTTGCCGGCCGAGCAAGGCAGCCGTCGCCGCCCGCCCGCCCGGGATGCTGTTCTCGCTGCGGGAGCTGGTGCAGTGGCTGGGCTTCGCGCCCTTCGAGCTGCTGCTGCAGGCGCTGGCGCTGCTGGCCGCCTCGGTGCTGCTGGTGCTGAAGGCGGACGGCGGGGCGCCGGGGCTGAGCTGGTGGGGCGTCTTCGGCCCGTTCTTCGCGGCCGACGGGCTGAGCACCTACTTCACCACCATCGTCTCGGTGCGCCTCTTCCAGGACGGCGAGAAGCGCCTGGCCGTGCTGCGCCTCTTCTGGATCCTCACCTTGCTCAGCCTCAAGTTCGTCTTCGAGATGCTGCTGTGCCAGAAGCTGGGCCAGCAGAGCGACGAGCTGTGGTACGGCCTCATCATGTCGCCCGTCTTCATCCTGCTCCAGCTGCTCATGATCCGCGCTTGCCGGGTCAACTAGGGGTTGGTGGGCCGGCCGGATGCCCTGCCCTGCCCTGCGTCACCTCCGCAGATGAGGACCACCAGGCTGCCGTCTCCACGGGGTGCTTGGCCAAGGTGCCACGCCGCCTCACAGATCAGGCCGAGTTCCAGAGGGAGAGATGGCTTTGGTGGGCTTCACAGGCAGCAAACTCTTGTATCCGTTGTGGTGGCGCAGCTCTCCCAGGTTGACATTTGGCCATGCTGTGCTGACTTGTGGTTGGGCTGGCTGGTTGAAAGGCACAGCCTGCCTCAAGGGTTCCAGGATTTGGTGCTTGCTCAAGGAGCCATCTGATTTTCAACCTGGCAGTGAAGATTTGGAGGAAGAAACATTGGAGAGTGGGGATCCCCATGTCTAGATCGGCAAAACTCTCGTGCTTGTGGTATGCACAAAACTGGGCCAAGCACATCTGCTTATTCAGTTGTTGTCATTGGACTTTAAACCTGTCTCCGATCTCTGTGATGCCATCAGACCTGAGGAAGGTCTGATGAAGACTGTTATTTAATAATAAAAATATTTAGCTTAGAAGTGCTGCTTCACACAATGCAGAACATGACTTATGGGACTCACTGCCACAAGATGTGGTGACAGCCAGTAGTTTAGAGATTACCTTGAAAGGGGATTAGACGCATGCATGGTTGGCCACTGTGGGAAGAGAATGCTGCACCAGGTCAGCCGTGTATTTAACAACTTGCCTGGTAGCCACAGATTGTGCTATAAGCCACTCTGGGAGCCTTTTCAGCTGAAGGGCAGGGTAGAAATACTTAAGGGTGCGATCCTTTGCAAGTTTATGCATAGCTGGCTGGGGCCTGCTGCAAGTTGCAGGCATTTTTTTGTCTAAACTTGCATAGTACAGTAATACCTTGGATTGCAAGTAACTTGGTTTGAAAGCGTTTTGCAAGACAAGCAAATTTTTAAATATTTATTTAATTTTTCTTTACTTGATATACAAGCGACGTCTTGCAATACAAGTACTGTAGTACGGCTTAAATTAAAAATCTCTGTACAAATTTTTTTGGGGGGGATTTCGTTTTGATATAAGAGTGTTTTGGATTACAAGCACGTTTCCGGAACGAATTATGCTCTCAATCCAAGGCATGACTGTATTGTGCCTTAAAATAAAGATGTGACCAGGGATTCCATGCAGCTGAGTGAGTGGGCTGGTGGAGGAAGGATGGAACTCTCCAGTCTCCCTGACAGTTTCCTTGGTTTCCATACTGGCTGTAGTGGAAGGGAAGTCTGTCCCGTAGCCCTGGCCCTCCTTTTACCGAATGTTCTCTCTAGGTATGTGTACAAACTTGTTCATATTCCAAGGCACGCATCCATTAAGGGATCTTTTAACTTTGGCAGGAAGGACCCAGTGATACACACACACTGGTTTCTCCAACGACAGGGGCATTTATTAAGCACACAAGAATTACAAATGCACCATCATTACTTGGGGAAATTAGCTGGTAGAGTGTTCGTTACAGAATCCCAAAATATTGGCAGTTATTTCATAGATTACAAGCGAAATATGCAGAGCAAATAACTGGGTACATTCAAAGAATGGCTGATGAGCAAGTCCTTGCCCCGGGTTCGAATGGTGTGGAGATCAGCTTAAGAGTTCTCTCTATGGTTAAATCAAGGGCTGCAGTCCATAGACTAGGCTGTGGATGTGTGTGAAGCGTTTGGGTTGGACTGAGTAGGGCTTATGGTGCAGAAGGGAGTTGCAGAGGATGGGGCTAGGCCAACAGGAGGCCCTAATGCTAGTGGGTGGGTTGGGGAAGGTTTGTGGGAGAGCTTTCAAGCATGGGAAGGACAGAAGAATCACCCAGGCACTTGGGCTGGGGGAGCAGGCTGTGTGCCAAGATGGGACTTGATGTGCAGTCTCTGTGGCAAAAGGGGAAGTTAGGGCAGGGATAACCTACAGCCGTTTCATGCACCCCAATTTCCAGTACCTTGTGGGCTGTCTCTCTTGTCTCGATATCAGGAACTATATTGTTGAGAAAAAGCTGCACACCGAGGCAAACTGGAAAGTTTGACTCGGTCGCAACTGCAAAATATAATGATGAGGCTCCCAAATCAAGGGGACCCAGATGCAATTGGGACAAGGAGCCATGTGGTTTCAGTCGCATGGCATCAGAAGGACAATGGGTCCAACATGGCAAAAGACATAAAGGGGTCGGGGAGATTCTCAGGTGGTGTCACTAGCCCTTCATGGGACTGTAAAAAAAAGTGTGGGGGGGAATTATTTTCAACAGCCATTCCAAATGTCAACACGCACGGTGACCTCAAATGGGGAAAACCATTCAAGGGAGTGCTGAGCTAATAAAAACCGGGATATTTTCCAAAAGTGGGGGAATTCCCGGTCCTGGAACTGGATTGAATCATACCTGGGAGAAATCACTCCAGGGATGGAATATGTGTACATACATACTCGATAACTCAATTATCACTTGTTCTAATTGTGCATAGTTTTGATTTGATCGGTGTTGCTAATTTTAGCCTTACGTACGTGACCCTTTAGAAATGCTGAACCGGAGCACGACTGTTTGCGCTGTCAGTTTATCTGCTTTTGCCTGGCATTTCTTAAAGTGACCATAGCAGTGCCTTCCCTACTGCTGAGCAGCCCTGCTAACACTCTTCTGCCAGCCAGTCGGGCAGCTGGCCATTTTTTCTTTTACTAGAATCATGAAAAAGTAGAGTTGGAAGGGGCCTACCAGGCCATCGAGTCCAACCCCCTGCTCAATGCAGAAATCCAGGTCAAAGCATCCCTGACAGATGGCCGTCCAGCTTCACCTTGAATGCCTCCAGAATGGGAGAGCCTACCACCTCCCTAGGTAGTTGGTTCCATTGCCTTATCGCTCTGACAGTCAGGAAATTTTTCCTGATGTTCAGGTGGAATCTGGGTTCCTGTAACTTGAGCCCATGATTCCGTGTCCTGCAAACTGGGATGACCGAGAAGAGATCCTGGCCCTCCTCTGTGTGACATCCCTTCAAGTACTGGAAGAGTGCGATCATATCTCCCCTCAGTCTCCTCTTCTGAAGGCTAAACATGCACAGTTCTTTCAGTCTCTCCTCATAGGGCCTTGTTTCCAGTCCCTTTATCATCTTTGTTGCCCTCCTCTGAACCCTCTCCAGTTTGTCTACATCCAGTTTGCCCAGAACTGGAACAAACCCAGGAGCATCCCTGGGTTGTTGTGCCCAGCAGGAACGGGTGGCCAGCCAGAAGCCAGTACTCAAGATGAGGCCTAACCAGTGCTGAGTAAAGGGGAATTGTCACTTCCCGCGATTTGGAAGCTATACTGTTAATGCAGCCCAAAAGAGCATTTGCCTTCTTTGCAGCCACATCGCATTGCTGGCTCATATTCAGTTTGAATATGAGCCTCCTTCTCTGCAATCAGCATGGAAACACAGGATCCTGCCTTTTAGCAGTCTAGCAGTCTGCCAAACATGGCCCCTCCAAGAAATTCCTGCTGACCTGTGTTGCTGATAACTTCCTCCTATAGAAAGTGGAGGAAGAAACTAGAGGATCAGCTATCCTTGACCTGATTCTAACCAACAGAGACAACTTAGTGGATAAAGTGGCAGTTTCGGGAACTCTGGGAGAAAGTGACCATGTTATACTTGAGTTCTAGATTCTAAAGGAAACAAAAACTGAGTGTAGCCAAACGCATACCCTGGATTTTAGGAAAGCCAATTTTAATAAACTCAGAACAATGATAAGTAAGGTCCCATGGCAAGTGATGTGGCGTAACCCCACAATTCAGTTCCCTGATGTATGTCTGCATTAGTATGTTTAGAATGTTGAACTGAGTGGGTGTGGTTTGTGATGTCTTAGAAAGGGTGGGGGGAGGAGTATATAAGGAGTGTTTGAGTGATGTCTGAGTCAGTTAGGTTTTGTGTCAGTGGTTAGGTCGAGTTAAGGCAGTGAGTTAGGTTTTATGTAAGTGAGTCGAGTTTTAGTGAGTCGTGTTAGGGGAGTGTGGAGTTGGGTAGAGAGTTTTAGGTGGTTGGAGTTAGTGTGTTATGGGAGAGTGCTTGTAGTGTGTGGGGAGAGTTGGGAGTTTGGGCGTTAGGTTAGTTATAAAGTATTTGGTGTAAGCAGGTTTATTTTCAGTAACTAAGATTTTGATAATTAAAATAAACTTATTTTTATTTTGTTAACTACCAAAATCCTACGTGTTGGCTTGGTGTTATTACCTGCTTTACTTTTAAATCTACACCTACACCTTTGTACTCACAGCATCTTCAATTTAAAAATAGATCATTAAAAACCAGCATTAATCTTTTCCCTCATTAGCAGGGGAAAGGTTTCATAGGACCCTCCACTCAGGTTTTCAAGTGCTGATGCTTGGCCTGAGAAGGGTTTGTGCGCGAAGTCATAAAGTGAAAAGGGCCGTCGTCGCAAGTGACTCTAATGAGGAAAGGAGCCCAGGATGGGTGGGAGTTTTAAAAAAAGGAAGTTTTAAAGGCACAATTGCAAACAATTCCCACAAGGAAAAAAGGCAGAGGGCAACAGAAGAAGCCAGTGTGGCTTCACAAAAAACTCAGAGATGACCTGAAAACAAAAAAGGACACATATAGGATGTGGAAGGAAGGCCAGACTACAAGGGAAGAGTACAGGCATGTAGCACAGAACTGCAGGAATAGTGTCAGGAAGGCTAAAGCTGAGAATTAACTGAGGCTAGCGAGGGATGCTAAAAACAACAAGAAAGCTTTCTTCAGATACGTGCATAGTAAAAGACAGAGGAAAGAAATGGTGGTTCAACTATGCAATGAGGATGGCAAATTGATAACAGAAGACAAAGAAAAGGCAGACGTGTTCAATTCCTACTTTGGCTCAGTCTTCTCCCAAAAGAGAGTTTATGTCCCTCGCAAACCGGAAGAGCAGACTGAAGGGGCAGGATTGCAGCTTGAGATTGATAGGCAAACAGTCAAGGAACACCTGATTAGTTTGAACAAGTTTAAATCTCCAGGGCCTGATGAGCTGCATCCTCGAATAATAAAGGAACTGGCAGAAGAACTCTCAGAACCACTGTCTATTATCTTTGAGAAATCATGGAGGACAGGTGAAGTGCCAGATGACTGGTGGAGGGCAAATGTTGTTCCCATCTTCAAAAAGGGCAAGAAGGAGGAACCTGGGAACTATAGGCAGTCAGTCTGATGTCAATCCCTGGGAAAATTTTGGAGCAGATTATAAAGAAGTCAGTCTGCAAGCACCTTGAAAACAATGCAGTGATTACTAGAAGCCAGCATAGATTTGTCAAGAACAAATCCTGCCAGACTAATCTGGTCTTATTTTTTGATCGGGTAACCTCCCTTGTGGACTGTGGGAATGCTGTGGACATAATATATCTGGACTTCAGCAAAGCTTTCGACAAAGTGCCTCATGATATCCTGATTAGCAAGCTAACTAAAAGCGGGCTGGATGGATCCAACTATCGGGTGGATCCACAATTGGCTACAGAATCAGACTCAAAGAGTGCTCATCAATGGTACCTTCTCAAACTGGGGAGAGGTAATGAGCAGGGTACCACAGGGCTCGGTCCTGGGCCCAGTGCTGTTCAACATTTTTATTAATGACTTAGATGAGGAGGTGCAGGGAATGCTTATCAAATTTGCAGATGACACAAAGTTGGGTGGAACAGCCAATACTCTGGAAGACAAACAAAATTCAAAGTGACCTCGATAGGCTGGAGCGCTGGGCCGAAAACAACAGAATGAAATTTAACAGGGATAAATGCCAAGTGCTGCACCTAGGGAGAGGAAACCAAATGCAGAGTTACAGAATGGGGGACACTTGGCTCAACAATACTACAAGTGAGAAGGATCTTGGAATTGTGGTAGATCACAAACTGAATATGAGCCAGCAGTGCGATGTGGCTGCAAAGAAGGCAAATGCTATTTTTTGGGCTGCATTAATAGAAGTATAGCTTCCAAATCGTGTGAAGTGATAATTCCCCTTTACTCAGCACTGGTTAGGCCTCACCTGGAGTACTGTGTTCAGTTCTGGGCACCGCACTTTAAGAAGGATGTAGGCAAACTGGAGAGGGTTCAGAGGAGGGCAACAAAGATGATAAAGGGACTGGAAACAAGGCCCTATGAGGAGGGACTGAAAGAACTGGGCATGTTTAGCCTTCAGAAGAGGAGACTGAGGGGAGATACTTGAAGGGTTGTCACACAGAGGAGGGCCAGGATCTCTTCTCAAGCATCCCAGTTTGCAGGACACGGAATACTGGGCTCAAGTTACAAGAACCCAGATTCCCCCTAAACATCAGGAAAAATTTCCTGATTGTTAGAGCAATAAGACAATGGAACCAACTACCTAGGGAGGTGGTGGGCTCTCCCAATCTGGAGGCATTCAAGGTGCAGCTGGACGGCCATCTGTCAGGGATGCTTTGACTTGGATTCCTGCACTGGGCAGGGGGTTGGACTCGATGGCCTTGTAGGCCCCTTCCAACTCTACTTTTCTATGATTCTATGTACACCAGTTGCTGAGGAACCTGGGCGAGAGGGTGCTGTTAAGAACATAAGAAGAGCCCTGCTAGTCCAGCATTCTGTTCACACAGTGGCCAACCAGCTACACATGGGATCCCACAAGCAGGACATGAGTGCAACTGCACCATCCTGCTCTTGCACTCATGTCCTGCTTGTGGGTTTGCCGTCATGGTAACGAAGTGAACCTCCATGTTTAGAGGCACTCTAACTGTGGGTGCCAGATACTGGAAAACAAGGGTGGTGTCATGGTGAGAGTATTGGACTGAGAATGGAGAGACCCAGGTTCGAGTCCCCCCTTGGACATGAAGCTCATTGGATGACCAGTCCCTGACTCTCAGCCTGACCTACCTGACAGGGTTGTTGTGAGGACAAAGTGGAGAGGAGGAGGAGGAGGAGGAGGAGGAGGAGGATCATGTACACTGCCTTGGGTTCCTTCCAAGAGTGGGCGGAAAGGTGGGATATTGATGTAACAAATACAATAAAATAACATAAACAGGAGAGGAAGGTCCGTTGCCCACCTGACCTGCTTGAAGGCCTCCTGGGGGCCTTGGCTGGGCTGCTGGGTGGCCCCACGAGGTGGGGGCCCTTCTGTTCTTCAGTGATATGTGTGTGAGAGGGAAATGGCACTCTACACATGCTCAGGGGTGCTCGCCTCTTCAGTCATCCCTTCAAGTTCCTGTGGGCGAGGCTGGTGGGGGGGCACTCTGTACATGTTTAGAGGCACCCTCAGGTTTTAAAAATAAAAATGACCCTGGGATGCTCCCTTTCTAATTATAAGGAGACTCAGTGATTAAAGTCCTAAGAATGAACTGGAATTCCAATCAGTGAGAATCTGCCCCCATTATAGAGCTCTCCAGTCTGGCCAATAGGCGATGGCGTACTCAAAAAGACGGGGTTCCTGACCAGTAAGTAAGGTGACCATATGTACTGGTTTTCTGGACATTGTCCTGGTTAGTCATGAGATGTAACCAGTACAGTTTAGGACTACAAAATCAAAAATTATTAATTTATCAAAAGATTGAGTACATCAAATCAATCCTTGATAAACCAGCCTAAATCAATTTTATTAATTTATCCTAGTTTTATTTTTATTTTACACGACGGTTCTCGTCATTGGATCTCGGCAATACTCAGCATTCAGCACACGCACTCTCACTCTCACTATATTGTGGCCGCGGCGACTCTTCGATAATACTCCCGCGCAGTACATACAGCCCAACCGTGGCGTGGGAACTCGATGATGACATCATCACACAGAGCCCGCCAAAATCGACCAATTCAGTGTCAGCTTCGGACTATAAAAGGCCCTCCGCAGCACAAGACAGGCACCAGATGCATCTGGCATCTTCGGACCGTGACACTGGCCCTCAGAGCTCCACGCTATCTTGGTTACTCAAGCTTTTCACTCCACCGTTTTCACGGCGCACCTCGCTGCTTCGCCAGGACTAGGCTGACCATACGTACCGTTTAAAAAGGGACAGTCCCGTTTTTTTCATATTTCCTGACCGTCCCTTCTTTTTAATATAAATGTCAGTTTTGTCCCATTTTTAGTAAACTATATATAGTTTTTAATTTTTTGTAAAAAAAAACCTGAATGTGGCTTGTTTATTTCTCATAAGACTCTCTGTCTCCGCATTAAGAAACCTCGGGGGGGGGGGTGAGCCAAGCCCCATGCGGAGCTGCTCCCGCGCTCTCCTTAGCCCTTAGACAGGGCAACTACTGATGTAGTCTAGAGCGCCGTGTGAGCCACGCCGAAGAAAGGGAACTTCACGGCGATGGGCCAGAGCCCGGAGCCGTTGTCGTCTTGCTGCGGGGTAGCCGCATCCCCCTGTGCAAGCCTGAAGGGGTAGAAATCAGGCATGGGCACAGCCCTTCGCCCGCAGCTGGAGCCAGCTGCTGAGTGCCAGCAGCACCATCCAGCCAGACAGGCCCTGCATTTATCTGGCGGGCGTCGAACCCCGGGCAAGCAGGCGAGACAGCGGAGCTGACACATGGGTAGATGGCAAGAGACAGCGCGGAGACGGGACGAGACAGGGAGCAGCGCGCCGGGCGGGAGCATGAAGACCCAGGCAGGCACCGAAGGGACACAGCCCCCCCGCATGCTCTGCGGCAGGACCACGCCGGGACACGAGATGGGGGTCTGCCAGTGGTGGCGAAGGCAGAGGCAGCTGAGAGGAGACCCACATGCACACTGAGCCTCTCTGCATGGCGGACGGGGAAAGTGGCTCATTCACACAGGTCAGGGCATACATATTCATACCCTGGTCAGCCAATTAGGACGGGACCTGAAGGAGGCCGGCCGTGGAATTAGAGGTGGGCGTAGGAGGATCAGCCTTTTCTTAAAGCGCTAAGAAGACTGGACAGGGAGAGCGAAGCCGTGCAGCTCGCACTAAGGAGGAGGCGCAGTGTGGCAGTCGGCCGGATGAGCAGGCGAGCTCAGGGCACATCGGACTGCAGGCAAAGCTAAGACACGCTTGTCGCTAGCAGCAGCCGTTCTCCACCTCTGGATGTGTCTGACTACAACTCCCAGCACCCCCAACCAGCCAGCTGGCTGGGGGTGCTGGGAGTTGTAGTCCCACATATCTGGAGGGCACTAGGTTGGAGAAGGCTGTAGTAAGGAGTTAGTTAGCCCTATTGAAGCCAGTGGGAGTCACTTTCCAGTACAAACCCCTATCAGATCCCTCTGCAAGCCACTGAGTGCTCTTTCCTTCTGGATTAATACACTGACTAGGTTCAGACAACATGATAACCCATACTCAGGGTCGAGTATGGGTTGTCGTTGAACCATGGGTTATCGTCTGAACCCAGCTGAGATAAGAAACCATGGTGAACAACCCACAGTTCACAGCCCAATAACAACCATGGGTTCTCTTCGTGGGTTGGTTGTGGTTAAGAAGCCATGGCTTGTTAGTGCAGGTGGGTTCAGACAACACGATAACCACGTTTCAGCAACAACCCACACTCAACCCATACTCAACCCCTGAGTGTGGGTTATCATGTTGCCTGAACCCAGTCATTGCGGATAACCATCAGTCCCCCCCATGGTCTTTAGGCCATTGTCCCCATGATCCACTCTGGCTGTGTGCAGGCCTAGCTGTGGGGTTACAGAGTGGCAAGGGAAAGGCGCTGTGAGTGTAGCCAGTGGAAACTTCCTCCTTATTAGTACAGTACTACTTAATGGTAGTTCAGTACTAAATTTTGAAGTGCAAGCGCTCATCATTACAGCCCCAATGAGCATACCCCAAGGACAACCCAAAATGCAGGCAGCTGTGTTGATCCATTATAGATAGATACCCCCAAAGAAAATCAGTCCATAGCATACTAGCTAATTTATTAGGATCAGCTGAAAAAAGTGCCAGAGCTCTGGGACCCAGTGTTCCCACTCCACTACACCATGGCTTCTTTATATCAGAGGGGAAGGTGCCATTGCTCAATGGAAGAGCACCCATCTTGCATGCAAAAGGTCCTGGGTTTCATCCCTGGTATCTCCAGGTGAGACTGGGAAAGACTCCTGTGTAACCCCCTGGAGAGCCACTGCCAGTCAGTGTGTAGGCAACAATGAGCTAGATCAAGCGTGGGGAACCTATGACCCTCCAGATCTTGTTGGACTACTCTGTGAAGGATTGAGGCCTACCCAGGCTTGAGTTAGGTTGAAGCCTGAAGGCCCAAATATCTCCTTATGGGAGGGGCCATTTGTGACTTCAGGGGTACCACAAGGGCAAGGGCCACCCCCCTAACACTGCTACTTGTTGCTCGGTGCCCTTGGTGGGGGGGATTGTTTTTCCCTGTCTAGGGCCTGAAAATGTGCCTTGGAGGGGAGTCATGGGGCCAAGTGGGAGGTTCTGTGGGGGCTCCAATTAGTGTAGTGACGGGTAGAGGGAGATATGGCATTGGGGGGAGGACTAGCCAGGTAAGGGGAACATGGCCCAGACACTTAATGGCTGTGCCTTGTTCCGGTCCTCCTCACACCCACAGGTTTGGTGGTTGCCCTATCAGCCTGCCCTCGGGTCTCCGGATGCTGCTTCTAAATGCCAGATTGGTGCAAAATAAAACCTCCCTCATCCATGATTTAATAGTGGATGAGGTGGCCGATCTGGCATGCATTACCAAGACCTGGGTGGGAGAACAGGGAGGAGTTAGTCTCTCCCAGCTTTGCCCACCAGGGTACTTGGTGCAGCATCAGGGTAGACCTGAGGGCCGGGCAGGGGGGGTTGCCGTGGTCTATAGGAATTCTATCTCTCTCTCCAGGCTCCCTGTCCATCTGAGCACTGGTCTGGAGTGTTTGCACCTTGTGTTGGGCCAGTGGGACAGATTAGGGATTCTGCTGGTGTACCGCCCACCCCGCTGCTCAACAGACTCCCTGGCTGAGCTGACGGAGGTGGTCTCGCTGGCGATGCTGAGGTCCCCCAGGCTGTTGGTCCTGGGGGATGTTAACATCCATGCTGAGGGCACCTTGTCTGGTGTGGCTCAGGAATTCATGGACTCCATGACAACCATGGGACTGTCCCAACACGTCATCGGCCCAACACATGTAGCAGGGCACACTCGACCTGTTTTTTTCAGCCAAGCATGGAGATGGTGATCTGAAGGTGGGGGACTTTGAATCAGTCCCCTTGTCATGGTCAGATCACTACCTGCTGAGATTTAGGCTAATGGCAGCTTTCTCGCTCTGCAATGGTGGGGGACCTATTAAGATGGTCCGCCCCCGGAGGCTGATGGATCCGGATGGTTTCCAGAGGGCCCTTGGGGGGTTTCTGGCTGATATAGCTGGCGGTCCTGTCGAATCCCTGGTTGATCTCTGGAATAGATGACCCAGGCGGTTGACACGATCGCTCCTGAGTGCCCTCTCTGTAGGAGAACTCGTACGGCTCCATGGTATACCCCAGAGCTGAGAGTGATGAAGCAAAACAGGAGACGGCTTGAGTGCAGGTGGAAGAAAACTCCTAGTGTGGTGCATAGGTAGGGGAAATTATCAGCTGACGGATGATGGGGGTGTTGCTGGTGGATGATGGGATGCCACCAGCAACATCCCCCCCCCCCAAGCAGTAGCATCCCGTCATCAGCACCATCCAGCAGTAGCACCCTCATCATCCACCAGAAACACCCTCCATGTGGTAATAGCACCCCTCATCATCCATCAGCAGGATTTGCTGGTGGATGATGGGGGTGCTACTGCTGGGGGGAGGGTGTTGCTGGTGGATGATGAGGGTGCTTCTCAGGCCTGTCTTTAATGTGGGGCAAAAGGGGCAGCTGCAACAGCTGGAGGCACCCTGATTGGGAAACAGAGCACTTCCCCCTACCCTGGGGCTCTTTAGCTGTTGCACAACTACAACTCCCAGCATGCCCGGATAGCCAAAGGCCTACCTGCCTCCTCGCCTGCTTGTGCTCTCCGCGGCGAGCCGGCCGCGCTGGTCCCTCGACACGCTGGACCCCGCGCTATGTTTTTGGCGGGGGGGGAACTTTGGCGCGTGCAGGAGCCCTCCTCTCTTCTGCCGCTCACCCGCTCGTGTCCCTGCTGCCCAGGGGGGGTGCTGCCGCCGCGCCAAAGTTCCCCCGCCCCGCCAAAGTTCCCCTACCAAAATCATAGTGTGGGGGTCCAGCGCGCCGAAGCAGCTGGATGTGACGCGGCGGCGGCTTCAGCGGCTCCGGCATTGACTCCAGCGGCGGCGGCAGCTAGAGTGGCGCGGAGAACGCTCCGCGCCGCTCAGAAGAGCGAAATCGGGCTGCCCCCGCCAACAGAATCAGGCCATATGTGAGGCAGCGGCAAAGTTTTTTGCGGAGCAGGCAGCCTTGTCCTGCTCTCCTCTCTTCCGCTGCCTGCCTGCTCGAGTCCCTGCTTCGGGGGGGGGGGGTGCCGCTGCCACTGCCGCTGCCAAGTTTTTTTCCCTGCAGGAGCCCTCCTCCTGTCTTCCACTGGACCGGTTGGAGGCACGCAGAGGAAGGTAGGGGGGAAAATATTTGGTTTTTTCCCTCTAGTGGATTTGAATGGCCCTGGTACGTGCTTATAGCCAGGTATACCTAGAGGTAAAAGTTGTTGTTTTTTTGGTACCCTCTAGGTATACCTGTAAAAAATTTGTTAAAACTTGTAACTTAGAGGTAGTGAGGGTAGCAAAGAGACAACATCTCACTGCCTCTATCCAATCATCCCTTTGCCGCCCAGCGGAGCTCTTTAGGGTCATCCGGGGCCTGTTATACGCTGGCCCCAGGGACATCATCAACCCATCTGATGCCCGCTGCAATATATTCGCTAGGCACTTCCAGGAAAAAATATCTTGCATACGCAGAGACTTAGACTCCAATGTTATAGCAGTAGAATCAGGAGAGGTACCCAGAGCACAGCCTGGTCTAGTTATTTTGGATGAGTTTCAGTTGGTACAGCTCGAGGATGTTGACAAGGTGCTTGGACGGGTTCGTGCAACCATGTCTGTTCTGGATCCTTGCCCCTCTTGGCTTATAAAAACTAGCAGGGAGGGAACGGCCGGTTGGGCCAGAGAGGTTATCAATGCCTCCTTGCGAGAGGGAGTGGCCCCATGCCACCTGAAACAGGCGGTGGTGAGACCACTCCTGAAGAAACCCTCTCTGGACCCGGAAGATTTTAACAACTTTAGGCTGGTGGCGAATGTTCCTTTCCTGGGCAAGGTCCTTGAGCGGGTGGTGGCCAACCAGCTCCAGGTGCTCTTGGATGAGACTGATTATCTGGATCCATTTCAGTCGGGGTTCAGGCCTGGTTTTGGCACAGAAACAGCTTTGGTCGCCCTGTATGATGACCTATGTCGGGAGAGAGACAGGGGGAGTGCGACCCTGTTGATACTGCTGGATCTCTCAGTGGCTTTCGATACCATCGACCATGGTATCCTTCTGGAGCGGCTGTCTGAGTTGGGGGTGGGGGGCACTGCATTGCAGGAGTAGGTAGGTTCTGCTCCTACTTGGATGGCCAGCTCCAGAGGGTGGTGCTTGGGGAATGTTGCTCGGCCCCATGGACTCTCCAGTATGGGGCTCCTCAGGGGTCGGTCTTATTCCCCATGCTATTTAACATCTACATGAAACCACTGAGTGGGGTCATCCAGAGTTTTGGAGTGCATTGCAGTGGAAGACCGACAACCTGGTCTTCTGCAGCGGGTTCAATGCTAAGGGGGTAGCGGGTGCTGGGGCGGGCCTTCTCCGAGGTCCCCAGCGCCTTGCCTTAGCCCAGAACAAAGGGATAACTTATAGCCACAAAAGTATCTTTTAGAAAACAAGTTTATTTACAAAATTACCGTCACAAACTCAGACCCATGCCAGCAATACAGCTTATCAGTACAGTACAAAGTAGCAAGCAAAAGCCTCAAGGACAATGTGATTTCAGGGCTCTCAGCTAGTTAGTTCAGCTCGGGTCCCGGCAGAGGCCCGGTCAACCGCACGCTGCTAGCTGGGTTCCCGGCGGAGGCCCGGTCTACCCAAGCGGCTAGCTGGGTTCCCGGCGGAGGCCCGGTCTACCCAAGCGGCTAGCTGGGTTCCCAGCGGGCCCGGTCTACCCAAGCAGCTTGTGCGTGATTTCAGCTTGGTTTCCCGGGGGTCCGGTCAACCCAAGCGGCCAGTGATTTCAGCTTGGTTTCCCGGGGGTCCGGTCAACCCAAGCGGCCAGTGATTTCAGCTTGGTTTCCCGGGGTTGCTGATCCTTCGTTCCCTTACCCCAGGCATGGGCAAGATTGCTGATCAGGTCCAGAGAAAAGTTCCCTTGTGCAGGGTGTTTTATACCTTGGTGTTTCAGGTAGCCCCTCCCTCCGTGATCAGGTGGGTTGACACCCTCCCTGAGGGGCGGCCTTTTGGGTCAGGTGGGGTGACGCCTTCCCCCCCCGTGGGATGGGGTCCCTTTGAAGCCACTTGCTTAATGGTCCCATCTTATGGTGTTGAGTGGCCATTTCTTAGGGGTGCCGAAGCGTCTGCCCTGGAGAGGTATTCAAGTCTTATGTAGATGGGGCTGATATGCAAGGGCATTGACAAACAAACCTGGTGATGCTTCCTGCCTTCCCCCCTGGGGTGATTCTATGTAGATGTTGTTTGTCCCCTTTGGCATCTGTGGAGACTGGTTGTCTCCCCCCCCCCCCGGGTCTTCTTCCCCCCTCCTTGGTGAGTGTGTGTGTGTCAGGCAGGGGGCTTAGGTTGGCTTTCTCCACAATTGCCATCAGTACGCTGATGACACACAGCTCTATTTTTCCTTTTCATGTTCAGCAGGTGAGGCTGTGGATGTGCTGAACCGGTACCTGGCTGCGACAATGGACTGGATGAGGGCTAACAAACTGAGGCTCAATCCAGACAAGACTGAGATGCTGTTAGTGGGTGGTTCCTTTGACCGGATGGAGGGTGTTCAACCTGTTCTGGATGGGGTTGCACTCCCCTTGAAGGAGAAGGTTTGTAACTTGGTGGTGCTCCTGGAGCCATCTTTGTCACTTTAGGCTCAAGTGGCTTCAGTGGCAGGGAGTGCCTTCTACCAGCTTTGGCTGGTGGCCCAGCTATGCCCCTATCTGGACAGGGATAGTCCTGGTCTCAGTAATCTACTGCTCTGGTGATCTCTAAACTAGACTACTGCAATGCACTCTACGAGGGGCTGCCTTTGAAGACTGTTCGGAAGCTGCATCTTGTGCAAAATGCGGCAGCCAGGCTTATTGCGGGGACTGGAAGGTTTGCACTGGCTGCCAATTAGTGGTGGGGCCGAGCCTGGAGTCGGCTGGAGGCTTGCTGCGGGCTTGGCCCTCCGCGAGCGGCGTTGTCTGTGCCACTCACGCCGATCGAGCCGTCACCGGAGAAACCCCCCACCCCCCCCGCCGCTGCCACCAGGACCCCCCGCCGCCTACCTGGTCCTGTGCGCCGCCGCCGCCGCACCTCCGCCGGAGCCACTGCTCCGGTGTGCTGGACCCCTGCCCGCGCTCTGTTTTGGCGGGAGGAACAGCCCTGTTGCCCTGGTTTCCCCAGCCAAAACAGAGCACGGGGGTCCAGCGCGACGGAGCAGGGTCCCATCGCGTCACTTCCTCCGCGCCGGAAGTGATGCGACGGGACCCATCAGAAAAGGGAGGAAGGCTCTCCGCTCTGCGAAGAGCCCAGCTAAAGCCCGCGCGCGTGGCCGAGCAGCCCGTCGGACACGAGCAGGCCCAGTTCGGGCCTTGCTTCTGTCTGATGGGCTGCTCGGCTACATCCCTACGCTAATATGCTTCTGAGCCGAATTCAAGGTGCTGGTTCTGTGGAGAAAGCCCAACACAAGTCTGCACACACACAGTTTTCCCCTAAGGGAGGGGGCGAGGGAGGAGGGATGAAGTCACAGGAGAAGCAGCCAGACAGGTTGTCATCCCCAACAAAGAAGAGTCTCGGTGGAGATCCACAAAAACCCAGGAAGGACCATCAAACTATCAGGGCAGTCTCAAAGAGCTGTAAAGTACCAGTACGTCACCTTCTTCCCGGGCAGGAATAAGCCCACCTAAAACGAAGGGGCAGGCATAAGCCCCACCTGACCTGGAGGGCGGGGAGAGCGGGAACTCCGGGGTAGAAAACCCCTCTCCCTTCCGGTAAAGGGTCGTTGGGAACCAGGGTACATCGGGGCCAGCTTCGTCCGTCAAGCGGCAGCCCGAATAAGCCAGTCTCATCCCCGGATCGGCGGACCAGGAGCCAGGCTGAAACTGACTAGGCGTAGAGTCTCTGATCTGAGGTAACTGACTAGATTCACTCGCTAGCCTAAGAGCCTGTTCATTGAGAAACGCAGGGGTCAACTAAGGTTGTGTTGACGTTGTAGTATTCCTGGAAAGCTGCTAGTTCCGCTCTGTGTTTTGTGTAAACAAATAAAAGCCTTATTTGGTCATTTAAAGGACTTCGGTTTCCTCTTGTGCGCGAAAGCCTCGCAGGTGGTCGCCAGCGCTCGTACGGGCTGTAACTCAGTGCCGGTTAATCCGTTAAGCACCGAACTCACGCAAAGGATCCTGTTTGTGATCCTTCACAGGTTCTAACATATAAAGCCCTACACGGCTTAGGACCACAATACCTGACAGAACGTCTCGTCTCTCCCAACCGCAATCTACCCGGACACTACGCTCAACATCTGGGGCCCTCCTCCAACTGCCACCTCCAAGAGAGGCCCGATTGGTAGCCTTCTCAGTGGTAGCCCCCCAATTTTGGAATAAGCTCCCCACTGAGACCCGCCTGGCGCCAACCTTACTATTTTTCGGCGCCAGGTTAATTAAGACTTCCCTCTATGCCAAGGCATTCAATAGTTAAGAACTCAAAATAGCACGGGGGGGGGGGGATTGTCACCTGTAGACTTAGTTTTATTAACTTTTGGATTGTATTTTAAACTGTGCTTTTTAATCTTTTTTGTATGTTTTTATTGTTGTTTTTATGTACAAACTGTTGTGAACCGCCCAGAGAGCTTCGGCTGTGGGGCAGTATAGAAAATAAATAAATAAGTAAATAAATGTCCTGGTTTTAAATTTGAAAAAAATGGTCACCTTACCAGTAAGCCACTGTCCCAAGGGGGATGGGGGGGGGGTAGGTGTACATGTGCGAAGGCGGGCGCTTCGCACTTACGTCTCTTATCCAATGACCTGTCCCGTTACATTGGTGCAAAGGCGGGAGATGGTACTATTTATCCAATGAGCATGCTCAGTGGGCACCGCTACCACCCAATAGGATTTTGTCAGTAGAAACCCCATAGAGACAGGAATGTTTATGAGCCTTTCGCGCGGCAGTCATGACCAATGGGAATCCTCCTTAGGCGCCAGGGCGGGACCGTTCATCTCCAACCCAATCAGCCGCGCCACTACCTCAGGCGAAAGCCCAACCCTGTGCCTTATGACCGTGTCACGAGACCTCGAGGGCGGCCCACTGAAATCGCCTCACTGGATCCAGAGGCGGGCGCTCAACCCCTCTATCCAATCAGCTTCGCAGCTACCTCAGTACCTGCGGCCAATGGGCGTCGCCCGGGCGCAGGTCCTGCCCAATGGGCGGCATGCCGTTCGCCGGGGCTCCGAGGCGAAGCCAGCCGCTCACTCCTGCGCGGCGGCCGGCCGGGTCGGTGGCGGCGGCCACTTCTCCTTCCGCCGTCGCCATGAGCAGCCCACCTCGAGGCGCGGGAGCTGGCGGCGCCGGCCGGGCTGCCGGCCTGGAAGCGCGCCATCCTGGAGCGGAAGCGGGCCAAGCTGGCGGCCGGCGTGGAGCTCGGTCCGGACCCCCAGGTGCAGCCGCCAAAGGACGAGGCGGCGCCGCGCGAGCGACTGGTGGTGGCCGAGAGCCTGGGCCCCTTGCGGGAGAACCCCTTCATGCGGCTGGAGAGCGAGCGCAGGCGGCGGCGGCGGCGGCGCGCCCGCCGCCCCTTCCCGAGGCCGTCACCTCGCTCTCGTGCCCGCCGGAGCCGCCGGCCTTGGCACAGCTGCTCGAGCTCTACAGCGCCATGCCCGGCATCCGCACCATCCGCGCCGACAACATCCTCATCATCGAGTCCCGCGAGGCCGCCTCCAGAGCGCCGGCGCGGAAGGGGGCGCCCGTGACGTCACCGGCTCCGCCCTCCCCTCGGGGCAGGGACCCTTTCCGGGATCTCCTCTCCCGGTGCGGCTCTGCGGTCACCGAGGTCCGTGCAGCCGAAGTCGTGGTCTATGAGCCGGCCCCGCCCAAGCCGCAGCCACCGCCATCGCCGCTCAGCCCTGGGGCCGGCACCGGCGCCCAGCCTGAATCTGAGCCCGGCAGGGTCAGCCGGCTGCTGCAGAAGTTCGACCAGGGTCCCCGGGGGGGCCACGCGGCCAGAGGGAAGGGGCGGGGCGGGGAGGCCCCCCGCCTGGAGCCGGCTGTGCCAAACGCTTGCCTGGAAGAGGCGGCGGAGGCCTCCCCAACACCTTCGTCTGTCGCCTCCACCACCCTCTGCCCGGGTTCTCCGCACAGCCTCCAGCCCAGTGCCAGCCACTTTGTGCAGAAGATTGGCTCCAATTCTTTCACAGTGAACCCGCGGGGCCGCCGCCCCCCTTGCCCTGCTGTTTCTGGTCATGCTGCTGCTGGCCCTGCGCTCAGCAATGGGCCCGTGGGCCTGGAGGAGGAGGCAGCTTTGCCCAAGGGGCGAAGTCAGCACGTGGCGGCCGACATCCTCAAGCCAGTGCCATCGCCAAGCCCCGCTGCAGCTTCATCTCCGACCCAAGCCAGTGCGTGGAAGCCAAAGCCCGAGGGAACTGTCAAGACCCCACCGTCCAGTGCCAGTCCGGACAGCAGTGCCGCCACCAGCTTGCCCCATCTCACACCGCCGGCTCCTCCGCTCCAGCTGCTCCTTTGAGATCCACCCGGCCCCCAAGCCGGACGTGGCTGCCATCCCTGCCCATGATCTCCAAGCACAGGCCTTGGCCAGCCTGCGCCTCAACTCCCGCAACTCCTTCCTCTTTGTGCCCCGTCAGAGAGGGGAAGCCCCTGGCCCACCTGAACCTACAGAAACCCTCCCAACGTTGCCAGGAGGGGCCCTGCCAGCTGGCCCTGAGAAGCCGGCAGAGGCTGTGGTGCCTGTGACTTACATTGATGAGGACTTGGTGGAGCTGGAGTCTGACCACTTGCCTCCTTTGAAAGTCCTGAGTCCGAGGCTAGAGGGCTTTGATGTACCCCAAGAAAGTGACTTGGCCCTTGATATGGAGGACTCTGCTATGCCCACGTACAGGCCCCATGCTGCTGGCTTTGCCATCTTGTCTCAGAAAGGTGGCAACACCTTTACTATTGTGCCCAAAAGGAAGCCCCCCAGCACTGAACTGGAGACATTCAGCAAAGCTTGGCTGCAGGAGGAGGAGGAAGAAAGCCGAGCCAAAGCCAGGAGTGATGCACCCCACCACGATCTGGGTCAACTTCTCAAAAAGCGCTACCCCACTGTGAATGAGATTGAGGTGATCGGGGGCTACCTCTCCCTGGATAAGTCCTGCATGAGCAAATCGGGTTCCCGGCGCAAGAAGGTAACCAGCTGGCTTCTGTTCTGCCAGGCAGTAGTGGTGATCTGCCTTTTTTTTTTTTTTGATACAGCTTAAAGAACACGCCCTTCTCACCTGGCCCGGCCCTTGATCAAGACTGATAAATCCAAAAGAATGGCTGTATTCTCTGTAAATGATCTACTTCAAGTCCTCTCAATCTCTGTCCTTTTCAGAACATTTCACCCTGATGGATTAACCTGTGCAGAAGTGTTTGATGAACATAGTGTGCTACTTCTAGGTCCACTGGGCAACTTCTCAGCATGAATGTACCAAAGCATACTTAAAATGGGCTCAGAGTTAGCTGGCCTTTGTGAAATTACGGAACAAGTGTGTTCCAGCGCCTCCTCTCCTTGTAGGACATATGAGCAAGCTTTCTCCAGCCCACACTGGTCCCCTCTAGCTAACAGGAGATGGTGAAAGTTCAGTATAGCTAACCTGGTTGATCTTGGGAGTGTCCTGCAGCAGAAGGGGTCTTCCTTGTCTCGGGACACTTCCTAAACTTCAGCCCTGTGCTATAACATCCACCCAGCTTGCGACCTTCCGGTGTTTGGACCTGGCTTAAATCGGTGTGTGTACAATCAGAGTTTGTGATTGTGGAGTTAGTGCTGCCTTCTTTAGAGGTTTGCTCTAAAAAGCAAACTTTTTCGATATGGCAGCTGTGAGTATTTGCCTGGCCAGAAAGTGAGGCATAGTGGGAATCAGTGGAAGTCTGTGTTTATGTTGTGGAATTTGAACTTCGTAGGTGTTGTCTGAATCAAGAGAACTTCCTCTTGTGTTAACCATATGAGTCCCAATGTGCACCTTTCAGGAATTGCTGGCATAGTCGGTGAGCTGTGCTGAGCCACAGGTTTTCTCCTGATGTGCATTAATCCTGCAGCGTTGCTGCTTGGTACCCATCAAGCTGACAGGAATCTGTGGACTTCAGCAAGCTCTAGTTTACCACCTGCAATTATTACATACTCGCACTGGGGCATGTGCTTTCACTCCTAACTGTTAATTATGACACTGCAGAGTTCATTCTTTGTGTTGTCTTTTGTGGGGCACTAGGAACTCTCCACCAAATTCAGAATTCCCAAGATGGTAAGACGTGCAGATGTTCAGGCTGTCTGTAGAAGGCCTATGATCCTAGGAGTGAGGTTTGCCTCATTTGCTGTCGGGCTGCTGCTGCTAAGTTGTTTTAAGAGACTTCCTCGGAGCCTGCCAAGCCTCTGCAGGGGTTAACCTCACTCCTTGTGGCAACAGGCATGAGGTGGCATAACTTTGACAGCATGCCAGAAATGCAGTGGGGGGAGGCTAACAATGGGGCACAGTCATTTTCACATAAGGAGCCATTGCTGAATTGGATGGGGTTTGGATATGTTTTGGTCCAAGATGATGCTGGACTACTGATCATTGTGGGGGTTGTGAGCTACTACGCCATCTGGGTTTTTTTAATTTGGCGCAAGTCACCAGTGAATCTGCCCTGATCCCAAGCAAGGAAGAAAGGATTGGTTTCCATTGAACTGTGCAAAGAATTGCTTGAAGAACTGCCAACAGTTGGTGGATCATGTTTAAAAATGTAGCCTAAGTAGTAATCAGGCTGACAAGCTGTATCTCTTTGAGCCCAAGAACACACAAATTCTATCCTAGAACAGTCTTGAATCAAAGAACTGTTAAAATCTACAAGATAGAACAAAAACAGACTGCATGCTCTTTGCCAAGATCTTTTTCCTGGAAGAAAAGGATAAGGGGGGGCACCTGACAAAGGCATACAGATCCAGGCTATGACCTCTTAGGAGAAGAGGCTCCAACAATTGGAAGTGACATTGATTGGAAGGATAGAGGTCTTTAGACTTCTGCCTGGTGCAGTTATAACCCATGAGAACACCCTGTTATGATCTCTTATGTACTAGTCTAGAACGCTTGAATCTTTGATTGGGATTTCTGGGAGGAGGGGAGAGAACATGATTTCCCCCTCATCCTAGTGTTTGGCTTTCAGATTTGAGCATGAGCAACTGTGAGTAGATTTCAGATTGTGTTCTTCGTCTTCCCACGCAGGACCAGTAAGGGAATGACATTCAAGCTGAGAAGTTGACCTAGATGCAGTCTGATAGCTTTATTGTTCTTATCCAGTAAGGAGCTACAGTGCCAAGCAGTAGGTGCTTTGCTGTAACATTAAGGTGTGTTTGCTTTTTAAAAAAAAATTCCACTCATGCTGAACCTAGTAGAACATGTTTTCTCCAAATCCACTCTTGCTGAATGAGTCTGTAATGCTGTACCTGACTGCAGAGTCGTGTAGCAGAAATAATGATGGAAAAGTGAGAATATCAAGTGATCACAGGTTATACAATGCTGTACTTTGGTCTAGAGGAGGAGGAATATGAATTAACTCTTGTTCCTTATGGCTAAAATTTTCTTTGAAACATTGGCATTCCTGTGCTCGGCTGGCAACACCCATTTTTTGTGCTGAGACTTGCTTTCCTAGTATGAGTGCCTTGAGGACTGGTCTCTTGGTCCAGCGGATTGCAAGGGTATAACTAACTGCTTCTATGATGCACAGTTCCCATTCTCTTGCTGCTGAAAGGCTTCCCTCTTGTCCTGGCTGGTGTTGCTATTTATATCTCATGCTGTGAAAAGGAGGAGGGAAACCTAGGACTGAATAGCCATTGTGCTGCTGCGATGTTCAGGTTGCACCAAAGCTGTGGACTCCTGGCTCTTGGCCTGAGAGTTCAGGTGGCTGTGAATAAGGAAAAGGCAAAAACGATGGACTGATCCATCTCTGGCTCACTCCTGCTAGAATAGGGGAGGGGAACATCTTTCAGCTCGGCAGAGGGGAAAAGGTGTGGGGCATTTTAAAAAAATACAGAAATACCAGTACGTATATTGTAGCTGAAAGTTTTACTGCCAGTAACTAAGCCTTAGGAGAGGCACTTCAGCCTTTCGAGAGGGGGGAAAACAGCACAAAGTCCAGGAAGCCACCAAATGATCGGTGGTTGGGGGAAAGGGGGTGGGGCCAGGGAAAGGAGGCATGGCCCTCTGGGGAATCCCAGAGTGCTGTGGATTGGGACCCTAGTCCTGAGGTTCCCCACCCCTGTGGTAGAAGAAGAGCTGCTGTGGAATATCTGCCCTTCTCTGTCCTTGAATGTTTCTTGCATAGAACTCTCAAGTAAAGGATTACTTCTGTCCCAGTAGGAGCGAAATACTTCCAGACGTTAATTATCTATTTCTCTCCAAGTACTTTTGTTGGCAAAATGGGTATTGTCAGGGAAATACAGGCTGCCACATTTCTGAAGAGGATCAGCTTGGGAAAAGTTTGGAATGGTACAGACAAGAGCTTGGTTTCAGTGGAGCCTGGAAGCAGACGATGACCTGGTTCGGACATCACGGCAGGGAATAGGAGTGAGTGTGCTGGCTCCTGGCTGGCCACCCGTTCCTGCTGGGCACAACAACCCAGGGATGCTCCTGGGTTTGTTCCAGTTCTGGGCACCACACTTTAAGAAGGATGTAGACAGGAGAGGTTTCAGAGGAGGGCAACAAAGATGATAAAGGGACTGGAAACAAGGCCTTATGAGGAGAGACTGAAAGAACTGGGCATGTTTAGCCTTCAGAAGAGGAGACTGAGGGGAGATATGATTGCACTCTTCCAGTACTTGAAGGGTTGTCACACAGAGGAGGGCCAGGATCTCTTCTCGATCATCCCAGTTTGCAGGACACGGAATAATGGGCTCAAGTTAAAGGAACCCAGATTCCACCTGAACATCAGGAAAAATTTCCTGACTGTCAGAGCAATAAGGCAATGGAACCAACTACCTAGGGAGGTGGTGGGCTCTCCCACTCTGGAGGCATTCAAGGTGCAGCTGGATGGCCGTCTGTCAGGGATGCTTTGACTTGGATTCCTGCATTGAGCAGGGGGTTGGACTTGATGGCCTTGTAGGCCCCTTCCAACTCTACTTTTCTATGGTTCCTGGGCTACAAGTCTGGGTTGTTCCTCCCCCCCAACAACCCACAATTTTGCATTTGGATATCCCGCTAAGCAACCCAAGAACAGAGCTCAGCAGGAGTGGCCGGGCGGGTTGTGAGCCAGCATGTTTGCTCATTCACATCTACCCAGGGTTTATACTAAACCGTGGGAAGCAGTGATGTACAAACCGGGTCAAGGTGACTTACATTCTTTTAAATAGCTTTAATCTGCTTCCATGATTGATTGTTTTGGTGTGAAGAGTTCTGATCAGGCACAGAAAATGTAACCAGTAGTGTGTGTACATGCACTGCACAGATGAAAAGCAAGTACCATAGTGCAAATTAACACAAAGCTTTCTTTTTATGCATGCAAATGACGTAGCAGTCTTTGATTCAGACACATGGTTCTGCTGACATGCATCTGACAGGTTGTGTGAGCTATTATGTATTGCTTGATTATTATTTTTTAAGTATGCTGCCAGGAGCAGCTCCATATCTCACCAAGCTGATTAATAAGGAAACAGAGTTTGCTTCTTTTCCCATTCAGCCAGTTATGATCAGAGGCAGGATCCAAAGTCTTCTCCCTACACACCTTTCCTGAGCAGTCTGAAATTCCCCTGGCCCGGTAAATGGCAGGTGGTATTTTGTGCTTCAGCGTATTGATTACAGAGAGCTGCTTCCTGTATGGACTCTCCTGTAAGAGGAGATTCTGGCTCTTTGGTATAGGGCTCGAGAGTGTGGGGGTAATGCTACAGGTATCCCTCCCCACTGGCAGAGAGCTACATGGCTAACGTTCCAGAACCTGGACTGGGAAAACACTGGTGTCACACTTTGGGTTTCCATAGATGTTCTGCTGTGGCACCAGAATGGTAAATAGGTGGAGTCCTGGGGGCAGTGACAAGAATGCAGGGAACTCTGGCTTCTGCTCTTTTTATTATGAAATAAGTTTTCATTAATATTCCAGGTGCACTTTGCCCGTGTGTTGTTTTTATTGGCTATAAGCTGACCCTGTAGTTGGGGTTTGAGCGCTGTGTCGCGGAGCATAGCATTTTCAGAGCTATGGCTACAAAACCTGTTATGCAGCCTGAAGCGGAGTGCAACTGTAGTAATGTGTTCTTCATTGTTACGCAGGGCCTGCTAATGCCCAGGCATGCTGCTTGGCTTGTCAAGCGATTCCTGGGGTAATCCAAACTAAAGCAGCTGGCTGAATTAAGCATGAAGCAGAAATTAGTGCAGGCCTTGAGAGTGGAATTTCAGTCAGCCGCTCCAGCTGCAGAGATGGTGACCCCCTCACATCCTGGCTGCTACTATTGAATGTCTCTTGAGTGAGAGAAGCCATCTCCCTGAGTAGGTCAGCTGCTTAGGCAGGTCTGTGGCATTTTCAAAGCAACCCAGCAGAGAGAAGCATGCGGGGCTCTTCAGATCACAATATGAGGCTAGAGAGGGCTGTAGGAAGAGTGAAGGTCAGTATTCACAGCATCGTGAAGGAGATGAGCAATTCTTGGAGGGCCTGAAGGAGACTGGCAAACCCCAGGGGCAAATTCAGCAAAGCCCTGAACTGAGGCAGGCTATGGCACCCACAGAGCATCACTGGTAGTAGAAACCTCTGGATTTAATGGGAGGTTTAGAAAATAAGTGATGCATCTTTACTGCCGCTTGCAACAAGCCAGCGGTGCAGTAGCAGCAATCCTGATCACTGGATGTCTATTCCAGCTTGGTTGTCTTGTGGCCTGGATCTCAGAGGCTGCTACAATGGTGGCAACATACATTCAGGAGGACATAGAAATTCTCAGTGCTCACTAATTGCCATTGCTGTGGCAGGCTGCAAGCACTGCTGAACCCCTAGGGTAGCGCCTGTGAGAAGAGCACTGGGCTTCGATGAACGCTTGGGTGGAAGTTCTGTCTTATCAGGGACTGAAACTGTTTACAGATTTAAAGCCTGAAATTGAACAAGTGTGAGGAATGTAGCTTTAGTAGCTGGTGCTAGACCTGTTAGCACTTGATTTGGAGAAACTTGCTCTTGCTAATTAGAAGATGAAAGACTCAGCAGCCCTTTCTTTCCTCCCTAACCCAATATGTCCATAATCATCTGAGATCTAGATAAGACAGAAAGGGAAGAAATGTGTGTGAAAGTGAAGCTAAATAGGGAGGAGCCCATACTCCTGCTCTGGGCTGCCCAGTGCTTGCTAGCAAGATAGCTCTTGAGGTTGAAAGTTCTTGTCCCACACCCTGATGGAGCCAGAGTGCATGGGAAGCCATCTTGCTTTTGTGGCTTGATATGAGCACCTCTGCATAGTACAGTGTGTGTGAACTGTTGTGGTGTACTAGCTAGACTAGGCTTGGAGGGGAAAGGTGGTACAGGGCCTTTTGTATGGCAGCACCCAAGTTATGGAACTCCCTCCCTAAGGTGATCAGACTGGCCTCATCTTTATCTAGCTTTAGGGAAGGAGTGTAACTGCTTTAGTTTAGGCTGGCTTTTGAGGGTTTTTAATTGTTTTACTCCACACTGGGTGTTTTGAAGATGGTGTTTTGAAGATGATTTACTCCATTTTTAATCTGATTATTTTGATATGAGATTGTTTTTAAAGTTATATGTCTCTTTGGGAGCTCCTTTGGACAGAAAGGTGATTCACAAATACTTTAATAAGTAAATATACAGCTCTTACTTGAGCTGCAGCATTATGCCAGTTTTGAAATTCTGCAGATCTTTATCTGTGTGCATTGGCAAAAGATTCGTGACAGAGATTATTCGAGTTGCCAGTCACCCATTTTGTGTGTCTCGCCATCCCTGTATAAGGTCTGGACAGCAGAGGTGCCTCAAAGGCATTTGTGGTCCTCGTTCCCTATCTGCTCTGGATAGCTCCAAAACCATTCCGAAATGTGGTAAGTCTCTCTATTTGTGCTACTGAGGGAAAAGGTAGAGTTGTAGCACTGGTCTTATTAAAATGTATAATTGGATTGTTTTTTCTTTTAATGGGTGATCTTCAGGAGAAGTGAGCTAGTAGAAATTTAGCTCTATCAAAGTTCAGGTAGAGTTGCAAAGCACCTTCTCATTGCTGCTCTTGCGTGTTCCAGATGAAGATTTCTTTCAACGAGACCAGCCTGCAGACAATGTTTGAATACCCATCCGAGAGCTCCTTGGTGGAGGAGGAGGAAGAGGAGGAGGAGGAGGAGGAAGAGGAGGAGTATGCCACAGAAGTGGATGAGACACCTGCCCTGTTCATTCCCCGCCCAAGCACTACCATGTACTCAAATGCAACCAACGCAGGTAAGCCATGTAGTGTTATCAGGCCACAGTGAGTGGATAATCTGGTATTCCATCTTTGCTCACAGCTCATTCTCCTGCTCTGTGGTTGGCTGAAGCAATTGGCACACCACCAGTTCGCTACACATGATCCTTGGGGTTGAGTGGGGAGGCAATGTGGCTGCTACTTTTTCAGTTCAGGAAATGGGATTTACATGCCTATAGGAGCAAGGCCTAGAAATAGGATGGGAAAGATATTTGGTCTTCCTTTTGTCCTTAATAGCACTACCTACTGCTGTCCAGTAATGTGCACAACTGAGGTGTTTAGATCAGTAGTAGTGGAAAGGTGGACTTGATCCCTTCTGATGCTTGTTAGCACAGGGTTTATTTATTTATTTATTTATTATATTTATGAATCACCCATCTGGCCAGACATCCGGCCACTCTGAGCGATGTATAGTCCAATAAAACACAAGGGGGACACACACACACACACAGTATAAAACACAATTAAAAACAGTACAAAACTTTAAAATCCTAAAGCCGCGTTTTTAATGCCCGGCGGAAGCTAATCAAGGAAGGGGCATGGCGGAGGTCACTGGGGAGAGAGTTCCATAAATTGGGGGCTGCCACAGAAAAGGCCCTTCTCCTAGTCCCCACCAGCCTGGTTTCTCTGGCTGATGGGACAGGGAGAACGCCATCTGTGGCAGATCTTGCTTGAGCAGCCTACTTGATGTTGCTGGAGGCGCTCCTTGTGACTATGAGGATGCGTCCAGAGGACAGAAGCTAGGTTCAGCTTTAATTCTGACTGTTTATGGTTCTGTGAATACACTTGTAGTTATTTTCAATAGTTGCAGAATGGCCCTGACCCCAGGCCCAGAGTTTCTGCTCATGATATTGGCTATACAATAATGTTTGCGTGGAACATAGGGAGTCTAGGTCCTCTACTTTGCAGTGCTCTCCACTCTGGGTTGTTGGTTGACTGTAGGGATGATGAGGTGAAGTACTTGCCATATTAGGTGATTGGATTCCTCAAGCTGTATCTCTTCTAATCCCCAGAGAGCAAGGTCATAGGAGGAGCCCCTCTGATAGCCCCCCCCCCATCTCTCACTTCTGTTTACAGCTTCTAGTGATCCCTGTTCAAACTTGAGATTTTCATACTCTCCTAGTAGGTTTATCAAGTTACACCCCAAAGCACTCCGTAGAATTCAACAAATGGCAGGAGCAGCAATATGAGGAGATGCCTCCAAGCACAGGAGCCTTTCCACAGGATGCTGACCTGCTGGGCAACCAGGTCATGGTAAGACTTGTGGGTGGGTGGGCGTGCACTGCTTCTCTCTTCTCTCACTTTGTCTTTACCTGAGAGTGGGGCATAAGCCCACTTGCAACGTTTAAATGTGTGGTAAGATGATCCTCGCGTTGCCTCTTTAAAGCAGCAAAGATTAGAGGCAACACTTACGTTTCTGAGCTTGCCAATGGCCAGGAAGAAGATGGAGATCTATAGATATTCTTTTGGGGAACAGTTTCTGTTCACTTCTGGATGGCCACACTTCACTGGTACTGAGACTTGACGCTGTGCTTGTACTTCCCACCCCCACCCCGTCCTTCCCTGTATCCCTCTTCTCTGGAAGGAGAACAGTGTGGCTTTTACCCCTTTTGTCTCCATTTCCTCTCAGCTCACCCCAGCAGACAAGAGCAGCCTCTCTGACTTCAGTAGTGAACCTGCTCTCTACTTCTAACTTCTCGTCCTGAGTTGGTGCTGAACAGAGACCACTACAATGTTCCTGGTGTCCTTCTCTACGGGTGTCTGCAGAAGCACTTTGTGGGAGACTGAGGCAGGCATTTGAAGCCAAGCCTCTCTTCCCTTATCAGGTACTGAGACGCCAATGAGGGGGTCTCGTATTTACACTGAATTCTGGAGCATCCCTTGTTTTGAGGCAGCTTGCTTTTTCTACCTGTGGCCTTAATGATTCTTTCTCAAGACCTGGCTCAGAATGCAAATCCCCTTGTCTAGAGAGTGACTCACAAGGAGACTAGATTCTGAATGGGCTGCCAAAAGCTTTACTGCTGCTGCTGGTCTTCTCACTTGGCTGTGCTGCTTCCATTGGCCAGGCATGCTTGAACTGGCTCGGCAATTAGTTTGGTGCCGAGTCCCTGCAAACAAGCTGCAATTTGACAGCGGTGACCTAATGGAAAACTTGGTCTTAGAATTCACCTTGGGGAACTAATGCTCCGAAAGACCTTACGGGACTTGTATTTGGATTCTTTCACTCTGCATGAATGATGAATGGCGTTGCCTGTTCTGGTGAGCTGATGAAAACGGTGGAAAGAGACAGAAGGAATTTATCTTTGTTGCTTTAAAGAAATCAAACCTGGGAAGAGTTCCCAGCACCCCAGGGCTGACCATGGATGGGTGCTCTTTATTCAGATCTTGTATCACTGTGACTCGGGGTAGCTTTAAAGGATGCTTGGCCATGCAGCAATTACTTGCATGTGCCTTGTGGCAACTTGAACCATGGGAAGAGCCAGATATGGGTGACCTTCAGTTATGTGTTGAGCTGAGCGTTGCTGCACACACATCCTTCGCCAGATTTGTACAGTTCTTCACTGTGTGTGGCTGAAGCTCCAGCTGGCCAGCTCTCCACATAAACTTGCCATGCTGTGGCTCCTGAGTAAGTACTAAGTACAACTTCTGTGGCTGGGAAGCAAAATGGCTGCAGTAGTTTTCTTCCTAAGTCAGGGCTTCTAGAGCCAAGATTTCCCAGCCTGTAGGACAGCTGTTGAGTCAGCCCAGCTCCTGGTAGGGTGCAGGGAACCTCATGACTCTTGGGTCCTTCCTCTCCAAGTTCCAGTAATGACCTCTTGCTACCATATTCTCCAGAAATAGCTGACTTGGTTGCCTGAAAGAAGATTATGCTACTCCTGGTTTGCTGTTGCAATAACTGTTCTACTGGCCAGCTAAGACATTTCTTACATTCAGGTTATGGAAGCAAGTACTGTAGCCTTAGCACCCACATGGCACTCCCTGCAACAGAATATCGCTTTGGGGGCAGAGATAGGGTCGATGTTCATGCTTGTGTATGTTAGTTACTCATCTTCATGTTCAGCCTATTCCTAAAGGACCAAGACCACTCTGAAACCTACTGATGTATCCTTGTTTGTTTGCTTTCGTATGTCAAATCAAAGTGAGTTAATGTACTGTGGTGAATCATAAAATGTTCTGTATTTTGCACTTGGCAACCATTTATCAATGGAGGGAGTAGGGATTCCAGATCACATCCGCAGCTGGCCATTGTTGCTGGGTCTGGCTGGAGGGGCCAAACTGCTATACTTGTCACTCCCCCTTCCCTCTTGAATGGTATCACTTTGTGCTTCCAAAGCTAATTAAACTACACAAGTGATTTCTTTGCTACTGTCTGCCGGTAGATTTTCTTGACCATCCTATGCAACAGAAGCATCACCTTAGCAGGTCAACAGGATTCAGGATGCCTACTGGCTTGCAGCCCTTTCTGCATGAACCTAGGAGTGAAATACAGTGGGGGTTGGGGTTGGCCCCTGCTGTTAATTTCCTTTGCAATAGCGGACTTGGATACTGCTGGTGACAAGCTGAGCTATTTATGTCCCCTTTATAAGGCTGTGCTGTTTCAAATGCTAAAATCCTAGGTTTCCTTTGAACTGGGAAAAGTGCACTGACTTCTGCTTATATAACTGGGGATTGAAGGCGAGAGCAGCACCCAGGAGCCTCCAGAAGAAATCAGCCTGGCAGCTAATCCACCCCCACTGCTGCCTGGTCATTGGTAATTCCACTGGAGTCCCACATTTCCCAACAGGTTTGGAAACTAGTATGTATTTGGCAGACATTTCTCTATAGAAAAGTGGGGGAGGATTGTCATAATACGCACTTGTCAGTGTTGTCATAAAGCCTAATTGCAGGGCTGTATGGCATACATGAAGTCAGTCTTACTCAAGAGTGTCCTGCTCTACAGTTATCCCACTCTTTTCTATGCCTATAGCAAGAGTAACTGTACTCCTAGTTGACAGATATGGAAATGAAACAGAGGTGTTTGCTTAAAGCCCCTGAGTTTATGGCCAAGTTTGGATTTCACGCTGGGTTCCCATTGCTGCCCAATGGAGCACACTAGCTCTGGTTCACCCACCAGCTCACAATCCTTGACCCTAAATCTCCCATTAGAAGCCCTTTGTAAACTCCAGCTTTCTCACAGAGAAATCTGTTTACCATCCTCTCTACATAGCTGCCTGCCTGCTGCAGGTGAGGATGTCTCCTAACACGGCCTCCTCCTCCCTCAGCTTATAACACCTGTACCTTAAACAGCCAAGCAGGTCCAATTCTCTCCTCCCTGGTACTACAGCAACCTCTTCCCATCTGTCTGTAGCATCCTAGGGAGCCTTTTGGCTGATGTGGAAATACATTAAATAAATAAATGGCTTGGCCACTTACGTAATGTGCTAGAGGCTATACCAAAACACAGGCAGGAATTCCATTTCCTAGTGATGGGGGAGAATGATAGCTAGCTGGAGCAGGGGAAGCTCTGTCTCTTCAGCTCCTGCCTGCCTTACAGGTATTAAAAGTACAGGAGATCTGACTGCAGTACTGTCTGTGTCAGGCTAATCTGCTTTTGCTTTCTAGCTCACATCATGCATATGGCTCGAATCTTCTCATCCAAAGATGTGCTCTTTGTGCCTGAAGAGCAGAAATCTTTTCTAGTATGTGACTGGGAGTGCTCGCTGAATAATTGCCCCATAAGCGTGTCATTTCAATGGAATCTAGCAAAAAATGTTCTGTTCAATATAGCAAAGAAAATGAAACACTTTTATTATACATTGTTCTACCTATAAACAAAACAGCATCCACACAGCCCCCAGATGAGTGTGGAGTTACTCCTCAAAGACCAATAGCAGGGTAACTCAAGCCAAAATATTCAGCTATCTTTAGTTGTGGGGTTTTTTGACTCTGTGGCTTTGGCGAGATTTCCTGCTTCCTTCCTCAGGACGTTGAGCAGTGTCTGAGAGCTTTCCAAGATCTGGGAATTAGGGGGAAAATGAATATAAATATTTGGATATTTCCATATTTGTGTACATATCACTTTGGAACATGAACTTGGTCTTGAGCTTTTGTTCTTTGTTTCTTGTGTGTGTGTTGTGAAAAGTGCCTGTGGAGGGAGCCACTTGAATCAGGGCTTAACCCTTCCTCTTCCCACACATTTCTCATGTTGCTTCTTCCCAGAGTGGTATATATGTGGGGGGTTTAGAGAAAAAAGCAGCCAAACAGAATTTGATACACCTGCTTGTGTAATTTAGTTAGGCCCCAGGTTTCAGCAGTAACTTTTGTTTCTGTATTTATATCGCCATCCCATAACAAGTTCTCTGAACAGCTCATAAATATTCCCTACCCCAGCTGCATTTAGGCTCAACAACCAGCCAGTCCTTTGCAAAACGAAAATAATGTCCAAAGTATGTTAAAAACTTTGAAAGGAACACAGGAATCTGCCTTGTATCAGTTCAGACTTATTTGTCCACCTAGACCAGTATTGTATAAGAGAAGCCATGTCTTAAGACTGGAATCCTATAATCTGCATTGGAGAGAGATTTATGGGCTCTGGAGGGTAGAATAAGGATCTCTAGAAGCTAGGAGGAGTGTCTGGGTTGGTTATGAAAGACTATGAGCAAAGGATGAAGATGACTAGGTAGGAAAGTGTGTTTCTCCTAGAATCTCAAGCAAGATGCAGTCCCTCCATGCATAGAGAAATATGCATAGCAATATGGGAGCAAATGATTTGGGTTAAAAGAAGAAATTGCTCCTAGGAGCATGCAATTTCCTTTGCATAGAATAAGCGAGACTAATATGAGCTCTGGGAAGTTCTTATCTGTCTAGCCTTCTCTGCAGGCGCTTTGTTTTCATCACCTGCAAAGATGGAGACACCACACACAACTTGAGAGTGGGTTAGTTCAAGTGGCAATGGCTGTTTACCTAAAGAGGATATCTTTGTGGCAACATTTTCCTGCCCCCCTTCAAGGACATTGCCTTAAATCCTAAACTGCCCTTTATTATTTATTTATTTTTTAAAAAGCTCTTTAATTTTGCGAAGGTCATGAAATATTTTGGTTGTGCTGATTTGAACACACATTTTTAAAACCAGAGCCCAGCATGACCACCTTGGCACATGGCAAGTATCTTGCTTGTCACCCACCCCAGCTTCCGTAAAGAAAAACAAAGCAAGCCACAGAAGCTCCCGCAAGCAGTACCTTCGAGTAAGCAGCCTCTGTCTCCTGGATGGTTTTATCAAACTCATTCCTGGAGGCCATCTTGCGGGCAAGGTTCTCATTAATGCGGGCCAACCTCTCTGTCAGGATGCGGATGTCATTCTGCAGTTTGGTCTTCTCCTCTTCCTCCAGCTGGATCTGCTTGTTCAACTCATCCCTCTTGCCACAGAGGTCTTCGATACCTAAGGAAGCAGGAGAGCAGAGTCAGTGTTGCCCAGGGGGCTTTGTACAGATGCACCATGACTCCCCCCCCACACACACACACACCAGTCACATCTCCAGACATGGCTTGCAGCATTGCTGCCATCGCCTTTTGCTGTGGGCACCCCAGCCAGGGGTCTGTTTCATTCCTCTAGGAGCTCTAGGATAGCGACATGTCCAGGGGGTCATCACCTGCTTTTTGCAACAAGACCTTGCTGTGATGGTTGGTGTTGCAACCTCCATGTCTCTTCACTGCTATGGGCACCGTGTGTGTAAGCTGGCCTCTGAACGCCACCGCCACACCCCATGTCATCCTTCCTGTGCGTGTCTTAACTGTGCCCTTTCAGCGAGTATCCGAACTTTTGGGCAGCCCCCTCTGTCCGCCCCACACAACGTGCATACATTGTCCATGGCGCTTTACAAACTCCCCACCAACACCTTTAGGTCTAGGCAACCTGATGCCCTCCAGATGTTTTGGACTACAACTGCTTTCAGCTCCATTGGCCGGGGATAATGGGAGTTGCGTTCCAAGCCATCTGGAGGCCACCAGGTCACCCCTCCGCTCCGGAGAGCTCTACAGCCCGTCTCCTCTGTCGACGCCACAGCACCGCCCAGATGCCTCCTGCCGCCCCCGCCTCTGGATGCGCTCTTCCGCCCCCCGCCCGCACCCCCGGTCCCTCTTCTGGCGCCCCTCAGAGCCCTTCCCGCCCGCTCAGCCTGCCCGGGTAGGCCCCGTCGCCATGGCGACGCGCGGCCTTCTCCGCCCGCTCACATTTGACCAGCTCGTTGTTGTAGCTTTGCAGGGCCGCCCCTGACTGGGTCATCGCCGGGCCTGGCGGCGGCAGCGGTAACAACACCCTCCTCGGCCCCGGCCCGCTTCCTCCCTCTCTCTGCCTCTCTCCCGGCCTGTCTTTTCCGCCGCTCCTCCCTCGCCGCCTCCCCGCTCGCCGGCTCCTCCTCCCGCGCCAACGGCCGCCTCCGGTTCCGCGCGCCCGGCCCGGCCCGGCCCAGCCATGGAGCTCTCGGCCGCCTGGCACACGCTCAGCACCGGTCTGGTGCCGCCCGCCGCCCTCGGCCTGGTACGCGGGAGGGAGGGCGAAGCGGGGAGGGGCCCCAAGTTATGCCCCCTTCTCTGCGTGGGGCAATGGGGGGGGGTTGGGGCGTGGAATAAGAGGGTCCCCCCCGGGAAGGAGGCAAGGGGGCTAGGAACAAAAGAGTGGGGTGGCGGTGCGTGTGGGGGGGGGGGGGAGAAGCAAATGGCATAGAGCTTATGAGGGGGGTGTAAAAGGCAGGTGCAAATTGGGAGAGGTGCGGAAATGACATGCAGGGGCCAAACCGGGCGGGGGGTCGCAGTGTTGCTAGGCACAGTTTGTGTGTTGGGGGGGGCCTTCAGTTTATTTATTTTTCTTTATTACATTGGTATATAAGATTTTAGGAGTGTGGAGTAAAAGCAGGTCCCCTGGGTGCAAATTGGGACATGTCCCTTGGCGGGGGGGGGGGCGTCATGCCGGAGGGGGCCCCGGTGGCAAATGGGTGGGGTTTGGGACACTGCACGGGAGAGTGAAGTTACACAGAGGGCCTGGGGTGAGGTAAAAGCGGGACCGGATTCAGAAGGGATTGGGGGGTTGTATGTACTTTTTCCTCAGGTCCCAGTTCTGGGCGGTGGGGGGCGGAATTGGTGGGTTGTTGGATACAAATGGTTGGAGAAGTGGAGTGAACAGTGGGGTGGGGCGGTATCCTCGATCAGGAAGTGGGTGCAGCCGCCGCAGCAAAGGGTGCTTCCTGGTGCAAGGTGTGTGAGGGATGCAGTCGTCAGCACAGGGGATACAAGCAGTTCCCACCCCCAAGTACAAATTATGTGGAGGGGTGTCCTGGGGACAGGGTAAAAGTGGGGTGCCTGGTGGCACAGCAGGCACAGAGTATGTGTGTGGGGGGGGGCAAAAGTGTGTGTGAGGACCCGCAAGCACAAGTGAGGGGGGAATCCAGGACAGGAAAAGTGTTTGAAGGCAATGGATGTGAGCTAGTGGGATGTCTGCTGGGACAGGACAGGGTACCGCCAGGTTGAGAGGGCAAAGCTGTCTGCCTGGCAAGGAGGGGCGTGGGGGTTGTGGGTGGGGAGGGGGTCCCAAGCAGGCACAAATGAAGCTTCGACTGCCTGAAATTTAAAACAAGAAATGTTTCAAGGTGTGGTGTCTTGAAAAGGTATATTTCTTAAGGAAACGGGAATGTGCTAAGGCTGAGTGGTGAGTCACGTGATGGGGACACAAAGATTTTGGTGCTGGAAGGAGAAAATCTTAATGGCACCTCTGCGCACCACCCTCATTTATAAAATATAACAATCGACTAATAATTTGCCATCTTTAAATAAATAATTTGCTGTCTTGCCTGAAATAGGCCTCCTGCCCAGTAATAGGACCAGTCCTGGATATGGACTGCTTCATAGAATCATAGAAAAGTAGAGTTGGAAGGGGCCTACAAGGCCATCGAGTCCAACCCCCTGCCCAGTGCAGGAATCCAAGTCAAAGCATCCCTGACAGATGGCCGTCCAGCTGCACCTTGAATGCCTCCAGATTGGGAGAGCCCACCACCTCCCTAGGTAGTTGGTTCCATTGTCTTATTGCTCTGACAGTCAGGAAATTTTTCCTGATGTTTAGGTGGAATCTGGGTTCCTGTAACTTGAGCCCATTATTCCATGTCCTGCAAACTGGGATGATCGAGAAGAGATCCTGGCCCTCCTCTGTGTGACAACCCTTCAAGTACTGGAAAAGTGCTATCATATCTCCCCCTCAGTCTCCTCTTCTGAAGGCTAAACATGCCCAGTTCTTTCAGTCTCTTCTCATAGGGCCTTGTTTCCAGCCCCTTTATCATCCTTGTTGCCCTCCTCTGAACCCTCTCCAGTTTGTCTACGTCCTTCTTAAAGTGTGGTGCCCAGAAGTGGACGCAGTACTCAAGAAGAGGCCTAACCAATGCCGAGTAAAAGGGAATTATCACTTCGCGTGATTTGGAAGCTATACTTCTATTAATGCAGCCCAAAATAGCATTTGCCTTCTTTGCAGCCACATCACATTGCTGGCTCATATTCAGTTTGTGATCTACCACAATTCCAAGATCCTTCTCACTTGTAGTATTGTTGAGCCAAGTGTCCCCCATTCTGTAACTCTGCATTTGGTTTCCTCTCCCTAGGTGCAGCACTAGGCATTTATCCCTATTAAATTTCATTCTGTTGTCTTCAGCCCAGCGCTCCAGCCTATCGAGATCGCTTTGAATTTTGTTTCTGTCTTCCAGAGTATTAGCTATTCCACCCAACTTTGTATCATCTGCAAATTTGATAAGCATTCCCTGCACCTCCTCGTCTAAGTCATTAATAAAAATGTTGAGCACTGGGCCCAGGACCGAGCCCTGTGGTACCCGACTCGTTACCTCTCCCCAGTTTGAGAAGGAACCATTGATAAGCACGCTTTGAGTCCGATTCTGTAGCCAATTGTGGATCCACCTGATAGTTGTTCCGTCCAGCAAACTTTTAGCTAGCTTGCTAATCAGCATATCATGAGGCACTTTGTCGAAAGCTTTGCTGAAGTCCAGATATATTATGTCCACAGCATTCCCATAGTCCACAAGGGAGGTTACCCAATCAAAAAATGAGATCAGATTAGTCTGGCAGGATTTGTTGTTGACAAATCCATGCTGGCTTCTAGTAATCACTGCATTGTTTTCAAGGTGCTTGCAGATTGACTTCTTTATAATCTGCTCCAAAATTTTCCCAGGGATGGATGTCAGAGTGACTGGCCTATAGTTCCCAGGTTCCTCTTTCTTGCCCTTTCTGAAGATGGGAACAACATTTGCCCTCTTCCAGTCATCTGGCACTTCACCTGTCCTCCATGATTTCTCAAAGATAATAGGCAGTGGTTCTGAGAGTTCTTCTGCCGGTTCCTTTATTACTCTAGGATGCAGCTCGTCAGGCCCTGGAGATTTAAACTCATTCAGAGTAATCAGGTGCTCCTTGACCATTTGCCTATCAATCTCAAGCTGCAATCCTGCCCCTTCAGTCTGCACTTCAGGTTTGCCAGGTGGGTCATAAACCCTCTTTTGGGAGAAGACCGAGCCGAAGTAGGAATTGAACACTTCTGCCTTTTCTTTGTCTTCTGTTATCAATTTGCCATCCTCATTGCGTAGTTGAACCACCATATCTTTCCTCTGTCTTTTACTATGCACGTATCTGAAGAAAGCTTTCTTGTTGTTTTTAGCATCCCTGGCTAGCCTCAGCTCATTCTCAGCTTTAGCCTTCCTGACACTATTCCTGCAGTTCTGTGCTACCTGCCAGTACTCTTCCCTTGTAGCCTGTCCTTCCTTCCACTTCCTATACGTGTCCTTTTTTGTTTTCAGTTCATCTATGAGTTTATTGTGAAGCCACATTGGCTTCTTCTGTTGCCCTTTGCCTTTTTTCCTTGTGGGAATTGTTTGCAATTGTGCCTTTAAAACTTCCTTTTTTAAAAACTCCCACCCCTCCTGGGCTCCTTTTCTCATTAGAGTCGCTTGCCATGGGACCTTACTTATCATTGTTTTGAGTTCGTTAAAATTGGCTTTCCTAAAATCCAGGGTATGCATTTGGCTACACTCAGCTTCTGCTTCCTTTAGAACAGTGGTCCCCAACCTTTTTCGAGTCGCGACCCCCTTTTGTAATGGCAAAGTAACCGGGGACCCCTCACCACATTTGCATAAATTTGCATTTTGGTGGGGTAAAGAAAACACATGAAAAATAGATTTTTCAGAATATAATTTAATTTAACCTAATATTCATTAAAGGTGGTAAAGCCAAATTTAAGGTAATCTTCTGAATATTTCCGTTTTTTCTCCATGGGTACAGATTTCCGAAAATATAAATAAAAAATCTTTTTTGAGGAAAAACAATTTCTTTTTGTATTTCTATTGTTGTACTTGCTCACCTGCCCTTCCTCTCTTTGGACTCTGGATGTTAGTGGAAATAGGGCCCAACAGGGAGCAGGCAAGTGAGCGGATTTATTTGACTAGCAGCCAGCTTTGTATCAGAAAGGAGAAGACATGTTTATTTGTTTATTTATTTATTTTATTTGTTATATTTATACCCCACCTTTTTTCCTGCAAGGAACCCAAGGGGGCTTACATAATCCTCCTCCTCCTCTCCACTTTATCCTCACAACAACCCTGTGAGGTAGGTTAGGCTGCGAGTAAATGACTGGCTCAAAGTAACCCAGTGAGTTTCATGGCCAAGTGGGGACTAGAACCCGGATATCCCAAGTCCCAGTCCAACACTCTCACAATTACGCCACACTGGCTCTCTGTTCTGCTGGAGACAGCTAAAAATAGTTCTGCAATAGCCACAGAAGCAAGTGAAATGAAATTCATTCACACAGTCTCTCTCACTCTCTCTCTCTCTCACACACACACACACACTTCATTTTCACTCAGAAGAAGCCATAGTTCAGTGAAACTCTTCCCAATGAGTGTGTCAAAAAATACCATAACGTGAGCTCTCCAAGTGGTGTTAAGTACCTTCTCCCAACAGAATTATAGCCAGCAGCACGCCTCACTGCTTTGCATTGGGGCTGCCAAAATCTCGAAGGGTTAAGGAGGAAGTAAGCACACTTGCCTTTGTGCAAATAATCAAGTCGCCCAGGTCGTCCTCGTGCTGCCGCTCCCCCTCCCCCAGCCGGCTGCGTCTGAGAAGGAAGGGCTGGGTGGAATGCCCCCCACCCTCCCCTCACCCCTGGACGCTGCCGCGACCACCTCCCCTTTCCAGCCCAACAACAGCTCAATCTGCCCCCTCCTCCAACTCGTTCTTACAGAGATCTTCAGCAGCAGCAGCAGCAGGAGGAAGAAGCACGTGTTGGCGGCAACTGCAGGCAGCGTCGTCTCCTCTCTCACTCTCTCACTCTCTCACACACAAACACCAGCATGAGGAGGCGGCGGCGAGATGTTGGCGGCAACTGCAGGCAGCGACTCACTCACTCACTCACTCACTCACTCACTCACTCCAGCACAAGGAGGAGAAGCACGAGGCGAAGGAGGTGCTTGGCGGCAACTACAGGCAGCGGCTCCTTCTCAAGGCTCACGTGCCTGTTACCCATAAAGCACCAGTGTAGGCACGCGCGTGCGCTCTCTCCTTCTCCAGCAATTGGATTGCAAGCGCCTGGTGCTGTAGGAAAATACCTCCCCCTCCCTCCCTCCTTCCAGTATAGCTGGCGTCTGGCGACCCCCCAGAAAGCATGTCGCGACCCCCTTGGGGGTCCCGACCCCCAGGTTGGAGAACGTTGCTTTAGAATCAAGAACTCAAGTATAACATGGTCACTTTCCCCCAGAGTTCCCGAAACTGCCACTATCCACTAAGTCATCTCTGTTGGCTAGAGTCAGGTCAAGGATAGCCGATCCTTCCTTCCTCCACTTTCTGTAGGAGGAAGTTATCAGCAGCACAACTCAGGAATTTCTTGGAGGGGCCATGTTTGGCTGAATACGTCTCCCAACAGATATTGGGGAAATTGAAGTCCCCCATCACTACTACATCATGCCTCCTTGAAACATTTGCAATTTGCTTTTCAAAAGTTTCATCCTCGTCTTCTCCTTGATTGGGTGGTCGGTAGTAGACTCCAACCGCCATGTTCATCTTATTTTTTGCCCCCTTTATTTTAACCCAGATGCTCTCAATGGGGCTGCCAAGCTCATCTTCCTGTATCTCTGTGCAGAGATACGTATCTTTTTAACATACAGCGCAACTCCGCCTCCCTTTCTGTTGCTTCTGTTCCTTTTGAACAAGTTATACCCTTCAATTGCTCTATTCCAGCCATGGGAGTCATCCCACCAGGTTTCAGTTATCCCTATCAAGTCGTATTTGCCCTCATGTATCAAGAGTTCAAGTTCGTTCTGCTTGGTCACAGCCATGGAGAGGATGAGGAGGATTGTGGGAAGGGACAAGATGTATCCTGGCCACAGATGGCTCGCGTTGGTTCGTCAAGTATTGGTTAGCGGCTCAGGGGAAGTCTTCTTCTGCCTGTGATCCTGGGAGCAGTAGCCAGTTTTCTCCGAAGAGCCAGTCTTGATCTTTGGAGCTGAGCTTTGATACCTAATGTGTTGTCTTGTTCTCCAGGCAGCACCCAGGTCTGGCTTGGCAGGGCCAGCAAAGGACAGTGACCTGCGGGTGGCCGTGGAAGTCCTGCAGCGGCACGACTTGCACTCAGTCCTGGAGGAATGGTTCTTGGAAGTTTTACAGACTGACCTTCAGGGAAATATTGCCCCCGAGTTCTGGAACTGCATTGCGCAGTATGAAAACACAGCCGAAGAGCCGCAGTGCTCCCTCCTGCTCCTGGACGCCTTTTGTCTGTTGAAGTGCCGCCTGGACCCTTATCTGCATAGCCTGGACCTTCTGGAGGAATGGACCAGAGGCGGCCTGCTCCTTGGGACGGGCTCCCAGGGGCTGCGGGAGAAAGTCTACACTATGTTCCGAGCCATCCTCTTCTTCTCCACCTCAAAGACCTTCCAGGAGATGATCCAACGATTCTACAGCCGCAGCTTCAAGATCTACATGAGGCAGTGGAAGAGGAGCGAGGAGCGTGTGAGCGAAGGAGAGAGCAGCATGAGTGAAAACGAGCAGGAGAGCGAGGCGGAGGAGGGGGAACCAGGAGGAGGGGGCCGCCAGTGTGCAGGCTGCGGCTGCAAGAAGGACCCGTGCTGGTGCCCCACAGCCATGGAGCAGTTCCAGCAGCTCAGTGAGATCCTGTGGGTATCTTTTGTGGCCCAGCCGGCAGCATGAAGCACAGTCCAGCAGGCTCTTGCCCTTCTTCAGAGAATAGCCAGTGTGGTTTGAAAGACGATGCTGTGCTTGTGGAGCGGCCTGTGGGTGTTCTGTGACCTGGAAGCCCCAAGTTCAAAGGCTGCCTCCACTGTGAATTCACTGCAGCCGCCGCCCCAGCCTGGTGCCCTCCAGATGGGTTGGACGGCGTCTCCCAGAATCCCCCCGACCAGTCCTAGGAGTTGTAGTCCAGCCCATCTGGAGGGCACCAGGCTGGCCAAGGCTGCACTGCAGGGCCTGAGGACAGCCGCTGGTTGGTTTTATCTGCTGTTCTATCATTTTTATCTTGCTGATTCTTAGGATATTTGTTTTATGCTTTATTGTGTAAGAATATTTATATTGAACAATGACATAGAACTAAGAATAACATAAAATAGGTAGTTCTTACAATGACCCTGGAAAGGGAAGCCAGTAGCATTATCCCTGGATTGCAGAATGGTGCTGAGGGTAAGAGTGTTGTTCCAAAGGCCACCTATTGGCACCATTATTTGTACGACGCCACCAACATGCGTGGTGCTTTACGGTGACAAGCAATTTACAGGGAGAGGCAACGAGGAGGCAGCACACCGCTTGAGGGAGTTCCAGGTACAAGAGGTAGCAAGGGAGAGAAGGCACCCTGGGGTGGTGGAGCTGGAGGGGCAAATGTCATAGGCAGAGATATATTGGAATGTAAGACAGTTACATCCCCAGTTGTAACAAGGAAGTATACCTACATGGCACAGGTTGAATTGTAGCTGTTATCAAAGCAGAACAATAGAAATTCCACTGGAAGACCATTGTGACCTTCACACACACGCCACTGTCCAAGCACACCTGTAACTCATGAGTGGTATATTCCAAGTTGAGCAGGAGGAGAGCTAACGGGACACAGCAGCAAATGATTATGAAACAGAATATTTCAAAAAGTGAGACCAGGTTTGTTCACATTTTTAGAAAAGGAAAATAGCTAGGGTACCACCCTCTCCTGGCCAGCTAAGACGCTTAGGTTGTTTAATATATGTGGAAGGGATTTCGGGGTGTATTCCCCCCCCCCGGTTGTGACTTCTGAGCAAAGACCCTTCCTTTGTCCCTTCAGTCACAGGCTAAACCTGCTGGAACGGGTAAGCGCTGATGCCGTCACCAACATCCTGCACAGGATGATTGAGGAGCGGATGGAGTGGCGGTGCCGGGGGGAATACGAGCGCTCCTTCTTGAACGAGTTCCAAGAGGTGAGCAGGGAGGCTTGGCGGGCGGGGGGGCGCTTCCTCCCTTGCCGCGCGTGCCGAGGCTGCTCCAAGGAGGCGGGGCGTTCTCTGAAGCAGGACCTCTCAGGCTGCAACTTTTATGGCGTCCTTCAGGTGACCCTTATTCTACTTTGGCTCGTGTGCACACAGGATGTTGGTCAGACTGGGACCTCCAGGCGGCTTCCCATTGCAAGGGGAAATTGAATGATGGGACGGGGCCTTCTCTGGAAAACATTTGTGAACTGGAAAGGAATTGATCCTTGGTTTCCTTTCAGGCTATCTCTTTGTCTCAGTTGTGTGTGGGCAGGTGGGTTCCCAGGGTGGCCAATCACCTTAGCTTAAATCCCCCATCGTAGGAAGGGCATAACATCCGGCTTCCTCACACAGCGGTGAGGGTGGCTAAGAAGCAGCTTCGTAAATCACTTTGTGTGCTGGACACGCAGTAGCGTCGGGCGGCAGCCATGATCCCCTCTTCCCTTGTCCTTGCCCTGCAGTGGATTGAGAAAGTGATTGGCTGGCTCGGCCGGGTGTTCCTGCAGGACGGCGCCCACCCCAGCCCCGAGGCCGGCAGCACCCTGAAGCGGTGGCGGTGCCATGTCCAGAGGTTCTTCTACCGCCTGTACGCCAGCATGCGCATCGAGGAGCTCTTCAGCATCATCCGAGGTGGGGCGGCAAGAGTCGCTTTTGCCCCACTGTTGTCACGTTGCTCCTTTCCCTAGTCCCGTGTCCCGTCCCCGTTCCCCTCCCGCATATGCATTTAGTAGATTCTGCGCTGCTTTTGATGACCCTTGCCTGGCTGCCTGCACTGCCTGTGCATTTTTGGTACATTTCTACCAATTACTGGTTTTAATGTTTTGAGTAGTTAAGCCCCCTAGGACACCTTCATGTCAAAAGTCAAGATAAAAACATTTTAGACTTACAGGGCTGCTGTTTGGATTACTGAGAAGACGGCGAGGGCAGCACAGAGAAATGCACAGTCTCGGTGCTGCTGCTTAGGGTGATCCCCGCCCCCGCCTGAACACTCCATGCCGCGCCACCTGACGCCACGGACGCACACCGCTCGGCAGACGCACACAGCATTTCTCCGTCTCAAGCACTCCATGGCGAGTGTGTGGCTCTGGCCAGCCGGCTCATGCCTTCCTCTGCCTTTTGACCTGCAGACTTCCCCGAGTCGAAGCCGGCGGTGGACGACCTGAAGTACTGTCTGGAAAGGACTAATCAGCGGCAGCAGCTTTTGAGCTCCCTGAAAAGTGCCTTGGAAATGCGGCTTCTCCATCCTGGTGAGTATTTGAACCCATCTCGTGTCTGGCCTGACTGGTGTGGAAGAAGTGGACGAAAAGAGATCTTTCTCCCTCTTCCCACAATGTCAGAGTCAGGATCACGCAGTGAAACTGCTTGGTGGGAGGCTGAGGACTGACAAAAGAGGGGACTTCTGGGCACCACTGCATACTTCCCTTGTGGAACTCAAGGAGTGAGGGTCCTTAGCGTAGAAGGCAGCTTCGGGAAGAATGAAGGAGAGGGCTGTCACTGGCTGTTAGTGATACTGGCAAGCAGGAGACGATCAGGCAGCCGTGGATATAGGCCGAGAGCTGGGCTTGGAGCGAGGGGGCCTGGCTTCAGCTCCCAGCCAGCCACCGGCCATGGGTTGGGCCTTGGGCAAGGACCTCTCCCTCTTTCAGCCACCGCCCCCCGTTTGCAAAAAGAAAGCAGTAGTGGCCTACCTCGCAGGGTACTTGCGAAAGATTACAGAGCCCATTCTGCGCGTGGCTGAAATGCTCACGGGCTCCTGGGGGAGCACCAGCAAGAGCCGACCAGTTTGAACACTGAATTTGGGTGGCTTGGTGGGCACAACGAGTTGGACTGAGTGCCTTGTGAGGCGCCCAGCACTGGCTGTGCCCGCGGCTGTGGCAGGAAGTGCCGGCATCCCCCATTCAGAAGCAGACGAGGGTCTCCACTGAGGCGCAGCGGCCCCAGGAGCTCAGAACCGGTGCTGGGCTCTCCCTTCCGTCCTCTCGGCTCTCATTTCTGTCACTTGGGGGCTTCTGGGCACCTGTGCTTCCCAGCAGGGCAGGCTGAAGCCTCTGTGTCTCCGTCTCCCCCACCGGCTTCCGTCCTTGCTTTAGGGGTGAACACCTCAGACATCATCACGCTCTACATCTCCGCCATCAAGGCCCTCCGGGAACTGGACCCTTCCATGGTTATCCTGGAGGTAGCCTGCGAGCCCATCAGGAAGTACTTGAGGTAAGGGGGTGGGGCCAGCCTTGTAACCCCTGGCCGCTGCCCTGCTGTGCCCGTGAGGAGTGCTGGGCGATCAGCCCAGCTCTTTCCCAGGACGATGCCCCTTCACCGTTCCTTACAAGGGAGCGGCGTGTGGCTGTGCAAGCGCACAGGTTCGTAATTGGGCTGCCAGCGGTTGCCTCCTCCCAACAGAACCAGGGAGGATACGGTGCGGCAGATTGTGGCCGGCCTGACGGGTGACGCCGAAGGATCTGGCGACTTGGCCAATGAGCTCTCTAAAGCAGATCCGGTGACCCTGGAGAACGGCCAGGAGAGTGATGACGATGTCTCCGAGCCAGAGGACTGGGTGCCTGATCCGGTGGACGCCGATCCAGGTGAGTCAGTGCTGCAGAAGGAGCGTCGGTCGGGGAGGGGACTGTCGCTCGGGGGCAGAGCCCCTGCTTTGAGGTCCCGGGTCCAGTCCCCAGCGGCACCTCAGGAAGACCCCGGAGCGCCGTTGCTGCCAGGAGACAACTCTGGGCCAGGCGGACAAACTGTCGGGCCTCGTCTGAGGCAGCTTCCGATGTTCCTGTCCATGCCTGCACCTGTAATTGGGCACATCCTATACTCGTGGTACCTTCATTTTGGCTTCTCCTCCTCCCTTTTTTCCCTCACTGGAAAAGGTGGAATTTGGGCTGTTCAGAATTTTGGCTGCTCTGATCGCTGACCTTGGGGAGAAGCTTTGCAAAGATCTGGGTAAAGGATACTTAGTTATTAGCCAGACTGTGAATATATTCGAGGAAAGCGAATAGGTCAGTGAAACATGCACTTACCTTACAGAAGCAGTGTTTTTGGTGTCTCTCTCTTAATGTTTGTTTTATTCTGAAATGCGTTGATCATTTTTTGGTTTACAATGATAAAGATAGTAGTTGCAACCTTGAATGTGATTGTGCTCTAGCAAGTTTCCACTTCATATCCAGTGCAGGATTCACCATGTGGGGAAATCTCAGTTTTAATTTATTTATTTTTTAAGTTTCTAGTTCTTATGGCTACAGATACTGTACCTATATATTTATAGAATATCCATAAGGGCTAGAAGCTTGCTTCAAAAAAAGGCCCACTCCTTTCCTTCAGATGTATTTATTAAAATATTTCTTTAAAATGCTGGCCTCACTCCAGATAATCTTTAACAACATACTCATGGGATCTCAGGGACCATCCCCACTGCTCCAGCGGTGGGGCTTTAGCGTTTTGCAGAGGTCTCCGTGCTGGCCCAGTGACCAGCTGAAGCCGGATGAATTAAGCAGTGAAAGAACACTTTCATAATTGATTTGGATTTTAGATTTCCTTTTTGCCTTGGCACAGGATTTCAGTTCAGCAGAGCAGAATACGTGTGTGTGTGTGCGCGCGCATGCGCAGCCCTGGTTATGCCTTAATCACTCATGACTCCTCCAGGGAGCCGGTGGTTCCAGTCCCTCAGTGGCACCCTGGGCTTTCTCTTTCTCACTGCAAGTGAGCTCCATTCTACGGCTCCTCACTGTCTCCCTGTCCCACCAGGAAAGTCAAGTTCCAAGCGCCGCTCTTCGGACATCATCAGCTTGCTGGTGAGCATCTATGGCAGCAAAGACCTGTTCATCAATGAGTACCGCACACTTCTGGCTGACCGACTGCTGCACCAGTTCAACTACAGCGCGGAGAGGTGAGGGCCTGTGGGTGCCGAGCTGAAAGCCTCTTCTCTTGGCCTGGCAAGGAGGCGCGGCGGGAACCACACCTTTTAGGACCAGGCACCAGTCAGCAGCGCCACCTGACTCAAGCATGTCTTAGAACACGTCTGGGCCTGGGTTTGGGGAGGGAGGGGGAATTCTAGATCCCATCCTTGGCCACAGACTACAGCCATTCAAGATCCATTCAGAACATAGTTCAAATATGCTAGTGCCAGGTGGCACGTCACCTTCTTTGCAAAGATGGAAGTGGTGGTTCTAATGTCAGATGCTGCTGCTGTTTCCTTGTGGCGCTGTCTCTCCTCCTCCCCTGAAACACAGTCAGATCTTGGCCTCTGCTTCCCTTGGGGCTTATGTGAGGTCCTTTGCTTCTCTCTGCCTCAGGGAAATCCGAAATGTGGAACTGCTGAAGCTGCGATTCGGGGAAGCCCAGATGCATTACTGCGAGGTCATGTTAAAAGTAGGTTGTTGGTCTTTGGCCCACGTTGGCTTGCAGTGAAAAGTGTCCCCGCTCCCATCTTTCTGTCAGCCACCTTTACAGAAAGCAGGGGAGGTGTAGCTCAGTGTCAGAACACAGCCAATTGGCTGGAAGAAGGAGCCGCTTTTCTTGCAGTTCAGTTGATGCTGTTTCCCGCGTGCCCCCTTTCTCCCTCATCAGGACATGGCAGACTCTCGCCGCATTAACACCAACATTCATGACGAGGAGCAGAAGCTCCCTGAGGAGGAGCAGCCCCCGTTCAGCCTCGTTGCCGTCATCCTCTCCAGTGAGTTCTGGCCGCCACTGAAGGAGGAGAAGCTGGAGCTCCCTGAGCAAATCAAGGAGGCCATGGCGGCCTACGCCAAGAAGTATGAGAAGCTGAAGGTAAGCGAGCCTGTCCAGCGGGGCACTGCCTCGGGGGAAGGAGAGCGGCCCCGGGGCCGGCAGAGGTTGGCCCCCAGAAGTTGTCATGGGCGGCTCGAAAGGGAAACCCCTTCTCAGCTCGACTGCGAGGACCTGCGGGAGACCCACCTGGCCCTGCTCTTCTTCGGAGCCCTGTTCTTCAGCAGGCAGCTCACAGGCCGTATCGGGGCCGTGTGAGTCCTGCAACTGGCCCACTCAGCCCCCGGCCCACTCCTTCGCTTCCTGCTGGCCGCACCTTCCTTCGGCCGCTTGCAGTGGCTTCCAGGCCCCCGTTCCCGAGCACCATATTTCCTTACGTTGACTCCTGTGTGCAGGAGGCACAAGATCATGCAGGACTGCAATGATAAGGACGATGGTACCACATCCCATAATAAGCGCACTGGAGAGGAGCTGGCTGCCAGGAAGAGCCGTTTTCCTAACCCCTCTGCCGAGTCAGATGACTTGTAAGTGTCCCCTTCAGTCGCTGAGCGTCCCCGTCTGTCCGATCCTTCGCAGGCCATGAGGACCTTGAACTGGAAGCATCACCTGGGCTTGGTGGACCTGGATGTGGAGCTGGCAGATCGCACCCTCTCCCTCTCCGTGTCACCGGTGCATGCGGCCATCATCCTGCACTTCCAGAGCAAGGGTGAGTCTCCTCGCCCCCTTGGGAGCCTGCAGTGGTGCATTGCTTCCCTTTGCGGGTAGAGCTCAGGTGAGGGTGTGCCCGAAAAGGCCCGCTCCGCTTTTTCAGAATGTGCCTGCCCCCCCGCCGGGTGTTCAGATCGGCTGCCTGCCTTCTCTCTGAACTGCACGTGCCCGACCAAAACTCTTATAAAGCTCTTCCAGAAGCTCTGTAGCATCATCTGTGCAATGCAGCATTTGGCCAGCTGCACTGGGACAAGAAGCAGCGATGAGCAAGGCAGGCGGTTGGGCCGCGGACGTGAGGGGTCGGGAGCCGGCAGCACTTCTCTCGGAGCAGCTCTTCGCTCCGGTAGTGAATGGTGGTAGAAAGGTGGCAAGGGGGGGGCAGGGGAGCCCAGCTTCAGTGAGAGGAGGAGCCGAGGCAGGCAGGCAGGGTCCGGGCGTGAGTTCGCTCGGCCCACCACGGGCCACCCTTGACTGGCAGCATCTCAGGCAGGGGGTCTCTCCCAGCACTGCTGCATGAGATGCTTTGAGCGGTCAGTGCAGCCTGGACCCCTGCACCGCCTCTGAGTTCTTGGGCCCAGTCCCTGGACGGGCCGGACACTCTCCCTGTGCTTAACTTCTGACGCCACCCCCTCCCTTTTCAGGCACGTGGACTCTGGAGGAGCTGAGCGAAGCGCTGAAGGTGCCTGTGGCCTCTCTCCGGCGCAAGATGACCCTGTGGCTGCAGCAGGGGGTGCTGCGGGAGGAGCCTCCGGGCACATTCACAGTGATTGAGGAGGAGCAGAAGGACCGGGTGGAGAAAGTGGTGCTGATCGACAGCGACGAGGAAGGCGACTCAGCCATGGCCTCGCAGGCCGACCAGAAGGAGGAGGAGTTGCAGGTGTGGCTCTCGTGCCCGCTTTTGGGGGGTGGGGGGATTTCCCCCTCTTGTTGAACCTGGTCGCCACCAAGCTAGTGTCCCGTCCTAAAATAATCCAGTTTGACCAATGCAGTGGAAACTTTGGAATCTGTCTTCTGTCGGGTCAGACTACTTGTCCACCTCGCCCAGTGTTGTCTCCTCTGACTGTTGGTGGTCCTGCGGGGTCTCTGGCAGAGAGAAGCCCTTTTCCTGGCCCCTTCAGAGGAGATGCCGTGGGCTGAACCTGGGACCATCTGCCTGAAAAGCACTTGTGGGTCTGTTTTTGCATGGCTTATTCTGTGTAATCTATTCCACGTATAAACGTTTTGGAATTTCTGATGCAAACCTTCATAGGACTGATGGCAAGGTCCCTGTCCAAAGCATGATTGTGAAAAAGAATCACGTTTCCCCTGCTTTTCCCTCAAAATAGGGCTTAATTTTTATTCTTTTATGCTCTATAGTCATATATTATACCCCACTTTTGCAGTTGAAATCTACACAAAGGCACAATATAATTAGGGATTTGGTGGGGGCAAGTCTCTTCTGGCAGCTGATGACGCGGGCCGGGTCCCAGTCTTCCCTCCAGAAGGGAGGCAGCGGAAGGATCTGCAGGTCGACCTGGGGGCTGACTGAGGGGAGAGATGCCAACCCACGGGAGCCGTCTGACTTGAACCAGGGCCTCACCGCTGGTCAGGCACAAGCAGCCTGCAGGGGGCTGGCGTTGCAGCTCAGACTGGGCTTGAACCCCAGCACTCCTTGTTCTAGAAATGATACATGCTTTGTTAGACCCTTTTGCATGCACACATGCCTGCAGCCTCCCTGTTTCTGACCTCTGCTTTACTTCCCCGTCCCTGTGCAGCTCTTCTGGTCGTACATCCAAGCGATGCTGACCAACCTGGAGTGCCTGTCCTTGGAGCGCATCCACAGCATGCTCAAGATCTTTGTGATGACGGGCCCGATGGTGACGGAGATTGACATCCTGGAACTACAGGGCTTCCTCCAGAAGAAGGTGCGGGACCAGCAGCTCATCTTCTCTGGCGGCGTCTACCGCCTGCCCAAGAGCTGCAACTGAGCCTTGGCACTTGGCAGCACCCGGCAGAGGCTCTCCCTTGGATCCTGGCCTGCTCCGTGCCTGTGAATCGAGGCTCCAGGATGCGGGTCTGGGCCATTGCAGAGCTGCTCCCAGGTCCCTCCCAGGCACACGGGACGTTGGGACTTGGCAGGCAAAGTGCGTGTTTGGCCTGTCATCTTTGTTAATAATAAAATGGCTTCCATCTTGTAGTGCGGACTGCGATGTAGTTTTATTCTATGGTCTCACCCGGAGGGCCGCCCGGCCGCCCGGCCAGCGTTCAGCTTGTTGCCCAAGGCCCAGGTGTGTGGCTCCCTGCGGCTGCATTTCCTTACAGTGCATGAGTGGCAGGAGATCTGAGCAGATGTGGCAGCGGGGGCTGGCCCATCAGCCAGCACGGCACGCAGCAGAGGCAGGCATGAGCCAGCGGTGGCTGGGCAGGGAAGAGAAGAGGCAGAGGTGTGGTGGCGGCGGCCCCCTCGGGGAGGCACCTCAGGCTTCTTGTGGCTGGTGGAACTGCTAGTATTAGTATTAGTATTGTAAAGTGCCTGAGATTTTCTAAGCATGGTACAGATATTAAAAGAGAAGGCAGTCCCTGCCCGCAGGCTCACGATCTAATTTATTTATTTATTATATTTATACCCCACCTTTTTTCCTGCAAGGAACCCAAGGCGGCTCACATAATAATCCTCCTCCTCCTCCATTTTATCCTCACAACAGCCCTGTGAGGTAGGTTAGGCTGAGAGTCAGTGACTGGCCCAAAGTCACCCAGTGAGTTTCATGGCTGAGCAGGGACTAGAACCTGGATCTCCCGAGTCCCAGTCCAACACTCTCACCACTACACCACATTGTGTCGACATGACACAATGGGGAGGGAAGAGGGAAGCTCCTGTGACTGTTTTGTTCCCTTTCCATCAGGAACCAAGAAAGCCGCCTTATCCTGAGTCAGACCCCCACCTGGTCCATCTACCCCAGTATTCAAGGTGAAGCTGGACGGCCATCTGTCGGGGATGCTGTGACCTGGATTCCTGCACTGAGCAGGGGGTTGGACTCGATGGCCTTGCAGGCCCCTTCCGACTCTACTTTTCTATGATTCTATTGTCGACACTGGCTAGCAGCAACGGCTGTCCAGGGATTCAGGCAGGGGGTCTTCCCAGCCCGACCTGGAGGTGCCGGGGATTGGACCGGGGACCTTCTGCATGCAAAGCGGGCTCTGCCACTGAGCCACGACCCCTCCCCAGTGAGCAGCCCCGTTCCCTTCTGGGTACATTGATGTGCTGTGCAGTATGACTCAGCCAATTTGGGAGCCATTCTGTGGCTTTCTGTGTGATGGTGGACTTCTGGTCACAGGCTTGAGTCCTGACAAAGCCCCATCCTATTTAAGAATGTGAATCCATCAGCAGAGCCCTGCTAGATCAGCCCCAGTTAGGTCCATCTGGTCCTGCTTCCCACAGTGGCCACCAAGATACCTCCGGGAAGCCCCCCAGTAGGGCCTGAAGGCAATTGCCCTCCTGTGCGGGTCCTTCCCGCCAGCAACTGCTGTTCAGTGACAGGCATGCCCTTTCCGAAGATGTGGTTGGTAAATTAAAATAACTTGAGATAAAAATCACAAAACTTCCTGCCAGCAACCTATGACCTTCCAGAATGCAGAATGCAGTTGAGTTGGGGGCGGGGTGGGCAGGCGGGTATCTGGGGAGAAATAGCCTAAAGAAATCAGAAGAGAGAGACTTACACAGCCCATGAGTAAAGTATGGTTGAAAACAGTTTGATATTAGATATCCATGTGTCAGTTGAAGCAGCAGCAGCAGAAGTAGAAGCCAGGCGAGGAGAATGGACTGCACAGGAAGAGGAGGAGTCGACCTGCTCGCGCCCCCAATACCTTAAAGTAAACCTACCTTAGAGCAGGAGTGGGGGAGGGGATCACGGTTGGGGTGTGGGTGGGATGCAGGTGTTTAGGATGCCACGTCTGAAAAAGGCCTTTATTTTGTCTGACTTGAATCTACTTCCAGTCCATTTCACTGGATTTACCTCCCTGGATTCTACTACTAGGGAGAGAGAGAGAGAGAGAAAATAATCCTCTTTCTCCACACCATGCTTAAATTTAGAAGCTTTGAGTATGCGGTTCTCATCACCTTTTTTTTCTACACTAAAAATCCCCAAATTCCTTTTGTTGCAGGGGAAGTGCCCCCAGCCACCGGATGACTCTGGCTGCCCTGTGGTCCAGGCCTGTGCAGGTCCAGGACGAGGTGACTTTACAAGGTCACTGCAGCCGTGGTCTTTCCCACTGGAGGGTGAGTGGGACGGCCGTCCCCCACAGACGCTAAACAAACTTGTTTTGGGAAGAATTCCTGCGTAACCCATGGATTTCCTTTCCACCTACGATTCTACCTTGGCTAGTTAACTGTGGAAAGAAAGCCAGAGCATGCATTGAACCCTGACACCTTGAACCCTGGCACACTGATCCCTGACTTGTCTTTCTCGTTCCACTTGCCATCCGGCTGCATAATCCCCACCCAGGGCATAGGAGACACAGTTCTGGGCAGACGGAGGCACAATCCACATCTGCACAATAGGGCACCTAACATTCCGGAGAGGGTGGGGGCGCAGTCTCAAAGAGCTGCAAAGTACCCCAAAGTACTCCAAAACACCCAGGAGGCGTCAACACCAAGAGACCCCACCGCCCCGCGGGGGCGGACCCAGCCCACCTGGTCAGCAGGGGTGGGGAGGGGGCGTAAGGGGTAGAAAAGGATGTGCCAAAGGACCAGAGGTGGTTGGGAGCTCGGTGCAGGCTGGCACACCTCCGGTCCCTGGCTCCGGTCCGGGTCAGGCAGCTTCCAACCCCAGGAAGGCACGCTCGGAGACCAGCTATGCAGATCGCTACGCTAAGTCCGTAAGTCAGATTCTCTGATGTAAGGTTACTTCTTCTTCTGTGATACGCTAAGCCTCTAGTGTCTGTGGATTGAAGCTTTCCGCTTCGGTCAGGTTACGACCTGCTATGTTTATAGTGTGAAATTCTTGGTAGTCTATTAGTTCCGCTCCATTAGCCATATAGTAAATAAAGTCTATTCCTTGACCTAAGCACGGTTCTATGTCATTCATTAGGTAGCGGTCGTGTTCTAAACGCACAGGAGCCGCATAAAGCGCATTTTCTCAGTGCCGGTTAACCCGTTAAGTGCCGAACTCGCGCCCAGGACTGGGTTTTTGGTCCTCCACATTAACATTTTTAAAAAGCAAATTTATGGAGGAAAAGGCTATCAATGGCTCCTAGTCCTGATTGGCTCTATGCTACCTCCAGTATCAGAGGCAGTATGCCTATGTACTCCAGTTGCTGGGGAACATGGATGGGAGGGTGTTGTTGCACTCCTGTCCTGCCTATGGGCTTCCCATGGGGGCAGCTGTGTGAACAGAATGCTGGACGAAGGTGGGACCCCAGGTCTGCTCCAGCCTCAGGGCTCTGCTTCTGTTCTGTAGCTGCGGCATTTTTTGAAAAGCGTGCAGGAGGAGCACAGCGCTGCTTGTGGCCCCGTGCAGATAATAGCACCATCATGTTGCTGAGACTTGAGGAAAGGGGCTAGAGTTCTGCCCATTGGCTGGGAAACGTTCTGGGGCATTGTGACGTCACAGTCCGTCCCAGAATCCCATGCAGCTCCCTGCCTAGTGGGCAGCCTGGCGAGCTTACCTTCACCAGAGCTCCTTCGAGAGGGCGTCTGGGACTGGGCTGAGGACCCCACTATGCTACTGACTTGCATATTTTCCATAAGCCTCGTTGCCTCCTCTTCAGGTGAGTCTTGCGGCATGTGGTGTGACTGCCGTCTTGGCTTCTCGCCTCCACGCCCCCCCCCCCCAGCAAATGGAACGTAGGTAGGATGCTGCCCTGTCCTTGGCCCACCCGGCTCAGTCTTGCCCACACGGACTGGCAGCAATGGCTCTCCTGGGTCTCGGGGAGAGGAGGGTCTTTCCCAGCCCCCCTGCCTGGAGATGCTGCTGTGGGCTGAGCCTGTGACGTTCTGCAGCTTGTCTGAGCGTGGAAAGCTAAGCAGGGTCAGGCCTGGTTATTCCTTGGATGGGAGGCCCCTCCCCTAAGTTTCCTGCATTGAGCAGGGGGTTGGACTCCATGGCCTTGTAGGCCCCTTCCAACTCGATGATCCTATGATAAGCAGGGGCTGTGCCACGGAGCCGTGGCACCACCAGGTTAGTAGCCACCCCCAGACCTTCCAGCAGCAAATTCCATACACAAATTCTGTTTTGTGTGAAGAAGTTTTTCTTTTTGTCTGTTCGAATCTGTCCTGCCCTTACAGCAGCCCATCACCGCTGGGGGGGGGGGGGGGGGAGGCCTTCCAAATCAAGGAAGGTTTGCAGCTGTTGATGAGTAAACAGGGAGGTGGCTAGGTGGGTCTCTGTGGTCAGAGAGTTCCAGCGGGCGAGTGCTACAACAGAGAAGGCTCTGCTCCTAACCTGTAAGGCCTCTTGAGCCGATCTCAGGGGATGAGGAGGAATGCATGGGAGAAAGTGGAAGTGCAGCAGAGCTCACCCCCTTTTTCTCCGGTAGGGGTGTGGCATCCGATTGCTACAGACTTCTATGTTATTAGTATTCATTTATTTATATATTTATATAACGCCATCTGTGCGCATGGTGGTTGACAGAGTATAAGTGAGAGCCATTGTGGCGTAGTGGTGAGAGTGTTGGAGTGGGACTCGGGAGAATCATAGAATCATAGAAGATCCAGGTTCTAGTCCCCGCTCGGCCATGAAACTCACTGGGTGACTTTGGGCCAGTCACTGACTCTCAGCCTAACCTAAACCTCACAGGGTTGTTGTGAAGATAAAATGGAGAGGAGGAGGAGGAGGATTGTGTAAGCCGCCTTGGGTTCCTTTCAGGAAAAAGGCGAGGTATAAATATAATAAATAAATAAATAAGGCAGGGGTCGGGAATGTGAGGACCTCCAGACGTGAGGCCCTCCCATCATCCCCAGCCAGCATGACCAATGGTCAGGGATGATGGGAATTGCTGCTGCAGCAGCAACAGCAGCAGCAGCAGGAGGAGGTGGTGGTGGTTTTGTGCGGCAAACAGAAGCAACATGCAGTTATTGCCGTAGGACAGCCTTCCCCAGCCTGGCGCCCTCAAGATGTGTTGGACTACAACTCCCAGAATCCCCCAGCCAACACATCTCGAGGGCGCCAGGCTGGGGAAGGCTGCAGTAGAACATTCTTTTCTGATGACGACAAGCCCATAGGGTGATCAAACTGCCCCAGTATGAGCTCGGCTTGGTAGTTCATTCTTTTGCCACACGGAAAGGAGGATTCTGTGATACATCAGACTCAAGCTGGGAAAAGGTTGCCATGGGATGGATGCGGGGTGGGTGGGGTGGGGGGTGTTTAGCTCAAAGTCAACTGCTTCCTGTCTTTGATGTCCAGTGAAAATGAGCGGGGCAGAGATACCTAGAGCTCAGCCCCCTGATCTGGCTCCCCCTGCGGACCTCGAGGAAGAAGGGGACGGAATAGATGCTTCTCCAGAAGACACCTTTTACCAGGAAGGTGAAGACGACAGCGACAGCGGTAAAATCATCCGCCGAGCGGTGAGGAGGGTGAGTACCGAGAAGGCGTCTTTGGGCATTCACCGTAAAACCCTTTCGATCGCAGGTTGGCTCTCAGGAGGGCCGTGGCTGATGCAAGGTTAGTCCTGGGGACTTGAGCCCGTGCGGAGGCTTTTGGTGAACTGAGGGCAGTTGAGCGGCTGGAACACTGAACGTGTAAGTGAAGCAGGGGAGGAAAATGGAGCAGGGAGAGAGGGCATTTGGGCCCCTTGGACCCCTGCCCCGTTATGGAGAGAGCCAGCGTGGCGTAGTGGTGAGAGGGTTGGACTGCGGAGACCCGGGTTCCAGTCCCCACTCGGCCAGGAAGCTCACTGGGTGACTTCGGGCCAGGTACCGACTCTCAGCCTGACCGACCTCACAGGGTTGTTGCGAGGGATAGAATGGAGAGGAGGAAGGACCATGTGAGCTGCCCTGGGTTCCTTGCAAGAGGAAAAAAGGCGGGATAGAAATGAAACAGATAAATGCATGATCATCGTATATGGAGATGAGCATTGGGGTCGGGGTGTGTGAGTGTGTACGAGCCGTTAGATTCGGAAAGTTGCCTCCCTGCCCGCCGCACACCTCTCCCCAGCCCCCAGCCAGAGAGCCGGGAAGTGCTCGGCTGCAGGGCTGGCTGCTAAGCAGGACACGAAGCCCGTGGCAGCCTGTAGCCCGAGCAAGAGAAGCGTCCAGGGCCTGGGCGGGAGAGGAGGACATCCTCTGCGAGCCCCGAGCGGTGCTGCCGTGCTCCCGCTCCAGTCTTGCTGGGACCTCTCAGCAGGGGCTGGGGATGCGCCGCTGCTCGCTCACCGGCCGTTCTCGAAGTGTTGGGCTCGGTGTTATGAAAAGAACTTCTCCCCAAAAGAAAGAGCGCCGGTGGCTGCCCTGTCCTGAGCCAGACCAGCAGTCCCGCCCGGCTCCATCGTGCTGACCGGCCCAGAAAAGGGCCACAAATTGACCATCTGATTATCGCCAACAGTATCCAGAAGAATCCGAAGGCATGGAAATTGGTCATCGGCAAGCCTCGATACCGCGTAAGGCATCTCCCCGCCCCACCCCCACCTCTGTAATTTGGCTGGGGAGGGTCAGCGTAGAGCTGCCATTTGCCTGATGCGGGGAAGTGATGTCGGGCAGGAGGGGAAAGCAGTCGCTCAGATGGGAGCAGACAGATTGGGGAGGGCTCCGCTCTGACTGAGAGAGAGTCATAATGGGAGGTCGCACATGGGCAGCAGGGAATGTGGGAAGGCGCCTGAACCAAGCCGGGGCCGTTGTTTATCGAGCCGAGCCCAGAATTGTCTCTGACTGGCATCAGCCTTCCAGGGCCCTTCCATCACTGGCTTGCTGGTTCTTTGTCAACATCAGATGTTGGGGAGTGCACTGGGATCTTCTGCCTAAACAGCCGGGGTTCTTCCACTGAGCTGTGGCCACTCCCTTAAGGGGGGGCGGGGAGCACGGCCTTGAGAAGTATAGAAGGTTTCAGTGTTGTCAGGAAATGTTGGCGTTTCAGGGAATTTGGGACGAGGGTTACCCTTCTCGTTCTCACGGATGCCTCCCTCCTCCCCTGGCTTTGTGTTGCAGTCTCAGAAACAGAGTGCAACTGCCCTGAGGTGCTGGCCAAAGGGACCCTGGTCGCTATTGTGGCCACCTTGGCCTTCTTGGGCTTCTTTTCCACTTCGGTGCTGCTGGTGGTGGCCGTTTGCATCTTGCGGGTGGTGGAGAGGGAAAGGTGAGTCTCGCAGACCAGGAAGGGGGTGGGAGAGAGAGAGAGAGAGAGAGAGCCCATGCTCCTGTTTCTTCTCTGGATTCTCCCGTGTTGGGTGCCCTTCACAGCCTGCTGTAGAGGCAGCCTCCAGGCAGAGATGGGGGCCGTGGCACTCTTCCTCCTTGGGAAATGGGTGGGTCGTGCTGCCCCCTTCCCTCCCTCGTTGCTCTGTGAGCCTCTGAATCTGCCTGATAGGGGGTCAGAGCTTTGGTCCAGGCAGCTGGCCCGCGGTTGGCGACTCCAATGGGCAGCAGCTCCCCGGGGTCTTTCCTAGCCCGGCTGCCGAGGATCGAGCCTGGGACCCCGTGCACGTCAAGCAGGCCTGGCCCTCCCCATCATCTGTGCACATCCGGCCTGAGCCGGAACCTCGGTGTGTGGGGCCCAGGACTGTCTCTTTGCGCTGGCGGTGATTTGCCACGGCCCCCGGAACGGGCCTCTGTGGGCAGCATCTGCTCGCCGTGGCCCTGGAAGGGCCTTCCGCCCGGGGCCTTCCGCATGCGTCGCCTGTGCTTTGCCGCTGAGCGGCAGGCCCTGCAGGGCGCTCTGTGGCTCGCGATGCTGCCGGCAGCCGCCCTCTCTCCTTACAGCGTGGTCCGCGGGTGCTCGGGACGGGGCCGTTGTGGGCTGGGTGAGGGGCGGGGCCTGCCCCCTTCCTGCTCTTTTTCCTGGCGTGGCAGTTCAGGGGGCGAGTTGGACGGCTGGATACCATTTGGGCAGGTTACGCCGGCTATCGCCCACATGTTCTGCTCATGAATGGAGGGGGGTTCCTGGTGGTGGTGGTGCAGTGGCACATGGCTCCTCCAGGCAGTAAGAGCCGTGGCTGGTTCTGGGTCCCTGCCGCCCCCAGTTCCTCGTGAACAGGCATGTGCATATTTATCTCTCCTGTCTCTCTTGCTTTCAAGGAAAAAGGGGAAGGAAGCGAGTGCGGCGTGCTCCCCGACCAGGAGGCCTCTCCCGCCCGTCCCGTAAGTGAGGCGGGGCACCAGGGGCAGCTTCCTGATCGCTAAAGAGGCTTCAGTCTCCCCAATTTTAAAATATGCCCCAACACCTTTCTGATGGCTCAGGCTAGATTTGGGGGCAATGACGACAGACGTGGACGGAACCGGCCAAACTGGAGCACTTGCTGCTGCATCTGCAAGCTCCCACCCTAGAGCCCACCCGGCTTCGTAGCCCAGCCATCTGTTCCCCCACCCTGGTGGCTGCTAGGAGGTGACTCAGAACCAGAACTCGTGCTGGGCCGATATACCCCTTCCCTGAATCCTGGCTCCCTTCATCCCACGATGCCACAGTGGCATGGGATGCTGGGCTTTGTGGGTTCTCCAGAGCTGGCCTGGCATGCCCATTTTTGGACCGTGGTCAAATATTAACAGATATTCAGTGGAAGACCGTCAACCTGGTCTTCTGCGCGGGTTCAATACTAAGGGGGTAGCGAGTCCTGGGGGCGGGCCTTCTCCGAGGTCCCCCAGCGACTATCACCCTTAGCCCAGAACAAAGGGATAACTTATAGCCACAAAAGTATCTTTTATAAAACAAGTTTATTTACAAAATTACCTTCACCAACCCAGACACACGCCAGCAATACAGCTTATCAGTACGGTACAAAGTAGCAGGCAAGAGGTCTCAAGGACACCGTGATTTCAGGGCTCGCAGCTAGTTAGTTCAGCTCGGGCTCCAGCAGAGGCCCGGTCAACCGCATGCTGCTAGCTGGGTTCCCGGCGGAGGTCCGGTCTACCCAAGCGGCTAGCTGGGTTCCCGGCGGAGGTCCGGTCTACCCAAGCGGCTCGTGAGTGATTTCAGCTTGGTTTCCCGGGGGTCCGGTCAACCCAAGCGGCCAGTGATTTCAGCTTGGTTTCCCGGGGGTCCGGTCAACCCAAGCGGCCAGTGATTTCAGCTAGCTGGAGCACGCCGGGTGCTGCTACCCGGGGTTGCCGATCCCTCCGTCCCTTACCCCAAGCATGGGGCAAGATTGCTGATCAGGTCCAACAACTCAGTTCCCTTGCGCAGGGTGTTTTATACCTTGGGTTTCAGGTAGCCCTTCCCTCTGCAATCAGGTGGGTGGCCAATCAGGTGGGTTGCCACCCTCCTCAGGTGGGCGGCCAATCAGGTGGGTTGCCACCCTCCTCAGGTGGGTGGCCAATCAGGTGGGTTGCCACCCTCCTCAGGTGGGCGGCCAATCAGGTGGGTTACCACCTTCCCCCTGTGGGGTGGGGTCCCTTTGAAGCCACTTGCTTAATGGTCCCATCCTGTGGTGTTGAATGGCCCTTTCTTATGGGTGCCGAAGTGTCTGCTCTGGCAAGGCATTCAAGTCTTATGTAGATGGGGCTGATATACGAGAGCATTGACGAACCTGGGGATGCTTCCTGCCTTCCCCCCTGGGGTGATTCTATGCAGATGTTGTTTGTCCCCTTTGGTCTCTGTGGAGACTGGCTGTCTCCCCCCCCCCCCCGGGTCTCCTTCCCCCCTCCTTGGTGAGTGTGTGTGTGTCAGAAAGGGGTTTTAGGTTGGCTTTCTCCACAGTAATTGACAGAAGAACGAAGCCTGCTGATGATTTAACTGATGTTTTTTGGTCTGATAAAGCTACTAAAAAAAAAAAAGACCACCGTTGACCAGATATTTTCAGACTGGTCCAGTGCCCCAGCCTATTCCAGAGCATTGTCTGCTTACCTTCAAATGCCTGGCGCAAAATGGGGATCGGCAGACCCATGGGTGCCCTCTCACCTGGAGGCCCACGATGTGGTGCAGGCGACCGAGGAGTGAGCATCTCCCCTGGAAGCTGTGCTTCGAGGTGCTCATAGTGGAGCACCTCCGGCAGGGGGAGAGAAGGCTGGAGGGAGCGCGGGAGGCACGTGTGGCGGAGCGTGTGTGTTCGCCGTCCAGCATGGGCTGTGGCAGTGAGATCCTCTCCCTGTGACTGCAGGCCACCCCGCCCGGAGCACACGTACATGACCGTGAAGCCTTGTTCTGGATACGAACGGCTCCATCCAGTCTCCCCGTGAGTAGCCGACCTTCCTTTTCTCTCCATTTCTACTCCAGAGAAGCCTTATTTTAAGCAGCCCCCCAAATGAAATTGCCAAAGACTCAAGCATAGCTGAATTCCGGAACGTCAAGCCACAGCTTGTGATGACCGGATCTCTCGATCGTGTTGCTTGTTGAACCTTGATTTTTGGTGGCCTCCGCCCAGGGTGTTGATAACTTCACTGGCTTATTTGCAGCTCCCTGGCAGGGCTCTTAACACAGGTCTTCAGCTGTGCTGCTCTATGACTGTGATAAAGAGATTCAATTCAAGTCTTCAGCAGAGTTTCTCCAAGACCAATGGAAGAGAGAGAGAGAGGCAGGCTGCATTCGCATGCAACGATAACCCAGAATCCCAGAGTGTCCTGGCTTCTCGTTCTCAAGTGCATGCTCGTGCGTGAGCCCCCGTCGCTCCCACTTGGCTCCTCCCACTGTGGGAGCAGTTAAACCAACTATGAATATCACGCTTGGCCTGATCTCTGAACTGGGGCTCCTGGCTTGCGACGCTCCTTACAGATCAGAATTGTGCCCAGCACTGGGATGGGACCTCCGAGAGCATCTCCAAAACTGGATTCGGCCCTTGGGCTGGAAGAGGTCTGGTACCCCTGTTTTAGAGCGACAAGCCAGGGACCCCAGCTCAGACATGGCAACGCTAAGCAGGGTCAGGCCTGGTTATTACTTGGATGGGAGACCCCTCCTCTGGTTTCCTGCATTGAGCAGGGGGTTGGACTCGATGGCCTTGTAGGCTCCTTCCAACTCTATGATCTATGAAATCTATAAGCTTTCCATTTCCATCCCTGGCTAGCTTTAACTCTCCCACTGGCGAGTGGAGCCAAGCAGGTGCGACCAGGCTGTATGCGCCAGAACGTACCTCCTTCATGGTAAGCCAGCATTCTCCAGAATTCTTGCTTGCTGTTGTGTTCCAGCACAGTCAGAGGCTGGTGTCCGGGTTGTACTGCAGCCGGGTTGTCTGTGGAACTTTGACTTGCTTGAAGAGACAGTGCACCGTTACTCACAATTTTATCTGTTTAGCTAAAATGCCCTCTCCCTCCCTCTGTCTTTTTAGACATACTACGGAGGGTGTGTATCTGCATGCCAGTGAGCTGAACCCTGGTCCCAGGTGGGTCAGGGGGGCGAGGTGGGGCGGGGAGGCAATGGGCAAGGCCTGCGCTTCCTCCAGCGCCTGCATCCCTGAGCAAAGACGCGCACGCTCCAAAGTTCTGTCAAACCTTTCTTTAACTTATGGGCGTTTCTATGTTTTTCTAAATATTGTCTGCTGCCTTGGGCACAGTTGCAGAAAGGAGGATTAGGCAGATGCATGGGGGAGAACGGGCCTGTCCGTAACTCCGAGTTCCATGTTCAAGGCCGCCTGCAGCATGATACCAATGCCGGGGAGTGGGGGGGGGGTCTGCTGCCTTCGAGCCCTGCTGGGGCTTCCTGGAGGCACCTGGAGCAGGGTGCTGGGCGAGGTGGGGCTTGGCTGAGGCCAGCCTTGGGGCTCTCTCGTACATGCCGGAGTTGCTGCTGGGAGTTGTCCAGGGCTCCCCCCGTTGGCTTTTTTACAGGTTCTTCTACTAGGTGGCTGGGGCATGCTGGGAGTTGTAGGCCAAAAACATCTGGGGACCCAAGGTTGGAGAACACTGCTCTACATCAAGAAAAGCTAAATTCTGTGACCAGCATTAAATTATGCAATTAAAAAAATACTCCTCTATGTTCCATTACTTTGCACAATTTATTCTGGCTTTGTTGGTCATGGTGAGGGACACGAAGCTGTGTGAATGAGGCACTGGAGCCGAGCACCCTGATCAAAGGAAACACTGCTTTCCCCTTCTGGAATTGCACTTGGCACTGTCTGCACACATTAGAGCTTATTTTCTCGACCCATAAGGTCTAGAAACTTGCCTCTTTCACAATCAATCAAAGCTGAGTTTCTCAGGATACTGAATTAAGAACATAAGAAGAGCTTTGCTGGATCTGACCAAAGGTCCATCTAGCCCAGCCTCCGGCTCTGCGCAGTGGCCAGCCAGGTGACCCTGGGAAATCCCCCCCCCCTCCACAAGGCCTCCTGCTCGTAAATGCTCCCTCTCTATCGGGCATAGTATGAGCATGAGCGGAAGGCACGGCCTCGGGCGTAGAACGTGAAGTCATGTTGGAGTTCCTGCTCAGTGCTGCTGCTGTAGCCATTTGCTGTTTTCTGTGATTTCAGAACCCGTCGGGAGCGAAGTTACCAGAGCACCAAAGAGACAACACCCAAGTCAGTAGGAATAAGGAAACAGGAAGCTCCTCTGGGTGCCAGGGAGGGAGGCAGGCAGGCAGGCAGGCAGGGGTGCCTAGGGAACACGCCCTCCAGCACGTCACAGGTGGAAACTGGGCCGCTTGTTTCACCCTCCTCCCTCTTCCACACTGCTGTCCTCCGCCTCCTCTGTGCCCTGTTCATTTGCTCTGCCAGCTGAAAGCCGAGGGGGTGATGGTTCCCTTTGGCTAAAGATGTGCTACTCTCTGTTGCCCCCTGTTCAAAGTAGACCGCGGCGGCGGCAGGGCGTGAAAAGACCAGCTGCTACGTGGTGCCGTTAGGGTCACTGAGCATGTGCTCGCATGCATGTGCAGCAATGGATCAGGGGAAGCTGCCTGCGGCTCAGCCCTTGTCCGCGCCTGCTGGTCCATCTTGCCCTGTATTGTCCGCTGTGGTTGTCTGTCCCGTCCCGTCCCGTCCCCTGCCACCTGGTCCTTTGAGCTGGAGATGCCCTTGGGGACTGAGCCTGGGTCCTTCTGTACCCCTGAGCGATGATGGTGCAGCTCCCCCTGCTGAGACCCCACTGCTAAAGGCCTTGGGAGCGGGAGCCGCCCTTGACGAATGATGCCAGCAACAGCACATCAACGTGGTGTCCAGCAAAGTGGGCAGATGGGGACGCTGGTTTTACCAGGGAGCAAAAAAATAAAGATTGTCCCCGGTAAACAGCAGGGTCATCGAACCCCAGGCCACATCCAGCCCACCTGGGCACCCAATCCAGCCCTCCCAGTTCCCCAGAAGACCACACCCTCTTCCCCTGGCGCCACCCCCTTCCCCCCAACCACTAATCATTTGGTGGTTTCCCAGCTGTGCAGCTCCCCCCCCCCCCATTCCAAACACTTGAAATGCCTCTCCGAAGGCCTAGTGGCTGGCAGGAAGAGCTCTAACCTGCAGTGGGCTGGCAGTTTTGATATTTTCGGCCCACCTCATTTTGTCTTTGCCCCCACCTGAATGCCCCCCCCCCGAGCTTCTCTGAAATTTAATTTGGTCTTTGGGCCAGAAGAGGTTCCACGCTCCTGGTCTGCAGCCTGAAAGAATATTGGGGCGTGGAGAGCATCCTCTGGCACGGGGCACTACGGGTAGCATGGCTGCGTCTCTCCGCCAATGGAAGAGGGGCAGTGTAGGAGTGGTTATTTTGGTGGGGAGAAGGGGGTGGGGCCTCCATTCCATAGATCAGTAGGGTCCGTCAGGTGTAAGGGGAGGGTCCGCCGCTCAGCAGTAGAGCAAAGGCTTTGCAGGCCAAATGTCTCGGGGTCTGGTCCCTGGTGGCATCTCCAGGTGAAAGATCTCAGGGAGCCAGCGACTGTGAAGGCCTCCATTTCTGGGGCCCTGAAGAATATAGAATCATAGAAAAGTAGAGTTGGAAGGGGCCTACAAGGCCATCGAGTCCAACCCCCTGCTCAATGCAGGAATCCAGGTCAAAGCATCCCTGACAGATGGCCGTCCAGCTTCACCTTGAATGCCTCCAGAGTGGGAGAGCTCACCACCTCCCTAGGTAGTTGGGTCCAATGTCTTATTGCTCTAACAGTCAGGAATTTTTTCCTGATGTTCAGGTGGAATCTGGGTTCCTGTAACTTGAGCCCATTATTCCGTGTCCTGCAAACTGGGATATTATTATTATTTATATTTATTACATTTATACCCCGACTTTTTTCCTACAAGGAACTCAAGGCGGCTTACATAATCCTCCTCCTCCTCCTCTCCATTTTATCCTCACAACAACCCTGTGAGGTAGGTTAGGCTGAGAGGCAGTGACTGGCCCAAAGTCACCCAGTGAGTTTCATGGCCGAGCGGGGACTAGAACCCGGATCTCCCGAGTCCCAGTCCAACATTCTAACCACTACACCACACTGGTGAAGAGATCTTTGTGACAACCCTTTAAGTACTGGAAGAGCTGACAAACGCTCCTTCTGCAAAGACGGAGACCACGCAAGGCCACCCAGCGTCCTTGCACGTGGAGGGGCATTTTTCAGCCCTTGCTCTGCCCAGTAATGTGTGCCTCTCCGCCAGCTTCCCTGGGCTAATGCATCTGTGTGCAGTCCTGGCCCTTAAAAAGGATCTTGCAGAGCTGGAAATGGTGTGGAGCAGGGCAACCCAAATGATCGGGGGCTGAAGCAGCTCCCCTCTGAGGAAAGATGACAACCGGTGGGACTGTTTTTTGCTTAGTGAAAAGGCGAGTGAGGAGAGACATGATGGAGGTGTACCAAATCATGCATGGTGTGGAGAAAGTGGATAGAAAAGCTTCACTCCCTTTTCTCTTGAAATACTAGCGTTTGGGGTTATGCAATGAAATTGATTGTCAGGAGAGGAAAAAGGAAGCACTTTTTCACTCAGTGCCGAATGAACTCCCTTCTGAGGATACACAGCCAACCTGGGAGTCCCAAATTTACACCCGCCATGCATACCCCTCCAAGGATTCTCTCCCCGCCGCCCCAGCTGATTGGCATCACGCCATCCCTTCCTTTCCAGGCTGCTGCAGCAGCACTGTGCTCTGTTCCTTGTCTTTCCAGATCGACTCCAGAGAATGAGTACATTCCCCCAGAAACGGGGCAGTCTTTTTCCACGTGAGTGAGAAGAATAAGATGAAGTTCCTTAACCTTTGTTACTGAACATTGCAGATAAACCTCCAAAAGTTTCTAGCCCAAGGCCATAAGCAGGACTGGGAGCCTCGATTCACCCCATGTCCTTCCCAGGACTTTACCAGGAGCGCCGAAAAAGTTAGTGGGGGAAGCAATTTGGTCTGATAAGAGTTGTGCTTTGGGTGAGCTTTGAATTCCCTGATTTGTCCTTTTGACCTGTAGAAACTCTTGGCCTCTGGCTTAACTATCTATAAAACAGGTACATTGTTTTCCAAGATTTCTTCTTGCTCAATTCCTTAATAATATGTCGCACATATGTGTGTTGTACATGTGAGTTACCGTGCAAATTGCCGCTGCACCCAGTTAGCCACGTTATGCGCTTTTAGTGCTTGTGACACAACTGGAGTGTGGGCTGTGGAAGGATGGCCTCTGTCGGCTGGGCTAGGATCCCGCTTGGTGGCCTGCCGGGGGCTTGTGTGCACGCGGAAGAGCAGGGCACCTTCCCCAGGCGCTTTCTGTGGACTTTACCCTTTGCCTCTTGGTCCTGCCCCCCGGCTGCATGGGCTCCACCCATTCAGTGCTGGGCTCCCCCCCCCAGGTGCATGGGGACTCGGACGTCGGTCCCATGTCGTGGGTTGGGGTTCCAGTTGGATCCCAGCTCTTGGCAAGTTGAAGCCCACGGCGTTAGCGGCTGTTAGCCACGATTGCTAAGCAGAACCTCCTTGTTCAGTTGCAGTATATCACTGGATTCTGGTTGCTGCGGTGGGGAGGAGAAAGGGGAGCCCTGCTGATTGGCCACTGTGGAAAGCATGGTGCTGGGCAAGATGGGGTGTCCAGGTCCAATCCAGTGAGGCGCGTCTCATGAACTCTCTGCATTTCAGGCCTCCTTTGGTGAACAAGTACTCAAACGCTGATGAGCTGCAGCCTGAATCTGTGTAAGTGTGAAAAAGGAGGAGGCGCCCCCCTTGCTTGGGACCCCCCCTTCCACGTCCTGCCGTGGCAGAAACTGTGGACAGAAGAGAGGGGTGGGCAGGCAAAGGGCTTTGAGGGCCACCGAAGGTGCCTGCCGGCTTCCTCAGCACGCCAGCAGGACTGGCCTTCCTCTCTACAGATCCTGTTTTTAAAATTTATTTATTATATTTATACCCCACCTTTTTTCCTGGCGTGCTGAGTGTGTTATGTGCGTGCGTGCACACACACCATGCACATTGTTGTTTCAAGAATGTTTGGCCAGTAAATAAACACACAGTGGTGTGTGGTGTGGCAAACCTGCCGCCCCACAGCAGCTATTTCGTACTGTGGGGCTTTAGAAAGCTTGCCTCTCTCTGCAAGCGGCCAAGCGCCAGCCACACCACGCAGGCTGGAGCCAGCTAACCCCATTCGCTCAACGGCAAGAAACACCTGGGCGTTCCAGCCCAAAGATACGCTGGCGGCCCCAGTGTCTTCAAAAGGTAGTTTTTCCTGAAAGAGCCACCACTTATACGTGGTCCCTCTGTGGCGGCAGTTCCTGCTGCCCACCAGCAAATGAGTCCCAGCCCACAGAACGCTGGCCCCTGGAAACACACAGGCCCCTGGAAGTGCTGGATGGGCTCCTCGGCACAGCCGCCCAGCGCCAATCTTACACTCCTTTACTGTTCACCTCACAGAACTGAAGGCTCTCCAGACACGGGGATGACACCGAAAGGGTGAGTTGGCACACACTGGGACTGTAGGAAATAGGGCAGCTTGGGTGGACCTGACCATGTAAGGCCATGTCTGGGTGATAGATAGGTAGGATTCTGTCTCAACAGCCTTTTTGTATGGTGCATCCCAGAATCTGAGCTGTGATGCAGGGAATCCCAGCTTTAACACACACACACCCCAAGCTTCTAGCCCTCATGGCGGCATTAAAACCTTTGAAAATAAGTGGGCAATATCAGAAATCAGTGGGAAGGGTGCTTTAGCAGGCCTCCCCTCCCATTAAGCCAGAGTGCAGCTTGCTAGATCACAGCCAACCATTCTCTGCAAGATATAGAGCCTTGCAAAACCTGCTCTGCTCCAAGCCAAGTTCCTTCCCAAACTGCAGTTCCTTTCCAAGTGAAGTAAGATAGGTGTTGCTGAACCTAAGCCGTTAAGAGAGTGCAGACCTGAATCTCGGGGCAGCAAAAAAGAAAAGACCATCTTGCTAGTTGATTGTGGCACATGCTGCTGCTTTCATCGGCAACAGCTTGCTCTGCTGGATCTTGCAAGACCATGGCTCCATTGCCAGAAGGCAAAGCAAGGGGCACTCTGAGGTTGCAGCTTAGACTGCACACTGCTGCAGCTTGATCCACACTTGCTTTTAGCATGTATTCCAGAATACAGTCCAAACAGATGTAACTCTCCTTAGCTTCAAGTGGTGTTCAATTCCTTTCTTTGGGAATTTCCAAAAATCAGCAGGCATCAAATCTAAATGGCTTCTGTTTCCATCCAACCCCCTGAACAGACATGAGCCCCATATTTATGAAGAAGTGGAATAAGAGAAGCGCCACCAAGATGGACGATCCTGAGAACTTGTGCCGGGATGGGAATAGTCCCAGCCAGCTGGAGATCGCCTGGAAACACCTGTGCCTTCTTCGTATTAAAGCACCACATATTCTCCCTTTAGTCCTGTGATTGTGCACACTTTCTGCCTTTTAGGGATCACCACGTTTCCCAAGGATTCCCCATGTTTGCCACAGAGCCCCTGCACGCTGCGGAGGATTATGGGGGATGTGCCAGGGTACGCACTCTGTTCGTACAGGGTGCTGGCCTGGCTCGTCCACCATTACTGACTTTCCTATTGAGGATCAGCTGGTCCATTTTTTAGGAATCCCACGATGCCTTGGGACTCTGGAAATGGCTGCTCTTGTCCACTTTCATCCCTGGGTGTGGCCCTACAGGCAGTATAGAGCCATCTACAATGTTGGCTTTCGGGCAATGCATTGGGGGTGTGTGAATGTCCACGTTTTCTCTTCCAATACCCCACTATGTGGGATGTTTTTGTTCACCAGCAGAATCTGCGCCATCTGGGCTTCTGATGTGAATCCCAGCACAATTGGGCCAAATTGCTACGGCGTGGATCAACAAGCCCACCGAAGTCTCTTACTCATAAACTTTGTTATTAGTTCACCTGCTGTTGCATTGTTGAGTAAGTCATTTGTGGGACAGTAGCAGCCTGAAAGAAGAAGAGAAATCCAAACTCCTCCAGATAGAGGCCGTTGCCTGTGCACAAGCCTGGGGTTTGGAGCTAGGCCCGGGGCGAGGATGTGCGCGTGTGACGACCGTCCGCTGCCGAGGCCTGCTGTACAAGGGCAGTTGGCAGGGCTGCCAACATGTTTCATTTTGCCCTGCTCCTCTGCTCCAAGCAGCTGGAGCCACAGACATTTAGCAGGTGAAGTTTTCCAGGCATGGTGATAAAGTGACAGAGTAAGCTAAGCATCACCTACCGTACTTAATTTTTGATCCTTTAGGTCTTGGGTCTGTGGCAGGAGGGACCCCCCTCACGTTGCTGGCTGAATGTGATCCAAGGGAACCAAATAGGACCTTTGGGGTGTCTTTAAACAGCACTGTGGCTGTGACATGATGTGTACGCTAACTCATCCGGAGTGCCATTCTCTCCTGTTGTATTCCCAATCACTTACAAGGACTAGAATTCCACTCCTACAGTAAGAGTGGAATATGCCCTCTTTACCCGTCCTGATCAGCAGGCAGGTTGAGGTTAAGGGGCACCCTTGTCGTTACTGGCGATTCTGAAGGAGGAAACTCCTTTTGTGCTAACTTGTGGGTTGCTGTGATTGCATTTGTAGAGGTTTTTGGGGGGCGGGGCAGGGGATCCTTCCTTGGCTATCCTCTCCCATCCTCACCCTAAGTAGCAGGCCTGTATCTGGGGGCTTCAGGTTCTAGGCACAGGATGCCTCTGAGGCCCCTGGCTTGCAGACCCCGGGCCCTTATGTGGCTGAAGTGCTTCTGCACACCAAGTGACCGTTCTTGATGGGTCTGTTATGTGGCCTGTGTACATTTTTATACCAAAAGCCTAAATTATTTTTAAACTTCCTGTGCCCAAAGGAAAAAAGTATCTGTAGAGCTGACTGTTCTGTGTTAACATTATTGTTAAGGTGTAAAAGATTGTAATGTGTTCTTGAAATATACTGTTTCTTAAAATGTATTTGTTTACAACGTTTGAGAGTCGCTTACCTATTTGATAAAATCCTCAAAGCGAAATGCATCTATAACATTTTTTAAAAAAACAGCACAGCCAACATATAAAATCCAGCGATAGCAGTATTTCCATGGTTGCGATTAATGATATCCAAGAGCACCGGATCTCTTTGTGTCCTGTTACTTACCCAGGCACACACAGAGGCAGCTGCTGAAATTGGTTTCCTCAGCAGGCAATCCAGTTGGCATTTTTTTGGCTTGAGCTAATTGACCATCTACTTAACACTGTTGCTGTGGGAGTTTAGAGGGCAAAGTCCAGCTTGGTAGGACTAAACCCTGATACTTGGAGCAATTCTTTGCATTGAGACGTTGTGGATTTGTGCAGCTTGGATGCCGTTACGGTGCCCGTCCTTCAGCCCCTCCCCTGGCTTCCATGCTTCTCATCCTTGCCTTCAAACCCCTCCGTGTCCCCCACCATTGCCTCTCTGCTCTGACATCCCCCCCCCGCACCCGTGCCTGGGATCTCTGCTCTCCAGCTCCACCCCCACCCCCTTGCAAGACGCTACCCTTGCTGCCCCTTAGGCCTGTGGGATAAAGCCCCCTCCCTGACGCCCTCCACGCCCGCCCTCCAGGCCCACCTTTGGCTCGGCCCCTGAGCCCTCGTGCCCTGCTGCAGCGTTGCAACCCAGCTGAAGCAATGCTGCAACCGAAACAACGTTCCTCCTACCATTTCCTTCCTCTTCCTTGGAACATGCCTGACACGAAAGCCCTTCTTTCTTGCTGAACTTTGAGTCGCTCACCGGCCTCAGCTCATTCTGAGCTTTAGCTTTCCTGGCACTGTCCCTCCATCTCCGAGTTCTTCAGCTGCACTTTATCCTTAGTGGCCTGTCCTTTCCCCCCATTTTTATATACAGTAATACCTTGGATTGCAAGCATAATTCGTTCTGGAACCGAGCTTGTAATCCAAAACACTCTTATATCACAGCGAGTCTCTGGCGGGCATGAGCGGGGCCGATTTCAGCCCGCTACGCCTGCTCGAGGTGAGCGGTTACATCCTTACACTACTTGTATTGCAAGACCTTGCTCGTTTATCAAGTCAAAAAATGTTAATTTTTTTTTTTGCTTGTCTTGCAAAACGCTCTCAGACCAAGTTACTTGCAATCCAAGGTATTACTTGTATGTCCTTAAAAAAAGAATTCAGCTCATCACTAAAGCTCTTTGTGCAGCCACATTGGTATTCTTTTAGATGTCTCCCATTTTTCTTTGTCTTTGGAATTGTTTGAGATGGTAAACTTCTTCAGGAGCTCCCAGCTGTCAACAAGGCATGTCAGGAATACGCAAGAGATTCCATGCAGAGCAGAATTTGTCTTCCAGCAGATGTTGGAGTAGCTGGAAGTCCCCCATTTCTTGCTTCTCTGAAACATCTGTCATTCCAGGAAAGTATCATCCACATCCTCTCCTTGGTTTATGGTAGATTCTGAGCATAATGTCGCTTTTATTTCTCCATTTCTTTTCTCCCAGATCATCAGGTGCTCTCTAAAGATCATAAAGTAGTCCTGTAACTTCAGTGCAGGTCTACAGATTTTGATATATAATGCTATATTTCATTGTAAAATTTTATAATTGTTATAAACCGCCCAGAGAGCTTCAGCTATTGGGTGGTATAGAAATGAAATAAATAACAACAACAACATACCCTCCAACATTTCACAGATGAAAATAGGGACACACCTGTGAATTTGTAAGAGGCATGGTTAAGCAACATGAATGTGTGATCAAGAGGGTGTGGCCAGGCAACATGAGGGCGTGGCCAAGGGTATGGCCAGGCAACCCAAGGGCATGGTCAAGCACAAAAGTTATTAGAGGAAACACACAAAATCTTATATATTATAATTATTACATTATTATAGTGGAAGACCGACAACTTGGTCTTCTGCGTGGGTTCAATGCTAAGGGGGTAGCGAGTCCTGGGGCAGCCTTCTCCGAGATCTCCACCAGCGACTATCACCCTTAGCCCAGAACAAAGGGATAACTTATAGCCACAGAAGTATCTTTTAGAAAACAAGTTTATTTACAACATTACCTTCACAAACCTAGACACACGCCAGCAATACAGCTTATCAGTACGGTACAAAGTAGCAAGCAAGAAGTCTTGAGGACACCGTGATTTCAGGGCTCTCAGCTAGTTAGTTCAGCTCGGGTCCCGGCAGAGGCCCGGTCGACCGGTCGACCGCACACTGCTAGCTGGGTTCTCGGCGGAGGCCCGGTCTACCCAAGCGGCTAACTGGGTTCCTGGCGGAGGTCCGGTCTACCCAAGCGGCTTGTGAGTGATTTCAGCTTGGTTTCCCGGGGGTCCGGTCAACCCAAGTGACCAATGATTTCAGCTAGCTGGAGCGTGCCGGGTGTGGCTACCCAGGGTTGCCGATCCTTCATTCTCTTACCCCAGGCATGGGGCAAGATTGTTGATCAGGTCCAACAACCCAGTTCCCTTGCGCACCTGATCACGGATCACGGTGTTTTATACCTTGGTGTTTCAGGTAGCCCCTCCCTCCGTGATCAGGTGGGTTGACACCCTCCCTGAGGGGCGGCCTTTTGGGTCAGGTGGGGTGACGTCCTCCCCCCGTGGGATGACGCCCTCCCCCCGTGGGATGACGCCCTCCCCCCGTGGGGTGGGGTCCCTTTGAAGCCCCTTGCTTAATGGTCCCATCCTATGGTGTTGAGTGGCCATTTCTTAGGGGTGCCGAAGCATCTGCTCTGGAGAGGTATTCAAGTCTTATGTAGATGGGGCTGATATGCGAGAGCATTGACAAACCTGGGGATGCTTCCTGCCTTCCCCCCTGGGGTGATTCTATGCAGATGTTGTTTGTCCCCTTTGTCATCTGTGGCAGACTGGCTGTCTCCCCCCCCCGGGTCTCCTTCCCCCCTCCTTGGTGAGTGTGTGTGTGTCAGGCAGGGGGCTTAGGTTGGCTTTCTGCCACAATTATATTATATATTATTTTATAATATTTTATTAGTGGCTTTTGTGGAAAAAAAATCATGTTACTTAAACCTTTAATTGTTGATATCTGGTGTTTTTCATGGGGGGGCAGGTTCAGTGCTTGCAGGGCAATCTCTTTTTGTTTTAAAATGGTCAGGATTGTTCTTGGCATTTTCAGGGCAGTTGGAGAAGGAGACAAAAAGAAGGAGATGCGGAGGAGGGGGAGCTTTTGGGTGGGGAAAAATACAAAAAGACACATTGGGGTTTTGAGCCCCTTCAGCGCTTTCCTCCAACACCTCTACAGCTCTGGTTTTTAAGCACAAGGAGTAACTTTGAGGGGCTGAACAGCTTTGTTGTTGTTTGTTATCGTGGAAAGGCCCCAGTTTAAAGCACTTTTTGTGTTCTATTCACACAATTTAGATTTAAAGAAACACTTAAACTGGAATAATCTTACAGAATTAGCTAAATAGCTTGTGGGAGGAGGCAGGGGAATTTCATTTCATAGATTCATGGCTCTGCATAACCAATCGTGACTCTGCATAACAAAGTAAGAAGCCGTGATGGCTTAAGTGTTTGCAGTACTGTCCCGGCAAATTCGGGGCAATTGGAGAGTATGTAATTGTGAAGGATCAGCACCTGGATCCTTTGCGTGAGTTCGGCGCTTAACGGGTTAACTAGTGCAGCAGTTACAGCCCGTACAAGCGAAAGAAACCACCTAAGAGGTTTCTTACAAACAAAAGGAAACTCAGCCTTTGAACTGCCAAATAAGGCCTTTATTTATTTACACAGGAGATGGAGCGGAACTAACAGCTTTCTAGGAAATACTACAACGTCAATAAGACCTGACGTGACCTTTAAGTTTATCAATGACATGCTCCCAGGCTAGCGCATTTGGATTAGTCAGTTACCTTAGATCAGAGACGTCACGCTAGTCAGTTTCAGCCTAACTCCGGGACGGGTCTGTCCGATCCGGGGAAGGAAACAGCTTACTCCAGCCGCTGCTGGAGGGTGGTTTGTACTCAAAAGTACCCTGGGTTCCCAACAACCAACAAAAGGAGGGGAGAGGGGTTTTCTACCCCTGTGTTTCCCGCTCTCCCGCCCCTTAGGTCAGGTGGGACTTATGCCTGCCCCTTCGTGTCAAGTGGGCTTATTCCTGCCCGAGAAGAAGGTGACGTATTGGATACTTTACAGCTCTTTGAGACTGCCCTGTTAGGTTGGTGGTCTTGATGGTCCTTTCCTGGGTTTTGTGGATTACAAGCGAGATCCTCCATTGCTGGAATGCCGGTCTGTCTGGCTGCTTCCCTGTAACCCAATCTCCCCTTCTCGCCCCCCTCCACTGGAGGATGGTGTGTGCGTGTACATGTATACTCGTGTCAGGCTTTCTCCACAGTAATAATCTACTATATAAATGTGAAACTTTGTGTGTTCGTGTGTCCGGGCGTTTGCGTGCGTCGCATAGGCTCCTACATGGTTGGACGGATCCGCCCCAAACTTGGCACGCATACTCTCCATCACCCAAAGACAAAGACTGGCGAGTTCAAATCTCCGAAAAACGCTCGCTGCGCCTGTATGGCCCAAAATAGATGAGAGCCAATGGCATCACTTGGAATGTTCGCAGGGGCCATTCAGGAGCAGTTATGCAAATCACTCCACCGACATATAGAATGTTGGTATGATCTGCCGCCACAGGGGCCCAATCAGGAGCAGATATGCAAATCTCTCCTATGTCAAAACTAGAATGTTGATATGAACTGCAGCCGGGGCCTACACGGGGGGGGGGGAGCAGGGATTTCATTGTGTAGTACTGGGGGGGGGCATGGAATTCATTGTTGTATAGTCCGGGGGTGGGGGGGAGAGCAGGGATTTCATTGTATAGTTCTGGGAGGGAGCAGGGAATTCATCATTGTGTGGTCCCGGGGGAGCAGGGATTTCATTGTTGTGCAGTCCCGGGGGGGGGGAGCAGGGATTTCATTGTGTGGTCCCGGGGGGGGGGGAAAGCAAGGATTTCATTGTAAAATCCCAGGTGGGGGGAGGAAGCAGGGATTTCATTGTACAGTACCGGAGGGGGGAGCAGGGATTTGATTGTGTAGTCCCGGGGAGGGGGAAGCTGGGATTTCATTGTGTAGTCCCGGGGGGGAGCAGGGATTTCATTGTGCAGTCCTTGAGGGGGGAGCAGGGATTTCATTGTTGTGTAGTCCCGGGGGCGGGGAGCAGGGATTTCAATACGTAGTCCCAGGGGAACAGGGATTTCATTGTGCAGTCCCGGGGGAAAGGGAACAGGGATTTCATTGTGTAGGTAGGCCAGGGGGAGGGGAGCTGGGATTTCATTGTGTAGTCCCGGGGAACCTTTCCTATAGAGGGATTCAAAACAGCGGACAGCTGCCTTAAGGAATTTCGAACAAATAGTGCCTATAGGAAAATGACAACCCATGCAACGCCGGGTAAAAAAAGCTAGTAATAATATAAAGCAGGGGCTCTCACACTTTCTATCTCCAGGGCCCGCTTGAAATGACAGAGGCCCACCAGTCACAAAATGGCGACCGAGGCAGGTTGCGGAGTTTGGCATAATCGGCTGGCAATTGCTGGTGCCCTTTTATATTGATACCGAATCCCTCTTTGAGAAGGGCTGAATTCTTTGCCGCAGCTATTTCCTTGCAGCAAGGAGTTTCCCTCATTCAGCTTCCCTCAAATGAAGGACAGACATTGGCTCTGACTCCCCATTTCAGGAAGAATTTTGCTGATCTAGCATCTGGGTTTCCAACAGCGGCCCCTGGGCACCAATGGGCCCACAGACACCCCTCTTGGCACCCACCATGCACCCTGCCGCTTCTGATTTTAATTTTATTTTAAATTATTATGTTTAACTGGAAGGTTGGCATGCTGCAAAGCAAAGTGCTGCCCTTTGTTTGGGTTCAAAATAGCGGTCTTGTATTTTGGAGCTCATACCCCCTCTGCTGCCTTGGACTTAGACTTTTGGGATAGGTACTTTTCGATTAGTCTCACCAGGTTGCTTTCCGGGAAATGAGTTGTCTTGTGACTGGGCATGCCCAGCATAGCAGCCATTTTGCTTTTTTAAATTAGATTGAATTTTTTTAAATTAAAAAACGAAGACAAACACTACATGCACATGGCAGCCATTTTGTGAGAGCACCCATAACACTCTCTAGCCATCTCCCACTGCCACACCTGCCTGTGCAGGGCAAATGGTGCAGCCATGGCACGGGGCAGTCCAGCAAAGAGGCACCGGGCAGTCTGCAGCACTGAGGTCCCCCGAAGACTGGCTGAAACCCACCGGTGCGTCCGACCCACACTCTGAGAAACGCTGCTCTCAAGAAAAAGGTGGGAGCCATCCCAGGAACCTGACAGTCTAGTGCAGCCTCCTCCAGATGTGTTGGACTACTACTCCCATATACAGTCATCGAGGCTGGCCTGGCTGATGAGGATGATGGGAGTTGTAGTATGGCACATCTGGCAGGCACCAGGTTGGGAGAGGCTGAAAGAAAATGGATGTAAGGGAGAAAGCAGAGAGGAAGGGAAGGGAAATAGAGACCCCAGGGTTAAATGTTGCAGTATCACAAGACCCATGTTTCCAAGTTCAATTTTATATATGCAGTGCAATTTGTGCATGTTTTGAGATGGTATGAAGTGTGCCTGCACATGTTGCATGAAGCAAAAAGCGAGAAGGGGTGGATTTATGGAAGGGAGGGTGGACTGGTGCTGGGGCCCCGGAGTTAATGTATGCTACCGTACTTTGTGGTGGAGAAAATGATGGTGGCAACGGAGGCTGAGATGGCCTGCTTAGCATTGGAAGTGCCTGCGGGCAGAGCTGTGTGTATGCCAGAACTCAGGGAATCAAGTGAGTGTGTGTGTGTGTATATATTGTGGCTCATGCTGGCTCAGCTTGTCTGAGTGTGGAAAGCTAAGCAGGGTCAGGCCTGGTTATTACTTGGATGGGAGACCCCTCCTCTAGTTTCCTGCATTGAGCAGGGGGTTGGGCTCGATGGCCTTATAGTATCATAGAAAAGTAGAGTTGGAAGGGGCCTACAAGGCCATCGAGTCCAACCCCCTGCTCAATGCAGGAATCCAGGTCAAAGCATCCCTGACAGATGTCTGTCCAGCCGCACCTTGAATGCCTCCAGAGTGGGAGAGCTCACCACCTCCCTAGGTAGTTGGTTCCATTGTCTTATTGCTCTGTCAGGAAATTTTTCCTGATGTTTAGCTGGAATCTGGGTTCCTGTAACTTGAACCCATTATTCCGTGTCCTGCAAACTGGGATGATCGAGAAGAGATCCTGGCCCTCCTCTGTGTGACATCCCTTCAAGTACTGAAAGAGTGCGATCATATCTCCCCTCAGTCTCCTCTTCTGAAGGCTAAACATGCCCAGTTCTTTCAGTCTCTCCTCATAGGGCTTTAGTGGAAGACTGACAACCTGGTCTTCTGCGCGGGTTCAATGCTAAGGGGGTAGCGGGTATTTTATACCTTGGTGTTTCAGGTAGCCCCTCCCTCCGTGATCAGGTGGGTTGACACCCTCCCTGAGGGGCGGCCTTTTGGGCCAGGTGGGGTGATGCCCTCCCCCCCCCGTGGGGTGGGGTCCCTTTGAAGCCCCTTGCTTAATGGTCCCATCCTATGGTGTTGAGTGGCCATTTCTTAGGGGTGCCGAAGCATCTGCTCTGGAGAGGTATTCAAGTCTTATGTAGATGGGGCTGATATGCGAGAGCATTGACGAACCTGGGGATGCTTCCTGCCTTCCCCCCTGGGGTGATTCTATGTAGATGTTGTTTGTCCCCTTTGGCATCTGTGGAGACTGGCTGTCTCCCCCCCCTGGGTCTCCTTCCCCCCTCCTTGGTGAGTGTGTGTGTGTCAGGCAGGGGGCTTAGGTTGGCTTTCTCCACAGCTTTGTTTCCAGTCCCTTTATCATCCTTGTTGCCCTCCTCTGAACCCTCTCCAGTTTGTCTACGTCCTTCTTAAAGTGTGGTGCCCAGAACTGGACGCAGTACTCAAGATGAGGCCTAACCAGTGCCGAGTAAAGGGGAATTATCACTTCACGCGATTTGGAAGCTATACTTCTATTAATGCAGCCCAAAATAGCATTTGCAGCCACATCGCATTGCTGGCTCATATTCAGTTTGTGATCTACCACAATTCCAAGATCCTTCTCAGTTGTGGTATTGTTGAGCCAAGTGTCCCCCATTCTGTAACTCTGCATTTGGTTTCCTCTCCCTGGGTGCAGCACTTGGCATTTATTTCATTCTGTTCCTGACACTATTCCTGCAGTTCTGTGCTACCTGCCTGTCATCATCATCAGGCGATCACTCGTGACCGAGTAAGATTGTCTTCCGGGATAAAAGGAGGAAATTCTAAAGAAGATTGTGTAGACTCTAGCGATGGGTCCGTAAGTGACTGTGGAGGCCAATTCTAGATCCACACAGCTTCCCACAGTGAGGACACAGGTTACCAGATAGGAAATGGTCCTGTAAAGGATTCATTTGACGTGCTTTTCGCTTAGCACGTTTCTCCCTTTCACCTTGCACTCAGGCTTCTTCAAAGTCCATGGAACCTTTGTGAAAGGCCAACCTCCATTTAGATCGTTCATGGGCCAGAGCTTCCCAGTTTTCGATGTTTATATTGCATTTTTTTAGATTAGCCTTATGAACATCTTTAAACCTCTTATATTGACCACCGATATTCCGCTTTCCATTCTTGAGTTGGGAGTAAAGTAACTGCTTTGGGAGACGGCAGTCAGGCATTCGAACAACATGACCGGTCCACTGAAGTTGGCGTTGAAGGATCATTTTTTCAATGCTAGTAGTCTTTGCTTCTTCCAGTACACTGACATTTGTTCGTCTATCTTCCCAAGTAATTCGCAGGATTTTCCGGAGGCAACGTTGATGAAACCTTTCAAGGAGGTGGAAGTGACGTTTATAGATAGTCCATGTTTCGCAGGCATACAATAAAGTTGGTAATACAATGGCTTCATAAACCAGTGTTTTGGTCTTCTTACAAATATCCCGATCCTCGAACACTCTATGTTTCATTCGAGAAAATGCGGCACTTGCGGAGCTCAAACGATGCTGGATTTCACTGTCGATGTTAGGTGTAACAGAAAGATAGCTGCCAAGATAGAGAAAATGATCGACATTTTCCAGGATTGTCCCGCCTGCCTGTACTCTTTCCTTGTAGCCTATCCTTCCTTCTACTTCCTATACGTGTCCTTTTTTGTTTTAAACGTGCAACACGGATAAACGTGCAGCGAGGTGTGTGTGTTTGTGGGGAAGGTTACTCGGCCGCCCGGTTGCCATGCGGCAGGGGAAGCGTCGCCTTGTTGCTGCGGCCCTTGGCTCGGGCCTTCATGTCTGTGCTTGTGATACTAGGCCCGTTGCTAAGGAAAGCCTTGGTTACCGCGTCCCCCGCAACCGCCCCTAGCCTATTGGGCCATTACGCCAACGGAGTAGCGCCGCACAGGAGGAGCTCAAGGGTGAAGCAGCGCCTTTACGCTACGGAGGTGGCGTAGCCGTCGTTATGAATCGGCTCTCCCGGCTACTGGCTAGGCAAATCGCGCGCGCTTCCATTGCGGCCGTTACCAAGAAACCTGCCTCGCGCGCTCAGCCCTCCTCCAGCCCGCCTTTCGCGTCATCACGGCTTAGCCTGGAGTCCAAGAAGCCAATCAGTGCCTACTATCAATCATTCAAATTGTCCAATCGCGAGAAGCCGTTTGGACGACCAGGCCGGGGTGGCTGGAGCGGAGCAGAGGCGAGGGAGAAACTCCAGGGCGGCGGACCAATGCGAGCAGCCGAGCCAACCGTCGCGACGAACCAATGAGGAGAGCGAGCTCGAGTCGAAAAAGCGTTGGGCTGGCGCGTCCGGTGGTGGCGGTCGTGGGGAGCGCTTGACGCAGGGCGGGGACTGGCGGCGGCTGTGCCCAATCCGCTCCGCCGCCTCTCTGCGCGCGCCCAATCGTCGGCGGCGGGGCGCATGACGGAGGAGGTGGAGTGAGCCGCGGCGAGCGGGCCCGCCCCCTTTCTTGCGTCTCCTATATAAAGGCGCGTCCGTTACCTTGACGCAGCCAGTATTCGCCCCGCCGCGTCGCCAAGCAGTCCGCAGGGAGGCCGCAGCTGCAGTCGCCGTCTCGCGCCCCGCCGACCCAACGTCTGCCCGCCCGCCGTCATGAGAGAGATCGTCCACCTGCAGGCCGGCCAGTGCGGCAACCAGATCGGCGCCAAGGTTCGCTGGGGAGGGGGGGAGGGAAGGAAGATGGGCCGGGCCGGGCCGGGCCGGGCCGGAGGGGGAAGTCGCCGGCTGCTCGCTAACTGACGCCGCTCTTCCTCTCCCCCTCCCTTTCCCCTTAGTTCTGGGAGGTGATCTCGGACGAGCACGGCATCGACCCCACCGGCACCTATCACGGCGACAGCGACCTCCAGCTCGAGCGCATCAACGTCTACTACAACGAGGCCACCGGTGAGGGCGGGCGAGGCGCCGCCCCGGCGACTGGAAGGGGGCCCGCCCTCTTTCTGTGTGTCCCCCCTCCCGCCCGAGACTGAACCTGGTTGTGCCCATCTTCGTATAAAGCAGCGGCGAGGGTGCCCCTGAGCACGTGCAGAGTGCCCGCGTAGAACTGCCTCCGCACTGGGCGTCTAAGCTGGGCTTCTCAGGGAAGCCTCGCCCTGCCGCCTCCAGCTGTTGTGGGGCTGCAACTCCTATGCCCCCCCCCCCGCCCATTGGGGCTAGTGGGAGCCGGAGCACCAAGAGCCCTCTCCTGTGGTTCTCTGCTGCAGGAAGCCAGCCTGAGTTCCTTGGAGGGAATCGCATCTTGGATTACAGCTCCCAGCATCCCTGCCCATTGCCTGTGTGGCACAGCTAGGGCTGATGGCACTTGGAATCCAAGGAGCGGCTTGTGGGAGGCTGCTTGAGAGCTGCTCTTCCGCCTTCCGGAGCGAGGGCGGGTTTTCTGACATGGATAGTGATACGGGGCAGGTGAGCCTGTGGTGGCTCAGCGCATGCTCACTGCAGCCTTTGCTGTGGGGCTGCCCGCCTCACCGCTACTCGGAAGTGCTTTTGCAGCTGTAGCCTTTTAAAGCGACAGTGAAATGCCCCCCTCTTTGGCCACATGATTAACAGCGGCGGCAAGGAAGGGGTTTCACCATTCAAAAAACAAACAAGCACCATCGCTGTGTTAGTGCTTTGACACTTCCATTTTTTGCTAACTTCATACACATGTATTGCTAAGAAAGCATTTAATTAATTGGCCCTAATTAAAAGGTCAGGTTTTTTGCAGGTAATAAAATGGCACTCATTGCAAAGGTTATACCGAATGCATGCTGTGCTTTGAGTGGCCACTCAGGTGAACCCTCTCTCCTCCAGTGGTAATTTTTGTCTGTCTGAAGAAATGCCAAAGGTTTCTCAGCATGTGTGAGTGCTGCTGCCTCAAAGAAAACCGCTTTGCTGAGGCCCTCATAGGCTCTGGATAAGCTCTTTTCTTTGAAAGCAGAGGTGACTTAGCACATGCTCTAAAGTGCTCTGGCGAATCTGTTTTGTTGGGGGACATTGGGATTGTTCTAGGGTTCAGAGGGAACTGAATGGCCCCCCGCCCTGGAGTGTGATAGCTCATGAGGTAGTTTGTAGATCAGACATTGCAGTTGCTCCTGGCAGTTGATATAATCGGGACCCCTCCTCGTAGGGGCAACAGGTATATGTTGCTGGCTGGTGGTGCTGACTGCAGGCTTGGTCTTGATTGAATTCTGTCTTGCTGCTAGAAGCCCATTTGAACAACGAGCTCATGCACCTGGCTTTTGGAAGGTTCCTGGGCTGGCCCTTTGCCAAAATAGCTGCTGGGTGCTTCTGGGGAGATCGACATCTCCAAAATTGGTTAAGAATGTATCATTTCAGGTCTTTTTACTTGGAGAAAGTCTTTTGGTAACTTAAAGGCTAACACATTTTACCAAACAGAGTTTTTGTAAGTGGGGACTGTTTGCTTAGATCTGATGCTAGTGTGTGGAACTTTGCACCACACCTAATTTGAACACTGGCTTCTGTTCCTGTTAGGAGACACATACTTTCAGGTGCTGGCTCCGACTTAGCATGAGCCCCAGTGCTTCCAGTTGCAGTTGAGCTGCTTTTATTTCTCCCCACTAATCACTGCTTTCTTCCACAGGTGGCAAGTATGTCCCTCGGGCTGTATTGGTGGATCTGGAGCCAGGCACCATGGATTCTGTGCGCTCTGGCCCCTTTGGGCAGATCTTCCGCCCAGATAACTTTGTTTTTGGTGAGTAACACACAGTTGTTGTATGGAGGCTGCAAGGCCAGATACCGGAGTTGAAGCCTTGGTGCACAGATGGTCGGATAGGCTGGTTGAGGGTTCAGGTGATCTGGGGCAGATAGATTAAAGGGGAATGTTCACTAGGTGCTGTTCACTGGATTTCTTGCCAACCCATTGGCAATTCTTTGCAGGTTTTAAAGTAGCGTTGCTGAATTGCCATTTATGTCACTGAAAAGGTTCTTGTAACAACACATGAGTCACCTGGCTTAGATGATGGTAATTTCCCTGGAAAATTGGGTTAGACAGATCATCTTTTTGGACTCCAAAATTGCTATCCTACTTGGGGTGTAAAAACTGCATAGACTTAGGAGGATGCCAGAATTGAGGCTGAATTGCCAGAGGATGCATTTTATTCTTACCTGATTAGTGCCAGAACACAGGGTGCGGTCCAGCCTTGGAAGCAGGGGCTGCCTTGGCTAGGAGTTGCTTTTGCATCTCGGCACTACCAGCGCCTGGATTTGCATGAGCAATGCAAGGGTGTGAGCCAAGAGCTCTATGATCTCAACAGACTGTGATCTCAGGCGTTCTGCTAATAGTATCCTGGCGTGTCTGAGATCACTCACGCAATACAGGCAGTAGTGACTGCCAAAACTGGCCCAGCATAATCTTGGAACCAGGCCTAAGCTTCCAGATATAACTCTGTTCTCCTTGTCCAAGGAGTGGTGTCAGTGGCTTCAAAGGCGATGTGCCTGTATCATTTTGTTCATCATTAATGGGTGTTTTTTCTTTTCTTTCCTTCCAGGCCAGAGTGGGGCAGGCAACAACTGGGCCAAAGGCCACTACACAGAGGGGGCTGAGCTGGTTGACTCGGTGCTAGACGTTGTGAGGAAGGAAGCTGAAAGCTGTGACTGTCTCCAGGGCTTCCAGCTCACACACTCCCTGGGGGGCGGCACTGGTTCTGGCATGGGTACCCTCCTCATCAGCAAGATCCGTGAAGAGTACCCCGACAGAATCATGAACACTTTCAGCGTTGTCCCCTCCCCCAAAGTGTCGGACACTGTAGTTGAGCCCTACAACGCAACCCTCTCTGTGCACCAGCTGGTAGAGAACACGGATGAGACATACTGCATTGACAACGAGGCGCTCTACGACATCTGCTTCAGAACCCTGAAGCTGACGACTCCCACGTACGGTGACCTGAACCACTTGGTGTCTGCCACCATGAGCGGGGTGACCACTTGCCTGCGGTTCCCGGGCCAGCTGAATGCTGACCTGCGCAAATTGGCAGTCAACATGGTCCCCTTCCCTCGCCTGCATTTCTTCATGCCCGGCTTTGCCCCCCTCACCAGCCGTGGAAGCCAGCAGTATCGGGCTCTGACAGTGCCAGAGCTCACACAGCAGATGTTCGATGCAAAGAACATGATGGCGGCCTGTGACCCCCGCCACGGACGCTATCTCACAGTTGCTGCTGTTTTCCGGGGGCGCATGTCGATGAAAGAGGTGGACGAGCAGATGCTGAACGTGCAGAACAAGAACAGCAGCTACTTCGTGGAGTGGATCCCCAATAACGTGAAGACGGCTGTCTGCGACATCCCTCCCCGCGGCCTCAAGATGTCTGCCACCTTCATTGGCAACAGCACTGCCATCCAAGAGCTGTTCAAGCGCATCTCTGAGCAGTTCACGGCCATGTTCCGCCGAAAGGCCTTCTTGCATTGGTACACTGGCGAGGGCATGGATGAGATGGAGTTTACTGAGGCAGAGAGCAACATGAACGACCTGGTGTCTGAATACCAGCAGTACCAGGATGCAACAGCGGAGGAGGAGGGCGAGTTTGAGGAAGAGGCAGAGGAGGAAGCAGCTTAAGGGCCCTGCCATTAACACCTGTAAATTATGTTTAAAGCTAATGAACTTAACTTTATTCATTCCACACTTGTTCTCCATTTCTTTGTTGTGTACTTCCAATTTCTTCTTGATGTCACCTTCTGTCTGATGCTGTACAGACATTAAAAGCGTTTTCATCCTGCATATTGTCTCCGCTGTAATTCGTCGTAGTACGCTTTCCGGGTGCTGTTTCCAAAGGTGAGCGCATAGTTGTGCCGGATAGCTGGGAAAACAAAAAACAAGTCCGTGGCTGCCTGAGCTCAGACTTGTTCCTCCTGGCGTGTGGTGACACGGCAGGATTGAAAGGTGTGTCAGTGGCGGGGGTAGGTGGGGTGGATCTGGCACTGAGCGTAGAGCATGCTGCTGTGCTTTGCAAACCAGCTGAAAGGCCCCTGTGAGCCCAAGAGGCTGCCTGGCCTGGCCTGGCCACCTTCCACACAGCCTCTTCTGAGGGCAAATAGTTCTGCCTTGTCTCTGCATCAGCTGTGACTGGATCATTCAATCACTCACACAGAGATGGAGCTGAATTGCCAGGCCTCAGAGCTTGGCCAGGTCTCTGCAGAGCCACTGCAACATGCTTGCCTTGGAGGTATTCTAGGACAGGCCTTGACAAAAACTGGGTGGGTCCTGATTAATGAGGGGAAGTATGGCATAAATATCTCCAGATGCTTGGATGAAAGGGCAGGGCTGGGGGTGGGTTCTGTGGGTCCAATGTGTACTTGCTGCAGAGAGGTCTGGCCCTGCAGATCAAAAAAGCATTGTAAAAATAGCTGCAAGGCCCTTGACATCTGGACTGTTGCCAGGGCACTGTCCTCAAGTGGGAAGCTTGCTATGGCCGTGGACCATGCTCCTTTGACAGGCTTCGTGTCCATGAAGGCTAGGCCTTGCTTTGATTGGCTTTGAATAGGTGGGCAATTTTAACCGGCTGAGAGGCTCATCCAGTCTAGCATCTTGTTTCCTACCGTGATGCCTCTACAAAACCCACAAGGAGGATGTGAGGGCCATAGAGCCCTGCTGCAGCAGCAGCTTTCTGGATACTAGTATATTTCTGAAGCGTTTCTTAGGGCAGTTGCTTAGTCTCACTTGGTTGCCTTTCCTGCGCTATTTCCAGCTCTATAATAGCTTTTTAAAAGATACTTTTCAGAGGATCTGAATGGGGGTGGACAGTGTGTACTTATTATAGGCCATTCTAGCATCTAGCTAACTAGAAGTGCTAAAAATTTGAGATGGATTCTGCCTGTAAACCAACAGCTGAGTGGGACTCAACCCTTTCAGATAATGTGATAAATTCCTCAAGCATGCGTCTGGCTGCCAGGCTGATACTGTGCACAGAGCAATTACTGTTCCAAGCAGCGAGATGGGTCTGCACTCCCGGCATTCATGTGAGCCACAAATACTTCAAGTGCTAACTACTTCAGCTATTAAAAGCATCAAGTACCCACAACACAATCTTGATGCTTTTTGCATCTTTGAGCTTGGAGGCATCTGAGGACAGGGTTTGATTGTGTTCACAACCTGAACGTCGTCCCCCCCCCCCCCCCGAGGTGTAGAGAGATGAGCTTGTGGCAGAGTTCTGAGACATGTTTCCTAGGTAGTTCCATTATTAGCCCAAAAAGGTTTAGCTTTTTGAATTATGCTCTTTGTGGATGTGCTGCTACCTCCTTTGTAAGAATTTCCAGAGTGCCTTAAGAGCCTTGCTGGTAACTTGGGGGTGTTGGCCTTGCCGAAAGGGATAAGGGCCTAAAAGCTCAAGAACCCCATCTGGAAGGGGCAGCTCTTAAAAAACACACTTGTAGGAAGCCTTAAATGCAGGTCAAGTTGTCCTGTTCCAAAGATACCTTTTGATCTTGAATCCTGCTGCATCCAAAGGCTCCTAATGGCTTATGTAAATGCTCTGAACTTTGTGTAATGGGGAGGGAGGAAGAGGTGGAATTTCCCGGGCTATTCCAAGTACTGCGTGCCAGTGACATTGCAGCTGGCTGTCCTGATGGGTGTGTTGGCTGCACTGGGAATGAGGTGCAGCAGCAGCTGCTCTTGGCTGGGCAAAAAACCCCTCTAGCTACGGGCAACCACTTTTGGAAGAGGGCGTCGCATGCAGTCTAAATGGGAGTGGGTAGGAGAAGGCTGCCGTCTCTGCCTGCTGGGACAGGTCGCCTGCCTGAGGAGGGGTGGGGTGGGGTGGGGCTTTTTATGACTTACTTGGCACAAACCCTGTGTAGAACGGCATCAGTCCACTGCTGGTGTAGATCTTGGTGTTGGGCCAGTAGGTGCGTGGCAGCCGCTTGCCAAAGCTGTACAACGGGCTTCTCAGCATTTCCTGGGGAAGGACAAATGATGCAGCGGATGGAGGAAACTGGCAACCTTTTGTCTGAGGGTCATTCAGTCGGGCTGCTGGGTTTGGTTGGAAGTATGCAGGTTTCTGAGTTCCACAGAACATCGGGCAAAGTCACTTGCATAAGAAAGCTTCCAAACTGGTTCTCGCTTTTGTTTTCTGCCTTTCCGTGGCTGTACATTTGGCAGGAACTGGGTTTTGAGGGTGGGTGGGGAGCTCATGCCAAGAGGGGGGCCTGCGGTAGAGGGTATACCATTCAGCCTGGGTGGCTTCACTGAAGCGGCTTCTGGTGGGGAGGGTATTACTGAGGGCAATTAGTGTCGTTCCTCTTCTAGCTCCCTGTAGTGTGCTGCTGTTCCTTCAGAGCGGGAGGTGAGCCAAGCCACAGTGGCGTATTTCTCCCACTGCGCGTGCTGGGGGCATTTGCATAATTGCTCTTGCCAGCGTGGCTTCTTGCCGTGGTTAAGAAGCCACCCGGAACCCATGCGCTGTTTTAGCGTTCTGGGGTGGCTTGTTAACCACGGTAACAAGCCGGCTTCATGCAATGCGGCGAGCCATGTCAGCGAGGGTAATCCTGCAAATCCCCCTGTCCCAGGTGGCGCTGTGCTTGTGCGAACAGGCCTGCTGAAGCATGCAGGAAGCAAAGGGGTTTCTCTGAGGGCTGGTCGCACTTCCCCTTTCACGCTTCCAACAGTAGCCCTTCTTGGGTGTCGAGTGATGTGCGTTTCCCAATTCTGAGTTATACTTGACAGTTTATCAAATTTTCTGTAGTAGTTTATTACAAAAAATGACCACAACAGAGAACCCCCTAATGATAACAGTAATAATACTGTCCATAACTTCCCATGAGCTGCAGGTGGATGAACATACACTTATCTCTATTGGCAAATTCAATGAATGGATCCTTGATTTGTTCTTTGGACCTGTAGAGACTGTTGGCCTCAGGCTTAACCTTCTGTAAAATGGGTACATTGTTTTCCAAGATGTCTTCATGCTTATTTAATTGTTTTCCAGAATGTCTCATGGAGGAGAAGGCTATCAATGGCTACTAGTCCTGATGGCTATATGCTGCCTCCAGTATCGGAGGCAGTGTGCCTATGTACACCAGTTGCTGAGGAACATTTTTATTTTTTATTTATTTATTATATTTATACCCCACCTTTTTTCCTTCAAGGAACCCAAGGTGGCTTACATAATCCTCCTCCTCCTCTCCATTTTTTCCTCACAACAGCCCTGTGAGGTAGGTTAGGCTGAGAGTCAGTGACTGGCCCAAAGTCACCCAGTGGGTTTCATGGTGGGTGGGAGGGTGCTGTTGCACTCATGTCCTGCTTGTGGGTTTCCCGTGGGCAGCTGGTTGGCCACTGTGAACAGAATGCCAGATTAGATGGACCCTTGGTCAGGGCTCTTGTGTTCTTAATTCCTTAATAATATGTTGCACATATGTGAGTTGTACATGTGAGTTACCGTGCAAACTGCCGCTGCACCGTTAGCCACGTTATGCGCTTTTAGTGCTTGTGACACAACTGGAGTGTGGGCTGTGGAAGGATGGCCTCTTGTCGGCTGGGCTAGGATCCCGCTTGGTGGCTGGGGGCTTGTGTGCACGCGGAAGAGCAGGGCACCTTCCCCAGGCGCTTTCTGTGGACTTTACCCTTTGCCTTTTGGTCCTGCCCCCGGCTGCATGGGCTCCCCCCCCCAGGTGCATGGACTCCTGGAAGTTTGTCCCATCTTGCAGGTTGGGGGGGTGGGTCCAAGTGGATTGCAGCTGAAGACCCACCAGTCTAACAAGCATACACCAGGGTAGACAACCTTTTTGGGCCATGGGGCACATATGGGAATTTGGGAAACCACCACAAAATGGTTTGTGTGGGAGGTGTGGCAGGACAGGAGACTGAGTCCAAGGCAGAGGTGTGGTCTGAGCCCCAGTGCACTAAGCCACCCCTTTGATGCCAGTTTTCAGCACCAACAAACTATTTTGCAGCAATCCCAGCTGCCTGTAAGGAAATAGGAGGGGAGGGGCAGCTTGGTGAGCTCCGGGAATGGTGTCTGGGGCGCACTGGTGCCCACGGGCACCATGTTGCCTGCCCCTGGCATAAACTGGTCCAGAGGGAAAGGGGCTGTGCTTCTGGGCGTTCTGGGATCTTTCATGGCACATTTAAGCCTTTGGTGAAGTGAAGTGTTTCCAAACCCAGGAAATGGCTTTTAGTGGTCTGGTTATCTGTACCCTGGCAATGTGCCTCCATTGGTTCCTCAGTTTCCCTTGCTGGCCTGGCTGGCTGGGACCATCCACAGGCTTTTTGGAAATGAATCTCCCGGTTACCCGTTTTAATCCGGCCCCTCACTAGCCATTGGCTACCATGAAAGGGGCATGGGCTGACTTCGCTGCAGTCCTGCAGAGAGATCAGGATCAGCCCCACACAGTCGCTGTTACCTGGTTCCGGTCGAATTCATTCATAGCCTCTTTTACTCCCTTCAGGTAATTGACACCCATAATCCAGGTGAAACGTGGGATGAATCCAGTGTACCCTGTGGAAGAAAGCGCGTGGGTAGGGGTGAGTCTTTGCTGGAAATGGCCGTGCCGAGGAGGCGCAGGATCAGAGAGGCCCAGGCGAAGGCAGCATGCCGGGGGTGGCTGCCTTGAGCCTTGTGGGTTGGGTCGGCCATGGAATCCAGGCCTGGGTGAACGCTTTAGCTGGCTCACGCGGCTCTGCTCCGTTAAGAACAGCTTGATAGGCAGGGAAGAGCTTATGTGTTTTCACTGCATGGCGATGAAGTGTTTATTGCCCCCCACCCCCAAGCTGCGAATGGACAAATAATCTTTCAAGGCTTGGCCTGCCGCCACTCTGCTTTACAGCTGGGGCCTGGTCTCTGTCAGATGCTCCCCTGCTTGGGACTGGCAGCTGGTCATGTCTGTGTCAGGTGAGGCTGGGTCATTTAGTCCCTCCTGATACAACAAAAGGCCCTGTCCTCAGAGGAGGCTGCCTGTTATATCTCTGTGTGAGTTGCTGCTCTGCCCTTTCCCAGTCATGCCAAGAACAGTGCCTCTTGCAGAGAGCGTTGTGGGTGCTGAGTAATTCAGCACCCTCGGAAGGAAGCGTGGGGGAGGGGGAGGAGGTGTTTTTGATTTGGGAGGGGGCTTCAGGCAAACATGAAGTTTCCAGCCTTGGCTTAAAGATCCTGTTTTCAAGCATCCTCTCTTGAGTGCCTGATTTCTGCAGCATTCGCGCTCCGTTCTCTTGTGCCTGCCCACCCTGTTTATGAAGGAGGGCCCCTTGCTCGTTGGCAGAGCCCCCGCGGGGACCTTGCCTGCTGCATTTAGCTCATATAGGAGGTCTCAGTGGCTAAGGAGCTGGTTGCCCAAGAGCCAGACTCCCTCTTGGGCAATGGGGACGCCCGGGAGGGTTGCTTTTAAAAACGTGAGGCATGGCTGCTAATATCTCTGTTTCTCTACGGAGCAGGAGCACTGCTGGGGCTCAGAGCCCTCCTGCTGTCCCTCCCGGGAGACAGCCTTGTTCCTTAACTTGGCCTCTGTCAGGACTGGCTGCACAGTGGGGAGGGGAAAGGCACTCTGTACATGCTCAAGGGAACTTTATTGAATACCCAGCAAGTTTGATCAGAGTTGGAAATATGAAAATGTTTTAATATTCCCCCCACCCATCCTTAAATAACTCATACTTTGCGTTACATTCCTGCCCCGCAGTGCCTCCGATGTGCTCTGGACCGTGTTTCTCATCCCACCTCACTCACAACAACCCTGAAAGACAGATTAGTCGGCTTCCGCAACTCCCAGCATTTGTGACCATGCTGGCTGGGGCTGATGGGTTTTGAAGTCCAAACATATGGAGGGCTCCATGCTGGAAAAGGCTGGATTAGAATGAGAGACCTCCTTCCTGCTCCTAGTCTTACCAGACTGTAACCACTACGCCAGCTCTCATTGAGGTACTTCAGGCAGAGCAATGCTTTGTCCCAGAGAACTCAAAACACTCCCTCCGCAAATGAAATCTGTCCAAGCTCCACCCTGGCTCCTGTTTCTGGGTCAATCACGCGGGGGTGTGACAGAACGTGGAAACTATGCGTAAAGGTATCCAATTCCATGAAGCATGGGGCACCGATCCAGCAGAAGTGGCAGAGGTGAAGCCACAAGGGGGGTGTGTGTGAAGCAGGCGGGGTGGGCCCGGAAGGCCCGAAAGGCCCGAGGGAAAAGGTACTCCTGCCTCCAAGGAATTCCCCGCCGCGCGCCGCCCCTTTTTCCTGCTTGCTGCCCTTCCTGCTACCTACCCGAGATGGCTTTTCGTTGGATGAGGTTGGGCATGTCCAGTCGAGGGGTCCGGCCAAACCGCTTCACTTCCACTGTCTCCGTCGCCGGCGGGAGAGGCACAGCCTCAATCCTGGCAGGCTGAAAGCCAAAGTAACCGGACCAGAGAGATGCCCACAGAGAGAGTGTGCATTAGGATTTTATTTACATATCTTTATATATGAACTTTTGTCCTGCCTTTTCCCTTGCAAGAGGCTTCAAGGGAGCTGCCAACCATGGGAAAAACAGTGGGTGACACAGCAGTGAAATGGGACAATAATGCAGTGGCTCAGCCACTCACGGGAGCTCAGAAGAAGAGAAGAGGGGCTGCCCATCCGGCCCAGCATCCTAAACAAGCAGAGCCCCGAGGCTGGATCAGACCGAGGGCCCACTCGCCCAGCATTGTGCTCCCACAGCGGCCAACCAGGTGCCCCCACGGGACGCCCACAGCAGGACGGGAGCGCAGCAGCCCCCCCCCCCATGTTCCTGTTTGCTTATTTATTACATTTCTATACAGCCCAATAGCCGATGCGTTCTGGGCGGTTCACACCAATTAAAAACATCAAAAGCACTATAAAAGTTTAAAACTACAGTATAAAATAGAAATAAAAGCCAAAATAAAACCTAGCTCAACAAGATCTGCCACAGACGGCCTTCTCTTTGTCCCTTCAGCCAGAGCAGCTAGACTGGTGGGGACTAGGAAGAGGGCCTTTTCTGTGGTGGCCCCCATACTGTGGAACTCTCTCCCTAGTGACCTCCGCCATGCCCCCACTCTGCTGAGCTTCCTGCTGCTCACTAAAAACATGGCTATTCAAGGCGGGAATATGGGGTGGGTTAAGATTTTAAAATTTTATACTGTTTTAACTGTATTTTATATTTTATCATGTCGTACATCGCCCAGAGTGGCCGGTTTGCCGGCCAGATGGGCGATCCATAAATGCATAAATAAATAGCAGTAGTCCAAAGATTTAAAATATGCTAAAGGATTTAAAACAGACTAAAATTCCTGGGAAAATAAAAAGGTTGTCACCTTGCGCCGGAAAGAGCATAACATAGGCGCTAGGCGAGCTTCTCTGGGAAGTTCATTCCACAACCGGGGTGCCACAGCAGAAAAGGCTCTTCTTGGTAGCCACCTGCCTCACTTCCTTTGCAGGGGCTCCTGGAGAAGGACCGCTGATCTTAGGGTCCAGGCAGGTATATATGGGAGGAGACGATCCTTCAGGAAACCTGGCCCCAAGCCATTTAGAGCTTTGAATGTTAGTACCAGCATTTTGAATCGGGCCCAGACATGGAGTGGCAGCCGGTGAGATGGAAAAGTACTGGCATCATACGATCACATTGTCCAGTCCCTGTTAGTCATCTTGCTGCCGTATTTTGGACCGGCTGGAGTTTCCAGACTGTTTTCAAAAGCAGCCCCACGTATAACGCAGTGCAGTAATCCAGACGAGAGGTTACCAGAGCACGGATAACTGTAGCTAGGCTATCCCTCTCCAGATAGGGACATAGTTGGTATACTAGCCTAAGCTGATAAAAGGTGCTCCGTGCCACCGACTCCTCCAGTGACTGCTGGATGCAAGAGCACCGCCAGACTACAAACCTGTTCCTTTAGGGGGAGTGCAGCCCCCTCCGGAACAGGTTGAATGTCACTCATCTGGGCAGGGGAACCACCCCCAGCAGTACCTTTGTCTTGTGTGGATTGAGTCTCAGTGCCCAGGCACTGATTCAGAGCAGCCCAGCCCCTGCCTCACCTGGATTTGATGAAAAGGAGAGATAGAGCTGGGTGTCGTCAGCATATTGGTGACACCTCAGCCCACACCTCCGGATAACCTCCCCCAGCGGTTTCATGTAGATACTGAACAGCATGGGGGATAGACTAGAGCCCTGTGGAACCCCATAGCGTAGCTGCCAAGACACAGAGCAATAATCCTCCAGCACCACCTTCTGGAATCGGCTTCCAAGCAGGAGCGGAACCACTAGAGTGCAGTGCCTCCAACTCCCAGCCCAGGCAGCCTATCCAGAAGGATACCATGGTCAGTGGTATCGAAAGCCGCTGACAGGTCCAAGAGAATCAGCAGAGCCATGCTCCCCCCCCCCATCCCTCTCCCAGCAGAGGACATCCAACAGGGCGACCGAGGCAGATTCTGTTCCAATTCCAAAGCCAGGCCTGAAGCCAGATTGAAATGGATCTAGATAATCCGTTTCATTCAAGAGTGCCTGGAGTTGACCAGCCACCACCCGCTCAAGCACCTTGCCCAGGAAGGGAATACTGGCCACTGGCCTATAGTTGTGATCATGATCCGGGTCCAGGCTAGGCTTTTTCAGGAGTGGTCTAATTACCGCCTCCTTTACCTGCTTCCCACAGTGGCCAGCCAGGTGCCTTGAGGCAGGCCCTGAGCTGGCCCCGAGGGCATCAGCCGCCCCCTGGGGTGGCTCCACAGCGTGTACTCGGAGGAAAATGTCCCCTGCTCCTGGAGGTTCTATTTAGCCGTCGTCGTGGCTCGCAGGACTTGCTAGGCTTCCTCCTTCTGAATTTGCCAATCCCCTTTTCTAAGCCCGCACCCCATCTTGTGGCAGGGAGTTCCATAGCTTCACTGTGTGTTGTGTGGAGGAGTACTTCCTCTAGTCTCTTCCAAGCCACCTGCTGCTCACTTTCATGGGGCGGCCCCAGGGGTTCGAGGAGGATGAGAGAGGGCGGCGGGGGGGGGATCCATTAAAAGCACAGGACAGACTTTGCCTCGCTGGTGCCTAAAGTTGCCTCCCCCACTTGGTGCCTTCCAGAGGTGTTAGACCGCAACAGCCACCTGTTGGCATAAGAACATCAGAAGAGCCCTGAGGCTGGATCAGACTAAGGGTCCACCTAGTCCAGCATTCTGTTCACACAGGGGCCAACCAGCTGCCCATGGGATCCCGCAAGCAGGACAGGAGTGCAACAGTACCCTCCCACCCATGTTCCCCAGCAACTGGAATACATGGGCATACTGCTGCATGCTTGCTGGGAAAGATGGAAGTTGCCTTCCAGGTTGGGGAGGCTGACAAGAGAGGAAGTAAAAGGTGGTGCTGGGTTCTGGGTGCCACTGCAGAGAGTGCTGGCCCTCGCTCACGGCAGAAGGTTGGGCACCATCCGTGGGTGCTGCTGCACTGAGTCAGGAGCCCCGGCAAGTCTCGGAGCCCCCCAAGGTTTCAGCTGTGCTAGGCAGCTGCCTCTGGAGGAAAATTCCCACTAACGTCAAGGGGGCTTGCTTCTGTGTAAACTTGTATAGGGTTGCAATGTTAGAAACTATCATTTGCGTGGGGTACAGAGTTGTGTCCCAAAACAGGAACACAGGAAGCTTAGGCAGAGTCGGACCTCCCCTCGGTCCATCAAGCCCAGTATGGTCGACACTGACCGGCAGCAGCAGCAGCAGCTCACCAGGGTTTCAGGCAGGATTCTTTCCCCAGCCCTGCCTGGAGATACAGCCGGGGATCAAACCTGGGACCTTCTGTAGGCAAAGCAGGGGCTCTACCACTGAGCTATGGCCCATTCCCTTTCAAAACAAAGTAAGATTCCAGTCCTCGTGGTTCTGAATAAATGACTGATTTAGATGGGAACCTAGGGAAGCTGCCTTCTACCTAGACACACCCACACACACACCCGTCCATCTCGCCCAATATTGTTTGATGCTGGCTGGCGGCCGGCAGCTCCCCACAGTTTCAGGCAGGGGTCTCTCCCAGTCCTACCTGGCAATGCCAGGGGTTGAGCAGGGGCCCTTCTGCATGCAAAGTGGGGGCTCTGCCACTGCGCTACGGCCCCTCCCCAATATTCGTGTGATTTGACCCTGCTCCTGCCAAGCTCCTTGGCTGCCACAGGAATAGCTGCTATAGTAGGCAGGCATTTAGTAGGTGATGCTTTTCTCCGCTTGGAGATGCACAGGTGGGGGAGCTTCACCAGCAGAATTTCTGCCTTATGCACAGTTATTAAAGACACAGGAACCCTTGCTAGAAAGGGTGGTGGCGCAATCTTGCAGTGCATATAGGAGTTAAAGCATTGAGGGTTTGTCAAGCTAAAGTTAACTGCTACAGCAGGGGAAGTAGCCTACGGCTGCAATCCTAGGAGTGCAGGCAGGAGTTACTTCCAAGTAACCCAGCATTGGATTGCATGGCATGCTTCCACCTTGTAGGGTTGCCAACTCGTGAGCTCGCCTCAGTCCTGTGCTTGTAGCAGCAGCTTGGCACACAGAAATAAAGCCGGGGAAGGTGTTAATTTTTGTTTCCTTCCCCTCTTTCTCTCTCTCTCTCCCCTCTGCTTTTGTTATTGATATTCAGAGTGGCTAATAACCTGGTCTTTAAAAATTCATAAAACTGCTAAAACAAATAGTATTAAAACCTGATTTCCTTAGTTTTGCTTCTTGGAGGTAAAATAGGATATACTCCATAACACATAATAAATAATCCATATCGCGATATGTAATCCGCCTCAAAAAGAGTGTGAATGAATTCAGTGCAGTGCAGTCCTGTGTAGGATGGTTTGGAAATGAGTCTCACCGTCTCCATCAGGGCTTCCCACCAGGTAAGCGTGCACAGCCTTAAAGACCCAACTCCGATGCTGCCACCTTAGAAACTCAACAGTCCTGCAGTGTTCTCCAACCTTGGGTCCCCAGATGTTTTTGGCCTACAACCCCCAGCATGCCCCAGCCAGCAGCTGAACTATCTCTTTGATGGCTCTCACCTCCACAAGCCATGGGGGGGGGGGGAAGGAGCTTGGAGGATCTCCCCAGAAGGGAGGAAGGCACCCCACAATTTAGATGCCGCCACCCAAAAAGGCCCACTTCTTATGCCCACCTCCTGTAGCTCTCACAGCAAAGGGACACGGAGTGGGGTCTTGGCAGCTGATCTTTGGGCCCAGAAGGCTGGCAGCCCCTGAAGGCACTGCGTACGTACCTGCTCCATCCCTGTGAGGCAAGGGGTGCCCCTCCAGCCCTGCCCGCATGCTAAGGACATGCCAGTCTTGCAAGGCCCTCGGCCCTCCTCCTGCCCGCACACCAGGGCGACGTCCGGGTGGCAGAGCATCTTCTGGTCCCCGTGCATCGAGGCCAGCTGTGATCCAGTTGTGGCCGCAAACTGCCTCCATCCGGGCCCACATGCCAGCCGGATGCCTGGGTGGCAGGGCATGCATTTCCTCTGTTCGAGCAGTTGCGTTGAACTGGCGTCTCTCCATGTGTGGGGGTCAGCCAGGGGGCTGGCTCTTGGCATGGGGGGCTGGGGTTCCTTGCCTGGAATAGGAAAGCAACCATAGTAGGGTACAAAGCCTGGAAAAGAGAGCAAGCAAACAAACAAAAATTCCATCTCAGTCGAAGAGGAGCCGAGCAGCTGGAACAAAATGGCCGTTTCCTGCAGCTCGGGTGGGGCCCCCTTAGAACCCAGGCAGCAATGCCTTCTGAGCAGGCATGCACAGGAGTGTGTTGTATGCCAGTCATTCCCAGTCTGGGAGGGGGGTGCTAGTGTGCAGTGAGCTATTAATGAGTTCACTAAACAGCCTGGAGCCAAATATTTATTTATTTAATACATTTTTATATCGCCCAATAGCCGAAGCTCTCTGGGCGGTTTACAACAGTTAAAATCATAAAATAAAATTTAAAACCACAGATTAAAAACAAACAGCAGAGCTAGCAGCAGCAGTTACAATAACGGAATTAAAAACAATTACAAGATTAAAATTATTATTTGAAGGAGCCCCTGAGTCAGTCAAGCTAGCTGGAGGAAGGGGAAGCCCTCCCGTCACTGCATGCTTCAGTGATCAAAGAAATGTGCTGTGTGTGCACAAAAGAGGACCTTCTATGTGGTGGCACCCTGACTTCGGGATGCCCTTCCAAGGAAGATATGTCTGGTGCCACTATATTGCTTTTTGGCACCAGGCTAAATCCTTTTTGTTTGCCCAGGCATTTTAAATGAATGTTTTGCTTTTAATATTTTATTGGTTTTGAATTTGAAGTATGTATGTATACTGACATCCATTCTGGGATACAGGCACATTCTATAAATTCTTACAATAAAGAAATAAAGACTTCTGGGAGCCCAAAAGCCCCTCCCTAGAGGAGGTGTTTGCGATGACACGGTCCCTTACACTTTAGGACCAGGCGCATAAACCCTTCTCAGGCTAAGCATCAACACTTAAAAACCTGAGGGGAGGGTCAAATGAAACATTTCCCCTACTAATGAGGGAAAAGATTAATACTGGTTATTAAGAATTAGCTTAAATTTATGATACTGTGGGTACAAAGGTGTGTGTGTGTGTGTGTATGGATTTAACAGTAATGCAGGTTAATAACGCCAAGCTGACACGTAGAATTTGGGTAGCAAACAAAATAAAAATAAGTTTATTTTAATTCTCAAAATCTTAGTTCCAGAAAATAACTTTAAACCTGCCTACACCAAACACTTTAACCTAAGTCCCTATAATTCTAAATACCGTACTTTCACTCCTCATACAAGCAGATTCCTCTCAAAACTCCTGACAAGACACGAATAATCCAACTACCCTAAGTCTCCCCCCCCACTCCACTAACTCCCTCAACTCCACTGCCTTAACTAACTCTGACATCACTCAGACACTCCTTATATACTCCCCCCCCCCGCCCTTTCCAAGACATCACAAACCACGCCCACTCAGTTCAACATTCTATACTCACTAAATATACTAAAACAGACATACACCAGGGAACTGAATTGTGGGGTTACGCCACAGTGTGCTACTGCATCTCTGCATGAGTTCCTGCTCCTTGAGTCAGGAGTTGTGGCTGGAACAGTGATACAGGCAGAGGGCCACAAAATCTCTGAAGGCATGTCTGTCATTCTTAAGCTCTTTCACCCTTGAAAAGTAAAACTTGCACTCACAAGTTTTACTTTTAAGGGTTGAGAGTCCACACAGCCTCCCCATTTTAATTAGGCAGGGCCTGAAGCTCAGTGGTAGTAGAGCCTCTGCTTCGCATGGGGGAAGTCGCAGGTTGAGTCCCTGGCATCTCCAAGGGAGCAGCAGGAGGTGATGGGAGAGGCCCTCTGTCTGTCTGCGGCCCTGGAGAGCTGTTGCCAGTCAGAGTAGTGGCTGGATGGACCCAGGGCCTGATTCGGTACAAGATGGACTGGGCTAGGTTTAAATGAAAACAGCAAAATTGCCACCAGGGTTCTGAGGCTGCTTTCTCAAATAAAAGTGCCTTCTCTTATGAGAAATCTGGACAGCACTGATCCTCTCAGCCAGGGCCGGGGAAGCTCAGGCCCAGGGCCAAATCCAGCCCTTGGGAGTATCCTTTCCCTCAACCACCGATTGGTGGTTTCCCTGCTTTCGTGCAGGAAGCAAAGGTTGAAATGCATCTCCCAAGGCTGAGTTACTGGTAGTCAGAGCTATAAGCCAGGATAGGCTGGTATCTCTGGCCACACCTCTATTGTCTTCGGCCCTGCCCTCCTCTGGAAGGTGGCCCTGGCTGGAGAGCTGCTCTGAAAAGGAATTCGGGGCTAAAAGAGGTTCTGCAGCCCTGTCCTAAGCTGACAGCCATGACAAAAACGAGTCAGCGATACTTATTGTCCTGTATCTCCTGGCTTAGAGAGGAGTTGGTGTTAGAAGCGGCTTCATTGGCCTGATTTTTATTTTAATTTATGTTCTGGCACGGTTAAAAGGCACAGGAGTTGTGCCGCTCTTAAGAAAAGTTGGCGACCGCGGTTCCTGAGCACTCGCAAGAGATCGCTGGTCATGGGGTGGGTGACAGCATGAAGAACTCCGCTCCCGCAGTCTCTCTTAAGAGGCTCACCTGTGTATCCAGGGATGTACTTTTGGTACTGGTCCATCACCATCTTCTGCTCAGGGAAGTTCCGACGGCTGTAATCTTCAATGAACTTTGGCCTGGTCAGGGGCGCAAGCACCGAGCAGGGGCTCCTGTGGACCTCGGGGTTGGTCAACATGTCACAGGTAGTTCTGCCATATGTTTTCCCAAGCTGATAGCGGACCTGAGGGTAAAAGCCCCCATATCTTGGGAGGAAAGAGCAGACAAGGGGGAACAAACTTGTTGGTATTCACGGCCTTTCAGAAAAGGGGCCTTAATCTAGCTGCAAGCTTGTTACACTTGTGGTGGCATCTGGCATGTATGATATTTCTGCCGGTGGCAATTTCCTCTTCTGATAACATTTGGTAGGTATTGTTATAAGCACTGAACAGGATCAGACCTGGGGGTGGGGGGCATTCTGTCTAGGCCAGGGGTAGGCCGACCTCAGGGCTATTTTGTGTTTTTCCTTGAACCTGAGATCTATTAACTGGATCCGGGTGCGAAAGACCCACACCTTGAATTCTGAGCCCAGGCATTTATTTTAAGTCAAGGACCAGAACTGAGTGCAGCTCACAGTCCTCCTGCATGCAAATTCACTCCTGCTTACTCCAAGCTTTCTTCATTTAGGGCAGGGCGGGGAGTCATTTTGTTGCTGCTACTGTTAAATGATTGGGAGTTAGAAATCCTTGCCGACCTACTGCCCATCACCCAGAGATCTCCCTGTGGATCCAGATCTCCCCTCGGGCCAGCCTTGGTCTGGCCTAGCATCCTTTTCCCAGCCAGACTTTTCAGGGAAGCCCCAAAGCAGGGCCCTCCCTATGTCACTCATCCTTAGGTATTCAGAGGTAGACTATCTCTGGCCATGGAGGTTTCATTAGGCTAGCATTTTTGATTTGATCTGAAGGATTTTTTTGCCCCACTCTAAAGTCAGAAAAGGGTTAGCTGGTTTTCAATCTAAATGACAACAGAGAACCCTGGCCTGGGAATGTGGGGACTCACCCAGGGATGTAGTAAGGGTCCTGGGGGAAGAAGCTACACTTCTGAGCAGCTGACATTGTGGCTCAGCACCGCTGGGTTTGGCCTTCAGCTCGCAACAGGCCGGGGCTGAGGCGGCTGACCGGTGAGCAGCTTTGGTCGCTGCGGTGACCATTGTGAAGCAGAACCTGGGCCAGAGCCCCAGAGGAGGGCCCCCCACTGGGGGGCTGCAGATGTTTGGGCCTACAACTCCCAGCAGCCCTTGCCAGCGGCAAAGGATGATGGGAGTTGTGGGCCGACAACATCTGGAGGACCAACCCTACTCTAGAGAGAGCTCTTTAATACTCAGGCTGACAGGGGGAATGTTCAATGGATGAAGGTTATTTTTTTGGCCTTCCCACAAAACTGCACCAGTTGGATTTTTGCCTGTTGGGGGGCTATAATGAAAGGCACAGAGATGCTTTCTGAGTTACTTGAGGTGGTGGTGGGAAATCAATCAAAACAGCGGTCTCCATCCAACCTGGAGCCCTCCGGAGGGGCCGGACTACACCTCCCAGCATCCCCCAGCCAGCTGCGTCAGATGGATCCCGCCGCCTTCCGGAGGGGCTGGACTACACCTCCCAGCATCCCCCAGCCAGTGTCCAGCCGCTCTGAAGGGAGGCGGAGTCCACCCGGCACGGCTGGCTGGGGGATGATAGGAGGTGTAGTCCGGTCCCTCAGGAAGGCGGCGGAACCCGCCCGGCCGCGCACGAAGGTTCCGGGCCGGGCAATTTCCGGTGGCGCACCGGACGAGTTCCTCCTTCCGGCGTCGTTGCCTGGTGAGTAGAAGCCGCTGGTGAGAGCCCCCCAGATATTGGAGAGGGAGGGGGAACGGCCGAGAACGAAGCAGGCCCCCCTCCCTGTCCTCGTCCTCCTCCTCCTCCTCCTCCTCCTCCTCCTCTTCAAATAGGACTAGGAGCATGTCCAGGACCGCGTGCTCTCTCTTCATCCGGGAAGGAAAGCTCGGGGGGGGGGCGCCTCCCATTCTCCCTCCCTCTACCCCCACTTCTTTGATGTCTTTTCTTTTTAAAACGTGCGGGGGCTCAAGCCTCCTCTCCCCGCCCCTTCTGCCCCCTAGCACCACTTGTGGGGCGATGTCCCGGGTGCTGCCTTGTCCCTCTTTTCAAACGAGGCTCCCCTACTTTTTTCACCTAGTTCTAGTCTCGAAATCAGGTTCTGGGAGCCCCTTTTTGCCTGCGCCCCCCGGGGGTGACTTGGGGCTCCCTGGCCCCCCGCATGGCCGTGCCCCACACCACCTGTGCCACCGCTTGCCTCTTACCAGGATGTTTATCCTCCGCCTCCTCCAACTTGGTGTGCCCTCCAGATGTTTTAGGCTACAGCTCCCAGTACTTCTAACCATGGGCCATGCTGGCTGGGGCTGATGGGTGTTGAGGTTCCAAAGCTCTGGAGGCCACTAAGTTGGGGGACACTCCATGGATCTGTTGAAGTGGGCTGTAGCCCAAGAAAGCTTCTGCCAGAATGAGTGTGTCAGCCTTGAAGGTGCCACAAGACCCTTTGTTGTTTGAGCAGCAGCCCGTGCACCAGACTTGGCAGGTTCTCTCTTTAAGTCTCTGTACAGCCCCATCCAGCACATGGGCATACTCAGAAGGAAGCCCTGTTTCTGTGTTCAGCAGGGCTTGCTCTCAGGGAAGTGTTCATAGGATCTCGGCCTTTCTCTGTCTCATCTACCAAGCGGGGCCAGCTCTACCATCAGGCAGAGTGAAGCAGCTGTGAAGCACATGTGCCAGGTGGCAGATGCTGAGGAACAGGGAATGGCAGTGAGGCGCTGGAGGAGAGAGCAGCATGTGGCACTCCGCCTGCCCTGCGCCCCCTAAGCTAGCCTGCTGACCTCGGGTGCAGTGGGGGTGCTGCCCCATTGCCAGTGTGTAGGGAAGATTCAGCTGCCAGTCCAGTAGGCTTCTGTACATGGAATGGGAGGGGTGGGGGTGCCGCCTTGGCCTTTTCTTCCGGGGGCAAAATGTCTTGACTTGAGCCAGTCTTGCTTCTGAGGAAGAGAATTTGCATCGTTTACAGTGTGGTCCTACACATGTTTAAAGTAAGCCCCAGTGAGTTCAGTGGGCCTATTCTCAAGTAAGTTTGCCCAGGATTGTAGGTTTTAGTCAGGGCACAATCCTATGCATGCTTAGGCAGAAAAAAGTTCTCCAGCACCAAGCATTCCTCAGCCAGCCATTCTGGCTGGAGAATACTGGGAGTTGTAGGCCTTTTTTCTGTCTAAACGTGCATAGGATTGCTCCCTAAATTAAAACTTGGGTGGTTAGCTTCCTGAGATTTCTTTAACAAAGTTGGAACCCTAACTTTTATCTATGCGCACATTTTAAACTAGCAAAGAATCCTAGCCTCTCCTTGCAGGGGGTAAAACCAAGCATAAGGGTGAAGACTCTTTCCTGGCACAAATTTAAATTTAAAAATGTGCCAATTTCTATGCTAGACACTGCAAATCTGTGTCCTTGCATTCGTGTTGTTGGTATTTAGCACCAAGGTAGTTCATGTTTTCAGAATATCAAGAGGCAGGCAAAGGCTAGCAAAATGTGTTGGATTGTACATGGTGCTAACTGGTACATGGAATCCCCCCCCCCCCCAAGGGTAGGTGGTATTAGATGCCCGCTTGCTCTCATCCAGCACGGCTGTTTTCGTGGTGCAACACTCGAGGTGTGCCTTTGACAACACCAGAGGGCAGTGTTCCCCAAGAAATTGTAGCAGCCTCATAACTCCGTGGCCTATCGCTGGTCATTTTCTTTAGAAGGAAATGAGGGTGGATGTGCAGCCAGACATTCTTGTGTGCCTTATTGCCATCCCTCACCACATTTTTAAAGGTTCTCTCTGATACTTGGATCATTTAAAAAGATGTCTATTTTCCCCGCTTCTTTCTCCACCCCCACCCGCCCATTCATTTCTGTAGCTTTGTCAGCACTGTGAGCCCTTTAGGGCGCAATCCTGTGCATGTTTAGAAAGAAAAAAAGGCCTACATCTCCTAGCATGCCCTTTGCATTATTAAAGGCGCAATCCTGTGCATGTGTAGACAGAAAAAAGGCCCACAACTCCCAGCATGCCCCAGCCAGCTATGCTGGTTAGGGCATGCTGGGTGTTGTAGTCCTTTTTTCTATCTAAACATGCATAGGATTGCGCCTTTAATGCAAGTAATAATAGCAGTATTTAGCATTGATATAATGCAGTTTCCCCCAACCTGGTGCCCTCCAGAGGTGTTGCATGGCTGGCTGGGAGATCCTGGGAAATGTAGTCCAACATATCTGGAGGGCACCAGGTTGGGAAAGGTGATAAGGTGCATTTCAAGAGTTCAGAGTGCTTCAAGGACATCATGTCAGCACTTCCTTACAACAGCCCTGCAGGGTAAGCCCGTGTTTCTGTTTTGCAGGTTGGGTGGGGAGAGTCTGGGATCTTAGGTCTGGGATGCATCTTGAACTTCCCAGCTCGTGCTTGTGGCTTGTAACGGCACGAAAGAAGCTCCAACTTCCAGACACTGTAGCCATTTGCCTTGCATTGGCTACATGTTTTCCACATTTCTGTCCCCAGCAATGAGAGTTAGTGTCTTGACCTTTTCTCTCTGTTTTTTTTTTTTTTTTATTAAAAACAAAATGAGATAGCTGAGGTTTTCCAGAATTACAGAAGCATGACAGCTGAGAATCTGGGCGGCTTTTCTTTCAACCGGCACCACTGTTTGGATGTTGCTCCTCAGAAAAGAGCAGTTTTGAAGAAAGGCCTGACACCTTGGCCATTTGATTTGAAATCACATTAAGTAACGGAGGGACTGCAATCGTAGAATGCCTGGGGATGATGGTAGTTGCAGTCCAACACATCTGGAGAGCTCCGGCTTGGGGGAGGCTGGAGAAGACCGTTGGAGCTAGATGAACCAAGGGCAGCTCCGCTCCTGATGTTCCTAGCTCAAAATGCTCAAATAGACTGACACTACGCCTAATTTGAAATCTGAACTCTTGAAATGCATTATATCAGCTTTCCCAACCTGGTGCCCTCCAGATATTTTGGTGAGCCAGTGTGGCATAGCGGTTAGGGTGCTGGGCAGGGGCTCGGGAGAGCCTGGTTTGAGTCCCCGCTCGGCCATGAGGCTCACTGGGTGACTTTGGGCCAGTCACTGACTCTCTGCCTAACCTACCTCACAGGGTTGTTGTGAGGATAAAATGGAGAGGAGGAGGAAGATTATGTAAGCCGCCTTGGGTTCCTTGCAGGGAAAAAGGCAGGATATAGGATCATAGAAAAGTAGAGTTGGAAGGGGCCTACAAGGCCATCGAATCCAACCCCCTGCTCAATGCAGGAATCCAGGTCAAAGCATCCCTGACAGATGGCTGTCCAGCTGCACCTTGAATGCCTCCAGAGTGGGAGAGCCCACCACCTCCCTAAGTATGTAGTTGATTCCATTGGCGTATTGCTCTGACAGTCAGGACATTTTTCTTGATGTTTAGGTGGAATCTGGGTTCCTGTAACTTGAGCCCATTATTCCATGTCCTGCAAACTGGGATGATCGAGAAGAGATCCTGGCCCTCCTCTGTGTGACAACCCTTCAAGTACTGGAAGAGTGCAATCATATCTCCCCTTAGTCTCCTCTTCTGAAGGCTAAACATGCCCAGTTCTTTCAGTCTCTCCTCATAGGGCCTTGTTTCCAGTCCCTTAATCATCCTTGTTGCCCTCCTCTGAACCCTCTCCAGTTTGTCTACGTCCTTCTTAAAGTGTGGTGCCCAGAACTGGACACAGTACTCAAGATGAGGCCTAACCAGTGCTGAGTAAGGGGAATTATCACTTCATGTGATTTGGAAGTTATACTTTTCTTAATGCAGCCCAAAATAGCATTTGCCTTCTTTGCAGCCACATCACATTGCTGGCTCATATTCAGTTTGTGATCTACCACAATTCCAAGATCCTTCTCACTTGTGGTATTGTTGAGCCAAGTGTCCCCCATTCTGTAACTCTGCATTTGGTTTCCTTTCCCTAGGTGCAGCACTTGGCATTTATCCCTATTAAATTTCATTCTGTTGTTTTCGGCCCAGCGCTCCAGCCTATAGAGATCGCTTTGAATTTTGTTTCTGTCTTCCAGAGTATTAGCTGTTCCAACTTTGTGTCATCTGCAAATTTGATAAGCATTCCCTGCACCTCCTCATCCAAGTCATTAATAAAAATGTTGAAGAGCACTGGGCCCAGGACCGAGCCCTGTGGTACCCCGCTCGTTACCTCTCCCCAGTTTGAGAATGAACCATTGATAAGCACTCTTTGAGTCCGATTCTGTAGCCAATTGTGGATCCACCTGGGGGGAAATCCTGGAGGAGGAGAAGTATTCATTCATTCAAGATATTTGTAAGCCGCTTTGTCAGACCAAACTTTCAGGAAGTGGTACTCAGCAGTGGGGTACAACAACCCAGTGGGATATTTTAAAAATCCAGAAAAACATAAAACCCAGAAATTCTTGAAGTAAAACATTTGGGTATTGTGTAGGGAGCACGGATACTGGTTGGTGTGTGGGAAAACAGTAGAGAGCTGGAGATCTAGACGTTCCTGAGGTAACCATTCGTAAGTGAATGTAGGGAACGGCCGTGAAAAGGGATCACGGAAACAAGGTTGGACACTCCTGAGGTACTGGTTTGGGATAAAAAGTAGGGAGTGATGTGAAAATGGCACCGAAAAAACTGAAACCCGTTGTGGAGAAGGAGGGTGCTAAGGAGAGAAGTAGTGGTGGTGAGGTGGAACAGGAGCAGCTCACGGGGGGGGGGGGGGGAGGCCCAAAACGCAGGGGAGGCCTGACTCCTTGAGTTGGCTAAGATGATGCAGAGAGAGAGAGAGAGAAATTTTGAATTAGAAGCGATTAAGGTGAGGCTTAGAGAAAGAGCAGAAGGGCAAGCAGAATACCCCCAGGGCTCCAGCACTAACTAACCCACATACAGAGATGAAGAGGTTCCCAAGATGTGTAAAAGGGGACAATGTGGAAGCTTTCTTTAGTAATTTTGAGAGAGTCTAAAGATTTTGACATCCTGGATGATCAGTGGATGAAATATGACAGACCTCAGATTACTGGAGGGTTAAGTGAAGTGGCTAGACGGATGAGGGACGAGAACGTGAATGGATCACATAAGCATATACTAGATGTAGCAGATAGATGTACGAGGGAAACTGATATGGAACATGGAGCCATCACTTCTCCTTAGCTAAGGCAGCAGTTAAAAGACAAGTTTTGAAGGCTTTCTTAAAGGCCTATACTGGCCTAAAGGGGCCAAGCAAATGTCAAATAGAGCACAGCTGTGGGGCCACCGCTGAGAAAGCCCTGTCACTTGTGCTTGCCAGCCTAACTGATTTTATGGTCAGGCACATGAGCACAGCTTCTAGCCATGATAAGTACATGGAACCTCCATGTTCAGGGGACGGTAAATCTCCTGCTAAAGGGCAACCAGGCATGGAGGAATGTTTCCTTTAGGGCTTCCCAGTGCAATCTGCTTGGTCACTTTGGAAGCAGGATGCTGGCCAGATAGACTCCCTTTGGCCTATTCCAGCTGCAGGGCTCTACTCGTAGGTGAAGGAGGAGGATTGAGGAAAAGGGCTGAGGGAACAGGAACCTCAACAGTTTTACTGTGAAGCTCCAAATATTTTGGTTGCAGGCTTCTAGTTTTTTAATGTAGTGCTTTATGATGATTAAAGGCACAATCCCATGCATGTTTAGACAAAAGAGTCCTACAACTCCCAGCATAGCTGGCTGGGGAGTCCTGGGAGTTGTAGGACTTTTTTCTGTCTAAACATGCATAGGATTGCACCCTTAGAGAGAGACCCATCCTGCAGACACAATGTGTGGTCAGGGGACTCCAGCCTTTTAACCAATCCTCGGCTCTTAAAAGGTTGAGCCTGTCACTTTTTGCAAAAATGAAAGCTGAAAAATCCATGGGGGTATCTACTACATTTTAATTTCCTGCTTTGGGAAGTAATCCACGGCTTTTCTGGTTTTGCAGCTTTGTACAGAGGGAGAATCATTTCGAAACAGAACGCTGCCGGCTCTGAGTAACAAGGTGAGCGTGTTCACTTTGCATTGGACTGAGTGACTGAATCCCTCCACTGCCCCAAACTTGAAATTTTAATGTTTCGAGCACGTGGATATTTCCAAATGGCATCAGAACTTGAGTAATGGTGGCAAGAAATGGTTGGAGCAGGAGTGGGGAATATGTGCCCCTCTAGATGTTGTGGGACTGCAACTCCCATCAGCCTAGCCAGTGGTCAGGGATGATGGGAGTTGCAGTCCCACAACAGTTAGAGGGCCGCACCCCCACCACTGTGTTAGAAAATTGGCTTTGTGTCCATTCGCACAAGATCCGTTGCTCCGAGGTTTTTCTTTCCTGGATGAGTCTTTTCTTCCTTTGATGGGGTTCCTATTTCATCCTAGCAGTTTAAACTGCAGCACTTCTTTGCAAGGTTGTTTGCATTTCTAATGACCAGCGAAAAGTTGCATTTTAGCTGGCTGAAGAAGACTGGTGGGCCTTACAATTTGAACCTCTGCGATCAGATGTAAGCACTGCTGAGTTCAGTGGCCCTTACTCCCAAGTAGCTGTTGCTCAGGATTCCAAAGCAGTTGTGAGATTTTATTAGTGGTTGTTTTGTTTTTGGATGTCTGTCTTTTATTATGGTTTTTTTTAAACCAGTGTTAGCTCCTTTGAGTATAAATACAAGAAAAGCAGTGTGTGTGTGTGTGTGTGTGTGTGTGTGTGTACACACACACATGCGTGCACACACATATATCCTGGGGGCGTGACTATGGATTCTTCTTGGAGGCGTGACTATCAGAATGTCATGACGAGCACCTGCACTTCAAAATGTTACCCCTGTGCTCATATGGACTGGAACAGAGTTACACAGGAAGCTGGCTTAGACCGGGTCAAACCATTGGTTCATCTAGACTCAAGTTGTCTCCTCCTAGTGTCAGGAATGGCTCTCCAGGGTCTCAGGCGGAGGGAGGGAGGGAGGGAGGGTGTGTGTGTGTTTGTGTGTGTCTTTCCCATCACCAACTACCCAAGATCCTTTATTCCTGGAGATGCTGCCCGGGATTGAACCTTCTGCATGTAAAACTGCCATGCTGTGGGAATGGGCCAGTCGCTCTGCCGCAGCAGTTCCTTAGATTTGGTCTTCGAGAAGGGAGGGGTGGGTGGGAATCCAATCAAACTGGCTGGCAGGAGATTCGGGACATGCTTAACTAACATGGGGCCTGATCCACCAGGACATACTCCTTCACAAGCCCAACTGGCTTGTGCTGTGCCTCATGGGTTTGGTCTGCCTTCCAGACTGATGGCACCCAAGTTGGTCTTCCGTGGCTTGAGAAGTGGCAGCACCTGAACGTGGAGGCGGGGATTGGGGGAGAGACAGGCAAAGAGAGGAACCGGCCATGGCGCTTTAAAGCAGGCATTGCCCTAGGAGTGGCTCCTTGGGCTCACCTGGCTCTTGGGAAAAGAAGGGTTCCGGGTGGCGGTGTTCACAGGAAGCGCGCCTCTTCCCTTCTGCGGTGTGGGCATCTGCTACGCTGCCTCCGTTCCTCAGGCTTTTCGCGTGTGCTGCTCTGCTGGCGTCTGCTTTTGCTCTGCCTGGTGAGAGCCAGTGTGGCGTAGTGGTGAGAGTGCTGGACTGGGACTCAGGAGATCCGGGTTCTAGTCCCCGCTCGGCCATGAAACTCACTGGGTGACTTTGGGCCAGTCACTGACTCTCAGCCTAACCTACCTCACAGGGTTGTTGTGAGGATAAAATGGAGAGGAGGAGGAGGATTTATGTAAGCCACCTTGGGTTCCTGGATGGAAAAAGGGCAGGGTATAAATATAATAAATAAATAAATTGAAGGTGCCCAGCGGCAGCGATGGTGCCTCTTGCCATTCTGTATTATTTGTCCACTTTCCTATTTTGGGGTGTGGGCTGAACCTTTGTAAAACCGCTCTGTATTTTTGAACAGAAAAGGAGAGTAAAAAAAATGCCATGCTGGCTGAGGATGATGGGAGTTGTAGTCCAGCACTTCTGGAGGGCACCAGGTTGGGGGAGGCAGGTCTTCCAGACTCCTGCAACTCATGCAGTCCAGTTTAACAAACTCCTTTCTCCCATTGCTAAGTAGTTTAGCAGAGCTGAACATGCAGGGGGCTGCCCCCCCCCGCGATCCCCACGCCTCCTCCCTCGCAATGGCGCTGTCATTTCCTGTCGAGTTCATAGCCCCTTCCTCAATGAGCTGTGCAAGGTTTGCTGTCCAGGAACGGGGTTTTGGTTTCAGTGTGTGTACACTTTTGCCAAGAAATATTCTCCTCTTAGATGAAAGGATGACTCTGAGTGAGTGCGCTTCCCCCTTCTGTTTCTGGCTTCACCAGTGGAGCATCTGCACAGTCCTATAAGATCATGGAAGTGGAAATGAAGCACCGAGCTTTCGGGGTTTTCCCACCCCCTTCTGTTGAATAGAACTTCAGGTGAGCTAGGCACTCAACCCTAAAATTTGCACCTTCAGCCCTGTGTAGTAGGTTCCTGTCCTGTGTAGTGACAGGAACCTTCAGTTCCTGTCACTACAGTTGCCGTGTGGAAAGGTGTCCCTCTCATGGGAGGCCACCCATTCTGGAGGTGGCAGGTTTATCCTCAACCATCGTGGTGTACCCCAAGTGCTTTCTCCTCCCACCCCTGTGCCTCCACCTTGCTTTGTTTTGTGTGTGTGTGTGTGTGTGTGTGTGTGTTTATTTCCTGCACTTCAGTCCCAGCCTTTCTTGGAGTATGGGGATGGGTGCCCTTGTAGATGGCTGGTTTGGGACTAGTGTCTGTCCCTCTTTGATAATGGCCCATTTCGCCATTGGCCTGTTGTGTCCGTGTCTGTCTGATCCCCTCGGAGGCCACGGGGAACTCCACAGCGGGTGCCGTTGGCCAAGGAGTCCGGGCAGCCTTGAGTGTGCCGCTCCTCTGCATGTGTTGTCTCGGTCACACGCTTCTGCCCATCGTTCCTTTTGCTTGTGAGGATCGAATGGGCCACTGGGGCTGGTGGCGCATGAGCTGCCCGCCTGGCCTTCTGTCGGGTGTTAACTGCACCCTGCCAGATTGGGGGAATCAGTCCTAGCGTAAGCCCTGTCCAAAAGCCTGGAGGAATTGCTGTTGAGATGATGCCTGGTGGCTGATCAGGGCCCAAAATCCATGCCGAGGTTCTGGGCTTGGGGGGAAGATCGGCAGATGTGGCTGATTTGTGCTCGTGCCGCTGTGGGGCTTTGGCCGTTTTTGGCCCCCGTGCTGTCAGATGGTCCCAGAGAGCAGCCTTCTTGGGGGTCGTGGGCAAGGGGAAACGGCCGATGGCCTGGCCTTCAGCAGATGGAGCGGATCATCTCCATCTGTTGAGTCTCCAGACCCAAAAGGGACTTTGAGAAGGTGTTGGGGGTCAGAGGAAAAACCCAAAGCCCCTATCGATCCAAGCGGGCCCAGGCAGGGGGAGCCATTTGCTCTGGTCCCCCAGCGTTTTCTCGGATGTAACAAGCTCCCTCCCCTGCCCCTGCCCGTCATGGTACCCCCTTCGTGCACTGCCCCCCACCCCCATTGCTGCTACTCCAGGAAGCCTCCTCCGCATCTGAGATATATCTGTGGATGCTGCAGTGAACTGGGATGGGCCCAACAGGTCACCTTTTCTCCACCAGGTTGGTGCTGATGGGGCAGGGGAAAGAATTAGCTTTGAAATCCAAAGAGGTGGGGACGATATTCCAGGCGTCCCAAATAGTCCATCTGTAGCAGCTGTGTGGGAGCAACAAGGCTCTGATGGGCTGGAATGTTGGGAGCTGCTGTACCCCGAGTCAGCCTCCGCCACTTGGTTCACCTCGTCCAGTTTTGTCGACACTGACTGGCAGCAGCGTCTCTCCGGGGTTTTAGGCAGGAATCTTCCCTAGCCTTACCTGGAGATGCTGCCGGGGATTGAACTGGGAACCTTCTGCATCTGGCAGATAAATCCAGGCATCCACCAGTTCACGCGCCAGGGGTGAGTGAGCCCAGCCCTCCGGCAAGCAGAATGCCACAGAGTCCCTTGACCCGGAGATCTCCATTCCGCTGCAGGCCAGAAGCAGCAGCAGGAGAGGCTCCTGTCCTGTCCTTTGTTCTCTTCCCCAGTCTCAAACCCCGGCTGCGTGCACGTCGCGTGATGTGGGAGGGGGCAGGATTGGCAATGGCCACAAACAGTGGCCGTTGAGTAAGCCCAGCCAACATTTGCGGGCCCCTGGATGAATATTTGAAGAACAAAGTTGTCGTCTCTGTACCACTGCCTCAGTTGCAACCCAGCTGGGTCACATTGAAGGCCCTGTTGTTTCTGGGCATGCAGGATGTTGCCTCTGATTGTAGGGACGCATTCCGGGTCTGTGCTGGGGGCTTCCAGATTCTGGTACCTTTCTAGAAAGAGAGGTCCTGGCCTGAGGCTTTTGTGGGTGCCCTGCCATCTACCCAGGAACAAAACTGGCTTCTTAATGCTTTAAGCATCTGCAAACCAGACTCTTGACATGCTCTGAGGTGCTTTAGTAACAGTTTCTTTAAAATAGGCCTGGCCAAAGTTGAGGGGATGGTGCTAAGTGAGCGATGGTTAGGAGGCTTCTAAGACCCAAGATCATCGAGAGGTGCCCTCCTCTGCTCTGCCCACGTACGTCCCGTTTAACAACTGGGCTGTAAGTTCTGTGCATTATTATATCCAGAGATGGCGAGCAGATGAAAGCTTTGGGGCAGGTGGGGAAATGGGGTTCCTGAATGCATGAGACAAACTCTCACATCATAAAAAAGACCTCATGTGGGAATCGGGCTGTTCGATGGAATCTCATAAAAAGATGCAGCACTCACAGTTTATTATGGAACATTTGCACGAGCAGCTTCCAAGCGTGCTGGGGAGACCCTTTTGGGCCTGACAGCGGAAGCCGCCTCCTGCTGGATGCTCGTCCGCGGCCTAAGGGTCCCTTTGGGAACCATCTGTATGTAGAAAAACTGAGCTGGGTTTTGTCCTGCTGTAGCCGAAAAATAAAAGAAAATATAGGTTTTTAATTCTCCTCCCCTGCCACCCTGAAGCATAAATATTGGGGCTTAGCAACTGGGCACTGCTGGGCCCCATCTGTGCCCCAGAGGGGGGTTGCCCTGGCTCCCTGTTTGCCAACTCAGAGCAAAGAGCAGGCCTGGCTAGGGGCTGGGGCTGTTGGCTTCCACCCACCTTCCCTCATTCCCTCCTCAAAGTAGCCCTCTGGAAAAACTATTTGCCTGTGGAAGGGCACCTTTGGATCCAACCCAAAGCAGGGTGCAATCCTATGCAAGTTTAGACAGAAAAAAGGCCTACAGCTCCCAGCATGCTCCAGCCAGATATGCTGGCTGGGGCATGCTGGGAGTTGTAGACCTTTTTTCTGTCTAAACTTGCATAGGATTGCGCCTTAAATGGCAAGCATTGGGCTAATAACATTGACTTACCTTACAGGGTGATTTCAAATATCGCTGTAACGATGTGTGTGCACTGCTTTGAGCTTTTAAGGGGAACACTAAGTAAAAACTATTTTTTGTTTGTTTATTCACTTGGGGAATTTATAACCTGCCTTTCAGTATAAAATTCTAAAGTGGAGAGATCAGCCAAATGAAACAAAATACAATCATATACAACAAGAAAACCCTAAAGAGGAAGAGTAAGCAGGACAGATTACATGCAGAAGTTAAAAACGGAACTCGCTCCCTCCTCCTGTCATCATCAGGCGATCACTCGTGACCGAGTAAGATTGTCTTCCGGGATAAAAGGAGGAAATTCTAAAGAAGATTGTGTAGACTCTAGCGATGGGTCCGTAAGTGACTGTGGAGGCCAATTCTAGATCCACACAGCTTCCCACAGTGAGGACACAGGTTACCAGATAGAAGATGGTCCTGTAAAGGATTCATTTGACGTGCTTTTCGCTTAGCACGTTTCTCCCTTTCACCTTGCACTCGGGCTTCTTCAAAGTCCATGGAACCTTTGTGAAAGGCCAACCTCCAGTTAGATCGTTCATGGGCCAGAGCTTCCCAGTTTCGATGTTTATATTGCATTTTTTTAGATTAGCCTTATGAACATCTTTAAACCTCTTATATTGACCACCGATATTCCGCTTTCCATCCTTGAGTTGGGAGTAAAGTAACTGCTTTGGGAGACGGCAGTCAGGCATTCGAACAACATGACCGGCCCACTGAAGTTGGCGTTGAAGGATCATTTTTTCAATGCTAGTAGTCTTTGCTTCTTCCAGTACACTGACATTTGTTCGCCTATCTTCCCAAGTAATTCGCAGGATTTTCCGGAGGCAACGTTGATGAAACCTTTCAAGGAGGTGGAAGTGACGTTTATAGATAGTCCATGTTTCGCAGGCATACAATAAAGTTGGTAATACAATGGCTTCATAAACCAGTGTTTTGGTCTTCTTACAAATATCCCGATCCTCGAACACTCTATGTTTCATTCGAGAAAATGCGGCACTTGCGGAGCTCAGACGATGCTGGATTTCACTGTCGATGTTAGCTGTAACAGAAACATAGCTGCCAAGATAGAGAAAATGATCGACATTTTCCAGTATTGTCCCGCCAAGCTGGATAGATGGCATCACCAAAGGATTGGCTTGCACTTGCTGATGAAGCACTTTGGTTTTTTTGATGTTAAGTGAGAGACCAAGTTTTTCGTATGCTTCTGCAAAAGCATTTAGGATAGTTTGGAGATCATCCTCTGAATGTGCGGAGACCACATTATCATCAGCATACTGAAGTTCCACAACGGAGGTTGTAATTACCTTACTTTTTGCTTTCAGCCTGCTGAGATTAAAAAGCTTTCCATCTGTTCGATATATAATTCCCACACCGGTGGGAAGTTTCCCCTTGACAAGATGTAAAACCATGGCGATGAAAATGGCAAATAATGTTGGGGCGATAACACATCCCTGTTTAACACCTGATCCCACTTTAAATGGAGCACCATGAGAGCCGTTGTTGTCCAAAACCGTTGCCGTCATGTTGTCATGGAGAAGTCGCAAGATATTCACAAATTTATTGGGGCATCCAATTTTCATAAGGATAGTCCAGAGAGCTGTACGGTCTACAGTATCAAAGGCCTTAGCCAAATCGATAAATGCCATATAAAGGGGTTGATTTTGCTCCCGGCATTTTCTTGGAGCTGACGTGCAGTAAAAATCATGTCTACTGTCCCTCTAGAGGGGCGGAAACCATATTGAGTTTCAGGGAGGATCTCTTCTGAAATAGAGAAGACGGTTTGCGAGAATCCTAGCAAATATTTTACCTGCGGTTGCTAAGAGAGAAATGCCCCGATAGTTTCCACAGTCTGTTCTATCACCCTTCTTAAAGAGGGTGATAATTATGGCATCCCTGAAGTCTTCTGGGATCTCTTCTCTTATCCAGATTTTTTCGATGAGTTTATGAAGATGTTGTACACGTTCGGGCCCCCCTTCTTTAAAGATTTCCTCCTGTACTTGGTCATGAACTGGCTATTATACATGTAGCCCCTATCCTGCATGTGGTTACTCAGAAGTAAGTCCTCTTCAGTTCAAGGGTGGTTTGCAGCCTTAACATTTGAGGTTTTGTACATCTAAGATTGTGCATATAAGAGAGAGAGAGAGCGCCCATGTGGTCTAGTGGTTAGAGCATCGGACGAGACCCGGGTTCAATTTCCACTTAGCCATGGAGCTCCATTGGGCCAGTCACCCACTTGCAGTCTAACCTACCTCACAGGGTTGTTCTCCATTGGTGGGAGTGCAGGATAAAATTGTAACATGACATATATGTATATACCAGATAATTCTTCTGTTGCATGTGGCATGGCTTGCTTATTTGGGCCTCCTATATGCTAGGCAGGACATGTCCTTGCAGTGGACGCTGCCTTGCTCTGCTTGCAGCATCCCGGTGGCATGATTTGCAGCACTTGAGCTGTGCCATGGGGACTATGGAAACGGGTTGGGCCAGCCGCCCCCTTTTGAGCCCCCTCCCCTTTTAGCTCCATGTGTGAAACGTTTTGGCCAGGCCCCCAAAGATAGCATCGTGCGGGGTGGGGGGACAGACTCCTTCTGGATGAGTAACTGATTAGCACTGGGTTGTAAAGGGCTTATAACGTGGCTTGGCATTCGCTGGAGCCATTCCTGGGTTATGGTGTTGTTGTTTTTTGAACTCAGCAACCCCTGAAGAACATTAAATGGATCACAGATGTAGGCCACAGAGTGTCGGCTGGGAATCTGAAAAACTGCCCCGTCTGCACTGCACTGTTTGGAGGTCCCGAGGAAAACACCCCCACCCTCAGATCCATGGGAATCCTGTCTGTCTTGGCAGCGTGTCCAGCGGCCTCTGGTTTTTCGAGCTAGACATCACATTTTTATTTTTTTTGCTAGAGGCCATTTGCGTTCCAAACAGGTTTTTTTCATTTTGTTTTAAGTTAAGCTCTTTAAGAAAAAGAAGGGGAGGGGGGAAGCAGCAGCCTCAGCAATCGGCCAGAAAAATGTTTGGCTCCCTTTACTTTTGCAGCTGTTTTTATCCTCAAAAAGTCATTCCAGCTCCCGGTGCGTTTCTTCAATTTGTAGCTTATGGATTGCAGGAGCATCTGATCCGCCACGGCTGGCAGCACCGGTGAAAGCCATGTCTGAGGACTGATGGCATAGGGCATTCTCTCAAAGCCCTTTCCCCCGCACCCCACTGGATTCTGCAGGGGAGAGGCCATCCCAGTTAGCTGCCACATGATGCTGTATGTCGAGAATCATTTTGCTTACTTAAACGGAAGAATAAGAATAATAACTACTATTTCTCTATAAATTTTGGGACTTTGTTGTGTAATGTTCTAACCTGGTACCCTCCAGATGTTTTGGACTACATCCAAAGCTGAAGAATCACTTTGCCCAGTCCCATCCAGCCCGGGATTTAAGATTGGTCGGGGAGACTCTGCTTGCGGTGCCCTTGAGGAATGTGGCCTGTGGGGTTACCACACGTGGCAGAGCCTTCTCAGTAGTGACACCCTGACTGTGGAACTCCCTTCCAGTAGAGATTCGACTATCCCCAATGCTGTTGCCATTCAGGCACCAGCTAAAGTCATATTTATTTGTACAGACCTTGGGGGTATAGGCTAGTGTTTTGTCTGTTTTAGTGGTGGTTTTATTTTATTTTATGATGTTTCTAATTTTAGAGTTATGCTTTTCATAGTGTTTATATCTTGTATTGTTTTATTTGGGTTGTCAGCTGCCCTGGGCTCCTTGTGAAGAAGGGCGGGATATATAGCGAATAAATAAATCAAATAAATAATAACTTGTATAATCCCTGACCGTTGGCCATGCTGGCTGGGGCTTATTGGATTTGTTGTTCAAAACATCTGGGGGACACCAGGTTGCCTTCCTCTGGCATAAGTAATTCTACTTTGCTAGCCATGGGGAGGGGCTGAGAAGGTCTGCAGGGCACCAAAGCCTGACCCGCTCCCCGCATCAAGCAGTGGGAACCTTACTTCAGGCATCCTAGTCTCATCTTTTGGTAGGTGACCCTCACATACATTCAAATGTATCGTTGAAGCCCCAAAGGGCTAAAACTTAACAATGAAAGAGGAGTTTGTTCAGCAAGGCAAACTCCCCGTCCTGGATTGCAACCTGTGCCTTTCCCCCTCCTGCCCAGTTTGACACGCAGCTCTTCTTACACCCTGCCGAACAATATTTATTTATTGAGCTGCATTTCTTTTTAACCCCGCCCCTTTTTCAAGGAGTTTGTACAACAGCCTGAAGCTTGGAGTGCAAGAGGCCAGGTGTTCTTCTCAGTTAGGCACCAGCCAAAGGGGACGGGCCAGTCCAGGGGCTTTGTAGAGCCACCCAGAGGGGCCCGTGCTCCACATATCCCTAGCAAGATGTGGTGACGGCCACTTGCCTAGATGGTTTTTTAAAAAAGGACTGGGGGGAACTTCTGGGAGAATAAAGGTGCAATCCTATCATCATCATCATCATCATCATCATCATCATCATCATCATCATCATCATCTTTATTTAGTTTTATCCCGCCTTTTTCCTAATACTGGGACTCAAGGCAGCTTTACAATATTAAAACTTGTACAATTAAAACATATAAATATAAATATACAAAAGTTACAAATATAATTAAACCATCTATAATATTAAAATTATATATAAAATATCAATTAGAACAGCAATAACAATATAAATAGTACTAATCCATCACATTCTCACAGGTCCAGACTATTCCCGAAGGCCTGCTGGAACAAAAAAGTTTTTGCCGGCCTCTGAAAACATAACGAGGGTGCCATTCTACCCTCCCTGGGAAGGGAATTCCAGAGCGTTGGGCAGCCACCGAGAAGACCCTCTGCCACATTCTTGCCAGGCATGCCTGAGATGCTGGTGGCATGCTGGCTGGTGCATGCTGGGAGTTATAGGCCTTTTTTTCTGCCTAAACTTGCATAGGATTGCGCTCTAAGTCTTGTCAAAGTTTATTCGCTAGGAGCAGAACCTCCCTATTCAGAGGCAGCATATCTCTGAATAATAGGTGCTGAGGACAAAACCCAGGAAGGGCTTGTGGGCTTCCTGGAGGCACCTGGTTGTCCGCTGTGGGAAGCCCAGTGGTCTTGATGCACCTCGGCCTGATCTGGCTGCAGGGCTCTTGTTGAGTTCTTCAGAGCTCCGGAATCCGAGGGTGGAGTTTCCCGCTCTGAAACTGTGTCCTCTAAACTGTCCTGCACTCATGGTGTGAACGGTGCCGAAGTCTGGTGCCGTTGTGTGTATCCACCGTTTGGCATCGGGGAGAGAAGCTTTCCTGTTGGTGGTCCAGCCACTCACCAGGCCGCATGTAGTCGTCATCCAGGGATGCTTTTACGGAGTGTTGCAGGCATGCAGTCGGTTGAAAAGGCATCTGGGTTCGTAGCAGGGGCAGCCCAGATTTGGCATCATGTTGCGGGTGGCACAGACCTGAAGGCTGCTGAGTGTATCGTGCGTTGATGGACTGAGTGGGGCAGTGTTGATTCTGGCCCTCCCAGACTTCACCACGAGGACCGGCCTGGAAGCTGCTTTGGGAGGTCGGTGATTTTGAGAAGTTGAGAGGACACTGTTGAGTAAGGACCAATTTCTTTTGCTTTTCCCTCTGTATACGGTAAACTTCTGCCATCTCATAACCCCAAAGTCCCAAATGCACAATTGAGGATAGTTTTCAAGTGCGCGCACGCGCGCACACCCACCCACCCGGTCTGGTCTGTCTCAGCCGCATCTGGTTTGTGAGTGTTCAGAAGCTGTAAAAACGTTTTGCGGGGGGGGGGGGGAGAAGCAGGGAAGTGTGGGGTGTGTGAGCGAGTGCTGTAGCACGGGGGGGGGGGGAGAAGTGCTGAAACATTCTCAATGGGGCTGCTGAGCTGGTGAAATCCGTTCCCCGTTTGTCCGTGGAGGTTCTGCGGAGGCATTTGGCTGCTTGCTGGTCCTTCTGAGGTCCCCTTGGGCGTCAGGCTTGCGCTTGGGTCGGTCTGCCAACTTTTGACTTGGTAGAGTTGGTGCCTGGAGGGATATGCTTGGGCCTCTGTGTGCTTCTTGCTTAAAAGGTTTTTTTAAATGGGCTGGATTTTGCAACCTGTACAAATGATGCGAATGGAGCAAATTTGCATCAGTCCTTCTGTCTTGTCCTGGTCCCGGGCGGGGTGTGTGTGTGTGTGTGTGTTGAGGGCACTCCACCCCTGAGAAGTCTTATTCAGCCACCCTCTTCTGGCTCCTGAGAATTCAGCAGCACATCTTGGCATTGTGAAGGGCTAGAAACTTGGTTTTGTGCATGTGAAAGCTGAAATTCTCGGGAAGCCGAATTCTGCAGCCTGGACCACATCTGGTGGCGTTTGGGCGCTTTTTTGGTACTCCCACAGAATCATGGCGCCTATGTGACCCTGAATGAGGCAAAGCAGGGTGTGTGTCTGGGTGTTTGTGTGTGCCATTGTTTTCCTTTCCCTCTTTCTTCCTAGTCCCTGAGATGGCCAAAGACAATTTGGTGCTTGGGGCTAGTATACACGCACGCACAACGAAAGGCTAGAGAATTAGCAATTTGCTGCTCTTTAACTAGACTCCCAAACTTCCCGCTTGCAAGGCAGGGGCTGGGGGGCTGCTTCAGCCTTGCCTGGGCCGGTCGATCGCCATGAGAGCAATTGCAGAGCTGCTCAAAGTCTCCCAAGTCTACAGTCTGTGTGCGTTTGCGCTTGTGCATGCGTGGAAAACACTGGGGTGGGGGGGGGACAATGACGGAACATCAAACCCAAGGCACACGGTGTCTGGAGTTTTGTAGCAAAAGAGCCACAAGTCCCCCCCCCCACACACACACACTTTGCTGTCTCTTCCCCCTCCCAAGTGTCTTTGCTTCCGTCCCTCTTGTTCCCCCCCTCACATCATTCTCTCTCCACCCCCCACCCCCCATTGCACACAGCCAAAGGTTGAACAATACAGATGGGGAAAAGGAGCTTTGGGCCAATTCCTGGAACGACTCTTAACAAGGCCGCCGTGGCATCCCGGGCACTCTGGGGAGATGAGCCTGGAATCTTTATTAGGCCAGACTTTAAAAATGCAAAACATTTCAAACTGGCTAGTGGGTCTCTCCCCTCCCCCCCCCACAAAAGCCCTCCCTCCCAGTACGCAACACGAAGAGCTGCCAAATTTCTGGCCTGCACGGCAGAAAAACCGAAACAACTGCTGAGTGCAGCTGGGGGGCGGGGGGGGGGGTGAGGAGAGGAGAGGAGAGTGTGATCCGTTTCTCCCTCTCCAAATTCAAGGGTGCCTTTGAGCGTCTGTCAGTTGCAAGCATTTTATAATTACTTTCAGAACATCCCTGGTCCAAAATAGGTTTACAAAGATACAGCCCAAGCCGCTGCTCTGCCCTTAACACAGGAAGCTCACACACAGGTCGTGAAGGCACCAGGCAGAAATTCAGCAGGTGTAGCTTTTGCCACACCCCTTCCAGCGCTGAGGAAGGATCTGAAGGGGGAGAGGCAGAGCTAGCTCCAAGCAAAGGGGCAGGATTTTGGGGACGGCTGAGGGTGGTCGCAGCACACCCTGGTCAGTCCCAGAGCTCTTAGCAGGACAAGCACTTGGTCTAAACGAAGCACCTACATTTCCTTTTGCTGATTCCAAGATGGCACGGCCTTTGCTGAACCCCCATCATGCCCAGCCTCTGCCTTCCCCGTCCCCTCTGGGAAAGGGGTGGCAAAGACTCTCGGTACAGGTTGGGCTCTCCTTGCTCAGGAAGGCAGGCCTGTCTTGTTGCCTGTCCCCTGACTTGGCACGGAAGGGAGAGGGCCGGTTTGAGGCTGCGGGGAGCAGATTTTGGCTAAGCTTTCGGAGAAACGTCCACCGGGGCGAGCTGGTCGGCAGCGCAGCAGAGTCTGCCTCAGGAGGTGGCGGGCTCTCCTTCGCTGGAGGAATTTGAGCATAGGCTGTCGGGGGGCTGTAGCTGCTCCCCGCATATTGCAGAGCCTGCATAGAACAGGGGTGGACTAGATGACCTCTGAGGTACCTTCCAATTCTGTGATTATAAGGCAGCCTTTTGCAACCTGGTGCCCTCCAGATGTGTTGAACTACAACTCCCATGATGGTAGTTGTAGTCCAACGCATCTGGAGGGCACCAGGTCGCGGAAGGCTGTTCTACCGGAACAGACCCTCCTGCTCCTGCTCATTGCCACCCGCTGTTCAGAGGCTCCATATGGCCTTCATGGCTAGGAGCCTTTGTGAGACCACCCCACCCCCCCGCGGCTGCATCTTGTGGCAGTGAATCCCAGCCATTCAATAGGACCCGTGCAAAGAAGTCCTTTTTCATAGATTTGATAGATAGAGTTGGAAGGATTCTTTTGCACAGGAGGTGGAGGAAGAAGTTGAAGCCAAGCAAGGCAAGTGTGTAAGAAGCCGGTAGAGCCCAGTGGCTCTGCGTGGGTGACGTGTGAGGAAAATGCCAGAAAAACTGTTTATTTACAACCCCGGCTTTCCAGCTTTCACGCTGTCCACGTTGACTTGACGGCTAGGGAGTTCCTTTCGCTTTGCAGAGGATTCTGGAAAGCTCTTGGGGGTGGGTGCTCAGTACATGGCGGGACCATAGCTCAGTGGGTGGAGCACTGGATTTGCATGCAGAAGGTCCCAGGTTCGGTCCCCAACATCACCAGATAGGGCTGGAAAAATTCCTGCCTGAAACCCTGGAGAGCTGTGGCTCCCAGTCGGTGTTGACAATACTGGGCTAGATAGAGCAAGCGGAGGTTTGACTCGATAGAAGGCAGCTTCCGATGTTCCTATGCACGTGTGAGGCCTTAACCATCCCCTCCCTGTGTGTAGAGGGAGATCAGAAGTGCTGGACCAGCTTTTTGTTAGGGCAGCTTCCCTCCCATTGCTAGTCTTCTTTTCAAGGACACTCCCGGCCCACCCACCCACCCACCCCCTGTAGGCTTCTGGGTCACTCCAGCGTTCCCTGCATCATGGCCTGAAAGGTACCATTTTATGGTGGGGGGGGGCTGCTTGTTTGTTACGCATTTCCCAAGGTGCTCAGGGCAACGTACGTGTTATCCTTACAACAACCCTGTGAGGTTGGTTAGGCCAAACAGTCCCGAGACTCCTGAACTGGGTCTCCCCAGCCCTAGTATGGCCAGTGATTTAAGCCAAGCTTCTCCAAGCTGGTGCCTTCCAGATGTGTCGGACTACAACTCCCATCATGCCATCGGTCATGGTGGCTGGGAATTATAGTCTGTAATACATCCGGAGGGTGTCAGCTTGGGCATGCCTGCTCTCAGCGATATGCTATACTGGCGAAATACTTCTTGAAACTTCACCGGCCTCTTTGGGCCTTGGAAGATGTGCACGTTTCACAACAGTCATGTACTGGCACAGATCCGGCATCTCTGGGAACACTGGGCGATGCCAAACTGGACCCCTCGTGGGATTCTGGGGCGTCGGCTGTATTTTGGGATTGCTGGGTGTGGAAGCGTAAGTTAGGCTGGGGAATCCGTTTCCACTCATCCCTCTCCCGCAGTGCTCTTGCACCAGAAGGTCGGAGTGCCGCGGCGGAGCTCAAGGGGAGGAGGATCTCGGAAGGCGGAGAGGGCTGACTTTCCAACCACAACTGTCCGTCCAGTTCTTTCTCCCCACCCCCACCCCACCCCACCCCACCCCCACCCCCTTCCATTCAGCTTTGCAATCTGCATTTGTTGCCTGGTGTCCAGAATTCTTCTGGCAAAAAAAAAGATTGGAGAGATCCCTGCCTCTTCCCCCTCCGTCCCCAGAGGAGTGACCAAGAAAATGTCCCTATGGGGGGTGGGGGCTTCTTGTGGGGATCTGGTGCATTGATAGATCATGGCTGACTGTAATTTTGCGAGTCTTTGGTTCAGACGTGTCTGGAGCGTGGCCCAAGTTGTGCCCGGCTCTCAAGCGTCTATCTGCAGCAATGAAGGCTAGAAACTTGCTTTTGTACAGAAAAAGATGAAAACTTGATTTGAGAAGGGGAGGGCCCATAGCTCAGTGGTGCAGCACATATTGTGTGCATGGAAGGTCCCCGGATCAGTCCCTGGCACCTCCCGTTTAAAGAAAGGATTGGGTAGCAGCTGATGAGAGAGAGCCATTGCCAGTTGGACTTGGTCTCAAAGGCAGCTTCCTGCAAGTCTGGTTTGGAGCCTAGAGCCTGTTCTTGAAGCCAGGGCTCAGAGAGAGTGCCTCTGAACACACATAAAGTGCCTTTCCCTTGTGCCGATAAAAGCAACCACAGCCCGTTCCCATGCAACCGGGATTACAGGGAGGCCTTCCAAGCTAGGGTGTCTCTTCTCTCACTGGTCCCAAGCAACGCTTAGTTTATTTCTTTATTTAATATATTTATTCACCGCCCATCAGCCAAAAGGCTCCCTGGGTGGTTTACAAAACAAAGCAGCACAAAAATATCAACCAAAATAATATAAAAACACAAACATATAAAATATAATATGTGGAGAAACGAGCCTTTGGGGGTACACACACCTCAGGTGTGAACCGGCTGGGGTGGGGTGTGCATAGTTAGCGTGTAGAGAAAAGAGTTTTTAGGGTTCCTGCATGCATGCATGCAGGAACAAACACACACACACACACACACGCCTCCTCATGAGTAAACCAGGTGGGGGCTGGGAGGAAGCAAAAGGTGATGGAACATAAGATGGGGCCTGGCGCCCAGAGGTCTGGAGGATGTAATGCAGATAGTTCAAGCCATGACTCACAGTTCCCTTTCCCCTGCCTGGCCAGTTCCCTCCCCCCTGCCTGGCCAGGTGAAGTTCAAATTGATTGGCTGAAGCAAGAAGGTTACAGAAAAGGGGAGGGGGAAGAGCCATTTCCCCACGTGTAAGCCTTTGTTCTTGGTCAGTCCTTTTTGGTGCCCGGCATGGCAGCGCGCCAGCGAGGGGCCCGAGCCTTTAGGGGGCCCCCCCCCTCAAGAATCGACCCCAGGCAGCCTCTGGTAAAATTGGCTGGTTTGAAGGCACTGGTGAAAGCCAGCCTTGTGGGAGTTTGCCCATCTTGGACCTTCGGGTAGGTGTGGTAATTCTCCATCGGGCGGCAAGGCTGTGCTGGATCTAACCCTTTGAAGAAGACACCCTCAGGTAACAGGTGTGTGCTTGAGAGATTTTTAAGGAATCAGGTTTTGTTATTTTGCAGCTTTACTGTGTACTAAAGTGTCTCTCTATTTTGTGTGCTTCTCTTATTTGCCTAATCTTGTTGTAAGATGCTACCAGAAATAAACCTTGTCACGGTTTACCCCACATGGGTTTTGTAGTACTCTGTTGGTTCAGTATCTAAATCCAGGTTACAGAAATAAAGGCGAGTCCCTGAACAGAGATCCAAGTAAGATTGCAGAGACAGCTGAGGCTGGCAGTCTGGTATCTTGAGATCTCAGAGGGTCTTGGTTCCTTTGCCAGCAGGCAAGGGTGGGGTAGTGGCGGGCCAGCCAGCCCCCCCTTCCGGGCCACATGGTGGCAAGTGCTGGGTTTCCTTTGAAGGAGGAAAGGGTGGAGGTCTGGCGGGCCAGCCAGCCCCCCCCCTTCCTCCACATAATATGATAAAAACAAGCAGCCAAAATAAATTTAATACAGAGGTACAGTGGCGATAATAAAAGGAATAAAATCAACCATTAAAATATTGGGCAAATAAAAAGGTGGGCAAATAAAAAAAAAATCTGGCACCGAAAGAATAGAGGGTAGGTCCCAGGCGCACCTCCTTGAGGAGCTCATGAGCTCATTCCATAGATGGGATGCCACAACTGAGAAGGCCCTTCCCCTAGTAGCCACCCTTCTAGCCCCTTTTGGAGGTGGCACTCTGAGAAGGGCCTCCAAAGAAGATCTCAGGGTTCGGGCAGGCTCATATGGGATGAGGTGTTCCTTCAGATAACCTGGCCCCAAACTGTTTAGGGCTTTAAATGTTAATGTAAACACTTTGAATCGGGCCAGGACTTCAATTGGTAGCCAATGTAAATCATAGAGGATTGGCGTAATATGTTCTTGTTGGCCAGTCCCCATTAGCAGCCTCGCTGCCCTGTTTTGAACCAATTGGAGTCTCTGGACCATCTTCAAAGGCAGCCCCACGTAGAGCGTGTTACAGTAGTCCAAGTGAGAGGTTACCAAAGCATGGATCACTGTTGCTAGGCTCTGCCTGTCCAGATAGGGTTGTAGTTGGTAAATCAGCCTAAGCTGATAAAAGATGCTCCTTGTCACCGAGTCCACTTGTGACTCCAGCAACAGTTCGGAGCCTCAATTTATTGGCCATCATCCAGTCCATTACCACATCCAGGGACTGATTCAGAACAGCCACCACGCGCTCAAACATCTTGCTCAGGAAAGGGATACCGGTATTTGCAATAGATCTATAGTTGTTCAGGTCTTCTGGGTCCAGATTTGGTTTTTTTAAGAGTGGCCTAATCACAGCCTCTTTCAACGTGGCTGGCATCACCCCCTCCTTTAGGGAGGCATTCACAGCCTCCTGGACCCAGGTGCAAATCCCTTCCTTAATTTTAATAATCAACCATGATGGGCAAGGGTCAAGCATACAAGTGGTAGGTCGAACCTGCCCAAGTAACTTGTCCACATCCTCAGGCCTCAATAATTGAGACTCATCCAACACAGTAGGACCAGACAGTGCTCTGGATGCCTCAGTTAAAGGAACTACATTAGCTGTGGAGTCCCAATTCATGGCGAATCTGAGCGATTTTATTATTTATTAATTTATTTATTATATATAAATAAATAAATATTTATTTATTATATTTATGCCCCGCCTTTTTTCTTGCAAGGAACCCAAGGCGGCTTCCATAATCCTCCTCCTCCTCTCCATTGTATCCTCACAACAACCCTGTGAGGTAGGTTAGGCTGAGAGTCAGTGACTGGCCCAAAGTCACCCAGTGAGTTTCATGGCCAAGTGGAGACTAGAACCTGGGTCTCCCGAGTCCCAGTCCAGCACTCTCACCACTACGTGAATGAGAGCACTTATCCTCAAAGTGCTATGCAAACTCATCACAGCGGGTTTCCGAGGGTTCAACTGTATCTTTCTCTGGCCCCGATAGTCAAAGGCCACGAACCACACGGAAAAGTTCCGCTGGACGGCACTGAGAGGGCGCAATGCTAGTGGAAAAGAACTCCTTCTTTGCCACCCTCACCGCCACGGAGTAGGCCTGATAATGGGCTCTCACCTGTGTCCGGTCGGATTCAGCACGAGTTCTCCTCTACCTGCGCTCTAGCCGCCTCCCGTCCTGCCTCATTGCCCTCAGCTCTGGTGTGTACCAAAGAGCTGGAGCGCCTGTCATATCAGCAGGAAACTCCCCCAAAGGCCCTCTGGAAACCCTCTGGAAACCATCCGGATCCATTGGACTCCAGGAGCAGACCATTTTAATAGGCCCCCCATCGTTGCAGAGGGGAAATGGAATCGAAAGTCTAAACCTCAAAAGGAAGTGATCTGACCATGACAAGGGGGTAGTAGATGTTAAATCCCCCACTAGCAGATCACCATCTTCCTGCCCAGTTGAAAAAAACAGGTCTAGAGTGTGCCATTGGTTTACATGGGTTGGGCCCACAATATGTTGAGACAGCCCCATGGTTGTCATGGCAGCCATGAAGTCCTGAGCCACTCCGGATAGGGCAGCCACGGCATGGATGTTGAAGTCCCCCAGAACCATCATCCTGGGGGTCCACAACACCAAATCCGAGACCACCTCTGTGAGCTCAGGCAAGAAGTCTGATGGGCAGCGGGGTGGGTGGTACACCAGCAGAATCCCCAATCTGTTTCGGGAGCCCAGCACAAGGTGTAAATACTCAAGACCTGCCTTTGAGTGAACAGGAAGCCTAGAGAGGGAAATTGTACTCCTATAGACCACAGCCACTCCCACTCCCCAACCCTCAAGCCGGTGTTGGTGCTGCACCGAGTACCCCGGAGGACACAACTGCGAGAGGCTGACCCCTCCCGCCTTGTCCACCCAGGTCTCCATAATACAGGCCAGGCTGGCCCCCTCATCCACAATGAAATCATGGATGAGGGAGCTTTTATTCTTGGCCGACCTGGCATTCAGCAGCAGCACCACCAGGCCTGAGAGTACTAGGCTGATATAGCAGCCAGGAATCGTCCGGTTGGGGGAGAAACCAGAAGAGGGGATAGCAGTCAGGCATCTGACCCCTCTTCTTGTTTTTCCCAAAGGAGGGAAGGTGGGAGACAGGGCCGGTGCTACCATTAGGCCAACTAGGCAGCTGCCTAGGGTGCAGGGCTAAAGGGGGCACCAGAAATAGGGAGGGAGGGCTCAAGTGGGAAGGGGGGGGTGCTAAATATCTGATCTTGCCTAGGGCACCAAACTGCCTTGCACCGGCCCTGGTGGGAGGGCCGGGCCTGCAAGCAGAGGGGGCCTGAGACTCGCTCATGCCCCCTCTGCCTGCCTGCCTCTTTCCTAGACAAGGGGGGGCGGTCTAGGGGCCCGTGGGCCCACCGTGGCATCCTGCCTCTCCTCCGTTCACAAAGAGCAAGGAGCAGCTGCCTTGGACACGGAGAAGCATCCTTTCCCTTGGCAGGCCGCCGGCGGCCTCTTGTTCCTTCACTCCACTCCGCGTTTCCCAAGCGGGTGTGCCAAGGGACAGAGTGAGCCTGCTGGGAAAACCAGCAAGCTGATGGGCCAATGAGGCGCAACCCCTTTAAGAGGGCAAGGACGGCTTTGCTGGATCCGCCCAAAGGTCAGTCCAGGCTGGCATTCTGCTTCTGGGAGGCCAGCAAGATGGGGGCAAGACTTCCCTTGCTGGTAGTTGTGAATCACCAGGCAGCCGGTCTTGCTGAGAACCACCGAGGCAACTGAGGAACCGGGGCTGAGCAGCTTGATCTTGCACGGCCCATCCTGCCCCCGCAGCATCGATGGTGTGATTGATTTAATTTCTGTATTTCATTTCCACCTGAAAAGTGGCGCTTGAAGCAGCAAACATCAAAATCCAGATGAACAAAACCTTAATTAAAACCAAGAAACCAAGAAGTGGGATATGACAGCATTGCACACACACCCGGCCCCCGGTGCTGCTTCTCCCCAAGAATTGGCCTTCTGTGGCCTCTGAACAGGGAGCTTCCATTTTTAGTTCCCATCCCATCCGAGGAAGCTGCTTCAGAGCAAGGAAGACAGGTGGTCCATCTCGCCCAGCGGTGTCTGTCCTTGAGTGGTAGCGGCCCCTCGGGCAGGGGAGGATCTTGCCCGTTCCCTGTTACCAGAGATTGAAGTTGGGACCTCCTGCATGCCAAACAGGGGCTCTGCCACTGAGCTATCTCCCCCCCCCCCCGCGCCGCCCCAGAGATACTGAGGGCGCAGTCCTATGCATGGCTGGCTGAGGAATGGGCGTTGTAGGATTTTTTTCCTGTCTAAACATGCATAGGATTGTGCCTTTAGTCATTGTGGCTAGTAGCCACTGAGAGACCTCTGCCACCATTGTGTAATCCCGTTTTAAAGCCGTCTTGCCCTGTGGGTGTTGTCTGATCTTGTGGCAGGGAGTTCCTCCAGTGAGCTCTGCTTTGTTGGAGAAGTCCTTTCTTTGGCCTGTCCTGAATCTGCTGCCCAGAATTTTCCTGGGATGACCCCAAGTGCCAGCTCGAGGAGAGAGAGGGAGTCCCTTGATTCAGTCCGGCCAGGTCTGTGTTCATGTCCCTGTGACGTGCAGTGCATGAGGTGAGTGACGTCCTTTCCTCTCCTTTCAGGACCAAGCAGCCACTTCTGCCGTTCACCACGGAGGGATGCTTGCAGACAGCTGCCCGAGGGATGGCCTTGACGGTGAGGTTTCTGCCTTTTCAGCCCAGCACCTGCTGCTTGTGTCTCTGTTCCTGGAAGCACTCTTCACTTCCCCCCCCCCCTTTAATATGGGAACACTGCAGAACTCTCCCACCCAGCAAAGCTCAGCACTTTGTGGATTGGAGACCCGGCCCAAGGGAGGCGGTGGCTGAGCTTGCCAATACACAAAGGACCGGTGTTCTCTTATCTGTGCAAAGCACCGACTTTAAAAGTGCCCTAGTTAATCAGGTGGCAGCAGCAGAAGCTTTCTAAAGTGATACCATTTTTAACCCAGGACTTATACAGACTGCAGGTGGCAAGGACCAGTGCAACGGCATTCACTCAGCGGGAGTGACGCCTGCTCCAAAACCAGCGTGCTTCCCCTGAAAAGAAGGGCTGCCTCAGAACTAGTGTTTGACTCAGCTGCACATTTCATGGTCCAGTGGCTGAAATTTGCCCTGGCAGCTCTAATACCTATGTGTCCTATAGATACCCACTGTGCAGTACTGTGAGTGTTTGTGTGCATCCGTGGACTTTAAAAAACAATAACAGCACACCAGCAAGTCCTTCCTTCCTGCATTTCTGAGAAGCAGGGAGGGGTGCGTCGTGCGTGCCTGTGAAGAATGCCTTGAACTGTTTGGCTTTGACAGAGGAGGGGAAACTGAAGAAAACAAGAGACGGGGCTCCTGAAGAGCCGCTGACCTTTTCGCCGCAGCCGGGCGATATTTTTCAGCCCCGGAGCCTCCAGGGAGCAGCTGTCTCCCTCCCCCCCTTCCCTTGCACTGCCGGCCCCCAGCGGAGGCTAAAGTTCAGCTTTCATGATGTTCTCACTCTGGGCTTGTGGGAAAAGACAAGGCGAGATTCCCTGCGTTAGGTCACTTGAGTGCATAGAACGAGAGACTCCCGACAGGGCTCACCTTTTAAAGGCATCAGGCCGGAGAGGAGAATGAAACGTAAAATGTTTTGGGGTAAATATGCGCCCTAAATCTTTTTTGTTTAAGAAAATGGGGGAGGGGGTGAGAGAGAAGAACACTAGTATCACAGGTGGGAAAGACAGATTTCAGGGTTAGTGCAGGTTAGGTTTTTCAGGGGTTACGAAGGATTAGCCTTCCAGTGAGCTAGAGTGTTTCGGGTGCCATTAAAAACTGGCAAATTGTCAATGATTTAACATACTTTCATTATTTTATTTTTATTCCTTTGTGGCCAGGGTGCACCATTTTGGGTTTCTTGTCTCAGGTACCCAGTTGCCTTAGATCAGCCCTGCTCCGGGGTGGGTGGGTTAGGGGCTGTTGCGTTTTCTGCAGCTCCTGGAACATCCATTGACTGATGACAGAAAATGGCTACCTGCAGAGAATTAAGGTGCAATCCTCTGCATGTTCAGACAGAGGAAAGGCCTACAGCTCCCGGCATGGCCCAGCCAGCTACGCTGTGGAGAATGGGGTGGGGAGAAATCTATATAGAATATTTGTGGTTCTGTCATAAAACAAAGTGGCAGAGGTTCGGCCACAAGAGGACTAGTACAATTATCCTGTTGTGGCATTCCAGTGGATGGGAAGAAAGGTCTCAAAGAGGCTGTTACCAGCCACAAATGGTCAGAGGCAGGTTACCTTTCATTATCAGACGCTGGGGGAAATAGCAGGGGTATCATGCCTGCTTTGTGTAGTTCCCAAAGGCATCTGGCAGACACCTGTTGGAGACAGGATACTGGGCCAAAGGCCCGCTTGATCTGCTGCTGCAGCAAGGCCATTGTCTTCTGGATCAGCCTTCCAAGTCCAGCAGGTAGCCATGTTTAAAGTTTGGACAGCCACGGCAAAGGAACGGGGCTTGAGATTTTCCAAAACGTCCTAGACGGTTCTGATGCAGCCCCGACCCGAGGAGCCAACAGGCCTTCCAGCAGCTGTAATCACTCAAGGAAAACTTTGGCTGAATTCTCAGATTCTTTCCTTTGTCTCCCAATGCCCCCCCCCCCGTCTGACCAACCATAACTTTTGTCCCCCTCTTGCCTTTCTCTGTCCGGCCGCCCTCCCCGCATCAAACAGTCCCGTTTTAGCCGTTTCCAAGACAAACATCAGATTTGCTTGACATGAGGCTCCGTGGCCACTGGCTTCCTCGAGTGGAAGGCCTGGGAGACTGGGGCCTGTCAGCCTGCCAAGCCTGAGACAATGACTCCACTTCCATTTTCTTCCTTTGATTACCGACTCAAATACGCGTCCCGAGTGGGCAATCAATCGCTGAGTTCAAATAGACGAGGAGCTGTAGACTTGCGTGGATCGCACTCTTCTTTTGCCGCATTCGCAAGGTCTGAGAGAGATCCGTTTTCATCATTTCTGTGGGAGCCTTGACGCTGGCCTGGAAGCCGCGGAGACAGCAGTGCAGATCCTCCCAGGCCTGGGGCTGCCGCCTCGCCAGCTTTTCTCAGATGAACACAGACACATTTGTGTCCTTATAATGCCTTGCTTTTTGCGCCAAGGATCGTTGCCAGAGATGCCCCCCCCCCCCACACCCCGGTTTCTGAAACGAGTGAGCTGGCGCGAACGGCTTGTTGAAAACAAATGTTTAATCTCACAATTGTTCTGGTTGCACTTCTTAGTGAATAGTTGCAAGTAAAACACACTTAGCAATGTTTGCACACTGGATAGGTGGTGGAGGGTCAGTTGGATGGGACGGGAAGACGGGGCCAGTGCTCCGTGTTGAAAAGCCCTTGAAATAGTCTGCTCAAACACCACCCTGGCATGGCCACGTGCTGTGAGGTGTGTGCCACTAGGTGGTTTTGGCTTTCAAAGGAAGGAAGGGGCTATAGCTCCATCATAAGAGCTTCAGCCCAACGCCTGTGGCCCTGATGTGGCGGTGGGGGTACGATTACTCCCCCACAAAGGATGACTTAGTGGAGAATAGGAAGTTGCCTTGTACCGAGTCAGGCCCTTGGTCCAGCTGGCTCAGTGTTTTCTACTTCATCCTTCCCCAGCCTGGTGCCCTACAGATGTGTTGGGCTACAACTCCCATAATCCCACAGCTGGATTTTGGGAGTTGTAGCCCAACACATCTGGAAGGCACCAGGTTTGGGAAAGCTGGTCTACACAGATGGGCAGCAGCTCTTTCCTGGGTTTCAAACGGGGTCTTTTCAGACCTACCTGGAGATGCCGGGCTTGAACCTGGGACTGTCCGCATGCCAAACAAGGACTCTACCACTGAGCGATGGCCGCTCCCCTGACAGGGAAGCTACCTGTGGATACGTTGGCAGCGATTCTCTGAAAAAGCCCCCTTGGTTTCCTGCGGCAAGCGGGCCAGAGGTCACAGGACAGCCCCCTTCTCCCCCCCCCCATCGGTTGCACCACTTCTGACCAACGCACATCCCAACAAGTGTTGGGCTTCCTGCTGGATTGACATGAGAAAAACAGGATGCCGAGAGGTGTTTATCGGAACGAGCATGATAAGAAGAAGAAGAAGAAGGGCGTTCCTCAAAGAATGCGGGAGTTTCAGTAATTGCCAAGCACGCACTCTGCAGGGCAGGCGTTTTTGAAAGAGAGGAAGGGCGGCGTGTCACACTGTCCAAGCTGCTTGCGAGCAGCTCTGGGCGTCGCTCACAAGCAAATGCAGCATTGGGGCCCCTCCCGAACTCGCCTTCAGAAAGGCTGAGATTTTTTTTTCTCTGTCCAAAAGTTCAGTCTTGTTTTAGCCAAGGGGTCCTAAAGACATTTAAAAGGAAAGGCTGATATGGGTTGTCAGAATCAGTCCCTCTGACCTGGGAGGCTTTGGATTTCTGCTGTGCCCCCAAGCCACGCTTGGTGGGGACCCAGGAGAGAGCCTTCCCTAGGGCAGAGCCCAGGCGCCAGCGCTCCCTGCGCTGGGAATCTCCTGCGGCCCCCTCCCTCGTTGCATTTTGGCCCAGGCAACTGCTGGATCCCGCACACCTTTTCCCAAGCCAGGCTGGGAGGGTCATCTCCTGGCTGCTTTTTCCTTTTTGGTTTTATTTTGGTGGAAGACTGGCTTCTGTTGCTTGGGAATGGGGCTGTATTTCACTGTTTTAATCTTGGTATGATATGAGAGGTATTTCTTTACGGTCTACCAACCACACCAATGTATAAATACAATACAAAATAAATACAGCAAAACTCATTATACACCCAGAATAAACAACAACAACAACAACAAATGATTTTATACTATTTCTCTTCAGATTGTATGAATCTTTCTTGGTATGATTTTTTTTAAAATGTCTTAACTAGCCATTTTGGATCTGAGATGGAAAGCCCGAGATACCAATATTTTCAATAAAAGATGAAGCTATTTGTGGGCTGGTTTTAGGGAGGCCTTCAGCTGGGATGTGGGGAGGTGGGCCCTCCCCAGCTGGGCAGGGTGCACAAACGGAGGGCATGCTCGGCCAGCCCCCCCTCCGGACATGAGAGAACAAGCCAGAGGCCCTTCTGCGAAGTGGGTGGGAAACACCAGCCTGTCTTGAGGCTAGGAAGCCTCAACAGATGTTATAAATCTACTTTCTTTTCTTCTTTTAAATTTCTCTGTCATCCCACCCCCTCCTCCCGGCCTTCCCCCTTCTTTCTAGAGCAAGACCCATTGCTGCAAAATCTTCAGTCTCTCTGGGCGATGAAAGACATGGAGAAGGTGAGGCCAGGATGGCAGGAACAGAGACCCCTGCATTCTTTGACATGAACAAATTATGCAGATAAGGAGCATTTGGTGACCCCCCTCCCTCCATTTTTTACTCCTACTGGCTTATGAAAGATGTTTTGCAGAATACTGAAGCCCCACTCCAGGGTCAGCGCCAAGGTTAGGCATAGTTGGGCACCTGCCGAGGGCCCACTGGCAAGAGCCCCCTGGAGTTGCTCCTCCTCTGCCTCATTGCAACCTGCTTGTTCAGCCTCCTCTTGCTCTGGCCCAGACCACGGTGGCGGGCAAGAAGGAGGAGCAGCAGCAGATGCCCGGCTCACTGGCGCCCTCTGCCTGCCAGGCAAGCAAGTGGTGGCCGTGGTGAGGAAGAGGAGGAGAGCGAGAGCAGCCGAGTAAGGCAGACTCGCTGAGGGAGGGGCCCCTTGAGTGCACCTTGCCCAAGGGCCCTCAAAAATCTGGAGCTGGCACTGCCCTACTCCACTCTCCAATCAGTTTTTGGTCCTATCTGTACAGCCATAGTGAGGACTAGGAAGTTGCTCTAACAAAAAAGAAGGCATGACAGCGTTCAACACCAGATTCTTTATTTGCGCAAAAGCAATTAGGCGAACAAATAAATACCCATCCCCAGGGCTGAGAGAGGAAGTTCCTGTGTGTGCTTTTTGCTTACAACATTAGCACTGTGCCAAAGGAAAGGTCAGTTCCGAACCTGTATAAATGGTGCAAATTGGGCATCTTTGCGCACTTCCTCCTGTTTTGCATAGCTGAGGGCTGGGGAATGCTGGGATTTGCAGAGTGTTGGCTCTTAGTCTTCCTCTGCTGGTCATGGGGGGCAGAGCTCAGCAGAGCACTGAGCGTCGTGGCCAGCGCCTCCTTTGCTCCTGAGAGTCCAGCAGCCGCTCCTAAGTATATCTTTATCCTCGTAAGGCAGGGGAAGGGAACATGTGGCTCTCCAGATGTTGTTGGACTGCAGCTCAGCACCAGCCCCAACCAGCACAGTCAGTGGTGAGGGCTGATGGGAGTTGTAGTCCAACTCACCTGCAGGCCACCAAGTTGGGGGAGGGTGGGCTAAAGACTTGATTTTTTGTTTAAGAGCGGAGATTCCCAGGAAGTGGACTTTTCCGTGCAATACTGTGCCCGGCACTCTTAACGGATGTGGTTATCAAGCATGGCCAACAATCGCACATCTGTGTTTTCACAGCTCCGGGAGGAAATGCGTTTGGGCATTGCAGCCCTCGAAGACCCCCTGGTGTGGCTCTTGGATGTGCTGGAAGGCCCTGGCGATTGGAAAGGAAAAGGGCACGGCTTGGCATCCCACATGGTCCATGAAGTGCAGCTCTGGACAAAGAAGCACCCCGAGGACCAGCCAGTGAGGCCGGCGGGACGGCACCCCAGAACGGGTTCTCAGTCACCGCATCTTCAGAATTGGCCATCATCCACCCCAGAGGAAGGGGCTGCAGCTCAGTGGCAGAGCCCCTGCCATGCATGTGGGAGGTCCCAGGTTCAACCCCCAGCAGCAGCCCCAGTTAAAAGGGTCTTGGGTAGCAGGGAATAGGAAAGGCACACATACCCCACACCCAAGTCCCCGGGGAGCTGCTGCCAGCCAGAGCAGACAACACTGGACTAGTAGGGTAGATAGCCTAACCGGGCAGAAGGCCACTCCCAGCGTGCCCTGCTGCTGTGGGGCCGCCGTAGCTGTGCAAGAGGAAAGCGCAGTGCCATGGAGGGGGTTCCAGCGCCCTACCTGGCTGGGCTGCATGGCTGATAAGACTGCCCAAAGAGAGGCTGGCCGGCAGGCTGGGACATCAAAGAACATAGGGAGTGGCTTCCGGATTCGGGCCAAAGGTCCATCTTCACATTTCGGCTGACCTTGGCAGCCGTCATTGTAGTTGCCATGATCTGGTCCCTCCTTAAGGTCTCTGGCACACCTCAAGGACTTGGGAGAGGGGGAGGGGCTGGCTTCTTACATTGTGCCGAGCTGGAGAGTTTCTGCTGCGCTCATGTGCTTCTGCAGCCCAGCCCGAGGTCAGGGAGAGCCCCTGCCTGTTTCACCTCATGCCGGTGGTTGCCAATGTAAAAGATACAGTCGCCGCCTAGTCCAGCATCCTGTTTCCAGCACAGGCCAGCCGTGTTCCTCCGAGAAGCGCACAAGCAGGGCACGAGGGCCATCGCCCTGCCGCTTGCCCCTGGCCGCCCGCATCAAGCGCTCAGAGGGGCACCGCCTCGGGTTGGGGGGCCTCTACTCAGTTGTTGAAGCTACTTGCCATTGATGACGCTTCTCCTTTAGAGATTTGTCCAGTCTTTTTAAAAAGCCACTGAAGCCAGTGGTGGCCACCAGGCCTGCTGACAATGAGCCCCCCAAATGGAGGCTTAGTTGGGAAGCAATGTATGAACAAGATGAGGTATGCAGTTTGAGTTTCTTGAGGGTCAGCAGATCTGTAGTGGAGAAGCAGCAGCCTGAGGCATGTGGCTTCAGCTCCGTTCTCAGGCTGTGCTTTCCCACTTTGAATTGAAGTGAACTGCCATGTGCAGAATCATGATCTCTCTCTCTCTCTCTCTCTCTCTCTCATTTCTCAGTCTGGCTTGAAGTTAAAAAAGCTTCAAGCCCGCATCTTTCCCGTGCTTGCTCAGTGCCACGGAAACTTGCTAGGCCCGCTGATCAGCATCTATCAGCTCCGTGCCGCGGACCGCCACCGTCTGCTGGGCCACGTTGACCACCTCTATCACAAGGGCAAGTTCAAAGAGGTGGGTGTTCTTGTTGTTGTTGTTGTTTTACTGTTTTTCTATTAAACAGATAAACAACACTTTTAGCAATAGTTTAGAGTAGAAGAGTTTATTATACTGTATAAACACCCACATTCAGTTTTGTAGTGCCAATGTTACACTAGATAGAAAGAGATGCACAAGGTATATATTCAGATCTTCAGACATTACATCTCTCCAAAATGATCTCTGCGCAACTGGAGGTCTGAAGTCATTTTCTTTTTTGTTAACAAAAGTAAAAAATGGAAATCAAATCTTTATGAGACTACCTTGCTTGGTCAGCCCCCTAATCCATCTACGGTGATGAGTGAGCTTCTTGGCTAGTGCCACTTGCCTGATCATGGGGTGGCACCCTTGGACCGTATATCCTGACTTGGTTTTCCACTCTTTTGCTACCTCCATATGTGCTGCTGCCGGTAACAGAGAGACCAATTCTTTGTGGCTTACAGGGGTAAGAGGTGGGCTTTGTCACTGTGCCTTGCCAGTGCCCTGCCCGCCCCTCACCCTGAGCAGAGGGAGCAAGCCTGGCCCTTGCGGAGCAACAGAGGGATGCTGCTGCTGCTTTTGATTGTCTTGAAAGCATAAGTTTGAAGATCTCAGCGGGTCAATGCTTTTCATAGTCCCTGAAGCACGCTTCCGTTGGAGAAATGCACATGTAATGTGCCAATCTGGCCACTCCGTGGCAGTGTTGCTCCCTGCCTCAGGCCCCAGCTCTTCAAGGGGGAGGTGGGAGATGAGGGAAACCGTCTGTGTCTGGGCTGGGGGCCCGTGTCTTGGGGCCTGTGCCTTCTGGAGTAAACGCAGCCGGGTTTGGTTCCCTGCTCATGTTTTGATGCCCACAGGAGTAGGCCTCCCCCTCGCCTGCTTTTCCTCCTTTTGTCGTGCTTGCTGAAAAAAGGCTTTGTCAGAAGGGACGGCATTTGACTGCAGGGCTGTATCTACGGATAGTTTGGGGCGGACGGGAGGGGTGTGGAGCATGCCTGTCCAGCTTCTCCCCAGAGCCCACCCGCCTGGATGGCCTGAGGCAGTCCGGATAAGGAAGGGGCCACCAACGTCACAGTGGCCGCCTTGTTATCCTGGGGCAGCCCACTTAGTCCAGCTGGCCCGGTCCAGCTGCTCTGGCTGGCAGCCGCTCTCCAGGGTCCCGCCACCCATGACACAAGGTCCTTTCAACTGGATACGTGTGCAACACATGCAGCCGTGGCCCGTTGCCGTCACTGAAGCGCACACAGCCGTACACTGGTCCATCTTGCCCCCGAGCTGCCTACTCTGACAGGCAGCGCCTCTCCAAATTCTTTCCCATCCTTGCTACGTGGGACCCTTTTTCTACTGGAGGTGCCACCTGGGATGGAACCCGGGACCTTTCTGCGTGCCGAGGGTGGTGTGAGAATCCTCACTCTTGGGCAGACGGCAAAGAAGGAAGGGCAGCTAAGCTCCCATCTTGTGTTTCATAAGAAGAGCCCTGAGGCTGGATTAGACCACAGACCTCTCTAGCCCAGTATCCTGTTTCCTACAGTGGCCAACCAGGGCCTGAAATGAAGAAATTAGCCCTCTCCCATTCTAATATTCTGAGCTACACTGCCTTTGAACATGGAGGCTCTATAGAGCTTTTGTGGCTAATTGCCATCAGTTGACTCCTCCTCCTCCTTCATCATGAATTAGTCAAATTCCCTTGTAAAGTCAGCTAAAGTTAGTGGCCAATCATCATGTCTTGTGGAAGCAAATTCCATAACTGAACGATGTGTGTTGTGGGAAGAAGTCCTGGCTGCTTCTGGCTGCCCTGAATCTCCTGCCTGTTTGTGCCGTTGGGTGATGCCAAGTTCTAAGATTATGAGAAAGTGGTGGTGGTGGGTGGGTGGGTGGGTGGGGAAGCAGCTCTCTGTCCAATAATTCCCCTCACATTACAAATAATTCTGTAAGGACGCAATCCTATGCAAGCTTGGACGGGAAAAAAGGCCTACAGCTCCCAACATGTATGTTGGGAGCCGTAGGCCTTTTTTCTAAATTTGCATAGGATTGTGCCTTAAACCTCTTATTCTGTCCCAGTTCAGTACACCCCAGAAACCAGTGAGCAGGGTAAAAAATAAGCAGTTGACCCGTGGCATGGTTCAAAGGGGCCTAGTGGCCATCTTGGTTTTATTAGGAATCATTTGCTACCATGGAAACAAGTGCTAACAATTCCCAATGCAAAGCCCTGCACGGACTCTAGCTTTATAGGTCCAATTGTGGGGTGTGCATAGGGTCAGGTAGAGGGTACGTGGGACAAATAACCACACAGGTCTTAAGAGTTGGGTGAGGGTACACTTTTATTATTCCTAAACTGCCTCAAACCCACCAGGCACCGTCCTCAGATCAAACTGGAGGTTCACAGGCATGTAGTCTGAATTTTAGCCTGCCCAGAGGCCTCCCCTCCATGTGTTTCATCTTGATGAATGGTTTCTGAGGGAACCAAGATGGCTGCCAGCGGGTCCTCTTCCCCCCCCCCATTCCCCCTTTTTTAGGAAACAATGCCGGAATTGAGCAGACTTTGAGGCTAATATAGCGGCAGTGCCTCCCCCCCCGAATAGGCCGGGGCTGCGCTTCAGAAAGAGCGAGGGGCTAGGCAGAAGGCAGGGTAGGGTTTCACCCGCATCTTGTGTTACACTTCAGCCTTTCAAAGGGTGTCTGGGCCCACTTGAATGGGCCTCTCTTGCGCTCCCCAGCGGGAGGACTGGGACCGACAAAGGGCACTCTTGTCACCGGCCGGCCCCTTTCGGGAAGAAAAGCCATTGTCATACGGACAGGAGCAGTCTGGCGTGCTCCAGTGCCCCCGTGATACCGCTAAGTCCCCCTCAGCAAAGCACATTGAAGGCCCTGTCAGCTTTGATTAGCGGGGTCTCATGACTTAATGTGCCACGATATTTCATGTCGGAGGGGTGGCGGCCGCCTTTGGGCGGCATGAATGCCCTCTATTGTCCATTGAGTTATTTTATTTACATTTTTTTAAACAGCTTATAAAGGTAAAAAAAAAAAAGATAACTGTGCTTTTAAAAAAAAAGTCCCCCCCCCCATTCTTTTCACTTTGGGGTTTTTGGGGAAGGAGGGAGTGCCTTCGTAGGTCGCATAGAGCGGACTTGTTTTTTAAGGCCAACTTCAAAAGTTCCGCTCTTGTTTAATAGCTGTATATTAAATTCTAAACAGGTGGTAGCAGAGACGGGCTGAGGAAGAGGTACAGTAAATAGCCTGCTTCATTTCTGACAGCAGGATTATCCTGAGCTGGCTCCCATTTAGTGCTTTCTGGCCTGGGAAAATTATATTAATCTGTTTTTTCAAAGGCATTCGGGTTTAGTAAAGGCAGGTTTCATTCACACTCTATTGTCAGGTAGGGGTGTGTGTGTGTGTGTGTGTGTGTGTGTGTGAGAGAGAGAGAGAGAGAGAGAGAAATAGGACCTGATCCTGAGGCAAAATGTGGTGGCAGAGTCCTGGAGTGGTAGAAAGGCATTAGATTATTTATTTATTTATTTATTATATTTATACCCCGCCTTTTTTCCTGCAAGGAACCCAAGGCGGCTTACATAATCATCCTCCTTCCTCGCCATTTTATCCTCACAACAACCAGACTGCTTATGGGGGATATCAGGTTTTTTTAAATGCTTCCTTCCTTCTGTATGCTTCCCTGCAAGTAGAGAACCAGCATCATCAGGTAGCAGGCTGGACTAGAACCTACATCTCTGAGCTGTAAGGGTGTTATTTTTTTTGTTTTTAGTTTGGAAGGGACTTCGTTTCTTGCTTTTCAGCGGTGTGATTGCAGAAGCGGGGAGTACGGGCAGCCGTGCCCGGGAGTGTTGGTGCCCAGGCGTGCTGTCTGTTTATGTATATCCCAGAGCATAGAATATATGGCGTTGGACAAATGTATGGAGAAGGGGAGGTCTGTCGGTGGGCAGTAGCCATGAGAGCTGAGTGGAAACTCCAGTCTCACAGTAGTCTGTCTCCTGAATACCAGTTTTCGGGGGGCGGGGTGACAAAGAGGAGGGGAGGACTGTGGCTCCCCTGCCTTGCCTGTGGGCTTCCCCTTTGGGCACCTGGTGGGCCACTGTGCTGGGCTAGAGAGGACCTCCTTGGGCCTGATCCAGCATCGGGGCTCTTCGTATGGGGCCGTCATCAGCTGCCCTTTCTAGTTCCCTTAGTAGATTCCAGAAAGAGAGAGTTCCCACGTGTATATAAAAATAAGCAAGAGAACAGCCCGGATGAGCAGTTTCGGTATGTTAAATCTTCCCTTGTGGCCCTCCCCACGCTGGTCTCATTTCCAGAGTTGATCAAAATAGAAGCATGGGAATGGCTTTCGTCCCCCACCTCCCCTTTCTTCTTCTTCTTTCGCTTTTCAATTTTTAAGCTGCCACAAAGTGCAGCTTCGTATTGGGGGCTGCGTGTTCAGAGGAAGTTAATTGCAAGAGGTCTGTTCGGTAAAACATGCACGTTTGGGGAAAAATCATATGCCTTACACACACATGCGTGCGTACCACAAATGGGACCTGCAAGAGAATATTGCAGTGTGCGGTGCTCCTGCTTGTGGCTGGATAGGAACCCTTCCCTCCCCCCACAAGTTCTCCATCCCCATGGAGTCAGTCTGCATCCCATGGCCTCTGGGCGTGCTCAGTTCTCATTGGACTGTTTCGGTTTTTCTCCCCCGAAAGGTTTGTTGTCCTTCTGCCAACAGCCCCCCGGGCCTGTTGACGCCTTTCCCTTGTGTGTGGATTGTGCCACTTTGGCCTCATAAAGATTGACACTCTGAGGACGGCCACTATTAGTATAGATTGGGGTACAGAAGCTCTGGCCCAGGGGCCAAATCCCAAAGAGGCAATGCCCCCCCCCCCGATCATTTGGTGGTTTCCCGGCTTCTGTGCAGTTTTCCCCCCACTCTAAAGGTTGAAGTGCCTCTCAGAAGTCTTCGTTACTGGCAGGAAGAGCTGTAAGCTGCAATGTTCTGGTATTTTGGCCCCACCCATTTTGCTTTGGCCCCGCCCCTTTGCCTTTGGCCCTGCCTGCCACTGGAATGCAGCTCCCGAGAGCTTCTCCAAAATGGAATTCGGCCCTTGGCCTGGAAGGGGTTCTGCACCCTTGTTGTACATGATGTATGAAGATGCTTGGACCGCAGTTGCTGACTCATGGGGATATCTGTATTGCTTGGGGATTTCCATATGACTTAAAAAATTGAAATATGGCATGCTTGAGCATTGAGAATTGAAATTTGGTGGGTTCAAGACACCCTGATTACTAGACTTCTGAATATGGAACATTTTGTGCATCTCGCCTTCAAAATGAAGGACTCAAAACGTAGCCCAAAATGGTTCCAGTACTTCCATATTGCCCGGCAGGTTGAAATTAGGTATGTCTGGAGCCCTGGCGTCTGCACACCAGGGCTTAGGCCAGCCGTCCCCAATTCCAGAAGGGAATTATGGGAGCTGTAGTCCCAACACATCTCGGGGGGGCAGGTTGGGGGAGACTGGCCGAGACGTTACTAGAAAAATATGTAGGTGGGGCATTTGTGCAGCTCCCCATTGGGATATATGTGAAGGCTCCAAGTCTTTGTTATGGGGGAGATGCTGGCCAGGGCGTGGTCGGGGAAAGCCTGTGTGATGCGTTGTCATTGAGTTGGTCACCTAGCATCAGCTGGTGAAGCAGAGGAAGAGCTGGATCGCCTGTTCTTTCAACTACACATCACCAGGGAAACGTGGCTTGGCTGTGCTCTCCCTGGGGTGTAGTTTGGTCCAAAATTGCACTCATGATGGAGGGCAGCATTTCAGAAACGTGGTGGGTGGGGAGGCTCTGCGGCCTCTTCGTGCACTTTGACTGCCTGGGGGTGATTTCCGTAGCACCCAGAAAAGCGCCCTGGTTCCTGCAGTGTGTGTGTGTATCTGCTCGCACTTCCTGTTAATATGTTGTCAGCGTTCTCCGTCATGAACCTTTCCCAACTTTTCATGTTTTTTAGGCTGCCATTTTAAGCATAAAACTGCAGCTGCAGCCAGACCTGGAGTTTGAGAAGGTAAATCCATGCAAAACTGTGCAAAACACAAGTCTTAAAAACTGTCTTTTGTTTGCCTGTCTGCTTGCGTGGGTTTCTCCTAAAAACACTAGCTGTCTACCTGCGGGGAGCTGTTTTTCATGGGGGAGCGTTCAAACATGTAATCCCCCCAGAGTCCAGGAAAAAAATGAAGCCAACTGATTCTGGTGAGCGTATAAATTGGCTCCGTTGTACAGTGGTCATTGAAAGAACCAGGGGACAGGTAGGTTGACCTAGTTTAGTAGCTCTCATGGTGGGTCATTCACGCAACCTTTAAAGTCTTTGGTGTGTTCCTTTTTTCAACCCGTCCTTTCTAAAAATCACCCATGCCTACCATGAGGTTAGCTGGTCACACACACACACACACACACACACACACTTGGGGCTGACATTCCGCTGGCCCTTTCTGGGAGTTTTGCCATCATTCACAAGTTCATAATCTACCAGGTGCTCTTCAAAGCTAAAATTGGAGGCGAAGCCCGTTCACGGGTGTACACCCTAAATTTTAGTCTTCTGCGAGGTCTTCCCTCTGTGTCTTTATTTATTTATTTGTTTATTTAATACATTTTTATACCGCCCAATAGCCGAAGCTCTCTGGGTGGTTTACAACAGCTAAAACCATAAAATACAATATAATATAAAATTGTATTGGTGGATGGTTTCTGAGGGAACCAAGATGGCTGCTGGTTGGCCCTCTTTTGAAACCATCTTGGGATCGAGAAGGTCTCAAGGCTAGTGTAGCAGTAGTGCCCCTCTCAGTAGGCCAGGGCTGTGCAGCTGAGCCCCCAAAACCCATCCACCCTGGGGCATGGTGGGCAGTACCCATGTGACTGGCTCAGCCCTTGTCAGGATCAGCTGGGACTTGAACCTGGAGCCTCGTGGTATGCGCACTGGTAGCTCTTGTGGTGAGGCTACGGGGGTGGGCAGTGCGGGAAGAGGCAGTATCATCCTCCCCTGCTTGGCCCCATCTCTCTCTCATCCATCCAGGCAGCCCTTTGGTTCCTCCTGGCAAAACCTAGGGTATAAATACTTGTGGATCGAACCTGAGTCTTTGCCTCAGATTCTGGACATGTGTATGTGGGTCCCGAGCCGCTGCACTTGTCAGCCTGCCCACCTAGTCTTTGGCCTCCATGCATCTCTGCTTCACTCTCGGTCTGCTGGCTCCCTTGCCCTGCGGCCTGCCTTTGTGTCAACTGCTCCCCAACAGTGCAGTGCCTGCCTCTTTCTGACCAGATTCCTCGGCTCGGTCTCTGGCTTGGGATTGCCTCTGGAAGGATCCTCTTGTCCCCATTCCCAAGGCCCTGCTGCCTCAGCCAGCCCTGCCTCCTGTGGCCGTACCTGCCCAGGGCTCCAACCCACCTCCACACCCGGAGGGAGCTCATCCTGCCTTCAGCCCCCCGTGTGTGTTTGGCTGCCAGTGGACCCAGCGACGACAGGCCTGTTTGGCTGGCTAAGAAACTGCTGCTCCACCGGCAATGCGGCTGTGCCCAACTCTTCCTCTTGTCTGCCCTAGATGTGCGTCCCGTTGCTGCTTCAAGATAAAACGTACCTTGTGGAAGCGTACGTGGAAGGCCTACCCCGACCTGCAGCAGCAGCTCTTGCAGCTCTTGGACTCTTGGTCTGTGCCCAACTTCCAGATCACGGACGTCACAAGGTTAGGGGTCTGGCACAGTTTCCAACCACGTATTTTTCCTACCATAACAGCATTCTGTCTTCTCTGGTCAGTGGTGCTAATACGATAAAGTAAACAAAATTCTGCACCAACCTTACCCATACTCCATATGCAGATGTCTATCATTTCTCCTTCTGCATTTGTGTGTGTGTGTGTGCTGTTTTCAGTCATTTGTTCTGGAGAAGGGTGAGAGCTATGCAGAGCACAAAAGCCCCATCCACTGACCGCTGAAAGTCTGAAATAGCCCACCTGCCGGCTTCTGACATTTCACCAGGAATTGCCCACATGCTTTTAGACATCATCTTTACAACCATCAGGACTAGGAACATGCTTTACACACACATGCACACACCTCTGCAGGTAAAAGCAGCTCATGTGCCCAGAGGAACTGCACCTCTGCCCGCCAGGTGCCAGGAGCTTACGGAAGGCATTGGCCATTCCCATGGTGCCTTGCATTCTTTTCCCTGGAGCATCTAGCTGGCCACGTGCTTCAGAGTGAACACAGGGTTTACTGGGCCATTGGCCAGACCCAGCATAGGAATTCTTAAGTTCTTGAGTAGGGAGTAGACCCTTTTGTCTTTGCTTCTTGGTTCTCTTTCAGGCAGTATCAAGGCTTGTCCAGCGTGAGGCCTGAGAAAATCAACTATAGAACGTTGAATAAGATGGTCTTCCGATTCCTGGACAAATACAATCTAGATCCAGGTAGGAGAATAGGATGGCATGTCAGAGAAACGCAAGCAGATGACAGCGGGGGGAAACTGTTCCTCTTCAGCCAGAGAGGGAGTGGGGTTGGCCAAGGTCCAGTATTCCCCCAAGCTTACTTATATTTATTTTATTTATACCGCACCTTCTGTGTAAATGGACACTCAAGAGAGCATACAACATTGAAATCAAGAACAAAATAAGAGCATAATCAATTAAAATCCAATAAAAATGTATTAACAAGACCTCCCTGTCAATGGAAAGAGAGGAGGTTTCTAGCTGAGTGTCTACCCTGACAGGCTGGTTTTCTGTGAGTGTGGATTCCCCCCCCCCCCCGTATGTGCATGAATGTTGAATCATGCAGTCTAAAGAAGGGTCAGAGTTGGAGCAGTTTCACCACAGGAATGCTGCTTTGTGTTGATCAGCCCTGGGTTACTTTCTGCTCTTTCAGAGAGAAAATCCCCCTGCCCTGATGATAAATCCCGTCATCCCATCCTGCAGTTCCTTCTGGGCTCAGAAACTCCAATGTGCGCAGAGAGATCCCCAGCCTACAATGGGCTACTGAGATTTCCCCTGGTATCGCCTACTCACCTTTTCAGGCCTTTCTTTTCAGGCATAAGGGCTAGGAACTTTTTTTAAAAAAACGAAAGCTGAAATTCTCAGGAAATGGAATTCTGTGCCCAATGCCATCTTCTGCTGTTCTCCCCCCCCCCCCCCGCGTACCTGTGGAACTGCAGAGTACAGACAAACCTGCTTATTTAAATGTTATTATTTATTATCAAGGTTTTTATTCCTCTCTTTCAAACAAGTTTTTATGGTGGCTTACAATAAAATGAATTTTGGTTACCTGATTCTTCAACTTGGCCGGTTCTGAGGGCTCTGGGTGGATATAAAGGCCTCCAAACAGAGCTGAAACAGCTAGCTGAATAGTTATAAAGCTAACGAGTATCAAAACGGAGTGTGCTAATTGGCAGCTCCGGGTGGTGAGCTGTGTCGACACTAGAGGGTAGGAGAGGACTGCCCTGGGACGTTGGCTGTTCCCAACGTTTTCAGCTGCTCTGTGTGTGAGGACCTTCCCCCCCCCCCCCACTTCTTGTATGTAATTTTGAGTGATGTCTGACATGGCACAAGATGGGCGGAATAACATTCGATGACATTGGTGGAATGATATCCCCTCAAGGTTTTCTGAAAAGAACTTCTCCAAGGGTATTTGAGACAAAGGAATCTTTCCCAAAGGTTATGGGCAGAATCCACCGGGACATTCTCCTGCGCCAGCCCTGCCAACATGAGTTGGGCATGGAAGACCGACCTGGCTGAGTTTGCCTCCAGCTCCCGCAGGCAAGAGGCCGCTTAGCTCGTCAGGGGCCGTTAGCACAGTCTTGGGGCCACATTCATGCTCTGCGGTGCGCACTGCAGTGTCCGTGTGGCGCTCACATGGGGACGCCCCCCTTTTGTGACCGCAGTGTTGGCAGTCGGGTGCTCCTCCACCCGTCCCTTCTTGCATCCCGCGCCTCCCTCTCAGCAGAGCTGTGCAGGGAAGCCATGGCAACCTCTTTGTGTGCTCCGTCCGGGTTCTCAAGCCGCCAGGGTGCCAGAAGGGGCCCATGGCCTGAATTTGTCATCGAGCAAATCTATGCTGCTTTACTACTTAGGACCTTAACTTTGGCTAAAAGTTAGAACCAAACATAACTGCTTTTAGTGGAAAACCTCCCGCCTGAAACCCCGGAGGGAGAGCCACTGCTGCCAGTCGGTGTCGACAGGCAGCGCTGAACTAGGTGGACCGACGTTTTCACTCGGCATAAAGCAGCTTCCTAGGAGCCTGTCGGGTTGTCCCCACCTGCCCCCTGTTCAAAGGGAAAATGTGTCTGTGTGAAAGCATAAATGCAGGTTTTTATCAAACATCTTGAAGCTTCAAGAGACCAAAGTATAGAAGGTGTGTGTGTGTGTGTGTGTGTGTGTGTGTTCCTTACTAAACGATTTCTTACTTGTTAATTAAGGATGTGGTGATTTCATCCATCATCAGATATGATGTAACAATCATGGGGCTTTAAAAATGATTTGAAAGGTGCAACCTTCTCAGTATTGAGCAGATATTGCTGGTTTTGAAAGTCATTTACAATCCAACCCTTTGTGGTGTAGTCGGGGACTGTGCGGTTTGGATTTGGATGGGAAGATCTGGGTTCAAACAAGGCCGAAGCTGTGGCTCAGAAGCGGGCCCTTGCTTTGCATGCAGAAGGCCCCGAGCTCGGCCACACCATCTCCAGACAAAAGGATCAGGGAGCAAGAGAGGGGAAAGGGCCCCCTGCGGGAGACCCCGGAGAGAGACGGCTGCCCGCCAGGGTAGGCCGTACTGCGCTAGATGGACCGGAGGTCTCACTCAGTCGACGGCCGCGATGGGTGTTCCGTATGTTTGGTTGGATGTCCGCCATCAGCCTTCTTTTTGGCCCAGGGCTCATGGCACAGGGGCAGAAGAGCAGCCGCTCTGCATGCCCACAGTCTCCCGTTCGATCCCCGGCAGCGGCCGCTGTTAGAAGAATCCTGGGCAGCGGCAGGGCTGGGAAAGGCACCCCGCGCCCCCTCCCCACACTCCCTGTGCCCGAGCCCCCGGAGAACTTCCAGCAACCAGGCAGGACCCTCCATCTCGGGGCTCACTGTCCCACGTTCGTCTCTGCCCAGCCACGGAGCTCACTGGGTGACCTTGGAAGGGACACTCTCAGCTCAAACCGCCTTGCAGGTCTGTTGTGGGGATAAAATCGGATTCACACACACACACACACACACACACACACACACCACCCCCATGCCCACTGCCCTGAGAGGAAGGTCAGGATACAAATGTGGCAAAGTTAAATGTATGCAGAACCCCGTTTGCCCACTGCCTTGCCTGCGTGACGATTTGCATCCCTCCTGATCCGTGCTTTCTTATTCCCCCCACCCCTGTTGACCTGTCCCAGCTCTTTGCCCAAACGTTATCAACCAGCGGCATCTGGGCACGCTGAAGTACCTGCTGCACAAGAGATTTGTTGAGGTACGTGTGTGGGTGTGGGTGTGGGTGAGCGGGACACACGAGGGCCACTGTGCTTTCTGTGCCCAGAAGACTTAATAATGCTGCCTGGCAATTTCTCTTACAGAAAACCATGACACAGGAAAACTGGGCTGACCATGTCCAGGTAAGTGTGACAATGATTTTGCTTCCAGTTCCGCAGACCCGTCTCTTCTGCACTAAAATAAGATATTTAAATTCTGCACCCAGGCACTCCAGATTCTGCACCAAGGAAAGTTGGATTCTGCGACCTGCGTGAATGATGCAAATCAATCAGATTTGCATAACGCCTCCCATTTTGCATAATTTATTCTGCAATCACTTTTTTCTTTTTTTAGTATTTTGCATAATTTATTCTGGCTTTCCTAGTTATATGCAAGAGGCAAGGAATATGCAAGAGGCAAAGAAGCTTATCTTAGCTGCCCCTTTGAGATTTCAGCAGGCTGTGCCCACATGCTGTTAAGCGTATCTCCATGTCCATAAGGACTAGAAACTTGCTTTTTAAAATGAAAGCTGAGATTCTCAGGATGCTGAACTCTACATTGGTCTTGGTTTATATTTCTGAGTAAGATCACTTGCCAGTTTGGTGCTGAGAAGCCAAAAATGCACCAAGAGGAGGAGAATTGTTCCAAAGTGCTGCTGTAGGCGGAAAAGGGTTGTTCTTGAGAGAGCCAGCCATACAAAGTGGGAAGGAAGCCAGAAACTCATCCTCACTGCAAAGAATGCCTCTCTCGTTGGAATGTTGTAATTATGGATTTAGGGGAATCCGGGCCAGATTGGCAGGGTGTGAATTTCTGAGTTATCCAGCCTGCCCTCTCGAGCATTCCATCTCCACAACAGAAAGAACGGGGAAATTTAATGCACCGAGGGAGATTAGAGAGAGTGAAAATGTCTCTGCCAATCCTTCCATTTGCGAAAGATCCTGCAAACATACTTATTATTGCTTTGGCCTGCAACCAGGTGGGCTCCTTGAAGCGATCCAGGGGCCGTAATCCAAGAGCAGTTCTCTACATTTTGCAGAATGAGGCTGTCGAATTCTGGAGTGTAGCACTTCACATTGCCAATGTGGCGTAGTGGCGAGAATGTTGGACTGGGACTCAGGAGATCCAGGAGGTTCTAGTCCCCGCTCGGCCATGAAACTCACTGGGTGACTTTGGGCCAGTCACTGACTCTCAGCCTAACCTACCTCACAGGGTTGTTGTGAGGATAAAATGGAGAGGAGGATGAGGATTATGTAAGCCGCCTTGGGTTCCTTGCAGGGGAAAAAGGCGGGGTATAAATATAATAAATAAATAAATAATAAATTGCGCCTGGGGGAGAGGGAGCTATATTTTTGAGTGTGTCCCCCCCCCCCCTTCTGTAAAGAACTGCCAGCATATATCGGACAAGCACATCAGAACAAACATCTTTCTCTGCTATGTGCTAGATTTCTCTATGCAGGGCTTTTATTTTTAGGTGGAGGAACACTTAAGAAAACCCTGCATTCTGAAGTGCTACTCTCCAAAATTCTATCTCCCATTCTCAGCAATATGTAGACCAGCTCTCAGTCCCCCTGCCCTGCTTGCCAAAGGGGGGGGGGGATATGGCCTACCTCACAGGGCTGCGGTTATAATTCCTGAGTTCGTGTATGTGAAGCATGTTGGATATTTAAGGAAAGTACCACATCATTTCTAAGTATTATTTTGTATCTAAAATTATTATTAATAAACAGAATCTGGGCAACGAAAGAAGAAAATATGGGCAGAAGGCGAGTCCTCACGCATGTGGGATTCGAGGGAAGGGTTTCTGTGTAAGGAAGCTTGACTTCCTGGGAGTCCTAATCCCCTCCACAGAGATTTCATTTTAAAACAATTCTTAGTGTTTATAGCACCCAGGAGTTTAGAGTTTCAAATTTGACCCTTGACGTACATTATCTCAATTATCCTTACGCTGACCCTGTAAGATAAGCCAGTATTGTTATCCCTAAGAGTACCCAGAGAGCTCTCACAGCTGAGAATAGAATTGGGGGGGACCTTTTCTAGGCGCTGTGCAAGGCCAGCCCTACCATTAGGCAGAGTGAAGTGGCCGGCGCTGGGGAGGGGCGGCAGCAGCCCTCCCAGCCATTCCCCTCAGCCTTCCCCTCCCGCAGGCGTTTCCATCCTCTGGAGCTGGTGGCGTGATTTTCTGTTTTAGGCTGTCTGGCTGGCTCACCTTCTCCCAAAGCATCATGGAGAGTGCCATTGGGAAAGGCCTCTGGCTGCAGTGAGGAGGCAGCCTAGGCCGTTGAGAGTGCATATGCGCCACACGCTGCCACCGCCACTGCTGCATTGCAGCGTTTATATGCACGGGTGGCAGGAGGTGCCAGGCGAATCAGTGAGTGGGCGAGGGGCGAGGGGGTGGAGGACAGAGCGGCGAGTTCCAGGTGGTCTGTCCTGCATGTCGGAAGCTAGAGGGCCATCCTCGGATGTGGTGGAGGACTTCGTTCCATCCCCAGGGCTAAAGGAAGATTGCGCTGCCAGGCCAGGTGGCTTCTGTATGTGTGCATGGGGTCATCTTGTCCTTTGCCTTGGGCAGCAAAATGTCTTGGCCCCGCCCCGCCACTGTGCTCTGCCAGCTGCTCTCAAATGTAAGGATGGTCACACTCTGTTGCTTCAAACAGCCATCAGGGTGCGTCGTGCTGCTGAGTTGGCCATGCAGAAGTGCCGCCTCCTGGCATCTGGCCACCCTTTGCAGTCTCCCTCAGTGGCCCTTCTGCGGTGCCCTTCTCCATAGAGGTGTGGTGTGAAGGGAGGGAGTACCTGGGTTGAGCCTTCTCAGTAGTGGCACCAAAGCTTGGGAGCTCCCTCCCTCTGTTCCCTCCACCTCCTGGGCTTTCTGACTCTGGGTGAAGGCTTTATTTATTTGTTGGTTTGTTGTTGTTGTTGTTGTTGTTATTTGTATCCCGCCTTTTTTCTAACACTGGGACCCAAGGTGACTCACAACCTTTAAAAACGCATACAATTAAAACAGAAATAGAAAAATACAAAAGGTAAAAATAGAATTAAACCATCAATAATATATATATATATATATATATATATATATATATATATATATATATAAATATCTCATTAAAAACAGTACAATATACATAATATAAAATACAGCATTCCATTGCATCACAGGCTAGTTCCAAATGCCTGCCGAAACAGAAAGGTCTTTGCCTGCCTCTGGAAGCTTACCACTCTAGTCTCCCTGGGAAGGGAATTCCACAGCACTGGGGCAGCCACCGAGAAGGCCCTCTCCCATGTTTCCCACCAGGCGTGCCTGTGATGGTGGTGGAACTGAGAGAAGGGCCTCCCCTTAGGATCTCGAAAGTGCGGGGAGGCTCATAGGGGAGGATAAGGTCTTTCAGATAACCTGGACCCAAGCCGTATAGAGCTTTTACGTCATAACCAGCACTTTGAATTGTGCCCGGAAACAGACTGGGAGCCAGTGAAGCTGTTGTAACAGAGGGGTCGTGTGCTCCCTGTAACCAGCCCCAGTCAGCAGTCTGGCAGCAGCTCTTTGCACCACCAGCTGAAGTTTCCGAACACTCTTCAGAGGCTGCCCCATGTGGGGCGCGTTACAGTAATCCAAACGGGATGTAACTAAGGCATGTGTCACTGTGGCCAAATCAGACATCTCCAGGAACGGGTGCAGCTGGCGCACGAGCTTTAACTGTGCAAATGCACTCCTGGCCACCGCCGAAACCTGGGCATCCAGGTTCAGGGCTGAATCCAGAAGTACACCTAAGCTGCGAACCTGTGTCTTCAGCGGGAGTGTAACCCCATCCAACACAAGCTGACTCCCTATTCCCTGATCTGCCTTCCGACTGACCAGGAGCAGCTCTGTCTTGCCTGGATTAAGCTTCAATTTGTTTGCCCTCATCCAGTCCATTACCACCGACAGACTGGTTTAGCACAGCAACAGCTTCCTTGGAATTAGAGGGAAAGGAGAATAGAGTTGGATGTCAGCAGCATACTGGTGACACCGAACCCCAAAACTCCGGACAGCCTCTTCCAATGGCTTCATTAGTTTTAATAATTTCTTGGGAACGTCAAATGTTCCCAGGGCAGCTTATGATAAAGATAAAAATACAGCCCGGAAGCAACTATAAAATCTGAACAGGTAAAAGCAGTGTAAAAACCGCACAGGTAAAACAGAGAATGAAAAGTCCCAGGACAACTGAGAAATCTTTGTGTGCAGCCAGAAAGACATTGCGGCAGGCGTGCCACTCCCAAGAAGGCTCTCCCCCTTGTGGCCACGCAGCTCTCTCCAGGTGGTGGGGGTGATGGTCTCAGCATATGGGCAGACTTGGGTGAAGACACCGGTCCTTTGGCTACTGGGTCGTGCTGGTTTTTCTCTGTGAAGCTGCCACATTTTTGTTCTCGCTGGCTCTCTGCTTCTTCTTTCTTTCTTTTTAATTGTTTATCTAAGTACTTCTTCATGTATTAGTGTATCTGTTGGTTTCGTTGGTCCCTTGTGGGCCCAAAGGCACGGCATAAATATTTTAAATGGAGTTTGCCACAGAAACTGCGGCTGCAGAACACAGCTGCTGCACGAGGACACCAGAGTGAATGCGCCCACCCCAAGCGATGGAGGCCCTGGCTGCGTCAGGGCTACTTCTGGTCACGGGGAGCAGGCTGGCAGCAAAAGGTCATTGAAATGTGCAGGAAACAAATGGTGGCATTTGGATCTCACTCCCTGATCTGATCCTGGGCTCCGCCATCGGTTCTCAGCATCCTGATGTTAGCTTTGGGCCAAAAGTCAGTCTGCCTGCAGCCATTGGGGGCCGTCAGCAAGGCAGTAAAAAGCATTTGGCTCAAAAGGGGCAAAGGACGCAGTGGCCCACGAATTGCAGGTTGCTGTTTGTGTCGGATATCTTTGTTTTGCTCGCTGATACGTCTGGGTGTATTCCCCCCAAAGTGGTGCCAATTGAGCTCTTGCTGCTCCTGTATAATTCTGCCTCATCCTGAAGGCTGGAATGTGAGACATTGCTAACTTGAAGTAGCAAGGGGTGCAGGTTTCCCCAAAAATAATAACAATCCAGGCTGATGTAGCAAAGTGGCTCTGAGTGTTGGATGGGAACTGGGAACTCCCCGGTTCAGATTTCGCTCTGCTACAAATTCACTGGGTTGCTGCAGGGCCGGTTTAGACAACCGGGAGGATCCAGGGGACTGGACCACTTCAGGGTGTGTGTGTGTGTGTGTGTGTGTGAGAGAGAGAGAGAGAGAGAGAGAGAGAGGAGGGAGCTTGCCTATTTTAGTGCTTCCCTGCAAAAAAACCAAACCCTCAAGAGTAGTGTGTCTGGGAGACATCTGGGAAGAAAGCAAAGCCAGACCATGCAGGTCTGTGGTGCTCAGGATCTCCTGCCTTGTATAAAACAAAACTAATAGCAGTCCCCGTCCCCCCCAATTTGGATCACAATTGCTGTGGGTTTAAACCGCACCCCGTTTTCCTATTTAAATTGCTCCCTCCCTGGAGCTGCTATCTGTCCTGTGGAGGAAACCTTCTGCAAGATGATGATGATGATAATGAAAATAATAATAATATGAAGATGAGGATGATAGTGGTGCTAGGCCTTGGAGAGAAAGAGTCTCCCTGGGAAAAAGCCACAGCCCTGATCCAAATCCCCCCCCCCCCTGCAGTTGCAATTAATATTTTTTAAAGTTATAGAAGATCCTGACCACAACTCTTTGGCCCTTACATACATTCTCTCTCTCTCTCTCTCTCTCTCTCTCTCTCTCTCTCTCTCTCTCTCACTCTCACTCTCACTCTCACTCTCACTCTCACACACACACACACACACACACACACACGGTTGGACAAATGGATTCAACAGCTGTGGGCCATGATAGTTTAAAATAGAAACTCCATGTAGAGGGGCAGCCTATCTCCCAGGCACCAAGGTTTTGGAGAACACCCAGGAAAGGCCGTCACCTTCATTTTGTGCTTGTGAGCTGCCTGGAAGGATCTGGCTGGCCACGGGTAGGCTGGAGGGCTGGGTGGACCTTTGACCTGATCCAGCCGAGCTCGTGTTTCTAATGTTCCCAGCTTGGCAGTTCAGCTCTGTCTCAAACCTGCTTTGTGGGAGGGCCATAGCTCAGTGGAGCAGCATATGCTCTGCACTCAAAAAGTCCTTGGTTCAGTCCCAGCAGCGTCTCCAGGTAGGGCTGGGTGGCTCACGCTGGCTCAGCTTGTCTGAGCATGGAAAGCTAAGCAGGGTCAAGCCTGGTTGTTACTTGGATGGCAGACCCCTCCTCTAGTTTCCTGCATTGAGCAGGGGGTTGGACTCGATGGGCTTGTAGGCCCCTTCCAACTCTATGATCCTATGGTATCCTATGACCCTCATCTGCATGAAACCCTGGAAAGCTGCCAATGTCCGTCAGTGCAGTGCAGTTCTGGGCAAGACGGGCAGATGGTCTGACTTGGCCAAATGCTGCTTCCTCTGTGCTTTTGAAACCCAGGCCGTAATCTGCCTTTCCTTCTCCTCTTGCACTGTGCTTTCCCCTCCTACGTGTGCAAACGCAGCCTGCCCGGTGGAATGCTGCTGCTAGGGCTGTCAGGCCTCATTCCTGAGATGCTTTCAGCAACACAAAGGTGAGGTGCCTGTCAGAGCGGGAAATAAATCGAGGTGCCTGTCAGAGCGGGAAATAAATCACGTTATGGCCCAGGGTGAAGAAAAATACCAAGGGGGGGGGGGGCTGCAGTTAGTGCTGTGGCCAGATGTGTTGCAAAATGCTGTGTGAATGCAGTGACGCCACCCCCCGGGCGGGCAGCACCTGCCAGCTGCACCAGTGTGCACATCTGCAGAAAGAAGAGACTCTTCCCACAGCTCAGGTGATAAAGCCTGCCGAAGCTGTGGGGCCCTCAGGAGCGACGAGAGGCTCCCAGCGTGGGGAGGAAAGTGCTGCCCCATCGCTGGAGAGGGGAAAGTTGGCACCTAGCGGATCGAGGTGGCTCTGTCCAGTGATGTCACGCTAGGTCAGGTGACCAGCCCCTGTGTGTGCAAATCAAGCCGGCTACCAAGTGGGCACCACCCCCACCCCCGCATGGCCTGGCACCCGCCTGGGGACTCTGTTTTTGAAACCAGAAGTTGGCCATATTTATTCTTTGATTGGTTGCATTTGCTGTGTCAGTCCAGTGGTCCATCTAGTCCAGCTTTCTGTTTCCTAAGCAGCCTGCCCTCCCTGAGTCCTCACCAGCAAGACCCATGCTCCCCAGGGAGCTAGACTGCCCCTATACGTGGAGGCCGTATAATAGCCCTTGGTGGGATGGCATCCTGCAGGGGGTCATCGTAACTTTTTTTCAAATCCCATCTTTCCTCCCAAGGTGCCCAGGGTGCTGCATGTGGTCCTTCCCTGCTCCCATTTTTATCATCACAACAGCCCTGTGAGGTAATTTGGGCTGAGAGAGCGCAGTTGTCTCAGGGTCACTCGGGGGGTGTGTGTGTGAGCCCAGCTCGCTCCATTCCTGCTCCAACACTCTTAACACAGGCATGCAGAACCTCTTGCAGCCCGAGGGCCACATTCCATTTTGGAGATGCTCCTGGGGGCCACATTCCAGTGGTGAGCGGGGCTGAAAATATCAAAAATACCTGCCTGTCTTGTAGCTTAAAGCTCTTCCTACCAATAACTCAGTCTTCAGAGAGGCTTTTGAACCTTTTAGAAGGGGGGAGAGAGCTGCACAAACGCTGGGAAGCCACCAAGCGATTGATCGGTGCTTGGGGGCCAGGGGGGTGGGGCGGGGCTGCCTGGGGACGCTCGAGAGGGCTGGGCTGGGATTCCAAGCAGGCCGGATCCTGCACCTCTGATCTAGTGGTCCACTGCATCCAAACCCCGTGAGGTCCTGAGTACAGCCCCGAGGCTCACTTGGGCCAAGGTGGGTCCAGCTGGTCCAGTGTTCTTGTCCACCGGGGTCCTCACGGGGAGCTCCCGTGCAAGGCAGCAGCACACAGCTCAGGCCCCGTGAGTCGGCTTGATGCGGGAGCCCTGCTTTTCGGGAGCGACGTAGGAGAGCCGCCCCCCGCCCCCGCCGGCACTCTGGTTCTCTGTGGGCCCAGTGTGTTTTTCCTCCGAGACCTCGGAAAGTTGCGCAAGGCGGCTTGCCGGTGCTATTTGAGCTGTGCTGCATCAGCAGCTCCAGAGGGCCCAGGCACTGTTCCCACACGTTACCTGGAGCCGGAGAGAGGAATGCTGCTCGACCAGCGTCTGCCCTCTGGTGCTGAACGTATAAAACAAAATGCAGGCTGGAACGGCGAGAGGTGCAGATGTTCAGAGCTCCAATTTCATCCTTGCCAACTTCTTGAGAATCCCACACAAGAGGGAGATTTGGGCTTCTTCCCCGGCCCCTGAAGGAGCCACTTTTCAACAAGGCTGCGTGGAAAGCCAAGGAAACCCAGCATGTGCCTGCTTCAGGCGCTGGCATGGACCCAGGCCGTTGGCTGAGATGCAGGCTCAAGGCCAGTGTCGATGTCACGCACCGCACAGCTGGGGCACGCCTGCCCTCTTCCTCCCCTGTTTGGAACTGACCGTGGTGAAGTGCTAGAGCTGCCCCTGTGGTTCCATAACCATGGTTAGCTCCAAGTCACTCTCTTCAACCACAGTTAGAAGTGGGCTTGCAAAGCGTCGTTTCTGCTAACTGGTTTGTGTTAACGTTGGTGCAGGCACAATGATAAACATGGTGAATTCCCAAAATGAACAGGGGCGCTGCACAACCATGGATCTGGGTTACGTCTGCAGCATTATGTCTGTGTCAGGCTGGAATGTTTCCAGTCCCACCCAATTTCCAGCCCTGCCTTTTAGCCCGCTTCATTAATCCAGTAAATCCTGTCCATGTGCATTTTACAACAGGAAAAGTGACAACAGGTGCCTTTTTTGAGGTTTTGCTTTCGGGAGTGACTTGGAGCATGGGACAGATAATCTTGGAGATGTGTGAGAGGAGGAAGCACCAGGATTTGGCAGCTGCTTGATGACTGGGGGCAGATCTGCGATGGACCCGTCTCCTGGCTTGACTGGGCCCCTTGATGTCATCCTGTCCCTCCTGAACTGGTGGCTTAGCTCTGGGATTCCCAGGCGGTGCTACCCCAAAGCATTCCCATGTGCTTTGAAAAATCCAGCAGCCACATGGGGTGCACGCACCATTCTATGCCCCTCGGAGCAGCATTGGCCACCCCTGGATGGGCAGTGCCCATAATCTCGAGGGGGGACGACTGAGGACCAAGGTGGCTTCGCTAAGGACAGTCCCTGCTGAGGCGACTTTCTTTATCATTTATTTATAGTGTTTTTATCCCGCCCTTTAGCCAAAAAGGCTCCCAAAGTGGCTTAGGCTTTGCCTGCCCGTAGGCTTACAATCTAAAAAACATGACACAAAAGGAAAGGGATTGGGAGGGAGGAGGATAAAAGCAAATCCAGGTATTGGGTCCTTCATTGTAAAAGGTGATGAAAGAAAGGTGGGGTGCCAGGGGATACCTGGTAAGGCACAGCACCATCCCTCAGCTCAGCCCTGGCCAAAGGGGAGGGCCGGAGGAGCCAGTGCAGTAGATTCTCCTGTGGCAGGAAGGGGCGATCAAGGCAAGATCGGGCTGGTGTCTGCACGCAGCACAGGTGAGCTGGTAGACCGGGCAGGCCTGCATTTGCCTGCCGGGAGGGGAAAGGGAGCTGCCCTGGCGAAAAAGCCAAGCAACTTCCTGTCAGGAGAAACTTCCTGCGGTGTGGAGAGGGCTGGGCAAGGCCCCTTCCCCCCCAGGTGTGCTTGTTTTCTTCTTGTAGGGAGTTTCTTTTTCCTTGAGGGGAGGGGGGCATCTGAGGGTTTCCTCCTCCGTGCCTGCCAAAGCGGCACAGCCTTTTCTGCCACCTCAGGTATACCTTGCTTACATGTATCCTTCTGGAGTGCAGCATTGCAATTCAGAATAAAATCATTCCCTCGAGTATCCTAAGCTTGGGAATCACAGCTCCAATGGATGCCGAGGGATGGAGCTTGGCCTGGCAAAGTGCTCCTGCTATCTTCTCCTTGCCCAGGCAGGTGAATTTTGCCCTGTTCCTCTTTGCTTTGCAGTGCACTGTCCAGGGCAGCCAGTGGCTGCAAGAACAGCTGGTCCAGCTGCTGGTCCGTTACTGTGGCATGGAGGCTTCCGCCAGATGGGCTCTGCATTACAACCTCCCCGAGGACAACCTCCCGTACGGCATGGCCAAAGAGATGAGGGAGCTCAGAACGCAGGAGAGGAGGTAGAGGGGAGAGCTGGGCACTTTGCCTTCGAGAATTGGGGTGGTGGGTTGCTCTTTGCTTCTTCAGGGCACGCCTCAAGAGCAGGGCTCTTGTCGGCTGTGCTGGGAGGAGCACTCATAATTCCGCCTTGAGAACAGCTGGATTCTGCAACCTGCATACATCGCTCCTGCTAATACCGAACTCATGAGGTTAGTGCCAACAGAAATAAAGGCAAAATGGGGCCACTGAGGAACAAGGGAGAGGTATCGGCTCAGGGCAACCCGGAGTTGTGCAGAAGTCCTTAAAAAACAAAAAGAGAACTACTACTACGAGGGCAAAACTCCCCCCAAACAGCCTAGTGAGGACTCGGCACGCTCAGTAATGTTTGTTTATTTGTTTATTTTTATTTATTATATTTATACCCCACCTTTTTTCCTGCAAGGAACCCAAGGTGGCTTACACAATCCTCCTCCTCTCCATTTTATCCTCACAACAACCCTGTCAGGTAGGTTAGGCTGAGAGTCTGACTGGCCCAAAGTCACCCAGTGAGTTTCATGGCTGAGCGGGGACTAGAACCTGGATCTCCCGAGTCCCAGTGCAACACTCTCACCACTAAGCCACACTGGTATATAAGCTACTTCTATACCGCTTGATATCCTAAGATTTCTATGCAGTTTACATGAAAAATATACATATACTGTAATACAATATAAAAAACAATATAAAATAATACATTAAAAATGTTTCAATATAAAATGTTGAATGCCCATTGGAAAAGAGTAATGGAAAACTGGGGAAGGGGGTGTGGAACCGAGTGCCTTTCCGGAGGGTATGGCTGGCTGCAACCCTGAACAGGACCACGATGCTACATTTTGCTGCAGGTCCCACATCATCATTAATATCATCATCCTCATTATCATCATTATACCTTGAGTGTGTACAACTTGGCATGAAGCAGAGTAGCATAAGCAAGGAAAACAGGCCCCTGCCCCGGAAAAGCTTACAAGCTAGGGGAAGTGAGAAAAATATTCAAATCATACATGGTGCAAATTAGCATTTCTATAATTGTTACTTTCTTTGCATCATGAGCTTTGTTTCCTCTGCTTCTGGTCCCCATCCTGCCCACCAGAAATCTTTTTTAGCTATCCCTTTTGCTTCTGGAAACGTCAAGCGTGCCTCTGGTCCTTAAAGGGCTGTAGACTTGAGTTTTGTTTTTCAACCAAAGGTGTGAATTTGGGGAAGCTGGATTCTGCCCCCAATACATTTCTGCAGAAATCTGGAGCAGCTGCAGAGGCCTGATCTTGAGCTGCTTCCAGCCTGCTGCTTGCTGTCCAGAGATCTCTTGATCCAGTTGCTGATTCCCACCGCCTTCCATCCAGGATCTTCTCAGATGCAGGGGGTGGGTGGGGTGGGGTGGGGGACAGCGGTTTCACACACCCTGGCTAAATATTGCATGAAGGTTGCACAAATATTGACGGTCTCGTGTGAACACAGACCCTCTGTGAGAGAATGTTTGTCCTGCCCTATAGAATTGGTCACACGCTCCCCTAAATGCAAGATTAGCAAATATTTTGTCAAATAATAAACCTATGGCTGCAGGCAGTGTGGGAAAGACACTGGTCAGAAATCCGTGCTCCTCCTGGGTTAGAAAATGAAAGAAAAGGAGCTGGATTTCCCCCCTGTAATGCCTGCTTTTCTCAGGTTGCCCTGTCTGGGCAAGGCACTGGTGTGATAGTCTCCAGCCACCTCCAGTGACAACCTCTCTGATAATGACCTTGAGCTGAGACCTTCTGCCCAGGGGGATCGCTCAGCCCCCAAGTCTCCCAGCTCTAGGATCAGAAGAAGGCCTTGCTGGAAAGGGGGATGGAAGCGGCACCCTACTGATCAGGTAGACCATGCACAACTGGCCTGCCTCACTGGAAACAAGGCCCTATGAGGAGAGAGACTGAAAGAACTGGGCATGTTTAGCCTTCAGAAGAGGAGACTGAGGGGAGATATGATCGCACTCTTCCAGTACTTGAAGGGTTGTCACAGAGAGGAGGGCCAGGATCTCTTCTCGATCATCCCAGTTTGCAGGACACGGAATAATGGGCACAAGTTACAGGAACCTAGATTCCACCTAAACATCAGGAAAAATGTCCTGATTGTCAGAGCAATAAGACAATGGAACCACAACTACCTAGGGAGGTGGTGGGCTCTCCCACTCTGGAGGCATTCAAGGTGCAGGCTGGACAGCCATCTGTTGGAGATGCTTTGACCTGGATTCCTGCATTGAGCGGGGGTTGGACTCAATGGCCTGGTAGGCCCCTTCCAACTCTACTTTTCTATGATTCTGTAATTCTGCGTTACAGGGGACAAGGATGGTATGTGAGTGGCTAGAATCCAAAGTGCTGGCCTTGTAGGTCTGGTGGTGTCTTGAGGTTTGGGCAACACATGCAGGAGAAGGAGGTGGTGGAGTCCTGAGGTGCTAGCATGGACTGTATCACTTCAAACTGCAGGTGGGGCTATACCAATTTTGAATGCTCTCCCATGTTTACAAAAAACCCGCTTTGCAAGTAAAAGTCCAGTACATCAGGGAGAATGGTTCTAGAGCAGCCTGCTCCCTGTGTGCTAGTTTTCTACTTGCAGGGTCTTTTAAAAAGGGGCAGTTTTAAAATGTAGGGGATATTCAGAAAGGACTGCTGCACCTGCGCTCTGAAGTGGCACCATCCACTGAACTACCTCCTAATGCTGAAAGAAACAATTTCAAATTTGGTGTCCAGGCGATCCAGATCTTATGTTGAGAAAAGCTGGATCTTGAGGCCTGTATGAACATGTTCATGATGTCCCTTGTTGCCCATAATTCCTTCTGCAGCATTTGCTGTTTGGCCAAATTTATCCTTGTTTGGCTAGGAGCAATGAGTTTGCAAAGCACTGAAGCTGCACCCTCATCTGCTGGAAATCTGATTCATCCCCCTCTGAGCTTTCCGCAGGTGTTTCCCATGCACTGTCAGGTACATCCTTGCAGTTAGCCATGAGGACTAGGAGCTTGGTTTAAAAAAAGAAAAGAAAGGCGAGCCGTGTGTGTGTGTGTGTGTGTGTGTGTGTGTGTGTGTGTGTCCCCAAGGCATCCTCCTGTTTCCCTAAAGCAAGCCAGCTTTCTCTCTCCGGGTAGGGAAGATGCTCCAGACCAGACCACGAGTGACCATAAGGACAGGAAGAAGGAGTCTTGTTACCAGCTCCCCATCCCCAGGGACGCCGTCCTTTTCTTATCTACGTGGCGGGAGGTGCAGAAATGCCAGGAGCAGCTGCTACAGGTGGGTGTGGCGCGCCCCTCCTAGCCCTGAGAGGGCCTCTTCTGGAGGCTCTTCTTGGGAGGCTCTTCTTGGGGTCTCACCATCTGCAGAGGTTGGGCAGGTTGTGACAAGGGAGGGGGAGGGCCTTCTCAGTGGTGGTTCCCAAACTGTGGAGCCCCCTACACAGAAATATCTGCTTAGCGTTGTCTGTCTGTCTGTCTGTCTGTCTTCCTCTCTTTCTTGTCCCATGTCCCAACCGTTCCTCCAAGGAGCTCAGGATGGCATCCATGCCCCCCCCCCATGCCCCAATTTGATCCTCACAGCCCCCTCCGAGGTAGGCTAGCCCGAGAGAGGGGGACTGGCCCAAGGTCACCCAAGGAACTTGGTGGTTGAGTCAGTATCTGAACCTGTGTCTCCACAGTCCTTGTCCCACGCTCACCACCATACCACGCCGGCTCTGACTGACTTGGTTAGCTTTTAGGTGCTAGGTTAAAATGATTTCATCCTCCCAGGTTCTTAGTAGTCAGTTGCTTTCTGTTCTTTTTGTTGTTCTTTTAAATAAGATTTTTATTTTGTTTTTACTGTTTTGGAACAAACTCAGAAGCATAACCGCCAGTTGACGTGATGGGTGTAGGCCGCCTTGAATGAGAAGAGGAGACTGAGGGGAGATATGATCGCACTCTTCCAGTATTTGAAGGGATGTCACACAGAGGAGGGCAAAGATCTCTTCTCGTTCATCCCAGTTTGCAGGACACGGAATAATGGGCTCAAGTTACAGGAACCTAGATTCCACCTAAACATCAGGAAAAATTTCCTGACTGTCAGAGCAATAAGACAATGGAATCAACTACCTAGGGAGGTGGTGGGCTCTCCCACTCTGGAGGCATTCAAGGTGCGGCTGGACAGACATCTGTCAGAGATGCTTTGACCTGGATTCCTGCATTGAGCAGGGGGTTGGACTCGATGGCCTTGTAGGCCCCTTCCAACTCTACTTTTCTATGATTCTATGAAAAGAAGTGGGAAACCAAGAGATAAATATTTTAAGTAGAGAAAAATAAAACACACAGTCTGTCTCATCCTGAAGGATTTGGGCTGGGCAGCGATAATCCAATCTTGTGCAAAACGGAGGCCCAGGCCTGCTCCTGCTCTCACTCCTGGGAGAAGGAACAACACACGGAAAAACTCAGGTGTGAAGTAAGAGTCCAGGAGGGAGAATTTACTCAGGGGCGGGGCTCTGTTTCCAGGGCTGCAGGCCTCTCACTACCTTGTGAGCATGTGCAAAGTACCTTTCCATCACCAACCACAGAGCACGGATCGAGGGGTGGGGTTTGTTTGTTTAATTAATGCATAATCCTGTCTTTCCTGCAAGAGGGCTCAGGGCAGTATACGTGGTGTGTTCTATCTCTCCCTGCCCCGCTGCTGGATTTTATCTTCACAACAGCCTTCTGAGGTAGGTTAGGCTAACCTGGTGCCCTCCAGATGTGCTGGACTGCAACTCCCATTATTCCCAATGGCAAAACTGGCTGGGAATTGTGGGAGTTGTAGTCCAACACATCTGGAGGGCACCAGGTTGGGGCAAGGTGGGCTAAGGGACAGTGACTGGCCCAAGGTCACCTGATGGGCTTCATGGGTATGTGGAGCTTCAAGCCTGGGACTCGCAGGCACGAGGATCAGCACCACACCGGCTCTGGAGAACAGTGGGCCCGAGTGCCACACTTTGGCTCCCTGCGGCCCACATGAAGGGGACCTGCTTTCCTTCTCTCGTAGCCCGGCCAGGTTGTTGGGATCGACATGGAGTGGCGGCCATCCTTCGGCACTGTGGGAGGAAAGCCCCGTGTCTCACTGGTTCAGCTGGCCGTCTGGGGCCGTGTGTTCCTCCTGGACATGCTACAGCTCCTCAAGCAAGGAGGGCTGGAGGACGAGGTGGCCCTCTCTGGCTTCTTCCAGGCCCTCTTTGCTGACCCAGCCGTCACCAAGCTCGGTAAGCGCTCTTTCCCACCATCACGGATCTGCCCTGGCCGAGTCAAGTTGGTCAACGTGGCTTGGCGGGCAAGCGTGGACGCGCAGTCCTTGCGGGACCCTTCCTGCTAAGGTAACATCAGCTTTATTCTCCCAGGGATATTGAGCCTTAAATTGCAAGCCCCACAGGGCAGGGACCTGTCCCTCCTTGTGTTATGTAAAGTGCCAGGCGCACAGGTAGCTCTGTACGAATAAATGACATCAGCCCGGGTGCTTGGCAGGCTGTGCAAAGCTGCAGGCTTGGCGGGGCCTTCCTTCCCTTGCCTGGTCACAGGGCAGGACCGTCTGCCTGCCTTGCTGCAGGATCCAGCCCCAGCCTCCCCGCTGGCCCCGGCTCCACCTCCACAGCAACCAAACCCAGAGATAGGCCACATCCAGGTTGGGGGGGGGGTCACCACAGCCCAGCCCGGCCCCAAGGGCAATTTTATGTCTTTTTTTCTCCAGGCTACGGGATGTCGGGAGACATGCATAACCTTGCAGTCACCTCTGCCGCTTTCAAAGATGTGGACAAGCAGCTGTGTGGCTTCCTGGATCTCCTGGTCGTACATAAACAGGTACAGAGAAAGAGCCCACAGAGGCTGGGGTCTCGTCTCCCCCACCCCTGGTCGAAAGTGCCCGGAAAGAGCTTCTTGGGTCATGGGAGGACCTCCCAGAGTTCTCTACTTCGCCTGCTAATGAGGAAGGAGGGCCTTTCCTGTAGCGGATGGAGGCCCCTGGGAAGTAGCAGCCCTTCCATGGTTAGGTTAATGAACAGGGGTAGACGGGCGCAGGCCTCCATGCATTCATGGGGTTGGGGGCTGTTTTGTGTCTGTGTGATACTTTCCCTGTTTCCATTCCACTTCCTCTCTAGATTTTGCACTCATACTGTTCACACGCAATCCACATGCACATGCCCATCTGTATAGGGCCCTAGGAAGCTGCCACAATATTGTCTAGCAGCTCTTCTCAAGGGCCTCAAGCAGAGAGAGAGAGAGCTATGGTCCCTCCGCCAGAATACGTGCCTGCCTGCATCTCTCCCTCTGTCATGCACACATATGCACACACAGCCCGAGTTTGGTTAACACTTTGATAGAGCTGCCTCCTCCATTCACCATTGCATCCCAACCAGAGGACATACCCCTATCTATCCTTAGGCCTTATCTGCCAACATCATTGGAAACGGCTGAGAAGTTTGAATGTTGATGAACATTCTGTAACACCTCAGTAGCTGAGCCTATGTCCAGAGATGGTAATTTAAAGCCAGCGCTCCTGCAGCCAGTAGCTTAAGGAGGTTTCAAACACTGCTGTCTGTTTACCTTGGGGTTTGAGGGGTAGCTTGGTCAAATTTATCTGATTTGAAGGTGTGTTTTTTGTAAATTTGCAATGCCATTAATTTTATGCAAACCTATATATGCTTTAATTTGCTATCTGCTTCATCTGTCTCTGATCATAGTAATTGCTTGAAAAGATTATCCAAAGCTGGCTTTGACTCTGAACACACACACACATACACACATGCAAGTGGGACCTACAACACGTTTTTTGTGCTGTGTCCCTGGTGTGTTCCTCTTTCTCCTCTCCCTCCATCACTCACTCTCCTTCCTCTTTCTTCCTCCTCCTCTTCCTCCTCCCTGCGCACCCACGTAAGAGCCAGCGCTGTCGTTGGCCCTCAGCAGTGAAAATGTGGCATGTGTTGTGTGTGGGCAGCTTGGCCAGCCCCCTCCCCCTTCCTTTCCTGCTCCTTCAACACTTCCTTCTCCCTCATGCGAGCGCTTGCATATGCGGTTCTTTGCTTTCTCCTTTTCAGGGGTCTTTTGGTCCCCCCTATTTTTTCTTTTTTATTTCTGCAAACCTTGTAGAAATGTGCAGGTCCTTCTTTCTTGCTTCATGGTGAGGTCATTTTGTCTACAAAAGCAGTTGGCACAGAGAGCCCAAGGTCAGCATTAGAGGGAGTGACGCACGCACGCACGCATGCACACCCCTCTTTCAAGAGGCTCCTGGGCTCCTGTTCTTCCTTCACTCCCATTCCTTGTACCACGAGACCAGAGCCCTTGTTAAAGCACATTAAGAATGGCTTAAAGGGAAGCGCGCCAAGCAGGCTCTCTGTTCCTATCTTGTTGAAATGTCAGAGAGAGATTCCCCACCTGCTTTGGCTCACGCCTGCGCACTTCTTGCTCTCTCCTTCAGCTTCCCAAATGCTCTGGCGAGGCCAGGAAGACCTGCCTGCAGGTGGATGCTTTACAGGCTCAGTACGGCGCACGGGGGAGTCGGCTGCCAGAGAAGGGGCTGAGCCTGCTTGTGCAGGACGTCCTGGGCAAGCCCCTCGATAAGATGGAGCAGTTGTCCAACTGGGAGAAGCGGCCCCTCCGAGAGGAGCAGATCCTTTATGCAGGTTTGGCTTTTGGGAATGCTGCTGCTGCTGCTGCTATGACCATATGCTCTACTTGGAGCTGAGAGACACCATCAGCAGAACCACATATGGCCAATTCCTGGGTTGCCGCTTCCACTTTCAATCAACAACCCAGAACTGTGGGTTGTTTAGGGGTTAAACAACCCAGAGTTAACCCAACGATCACCCATGGTTTGTTGTTGGGTTCACTCTGGGCTGTTTAAGCCCCAAACAGCCCAGAGTTCTCGGTTCGGACGTCACGATAACAACCCACGAATGGGATGTTCCTGGGTTGTTGATTGAAAGCAGAAGCAACAAGCGTGTGGGAGGCAGTGTGCTCACTTGCTCCCATTCAGCCACAGGAATTCCTGGGTTAAACAACCCAGGAATTGGCCCATGCTGTGCTTTGTGCTGGGCTGTACCATTTCAGCTGGCGGGGAGTGGGCGGTACTCAAATCTCCCCTCCGCCATGAAATCCCTAGGTCAGGGGTCTCCAATGCTTTTGCACCTGTGGGCACATTTGGGAATTTAAGGAACTGCTCTGGGCACCACCACAAAATGCCTAATCAGTGGATCGCTGCTTTGGCGTCTTCCTGTCATATGTATGGATCTTAGGCTGCATATTATTCAGCAAAAATGTTTGTTTGGTGGCTGTTGGACACCGTGGCATCTCTTTGATAAGGGATTGTCTAATTCGGCTAATTGCTGGCAGTGCAATACAGCTAATGCTTCTTTAAGCATATATTTTGGCGATGTCCAATAGCTGCTTCTTTGGGGGAGGAGGTTATTACACAGATAAATTTTGTACTGGAACACTCTTTAATATTCACTGATGCGCAGACTCTTTAAAATTATTTACCTGCTTCATGAAAATTAATGAACGGTCAGTGTAAATGGATTCTCCTTGCCCCTTTGACAGCTAAAAGACCCTTATTACCACATCACCGACCTCCTCTAATGCAATGGATTGAGGGACCTTACAACGCTTTCAATATTTGAACGGGTGGCATATGGATGCCACCTTCGAATGGCTACTTATTCGGATATTTGGTCCGCTTTTGTTGAAGCCTATGTATAATTGCTAGAGAGCTGTATGCATTTCATATGTATTCATTGCTATGGATTTATACAAATCCATGTACGTATATTTAAAAAATGGGGAAAAAATAAAAATTTAAAAGGTTTTGCAGGCATGCCATGTTGGGGACCCCTTCATAAGTACCATTATAGGTGCCTGCGGTGCCATGTTGGGGACCCCTGCACTAGGTGGCCTTAGGCAAGCTGCGCTCTTTCAACATCAACACCCCCCTACTACAACATAGAGATAATAGTGGCCTACCTTACAGGGGGACTGATGTAAGTTTACAGAAATAACGTATGTGAATGGCTTCAATACTATAAAGCTCCAGAGGCATGCTTGATAACAATCATTAAGAGTGTTCTTATGTTGGGACACAGAGGGAAACGTATGGGTGCTCTCAATTTCCCACTTTAATCTCTGCAGCAGTCCGACGCTTACTGCTTGCTAGAAGTTTACACGAAGTTGTTGGAGGATCCGGCAGCCTTCGGCTTGACTTCGGACATCCTGGCAATTCCACCGAGGAGAGCAAAGGCTGCGGAAGCCAAGACCAAGAAGCTGCCAAGCAAGCAAGCGGTGCTCTCCCCATGCAAGGAGGTTTGTAGGGATGGGGCCGCATTTGAAACTGGGCCTGCTGCAAAAACTGCATAAAAAGGGACAGGTGGTCCTGCTGAAGACGCGTGTGCGCTGAACTGCAGGCCAGGAAATGCTCCATTTTCCATGTTCACCTCTGCAATGAACGCCCGGGCTGGCCTCAGGCAAGCGGCCTTCTCCCTCGGCCTCAGCCCAGAGGGCTCTCAACCCTCCCTTGGGCCCTTTCAAAAACTAGGGTTAGTTTTAAACCCAACATTTCTACATCTTGTGACTCTTATTTTCATAAAGGTGGTTAACCAATGCCAAGTTAGGGAGGGACATGGCTCAGGGGAGGGGACACGGCTCAGCATAAGAAGAGCCCTTGCTTTGCTTGTAGAAGGTCCTGGGTTCAAGCTCTGGCCTCTCCAGGTAGGGCAGGAAGAACTCGGTGGCTGCTGGCCAGTGTCACTGTCAACGATGCTGGGCTGGATGGACTGAGGGCGGGTGGGGGGCGGGGTGTCTGACTCACGTTAAGGCAGCGTCCGATGGTTCCCACGAGGACATGTGGCCACAGCATCCCCAACCCACCAGAGTCTTTGTGGCAAATGTTATGAAGCAGGGGTGGGCAATACGCAGCCCACAGGCCACGTGTGCCCCCCGGCCTTTTTTGTGGCCCCCACTGCCCCCCAAATCACCGAATCTCAGCAGTGAGAAAAAAGCTCAATTTTCCCTTCTGGGAGCACAATTTTGCATGAAAACACACTGTGCGCTCCCCTCATGCCTTGCTTTAAGGGGGAAATGTGGCTTTTTCCATGCTGCCAAATTGCCGCCAAGGTTGGGGTGGCAGCAGGGTGTGTTTGTGGTCCCCAGTGGGTTCCAGCGGGCAGAGATTGGCCCCCAGGCCCTCTGAAGTTGCCCAGCCCCGTTACAAAGCCTTTTGGCTGGTTTCCTCTGCAGAACTCGGTCCCAAGCCCGAAGGAGGCTGTGAACTCTTCATCCGTCACCTTGGCGCAAGGACTTCCGCGTGGTCTGCGACAACATGCTGCAAGGCCTGGGCCGGTACCTGCGCTGCCTTGGGGTGGACGTCCGGATCCTAGAGAATGATGATGAGCACCGGAAGGCGGGCGAGGTCGGTCAGTTGGCTGGGAGGAGGAAGCAGAGGGAGGAGTTGTCTGGGCTGGGATGGGCGGGGGCAAGTGTTCTCCTGTCTCTGGCTTTTGCCCCTGGAAACAGCCGTGATCATTTCCTGTTGAGGGAGTGGCACTCTGCACATGTTTAAGGGCATTTTCCTCTTGCTTTCAGAAGCCCAGGGAAGTGTGGCTCAGTGGGAGCTTTTGCTGGGAATGGGCCACGGGGGTCACAGGGTGCAAATCCCTCAGTTCCCCTGTGCTGGGTAGAGTGGCGGGACCTGGGCAGTCAGTCAGTCAGTCAGTCAGTCAGTTTATTACGGTCGTAGACCAGTGGGACCTGGGCTCCACCGCTTAAGAACTGAGTGTACGATTTGGATGCAGAAGGTCCCAGGTTTGACCCAAGAAGGCATCTCCGACTGACGGGGCCACAGCTGCCCCTCCGAAGAAATAGCGGTGGGCTACATGGGCCACTTAGCGAAAGGCAGCCTCCCAGGTTTCCTTTTATTTATTTGTTATTCAAAACATTTACCAGCTGCTTTTGGGGGCCAAGCAACGTCCAATGAGGTGTACAATTACAAGCCATTTGCATTCTTCAGGGAAGGCGGCAGAGAAGAGAGACGTTTTCACGGCCAACTTAAAGGCCTGTACTGAAGGGGCTAAGTGTACATCAACCAGAAAGGAGTTCCAAAACTGTGGGGTCACCATTGGGAAGGTCCTGTTTCTCGTGCTCGCCAGCATACCCACTTTTACCAGCAGACACATGAGCAGGGTCTCCAAAGCAGATCTGAGTGTACAGGGGAAGGCGGTCCTGAAAGGTAACCCGGTCCCAGGCCATCCAGGACTAGTTTTACACTGCCATTCAGATTGGCCGGTTTCCCAACCTGCAAAACCTCCATTGTATCTGGATTAGGTTTCAGTGTGTTCTCACGCTCCTATCCCCGCTCCGCATCCCAGCGCCTGTGTGATACTTCCGCAGCCCCCCTGGGAAAAGAGGGGCAGAGCTGTGTGCTGTCAGCGTATTGGCGGCGACGCAGCCCACACCCCCATGTGGCTTGACCTGCGGAGCTCCAGCTGAAACCCTCCTGTAAAACTTTGAGCTGGTTCTCCATCCTCCATCCTAACCACGCACACATTCAAACTCACACATACCCCGGCACCGGTCTCATGTGCTTCTCCATCCCGATACCTTCTAATCATGATTCAGAGGCGATGTTTTCAGACTGCTGTCTCCATGGAGACCAGGCAATGTCCTTTGGCTACCCAGAACCATTGGAGTGTCACTGCTCTGCTGGCGGCTTTGATCTGTGCTTGGATAATCAAAGATAAAAATGTTTTCCCCCCCCCCGCCTTCAGCCCACCCCCACCCCGTCTCCTTTCTCTGAAACAGTCTCCGAATAAGCGTTGGCTGCTGACCCTTTACACATCAGACAGAAAATGTCTGTGGGGGTGGGAAGGGGGAACTGAACGGCAGCAGGATTGGCCCCCTCAGGTGGGACACTGGTATCTTGCTGTCGTTTCATGGTGGCTTCCTTCAGGTCTCCAAGTAATCCTTCTGTTCATGGACAGAGCATCATGGATGCCACAGGAGCGTGTCCCTAGCTGGCACTAGGATTTTGCAGGGGGAAGGGCGGGTCTGTGCAGAGATGCTCTCAGCGGGCGGGTCACCAGGAAGAGGGAGCAGGTGGGGACCCACCCCAGTGGCATCTCCGAATACACTTCCTCCTGTAGAAGTGGACGGCCGCCATCCCTTCTTACGAGGTAAATGAAAGCTACATTAAATTAAATGTTGCACGGTGGGCAAAAGCCCCTGCTGACTGGGATTCCTTCTGCACTGGGCAACGTGTCTCACTGCAGAACTCAGAGACACATTGCATCTCCCTGGGGTGAATGCTGGACTAGGTCTAGAGAGACCTGGGTTCAATTCCCACTCAGCCATGACCTTGGGCCCGTCGCACACACTTAGGCTAACCTTGTGTGGGTGTAATGTGTGTGTGTGTGGCGGGGGAGGTTTGACCATGCATCATGTGCCAAGGGCAGGATTTATACAAATGCAACAGGATTCTTGCAACGTTCAGACCTTCTTCCATATGAAGTCTATGCATCTGAACAGGCAGGCATTTTGCTAGTAAAAACATAATCCTCAAACAACAGATTACGTAAAAACTAGCTTAAATCAGCAAAAAAACATTCTTAAAACAGCAACCACCAATCCCTGCCTCAGCCCATGACTTCTGAAATAGCCAGGCCTTAAACTGCCCTTCTAAAAGCTGAAAGGCTTCAGGCCTAGCGGGTTTTCCAAGGGAAGGAGCTGCACAAAGAAGAGGCCCGCCACAAAAAAGGCCCTGCTCCTCCTCATAGCCCTCAGCTGATTCTTTCAGGGTTTTGTGTTGTTTTTTAAACAACACTCCTCAATTCTGCCCAAATTAAGTCGAAGTATTCTTTCTTTCCAGATTGCCAGACAAGAACAGCGAGTTATTTTAACCTCTGGGCTTCCATATCAGACGGTGAGTATGCACCATGTTTCTCACAGCTGTGATAAAATCTCGGGTTTGATCCTCATGTGCAGCAGAACAAGATGGTAGCATCTGGAAGTACTACTAGACCTGCTTTAGGGCGTGGTTGAAAGAGAACCATTTTTCAATATTCCCCCTGCAAAAAACCGCAACCAACCGCACCCTGTAAGTAGAAGACTAGCATACCAGACCCTCCCTGCTGCACTTTTTGTCTATTGGCAAGGAATTTTGTACACATGGGAGCATTCAAACAAAGCGATCCCCTCACCTGTTGTCTGAAATGTTGTCTATTCTACCACCACAGGACTCTACCACCTAATTCTGCTGCAGGTTCAGATTGGGTCCAGGTTTTTCCCCAAGTGGATCACTTGATTTAATTACATGGATTTGATGCACGGGAGAGGTGGGGGGATGCAAAGGGAAGCAGGGTGCAGCCACCCCAAAGCCTCCAGAGCAGAGCCTTCTCGTGGGTCAGACAAAGCTCTCCTAAGGGCCAGGGAACATCCCCTGACCCTTCGTTGGCCAGGGCGGCTGGTCTCCCTGCAGTTCCCTCCCTGGCCCGAGTCCAGGGGTGGGGGGGCTGGATCATTGTGTTCAAGGGGTAGCTTGTGTGTGGAAAGGGGGTCAAGCTGTGGGATGGGAGACCCCTCCATCGCGGGGGGTTGACAAGCTGTACCCACTCTAATCATGAATTATGATTTAGTGGTGGCAGGTGGGGTGGAGTGAGGAGAGAGGAAAATCCGCCTCTCAGCTGGACTCTGGGGATTCTGGCCAGGAAAGTAGAGTGAGGAGGAGGAGGAAGATAATACATAGCATCACATGTTCAAACTGCTTCATTTGCACACACTATTTCAGTGAGCCTCACAACAGCCCTGCAAGGGAGACCAGTGTTACCATCCCCGTAGTGTAGATGGGACTTCAACAAGGAAGAGGCGGCTTGGCCAAGGCCCTTCAGTGACTAGTTCATAGGGGCCTTGTGGGATCAGCCAGCCTCATGTTTCTAACAGAGGCCAGCCAGATGCCTCTGGGAAGCCCCTGGGCTGCAGGGCTTGAAAGCAGCAGCTCCCATGCCCCGCTGTCCATCCCCAGGAATGGTGCTCTGAGATAGACTGCCTCTGGCCATGGTGGTTTCATCTAGCCATCATGCCTCAAGGCAATGGGTCAAACTCTCCTCCTCCTCTATCTCCATGAATTTGTCTCATCTCCTTTTAAAGCTACCTTAAAAAAAATAAAAAAATAAATATCTTGATGGATTTTAAAACTGCCTTTCAGGATAGGTTATCCTCCCAAGGAGGTTTACAATAATCAATAAAACAACACAATAAGATATAAAAACCTTAAAATATTAAAACCTAAGGTCACTCAGAAATTAGGCCACCCTCACAGCTTGTGGCAAGGAGTTCCAGAAGTTATTTCTGCATCGCTAGGCTGAGTCCTGAACTAGGGGCTTCCTGGCTCACCCTTCTTGCCTTGCCTCTTGATCAGGACTGACGGTCTGCACCAGGCCCCAGGTAGCTTGGCCCAATTTCCAAGGTCCCAGCGGGCCCTTTCAGGCCCAGTTAGGCTTAGCTTTCATCTCGAGCATATCTCCCTTTTTTTGCCTTTCTGCAGCTGCAGTCCCAGGTGGGAGAAGGGCGGTGCTTCTTGGTGAACTGCTCAGAGAAGGCCAAGGAGCAGGCCCTCCGGGTTCTGAAGCACTTTAGCGTCCAGGTGACCTTGGCCGATGTCTTCAGCCGTTGCCAGGTAGGACAGTGGTTGTCTCCCCCCCCCCCCAGGTTGGCTGCTCCGTTTTCACTGCGTCTTTCTGCTGCTTTGAGGAATGGTTCTGACAGGGCGCTGCTTATTCAGACTTTTCTCTGGAGGGAGAGCTAACATTTGCTCCTCTGCAAGCTGCCCCAGTGCTGGGGGTTCGGCAACCAACATTGACCAGGGGGAGGAATCCTGCTCTGCGGGAAGCGGTACTTTTGCTTCCGGCACAGACAGTTTCTTTTCATCAGGTTGACCCCAGTGGGGTGATGCTAAAGAGCCTTGGGGTTGCTTGGGGTTGCTCCTTCGGGCTGAGAGCGTCACTCGTTTTTCTTGTCATGGAGGGGAGAAGAGATCTAGCTCAGCCCTGGCGGGAGGAGGGGAGCATGGTTTGGATAGGCCCCGCTGGGTGCAGCAGTGGGAGCGGGAGCTTTGCGTGGGAGAGGCGGTCGCCGCTGATGATGTTTTGGGTGGGAGAGACACAGCAAACCTGACGGCTTGTGACATCAGCCTGCTTTTAAGTGGTCCCCCCCCCCCCCCGTATATAATCAATGCAATCTTAAGTCAACAACTTCTCAGTAGCCACTGTCTTCTAATATCTTGTTTTATTGTTTACTGTTTTGCAAACGGAAATATGTCGGCTGTTTCGAGTATGTGTTAATGTAAGAAAAGCCAGGTTTAAATCATAGAAATAATACATAAGTCAGGACTGTCAGCTGCAATTGGCCAGCCTTGCAAACTGTGCAGAGAGTTTGTGTTCCCTGTTTTTGAGCATGTGTGCGTGTGTGTGTGAATGTCCACTGCTGTGGCACCAGCCCTGCGACCAAAAGCCTGGGTTGGGTGTTTGCAGATTTTCCTCCATCGTTGCCTTGTTCTGGCTTTGCTGCTTTGAGATGGAGATGAAAGTACCCATACTTAGCATGAGCATTCAAAGTGCCTCACAGGTATTAATTTGCCATAATCCTTGCAAGAGCCCTGTAAGGTAGGTCAGTCGTATTGCCCGCATACTGGAGATGGAGGGCGGGAAGCTGAGGCTGAGAGAGTGTGTGTGTGTGTGTGAGTGGCTTTCCTAAGGCTGCCTAATGACTGAGGCGAGAGAGAGTTGAACTTCCTGATCTGCAGCCCTGCTCTCTTTCAGCCATTACCCCGTGCTGGCTTGTGGCTGTGAAGTTTTGTCATGTGCAAGCGTCTGATGTTGCTGTCTCACACACACAGAGAGAGAGAGAGAGAGAGAGAGTGCTGAGACCTTTGGACAAGACAGCGACCCCCCCCCCCCTCCCCTGGCTTGGGGCAATTTGCACACAGCTTTGAAACGAGCGAGCCTGGGAACCTCCGTCAATATCAGTCAATAATTACTAATATAGATCCCACAAGCTGTCATTTAGGTTAGAAAGTGTGTCTGAGTCTCAGAGAGTCTGGTCAGGAGTGGGGAAAGGGGCGGGTAACAGTTCCTTTTATGTGGGCTGGGCTGACGGTTCTGGAGGGTGCTGGGAACTCCCAGCCATCTTGGTTCTCACTGGCTTGCGCGCCGAGCGGCTGCCTCTTGCCATGTCATCGTGGCTCGGGGATGCTGGGACTTGGGGATGTGGTCCCTTGTCCCCAGGCCGGTTAAATCTCCACACGCGTTCTCAGGCAAGGCAAGGTGTCCCCTTCCAGGCTTACAGCTCTGCTGATGTTCTCTCTCTCTCTCTCTCTCTCTCTCTCTCTCTCTCTCTCTCTCTCTCTCTCCAAAATCTATAAGGATGAGTTGCAGAAGGTGTGAGGAGTTGAAAATTTAGGTAATCCCCAGTTTTAGGGCTCCTCTTTCTCCCTCCGCCCCTCTTTAAAAACCAGCCTCCTGACTTTGCCTCTGCTTGCATCGGTTTCACGTTGCTGGAATTTTCCTCATTATTGGCAGTTTAGGGTTGCCAGTAATAAATTAAAGGCTCGCCCATGAAGGGAGTTGACTGCTGCTCCTCTGCATGGCCCAGTGATCTGACTTTGCCTCTTCCTAACCATTCTCTCCTGGTGCGGCGGTCACAACGTTTCTGCTTCTCTCTCCTGCCGTTGCGTCTCCGCACAAATTGCTGCTCTAGCGATGGCTGCCAACCATTTAGGGGACCCAGGGGTGGGCTGCTCTGAAGGCTGGTGGCCCTCACTAGGCACACTCTCTTCTTGGATGATAGATATAATAATGTGTTTATTTATTACCGTTGTATCCCACCTTTCCTTTAGGGAAATCAAAGCCGTGTTTGTGGTCCTTTCCCCACCCTCTATTTTAGCTTCACAACAATCCTGAGAGGTAGGTTAGGCTGAGAGAGGGAGATTGCCCCAGGGTCACCCACTGAGCTTCCTGGATGAGAGAGGGGATTTGAACCCGGGTCCCACAGCCCTATTCTGATACCCTAACCACCATATCACACTGGTTCTCTAAACCAGGGTCCCCAACGTGCCGCCCGTGGGCATCCACAAAGCTTCCCTTTTGTTTGTCCCCAGTGTCTGGTTCTTTACAGGTGACCTGCCCCTGAACATGGAGGCTCTGTTGAGCTACCTCGCTAATAACCATGAATTGAGACCCATTCTCCATGAATTTATCTAGCCCCCCCCCACCTTTTTTTTAAAAAGCAGCAGGGCTGGTGGGGAAGGGAGTGAGAGTGGCGACACGCCTGTAAATGCTGCACCAGGAGGCAGGGTTGGCCCTGCCCTCAACCACAGTTGTCTGCTGCAGTAGAGGGTCTCCTGGCAGGAAAATCTTCCCTGTTGTTTTTTCAAAGCCTGCAGAATTCCCAGCATTTCCTCTGGGTTAGAAGCCAGGAGCCTCCTGGAGGAAAAGGAAAAAATAAAAAAAGAGAATAAAAAAATCCCCGGCTGGCCCTTGGCCGGAATCTCGCCAGCAGACGCAGCCTCCTTGCTTGGTGCTGCCTAGGTTCCCACAGACTGTGTATTTTCCTGCCAAGATCTCAGTATCTTCAGAAATCCAGTGGAGCGTGAAGGTCAAGACAAGGAAAGAATGACAGGCTGGGATTCTCCCCACACCCCGTCCCCCATTGCCAGCGAGCCGTGGGCCCGCCTTCCCCAACCTGGAGCCCTCCAGATGTGTTGGAATGACACCTCCCATAATTCCCAGCCAGCGTGGCCAATGGCCAGCTAGTGACGCTGGGCTCAGGTGGGGCGATGGCTCTGCCTCGGGTGAGGCGGCCTCCACGTCCCCGGCTCCTCGGTCACCGTGACGGAACAGCGTGGAACAGCAAGCGCCAGAGTGGCCCCGAAGTCCATGGCGAGGCACGGCAGAATCTCACACCCTGTATGAAACGATGCCGTTCTGTGTGGTTCCGCTTAATTTATTCTCCACACTTTAAAAAAACATTTTTGCCCGATGGACGCTGCTTTTGCTCGCACCAGGGAGAGGCACGGATTTCTTTAGGGATGCTTTGACCTGGATTCCTGCATTGAGCAGGGGGGGTTGGACTAGATGGCCTTGTAGGCCCCTTCCAACTCTACTTTTCTATGATTCTATGATTCTAGCAGCTCACAGGCGTTCAGTGGGGCGGCCACTTCTGCATCGCCAAAGGAGGACCCAGATTTGCATATGTTAATGTGTATATGTGGATAAAGTGGCAGTTTCGGGAATTCTGGGGGAAAGTGACCATGTTATACTTGAATTCTTGATTCTAAGGGGACCAAAAGCTGAGTGTAGCCAAACACGTACCCTGGATTTTAGGAAAGCCAATTTTAACAAACTCAGAACAATGATTAGTAAGATCCCATGGCAAGCGACTCTCATGAGAAAGGGAGCCCAGGAGGGGTGGGAGTTTTTAAAAAAGGAAATTTTAAAGGCACAATTGCAAACAATTCCCACAAGGAAAAAAGGCAGAGGGCAACAGAAGAAGCCAATGTGGCTTCACAATAAACTCAAAGATGACCTGAAAACAAAAAAGGACACGTATAGGAAGTGGAAGGAAGGACAGGCTACAAGGGAAGAGTACTGGCAGGTAGCACAGAACTGCAGGAATAGTGCCAGGAAGGCTAAAGCTGAGAATGAGCTAAGGTTAGCGAGGAATGCTAAAAGCAACAAAAATGCTTTCTTCAGATACATGCACAGTAAAAGACAGAAGAAAGAACTGGTGGTTCAACTACGCAATGAGGATGGCAAATTGATAACAGAAGACAAAGAAAAGGCAGAAGTGTTCAATTCCTACTTCGGCTCGGTCTTCTCCCAAAAGAGGGTCTATGAACCCCCTGGCAAACCTGAAGTGCAGACTGAAGGGGCAGGATTGCAGCTTGAGATTGATAGGCAAATGGTCAAGGAGCACCTGATTGCTCTGAACGAGTTTAAATCTCCAGGGCTTGATGAGCTGCATCCTAGAGTAATAAAGGAACTGGCAGAAGAACTCTCAGAACCACTGTCTATTATCTTTGAGAAATCATGGAGGACAGGTGAAGTGCCGGACGACTGGAGGAGGGCAAATGTTGTTCCCATCTTCAAAAAGGGCAAGAAGGAGGAACCTGGGAACTATAGGCCAGTCAGTCTGACATCAATCCCCGGGAAGATTTTGGAGCAGATTATAAAGAAGTCAGTCTGCAAGCACCTTGAAAACAATGCAGTGATTACTAGAAGCCAGCATGGATTTGTCAAGAACAAATCCTGCCAGACTAATCTGATCTCATTTTTTGATCGGGTAACCTCCCTTGTGGACTGTGGGAATGCTGTGGACATTATATATCTGGACTTCAGCAAAGCTTTCGACAAAGTGCCTCATGATATCCTGATTAGTAAGCTAGCTAAGAGTGGGCTAGATGGAACACCTATCAGGTGGATCCACAATTGGCTACAGAATCGGACTCAAAAGAGTGCTTATCAATGGTTCCTTCTCAAACTGGGGAGAGGTAACAAGCGGGGTACCACAGGGCTCGGTCCTGGGCCCGGTGCTCTTCAACATTTTTATTAATGACTTGGATGAGGAGGTACAGGGAATGCTTATCAAATTTGCAGATGACACAAAGTTGGGTGGAACAGCTAATACTCTGGAAGACAGAAACAAAATTCAAAGTGACCTCGATAGGCTGGAGCGCTGGGCCGAAAAACAACAGAATGAAATTTAATAGGGATAAATGCCAAGTGCTGCACCTCGGGAGAGGAAACCAAATGCAGAGTTACAGAATGGGGGACACTTGGCTCAACAATACTACAAGTGAGAAGGATCTTGGAATTGTGGTAGATCACAAACTGAATATGAGCCAGCAATGCGATGTGGCTGCAAAGAAGGCAAATGCTATTTTGGGCTGTATTAATAGAAGTATAGCTTCCAAATCGCGGGAAGTGATAATTCCCCTTTACTCAGCACTGGTTAGGCCTCATCTTGAGTACTGCGTCCAGTTCTGGGCACCTCACTTTAAGAAGGACATAGACAAACTGGAGAGGGTTCAGAGGAGGGCAACAAGGATGATAAAGGGACTAGAAACAAGGCCCTATGAGGAGAGACTGAAAGAACTGGGCATGTTTAGCCTTCAGAAGAGGAGACTGAGGGGAGATATGATCACACTCTTCCAGTATTTGAAGGGATGTCACACAGAGGAGGGCCAGGATCTCTTCTTGATCATCCCAGTTTGCAGGACACGGAATAATGGGCTCAAGTTACAGGAACCTAGATTCCACCTAAACATCAGGAAAAATTTCCTGACTGTCAGAGCAATAAGACAATGGAATCAACTACCTAGGGAGGTGGTGGGCTCTCCCACTCTGGAGGCATTCAAGGTGCAGCTGGACAGACATCTGTCGGGGATGCTTTGACCTGGATTCCTGCATTGAGTAGGGGGTTGGACTTGATGGCCTTGTAGACCCCTTCCAACTCTACTTTTCTATGATTCTATATACAGGTGCACATTTAGAAATCCTAACTCTTGATTTTCATAGAATACCTGGGGAAGACTGTACCCTGGGAGATGGGCGTGCCTGGCTGCTGCCCAGGTGGTGCTGCGAACAGGGAGGGAGGGCAGCTTCCTGGCTCCGGCCCGCTCTTCTCTATCTCTAAATTGGGCTTGGACTGGGCAGCCCTTCACATAGAGGACTTTCCTCTGTAAAATAACAACGAGGGCTACCTGCTTGCTTTTAAACAGTGCTGCATTCTGTGGGCAGGCCCCTGTCCAGCGGCTTGCACATGCTTCTGTGGTGTTGCAACATATCCATAGCCCTGCTGCTCAGCCGGATCTTTTGTGATTTGGGGTGTGGCTGGCTGGGAAAGGTGAGATGGTTGTGGAATACGGAATTCCTTAGAAAATGGAGTAGTTTTCAGCTCTCCTGGTGGTGGTGCAGATTGTGGCTGCCCAATGACTCTAAGATCAGAGAAGGTTATAGGCTTAGAAAACACCAGCTGTGTTTTGTGTTTTTGGGGGGTTCTTTTTTTGATATTATGGAATTTTGATAGAAGTTCTGACTGCCAAGGGGGATGTTCTGTGATAGAACGTCCACAGTGCAGCTTTTGCGAGGGAAGTGAGCGGTCAGATTTGGCTGGGGAAGAACAGAGGGCACCAGTTCTGGAACCGGAAGAGAGAGAACCTTTAGGGCCACAAAATTATAACTCATTAGGCCCAATGCATTTAGATTACAGTCTTCATCAAGGGCAGTGTAAAACAAAACCGCTATTGTGTCTTCCAAATGCTTTGTTGCAAGGCAAGGCCTGCATTACTTTCCTGGTGTGTGTGTGTGTGTGTGTGTGTGTTACCATGCCCCTGACAAAGATTTTAATCCAAACTTGTGGGACCTAATAAATTCCCATTTTGTGCACCTCGAGGTTTCCACTCCTCTTGCCCCCTCACACAAGGCCAAGGGATGGTGGCGGCGTGCAGGGAGCCAGTGGGCCACAAAGCTGGACGGAAGAGCGGGGAGGGGGGGGCCTGGCAGGTTGAGGAAGGGAGGGGGCTCGAGAGAAGGAGAGCAGGAGGAGAGGGCGTGGCAGGCTGGGAGGAGCAGGGTCCTCAGAGAAAGTAGGAATGCTGTGACTAATTGGGAAGAGGCCCTCGTAACATCGGGCGCCTCTGACCAATGACTCTCGTAGGTCTGTTTGGGCCCCTGTCTGGCCTTGGCTGCTGCCTGCGCCCCCTTCTCCTGCCCCCCTGGACAGTCATCCTTGATGCGCTGAACAAAGAGGGCACAGCCCAGGTCCCTGGGAGAGGAGGATGGAGCGGCTGTCGGGAATGCAGAGCTTGCTGTGGAAGGCCAATGACATGGCCCCGCTTCCTCCCGTGCGCCAGCCGCCCTGTGGTGTCGTGAGAAAGCCAGCCATTGGTGGCCACTGCTGAACCCCTTCTGTCTCCAGTCCCTTGTGTGTCTCCACACTGTCAAAGTTCGCCATTCCAGATAGCGGCATTCCCATGCCTGTCTCTTACTCTTTCTTCCTTTCTTTTGGTGGACGCACTGCCCTGCTTTCTTTGGGGGCACTATGTCTGGAGCGCAGGCTGTGGCCCCCACATCGGCTGCTGAGCTTCAAGCAGAGTTCCTGCTTCATTCTTTTAACTGCTGGAACTGTGTGTGTGTTGAATCCCCAGGAAAGGCACTGGTCTTTGGACAGCAAGAACACATTCAGGGCTGCATTCCTTCTTTTCTTTTTAGGAGCCAGCCAGACTTCCTAGGAGTTCGCTTGCGAGGCAGAGACTGGCGTGCATCAGGGGAGAAAAGATCCCGTTGGTGCTGGCATGTTTTGTCTCCTCTTCCCATTCTTCTAGGTCACCCTTCCTCAACCCAGTGCCCTCCAGATGGCATGGAGTGCAACTTCCAGCATTCCCAGTCAGCGTGGCCAATGGAAATGGCTGTGAATGATGGAAGTTGTACCCCAAGCCATCTGGAGGGCGCCAGGTTAGGAGAGGCTGTTCTCCGTAGCGCACGTGCCGGCTCCCCTCTGTGGGCCTCTTTGCTTCCGATCCCAGCTTTACGAAGCATGCTTTAATTTACATGGACATGTATTTTACATGCGTGTAAACCAAACACATACATGAGGGTTCTTTTGGCATTGAACTCTGGGCACTTAGGAAAACCTGATACCCCAAAGGCTAAGAGAGTGAAAGACAGCAACAAGGTCTTTGAAAGCAATTCTTCGTTTTATTAAAGAAGAATTTAAAATGAATTAAAATCACACATCGAGGGAATTAGAACTATACATACATGGCTAAAGATAACAAGCAGTTAAAGTCAACACTGAGGCTAGGTGCAGTAGGAAGTGTGTGTGTGTGTGTGTGTGTGTGTGTGTGTGTGTGGGGCTGATTATGGTGAAGGGGGGAGAGAGTTATGGTAGAGAAAGAAGTTTCAGACTTTGAATGGGGGAGGAACAGACTGTTGTGGGGAATTGTGAGAGGGTTTTGGAGAAGGGAGTTACAGCAAATGCAGGGGTTTGGGAAGAAAGTGGATCAAGAGGCATAAAAGAGCAACAGGGAGCTCCAGAACCGAGGGGTTTTGGAGATTGGAAGGGTGACTATTAGGAAAAAGGGAGGAAAGAGAATAATTGGAGTAGAAGGGAAATAGAAGATGATGCAAAGATTTACCTCTCCGTATCTGCTGACTTGTGAAGTGATGGGAAGCTCTGTTGAGCTCCTTCTCTGGAAAAGAAGGGGAGACCGAGAGGAGGAAGAGGGGGGCTGCTCTTCTGAGCAGGACGCGTGAGGGGTCCTCCTGGATGGAAGGAATCTTCTGTGTGCATGTCCATGGATTTGGGTCGCTCTTTTTATCCTCAGGATTTAGTAATCAAAACAAAACTCTTCCAGTACTTGAAGGGTTGTCACACAGAGGAGGGCCAGGATCTCTTCTCGATCATCCCAGTTTGCAGGACACGGAATAATGGGCTCAAGTTACAGGAACCCAGATTCCACCTAAACATCAGGAAAAAATTCCTGACTGTCAGAGCAATAAGACAATGGAAACAACTACCTAGGGCCAGTAGGAGGCATTCAAGGTGAAGCTGGACGGCCATCTGTCAGGGATGCTTTGACCTGGATTCGGCCTTGTAGTGGGCCCCTTCCAACTCTACTTTTCTATGATTCAAAACAAGTTCTTCTTCCAAAGTTGCTCGTGAATGTTGGAAAATGGGTTTTTAGGTGTCAGATATTAAGGGAGGAAAGAGGACAATGAGCTCTTCTTTCCTTCTTGATGTGAGGAAAGGATGGGAGTTGATGGGTAGTTTTTTGCCTGTCTTTGACTGTTATAGGTCCAGGTGAGCAGCCGTGGGGGGCACTTTGGTGATTGCCTTAAGCAAAGGTGGCAAGAGAGTCCTGTAAGCCTGCTCGCACAGTGTTGGCTTTTCAGGGTTTCACAGCTTTAAAGACATGGATTCTTTATTTTTCCTTCTTACTCAGCTTAAACAAGAAGGTTAGCATGATGGGGGCTTCTGTGGTTGTAGTCTGAGGCAAGATCTGAAATTTGCAAGTGTTCACACTAAAGAATTAAAGCAATCAGAGCGCCATGGCTGGCCAGAAAGTTGTATGCAAGACATCTGCAGCTCCCCTTGGGACATGCAAGGCCTCCGTACCCTATGGGACCTGCTTTTCTGCTCTCCTCCAAGAACAAACCCCCTCAGTCCCCTCCCAGATATAGGCCTCTTATTCTCTAGGGGTGCTTCATAACACCAGAGCCCTTTCTCCCATACCTTGGTTGTGAGTAGGAACTAAGGAATGAAAAGAGGGGAGCCAAGTAGCCCACCTGTCCACCCTCTTCGGCGAAGCAGGGAATCCCACCTGCCGCTTTTGGAGCCTGTGCCCCAGGAAATGGTTCTCAGTCGCGCCCAGGAACTAAGAAAGTAAGACAGGGAGGTGGCAGCCATGAACTGCACATGACGGTGGCAACAGCACACAATCTGCTGCCTGTTCAGCAACCCTGGGAATCGGAGCCCATCCCCCAGTGAGCCATTCTTGGTTGCGACTACTTGGAGAGCGGGGAGGAGGTAGTAGCCAGGAACCACAGGTAGCAGCCTAAGCAGGGTGGTGGCGGGGGCAAACTCCACCCTCTTTAGCAACCCAGGGAAACGTGGCTCTTGGCTGTGATTGGGGACCAAGGCTGTGATCAGTGAGAAGAGGAGGTGGCAGCCAGGTACCACGCACAGCAGCATACCCGGGAGGAGGCCGAACTAGCTCTCCGCCCCTCTTCGGCAACCCAGCAGCTAGCCATCGGGCCACATTTTAAACAGTGGGAACTAGGAGCCAGGATTTGCGCATCCCTTCGGCATGTTTATGTGTGTGCACGCTACATGCGCCCTGTAAGCTGTTTGGAGCGTGGCATTTGGGCTTGTCCCACTCTCACGGCTCTAATGAGTGTCCCCAGAAGCCCCTTTCATGTGCTTTTTACGCTGTGGATTGTTTGGGTGCACCTGGGCCACGTGGGAGCGGCACCGTTTGTCCTCCGTCCTTTCTCCCTTTTTTCCTGCTAACACCAACTTGAGGTTGAGCAGCTGTGTGTGTGTTTGTGTTTACAGGCAACTCTTTCTGCACCTGTGCAATTTTATTTATTTATATTTCCTTCCTATATCTTTAGACCACTTTTCAAACTAGTTTACAATACAGTAATACCTTGGATTGCAAGCATAATCCGTTCCGGAACCGTGCTTGTAATCCAAAACACTCTTATATCAAAGCGAGTCTCTCGCGGGCGTGAGCGGGGCCAATTTCGGCCCGCTATGCCCGCTCGAGGTGAGCGGTTACATCCCTACGCTTGTCTTGCAAGACCTTGCTTGTTTATCAAGTCAAAAAAATTTAAATTTTTTTGCTTGTCTTGCAAAACTCTCTCAGACCAAGTTACTTGCAATCCAAGGTATTACTGTACTTTTACAAACAGAAAATATTAAAACAAAGATACAAACCACACTATTTTGGAATGGTGCATTAGAACTGGTTGGTGTAGCAGCTAAAACAGAAAGGCTCCCCTTGGCCCTGAAATCCCTTGGAGTGGCCTCAGGCCCACCTCTGTTTCACAGTCTCGGGTCCACCACAAGCCCTCTAAATCTCTAATATGGGAATTGTAATATGCAACCCTGGTAATCACAGTACTGGTCTACCTTACAGGGATGTTGTAAGAGTTCTGGAGATTAATAGATTGTTATTCTGCACCCCCTTCCCCACAGTACCAATTTCATGAGGCCATCAGCACCTTCCAGCTCTCTGAACTCTGCAGGATCCCTCCTAACTCTCTGGGCTGCCCCTGTGGCAATTGCGCCCCCTTCTGGTTTGTGTGTGTGCATGTGTCTGAGAGAGGCAAAAATGTAAAGAAAAAGTGATGGGGTGGCCCAGAGAGAGGAAGAGCTGCACAATCCTGCAATGCAGCAAACTCCACCGCCAGTTGGCTGTGGCCCCCAATATCCTCAGCGGCCCTGCGTAGGAAAAAGGCTCCTCACCCCTGGTTTGATTTGTATGTCTCACATTTCTTGGAAGAAACCAGTCGTACATGGAGCACTTTGGACACTTCACTTTGGACGTGTGTCCAAACGCCATCATTGACATACATGGTGGCTTAGCAGCCTGTCGGCAAATATTGACAGGTCCCTGCCCCAAAGCACTTACAATATGCAACAGGGAATGAAGGAATGAGGGAGAGAAGAGCATGGGCAAATGTCATTGCACGTACTTCAAGCCTGGTTGCAATTGGGAAGGAGCGTGGGGTGGGTAAGCCAAAGGTGGGTTTGGACTGCATGATTGGGAGGAAGGGCCAGAGGGAGGGAAACGCCCCTTGTGACTTTGCTCCACAGGTACCTGCCCTCTGCTCAGTGCAAACTGTAGCTGCAAACTGGGTGCAAACTATAGCTGATCTGCAGGGGGAATCTGGGTGGGGTGAGTGGTGGGGAGATGCTCCTCCCTTTTAATGAGGTCCCTGATTGCACAACACGTGGGGCGTTCAGTCACTGATCCCCCCCCCCATTTCATTCCTCCTGGGTGATACCTGTTCAGCACCACCTCTGGAAGACCACAGCGAGTCCCCCCGCTCCTTTTGGTAGCTGAGGAGCTTGGGAGGTTCGGCAGGATGCGGTTCCCAGGCAAACGAGGTGGCCCCGGCCCTTCCCTGCTCCAGGCAGAGCGGACTTGTGCTGCCGGCCTGCCGGCCTCCCTCCCTCCTTCCGTGGCAGTCCCTGCCAAAGCCCCTGCGAGGCTTGGGTTACGGCAGGCGAACATAATTGGTTATGCAGAGTTCACGGCATTGTGGGTCAGATTGCACTGCATGACCGGGGAGGTGTGAAAGCGAAGCCTGGTATTGAAAGGGGTTTATTCTCATGACTACAGGCTGGAGCTAGACATGACCCCAAGCGTGGGTTTGCCACCAAAAACAGCCGCTCTGCGTCTCGTTTGCCCCGGAACATGTTGCTCCTACAGCCTGCGACGTGGCATCACTGATCGCATGATGCGTCTTCCCTGCCTCCACGCCACACAATGGGCTCCTGCTGCTGGGAGGGGCGGAGGAAAAGCACGTCGAACGGCGGCTTGTGCATCTCTGAATGAGTCCCTGTTCTGGCCGACCAAAGCGGGGCGCACAGCGCCGGTGCATCTCTGTGTTGGATTGGATCGCTCTGCTGCCCCCCATGGGGGCATGCAGCAAAGCTAGCGACCCTCTGTGGAGGCTGCTCGTTGCTTCTCTGTGTGTGCTGCTGCCCTGGGCTCGCCTCCTTCATGCCCAGGTCAGGATGTATAATCCTTACTTTTTCATGCTCTAAAAGTAATCCTTTCCCTGTATGTAAGTGAGTTGCACAGCTCGTTTTAATTCGGAACGGAAGCGTGAGGTTTTAAGAATTGTGGCTTATCTAGCCTGCTGGCTGCAGCCTCCTTGCCTGGCCCGTCCTTGAAGAGCCAAACAGCTCATCACCTTAGGAAGTGGTGAATCCAGAACTGTGAGGACATCTCCGATTTCTAGTCCACAGAAATGTATGCCGTACTCATTCCGTTAGTCTTCAAGGTGCTGCAAGGCTTTGTTGTCTCTGCTGCAGCAGGCTGACATGGCTGCCACTGCTGCTGCTCCAGAAGTCTCACACGCCTGTCTGAAGTGTAGGCAGTTTTGTGCTCAAGCAGTTGATCCTCATAGCCTAAAAAATGTTTGGTTTGTGTGTTTCCTAGCTTAATGCAAAAGGAAAATATTGATGATGACTTTCAAGATCCCTTTAAAAAAGGCCCCTTAATTGAAGTTTGGAGATATAGCTGTGTATATATATATATATATATATATATATATATATATATATATATATATACACACACACACACACACACACACGTATATATATATATATATATATTTATATATGTACATATATATATATATATTTATATATACACACACATATATATATGTATGTATGTATGTATATATGTGTGTGTATATATATATGTATATATATGTATATATGTATATACATATATACAGAAAGAGACAGACAGATATATTAATCGGTTAAAAGCCAGGCCTTCAATTGATTACAAAACTGTAATTAGTAAACAGACCTCAAAGGCTTAACATCCACCTACATAATTCTGAATGCTATCACATCTGACCATAATTAGCATTGGTTGGTTGTGCTCCTACTGCACAGTTCTGTGCATGTTTACTCAGGATGTGCTACTATGTTCCATGGGGCTTACTCCCAGGAAAACAGGCCTGTGGCTCACGCTGGCTCAGCTTGTCTGAGCGTGGAAAGCTAAGGAGGGTCAGGCCTGGTTATTACTTGGATGGGAGACCCCTCCTCTAGTTTCCTGCATTGAGCAGGGGGTTGGACTCCATGGCCTTGTAGGCCTCTATGAAAGTGCCTGCAGGATCGCAGCTTTTGCCAGCCATATTCTTCCTTCTGCACACAGGGCCTGAGCTTCATTAGAGGGAGGGAGCACAAAATACTGGGTTGTCAATACTTGTCTCCATAGGACTTGATGCTCTCCCCGAAAAGGGCCTTTGTTTGGTTCACTCCAGTTAGACTTAGGAAGGGGCTTAAGGAAATGAGCCCTTTCTCTCCCCGCCCCGCCCCCCCATCCTCCCAAAGCCAATGGACCTTCCCAGCCTTGGCAGTTCTTACTTTGCTTGTTTGCGTTTGCATTTGCATACTAAAGCGTGATCGACTTGATGCCAAGGAATTGTTGCCTTGTTTTTCTGTTTTTCCCCCACTCGCCATCTAAGCCCAGGAGCCTAAATTGAGGCTTCTCGCGCGCTCACTCGCGCGCGCGCTCTCACTCTCCCTCTCTCTCTCCTGGGATGTGCGTAGGCAGCTGCCTTGTGCAGTCACACCAGTGGCCCACCTCATCTACTCTGACCGGCAGCAGCTCCTTGCAAGACCACCTTTTCCCGGGGGAGGCCAGGCTTTGCACCTGGGACCTTTTTGCCTGCCCCTTTGCTGTGGCCCGTCTCCAAGTGATGCCGAGCTCAACGGGGTCTCGATTCCAGCTCAAGGCAGTTGTTTGCTTGGAGCGAACAGTGAGATGCGGGGAGGCCTGAGACTTCCGCCATCAGAGGAAAGGAAGAGTCTCGGGGGTGGGTGGGAAGGGGCCTCTCCACCTGTATCCGTATCCCCGTTCTCCTCTCCTCAGGACTAGCCAAAGGAAGTGGTGCTTGTGGCCACTTACTGTAGTTTAGGTACGTTTTTTTTTTAATTGAGGAGGAGAGGTCCATCACCAGCTAAATGTCAAAATCCAGGGTGGTGTCATGGCGAGAGTGTTGGACTGGGACTGGGGAGACCCGGGTTCAAGTCCCCACTCGGTCATGAAGCTCACTGGGTGACTTTGGGCCAGTCCTGGACTCTCAGCTTAACCTACCTCACAGGGCCTTTGTGAGGTTAAAATGGAGAAGGGGGGGAGGAGGACCATGTGCACCACCTCAGGGCTCCTTGCAAGAGGAAAAAAGGTGGGGTATGAATGTAATAATAAGTAAACAAAATTGAAATGGAACCTCCATGTTTCAAGGCACTCTACCTCAAAATAGCAGCTGCTGGGACAAGTAACAGAAGAGGACTGCTGCCTTCAAGCCCTGTCTGTGAGCTGCCTGGAGGCATGTGACTGGCCACTGTTGGAAGCGAGGCGCTGGGGCTAGAGCGGATGTGTTCATCTGACCCCGCAGCATGATTCTGATGTTCGTTTAATAGCTAAGGATTGAACCTCCCTGTTCAGAGGCAGTGCATCTCTGAAGCCCAGTGTCTGGGGAGGGCTCTGGCCTCCATGCCGTGCTTGCAGCCTTCCTGCATGCAGCTGGTTGGCCTCTGTGGGCCCACAGATGGACCTGATCCCGCAGGGTTCTTCTGCTGTTCCTGAGGTTCCTGGTTCAAGCTCTGCACCTCCTGACGTTCAGCAGCACGCACACCTGCAACCTGCCTTCTGCGGCTGATCCTTAAGGCCTGCTTCTTCAGGGAGTGTGAAGTAGGCCCAGGCAGTGCCCAAAACATTGAGATAGAGGGGGGAGGGATCTCTGCCCTTTGGATATCCACCTTCACTCTTCCTGAGCAAGCACTTTCCCATCTTTGGAACACAGATTAGCGCCTCCATTTTCCTGGGCCCATAGGATCATCCTTGCAGCGAGAAACGGCACTGCAAAGTTCCCAGGGCTGAGAATTGGCACTGGCAGAGCCTTGGCCGCTGTGGTTATCTGAGGTCATGTGCTCAAATAACTGCCGATCAAAACAAGGGTTTGTTTCATAGAATCATAGAAAAGTAGAGTTGGAAGGGGCCTACCAGGCCATCGAGTCCAACCCCCTCCTCAATGCAGGAATCCAGGTCAAAGTATCCCTGAGAGATGGCTGTCCAGCTGCACCTTGAATGCCTCCAGAGTAGGAGAGCCCACCACCTCCCTAGGTAGTTGGTTCCATTGTCTTATTGCTCTGACAGTCAGGAAATTTTTCCTGATGTTTAGGTGGAATCTAGGTTCCTGTAACTTGAGCCCATTATTCCGTGTCCTGCAAACTGGGATGACTGAGAAGAGATCCTGGCCCTCCTCTGTGTACTGTGTACTCTGTACTGGAAGAGTGCGATCATATCTCCCCTCAGTCTCCTCTTCTGAAGGCTAAACATGCCCAGTTCTTTCAGTCTCTCCTCATAGGGCCTTGTTTCCAGTCCCTTTATCATCCTTGTTGCCCTCCTCTGAACCCTCTCCAGTTTGTCTACGTCCTTCTTAAAGTGTGGTGCCCAGAACTGGACACAGTACTCAATATGAGGCCTAACCAGTGCTGAGTAAAGGGGAACTATCACTTCACGCGATCTGGAAGCTGTACTTCTATTAATGCAGCCCAAAATAGAGCATTTGCCTTCTTTGCAGCCACATCGCATTGCTGGCTCATATTCAGTTTGTGATCTAATTCCACTATTCCAAGATCCTGCTCACTTTTATTGTTGAGCCAAGTGTCCCCCATTCTGTAACTCTGCATTTGGTTTCCTCTCCCTAGGTGCAGCACTTGGCATTTATCCCTATTAAATTTCATTCTGTTGTTTTCGGCCCAGCGCTCCAGCCTATTGAGATCTCTTTGGATTTTGTTTCTGTCTTCCAGAGTATTAGCTGTTCCACCTAACTTTGTGTCATCTGCAAATTTGATAAGCATTCCCCGCATGTCCTCATCCAAGTCATTAATAAAAATGTTGAAGAGCACTGGGCCCAGGACCGAGCCCTGCGGTACCCCGCTCGTTACCTCTCCCCAGTTTGAGAAGGAACCATTGATAAGTACTCTTTGAGTCTGATTCTGTAGCCAATTGTGGATCCACCTGATACTTGTTCCATCTAGCCCACTTTTAGCTAGCTTGCTAATCAGGATATCATGAGGCACCTTGTCGAAAGCTTTGCTGAAGTCCAGATATATGATGTCCACAGCATTCCCACTGTTCACAAGGGAGGTTACCCGATCAAAAAATGAAATCAGATTAGTCTGGCAGGATTTGTTCTTGACAAAACCATGCTGACTTCTAGGAACCACTGCATTGTTTTCAAGGTGCTTGCAGACTGACTTCTTTATAATCTGCTCCAAAATTTTCCCAGGGATTGATGTCAGACTGACTGACTGGGCTGTAGTTCCCAGGTTCCTCCTTCTTGGCTCTTGCCCTTTTTGAAGATGGGAACAAAATTTGCCCTCCTCCAGTCATCTTGCACTTCATCTGTCCTCCATGATTTCTCAAAGATAATAGGCAGTGGTTCTTAGAGTTCTTCTGCCAGTTCCTTTATTACTCTAGGATGCAGCTCATCAGGCCCTGGAGATTTAAACTCGTTCAAAGTAATCAGGTGCTCCTTGACCATTTGCCTATCAATTGGAAGGAAGCCTCGAGAGGGGACTTTTCCTTCTGGGAGAGGGTTACGATTCTGTGGCGGAGAGCAGCCAAAATCAAGACGCAATTGCTCTGTACAGTAGTTTGGCAGAATAAAAATCAGACATGGGGAGGGGGCAGAGAGAGGAAGCAAGTGTGGCAGCCCCTGGAAAATATCGTATGGATGGAGAGAGGAGGAAAGAGAGAGCTCATCTACACCTTTTAACAGGAATCTGGACCTCAGTCTCAAGCGGGAGGCGGGGGCTTTGCGTATTCTCCGACACTAAATGATTTTAGACACTAAATGACACCTGTATTTCAGGTCATGGAAAGAAAATTTCCCAGGTCAGGTTTGCTAGAGATCATGAGGGGACTTCTTTTTTTTGCCTTCCGAGGTGTAGCCTGGCTCACTTACTTAAGTCACCTTTGTTCTTTAAGCACCACTCTGCTGCTGTGCAGGGCACCTGTTCCCTCTCTTGCAGCAGACACACCCTGATCTGGGGCTTCGTAGGTTGCTCTCTGGGGACCTGGTGCAGGCTTTGTGGAACAGCTGTTTTGTTTGGAGGCTGTTGGCAGCGTTTTCCAGTGGAAGAATAGTTTCTAGAAACCTTCCTTGCAAATGGGAGAGCTGCTTCTTCCCCCACCCACCACCCCTGCTTTTTGGGTAGCCTCCCTTGGCGCCTCCTTTCCCATGGTGGGGGGGCAGTGCCTGGTTCAGAAAGCCTTGGTCCCCAAACCCTTTGATCTTTCCTTTCTCAAGAGAAAAAGAAGGGAGAAAAGGAGAGAAGTGGAGGGATTTGCAAGGGGGCACAGAGACATGAATAGGTGCAGGGCAGGTCACCCCTTCCCCCTCTTTCTCCCCAGCACTCTTCCTGCGTGATCAGGAGGAGGGTGGGCCATGGGAAGGGCGCCAGCACGCCCTCTTGGTGCATCCCCTAACTGCAGCTTTTTGTGGGGGCCGCTCCCCCAAAGGAACAATGGCCACAAGCCGCCGCCTTTGTCAGGAAGCCTTTTTACAGAGCGAGCCCATGAATGCAAGTCATAAATTCTTTGGCCACTGTGAGCCTGACTCCCCCCCCCCCTGCTCCTGTAAAACCAGCCCTGCCCAGGCCCTCCCAGATGCATGACAATGGGGTTGCCTCATTTGGAGGCTCAACTGCCCACTGCTCAAAAGTTCATCTGAGTTGGGAAACTCAGAGCAAAAGAGGAATGGGAGCAGGGTGACCCTTCAGAGGGCCAATGTGCATTCGAAAAGCCTGGAGTGAGCTTTTGGGTCTCACAGAACTCTCCTGTGGGCAAGGAGGCTCAGGCTTTTGGTAACATTTTCACCGCGGAGGCCGGGGGTGGGGAACTTTTTCAGCCCAAGAATCAGATTCCCTTCAAGGGTGGGCAGGGTCAAAGCTAAAATGGGCGGGGGCCACCCCGCATGTGCACGTACACTTCCCTTCCACTCTCCTGTGCACATAAGATGCACCCCGCACACATCCATGCTCACATGTAACACACACGCACACGTGCCTTCCTTCACTCACACACAGACACTTGTCCATTGATACACACACCCTTTCTCACACATAGCACATTCATACACACACGTGTCATTGAAGGTAGGGAGAAACAGGATTTGCAACCAGTCTGATTTTCATCCTAGTCTTGTACAATCCGCGTCCTCCTTGATCACTCCGCGTCCAGTTCTCACCGAGGCACCATAGTTCTGGCTTTGGAGCGGTGAGTTACAGAATGAGTTACAGAGTTACAGAATGGGAGACACCTGGCTCAACAATACTACAAGTGAGAAGGATCTTGGAATTGTGGTAGATCACAAACTGAATATGAGCCAGGAATGCGATGTGGCTGCAAAGAAGGCAAATGCTATTTTGGGCTGCATTAATAGAAGTATAGCTTCCAAATTGCGGGAAGTGATAATTCCCCTTTACTCGGCACTGGTTAGGTCTCATCTTGAGTACTGCGTCCAGTTCTGGGCACCTCACTTTAAGAAGGACAAAGACAAACTGGAGACGGTTCAGAGGAGGGCAACAAGGATGATAAAGGGACTGGAAACAAGGCCCTATGAGGAGGGACTGAAAGAACTGGGCATGTTTAGCCTTCAGAAGAGGAGACTGAGGGGAGATATGATCGCACTCTTCCAGTACTTGAAGGGTTGTCACACAGAGGAGAGACAGGATCTCTTCTCGATCATCCCAGTTTGCAGGACACGGAATAATGGGCTCAAGTTACGGGAACCCAGATTCCACCTAAATATCAGGAAAAATTTCCTGACTGTCAGAGCAATAAGACAATGGAATCAACTACCTAGGGAGGTGGTGGGCTTTCCCACTGTGGAGGCATTCAAGGTGCGGCTGGACGGCCATCTGTCAGAGATGCTTTGACCTGGATTCCTGCATTGAGCAGGGGGTTGGACTCGATGGCCTTGTAGGCCCCTTCCAACTCTACTTTTCTATGATTCTATGAGTCCTTCAGATTACCAGGTTTTCCTTCAAATCCTTGCTCAAAACCCTCTTTTTCTGTGCAGGCCTGGACACAGCTCCCCAAGCATTGTTGCCCTCCTCTCCCCCCCCCCCATCTCGATGTTCCGGTGCGTGTGAGCGCCAAGCTTTCAGTAGCCAGAATGGCAGCACCCCACGCACAGCAGGGGAACTGGCAGCAGCCTTGAAGGAACCATGAGGTTTGCAGAAGCAGAAAAACAAATCTTCGGGGGGGGGGGGATCCTAAAGGGGGAAACTCCCCTAAACAGCCCAGTAGGGAGGGAATGTTCTCATCAGCCCCGGAATGCTGCCTGACTCTAGGGGCAAACACCAGAAAACCGGGGGGGGGGTGGGTGATGTAATGGAGTGTCCTGGAAAGAGGGTATGGCTGGTTGTCTAAAAGCCTGAGCAGGAGCATTTTGCACTGCATCATTTTGTTACAGGTCCCACTGGGACTCTGCTGTAACTAAGCCCAAGTACTTGTAGCTGAGATAAACACACCTCCGTCCTCTGTTTAGTCCTGCCCCTGTTACCACCAGCACCCCAGCTTCCTTTTTTATCACCCTGTGTTGGGTTATAGATTGTAAGCCCCTCAGGGCAGGGATCTGTTCTTTTGTACTTGGTAAAGCATTATGGAGTCAGTGGCATGACAGCCCTGGGAATCTGAAGGGCCACCTCCTCCAGATGGATGGAGGCCTTCTTCTCTGTTCCTTCTCTCCCTCTCATTCATCTCTCCGTGATCATCTTGGAAGTCACGCTTCGGCTGCGGAATTCCCTCCAGAGACAAGCTTGCCTGGCCCCCTCTTTGCTGGCTCCCCATCAGTGTTTCTAATTTTATTTATTGATTTCATTTGTTCCTCGCTTTTCTACCAAGTAAATGGCACTCAAGGTGGCTATTTAGGAAGGCCTTTGTTTTTTTACTTATTTATATTTAAAAAATTAATTTTCTTTACTTATGTGCCTCTCAATAACAAAAGTTCTCTGGGCAGTTTTGGAAGTAAAAGATTAAAACCACAAAGTACAAAAATACAACATGAAAATACAACCTGAAATAGAATAAAGCCAACGGCTAAGAGTAACATCAATACAACAGACCTAAAATGTACTAAAAATGACTGAAAAGCCTGGGAACATGAAATGGTCTTCACCTGGTGCTGAAAAGACCGTAACGTGGGGCTGCAGGCAAGGGCATCCCAAAACCTGGGTGCCAAAACTGAGAAGGCCCTCTCTCTAGGAGCACCTTCCACACCTCACTTGGCCTTTATTACCCGTCTGCTCTGTTTGTTATTCTGTGCGTCTGCTGTTGGTGTTAACCAGGACATTTTATGCTTTTATTTAGCAGCTATTGGTTGATGTATGTTGTATTTTTATTTATATTTTTTAATATGCCTTTGTTAGCTGACTTGGACCAGACAGGAAAGGTGTGGTATAAATCTTTGAAATAAATGAATGGTTGTGATGAAGTTTCCTCCCTTCCAATGAGCTTCGGTTGCTATCAGCAAGGTTTATTTCTGTTAAATAGAGCAGCCCTGTAAGGAATCCCCCCATCCCTGTTTATTTATTTATTATATTTATACCCCGCCTTTTTTCCTGCAAGGAACCCAAGGCGGCTTACATAATAATCCTCCTCTCCATTTTATCCTCACAACAACCCTGTGAAGTAGGTTAGGCTGAGAGGCAGTGACTGGCCCAAAGTCACCCAGTGAGTTTCATGGCCAAGCGGGGAATAGAACATGTTGGCATTCATGCTCTGGCAAAACAGGAAATAATAAATGCAGCACCTCCGTCTGCCGCTCCTGTTATTTCTAAAGCGTCTTGTGGCTTGAGCACAGCCAGGAGAAAACATCCACGTTAACTTCTGCCTCCAGCAAGCAAAATATTAGCTTGCAGCCCAGCAGACGGCTCCAGCAAGCTTTAATTTGCCCGTCTTCCTTGGACTGGAGTCGCCTGACAGACCATCAGAAGCGAGCATCCCTTAAGGCAGAGGGGCAGGGGGCGAGCAGAAGTGGTCCACAGTCAGCAAGAGCCCCAAGTCCCCATTGCTCAGACCAGGGAGTCGGCTTGGCTGGAAGCTGTTATAGGGGTCCAGGACAACCACCTGACCTGCTCTGGCCAATGGCTGTTAAGGGTCCTGGGCTGGGAGGGGGCGCTCGGGCTGAATCCCCACCTGGCAACTTCAGGGCACCAGTTTGAGACCTGCTATAGACTTGAGTCGTCTTGACCCCGGTCAGTTTCCCTTCGGAAGCTATGAAACCGGGCTGGCAGCACGCAAGCCTAAGGTAAACCCAGATTCCAAACCTGAATGTAGCAGCCCACAGAGATTACGCAAATTAAGACATCTGCATAGACACCTGCACGTTTTATGTAATATATATTCTGCGTTTTGCTAGTCATGTGGGTGCAGTGAAGTGTTGCATAGGTTCATGGAATCCCACCCCCCTGCACAAACGCACAAATCCTGCTCAGCCTCCACCCCAGGTTCTGAACTTGTGGGCCAAATGCCTTGTGCTTGGTAACCCTCCTCCTTTCTTCCCCAGTTCTGCAGCAAAACCCTGCAGGTTTATTAAGCCCCTAAGGCTTGGTTGATCACTGTCTGTACAAGCCTGGAACCTTGTCCATGCATTTCCAGGACTATCTGCCTATCCTTGAGGGCTAGAAACTTGCGGAGAGTTGTAAAAAGAAAGCTGAAATTCTCAGGATGTCAGATTCTGGCCTCAATACCAAATTCTCAGATTGCTTCATGCACTTGCTCAAGCTGGTCTGTGGCCGTTTTAATATCCCAAAGCTCGCTCGGGACCTAAACAGATGTTTTGAGCATGGTGTAAATCACCTTCCTGCAATTATCGCCGCCTCTTCCAGGCTGCTGGCCTTCAAAGGATGACCCTGGTTCGCCAAGGTGGTTGTGAACTAGGCCTTCCTCCCCACCCCCACCCCAAAAAGAATTTCAAGGCAATCCAAAGCCCTCTTCATATTTCTCCCAAATTCTTTGCAATCCTTATTTTTCACAGTCTGGATTTTCCCTCCCTTGCCAATTTCCCAAGAGGGCTGTTGGAGGGCGAAGATTTCTCACGATAACAAAACAACCGGGGCCTTCATTGCAGGGGAAAGAAAGTGCTAGCGTGACCTCACAGTGCCCCCCTTTGTTGAAACACATCTGCTTAGATCCCCCAAATAGATAACCCCCCCTCTTTTCTCAAATTGCCTGGGGTTGCAGGATCTGCTTTTGAAAGCAAAGGTGCTTTTTCCGCATGCCTCTGGACTGGAGTACCCAGGATGATCTGGCAGTAGATATCCCCCTCCTCCTCCTGGCCTGGCTCTGGCTCTGGTTCTGGGCTGGAACGTCACAGCTGGCTGGGTGGTGGCTGCCTGCACCTGGATCCAGCCGGGACGGGCACGCCTGCGGCCCGGCTTGACGCCCTTCAAGGCCAAGGGCAGGGCCTCGGCCAGCCTCACCCAACCTGGTGCCCTCTGCAGGTTTTGGATTACAACTCCCAGCATTCCTGACCACTGGCCATGCTGGCTGAGGCTGATGGGAGTTGATGTCCGAAGCATCCAGAGGGCATGAGGTTGGGGAATTCTGAGCTGGAGGCTGGTCCAAAATAGGACAGCGAGATTATTAATGGGGACTGGCTGACGTGAACATATTATGCCAGTGTTTCCGGGCCCAATTCAAAGTGCTGGTACTAACATTCAAAACCCTAAATGGCTTGGGGCCAGGGTATCTGAAGGATCGTCTCCTCCCATATGTACCTGCCCGGACACTAAGATCTTCATCAGCGGTCCTTCTCCGAGAGCCCCTGCCAAAGGAAGTGAGGCAGGTGGCTACCAGGAGGAGGGCCTTTTCTGCTGTGGCACCCCGGTTGTGGAATGAGCTCCCCAAAGAGGCTCGCCTAGCACCTACATTGTACTCTTTAGACCCTTCTATTTTCCCAGGCATTTTAAGCATTTTAATAATTTTAATCTTGTAGTTGTTTTTAACTCTGTTATTGTAATTTGAGCTGCTGCTGCTAGCTTTGCTGATTGTTTTTTAATTCGTGGTCTTAAAACTTATATTTACATTATATTGTATTTTATGGTTTTAACTGTTGTAAACCGCCCAGAGAGCTTCGACTATTGGGCGGTATAAAAATGTATTAAATAAATAAATAAATAAATAAATAAGGTGCTGCCCTGTTGACCAGGCAAAGGCAGCAGGAGGCCGCCGGTGCTGGCCAGTCCACAGGCTTCAGGCAAGCTCCCCAAAGGTAGCCATGAATAGCCGCTTTTAGATTGTAGCCAAAGAGAAGAAACCTGCCTGCAAGTCCACCTGGGCCACAGGATATTCTGAATGCCCGAGGGCAAACTCTCAGCCATAGAACGTGTTGAGCCAGTGTGGCGTAGTGGTTAGAGTGCAGGACTGGGACTCGGGAGATCCGGGTTCTAGTCGGCCATGAAGCTCACTGGGTGACTTTGGGCCAGTCACTGACTCTCAGCCTAACCTACTTCACAGGGTTGTTGTGAGGATAAAATGGAGAGGAGGAGGAGGAGGATTATTATGTAAGCCGCCTTGGGTTCCTTGCAGGGGAAAAAAGGCGGGGTATAAATATAATAAATAAATAAATAAACAAATCCCTGCTCAGCCACTTGGGTGACTTTGGACCAGTCATTAGTTCTCAGTTTAATCTACTTCACAGGGCTGTTGTGAGGATCAAAGGAGGGTTGACTTTGAGCTTCTTGGAGAGAGGGCAGGATAAACTTCGGATGGATGGGTGGGTGGGTGGAAGGAAGGAAGGAAAGAAAGAAAGAAAGAAAGAAAGGCCGTCTTTGCTGATCAGCATAATAGAGCTGGAAAAAAACCTCTAGTCCAACCCCCTGCTCAGTGAAGGTGCAGCTACAGCATCCCAGAGAGATGGCCGTCCAGCCTCTGCTTAAACACCTCCAGCAAAGCAGAGGTCACCTCCTCCCAGGGCAGTCTGTTCTCCCGTTGAATAGCAGGAGTTTCTCCTCACCTTTAGGCAAAATCTGCGTCCCTGCAATTTCCACTCAGTGATGCTAGCTGTGCCCTCTGGAGCAACAGATAACTGGTCTGCACGGCAACCCTTAAGACAGCTCTCATGCCTTCCCTCCTTAATCTTCTCTTTAATTGAAGGTGTGTGACCTACCTGGTAGGGAAAGCAACCATGAATACAAAAAACTGGACAGCGTCCACTACCAACCCACAGTAAAGAGAGACCACGTCTCAGGATGCCGGCAAATAATGCTTTATCCTAACCCCAACACGTTTCGGACCATTTTTATTACAGAGCCGCCTTCGGGGGCCGTAAAACTGCCTGCACAGATCTCCGGTAGATGTATCTCCAGAATTCAGTAACTGGCAACCAGTTTCCAGCATCTGGAGACACGGTCTCTCTTCGTTGTGAATGCCTTGCTTAGCGTGTTCTGAGGCTGATTTGGGAAGGTTGGAGACTGTGTGTGTGTGTGTGTGTGTGTTTGTTTCTTGGTACCAAAAGCCACCAGCTCTGCTGTGGGTTTGCTCTCTGCTTACAGTGCACTCTGCATGTTCTGGAGTGTGTAAACTGACTGCAGAGGGAGAATCTTGTGGATGTCCAGTCCTGTGTCGGAGGAAGAGAGCTGGACTAGATGGCCATTTTGGTTCCCTCCCATTCTGTGACCCCCAGGGCATTTCCCACGGGGATATATGGAGAAGCTTTTGCCCAGAATGGGGCATTTTCTGAGTTCCCAGGGTCCCTCCCCTTGCTCGATGCTCTGTTTGTGCGAAGGAGAGTTCTCACGCTATAAATACACAATCAGTGATAAGGGAAAGTTCGGGGGGGGGGGGAGCAGGCATGGAAATAACCCTGCTCTAGGAGCAAAATATTTTGTTGCTGCTGCTAAAAATATGTGGGTATATTCATCCTTCCTTGGCTTGTGGTTTAAAGGGGAGAAGGCTAGAAGGGATGAACCAGGGCTCCCAAGACCTTGCTTCTTGCAAGGGTTTTGTGCCCTCCAGGAGCAGCAGAGGAGGAGATGAGGTCATCTTCCCTTCATCCTAAACCTGCATGTTGAATTGCAGAGTCCTTGAGACAGGGAGAGAAATGACTCTCTATGATTCTATGACTCAAATTAACCCTCTGCTAAAGGCAGGATCCTTCCCCGCCAGCTGCCCGAGCCACCTGCCGCCTTGCCGAAAGCAGAGATGAGGCCCAACCCAGGGGGCACCTCATCAAAAGAGCAAACGCTTTGCCTGCAGGAGGTACAGAGAGCAAAACGCTGAAGGTGACTCGTGCAAGTGAGCCAAGCCACATTCTGCAGGGCATACACATGCGCACCACACCATCAGTCACTAATCAATCAAATCTGCACTTATTCTCCCCCCCCGCCCCGAATCTGCTTTCTGAGCCAAAGTCCAGTGCTAGAACACCTGAGGTAATTATGAGAGATGGTTTCTGAGTTCCTGCAAAGTGATATCTTCCCTCCGCCACTTGGAAACTACAGCTACACACACGCAGCCCGCCCTGTTGAGATTAGATCTGCACTAGTCTTAGCAAGGCTGGGGAATGTCTCTGTGCACCATCATGCGTGCCAAGCACACCAATGCACACTGGTCGGGAAGCCACAACGGGCCAGAGGGTTCCCTTACACACGGATCCAGGGCAAAAGCAGACGTCGGCCCACGCTGCAGGTACGCCAGCAAGCGCAGGCTTCTCTCTACACTGGCGCAGATCCATTGGGAAACCCCTGGGGTGGGCGAAACTCACTGGGCCACGGGCCAGCCCGAGAGAGCGTGGGAAGGGCGAGCCCTGGCTTCACATGCAGAGGTTCTCTCGGGCAGCATCTCCAGCAGGGGACGGAGGGGACGGAGGTGACAGCAGGGGACGGAGGGGACCCACTCTGCCCCGAGTCCCTGGAAGGTTGCTGGCCGTTGGAGTAGACCAGCCTTCCCTACCTGGCCCCCTCCGGATGTGTTGGATTGCAACTCCCATAATCCCCCCACCAGCATAGCTGGTGGGGGGATTATGGGAACTGCAATCCAACACATCCGGAGGGTGCCAGGTCGGGGAAGGCTGTAGTAGGAAGCCCTAGGCTAGAGGGCTTAATGAAAGCAAGCTGGTGACCCTGTGCCAATTTTGGCATGCGGTGCATTCCCTGCCGGCCCACCGAGGCTCTTCTGCCTCTCCATCACGGCCCGCAAAAGGGGAGATTGGTCTCCTGCTGGCGTGCTGGTCCACAGTCGGCGCCTCCGACCTGCTGCATAGCCCCGCTCAACCCTGGCTAATTAGAGGGGGTTGGCGGTGGGGAACCCCTGGCAAATTCAGTGAGAAGAAAGCCCCGCCCACTCTTGGCTTTCCCCCGCCCACTGCTGGCAGGCAGCCCCCCCCCCCCCCGCAAAGTTCCCCATGCAGTCTTTGCGGTGCAAAGGGTTCACCACCCCTGGCTGGATGGGATGGCTGGCTTCTCCTGGGTTCCTATGATTGCCTGAAGGAAACTGGTCTCCGAAACAGAAACCGCACGGTGCCCTTTGCAGGTTTGTGCGGCTCTGTCATGACCCTAGGGAGGTTTTCTGCTCCCAGAAGAGGTTGATTTGGAATTTCATCTCCTCCTCACACAAAACATGGGAATACGGCCCCCACTCCTCCACGGTGGCCTGCCAGGGGCGTGACGGCCCCCCTCCCCAGCCAGCCAGTGAAATCAGCTGTCTTATTCAGTGACCTGGTGGATCACCTTACGTGGCTGGTGTGCGCGGGTGGTGGTGGTGGGGCACAAGGTGCCCAGATCTGCTGCACTGTCTCTGCTTCCAAACTGTTTGCAGAGAACTCCCGCATTCCATCTTCTCTCTCTCTCTCTCTCTCTCTCAGGCTGGGTTCGCCACAGCGGCTGGAGCCAGCGACCTCTAAGCAGGTGCTGACGGTGGGAGAGGGGAGCGTTTGCTGGCCTTCTCACCAAGCCAGCTGGGCGTCCTTTGCGGGCTGCTGCCTGAGTCCACTGGTGGCTGGGCTGGGGCCGAAGGTGACGCAGCCAAGCCCCTCTCCAGTCGCCCCTTCCGCCTCGCTTCGCTGCTGCTGGGGAGCGGCTCCTTTTGCTTGCTCTGGAACCCCCAGAGACCCTCCAGTGTCTTTCGCAAAGCAGGGGAAGACCAGAGCGGCCTTGCTGGAACAGACCCCAGGGGTGGGATGGGGGGGTGCCCCTCTACTCCAGCGTTCCGCTTCTAACAGCGGCCAGTCAGGTGCTTCGGGGAAGTCCCAAGCAGGACACAAAAGAAGTCTTCTCACACGCACATAGAATAATAGAAAAGTAGAGTTGGAAGGGGCCTACAAGGCCATCGAGTCCAACCCCCTGCTCAATGCAGGAATCCAGGAATACATCTAGTATTGAGGAGAGGTAGACTGCCTCTGAACATGGAGGTTCCGCTGAACTACTGTGGCTGAGAGCTCTATGAATTTGTCTCGTTTTTCTTAATGAAAGCAAGCTGAACTAGTCACCTGTCCCTGCATGGCATGGCATCCAGCGTATCATTGGGCATCAGGTGAAGAACAATGTCCTTTTCTCAGTCTTGAACCTTCACTGAGTAACCCTTCATCATTGCATCAGGAGAGAGGGAGATAAATCTTTCCACGCCATAATTTTTATAAACCTCTGTCATGAGTCCACCGAGTTTGTCATTTTTTAAACTACTGCCCCCACCTAACACTTCCACCTTTACTTATTGGAAAGTCTCTCTGCCTCCTGGCCTGTGCCTGGGTTTAATCGGGCGCGTGCCTCTGGACCCCTCTTGATGTCCATGGGGCTCCTGCATTGGGGGCCAAGTCTTATGCCATTTGCGCTCAGGTGCGGCCTTAATCTGCCCTTCTTAATCCTTTGGTCTGGATTGTCTTAACATCCAACCTGGCAGGGGAGACAAGAATGTCGACGCACAGAGCAAGTGGATGTGAGCAAGAATTCTGGGGCAGGGGCGGGGGGGGGCACTCCTGTTTGAATGGCTGAGGGAAAGGGCCAGGCCTGGCCCGCTCCAAGGTTATGTCCTCAGGACTCTCCTGGCCCCGGCTCAAAAAGCGTGAGAGCCAGCCAGACACAATAGCAGCGGCGTCAATGCCAGGAGTCACTTCCTCTCTGCATTTGTTGGGCTTTGTATGGGGGCGGGGAGGAATTGAGTGAGGATTAATGGGGCCGGGCGGGCTCTGAGCTTACCAGGAGGGCTCGAGCGCGTCCAAATAAAAATGTTTTGCCCACAGCGCCTAATCCTTGAAGAGGTTTTTGAGGGTTTTGTACATCCAGGGAAGCAGGGGGGTGGGATATGGCCCTGCTTCCTCTCTTTGATCCCACCCTGCTTTGTTTCTCAGTCAGATTCTCTCTGGAAGATGGTGATGGGCTCCAGATGCAGGACAGGTAGAAAGACCTCTTGGGCTGGGCTGACTTGGGTTGGTGTTTCCCAGATGTTGAATGGCAAGGGGACACGTAAAGCTTCATTCTAGCATCTAAGAAAGATTTAAAGGGGGAAAAATGCACTCCACCAGAGTTTACTTGTGACTCGCAGTTCAGGATGTGTCTTTTCACTGGAAGAAGGGAAGCCCAGAACACCAGTGACTCCTGCAGAGATGCAATGGGCAACCTCCTCTGAGAACAGGTAATCCTGCTGTGTCAGGAGTGGTTCAGTGACACATTGCACTCCATGCAGATTCGAGGGAGAGCAGTGAGTGACTCAGGCAGAGACATGGTGGGCGTCCTCCCAAATTCTACAGCATGGAAGGAGAAAGTAATGTTTTCTCATTCTACATAATTCAAATCTGCTTTCTCCAGGCATAAGATGGGACAAGAAGCACTGCAGAACAGCCTGCCTGCCAAACATTTCACATCCCCTTCAGCTTTTCCACTCTGGTTTCTACATTGCCCATGTGTTTTCAAGTTGACTGTCATAGCCATAGGGGCTAGAAACTTGTTTTCTTTAAAGAATGCAAGTTTGCAGTTTTCAGGAAGCTTGCATTCTACAGGAAGAGAGATTCTAAAGGGGAGGGGATAAACCCATCTCTATATGTGAATACTGACTGCAGTGTTTTGGATTTTTAAAAAATAAATAAATCTGAAGCTGGTTTTATTAGCCCCCCGCTCCCCACCACTCGCCACCTTGCGCACGCTGCTTGTAACTAATAAGTAGCTTAGTTCTGGGATGTATATTTGTTGTTGGCCTCTAGCCCTGTTGCTGCGAGTCAGATTAACCTTTCTGTATATTTCTGGCCCAATAAAATCTCATTTATTAGGCTTGAAAGGATTAGCTTGCCATCGGCAAATGTTGGGAGAGACCACGTTTTTGCTGAACGTACACACACACACACGCGGGACTGATGACAGTGTAATCTCCCATCAGCGATAATGGAAATGCACAGGCGTGGAAATAACACCACCACCCCCAAAAAATGCTGCTGAGTGAGCAAGGAGTGCTTAGCCGAGGCTGAATGGAGAGCGGAACCCGGAGGGCTCGGCTGGCAAGAGGGTGTTTGCCTTGCACATTCTGGCCCCAGTGATGTCATGCTTCCTCTTTGGGGAAAGGTGTGTGCTGCCGTCCGTCCCTGCAGAGCAGCGGAGGAGGGGAGGGGCGGCCGGAGCAGGGCCTTGGTCCCAGAGTCTGATTTTTAGATGCCCAGGGCTCAAGCCTGGAGTGCCTGACCTAGTGTCTGCTGTAGGAAGTGTCTTGTTGGATTCAAGCCAAAGGCCCATCTAATCCAGGGTTTGTCTGGATTGTTTGTCCCCCAGAGGTAGACTGCTTCTGTCCATGGAAGCTCCATTTAGCTATCCTCATGAAGAGCTGTTGATAGACGTCCTCCTCCTCCGTGACTTTCTCTGCTCCTCCCTGAAAGCCGTCTGAGCTAGCAGCTGCCGTCTTGTGGTAATGGGTTCTCTACGCTGAATTACGCTTTTCCCTCCCTCCTGAATCGCTGCTCTTGGGCCCCATAGTTGGCCTCAGGAGAGCTTTCTGGGGAACGGGTACAATCCATGCTAGGCCCACACCAGCCTCCATCAGCGCGTGTAGAAACCAAGCGCAAAACTGTTCCGTTAACCGTGCGACCCTGGGCAGGTCTGCTCAGAGGTACGTTCCATCGTTTCCACTGGGGCTTGCTCCCAGATCACTGTGTAGCAGCCTCCCCCAGCTTTGCTGGCCAGAGGATGCTGGGATCTGCAGTCCCCACACAGCTGGAGGGCCCCAGGCTGGGGAGGGCTGATAAGAGGATGGGTGCCTAATCACGGCATTCCTGCTTTAAAAAGAAAAGTGGAAGGGAAAACCCACCTTTTTAACCCGCTTTGAAAGTAATTTCTTCACAAATACATTCACAGTAAGAAGAGACAAAATTTCACAAACGGACAGACACCCACACCCACACCCACTGTGAAGAACAGTTACACCCGTGGCAAAGGGCTGGCCCCAAAATACTCTGTTTGGGAAGCCCAAATACCCAGACTGCCTTTCCCTTGCTTAGGATGGGTGTGCCCTGCACTTGATCCCCGGCAGTGGTTCTGAGGGCCTGCTCTGTCTGGCGTTTTGTCTCCCACCGCTCTGCAAAGAGCAATCTCCTGGTGTGTGGAAGACGAGGTTCTTTCTCTTCTGACACCAGCCCCGACCTCGAAGCCAACCAGCATAAGTTTGAACCCAGGCCTTCTTTGGAGCCCCCCCCCCTTCCCTCCTTCTCCAGGCGGATGCTGTCAGCAGCTGGGGCTGGCTGCCCGCTCACGCCATAACCTGCTGGGGGGGCCCTAGATCCTTGGCCCACCAGCGGGCTTACCTGCTCTTCCTTGGCCCCAGGAGGCCGCCATGTCAATGCCTGTTAGCCCGGGCACTTTATTTTTATTTATTTATTATATTTATGCCCCGCCTTTTTTCCTGAAAGGAACCCAGGGCGGCTTACATAATCCTCCTCCTCCTCTCCATTTTATCCTCACAACAACCCTGTGAGGTAGGTTAGGCTGAGAGTCAGTGACTGGCCCAAAGTCACCCAGTGAGTTTCATGGCCGAGCGGGGACTAGAACCCGGATCTCCCGAGTCCCACTCCAACACTCTCACCACTACGCCACAATGGCTCTGACAAGGGTAGTGCACGGCAGAACAGTGGTTCTCAAGCCAGAAGGAAGTCATCCTTTCATTACATCCTGGCAGCACAAGAGTCCCCGACTGGGATAACATAATGTCAAAAAGCTAGTTTGCTTTCTCTCACATTCAATTTTTTAAAAAAAATCTTAAGTTCTTTTTGGTTCTTCTCAATGAACTGAATGAAATTCTCACCCATCACCATCACTAAGTCAGGGACACACACAATTAGCTTCACCTACCTGTGTAGCACAATGGGGAGCTTCCTCTCCCCAAGTAGTCGCAGCAAGCTCTTTTGGGGGCGGAGATGGCTTCCGCTGGCTTGGCAGGTGGCCCATGACGCAATCTCCGATCTTGAGGGGGCCGGAGGGGAGAAGACCCTGGGGCTGGGGCTGTAGTATGGGCTGTGCATTAGATGTTATCCCTGCTGAGATTGCAAAGTTGTAGTTTGTTTGTTTTGTATGGGGGTGCAATAGCCTGGTTGGCTGATGCATAAATAAATGGAAATGCAAACCTTCCCTGACCCTGCTATGGGCAAATTACAGCCTTAAATCACTGCATCTATTGCAACATGTACATGACCATGACAATACCTGTTGCTTAATGGCATTGATGAAATTATTCTGCCTGTTAAATATCCAGACTGGAAAACTATGATGCACAACCTGCAGAAGCAAAACCCAGAGAGTAGCATTATCCTCTTTGAGGACCACATCCACTGCTGTGGATTCCTGATGCGTGACACCCCACCCCACCCCACCCCACCCCAGGTAGGGCTGCCGGCAGCTTAGCTAGAGAGGAAGCGCTTGTAAGCAAACACCAGTGCTGTGGGATCGGGAGCTGGGAAGTCCGGTGCAGGGCCCTGGGCGGCTGCAGCCTCTGGGCCATCCTTTCTCAGCCGTGCTGCTTCCTGCCGGGCAGAGAGACGCTCAGGCCTCCGTTGTCATTGCGGCAATTCCTCCCGAGCCCTGGACGAGCCAACCCTCCCCCTCCCCCTTCCCTCCCTCGATAGCCTTTCTGCTGGGGAAGGGCCCTTCCGCCCTTTCCTATGGCGCCAGCCATGCAGGCAGGGCCGCATACGCTTCTCCCCATGCTGGTGCCAGGAAACATTCGGCTCACTTGTGGGATAGCAGCCAGCGAGGGCTGCTCTCCTGGATGGCTTGAGAGGAGGACTGGGCGGATGCTGATGCCTCCAGAAGGATGGGTCTGTCTGTGGCTGTTAGCTGTAGTGGCTCAATGAGGCCTCCATGTACAGAAGCAGTATACCTGTGAATGCCATCTGCCAGGTGACCTAGAGCGGAGGAGCTTTGTGAACTTTCCAGAGGCATCCGGCTGACCACAGTTGGAAACAGCGTACTAGGCCCTCTGAATGTCTGTCCAATCTAGAAGGGCTCTGGGTTCAAGACCGGAAATGCAAGTTCCGGCCTTCCGGCCCCTGCTGCATCCATTTGCATCCCTTTCCGAGGCGTCCTGAGCCGCCGTCGCTCGTCTGCCCGAGACCAGAGCAACATTGCTGGCTCTCAGTGTGGTTTGGGGGGTCTGTTTATCAAGCCTCCAACTCTCGTAGGCAGAAAAAGACCTTGTTGCAACATGTACTATCTGGCTCTGGGATATATTCTCTCTGCGCCAAATGTAATCTCAGATCAAGGGTGCTCAGTCTGCAGGATTAACAGGGCCAGCCTAGGAATGCCAAGGGAGGCTTGAGTCTAAGGTGCAGGCCTGTGTGTGGATTGGTAACAGACCTTCCTCCCACAAAAATCATCTCGGGGAAGTCCCGTTGCAGTGACTTCCAGGCCTGCCTGTCAAGCTGTTGAGTTACAGCCGGGTTTTTGGCCAACTCCGGGCTCCCTAATTTTCATCAAAGCTAAAAGAGCCACTTAGCTAAGCCAGGCAGGGAGGGAAGGGGGTGGGAGGCCTTGCAGAAGTCAGTGTTGCTCAGGACGTGGAATCTCCTTGGCATGGAGCTGTGCAGGGCCCCAAAACCTCACCCCACAACCCCTGGGAACCACAGCCAGCAACTCCTCTGGCTTCAGTGATCTTGGGCAGGAAACGTGTTTTCCTGCCTCGCAAAGCAGTTGAGTCTTGCAAGGAGCTCTGATTGGACATAGCCGCTCAGGTCTTGCAAGACTTGTTGTATGTAGTCTGCAGATGAGCTGATCGGTGTTGCTCTGCGCAGGCTCACTCGCTCGAGCTGTCTGCAAGCATCGTGGTGCCTTGCTGGGTGTGTGTGTGTGGAGACTTCTGAATGTGGTTCTGAAAGGCCCAGATCGTAGCCACCTGAGCACTGGAGGAGAAGGCCTGGCTGGGAGGTTGCTGGCTGTAGCTGCTGTGGTCGTAAACAAAAGGAAGGAAGTGGAAGAGGGAGGCGGGAGCGCTCTGAAAATCTCCCAAGGGGGGACTCCCATCCCTCCTCAGGCATTTCTTGACATCCCTGTCGGAACTGGGCTTTTCCCAAGCCCGGCAAAGATTCCCTGAAGACGCTTGCAGATGCTTGTTTTCACTTTGGCTGTGACCCTGCAGAGCAAAGGAGGCCTCCAGAACCAAATAACACCGGTGAAATTCCTCCCTGTTTGCTTGTTTATACCTAAACCTTGAGTCCGATGAAGCCATCACCTGATTCCCAGAATGAACGGTTGTTGTGCGGGGTGGGCTGTAGACTCTGCCGCGAGCACCGATGTGTGGGAGGTGGGCTGTTGTGGACTGGGAGGGCGCATGGCGGCTAGGGGAAGGAGCTCTGCACATTCTGTTATTGCTGAGCACATGCCAGGGCGGGCTCAGCTCCAGCTCCTGCATGAGGTGCTCCGGCCCTGCGCGTAGCGTGGCCTCTGTCCCTGTGCCACCGTGAGAGCCGAGGGGAGATCGCCAAGGCCAGGCTGCAGTCTGGCCTGCCACCCGCCTCCAGCCATGCACAGGCTCTACCTTGCAGGGCTCGGCGCGAGTGGAGCCCTGACGCTGGATCGGACCAGAGGCCCGTCGAGTCCGGCACCCTCTTCCCCACCGCGGCCAAACAGGTGCCCCCGGACGTGAGGGCAAGTGCCCCCCCTTCCCTTCTGGTCCCCCAGCAACCGGCGCTCTGAACATGGAGGCTTCTGCCAGCAGCCGTCGCTAGACTTCTCTTCCTCCTCCTTGGATGTGTTTAGCTATCCTTTTTAAAGCCATCTAACCCAGTGGCCACGGCCACGTCTTGTGGTAGCCAGAATGAGATGGTGAAGAAGCCCTTTGGACTGTCCTGAATCTCCTGCCAAGTGTGTGCTCCCCCCCCCCCCACTCAACCCCGGCAAGTTCTAGTCTCATGGAAAAGGGAGAAAGCCGTCTCTGCCTTCATTTTCTACACACTCTGCACATTTTATGCACCTGCAAATTTGTTCCCTTCTACAAGCTATCCCAGTTTTCCTGTTTTCTTGGCTGCCCTGATCAGCAGCAGCTTGTCCTGCGAAGCAAGCAGGACCAAATGTGGGAAGCAGTCCCTGGATCTCATCCCGATCTTGAAGGTGTCGAGAACAGGGGCTCCCTTGGGTGGGCGGGCGGGCACAGAATTCTCCCGCCAGCTACTGGGAAATCTCTTCCAAGCCGTTCCTCTTGAGCGGCAGGAAATGAAGGGTCTAATTGCTCTCTGGCCTTGCTCCCAGAACGAAGTGCTGTTCCGTCCTCCTGTCCTTATCTGGGCTCTTCTCTGCTCAGCCTGAGACTCTGGGTGACAACTTATCTCCATCTGCAGCTCCGGCTTGGCTTCCCGGCATGATGTTAAACAGCTCATTAGGAAGCTTTCATTAGAGGAGGAAGGTTGGGGGTGGATGCTAATTACACAGCGGAAACACAGCAGCCAGGCTCCCTGCCTGTTTCCTGCTAAGGTGGTCCCCAGGAGGGTGAGGGGTTTGGACCTTCCCCCCTCCTCTCTCCCTTTGGAGGCATGTTTTGAGAGGTGTGTGTGTGTGTGTTAGGATGCTGCAGAAGCCCATCCAAAACTGCGAAATGTGGGATGTGAACAAATTCCAGCTTTCTGAGAATCCCAGTTTTTATTTATCTATTTTCAGTCACGTATCTCGAGGTGAAGGTGTGCATATTGGTGAAGGTATGTTTGGAAGAGCCAGGGCTGTACCTGTTGAGATCTCTCTGAAGCCAGAGGAGTGTCTGGCTACGGTTTCCAGGGCTTGTGAGGAGAGGTTTTGGTGCCCCGCTGAGCTCCTAGTGAGGGCAGGTGCATACGGTCTGGCAATAAGCCTTCCTAAAAGGTTGAAATGCCTCTCCCAAGGCTGAGTTACTGGCAGGAAGAGCTCTAAGCAAAAATGTGCTGCTGGGTTTGCCTCCCCCCCTTTGCCTTTGGCCCTGTGCACTGCTGGAATGTGGCCCCCCAAATGGAATTTAGCCCTCAGGCTGAAAGAGTTCTGCACTCCTATAGTAGGGGATGCTTGGGAGACCAGGGGGGGTCGCGCCAAAAGCCTTACAGAAAAGGTCCCTTTTGAGGAGTGGTTTGCTAGAAGGAAAAGCTGTTGGTGCAGGCTCAGAGGCCCTGCAGTGAGCGGAGCAGCATTCCTTCAGAGAGCTGGGGGTCTGCAGGCCGCCGCCTCTGTGCTGCCACTTGCCCCGTTGCCTCTTGGCAAGCAAGTATCGCCTTTGGGCAAGCAGTACAGGGCATCTTGGCAGAGGTGGGTTCATCTTTTCTCTTGGACCACAAACGATTGGCTTAGTTTTGAATGGCCGGTAAGACTGCGTGTGGACTAGTCAACTTATTTTGCAAGGCCAATACTCACACACGCACCTGAATATACGTTCAACTGACCAGTGGATTTGGGGACCGTCAGAATCCAGAGTGCTGGGGCAGTGAGCCTGTCTCCTGCATCTTCTGTGCACATTCTCTCTCTCGGCAGCATCAGATGGCAAAGGGCAGCTATTTCCAGTTCCCTCCCCATGAACTTTCCTCTAAACGTTTGAGCGGAGCAGACCAAGAGTCATCCCCAGCAATGAGGGGGGTTCATGGAAAATCGGGACCCCGGAACTGCCTCCGATGTGATGCTATAGATATAAATGGAACGGAAAATGGCTTCAAACCAGGAAGGCTTCTGCCCTCTGCGAAATGTTCCCACAGGCCTGCCCCACGGCTTGACGCTTTGTCCCCAAAGAGAAACGGGCTCTCATGGCCCTGTGAGTGAACATCCTGGAGGCGTCTGGGAAGCTGGATATGCCAGATGCAACAGGCCCATTTTGCTCCAATCCGGACTTGGGGCTCTTCTGAGGTCCTCGTTAGTCATGAGAATTAGGAGTGGAGCCTCCACCTGCTGGACTCGATGGAGTCCCCCTGGCCTGATCCTGCTTCAGGGCTGCTTTTCTGTTTTTATGAAGCGGGGCTGTGTGTGGAGGTGGCTGCTGCTGCTGCTGCTGCTGCTGCTGCTACATCTGGGCACTCAGCGCCTGACACAGGCCGCCTTGACAGGCCCTGCTACAGCAACAGCGGACAAATAAACACAGGGAATGTGAACCATGATGCGGGCTGAAGCCTTGGTTGCCAGGGATGTTGAAGAGTCCTTGGTCTCGAGTCACGAGTCGAGTCACAAGTCTTTGGACTCGAGTCCGAGTCCTTGGTCCAAAATGGTGACTCATGAGTCACGAGTCACTCCCAAAGCTGACTCCACGAGTCCCTATTAAAATCAATGGGGTTTTCCCCCCAACAAAATAAGGCTACTTCAGATGTGCCTAGAATTTATTTAAGCCACACAAGTGTGCCTTTATATTTCAAAACTCTGCAACTGATTTTGGCAAGAACAGACCAGGCAGACAAACCCAAAATAACCAGACAGGCAGAGGAGGCAGGGAACCCCAAAGCAGGCAGGCAGGCAGAGGCCTTTGTCTTGGACAATTCAAACTGTGGAACTGGTTAAGAAGAGACCAGGCAGGCAGAGGAGGCTGGGAACCCCAAACAGGCAGGCAGTGGCAGCCAAACCCAAAATGTCTGAAAGGTTGCATTTTAGGGAAATGATTTTAAAAAATAAACTTGCTGTACTTCCTAAAACCTATCCATGTTGCATTTGAGGAACACGATTTTGGAACACGAGTCCTTGGTCTCGAGTCCCGAGTCGAGTCTCGAGTCCCATTACAAATATTGGGACTCGAGTCAGAGGGGGGACTCAGTCCGACTCACGAGTCGAGTCCTGGAGTCCGAGTCCCCATCCCTGTTGGTTGCGCGAAGCAGGGCAGCCCACGGCCACGCAGAAAAGGCAGGTTGTGAGGCGGCATTCCAGGCACGCTCAGGGAAGGCGTGAAGGGGCAGCGAGGGGGCATGGACGGAGTTGTTCCAGGAAGTAGGCAACCTTCGTTCAGATAAGGGTGGTAGAGCTGGGGCAGAGGAGAGACCTCGGGCAGCGAGGTAGTGTCAGGCCAGCAGCTGCCAACTGGCGATCGCATTTATTTATTTCTAAAGTTTATAAACCGCTCATCACCGACAAGGGATCCCAAGGCAGTGTACACAACATTAAAACAAGCAAACAAATTCACTGTAAGAACCATACAATTACACATTGAAAGACAAATTAATACGACAGTTCTTCAACCAGCAAGCCAAACAAAAACACACAACAATTCATTCAGTTTAAAAATACGTTAAAATTTAAATAATTCTAAAATGTAAAATGTTAGGACACTCGAGCAAAAGGAAACTTTTTAATTTGGCGACGAAAAGAAAACAAAGCTGGTGCCAATCCATCTCTCCTTTGGGAGGGCGTTTAAAAATACCTGGCCAGTGGGCAGATCCAAGGGCCGGATTTGACGGGCCAGAGCTAGAGCATGTGGTTTTTGTGGCAGCGCAGTCCCACTGGGGCCCTGCGAGGCGGCAGTCCGGATCATCCATCAGGAATGCCGTTCCAAAGGGAATGTTCTGAACCCCAGTCTGGCATGGGAAAATATTTTATCAAAGAAAGTTGGGACGATATGTGGAAAAAAGAAAGAAAAGAAATTAGATATCCAAACATGAACCTTTGACCTGGGTCCTGCAGAAGCACTATTTTTAAGCCCCGCCCCACAATCGCTTTCACTTGCTCCGATCAGCTCCGTGTGTATGAAATTAGTAACTCGCTGCATGGGACTTTCTGCCTTGGCTCTTGAGGAACATGGAATTAACTCTCTGAGTCACGGTGTGGACCCAATCCGGAATATTCGGGGCTTGGCCTTTCCAGGATGCTTCAGCTTAGTGAAAATTTGGAGGGAATGCTGAAAGAGCTGAGGTTGATTCACTTGGCATGGAGAAGTTAGGGCAGAGGGATGAGCTGCTGTAGAGGGCCACTTTTTTGGTGGGGGGGGGCTGACTTTGGGCCAGGCAGCCAGCCACTTTTGGCAGAACCTACCTCACTGGCTTGCTGTAAGGATAAAACAGACTGGCCCTGATGGATGCAACCGCAAGGGAGACAAAATGTGATGAGAATCAAACACCATTGACCTCAGATTCTGCTGCAAACCATATCATTACGTGGAGGCCCAAAATGGGCTGCTGACACCGACCCGGCACTTAGAGGGCTGCTAAAAAAAAATAAAAATAAAATAAAGGCTGGGCAAGGAGGAGAGAATTGATTTCTAGATGGGAGACCTCCCTCTTTTTTTCCCAAGTTCTCTCTGCCTTTGTTAGTTGGGGCCCTTAATTGCTTGAAAAGCGGGGGGGGGGGAATCCATAGATACGTCCTTCCTCCGCTTCTCTCGGGCCGTCCCTTTCATGAAAGCCGGAGCTTGCACTGCCTTCATGCTGGCTCCCTCCCCCCCTTCCCAGACTTTCTCTCCCTTTTGTCCGATCGCAAGGCCCCGAAGAACAGAGCTGCCTCCCCTGATAGATCTCTCCGTTCCCACACTCATAATTGCCGGGTCACGAGAGGCACAAAAGACGCTGCTGTGCTCCGGGGACGTAGCGGCGAGGGGGGGTGGATTTATTTCCAGCCTGGCTCTCCTGGTATTGCCTTGTAACTTTCCCACTGGAGATGACACCCCCCCCAGTTTCTCATTGGCTAGCCCCCCCGCCCGTCCTTGCCTGCCCGGCCACGCTCTTCTCACAAGGGTCCAGCCGTGGCTGCACGCCCTCCTTCTGGGGTGGCTCTTGGCTGCTGATTATTGATCAGCAATGAAGCCTTTGATTGGTTCATTGGTTAGACCACCCTTCCCCAATCTGGTGCATTCCAAATGTGTTGGATGGCAACTCCCATCAACCCCAGCTAGCATGACCCATGATCAGGAATGCTGGGAGTTGTGGTCCCAAACCTCAGGAGAGGACCAGGTTGGGGAAGACTGTCCTAGGAAGTTCCCCTGCACAAGCTCTACTGAAATGCTTTGCAAGAGAGAGAGAGAGCAAGGGTGGGCAGCAACTTTTGGCCCTCCAGACATTTTGCCCCGTGACTCTCGCAATCCCTCACTGTTGGCCATGTAGGGTAGGGCTGATGGGAGTTGTAGGCCAAAGCATTCAGGGGGTCACAAGTTGCCCACCCTTGCAAGAGAACATCCCCAAGGATCAGGGTCCATGTTAGTAACTGTCTGGATTTTCCACCTCCAAGAACCAAAATAGTCCTCTTGGGGGTTCAAAAATGTAGGCCCAACATCTTAAATGATCCCCATTGGCTTCAACTTCTTTTTAAAATTAAAACAAGCAAACAGTATCAAGCAAACAGATATAAATATCTGAATTAAGGATATATCTGGTCCTTAATTCTGCACTGATAAGCTTTAAAGTGTGAGATCGACTACCTACCCCTCCCTTTCAATGCCTGTTGAACTCTCGGAAGCCAGAGAGGTAGAAGTCGGGGCCGGACTGTGGGGGGCTGGAGATTCAGCCCCATGCAGTGCTCTGGTCCTCTTCCCAGGACTAGCAATGGTGGAGGAAATTACTATGCAGAAGAGTCAGATCTTCAGCATAAATCATACAAAGTAAGAGGAAATAATGCATGTGTGCATAATTTATCTCGGATGCAGTTTAGTTTGATGCAGAATTTGTGGAGTGGATTTGGCCAAAAGCCCACCCACCCTGCCGTGTATGCAGAAGGTTGCAGCGTGGATGCCCCTGTCTGTCTGTCTGTCTGTCACCTGTCTCTGTTATAACCAGGTCTGGATATAAATCTAAAAACAAAATCAAGATCCTAACCCAAATTCTGGGCTGGGGGGGGGGGGGGAAGAATTCTTCCATTTGCTTCTGCTGGTCACGGGGAGGAGCAAACAGGCACACCGGCTACATAAGTTCTGCCTGCTGACCGCCAGCAATCCTGCTTGCTTTCTGCTGGCCGAATCCTCTCTTCATAGCCTTAGGAATTAGAAAGTTGGAAAGTAGCGTAATGCCGGGGTTCTTGGGAGGCTGAATATTTATGCCTGGTGTCTGTTTCTGTGCTTACAGAATGGCGGAAGACACGCCACCCCTGCTCAGACCCAGACAACAGTCGTCTTCCCCTGCCTTTGGACGCTTTTATATGAGGAAGGGGAGAAATTGGAGCGTAGAGAACTACCCGTGATCTGCTTGTTTAAATTACGTCGGCAATAAACCCTTCTTTAGAGGTGACCCCATAAATCCTCTGGAATGGCCCCGCGATCCTTTGTTGCCTGCTCTTATCTCTCCCCGGGGAATTGTTTATGGGCCCGTGGGCACCCTTTTATTCAGGGTCTCTAATATGTCATCCAAGAGGAGGTTATTTTGAGCTGGGGCAGCCAAGCAAAGTTGAAACTGTGCCTGAGGGAGGGCCAGTTTATGTCATCAGTGGTAAAGCTGGGGCAGGACTGTACCACATCAGGCTATAGGTGTGCATATCTAAATGGCCTTCAAATCCCTGCACCTAGAAACTTCGCCTCTCAGGGAGAGTTGGTCAGTCCAGACTTATTCGCTGATGCACCGCATGGAGTTTTGATTTCTGAAGTGCTTCTGATGTTACCAGAGTGAGGAGGAGAGACTCTGCAGAGGCTCCCACGAGGCCACGGTGATGGTGAAAGCCCCCCCCCCCCAGAGAGGCTTCAAGAGTTGAACAACCATGTGAAAGGGAGGGGGCTGTCTGTCACTCTTAGTGCAGGGTGAGCAGAAGGTCAATCGGCACCTACCAGTAGATCTCTGGATGATTTGCCGTAAATCCGCAGGACTTTCGTGGCAACAACAAGGCCATTTCCCCCCCTTCAGCATCAGGTGATTAGAATCTCTCGCCATCTGTTGTTAGCTCAGAGGCAGGGTCCTACTTGCACAGGCAGGTCATCCCAGTGTGTGTCTCATGGGGTGCGGGAAGTGGTTGGCTCCACCCCCTGAGCCAGCTGTTGCATCTGGCCACAACTGCCATTTTGTGTCTGGCTCCCACCAGTGGACTTTGGGCTGCTGCTCAAAACACCGAAGCCCATCCCACAAGCTGGACGGCTGCCCACAACTGCTTCAACACACCCTCGAGGCATCCCACCCACCCACACACACACGCACACACAAATCACCGGGAGGGCCCCTTCTCACCCAGAGGCACATGGGCGCATTGGAGCTGCGCATGTTCACCGTGGCTGCCAAGTTGGCGTGTGTGTGTTAGGAAGCCAAGTTCCCCCTCTTCAGAGAGGACGCTAAGCGGGGCCTGTGGGCAGAAGTATAAGAGGCCTCCTACACCAGGCGTGGGCAGGAAGTAAGATCTCCAGATGTTTTGGACTTCAGCTCCCAGCATTCCTGACCATCGGCCATGCTGGCAGGGGCTTCTGGGAGCTGAAGTCCCAAACACCTGGAGACCTTCCTTCTGCCCACACCTGCCCTGCAACAAGCAGCTGAATGCCACTCCATAGAAGGCAGCTCCTGCACGCTGCTGCTGAGCGCTTTGCTGATTTGCATGCAGGAGGGTCTCCCGGGCGGCAGCCGCCAGTGGCTTTCCACCCCACACTGCATGTGTGCATGTACAAGTTTGGCTGAAGAAAGCTGCACACGGAACAAGGACTTCCGCTAGCCCTCTGGCCTAGCTGGTTGCGGACAAAACAAAGGAAATTATCTCCTTCACCTGAGACAGAATGCATTTTTGGAACCCACTGCCCTGAGATGTGGCTGTTCACCAAGATGGCCTTTAAAACCAAAGAGTCTGACAATTTTGTGGAGGAGGAAGAGGCTTGTTGAGGGCTCTCAGCCGTACTCGCTGAATGAAACCTCCAGGTTCAGGGGCAATCTACCTCGGCCAGCCGCAAGGGAAGGGTTCTTCTTGTGTTCTTAATAAGGACAGAACATATTTCTCCAGAGGTGTAGTCATTTAGTAATTTGCTAGAGGTTCAGGGTGGTGGGGTGCAACTTGCAGGGTTAGTTCAGCATGTGGATGTCAACACGCCTTGGGCCTCCCCAGGGCACAGTTTTAAATCTTCCTTTTCAACCGCACACAGCCCCAGGCACTTCCTCCCAGGGATGGGGACTCGGACTCGACTCGTGAGTCGGACTGAGTCCCCCCTCTGACTCGAGTCGGACTCGAGTCCCAATATTTTTAATGAGACTCGAGACTCGACTCGGGACTCGAGACCAAGGACTCGTCAACATCCCTGCTTGATGCCACCTGCAGGTGCTGTCTGGACCTAGTTGCAGTAACAATCCAAGTTTATTTTTTAAAATCATTTTACTAATGTAACCTTTCAGACATTTTGGGTTTGGCTGCCTCTGCCTGCCTGTTTGGGGTTCCCTGCCTCCTCTGCCTGCCTGGTCTCTTCTTAACCAGTTCCACAGTTTGAATTGTCCAAGACAAAGGCCTCTGCCTGCCTGTTTTGGGGTTCCCTGCCTGGTTATTTTGGGTTTGTCTGCCTGGTCTGTTCTTGTCAAAATCAGTGGCAGAGTTTTGAGATAAAAAGGCACACTTGTGCCTAGAATTTATTTAAGCCACACATCTGAAGTAGCCTTATTTTGTTGGGAAAAACCCCCATTGATTTTAATAGGGACTTGTGGAGTCAGCTTTGGGAGTGACTCGGGACTCGGGACTCGTGAGTCACCATTTTGGACCAAGGACTCAGACTCGGACTCGAGACTCGGGTCCAAAGACTCGTGACTCGACTCGTGACTCGAGACCAAGGACTCTTCAACATCCCTGCTTCCTCCAAGGACCCATCTCCCCCTCCTTGACTGTTCTTTCCCTCGTCTCCTCTCCTGCCTTCTGTGTCTCCCACCCATTTTCTCTTTGGTTGGCATTTTAACATAACTGCGGGTGACACACAGGGAGCATTTCCGAGCTTTTCCCACACACGATAGCAACATGCAACTCCACCAAAAGGCTCTGCAGCTTTGTAAAACAGCGGAATGCAAGAACCGCGCACAGCGGAAACGGTCTCCTGGATGGAACCCAAGGCCACCTAGCCCAGCGCACTGTGTCTGACCCAAGCCAGCCCAACACTTCTTCCGGGCAGCCCGCGAGCAGCTCCTGGAGGCCGCGGCCCTCTTTGCCCCCTGCGCCTGGCGGTCGGAGGTGGAGTGCCTCTGCATGTGGCGAAACCCCTCGCACGGCGAGGCGTCCTTTGCTGGAATGATTCCCTGGCTGGGTGTCGTCCCCCGCCACCTCCTGCTTCTTCCAAGAAAACCAGCTCCGCTCCATTCCTAGGCTCACGTCCTCAGCCTGTGCCCCAGCTAGGAGAGTGGGCGGCTTTTATTTTCATTCCTATTATTCTGACTGCTGCTGTGACCCCTTGCCACCCCCCTCCTGTCTGGCTTGTGTCCCCGCCATCCCTTTCTCCTGGGTATGCTGTGCCTGTGTGTGTGTGTGTGTGGGGGGGAGAAGCTGAAAACAGCCCCCTCCAAGGGGAGAGAAGGCCCCAATGGCGGAGAGGAAGCGGCGCTTTCTAAGGGTGATTTGTTGCGCAGGGAGCTTGCTGTGTGTGTCTTGCCCCCCCCCACCCCCCGCGGGGCAAATGATCCTGTTCCTCGGGTCCCGTCGAGGCCCCCCTATTTCCCCTCCCTGCTGCCAGGGCCCAGCAGCATCGCCTCCCCGGGTTCGCCTCCCCTCCCACCTCTCTGGCACTTTGTGGATTTGTGAACTCCTCCAGGCAGGGACTTGGTCACGCGGATGGCGCCCCAGAAGTACGTTTTTTTAAAGGCAAGGCTTGGGAAGTGGGAACGTCGCCTCACTGTGCCTCGATCCCTGGCTGATCTCTCAAGCATATCTCTGAGACGCGGTTTAGGCCTAAGGTGGAGAAAGAGAAGGAAAGGAGAGCTTCTGAGGTGATTTTGGTAAGCCCTGCCCCACTCTGTGGCTTTTCAGGGTAGTGTTGGCGGGGAAGAGCCTCTTGGGCCCTGAGCATGTGCAGAGTGCCTTTCCCTCAGAAAACCATAGCCACAGCCAGCCTGTACATATCAGGAGGGATGCTGATATTGCACCGTTCCTCAAAGGAGCTCAGGGTGAGGGCGTATGCCGTTTTGCTCTCCGCTCCTGGTTTTATCTGCACAACAACCTTGTGAGGTAGCTTAGGCTGAGAGATAAGTGACCAGCCCAAGGTCACCCAGGAAGCTTCAGGGCCAAGTGGGGACTTGACCCCGTGTCTCCCCAGTCCCTGTCCAACACTTATGCCACGACAACACATTAAGCACCACCATCCAGCCACAGGATGCTCTCCTCTGCTTCTGAGCCAGGGTGCACAGACCTAGAATAGGATGGGGGTGTTTCTGGGCATATGCAGAGTGCATTGGACTCAACAACACCATGACCCCAAGTTTGCTCCCAGGCATCGGGGGGGGGGGGGCTCCAGAGAGAGGAGGGCTCCTCGCGCTGACAGACCAAAGGCCTTGTGCGGCTATTCCCTCCTGAACAGATTTCCCGCTGTAAAGAAAAGAGACGGAAGAAGCGGTGAAAACGCAGGAAGGTTCAGATGGAAGCCCCTGTAGAATTCCGTGTTTGAGGCAGGAGAGCAATCTCCACTCCAGAGCAGGGGTGGGGAGAAGAGAAATGGGGACCTACTGGTAGGTCTCTTTGTTATCTGAAGTGGATTAGCAAGGATTCTTGGCTTCCAGTGGTTTAGCAATCAGAGACAAAAAGCTTTCCCCCATCTAAATTAAGGCAGTTTGGGGTGGGGGGATGTGAGTCGTTTTGTGTGTGAAAAGGTGTCTGTGCGAGCCCCTGTTCTGGTGCTGTAGGCACATCCCTGGGCCGCGCATGTGGCCAGAGGCGCCCTGTGCTGCGGTTCCAGGCCCACGCTTTTGCACCGGGCTCTGGTTGGGGTTCTTTGTTTTCCCCTAGTCGAACCCGTCGGCTTGAGGTCTGCTGCAGAGGAGGGAGCTCCTTTGGGAACGGGCTCCTGTGAGCCGGGCAGGTTGCCACCACAGAAGGTGCCGCCCCGTTAGAGCCCTTGTCTAATTATAACCGCGCCCTCTGGCACTGCCACTGCCGTCAAGAAGCAGGAGCGTTTCCTCCATCAAACCGCATGGGCAGCGTGATTGCAACTGACAGAGAGAGCAAAGGATTCAGGGCAAGGACGGTGTCCTCGGCTTGCCTCTTGCGACGTTCGGGTTCCCACGCCTCGCCAGGCGGAGCAGCCGGGAGCCAAACTTCTCACACCCGCCTCCGTGGGTTTGCACGCCTGCTCCGGTAACAAAAATGCTGCCTGCTTCTCAGGATGGGAGCGCCAGCGATTTTCAAGCTTGCCTAAATTCTCCAAAAATCACCTTGAAGCTCGTTTCGGCTCACTCCCATTTTGGGGCTGTTTTTCTGTTTGTTCAAATGGGAAAAGTGTGCATTCCTGTGCTTAATTTTCAAAAGTGCGCACTTTTCCCCCATGAGTGAAAGTGTGAAAATGTGTTTTTCTAATGTGATTGCAAATTCGGGAATTTGCAAACATTTCTCGAAAAAAAGCACTGCTATTTGCATTTGCGTTCCGGATTACAACCAGGACATGTTTGCATGATCTGCGAACAGAAACAAAATTCTCATAGAATCATAGAGTCATAGAAAAGTAGAGTTGGAAGGGGCCTACAAGGCCATCGAGTCCAACCCCCTGCTCAATGCAAGAATCCAAGTCAAAGCATCTCTGACAGATGTCTGTCCAGCTGCACCTTGAATGCCTCCAGAGTGGGAGAACCCACCACCTTCCTAAGTAGTTGGTTCCATTGTCTTATTGCTCTGACAGTCAGGAAATTTTTCCTGCTGTTTACCGGTAGGTGGAATCTAGGTTCCCGTAACTTGAGCCCATTATTCCGTGTCCTGCAAACTGGGATGATCGAGAAGAGATCCTGGCCCTCCTCTGTGTGACAACCCTTCAAGTACTGGAAGAGTGCGATCATATCTCCCCTTAGTCTCCTCTTCTGAAGGCTAAACATGCCCAGTTCTTTCAGTCTCTCCTCATGGGGCCTTGTTTCCAGTCCCTTGATCATCCTTGTTGCCCTCCTCTGAACCCTCTCCAGTTTGTCTACATCCTTCTGAAAGTGTGGTGCCCAGAACTGGACGCAGTACTCAAGATGGGGCCTAACCAGTGCTGAGTATAGGGGAATTATCACTTCCCGCGATTTGGAAGCTATACTTCTATTAATGCAGCCCAAAATAGCATTTGCCTTCTTTGCAGCCACATCACAGGTCGTAGCTTGGGACAGAACCCCTGCCTTGCATGCAGAAGGTCCCGGGTTCAATCTCTAGCATGTCCAGTTAGGAAATATCAGGTTGCAGCAATGGAAAAGCCCTTCCTCTGCCTGAGGCTCAGCGTCAGACAGGTTGCAGAATTTGGTGTAGAATTTTGACTTAGAATTTTGATTTCATTCCCCAGGCGTGCGCAGCCCTGCATGGAATGCACACAGGCACAACTGGCTCCCCAGACGCACTCTGGGGGGTGTGAGGTGGCTGACAGATGGTGTTGGGTTCTCCAAAGAGCCAGTCCGCAGAAGGGCCGCCTTCTCTTTAGCAAAAGTACACCGAAAGCGCCGCAGTTAAAGCAGCCCCAGTTTCACTAGCTGTGCGCTACAGGAGAGCAAACACATTTGGTGTTTTCCAGAGGGGAAGGGGCTTTTTTTAGCGGCCAGGCCCTAAACCGCTGGTGGGCGTGAACTTCCTCTCCCAGCGTATTTCTCACAGCATTCACACACACACACACCCAGCTGAAGGCCTGAGAAGCTTTGATCTGGTGTCTTTCCGAAGGCACCTGACACAGTTTCAGTAAAACAGATTTCTGTTCTCTCCCCGACCCCCGTGCTCCCCCCACCTTCGTTTTAAATGGTGAGATTTAAATTGTGCAAAGCCTCTCTCCTGGTGCTAGAATTCAGTGTCACCCGATGAAGCTGATTGGCAGCAGATTTGGGACTGAGAAGTCAAAGGGGTGGTTCGTGGGCCTGTGGAATTTGCTGCTGCCCAACCCCTGCATGGCACCGGAGAGGGCAGGGGGAGGCCATCTCCTCCCGGGTGGGGGTGAGGGTGGGGGCTTTTCTGGTTCTGGCCTGGCACTCCAGACACCCCCGTGCCCCTTTTGAACCATCTCTTTCTCTTGGGAATGGGACAGCTCTTGGTCAGAAAGTCATTCATTTATTTGACCCTCGATAACCTGCTTTTTCAACCCAGTGAATTCTCAAAGGGGAGAATGTTCTAAATGCTCACAAAGGTATGTTAAAAGCATTGCAAGGAAAAAGCACAAGACAAATTAGCAACTTATCTTAACAGCAGGGGAGAATACACACCTAATGAAGGTAGTTTGGAGGTTAAGAGCCTGCCAAGAAAGAAAGTCCTTTACAAGACTCTGTGATCAGCCTGTACGCGGCAAGCCACTGTTGGGTGTTTTCCCACAATCCCTCTTTAATCTTACTCTTTGACAATCTGATCACGCTCGGTGTGGCCAAAAAGGAGAAGAAACCCTGGCCATGGCAGTACTCTCCCCCCCCCCCCCCCCCCCGTCTCTGTGAGTTCGTTTCCCAGAGGGAGAAAGCGGAAGCATCCCTTTGGGACCGAGGCTGGCGGAGAGCCACTGTGACAGCAAGGCGGACCTTTCACAGGCTCAGCCCACTTCTTGTGTCTGTCTCCTTGGATTACTTTCCAGCAGTCTTTTTTTGAGCTGCTGCCTCCCACCAGTCCAGACCCAGAAGCCCCCTTTGTCTCTCACCTGCAGCATTGGACCCGCCTTTTTCATTGTTTTATCATACATTTCATTATTTCTTTGGTTCCATCAACATATGCCCCCTACCCCATGCCCCCCGGTGTTCAGTATGTTTTTCAGAGTGTCTGACAAAAGATGACAAATACCAAAACAATAAAAGCACAATTGGAAATAACACTCAAGAGAGGCAGATTTTAAAACAAACAAAAAAACCCACCCTCCACGAAACACAGGGACATGAAAATCATGTGAAAGCGACTGTAAAGCAGCCTTCCCCCATGGTGGCTGGGGAGGATGGGAGTTGTAGTGCAACATATCTGGAGGGCACCAGGTTGGGGAAGGGTGCTTTAAGGCAGCAGAAGAACTCCGTCATAAAACCAGTCTCTCTCTCTCTTGGGTAACTAGGTGTGAGGGCTGGTGTGGCTGCCGTAGCTGTCAGAGTTGTGGAGAACTGGGGATTTGGGTACCGGTGGGCTTCTCAGCCCCAGTGACAGAAAGAAGCTGAACCTATTCCAATGCCCCATTCCCCCCCACCCCGAAATATTAAAAGCAAAACAGATCAAACGCAGAGCGTTGGGTCCATCCCTACAAACAAGAATTAAAATGTCAGTATGCGGACCAGACATAGAATATTTTCCCAGCAAAAACAAGGACAAAACTGACCATTCATTGGAGCGAATATTCTTCTCAGAGTCCAGCCCTCTGCGTGTTCCCACAGTACGTCCTAATGCATTCATCGAGTCTCCTCCCAGGGGAAGGGTGCTGCAGCCTAAAGATTATATGTGCTGCCATCCAGTATTGTACAAAAGGATCTCATATACGTCGCAGTTACCTTTCTTTTGTCTCAATTGTATATTAAGTGTATATGAAGTGGTGAGAGGGAAAGGAATTGCTTGTGGAAGGGAATTTGCTATGTGCTCAGAGACTTCATTTTTCTGCACAGATTAAACTCTGGCAGATGCACTACAAGGTGCCTCTGAGCATATATAGAATTCCTTTGCTCCTCATGACAAAGGGACCATAGCCTGCCCCCTACACATTTGTGGATTAGTCACCTGCGCTTCCAGGCCAAATAAGAAGCCAAAGTGGCTTTCTACAGAGTCCAACCCTCTGTCCATCTCGCCCAGCTCCCCAAAGCCACCTCTGGCTTTCCCAGCCCTGCTGCAGCTGGAGAGGGCTGGGATTGAACCCAGGCCCTCTCCGCCCCACAGCTATGGGCTCCAGGCCTGAGCCCAGTGCCGTGGCACGCTGAAGAAGGTCCCTGGTTTGATCCCCAGCAGCATTTCCAGGTGAAAGGACCAAGAAGCATTTGATGCAAAAGCCCCCCCCCCCCTGGTCCCCCACCCTCCTCGCCAGAGACCTGGAGCAAGCAGCCCTGGGCCAGGTGAGCAGAGAGTCTGCCCTGGTAGAAATCACATTCCAGTGCTCCCTCTGGTGTGTGTCCCCCCCAGGATTCAACACACACACACACCCGTCTGCCTCTTTCCCAATAATGCCAGGACTGGTGACCCTTTCCATCCCTCTGGGGCAAGACCCTTCCCCCCCTCCAGGCTGCAGCAGCAGCAGCAGCTCCCCCCCCCCCCCGCAGTGGGAAGTTTCCGCCCGGGGCCACCCCTCTCCCTCTCCTCCAAGGCTGTTTTTATTCTCCCCCCCCCCACTCCACTGCCTTTGCTGTGACTCAAAGCCTCCCGCCCGCCCTTCCCCCCACTTTCCCACACTGCTTAGCAAGTCGACAGGTTCTCACACTCGGCTCCCATGAGGGCCCCGTCTGCTCGCAAGCAGGCATGTCCGCCTGGCCCGGCACTCTTCCTCTCCCCGGTCGGGGAAACGTCCCCCCCCCCCCCGCACACTCTGCGCAGCCCAGTCCTGACGTTTCCCTTCTCCTCCTCCTCCGTCGCGCACGGCCCAGAGGGCGAGGGAGCACGGGCAGCCGCCTGTACGGCCACCCCCCCCCCGAGGTCTGTGCTGTGCCCACCGGCAGCGCTTGGAGGCGGACTGGCCGGGCCGAATCTTTGCCTTCCCAGCCAGGGGCTGGAACAGAGCAGCGCATGCCAGGTGGTCTCGGTTTGTCTTTGCAGGATTCCTTTCCTTTTGTGCAGTACCCGTAAAGTGGAGCAAGTCTGTTTTCTCTCAGCCACGCCTGCTGCGTGGGGTTGATCGTGCTGGCCTCCCTTCCAGGGTTGTTGTCAGGATGGCTGCAGGAATAAAAACCTACGAAGAGAGCCCTGAAGCTGGATCAGTCCAAAGACTTCTCCAGTCTAGCACCCCGTTTCCTGCAGTGTCCAACCAGAGGCCTGAATGGGAAATCCACAAGCAGGATACGGACATTGTGGATGGGGACACTGCATTTTATTTATTTATTATTTATTAATTATATTTATACCCCGCCTTTTTTCCTGCAAGGAACTCAAGGCGGCTTACATAATCCTCCTCCTCCTCCTCTCCACGTTATCCTCACAGCAACCCTGTGAGGTAGGTTAGGCTGAGAGTCAGTGACTGGCCCAAAGTCACCCAGTGAGTTTCATGGCTGAGCGGGGACTAGAACCCGGATCTCCCGAGTCCCAGTCCAACACTCTGACCACTAGGCCACACTGGCTATTCACACTGTAAATATTATAAAGTGCTCCTTATAAAAAACTTTGAATGTTCTGAATCACTAAATATATTGTCATTATTATAAAGATCAAAAACAAAAGGGAGGAACACAAAACACAATGTGCTTTTTATTCATGAGCATATTGAGCCAGAAGCTATTTCTCCTTCTGCCTCTGTCTTATGCCTGCCCATAATTTCCCCCAAGCACAATCAATAAACACCAAAACATCTGCCTGGGTATGAACACTGATTAATTTTAGCCAGCTTTTTATCTCCCGCCCCGCCCATCACTGCTGCATTCCCAAATTCCTAATCAACTGTCTCTTCACATTTGCTGTTTTTGCATCTTTCCACACGTTTGCTGTATAGTTTTTTGCTGTAACAATTGTAAGTTGGGTGTGTGTGTTAGAGAAAAGATGGTGTCCCCCAGGAGTGGGGGGGAGTGAGGGGACCCCCAACACTGCCCATGGTGGGGGAAGATCAGAGAACTTCTCCAGCCTTACTGATAATTCTCATTGCGGAACTCCAAATGTGCTTCCTGAGGTTTGGGAGCACCCAGGAGAGCCCTGTCACTGCTGGCCAAGATGGGGGGGCTGATGGCAGCAGACTGGGGTGGGGGCTGCTTGCCTCCTGCGGTGGTGCAACAGGCAGAAAGATGTGCTAGCAGGATTCTGAGGCGGAGTTGTTTATTTCTGGTATGCCATCGTATAAATAATTGGTGCTGCCAATCTGCGCAGCAATTTAAGGACTAACAAACCAGACAGGTCTCTGCCCCTAGGAGCCTGCAGTTGGAATTTTGACTGGTCAGTGAGAGCCCAACAGAGGGAGGGGAGGGAAGTGGGTGAATCTGAGTGAAATGCCATGCCTTGTACTTAGGGTGGCCAGGTATCCTACTTTACAGAAGACGGTCCTCTGTTTTGGAGAGCTCTTGGAGGACAGTCCTCTACTTGATGGGTTGTCCAGTTCAAGTCTGGTTTAAAGTCAAAGAACCATAAGGAGGGAGAGCAAGCAGGGGCCTTGGAGTCGCCCGTCCGCACCTAGCACACCTGAGCAGGTGAGCAGGTGCACAGGTCACCTGGTCAGCCCGCTCTACTGTGATGGACTGCATTGTGTTTCTATTTAAGTTATACTTATTATTTCAAAATGTGCACCTCTCTCTCTTTCTCTGCGTATGCAAATATTATGCAAATTGGTGTCTTCTTCTTTGGCAGTGTTCTTAGGTATCAGAGCAGTTTCACCAAAGGCTTTATGGGAAAGGTGAGTTTTGAGGAAGGGGCTGAAGGAGGAGAGCAGAACTCTTTACTGGATCCGCTGAGCAGCTGCCGTAGGGGGCTCAAGAGGCAGAGATTTCCACCCTGGTCCTCTCCTCTCCTGTAGGTCTCTGCCCCCAGGAGCTTGCAGCTGAAATTCCAAGAGGTCAGGGAGACACAAAGGATGGGTGAACAAAAGGGAAAGCCTGCTGGAGAGTGGGGGGCCCTCTCCCCATGGGCCAGCTTTGGGGGCACAGGCCTGGAACTTGGGCCTTGGGGTCTGATCCGTTCGGGAGAGACATCATCCCTGTCAGGTCCAGCCTTGGACAGAAAGGGAGGCCACAGATGCCCACTTTCTCCCTCTGGCTTCTCTGCCCCTTTCTTTTGCCTTTGCTGCTCACTGTGGCTTTTTACAACACAAAGGCTTCAAGCTGCCCCCTTGGCCGCAGTGACCCCTGGCACCCCATGGACTGTCCAAGCCCAATCCAGGACGTTCCAAAATCCCTTCGCCCTCTATCTCCATCTGTTTGTAGAACAGTTTAACCTAACGAGATTAACTGGCGGGGGGGGGGGCTTCTTTGCTCTCCCCTTTCTTTCTTTCTTTCTTTCTCCCCCCACCCCTTGGCAAAAAAAAGAGAACAGCTTTGAATTTTAGGACAATGGGAGAACCAAACTCTCGCTGGCAAGTGGCACAGCCGATGGGGAGGGGCTTGTTCCCAAGGAAGGAGGGCCTCCTGCCCACCCCCCAGACCAAGTGTTTAATGCACACAGGAGTGAGAGTGAGGAAAAGGAACGAGGTGGTTGAGAAGCCGGCCCTTCAGAAGCTGTGTTTATTTGCCCAAAGAACTGAGCAGGATTATTGTAAAATCTTCCCTTCTTGTGGGCAAGAAGCATCTATTCCTTCAGCCCGTACAACTGTTCAGGTCACTGGCATTGGTTTATTGATTCAGATTTGTAGCCTGACCTGCTCTGAAGGTTTGGGTGGGTAAGAAAAGCTACACCCCCACCCCCCCCACCCCGAGAGAGAGAGAGAGAGAGAGAGAGAGAGAGAAATTCCATCCTGTTTCATTGAATCCCGCCTCTTGCCACCCTTGACTCCAGGCCCCAGAGGCCAGTCCAAGCAGGGAGATCTTGTGAAACTTCCAAAAAGGTGCCCAGGCTGGTACTTTGGGGTGTCTTCCGGGCGAAAGGCGCCAGTGAGAGTGTGGAGCTGTGCTTGGTGGTTCAGGTCCTCTTCTAGAATCCTTTCCCTGGTCTCACGAGCAATGGGCCTCATCCATCCCCTGTCGGAGGAGCAGCGAGGAGTTGCTCAGATCCTAAGGCCAAGACTCTCAGCACCCTGCAGGCTCCAACTCAGTAGCAAAATTGGATCAGATCTCAATGGGGGTGTCCGGGTAAGTCAGGCCTGTTATCAGGATCCCTTCCCTTGTCACAGGAGCATCTAGAATTACGGTAGCCCCAATCCTTCCCTAGTCTGAGGAGCAGCGGGAATTGGCTCTGGTCCCTTCTTTAGTGTGGAATGTCAGGGAATTAGTCCCCAAGAGACGTTCCAGCCCCCTACCTTGGTGTGGAACCATTTCAAATGCCATCAGCTCATCATCATCATCATCATCATCATCATCATCATCATCAGGCGATCACTCGTGACCCGAGTAAGTTTGTCTTCCAGGATAAAAATTTACAAAAAGGAGATTTTAAAAGGAGGAAATCCTAAAGAAAATTGTGTAGACTCTAGCGATGGGTCCGTAAGTGACTGTGGAGGCCAATTCTTGTTGTTCTTGTTGTTGTTTGGTTGGGTTGGGTTGGTTGGGTTGGGTTGGAAGATGCCTGTGCATGCAATTGGGGAGATCGGTGCACACAAACCACACAAACTTGACAGAGTACGGCAATGATCCAATGGCACGGTTATCATGAGGATTGGAAAACCATTATCTGCTGCAGCCTTCATCTGCCATCAGCTATATGATCTCCGAAGACTGTAACCATTAGGCTTATGCCATGGGATTTGCAGTAATAAAAGGATCTAACTGATTGGAGTCTCAGGTAGAAACAGCAGCTGGGAGATGGGGCAGATTTAACTGCCCCCCCCCCACAGATGCTGCTGTTCCAGTGTGACTCCCCAGCCATTTCTGTATGTATGTATGTACCTGCCCTGGGCAAGCTACAATCTGGGTAAGGGGCCCTCGTAGCTTAAGGGCAGACTCCTCGTTTGCATGCAGAAGCTGACAGGTTCAAACCCCCCCCCCCCCCAAGCATCTCTGGCTAAAGTAAAGGGATCAAGTAGCTGCTGGGCTAAGGCTCCTCTCCCCTGTGCTTAGGGTTGGTTTTGTTTTGGGGAGAGGCCTCAGGAAACCTCCCCCTCCCTGTTCCAGGCAGGGAACACCTGGACAATGAGAGCAGGAGACTTCCTTGGGCGGGCTGTGTGGGAAGAGTGGGGGGGGTAGGCAGAAAGAGGGGGGGGGCTTTTCCTTGCTTGGCCGAGAAACCTGAGTGGCCACTCAGCTGGAGGAGAAGCAGCCCCGGAGGAGGCACTGCAGAGAAAAAGCAGAGGGGTGGGTGAGGGAGACAGGCATGCTGCCCTCCCCCTCCAGCCTCCCCACCCCCTCTCCGGCTTCAGAGGGGCCCTGGGTCAATCCTGCTGGGGCAGAGGGGTAGAGGCCAGCGCTTCTGGGGCAGAGCCAACCGAAGAGGCTTCTTTGGAGGGAGATCAGAAGTTTGTTGTGAAAGGTCAACAGTTTTATTTCATCCTTTCAGTTGGCTGTGCTCTCCTCTCCCCCCCTCTTTTCTTTGTGGTGGGGGGGCATTGTGCTGCAGATCAGACCATCACAAAAGGGATTAGCAGCGGGCCGGGGGTCTGTGGGAACCTGCCCTGCGCACCAGGTGGCCATGGAGCGGGGCCTTCTTGCCTAATGGCAGGCTGGGCTTGACCTAGGTCATGTTGATGACGCTGCCAGGCCAGCGTCTTGAGCGGCCCCCTGGGCACGGAGTTCTGTGGCACGTACCTCGGCCCTCGGTGTGCCGCAAGAGGGGAAGATGGGACAGGCGCTCGGGCCAAAGCCACTCCGCCTGCTCTGATGGGCCCCCGTTCAGCTCTGTCTTGGACATACCTTGGTTCCCTTCCCATCATGGCTGGAGAAACCCTTTCAAGGTCTCAGCAACCAACATGGGAGCCTAGCCTTGGTCCTGAGGAGGAACAGAATAACCAAAGCAGAAGAATGACAGATCCCTGCCCCAAAGAGCTTACAGTAACCTTTCCCAACCTGGCAGTGGCCATGCTGGCTGGGAATGATGGGTGTTGGGGGGGACCCTGGTTGCGGGAACACTGGCTTACAGTCGAAATGTTGACAATCTGGGAGTTGACAAAAGGGAACAACATGGATGCTTCCATTCAACCCTTCTTACCAAATTTGGACTGTAAGCTCCTCCAGGGCAGGGACCTGCCTGTGCTACATAAATAATACCGGCAATAACAACAGTTATGCTTTTATATATCGTTTGTAACACATGATCGCACACACATTTTTATCCTGCTCCTCCACCAAGGAGTGTAGGGCAGCTTGACGATGCTCCCGCTTTATTTTCACAACAGCCCTGTGAGGTGGGATATGGCAGGGAAATAGTGAGGATGGTCAGCTTTGTGTCTGGGTGCAAATTCAATTCCTGCTTTGAGCTCAGTCTGATATCTCTATGTCACGTATGAACCATTCCTTCAATGGGCGGGTTTGCACAACGCGCTAGCCTACCCTGAGAATAAGCCACCATGGGTTGCTTGTTCACTCATGAAGCCGACAGAGGATTGGGTGCTCTGCGGCTTGCCGTGGCTTGTCCTCCCCCCCTCAGTCCTCCCGCCGGGTCCAGCACGTATCCCAGGCACCTTTTGGCAGAACTCCTCATTTCCTCGGTCGCTACGTCAACACCCTTTCTGCAGTTGGTCTGCTGGGGTTGTTGGCTCCCTGGGGAAGCTCTCCCCCTCTGACCCCATCACATCAGATCGCCAAGTATAATTAATTTTCTGAGCCCAGTATGGATGTGGGAACACGTTCGCAACCATCTTTTTTTCCTGAGGTCTTGCACTACTGCACAAGACCGTTAGCTCCGCATACCGATATCCCCCTCTTGTCAACGTCCTTGTCAATTTCATCCTCGGTTTTGGTGCTCCTGCTACCAAGCACCTTTTTTAAAAGGCTGCTTCAGGTTCTACTCTCCGGCAGCTGCCAGCCACTTTCAGTTCCGCCCTCCTTCCTGCTTGTTGCTTCCCCCCACTGGTCGCTGTTGCTAGCTGTCACATTTACATCTGGGTTACAGAGTGGTGAGCAGGATCACTGAACGTATGCAAATGTCATGGTAAAACAGTAAAACTGATGGGGAAATTGCATGAATCTCTTGGCAGAGCAGTAAAACTGAGGGCAAAACTGTGCAGATTTCCTAGGATGACTTTCGCTCCTCCTTGTGCAGGACCAGAAAAAAATTGCGAACGCGTTTGGGACACTCTCCGACGTCCTTTCTTCTCTATTTTTAGGAGCACCAGGCAGAGGGCACTGAGGGGTGTGTGTGAGGGAGAATGGTGGTGGCACTAGCGCGTCCGTGAGGAGCGGCAGGGGCTTCTGCCGCTCTTTCTGGGTAGCTCTGTAGCCATTGCGACAACCCACGACACAGTCGCCCTGCCGGATTCGGGCATCACAAGAAGTCACCATGAGTATGAACAACAAGCCGGGTGTTCTCAGGATGGCTTGTTCGTGAAAAATAAGCCACCCTGCAGAAACCACACTGGTTTTGCGTGACACAATGACCCACCGTGGCTGATGAACCGCGGCGGGTTGTCGTGTTGTGCGAACCAGGCCCATCGCTCTCTCTTCCCCTCAGAATACCGGCAGTTTTAATCTGTAAGAAACTCTTTGCAACTCTCTCATCACCCCCTCCCGCTTTGCGGTGCCATCAGTGGCCAGCGATGCCTGCTTCTGTCCTTCAGTCTTAACGACGACAGAGTTCACCCTCTGACCAATTTCCACCCCTGAGGAAAAGAGATGTTGCTGTGCCCCAAACAGGTTTTCCCAGGCGATCATAAGCGCCACCAAATTGGCCCAGCTAATCGAAGCCAGCTGTTTCCTGCTTGGGTCGCCTTGCCACTCCAGGAGCATTTGTTTTCTATAGGTAAGACCTGGATTTCTGGAGGGAGGCAAACAGTATTGTTCTCTCCCCACCCACCCCTCGGATGGTGGCCAGCCAAGCCTGGCAGTGCGGCCCTCCCATTCCGACTCCTTGAGAAGTCTTTCCTGCTGGTGCCATCTCAGCTTCCCCATCTCGTCCTTTATCAGGCTGGGCAAAGAATGCAGTGGAGATGCCAAGACATTCCTGGGGAGGTGGAGGCTGGCTCCTGCTGGTGGGGCTCCTGTTGACGAGGAGGAGGCCACCGTAACAACCCCCCCACACTCCCCTCACGTAGCTGCCTGGCAAAATCCCTGCCCCCAAACCCTGTGACAGCCTGGAAGATGAGAGGAAGAGGGATGGGGTGGTTCTGGGACCAGCAAAGCTCCTCAGCAAAAGTCTCCGAGCCAAGCCGTTGATTCCGTTAGGTTCAGCTTACTGGATGATGCAAACTGCGGATAAAACTGGAACATTAAGCATTGAGGAACTCAGTTGCATAGTCTCTCTCCATCTCCATTGTCTCCCAGAACAGATGGGGCATCTCTTCTTCCTCTAAACATGTGTTTGTTTTGTTATTAAAATGTGTATATCCGGACTTCTGGCACCAAGGCGGCTGACAACCGAAGATCCTTCTGGATCCACACCTAAATTTGTTAATGTCCTGATTGTAGCTGTTACCTCTTCTACCTCTGGCTGTGCTTTATAAAATACTGGGGGAGGGTGGTGGTGTTATGAATATTTTATATAAATAAATAAATCCCCGTTTGATATATCACCCTCTTCCTATTTTGTCTGTAAAGGGCTTTCATAACTCCTCTTTTTCAAAGTTCTCATAGAACCCCGCTGCTGGATCGCCAAAGACCTCTGGTTCTAACTGGATTTCATAGACTTCATAGATTATATGGAAGGAGCCTACAAGGCTATCGAGTCCAACCCCCTTCTCAATGCAGAAAACTAGAGGAGGGGTCTCCCATCCAAGTAATAACCAGGCCTGACCCTGCTTAGCTTAAGCTGAGCCAGCATAAGCCACAGGCCAGATGCTTTCCTGAGATCAACATGGCCTACACGTGCAACAAGTGCAAGCTGGTCACGCTGTTGGAAGAAAAGGTCAGAGGACTGGAGCAGCAAGTGTCAACCCTCAGGAGTATAAGAGAAACTGAAGAGTTCTTAGACAGAACTGGTGGATCTACAGCAGCAAAGCATGGTACAGGAGCCAGAAGGGCAATGGCAGGATGACGCAGAGTCGGAGAATGCTGAGGCAAGGGAAAATAACGTAGGGGAAACTCCCTGGAAAAGGGTGACTGTTAAGAGAGGACGAATTTCCTGCAGAGGACGAATTTCTGGGCACCCAACGTGACAGCGAGCAAGAGGCTGAAGGTCAGTCAAGTGGAGGCAATCAAACCAAGGCCTACAGCAAGAGAAAGAGAAGAGTACTAGTAGTGGGAGACTCCCTCCTGCAGGGGATCGAAGCCAAAGTATGTTGCGAAGACCCATGGACTTGCCAGGTGTGCTGTCTCCCCGGGGGCACGGACTAAGGATGTGACAGAGCAGCTGCCGAGGCTCATACAGCCCACTGACACATACCCCTTTCTTCTCTTCCACGTGGGTACAAATGATACTGCCAAGCAGAGTTACAAAGAAATCACGGCAGACTTTGAAGAGTTGGGAAGGGAACTCAAGAACTTTGGGGCCCAGATAGTTTTCTCATCCATCCTTCCAGTACTTGGAAGAGGCATAGAAAGGGAAAGAAAAATACTCAGAGTGAATGACTGGCTACGAAGGTGGTGCCGACGTGAGGGATTTGGATTCTGGGGACCACGAGGTACACTTCCTGGAAGATGGACTGCTGGCAAAGGATGGGTTGCACCTCACAAGGACTGGGAAGAATGTGTTTGGCCACAGCATGAGGAACTTAATCAGGAGGGCTTTAAACTGAATCCAACAGGGGAGGGAGACATAAACTCGGGGGTACAATTGGAAGAAGGCCGCTGTGCCACAACGGAGAGAACAGCTCCAGCGGTGCCCAATGATAGTCTACCACAAAATGTAGGGGAAAAGCCGGACTATAAAGCACATAGTCTTCGATGTCTATACTAATGCCCAGAGTATGGGCAACAAAAAGGACGAATTTGAACTCTTAATACATGAGGGCAAGTACGACTTGATAGGGATAACTGAAACCTGGTGGGATGACTCCCATGGCTGGAATACAGCAATTGAAGGGTATAACTTGTTCAAAAGAAACAGAAGCAACAGAAAGGGAGGTGGAGTTGCACTGTATGTTAAAGATACGTTTCTCTGCACAGAGATACAGGAAGAGGAGCTTGGCAGCACCATTGAGAGCATCTGGGTTAAAATAAAGGGGGCAAAGGATAAGACGAACACGGCAGTTGGAGTCTACTACCGACCACCCAATCAAGGAGAAGACGAGGATGAAACTTTTGAAAAGCAAATTGCCATTGTTTCAAGGAGGCATGATGTGGTAGTAATGGGTGACTTCAATTTCCCTGATATCTGTTGACAGACTTATTCAGCCAAACATGGCCCCTCCAAGAAATTCCTGAGTTGTGCTGCTGATAACTTCCTCCTACAGAAAGTGGAGGAAGGAACTAGAGGATCGGCTATCCTTGACCTGATTCTAACCAACAGAGACGAGTTAGTGGATAAAGTGGCAGTTTCGGGAACTCTGGGAGAAAGTGACCATGTTATACTTGAGTTCTTGATTCTAAGGGGAGCAAAAGCTGAGTGTAGCTAAACACGTACCCTGGATTTTAGGAAAGCCAATTTTAACAAACTCAGAACAATGATAAGTAAAATCCCATGGCAAGTGACTCTAATGAGAAAAGGAGCCCAGGATGGGTGGGAGTTTTTAAAAAGGAAATTTTAAAGGCACAATTGCAAACAATTCCCACAAGGAAAAAAGGCAAAGGGCAACAGAAGAAGCCAATGTGGCTTCACAATAAACTCAAAGATGACCTGAAAACAAAAAAGGACATGTATAGGAAGTGGAAGGAAGGACAGGCTACAAGGGAAGAGTACAGGCAGGTAGCACAGAACTGCAGGAATAGTGTCAGGAAGGCTAAAGCTGAGAATGAGCTAAGGTTAGCGATGGATGCTAAACACAACAAGAAAGCTTTCTTCAGATACATGCACAGTAAAAGACAGAAGAAAGAACTGGTGGTTCAACTACGCGATGAGGATGGCAAATTGATAACAGAAGACAAAGAAAAGGCAGACGTGTTCAATTCCTACTTCGGCTTGGTCTTCTCCCAAAAGAGGGTCTATGAACCCCCTGGCAAACCTGAAGTGCAGACTGTAGGGGCAGGATTGCAGCTTGAGATTGATAGGCAAATGGTCAAGGAGCACCTGATTACTCTGAATGAGTTTAAATCTCCAGGGCCTGATGAACTGCATCCTAGAGTAATAAAGGAACTGGCAGAAGAACTCTCAGAACCACTGTCTACTATCTTTGAGAAATCATGGAGGACAGGTGAAGTGCCAGATGACTGGAGGAGGGCAAATGTTGTTCCCATCTTCAAAAAGGGCAAGATGGAATAACCTGGGAACTATAGGCCAGTCAGTCTGACATCAATCCCGGGGAAAATTTTGGAGCAGATTATAAAGAAGTCAGTCTGCAAGTACCTTGAAAACAATGCAGTGATTACTAGAAGCCAGCATGGATTTGTCAAGAACAAATCCTGCCAGACTAATCTGATCTCATTTTTTGATCGGGTAACGTCCCTTGTGGACTGTGGGAATGCTGTGGACATCATATATCTGGACTTCAGCAAAGCTTTCGACAAAGTGCCTCATGATATCCTGATTAGCAAGCTAGCTAAAAGTGGGCTAGATGCAACAGCTATCAGGTGGATCCACAATTGGCTACAGAATCGGACTCAAAGAGTGCTTATCAATGGTTCCTTCTCAAACTGGGGAGAGGTAACGAGCGGGGTACCGCAGGGCTCGGTCCTGGGCCCAGTGCTCTTCAACATTTTTATTAATGACTTGGATGAGGAGGTGCAGGAATACTTATCAAATTTGCAGATGACACAAAGTTGGGTAGAACAGCTAATACTCTGGAAGACAGAAACAAAATTCAAAACGATCTGGATAGGCTGGAGTGCTGGGCTGAAAACAACAGAATGAAATTTAATAGGGATCAATGCCAAGTGCTGCACCTAGGGAAAGGAAACCAAATGCAGAGTTACAGAATGGGGGACACTTGGCTCAACAATAGTCCAAGTGAGAAGGATCTTGGAATTGTTGTAGATCACAAACTGAATACGAGACAGCAATGCGATGTGGCTGCAAAGAAGGCAAATGCTGTTTTGGGCTGCATTAATAGAAGTATAGCTTCCAAATCGCAGGAAGTGATAATTCCCCTTTACTCGGCACTGGTTAGGCCTCATCTTGAGTACTGCGTCCAGTTCTGGGCACCACACTTTAAGAAGGACGTAGACAAACTGGAGAGGGTTCAGAGGAGGGCAACAAAGATGATTAAGGGACTGGAAACAAGGCCCTATATGAGGAGAGACTGAAAGAACTGGGCATGTTTAGCCTTTAGAAGAGGAGACTAAGGGGAGATATGATAGCACTCTTCCAGTACTTGAAGGGATGTCACACAGAGGAGGGTCCAGGATCTCTTCTCGATCATCCCACTTTGCAGGACACGGAATAATGGGCTCAAGTTACAGGAACCCAGATTCCACCTAAACATCAGGAAAAATTTCCTGACTGTCAGAGCAATAAGACAATGGAACCAACTACCTAGGGAGGTGGTGGGCTCTCCCACCCTGGAGGCATTCAAGGTGCAGCTAGACAGCCATCTGTCAGGGATGCTTTGACCTGGATTCCTGCATTGAGCAGGGGGTTGGACTCGATGGCCTTGTAGGCCCCTTCCAACTCTACTTTTCTATTATTCTTCCCACAACTGTTCCTCAGGTAGACAACCTCTCCACATTTAGGTTTCAAACAGCCATCATGATTAATAGCTCTTGGTTGCTGCATCCTGCATTGCAAAGTCTGCATAGAGCAGGGGGTGGACTAGATGACCTTCCCACTCTGTAATTATAAGGCAGCCTTCCATGACCTGCTGCTCTCCAGATGCGTTGGACTACAGCTGCCATAAGTTGTAGTCCAACGCATCTGGAGGGCACCCAGTTGTGGAAGGCTGTTCTAAGAGAACACCCTCCCCTTCTCTTGCTCATTGCCACTTGCTGTTCTGAGGCTGCATATGGCTGTCATGGCTGAGATCCTTCGTGAGACCTCTAGTCGTCCTCCTCCTCCTCCTCCTCCTCCTCCTCCTCCTCCTCCTCCTCCTCCATGGAGTCTCCCATTCCTGTGAATTCTCCCATTCTCATTGTCCTTTCCGCTGATTCCAGCTTTCCCAGAGGGAGAGGCCACTTGCATTGCCTCTGGAGGATGCTCAGGTTCTGACTTTTTGATGCGTCTTCAGGGAAATGAATTCCCGGAAGAGTTGGGCAGGTACCAAGAATACTTCTCTCCAAGCCTTTGTTTAGATTTGTCACACTGATGGTATAGTTAAAAGAGAATTCTTTGTTGATCCCAGAGATCGTGGAGAGATGACGGAAGGAGGCGATTGCTAACACTGGAGATGGAGAATTCTTTCCCCAGAGTGTTGGAGGTTTTTTTAAAAGAAGGGACTGCTGCTAGTTCCTGGCTAAACAGATTGTGTGGGTTTTTGAATTGTTTGAGAAACCTGCAGCACCTGTTTGAGCAGAGGTGGAAGTGGAACAAAAGACGCATAGTGTAACACTGTCGGAAGCAGAACCTTTCTTGAGCCACTTCCAGCTTTCTTGGAAATGATTTGTCTGCCTCCAGCCTAAGCCATGTGCTCCTTGTGCATCCATGTACCCAAACATGGAGTATTGCAACTTGGGGCGGGAGCAGGTCTGGAACTGAGGACCCTTGGGCATAGATTCAGGTTGGGCTTGGGCTCCCCTTCCCACCTCTGGCTAAAAGGGGGAGCCAGGCCAATAAGGAAGCCTCGTGCCAGCCACATGCTGGCACATGTGATGCTCCCTGGCCCAAAGAAAAGCTTTGAGGGGAAAGAGGAACATCGGAAGCTGCCCTGTACTGAGTCAGGCCCTTGGTCCATCTTGTTCAGTGTTGTTGACACTGACCGGCGGCAGCGGCGGCTCTCCAGGGAGGAGTTTTTCCAGCCCTACCTGGACATGCTGCCGTGGATCGAACCCGGGACCTTCTGCGTGCAAAGCAAGGGCTCTCTTCCGCAGCCGTATTCCTCCACAGCCCCTCCTCTGCCTTGCCCGCTTTCACCCGAGCCTCCAGCTTGACAGGAGCCAGTCATTCCCCAAATTCCCAGGATTCCATGAGTTTCAAGAAGGTTTGGGGCAAACAAAAGTGCGAAATGGGCTGCTCGGAACGCCTGCACTTTCTCAGCCCCATCCCGGCTTGACTCCCGCTTTGCCGCCTTTATCTGAAACTAATTTCCGTTGTTTATTCCCAGCACTGACAATTATGAATGAGCCCCTGTTAGAAAGAATTGTCCCTCTGGTGACCTGAGACAGCCGAGGGATGGGCCAACTTTAGCGGTGAACGCCTGGAGGGAACAGAGAGGAGGGGGATTTCTCTCTCTCGCTCACGACACTAGAATCGAACCCAGGGCTTACTCTCGTAGGGCCAGGACAGGCAAAAGAGAGGTGGGCAGTCATTGGCACATTAGCAGATGGAATTCACTACTACAAGGTGTGTCATGAGAGCGACTTTCGTTAAACAGGGATTAGACCAATTTGTGGAGAATCGGGCCTTATCAATAGCTTTTACCTAGGGGTGGAGCCTCCCTGTTCAGAGGCAGTTAACCTCTGAATCCCCACTGCCTGGGACAAGCCCTGGGCGAGGCTACCCTGTGTCTGAACTTCTCACAGGTATCCAGTTGACTGCAGCTGGAAACAAAACTTTGGAACGGCTGGGTCCCGGGCTCAGTTTAACTGGGCTCTTGTTATGCTGTGTGCATCTTGGGTGCAGCCAGCAAAACTGGAAAGTGTTTGCCAGGGGAAGGGAAGTGTGCGAGACTGAACTTAGAAACCCGGGTGTCCTTAACAAGAACTTCTGTGATTTCCTTAAGTCATTTTAGTTTATGGCCCCAAAGGACAGATGGCAAACACTGTCCTGTATGAATGCAACACACCCTGGGCTTGACTTCCGTGTCTCCCAAGCCTTATTCGGGATGTCTTTTGCACAGCCCTCGGTTGCCCTGAGGTAGTACAGAGTCTCTCTGGTGTCAGCTGAATTCACAGGCTGGAATTACCGGAGTTTTGCTGAGTGGAGGGAAGCAGAGTGGGGGGGGGAGAGAGAGAGAGAGGTCACCTCAAATAAGAGGCAGAAAATCCTGATTTGGAAGCAGCTGGTGATAAAGTCTGAGAATTGGATTGGGAGCCGTGGAGATGAGTAGTTTGTAAGGTGTAGCCACCCTGGGGTCCGTCTCCTGCCCAGCCTGGATGGGTGATCTCTGTCGGGGGGAGCAGAAGGTAAAATGGGCCCATGGGCCCACCTCTGGGGCATCCAACCCCTTACCCCTGCTGGTGGCCAGAATTCATTCTTATTTATTTATTTATCTATCGATCCATCCATCCATCCCGGCTTTCCACCCCAAAATGCAAAGAATGCCAGACGAGGTGGGCCGTAGCTAGATCTTGCGGGGCACTTCCGATGTTCTTAAGCAAGGAGTGCAGCCTCAGCCTCGCTTTGCACCCCTGCCTTCCGTTCTAGGAGGATGCGCTCTTGCTTTGTAATTTAGGAACACCGAGCATTTACGTGGCGCTTCAGAGCATTCAGAGGGTGTTGCGTACCATATATCTTGCAGTCTGTACAGCAACCCTGCAAGGTAGGCCAGTATTATTATACCATTATTGTGGATGGGAGAAGCCAGGAAAGACAGCCTCCCCCACCCCTGTCAGCCCACCAGATGCGTCACACTGCAATGCCCATCATTCCCAGCCAGCGTGGCCAATGGGAGTTGCTGTGCAACACATCTGCAGGGCGTCAGATTGGGGAAGGCGGCTTTAGGATAAGCCTCAGTGGCTGCAGGGTGTGCAGTGTTAGGCATCCCCACGCATGCATTTTCCCGTGTGCTGGAGGCAGGGTGCAGCCCCCCAGCCAGAGATGTGAGTTTGTGGAGCTGAGTCCTGGGCAGAGGTGGGAGCGTCAGCAGGGCTGCACCAGTTCAGATTCCTTCTCCCACAGGAAAGATGCGCTGCTGTTCATTCTTAGGGGTGGAAGGGAAGATCCACGCAATGTGGTTGCGCGGGGGGGGGGGCAGAGGAGCAACCGCAGGGCTACCCTCTGGGGTGGGTGGGGGGCTGTCTCAGTGCCTCCTTCCAGCCTGGGGGGGGGGAGGTGGAGGCGGCAGTGGCGGCTCCAGTTTTCCTCTTCTAGAAAGAGCTGGAGCTTATTGCTGCTATCAGCAGGCGCTTGGGTGTGGAAGCAAAGTGGCAGGCCTTGCCTTTCAGGAATAAAACACCAGCGTTTTATTGTCCGGAGCTGTTCTTGGCCTTTTCTCTTGTTTACAGAGCAGGCTTAGCAGCTCCCAGATCGCTAGTTTAAGCGCTTGGGCCAACAGTGTCTTAAGTGTCTCGTGACTCTCACGAGAAAGGGAGCCCAGGAGGGGTGGGAGTTTTTAAAAAAGGAAATTTTAAAGGCACAATTGCAAACAATTCCAAAAGGAAATAAAGGCAGAGTGCAACAGAAGACGACAAGTGGCTTCACAATAAACTCAAGACGACCTGAATAACACAAAATGGACACTTTAGGAAGTGGAGGAAGGACAGGCTACAAATTGAGAGATACAGGCAGGTAAGCACAGACTGAGAGAATCTTTAAGGAAGGCTAAGCTGAGAATGAGCTAAAAGGTAGCGAGGAATGCTAAAGCAACAAAAAAGCTTTATTCAGATACATGCACAGTAAAAGACAGAAGAAAGAACTGGTGGTTCAACTACGTAATGAGGATGGCAAATTGATAACAGAAGACAAAGAAAAGGCAGAAGTGTTCAATTCCTACTTCGGCTCGGTCTTCTCCCAAAAGAGGGTCTATGACCCCCCTGGCAAACCTGAAGTGCAGACTGAAGGGGCAGGATTGCAGCTTGAGATTAATAGGCAAATGGTCAAGGAGCACCTGATTACTCTGAACGAGTTTAAATCTCCAGGGCCTGATGAGCTGCATCCTAGAGTAATAAAGGAACTGGCAGAAGAACTCTCAGAACCACTGTCTATTATCTTTGAGAAATCATGGAGGACAGGTGAAGTGCCAGACGACTGGAGGAGGGCAAATGTTGTTCCCATCTTCAAAAAGGGCAAGAAGGAGGAACCTGGGAACTATAGGCCAGTCAGTCTGACATCAATCCCCGGGAAGATTTTTGAGCAGATTATAAAGAAGTCAGTCTGCAAGCACCTTGAAAACAATGCAGTGATTACTAGAAGCCAGCATGGATTTGTCAAGAACAAATCCTGTCAGACTAATCTGATCTCATTTTTTGATCGGGTAACCTCCCTTGTGGACTGTGGGAATGCTGTGGACATTATATATCTAGACTTCAGCAAAGCTTTCGACAAAGTGCCTCATGATATCCTGATTAGTAAGCTAGCTAAGAGTGGGCTAGATGGAACAACTATCAGGTGGATCCACAATTGGCTACAGAATCGGACTCAAAGAGTGCTTATCAATGGTTCCTTCTCAAACTGGGGAGAGGTAACGAGCGGGGTACCACAGGGTTCGGTCCTGGGCCCGGTGCTCTTCAACATTTTTATTAATGACTTGGATCAGGAGGTACGGGGAATGCTTATCAAATTTGCAGATGACACAAAGTTGGGTGGAACAGCTAATACTCTGGAAGACAGAAACAAAATTCAAAGTGACCTCGATAGGCTGGAGCGCTGGGCCGAAAACAACAGAATGAAATTTAATAGGGATAAATGCCAAGTGCTGCACCTAGGGAGAGGAAACCAAATGCAGAGTTACAGAATGGGGGACACTTGGCTCAACAATACTACAAGTGAGAAGGATCTTGGAATTGTGGTAGATCACAAACTGAATATGAGCCAGCAATGCGATGTGGCTGCAAAGAAGGCAAATGCAATTTTGGGCTGTATTAATAGAAGTATAGCTTCCAAATCGCGGGAAGTGATAATTCCCCTTTACTCGGCACTGGTTAGGCCTCATCTTGAGTACTGCGTCCAGTTCTGGGCACCACACTTTCAGAAGGATGTAGACAAACTGGAGAGGGTTCAGAGGAGGGCAACAAAGATGATAAAGGGACTGGAAACAAGGCCCTATGAGGAGAGACTGAAAGAACTGGGCATGTTTAGCCTTCAGAAGAGGAGACTGAGGGGAGATATGATCGCACTCTTCCAGTATTTGAAGGGATGTCACACAGAGGAGGGCAAAGATCTCTTCTCGATCATCCCAGTTTGCAGGACACGGAATAATGGGCTCAAGTTACAGGAACCTAGATTCCACCTAAACATCAGGAAAAATTTCCTGACTGTCAGAGCAATAAGACAATGGAATCAACTACCTAGGGAGGTTGTGGGCTCTCCCACTCTGGAGGCATTCAAGGTGCAGCTGGACAGCCATCTGTCAGGGATGCTTTGACCTAGATTCCTGCATTGAGCAGGGGGTTGGACTCGATGGCCTTGTAGGCCCCTTCCAACTCTACTTTTCTATGATTCTATGATTCTATGATAAGTTGGTAGCCAAAAAATATGCCAACCTCTTGACTCTGCCCGGATCGCTGCCAGGACACGTGTGTGTGTGTGTGTGTGTGTGTGTGTGTGGTGTGTGTGTGGTGTCATTGTTGGAGGGGCGCTATAGCTTGGATGCCAGTCTGAACGGCCGGGTGCTGAGTACATTCATGGATCTGGTGTGTAGGCTTCAAAGAAAACGTGCTGAGTCAAAAAGGCCCCGTTGTTCATCCCCAGCACCAGCGGTGGACTATTGCTGTACATGGAAGTTCCATTTAGACATCACAGGGATGCTGGGAGTTGCAGCTCCCTCAGGTTGGGGAAGGCCTTGATGCCGCCTGCCCCTCCGGGGGAAGCCAGCATGCCTGACCCCTCTCCGACAACTGCAGGGGCGGTGGGCAAGCCATCGTGGCAGGGGTGCTTCTGGGCCGTTCCTGCCCTTCCGAGGAATCCTGGGGCTTCCCGCAATATACCGGAGAATGTTGGTTCCAGAAAGCCAACCAACCCCCCCGCCCTGGTGTGTCTTTCCCCCTCCCGTTTCCCCTCTCCTGGGAGTGAGCTGCCACGGTGCCACCTTTCCTTGTTGCGGAGAGGCTCTTGCTCTCGTGTGAAAAAAGGGAAACGGAAAGGAAGAAAGGCAGCACAGTCTGTGACTTCCTAATGACAGGGTAATTGAGTCTGCTTCTCACACCCTGAGACTCGGAGGTGAGAGCAACACATGAGCGGCAAGCTCTTGACACTTCCTCCTCCTGCCCTGGGAAGCGGCCCCTTCCCACCAGCATCTAGGCCCCCCCGCCTCCCCCCCAGCATACACATGCTCCCCACAGCTACTGCTCACACACTCGCTTCCTTGCCAGAACAACCGAGGCGCGGGAGGGCTTTGTCCTGGTTTTCTTTCCCTTCCAATTCCCAGTAGTCCTCCATCAGGAACACAGCGCTTCCTTGTTTGGGGAGTGGAAGAGGAAAGGGCAAGCTGGCACCAAAACCTCCCCCCCCCCCCACCGAATCAGCATGAGTCTGGCTCAGTCCCACAAAGGTCTGTGTCTTGTGGGAATGTGGCGGCAGCAGGGTGGTTTCAGAGCTGGTGTGGGGTCGTGCGGCTGAGCACATTCATTGTGGCATAACCTTGCAAGCTGATGTTCTCTTAGCCTCCCCCTCTCCCCACCATCTGCAATAAAGGCATAGTAAGACTGGTCAACCTTGCAAGGCTGTTGTGTGAGGATTACTGAGAGAACTTCCAAGCTGCTGGGCTGGCTGCTGGCTTAAATGGCTGTGGAGGCAACTTTATTAGACAACTTTATGCAGGAGGAGGAGAGGTCTGTCGATGGAGGCTAGCCATCACGGCTAGATGGAGCCTCCTTAATCAGAGATAGTCTACCTCTCAGTACAAATTGCTGGGGAGCGACTGCTTTCCTGCCCTGCATGTGGACTTCCCCTTTGGGCATCTGACTGGCCCCTGTGGGAAACAGCGTGTGAGACTAGATTTATTTGTTTATTCCGTTTGTTTTAGAATATTTATATAGTGCTTCCCTTTCTAAAAGTGGTTTACAACAAATGATAAATCAATATGCATCATTATAAAAGCACAACAGCATTTAAGGTGCAATCCTATGCAGGAAAAAAGGTGGGGTATAAATATAATAAATAAATAAACAAACAAACAAATGAGGGGAATGCTGGGAGTTGTAGGACTTTTTTTTCTGCCTAAACATGCATTGGATTGCACCCTTAGACAAGTTAATAGTGGACCCACTTTGTTCTGATCCAGCTGCAGCGCTCCTCTAATGTTCTTATAAAGCACTTTATACATTCTAAGTATTATTATGAGCATCAACTTGTGCTTGTGGATGAGCAACACAGGTTCTTCCATGCCTTGCTTATTGGTCCCCAGTTTGCGGTAAGGACAAAGAATCTGGAGGCACGTTGAAAGATGAGCACATTCATTGTGGCATAAGCTTTTGTGGTCTGGAGCTGATGCACAGAAGGTGGGGAGGTGGGGGTGGGGTGGGGTGGGGTGGGGTGGGGTGGGGTGGGGTGGGAGAGGTTTTGATTACTGCAATCCAAAGGCCATCAATTGCAAAGGGTTAGAATCGGTCTGTGGCATTCCTGTGCTGCTGACCCCAAGTGCGTGTGCAAGATGACCGTCCACAGCAGCTGCCGCTGGTTCCTTGCTATGCTCTTTTAACACCCAAGGAGGGGCAATTGTTTTCTGTAGTGGAAAAATAGCACCCCTCCCCCTGAACGCGTCTAGTCATTACTCTGTCATTAGCCTACAAGGATTGACCCAATTTAATTTAAAAAAAAATAAATCCTGATAATAATTTTTTTAAAACCTGTGTGCTGGGCTACAGAGGCACGTTGGTGCACCTCAAAACTGCCACGCTTTATGCATCCATCACTCTTGGCACAGGTCCCACGCAACACTGGGGAGGAAGATGGCTCCACACAACTGGATGCAGCCTGTGGGCTTCAGCGAACAGGTGCAGTGGTGGGGGCGGGTCCCAAAAGCATCCCCATTTGCCCATTGAGCAGATCCTCCAGCCCCAAACCCAGGTTGACTGACTCTTTTTGAGTGCCTCCAGTTTTAATTCCTGAAAAAAACAGTGTGCCTTCCCCTAAGGTATTGAAAATGTTGGGAAACACTGAAATAGTATCTTATATCCTGACCCAGAAAGATCAGATTTGAACAATAGTTGAGTTTGGAGATGGACTTCATTTAAATCAACACACATGCGCACGTACGTGCACACGCACACACACACACACACACACACACACACACACACCATGGGGTCTGTGAAGTTGAGCTGAATTCAAGGTAAAAGCTCTGAAAAGGAGGAATCCCCCCAAAAAAATTCCCCCAAAAGGAGGATCCCCCCCGCCGGTTCCTTAATTGCGCAAAACTTCAAAAAAGAGAGCTCAGTCAATAAAGTGAATAAGGACCTGATGTTTAAACCAGTGTTTCTTAACCTTTTTCCTACTGTGGCCCCCTTCCGACCTTGTTTCCTTCCTGTGGCCCCCCCTGTCCTACCGGTAGAAAGGTAGCTATTTAAATGTTTTGTTTGTAAATAGAACATGTTTTCTTGTAATTTTTATAATTTATACAAAATACAATAATTAAATAAAAAATTATACTTTACTCACATTTCTCGATCAATGTGAGCCTTGTGCTTGGTGACCAGAAACAAGCTTTTTTTATATCCTGTTCTATTGCTGTGAGGGATAACCGAAGATCACCTCTGTCCATTATGTTAAGGCGATTCCGCCTTAAGTTGAGTAAATAATTCACACGACTGAAACCTGATTCTACCAAATACGAAGTAGGAAATGCCATGAAAAACAATTTTGCTTTATCCCAAAGCTGTGGAAACACTTCTCTGTTTTCTTTTCTTTTCTGTTTTCTTTTCTCAGTCACTTATCTGTTTTCTAACTGCTCTCTGTGGCCCCCTAATCTCGTGCCGTGGCCCCCCTTTTACATGATTTTCACCTGTGGCCGCCTTGGAATATCTTGAGGGCCCCTGGGGGCCATATGGCCCCAGGTTGAGAACCCCTGGTTTAAACGACCCTGCACCCTTACTGAAAGGCCCTTGGTGTTTCCTTCCACCTTCTATTTCTTTGTTCTAAACCAGCCTTCTCCAACCTGCAGAAGTGCTCTGTGTGACACAAAACCTTGCATTGGAAATTTTGGAGACAAGTTACATCCTTTTATGAAGACTGCTTCTGTTCCTGCTAGAGATTTTGACTGGAGCAGGATAGGTGCCCTTTTGAGACACTAACTACAGGCCTTTGGTCTGAGTGGCAAAGAGACAACTTCGTTCAGAGTTCTGGACAAGAGGTGCAAGCGTATAATGGAATTTTAGGGGAAATGGATGATAATTCATAGAATCATAGAAAAGTAGAGTTGGAAGGGACCTATAAGGCCATTGAGTCAAACCCTCTGCTCAATGCTCAATAGTTGGTCCCATTGTCTTATTGCTCTAACAGTCAGGAAATTTTTCCTAATGTTTAGGTGGAATCTGGGTTCCTGTAACTTGAGCCCATTATTCCGTGTCCTGCAAACTGGGATGATCAAGAAGAGATCCTGGCCCTCCTCTGTGTGACATCCCTTCAAGTACTGTAAGAGTGCGATCATATCTCCCCTCAGTCTCCTCTTCTGAAGGCTAAACATGCCCAGTTCTTTCAGTCTCTCCTCATAGGGCTTTGTTTCCAGTCCCTTTATCATCCTCGTTGCCCTCCTCTGAACCCTCTCCAGTTTGTCTACGTCCTTCTTAAAGTGTGGTGCCCAGAACTGGACGCAGTACTCAAGATGAGGCCTAACCAGTGCCGAGTAAAGGGGAATTATCACTTCACGCGATTTGGAAGCTATACTACTTCTATTAATGCAGCCCAAAATAACCTTTGCCTTCTTTGCAGCCACATCGCATTGCTGGCTCATATTCAGTTTTGTTTAGATTGTAAGCCCCTTGGGGCATGTACCTGTCATCTCATTTGTTGTAAAGCACCATGTATTTATTTTATTTATTTTATTTTTTATTTTATTATATTTATATCCCACCTTTTTTCCTGCAAGAAACCCAAGGCGGCTCACATAATCCTCCTCCTCTTCTCCATCTTATCCTCACAACAACCCTGTGAGGTAGGTTAGGCTGAGAGTCAGTGACTGGCCCAAAGTCACCCGGTGAGCTTCATGGCAAAGTGGGGACTAGAACCTGGATCTCCCAGGTCCCAGTCCAACACTGTAACCACTACGCCACACTGTATGTGGAAGAAGCTACATAAATAATTATTAGTTTACAGTCCAACACTGTAACCACTACGCCACACTGTATGTGGAAGAAGCTACATAAATAATTATTAGTTTACCAGACAAGACTCTAAGAAAAATACCCCAGGCAACAGTGAGTTCACAGACCTCCTAGCTGAATAGAACTCTTCATCAGTCAGAATAGAAAAGAAACAGAGTGTTAGTCCTAGGAGATATCTAGATTGGGGGGCTTCATGTAGCAGATGTGTTCCTGGTGTGTGTGTGTGTGAAGAATCATCATTATCTGAATAAGTGGGGCTCTTTTGCTTATTTGGATCTACTGGCTCCCTCTGCAAATTAGGGAAGCAAAATGACCCAGCAGTCCCAGCACCAGAATTCAGAACTGCTCCCCAAAGCTGAGCCAGCCCAGTGTTGCTCTTTCTTTTTTTACAAAATGTCTGAGGCAGAAGTCGCTCAGCCCAAGAGCAGCTGGGAACATCTGGGGCTTGGCATTAGCCAGCAAAGTGGGGCTGCGGTTTGCAGCAGGATCTGCTTTTAGCTCCTCGGTGGGACAGGAAGGGGGGGTTAGTAAAGATGGGTTTCGCATTGACACAGTAATTTAGCCTGTTAACAAAATGATTACCGGTGGTTGGCCCCAAACAGAAATCCATGGATGTGGCTGCAGCCAGGAGGGTTTGCCGCCCTGGGAACTGCGCTAGTGATCAGTCGCTTGTTGAATTTGGGATGAAGGCCCCAGAGTGGTGACCTGGTCAATAGGTGAGGGGTTTGCTTCTTGAGATGCTCTCTTGGGCTCCAGTTACCGGACTCCTGGTTTCAAAAACATTGCCTCCCCTCCCCCCAGCCCCGTGGATGGATCCAGGATAAGCGGGCCCTGCGCAGTACCTGGTGGAATGGGGCGACTGCAGTCTGTAAAAAGACAAAAAGCACGCGGACCGTTGTGGTGCTACACAAACACCGGGGACTACCATGGCTTTCATCTTGTGTGTTCAGGGATGTTTGGCTGGGTTTCCACAGGAAACACTGTGGATGCTGGATCCGATGGACCCCCTTGGGTCTAATTCTACCATCCTGATGTTCTTATGAGAGGTTTGTCAATAGCTAGCAGCCAGGATGGCTCAAGGGAACCTCCACCTTCAGGAGCCATCTACCTCTGAGTATCTGGTGCTGGAGACAAGCAACAGGGAGGGCCATCCCCACCCAGCTTGTGGGCTTCCCGGGGTGTCCGGCTGGCTGCTATGCTGGACTCGATGGTCCAATGCAGCAAGGCAGTTCTGTTTTGGTCCCCTTCTGCCCCTCTGGCTTGCATGGGGCAGGGGGGGGCCTCCCACATGGAGGAAGCTGTTTACTCGCACAACAGCCGCACACTTTCCCACTGTGGCCTGTCCGGAGGGCTGCCCATTTGGCCGTTTGCACAGCTGTCGGGACAGTTAATAAAACCAGCAGCCCCCTTGCCGGGGTGGGGTGGGGTGAGGGAAGGGAAAGGAAGGGAAGGGAGGGATCCCCAGGTGCGGCACTGAGACAGATGGCTCAGGAAAGGGTGCCTGTTTTACACTGCAAAGGGGGTGGGGGATCCCAACCCTCTCCACGTGCCCAAGGGGAAACCCCACGGCTGCCCACATCGTCTACAGCACTTTCCCAAACCCAGGCTGGCCAACCTGCACCTTTTAGAGGCCTTGTCCGCTTCGCAGCCCCCCCCCCCCACTATCTGCACTGCTGCAAAGGTGGATTCATAGAGTTCATAGATCATAGAGTTGGAAGGAGCCTACAAGGCCATCGAGTCCAACCCCCTGCTCAATGCAGGAAACTAGAGGAGGGGTCTCCCATCCAAGTAACAGCCAGGCCTGACCCTACTTAGCTTTCCACGCTCAGACAAGCTGAGCCAGCGTGAGCCACAGGCCTGATGTTCTGGTCCTCGCCCTTGTGACATCTCTCTCCGGACATCTCTCTCCGGATTCTGTCCCTGTTTTGTTTGTTTCCTTTTCAGGATGCTAAAACGGTTGATGTTGTGACTTTCTAGAGGTGTCAGCCTTCAGAGTTCAGCCCCTGTCCAGAATTTCTCAAAGTTAAACCTCTGAGTGGGGCCTGGGAGCATCCTTCTTGTCTCTAGTGCATGTGGAGGTCAATGCATGTGCATGAATACCCCTGCAGTGCACAGCTGACTATTTCACGTGCAGCCGTGGCTGCTGAGGACTGTTTAGAGACGTGGATAACAGATTATAGGACAAAATGTGTTTCGTCTAGTGCAGCCTTCTCCAACCTGGTGCCCCCCAGATGTGTTGGGCTGGAACACGCATCTTTCCCAGCCAGCATGGGTGATGGGGGTTGAATTCCAGTCCATATGGTGGGCACCAGGTTGGGGAAGGATGCTCTACTCTATCTTTAGCCCAAAGAACAGTCCCCCACCCACCCCTTGGCTCTAGGATAAGTGGAGGACAGATGTATTGCCACGGAAATTAATCTGGCAGGCAGTGTGTAATAACAGGATCAGAAGCTCCTGAAACCATCCTCGGTCCCTATTTTAATCTGTGATGGGCGGATACTTTACAGTGAAGGCCCGTGGCTCACGCTGGCTCGGCTTGTCTGAGCGTGGAAAGCTAAGCTGGACCAGGCCTGGTTGTGACTTGGATGGGAGACGACCCCTCCTCTGAGCAGGAGGTGGGGCTCCATGGCCAGTTGCAGGCCCCTTCCAAGTAACTCTGTGAATCTAAGGTCCTTCCTCCCAGAGAGAGGAGAGAGATGCGCGCACACACACTGGAAGGAATCTGAGGCAGAGGTAAATATTAGCAACAAGATGGCCTTTCTTCAGAGGTCTCCTAAAAGCATTCAAATTCTTTGCCCAGCTATTGGAATTCTGTGACATGAAAGAAAGGCTCAGTTTTGCAACCTGCATCAATCCTGCAGATTTGTGTGGTTTTGTGGGTCGGAGGTATGATGTCTCCTTCCATAATTTATCCTGCTTCCGCCAGTTGCAGAGATGAGCCAGGTGAGCCATGTGCAAGGAGCCTTCTTCTCATGGCCCCAGTAAAGCTTCAGGCAGCTGCCTGCTGGCTCCTGAGAATTCACCAGCTGTTGGCCTGCCTACTTCCAGGCATGTCTTTGTGGCCATAGGAACTAAAAACCTGGTCCTTGTTTTAAAATGCCAGTGGCCGGCGGTATCCTCAGGAAGCTGGGCCCTGTGCTCCCGCAAAATCTCAGCTTTTCACACAGCCTTGCAGTTTGCAGCGTGAGCAAAACCCCAGGCTTCTTGGAGAGGAGTGGCAGAGCCCTCTTGATTTCAAAAGCCCACCCCCCAGCAAGCGGGGGGGGGGGGATACTCCCCTTTTGGCATTCAGAGGTAATAATTCCCTTGTTGTTTTCGAGCACCACCCCCCTTCCCTCCCGGCTTGTTCCACCTTGTGTGCAAGAAACTGGTTTTTCTCCTTTGCCCGGCCTTTTGTTCCGCTAGATTGGTTACATAGCTTCTGGGCCTCGCTGCCCTTTCCTTTCTCACGCTTTCAAAAAACGTATCCTTGTGCCCATTCCCCCCCCTTGCTCTGCTCTCCTGGACACGTTATGAAAAGGTGGGTGTGTGGGAGGCATCCAGTAGCCCCCCAAAACCCAAGGTGGCTCCCAGCCTTTGGGCAACCCGTCCGCCTCCTCTTGCCAGCGGTGGGCGTGGCGTCTTCTGGGAAAGCCCCTTACCCGCCTTCTCCTTGAGCAACTTGATTAATTGGGAGGAGGGGATCCAGGACAGAAGGCCCAAGGAAGGTCCCCCCCCCCCCCCAGAAACGGAGTCCATTTACGGGACTGGCTGCCACAGGATATGAAGGCGCCCGCTGGGTTAGGCTGCTTTAAAAAGAGACCAGACATATGTATGAAGGAGGATGGATCTGTCCGTGGCTATTGGTCACAATGGCTATATTGGAAGCTCCAGATTCGGAGGCAGTCTGGCCGGCGGCAACAGTAAGGGAGGGCCCTGGCATCGTCGGAGCCTCCGGGTCCAGGGGCAGTGTATCGTGGATCCTGCGGGCGCACGGGAGGAACGTTGAGGCCAGACCCCAGTGCCCCCCCCCCCGGGAGGCACCATTGTACGCCTGGACACTTTTGTCCACAGGGATGCTGGACGGGAGGGAGCAGTGATCTGATCCAGCAAGGCAGCTCTTCTCTTCATACCGATCAGTGGCAGGAGAGAGCCTCCACCTGCAGGGGCAGTGTTCCTTTGAAGAACAGACAAGCAGACACGGGCTGTTGCATTCAAGCTCTGCTGGGGGTGGGAGCGCCCCAGGGCCCTTTGCCTCAGAGTGGAAGGCTCTGCCAGTGCCTCTCTGTTCACGCCAGTGAGGAGTGGGGGCGAAGGACCCCTTTGCCCGTGTCCTTTCTCCCGTGGGAGTGGGTCAGCGCGCAGGGCCTCCGGCCTTTGCTCAGAGCCTAACTCGTCCCCCATTAAGATGAGTCTCCAGCGTGAACGCACGCATGCATTATGCCCTCCCCCCCCCCTCCGGCCAACAGCAAGGGCACAAAGCTTTGCCCCGGCACCTTTGCCCACAGCCCAACGTGCAGCAGGCCTGGGGAGGCCGAAGGGGTTAAGGCCGTGATGCAACCTCCAGCGCTGCAAGCGCGGGCAGGAATGCGGCACAGTGAGCTGGGCCCGGGCGTGGCAGGGACAGGTGTAGGGCACCCTGGGGTGTGGCAGCGGCGGCGGCGGCAGCAACACGGGGATTCAAAGAGGCCTGCTGGTTGCTTTTTCTCTGCGACCTGGAGAGAGCGCTCAGCGCTACTCACGCAATCCTGACTTTGATCAGCCGCCCCCTGCTCTGGGCCACCTCCTGCCCCCCCAGCACGGTGCTGCTGCCGCCACCGCCGCCACTGCCGCCAGTTCTTCTAAGAAAGTGTTTGTTACAGGAAACCTTCAGCCGCCTCCCCCCCCCCCCCATACGTAGGTGGGTGCCTAGGACAGGGCTGCGCGGGGAGCTGATGTGCAGGCAAGCCAGCAAGCCTTGGAAAGGGTGGGTGCAACCCACAGTCCACCGACCTTTCATCCCTGCCAGGGCTCCCAGCAAAAAGCAGTGCCCCCTGCCACAAACAGTGGCCTCCGTTGTTACAGTGCAACTTGGGGGAGACCGCCCAGGAAGATGGGCAGTTGCTGGGAAAGGGATGCTCCTCTCCTTATTTCAAGAGGTTTTCTTGTGCATCTGCTCTCACAACAAGCTTGGGGGGCTGTTTTCTGCGTACTGTTGTGCTCTGCATCCAAGGGCAGGGAACCTCGAGATCCATTTTATGTGGGGTTCCACATCTCTGGGTGGGCGAGAGCTCACCCTCTGGCAAGAGGCAAAGAATGTCAAAAGTAATCCCATGTGGTCAGGAGGCCTGTTCCTCAAACAGCAAGGCACACAGCCCTGCTGGCCCAGGTGGCAAATCTTTAATGAAATGGGGGTGGGAGGAGGTTTGAAAAGGCCCCGGACGAGGGCCGCTTGTGCTTCAAAGGGAACACATTTTGTTGGCCCTAGCGGGAGTCCCTCAGGCCCTTGGGTGCACCTCAGGTAGCCCTTCCGCGCTTATGGGCTCGACCCAGGCCTGGCCACTTTCTAGATGCGGCCATCCCGCGACCGTCCAGTTCCAGAAGAGGAAAAGGGAGATGGACGTTCTGTTTGGCCAAACTCTCTTGGCCGTGAGTTTGGGGACCGGCGGGGCGGGTTGATTTCATTAAAAAAGAAAAGGAAAAGAGACTGAGCCGGGCAAGCCTGCCAGGGGGTTAGAAGTCCTGCTTCTGCTGGCTTTCCCTTTTGGCCTGTTCCCCCCTCCCACGACCCAGGCTTGACCCCTACATATGTGAGTCGGTTTCTTGGGGGTCTCGGCTCCCCTGACAAAGGGGGGACTGCTGCCTGTCAGGTGGATCCCTCCCCCTGCGATGCAAATAGGGCTTATTAAATGCATGCGCTTATTGCTTTGTTTTCCCAACACCTCATGTGTCTTCAGCCTCCCCCCCCCCTGCACCGCCACTCTGTTTTTTGGAATTGGAGCCCAGATCGGGAAATACCAGCAGTAGGTCACCAGCGGTGCAAATGCTTGGCTTGCACCAGCGTCTAAACACTGCATTATGCATGAAGAACCTTTCAGAAATGTGTGACCAATGTTTTAACAGGAGCAGAGAAAGGGATGGCGGAGCAGCTTGGCTCACCGTAGCAGGCAAGCCTTGTGAGCCCCCAAAGCAGGTCAGCGAATATCTGCAGCGGAGATGCGTTGGAAGCAGTGATGAGAATGATTTCAGGCTGCAGCCTTCGCTTAGCAGATGAGCCAGCGACCTTTCGTGGGTTTCTTGCATGCTCCCTTAATTCTGGAGGCTCCTTTTGCTCCTGCTCTGTTGACTGTAATAGGGAACTTAAAAAGAGAGAGAGAAAAGGTAAATGCCACGGCAAGTTTTCTTTATTAAACTGTAAGTCACCTCACATGTCCTTCCATCTGTCCAAAAGCTCCCTCTTTGATGTTTATTCTTGCATTTCCCCCACACTTCCTCCGAGAAGCTTGAGGCACAGCATACATAGTTCTTCCCTTCCCTTTTCTCCTTACAACAGCCCTGTGAGGTAGCTTAGGTTGAGTGCGTGCGTGCGTGCGTGCGTGTGCTGCCCACACATCTGTGCCAGGGTCAGCCAGTTGAGGTGGGATTTGAACTCAGAACTCCTGATCCTAATCTATGTATATAAAAGAAGGTGTCCTGACTGACTGACTGATTGACTGACTCATCAATGCCCAGCTCAAACCGTTTAATCTGGGAATGTGAAATTTTGAAGGGACATTGCTTTTATGACGTAGACCCCCACTAAGGAAGGATTTTGGGAAATTCCATCCCTAAGGGGGTGAAAAAATCGCCCCACTGTCATATCTCCTATGGGCAAGGGAGCAATTCTGCAAATCGGCCTCACCTCAGAATTCCTGCAGGGGCCAATAGGAGCAGTTATGCAAATAGCCCATACAACACTTAGAATGTTCGTATGAATTCCTGCAGGGGCCAATGGGGCTGGGTATTCAAATCTCCCTTAGGCCATTTAGAATGTTCTCTGAGGAGGTGAAAAGGGAGGGAAACTTTTTACATGACTGACTGACTGTTGTGTGGGGGGCATCGTTGCATAGGCTCCACTCCATCACATTTTGACGGATCTACCCCAAACTTGGCACGGTCACTCTTCATCACCTGTAGACTCTCAGGATTAACCTGATTTTTCTTTAAGATCAGATATTTCTGTCAGAAAAGTTTTCTGCTGCCAGCACCCAGCCTAAACGTTATACTTTCAGTCAGAGAATGACTGTTGTGTGTGGGGCATCCCAAATCCCATGTGTCTGTGTCTGTGTGTACGGGCGTTTGTCTGCATTGCATAGGCTCCTACACGGTTGGACAGATCCGCCCCAAACCTGGCACGCATACTCTCCATCACCCAAGGACAAAGACTGGCGGGGTCAAATCTCCAAAAAAGCCATCACTGCGCCTGTACGGCCCAAAATAGATGATAGCCAATGGTGTCACTTGGAATGTTCACAGGGGCCATTCAGGAGCGGTTATGCAAATCACTCCCACGACATTTAGAATGTTCGTATGAACTGCCGCCACGGGGGCCCAATCAGGAGCGAATATGCAAATCTCTCCTACGTCAAAACAGAATGTTCATATGCACTGCAGCCAGGACCTACGGGGGGGGGGGAGCTGGGATTTCATTGTTACATAGTCCCGGGGGGGGGGGGGACACAGGGAATTCATTGTTGCGTAGTCCCGGGGGGGGGGGGAGCAGGGATTTCATTGTGTGGTCCCGGGGGGGGAGCAGGGATTTCATTGTGAAGTCCCCGGGGGGGGGGGGGGGGGGGGAAGCAGGGATTTCATTGTTGCATAGTCTGGGGGACACACACAGGGAATTCATTGTTGCGTAGTCCCGGGGGGGGGGAGCTGGGATTTCATTGTGTAGTCCGGGCGGGGGCAGGGATTTTATTGTGCAGTCCTGGGGGGCGGACAGAGATTTGATTGTGTAGTCCCGGGGGGGGGGGGAGGAAAGCAGGGATTTCATTGTACAGTCCCGGGGGGGTGGGGAGCTGGGATTTCACTGTTGTGTAGTCCCAGGGGGAACAGGGATTTCATTGTACAGTCCCGGGGGGGGGGGGGAGGAAAGCAGGGATTTCATTGTACAGTCCCGGGGGGGGGGAGCTGGGATTTCACTGTTGTGTAGTCCCAGGGGAACAGGGATCTCATTGTGCAGTCCCGGGGGAAAGGGAACAGGGATTTCATTGTGTAGTCTGGGGGGACGGGGACAGCAGGGATTTCATTGTGCAGTCCCGGGGTGAGCTGGGAGTCCCGGGGGAGCTGGGATTTGATTGTGTAACCCCGGGGGAGCTGAGATTCCATCATGTTTCTTTTAAAAACAATTGTACCTAAATCCTAAAATCCACACGAGCGAAGCCGCGGGCAATAGCTAGTCTAATTCCTGCATTGAGCAGGGGGTTGGACTCGATGGCCTGGTAGGCCCCTTCCAACTCTACTTTTCTATGATTCTATGATTCTAATATAAAACTGAAAATAAAACTGCCAATATCATAACTGCCTTTATACAAATCTGTGCTGCGACCACACTTGGAATACTGTGTACAGTTCTGGTCACCACACCTAAAAAAAAGGATATTATAGAGTTGGAAAAAGTGCAGAAAAGGGCAATCTAAAATGATCAAGGGGCTGGAGCAACTCCCGTATGAGGAAAGGTAACAGCAGCTGGGATTGTTTAGCTTAGAAAAAAGGCGAGTAAGGGGAGACATGACTAGAGGTGTACAAAATTATGCCTGGTGTGGAGAAAGTGGACCAGGGAGACCCTTTTCTCCCTCTCTCGTGATACTAGAACCCAACAGGGTCATCCCATGAAGCTGAACAATGGGAGGTTCAGGACAGACAAAAGGAGGGACTTCTTCACACACAATGTGTAGGCAAGCTATGGATTTTACTACCGCAAGATGCAGGCCACCAGTTGGGGTGGCTTTAAAGGGGGCTTAATCAAATTCATGCAGGCTACTAGTCCTAATGGCTATAGGTTACCTCCAGTATCAGAGGCAGTATGCCTATGCCTTTTTATCCTGGAAGACAATCTTAGCAGGATCGCCTGCTGCCTCGCCTGCTGCCTATGTCCACCAGTTGCTGGGGAACACAAGCAGGAGGTGCTTCTGCACTCATGTCCCTACTTATGGGATTCCCCTTTGGGAACAGAACGGTGGACTTGATAGGCCTTTGGCCTGATCCAGCATCCTCTTACGTTCTTCTGTAATATAGCATAGAGTCTGTGCTAGCCACTATACTGTGCTGCCTCCCCTACTCAGAGGTTTCAGTAACGGCAGCCTTGAGTGCCATTTTTTGGGGGGTAGGCCTTCGTTGTTAATGACCCCCCACAGAACAGGAGGACCGCTTGTGTGGGGCCACCGAGAGGGACATTTAAGCCCGGGGCCTCTGGCTCCCACTTAGCTCTTTTCGGGCACAACGATGTCCCACCCCCAATATGAAGCTGCCTGATTCTCAGCCCATGGACCTGCACCGCCAGGCCAGTGTTGCCTGCCCTGATTGGCGGCGCCAGCTCTGCCCCGTCCTGGAGGCCGGGCAAGGCCTCCCCGTGACCAGCACGAGACACTGCCTGGTTCTGAGCTGTCTGGCCTGGCCCCTGCCCTGCGGCTGAGCAGTGGGCTGTCCTGCTCGAGCCCCCTCTTTTGGCAGGGCCTTGGCAGCGCCCCAGCCTCTCTGGCCACCCTGCCCTCCAACCTGGCGCTGTTTTGCTCCAGCAGTTCTCTGGCTCTGGCGGGGGGGGGGCGGTCTCCCGGCTGCGATCCTGTGACCTCCCCCCAGCTTGTTGTTACATTTATATCCCGCCTTTATTCCGCTCACAAGGAACACAAGGCAGTGTGCTGTGCTCCTCTCCCTCTCTGTGTTATCCTCGCAACAACCCCGTGGGGCAGGTTAGGCTTAGAGCCAGGGACTGGCCCAAAGTCACCAGGGAGCTGCATGGACTTGAACCTGCTTCTCCCCAGTCCCAGTGCAGCACTTTCCCCACTACGCCACAGTGGCTCTCTGCAGGCTGAACGCCGGTGGCGCCACCCGTGGCGTGCACTGGCCAGAAACCTTCTGCACATGCTTAATGTTTGCCCCGCTTTGCCACTTGCATCGCTGTGCCGCCCCCGCCTTGACCCACTTGTGGAGGGGCGGCAGAGTGGAGGGGCGGCAGCAGCCTCAGTGATGTCCTCAGAAGGTGTTGTGACATCACCACGGAGTTTGCTGGGCAGGAGGAGCGGACCCACCTCGCAGGAAACTTCTGTAGGAGGAGGTTGTCGTCATGCTGCGCATGGGTGCGGGTGAGAGCGAGAGGCTGGAAGGCGGAGGTGGGAAGGGAAACGGACCCGGCCCTCTCCCTCTAAGCTCCATCCTGCCTCCTCCTACACATGCTGCTGACCAAAAGGCCCCAGGCGTGTGTCCAGATTTGATTAATTTGTTGTTTGCTTATATCTGACCTGTCTAATCCTAACCCCAAGGGCTCTGAGCAGGTTAAGGCAGCCCAAATCATTTGGATGGTAAACTCCTACTTAGACTAGAACGCTCCTGTTTTGACTGCAGGCTCCATGGGGCAGGGGCCTGGCATGTTCTCGCTGTGAAGTGCCATTTACACTGATGACGTCCGAGGCCCCTTCCAGCTCTGCGATTCTGCAAGGATCAGTCAGATGCTAGCTGTGAGCGGAATGGAGACCCCTATCAAGGGCTATTAGTTAAATGGAACCTCTACATGTAGAGGCAGTCTACCTCTGAGTACCAAATACTGGGGATAAACGAAGGAGGGCCGTTCCCTTCATGTTCAGCTCGGGGGCTTTCCAGAAGCATCCGTTGGGCTTCGGTGGCCTGATCCTGCAAGGCTCTTATAGATTCATAGTTTTGGGGGGGGGGGGAGACTTCGAAAGCCAAATGAAGGGCAGTGGATTGGAGTGTGCGCGCATATTCTTAGAAACAGAGGCAGGGTTTCCAAAGGAACCAGAGGCAGCCGCTGGGTTGGTTGTCATAGCCCAGGTGAGCACACCCGGAGGAGGAGGAGGAGGAGGAGGAGGAGGAGGAGGAGGAGGAGGAGGAGGAGGAGGAGGAGGAGGAGGTAGCCTTCGGCGGTTCCCACGCTCAGGCAAACCTCGCCAGCTCACCCTTAGTCATTGCCAAATCCCAGACGGGCTTTTCGCTGCCTCCTGAGAAACGGAACTTGGCTGCCACCCTCCTGAAGCAACCCTTGACAGAGCTCAAGAGTCATACTGGGCCCTCGTTCCCACGGCAGCCTTTCTGGAACTGGGAGCAGCAGGAAGGCGGGAGAGTTTTCTTCAGGGGTTCTGCATTCCTGAGAGGGGTGCTTTGTGGGACCAGAGTGAGGGCCCCTTTCGGTTTCTAACTGTGGGTGGCCACATGGCCCTGAACCCACCCCAGCAGGCGTTTGAGGAAATTGGGCATAGAAACCGGTTTCCCAAGAATCTCAGCTTCCTTTAAAAATAGAAATCAAGTCTCTAGCCCTGATGGTTGCAAAGATAACGTGGGAAAGTATGTGGGCTCTGTCTGATGACACCTTGGAAGGCAGAGGATTTGAATAATGTTTCCAGCAGCCGGGGGACAGGCAGTCAGGGTCCCACATAGCTTCTTTCCTCTCCCCATGGCTAACAAAACCAGAGTCAATTATGCAGAATCGGAGAAATGTGTTCCGTGGCACACGTCATACAAGTAGTGTGATGTGGCTCTTTTTGATACGGATCTCAGGCTGCCTTGGTCTGCCCATTCTGCCCTTTTTGTCAGCCCAGGTTTAGCCAGCATTGCATTACCTTAGCTGACTCACAAAGGGCACATTTCGGTGAACATCCAAACAGGAACTGCAGTACATTTTTTGCAAATGTGTCTAACGTTGCATGAGGCTCTTTGCTCCCAGAGCTATTCTGGGGAGACTAGATAGCCCATCGTATGCCTCTTACACAGTGGCACAACAACCATAAGGTCATGTGCGTGCATCCATGTTGCACATTCTTGAGCTTCTGGGATTTCCCTCTCTCCAGGTCGCAGGTGCTTTCCATACTGCATTTTGGTTCCCACACACGACACACACATCCCAGTCTCTGCCCTCTTTCCTCATCTGCAAGCTCAAGCAGGTGCCTCTCCATGGCTGCGGGGAAGCTGTTGCTCACCGTCAAAAGCCACATACCCCCCCCCCAGCCAAAGCCGCTCTGACAGCTCTGATTGACAGGCCTTCGCAGGCTTGCTTTGGCCACACCTGAATAACGGCCTGCCTGCAGTGGAAACACAGGGTGTCCCGTCCTCCCCCCCCCCGCTCCGTTACCCAGCCCATTGGCTGTGCAAGGGTCATGTTGGCAGGGCCCAACCCTCCGAAAGATTTTCTCATCGGAACGGCAGAGGCTGTGTCATCCTCATTACATGCGCTAGAAAGCGTTCCCAGAGAGTTTGGCTCTGACCCGAAGCTCCACCACCTCTTCTGGGTGCGGGTTCTCTCCTGTAATCCGAGTGTGACAGGTTCAACGAAAAGAGAAAATCGGAGTCATTCTCATGGATTCTCTCTCTCTCTCTCTCTCTCTCTCTCTCTCTCACACACACACACACACACATTCCCAGGGAACATCATTCAATAATAATAATAATAATAATAATAATAATAATAATAATGGTGATGCACATGAATACTTTGCCAGTTTCACCCTGAGCCTGCAGAAAAGCTTACTGTCAGGGGCAGGAGCTGCACCCCCCTGGGGGGGCGGTGTTTCTACCAAATGCTTACGGGGGCGGGGGGCAGAGCAGGGTAGTGGGAGAGGGCCAGTGAGCAGCTGAAAGTTTTGGGAACCTGCTGCAGCCCACACGGCTCCGTCTCACACGGCTCCGTCTCATGCTTTGCTTTGCTCACACTGCAGTGGCCGATCCCAGAGATGATGCCAGGGACAACGAGGGGATTGCTGCGGTGTCATGGTTAGAAATAGGGAGCCGTGAACCTGAATGTCCGGGGCTCAGAGATCTCGCCTCCATCGCAGGCTCAGTCGGTCACGGGATCTCTTTCTCAGCCGCAGCGTCCGACCCACCCCCTGCTGCAGTGTAGAAGTGGGTGACTGCTCCTAGCTGAGGCAGCTGGCTGGGGGACTCCAGGGAGCTCTAGTCCAGCACTTCGGGAGGGTGCCAGGTTCGGGAAAGCTGTCCTAGCCCATCTCCGGGCCTGCTGTAATGATGGCTGAGCAAAGGCATGCACTCTGAACACTGGGCATGTGCTAAAGGAATGCTCACCAGTGATGAGAGGCAGGTTGGACTCGATGGCCTTATAGGCCCCTCCCAACTCTACTATTCTATGATCACAAGTGCTTATAATGGATCTTGGATCTTTGTCGGGGAGGCCCAGGTCCAAATCCCTTTCCAGCCACAAAGCTTACCAGGCGGCCTTGAGCCAGTCACCATCTCTCAGCCTAGCCTACCTTATAGGGTTGTTGTGAGAATCAACTGGGTGGGGGAAGAACCATGTACACCACCTTGCTCTCCTTGGAGGAAGGGCAGGGTTTTAAATTGTTATTACTGTTATTACCCTTTTCCCAGCTGCCCCAGTGGCTGAAACCAACTTTTGGGGTGAGGGGAGAGAGAACCCCCCAAGAAAAGCACTTTCCTTCCAAATGCCTCAGCAAAATTTTGCACGTCGGCCCTGTTTATGTCCCCTCCACCCCCTCCCGCGTAGCTGGCTGGGGCTTAGGGTGCACGGATGATGACCGCTGGGCCCTTTTAAGTTGGGGGAAGGCCCTCCTTCTCAAGGCCTGAGTCACTGAGACTTCCTGAGGGTGTCCCTGCTTTGGATGGATGGCCAACGCTCTCTCAGGCTGCTTCGCGCAAGTGGCCCATTCCGCCTTAGGGCCTCGTGGCAACGATGGAGACAGTGCCAAGACGGCCTTGGCGCAGCAGCCAGCAGGCCACGTGGGCCCAGCTGACACCAAAGAGGATGGCGGGCCAAGCCTCGTTGGGCAGACTTTGCCCTTGGTGCAGCGAGGCAAGAAACTTTACAAGGCCAAGAGGGGAAAGGGCACCTTGGGAACGTTCTGCGCAAAGGGTTCAAGATTCATTACAGGCAGCCAGTGGCCCGTCCCTAAAGTTCGTTAAATGTGCTATATAAATGACTAATTATAGATTATATGAGGAGCGTCGGTCTTGTTTCCCGTCCCAAACACCCTTCCTTGCAAAGGAAGCTGCGCCCCATAATTCTGTTCCCTTTGCAGTGATTTGGTAAGCGACAGCTGTATTTGGGACTGGGGAGGAAACCCCTTTCCCATCCCCGGTCAAGCTGACTAGAATGACCGGAGTGGAGGCAGGGCTAACTTAGACTTGGTCCACTTACACAAGGCTCAGTCTTGGAGCAGGTAAAGAAATATGGGGAAATGCCCCTGAGCATGTGCAAAGTATGTTTCTATTATAGTGATACACGTACCATGACTTTGGGGATTAGAAAGGCGTGGCTTCCACAGGTGGCACCTGAGCACGTAGGGGGGGTTCCTTCTGTAAGAATATGGTAGAGCTGGAGAAGGTGCAGAAAAGGGCAACCAAAATGATCAAGGGGCTGGAGCAACTCCCCAGCGAGGAAAGGGTACAACGTCTGGGGCTCTTTGGCTTAGAAAAAATTGTGAGTAAGGTCCTTCTTCCCACAGCGCAGAGTTAAACTGTGGAATTCACTACCACAAGATGTAGTGATGGCCACCAATTTGGAGGGCTTTACAAGGGGATTGGACAAATTCATGGAGGAGGAGATGAAGGCTCTCCATGGCCACTGGTCCTGATAGGACTAGAGTGACTGAGTGAGTGACTTGCTGCCTATTTGCTACCTGGCCAGGTTTAAGGTTCTGGTACTTGCGTACAAAGCCCGAAACAACTTGGGACCAGGTTCCCCGAGAGAGTGCCTCATAGAATCATAGAAAAGTAGAGTTGGAAGGGGCCTACCAGGCCATCGAGTCCAACCCCCTGCTCAATGCAGGAATCCAGGTCAAAGCATCCCCGACAGATGGCCGTCCAGCCGCACCTTGAATGCCTCCAGAGTGGGAGAGCCCACCACCTCCCTAGGTAGTTGATTCCATTGTCTTATTGCTCTGACAGTCAGGAAATTTTTCCTGATGTTTAGGTGGAATCTAGGTTCCCGTGACTTGAGCCCATTATTCCGTGTCCTGCAAACTGGGATGATCGAGAAGAGATCCTGGCCCTCCTCTGTGTGACAACCCTTCAAGTACTGGAAGAGTGCTATCATATCTCCCCTTAGTCTCCTCTTCTGAAGGCTAAACATGCCCAGTTCTTTCAGTCTCTCCTCATAGGGCTTTGTTTCCAGTCCCTTTATCATCCTTGTTGCCCTCCTCTGAACCCTCTCCAGTTTGCCTACATCCTTCTTAAAGTGTGGTGCCCAGAACTGGACACAGTACTCCAGATGAGGCCTAACCAGTGCTGAGTAAAGGGGAATTATCACTTCACTCCTCCCATACCAACCTGCCCAGTCACTGAGGTCATCAGATGGCATGCTCCTGATGGTTCCTCATGGACCTTTGGCGCGATTAGAGTCCACCAGGAGAAGGGCCTTCAGTGTGGTGGCTCCCTTTCTGTGGAATTCCCTGCCTCTAGAATTCAGGCAGGCTCAGACATTGTGCTGCTTTCGGCACCTGCTGAAGACCTCCTTGCCACGGACGGCCTTCTCCTTGTCCCATCAGCCAGAGCAGCCAGGCTGGTGGTGACTAGGAAGAGGGCCTTTGCTGTGGCAGCCCCCAAGTTATGGAACTCCCTCCCCAGTGACCTTTGCCATGCCCCCTCCCTGATGAACTTTCGCCGGGCTTTAAAAACATGCCTTTTCAGGCGGAAATATGGGGTGGGTTAGGATTTTTTTAAATAAAAAAACTCTTACATTGTTTTAATTGTGTGTAATGGTGTTTTAATGGTGTTTTATCCTGATTGTACATCGCCCAGGGTGGCTGGGTGACCAGCCAGATGGATGATTTAAAAATTTAATAAATAAAATGAATAAAAATTGTTCCCGGAAGCCTTCTCTACTGTCCAACCACCAGTTTAATGTTACCTTGTTTTCATTGTATTGTTTTTGTTTCTTTTATTTATTTTTACATTGTCCCCAACTGCCTGGAAAATGCCTGGACCATCTGAAAACCCTTAAGCCATCATGGCTTCTCACTTTGTTATGCAGAGTCCTGAATTCCCCTGCCTCCCACAAGCTACTTTAAGGTGCTCTTAAAGGGGCCATGGGCAAAACTGCAGCTACGGTAAGCTAAAACTTTTAGCTTAGCTGCAATTTTGCCCATGGCCCCTTTAAGATAGCTCTGCTTAGGCTGGAAGGGCTGCCCACAGTAAGCAGTGAGGGAACAGACCAGAGGGTGTGCTGGGAGAAAAGAAAAGGAGGCGGAGGCTGCACCCACTGGCCTGGACCTATGGAGAGGTGAATGAGGGAATTTATTATATGATTCCTATCTTTATAATGCCAAAGATTTTGTTTCCTAACAGAGCTGACTCTGTGCCTCTAACAGGTAAGGTACAGTGTCAGAAGGAAATGCAAGAAACTTCCCTTTCTCTCTGAAGCTCCGTGTTTGGGGGTGTGGGGGTGGGTGGGTAAGCTTCACCTGTTGAATTTGTGCCAATCCTGACCATTTAAAACAAAAAGAAAGAGATTGCCCTGCAAGCACAGACACCCCCCCATGAAAAACACCAGATATCAACAATTAAGGGTTTATGTAAGGTTAAAAAAAAAAACCAAAGCCACTTATAAAATATTATAAAATAATGTACAATATAATAATGTAATAATTATAACATATAAGATATCATATAATAATATAATTCTGGAAAAGTCAATAATACAATAATTATTGTACAATAATAATAATGACAACAACAGCAATCACCATCATCATTATGGGTCTGGAGATCTAAGTGGCTTCAGAGTGGTCAGAGCCCTTAAACAGTTAGAGCATCCTGGGGTGGGCAGCTAGGGTGTTTTTCTGTTTTCTTTTGTCTTGCAGCTAAAATTCAGCTGATCCAGATCAGGGCCATGGCACTGGGGAGACTTCTGGTGTCCATGTTTGTGTCTCTGTGATCTGTTATGGGTTATTAGCTGTTTCAGGTTGGTGATTGACAAGCCAAGTTGATACAAATATACATAAAATTAATAAATAGGCATGCCTAGATGTTCACCCTTAGTTACCAACACCTTGAATTAAAGGATGCATTTCTGCACAAAGAGAAAATTTGTAGTTGGGCTAAATAATATAACATGGCAAGTGCTGACAATATAGTAAGAGATAAGGATAAACACTTAATAACTATAGCCTTTTACCTATTATTGCAGGGAAATTTAGGGAGAGGCAGAATATAAGGAGGATCAGAAAAGGAACATATAGATCTAGTATCAGAAAGAAAGTAGTACTTCAAACACTAGAGTGAAGTTTGAAGGCCTGAGTACAGGACACAGGAGAGCAAAGAAAAATACTGCGGGTTCAGCACCAGTCAAGGTTCTCAATTTTCAATTTTGAGATCCAAACCCTGAGAAGGAAGAGAGTCATGGTTACATGACTGTTTGTTTGTAATGAAGACTTTTCACACCCATGTTGTATTAATTAATTTATTTTATAATAATGTTTATTTTTATAATAATGTTGTATTTATTGTTAATGATGTGTGTGTGTGTGTACACACACACACACACACACACACAGAGTTGTATTTATTGATTTGGGGGTTTCTTTTTCACTCAGGGTTCCCTAAATGCAATACATAAATTCAAAGATTTCTGTGCTTAAAATACTGCAGTTTTGTGAGTTTCCTCTAATCACTTTTGCGCCTGACCATGCCCTTTGGTTGCCTGGGCATATCCTTGGCCACGCCCTCATGTTGCCTGGCCACGCCCTCTTGATCACACCTTCATGTTGCTTAAACATACCTCTTACAAATTCACATGTGTGTCCCTATTTTCATCTGTGAAATGTTGGAGGGTATGTTTTTATCTTTTTATTGTTCACCGCTCCAGAATCTACTTAAATATGTATAGAAATACTGTAAATAAATAAATAAATAAATATAATAATAACAACACTGCGTGTGACGCCACGCCACTCAGTCTTAGGGGTAGAAGAGCGAGACACGGAGGAGATCTCAGCCCCTGTTTACTCAAGTCGGCTGAAACTCTGGAGAGATCCTATCTGATAGCCATCTCAAGTTATAGTTTAACCATGCTGTCCCTTTATTCCGTGGGAAACCCAAAGCGACTGGCACCGCTGTGGTGATCACCCACAGTGCACTGAGGGGTTCTCCTCTTGCTGATCGATCTCAAGGGTGGGCAGGAGGGGTCCCGGCTCACTGAGTTAGTTGGCCAGCTGAAATTCAGACAGGGCTGACTTGTGGTCAGAGAGCAAAAGTCACCCCCATCTCAAAAGGGGCCTCCTTGTGGAGCTGGGAAAGGTGCATAAAGGGGCAGCCCACATGGTGGTCAGAGCTGGAGCCCCCCCCCCCAAGGAAAAGCCAAAGCATCGCACCGGGAGCCTTTTTAGTTTAGGGAAAAGGAGACTAAACGGGGGCTAATGTTGTTCCACTGTTGTTTTAAAAGTTTTAGTGTGGTCTTATTGCTTTTATGTTTGGGTGAATTATTTCTTTTATTTGAATCGCTGTACATTGCCTTGGCGACATTTGTGGAAAGGTGGCATATACATATGTTTAATAAATAATACATTTATAAATTTATGCATAGGACAGAGAAAGTGGATAAGGAGACATTTCCCCTCCATCTCTCATAATACGAGAGAACCCAGTGGGGCTCATCCCATGGAGCTGAAGGGTGGGAGATTCAGGACAGATAAAAGGAGGGACTTTTTCACAGAGCTCACTGTTAGCTTGCAGAACTCCCTGCCTCAAGCTGTGGTGATGGCCACACTGGCGTAGGGCACAATCCTGTGCAAGGTTAGGATTGTTCCTTTTATCTCTGCTTATCTTTTTATTGTTCACCGCTCTGGAATCTACTTAGATATGGAGCGGTATAGAAATACTGTAAATAAATAAATAATAATAATAATAATAATAATAATAATAATAATAATAATAACCACCGTGTGTGACGCCACTCAGTCTTAGGAGTGGAAGAGTGAGACACGGAGGAGATCCAGCTACGCTGGCTGGGGCATACTGAGAATTGTAGGCCTCTTTTCCTGCCTAAACTTGCATAGGATTGCAGGGACAGCAGGAGGAGGAGGAGGAGGAGGAGGTCTATTGGTGGCTACTAGCCATGGTGGCCCTATGGAGCCTCCATGTTCAGAAGCAGTCTACCTCTGAATGCCAGAGACTGGGGGGGCCACAGCAGGAGAGGGCCGTTGCTTGTGTGGGCTTTCTGGGGCATCCAGTTGCTGGACTAGAGAGAAGCCTTTGCTCTGGTCCCAGCCTGTCTCTTCTTCTGTGATGGAGGAATCGGGGGCTGTGTTGCTGCAAGGGACAGTCTTATAAAACGATGCGTGGTGTGGAGATCATGGACAGAGAGAGAGGATGGGTGGTTTTTTCCCACCCACCCTCTAGAACTCTTTCTGGCCTTTGATTCTTTTGTTCTTATAGGCCTACAGGGCTTTGAAGAGGAGGATGAGCGGTGTGTGTGTGTGTGTGTTCCAATTACTATTCACATCCGTGACAGCTTGGTAGAGCCTCCATGTTCAGAGATAGTTTGCCACTGAGTTCCAGTTACTGAGGGACAACAGCAGAATGTGGCCCTTGCCCCGCTGCCCCACTTGTGGGCGACCTGGGGACCTTTGCATATCTGTCCCGGCGACGATGAATAGGAGGGAGACGGATCTTGCCCTTCTGACTAAACCCATGCAAGCCCTGCCAGGGGGCAAAGTGGCAGAACACCTGGGAAGGAAAACAGGCCCTGCAAACACCACAGCTAGCAGCGTTTCTCTTTCTCTGGGCAGGCTTGCAACTGCAACCAGTACCTGAAGATCTCCAAGGAGAAGATGACGGAGCTGATGAAGCTGAGAGGCTGTTTGGCAGGGGACAGTGCTGCGACAGGTAACACGGGGTCCTGGGCAGAGGCTTCAAGAACATGCTCGGCGTTGAGTCCATACTGCGATCTCACTGCTCACGTTCAGACACTGGTGCTGGATGTACAATTCAGCGGTCATTTTGAAAAGTTAAAGCCAAGTTTATAGCCCTTATGGATGCAGAGGTTGGTTTGAAAGTGGGGCGGAGTCAAGGCCGGGTTTTAGAGGTCTTCATAGATTACAGTTACGCCACACATACACAAACTATTTGGGGAGAAACATAACAGAAGTTTATAAAATTGTGCATGGTTTGATGAAAGTGGACAGAGAGCTGTTTTCACACTCCCATAATACTAGAACTCGGGGTCACTTCAGTGAAACTGACTAGCAGGAGATGGAGGAGGAGCTTCTAGAAACAACGCAGAATTGTTTAACTTGCTGCCAGAAGATTCAGTGATGGCCGTTGTCTTTAAAGAGCTTTTCGACACCTACACTGAGGAAGCGTGGTCTCTTAAGGGCGGGCCACTAGCCACAATAGGCTATGTGGAATACAGAGCCTCCATGTTCAGAGGCAATCTATTTCTGCCTGTCGGACAGGGGTTGTCTTTGTGCCCTGCTGCGTGTGGGCTTCCTGGAAGCATCTGACCAGCCACTGTAGGAAACCGGCCTCTGGACCAGATGGACCTTTGGTTTCCTCCAGCCGGGTGATTCTTATGTTCCTGCATTCACAGCTGCTTTCCACCTTCCCGTGACAAACAGAAGCAGATGCAGAGGACATTTAGCAGGATCGCAAGCACCCATTCGGCTGGTCGCCTATAGTGTGAGCAAGCATCACCTCCTGGCAAAAAAAAGTTTGCCCCTTGTTGACTTGGGCCTCCAGAAAAAGCACAGGAAAAACAGTGAATTCTTGCTAGAGTGCCATCTCCTTGGCAGAAATTTGGGGTACAAATCCAATCCACTCCATCCATCCCTGTTAGTTAGTGAATTATGCCTGTGTACTCCAGTTGCCGGGGAACATGGGTGGGAGGGTGCTGTTGCCCTCATGTCCTGCTTGTGTGGGCTTCCTGCGGGGGCAGCTGGTTGGCCACTGTGTGAACAGAATGCTGGACTAGTTGGACCCATGGCTCTTGTTATGTTCTTATGAATTAATCCGGAGGAAAAGGATGACCAAGGAGCTCAGTTTATTTTGCAGTTTGGAATGGTCACTGTTGTTTTCTTCCTTCTGACACAGAATGAGTGAACTCAAGTTTTGTTGAAGAGCAACATTGAGAGTCAGTGTGGTGTAGTGGTGAGAGTGTTGGACTGAGACTCGGGAGATCCAGGTTCTAGTCCCCACTCAGCCACAAAACTCACTGGGTGACTTTGGGCCAGCCACTGACTCTCAGCCTAACCTACCTCGCAGGGTTGTTGTGAGGATAAAATGAAGAGGAGGAGAAGGACTATGTAAGCCGCCTTGGGTTCCTTGTTGCAGGAAAAAAGGTGGGGTATAAATATAATAAATAAATAAATAAACAAACAAACATTTCCCCTCAGTTTTCATTTCCCATTAAAAAAGAAGCAAGTCTCCTGACCCTTTCTCCTATGGAGATAACAAGGCAGAGCCGGCAGGATCCTGCCCCATTGCTAAACTGTGCTCCCGCCTTCTAGTGTGCTGGTGGACAATGAATGGAAAGGCACTGGGACGAGTAGCAAATGCTGGGCGCTTATTTTTTTAAATAAATTTCTCCCCACAGATTGAAATGAACATTTCCTTTTACAAATTCTATTTTGAATGCAGATTAAAACCCTCACACAGAAACATCCCTGTTGCCAGACACACAAAAAAGGAAGGTGCTGGATTTAAAATGTTTATATACAATTAAATGTTAATTATGTGATTATTCAGCTGTCTTAATAGCACGGCTGAATAACTTCCAGTATGTTCGGCTTAACCATATTTGGGATCTCTCTGTGTTTGAGGTGGATCCTTTTCTCTCCTGCCACCACAAAACATGCGGCTGTCAGCCTCAGACGGGAGCTTTTAATGAAAACGGCCAGTGTGGAAAGTCTGAGGAGGATTTTATTTCTTTTTCCTCTGTCTCAAAACCAGTGAGTGGAGGGGAAAGCTGGTGTGTTTTACAGACTTTCCCCTTCAGCTTTTTCTTCTGGAAAGCTGCCTGCCACCATGACCGACCCGGCTGGTTGGACAGGTTTCTCTCAGAAAAGGGGTTGGGAAAGAGACAGGCTTTGCTTTCCAAGCTTCTCTCTCTCTCCTTTTTTCCCAGGGAAAGAAAAAGAAAGAAAGAGAAAGAGCTAAATCCCCTCCTTCATGGCTCTCAGGAACAATGGCGGAAGCAAAAGGACCTCCCAAGGGTCAAAGTACCAGAAGGTGGACACCGCAGACCACCGTGTGCCCCGGTGACTTCACCACAGCAGGCCTGTGTTTGCTGGACAAGCTGGCCTTCTGTATCGTCCTGCCATGCGGGGAGAATTTTCCCACATGTCAGGTGCAGAGTTGTGGCAAAATGGCCACGCTCTCGATGGTGCCTTTTAAACATGGCGGGCGCAGACCTAGCAGGACATGTTTTCTCCTGGTTAGCCCATAGTTTGGCTTTAGCGTGTAAAGGCCTTTTGTTGTGCCGGCAGGGCCCGTGGCTATAGGTCAGCCTTGCCCAACCTGGTGTCCCTCCAGCCTGTGTTGGACTACAACTCCCATAATCCCCTGGCTGGGGGATTATGGGAGTTGTAGTCCAACACAGCTAGAGGGCGCCAGGTTGGTGGAGGGACTTACTCCCCGACTGGATGTGGCAATATGGCCGCGGGCCTTTCAACATTATGGCCGCCCTGCAGGACTGAAGGCCACTTCCGTAATGTTGGAAGGGTTCCTTCATCGTTCCGTCAAATGGCGAGAAGAATCTTACCGCACACCCGTGCCTACTGACAGGAAGGAGCCTGCTCAGACAACCAAATTACCCTGAGTTTGGCTTGCTCTCCCCTCTCAGGTAGCCAGGTCAGCGATCCTCTTACCAGGCAGTGCTGAGGAGAACTTTGACATGCCTCAGCCACCCATGAGGAGAGGAAGCGGGTGATAAAATGGTGGCTTTGTACGAGCTACAGAACTCCGGAGAGGCAAATTCTCCTCATAATTTGGCAAGACAGTCAAGTCAGTGGACTCGCCAGGGGGTCACGCAGCATAAGTTACCATGTGGTGTATTTTATTTTATTTATTTATTTATTTATCATATTTATACCCCGCCTTTTTTCCTGCAAGGAACCCAAGGCGGCTCACATAATCCTCCTAATCCTCCTCTCCTTTTTTTTTTAATCCTCACAACAACCCTGTGAGGTAGGTTAGGCTGAGAGTCAGTGACTGGCCCAAAGTCACCCAGTGAGTTTCATGGCTGAGCGGGGACTAGAACCCGGATCTCCCGAGTCCCAGTCCAACACTCTCACCACTCCGCCACACGGGCGTAAATTGCAGTAAATTGCAGTGTAGGAGCTCTCACAGCTCTCGCAGATTACCAGACTACCCCAGCGTCAGCTTTCGCACATTTTCACCGCAGTTATTTTATTTGTAAGATCCCACGCTTCCTCTAGTGTTTATCCTTTACTCTGTGAGGTAAATTTGGCCGAGAAAGGAGGCGCGACTAGCCCAAGGCCACAGAGTAAAGTTCCTAGCCGACTGAGGATTTGAATCCGGATCTGCTTGAGTCACACGGGCTCAAGAGAAGCCATGGCTCTGGCTGGCATCCGTCCCAATCCTTGTTTTTTCCCCGTGCCATTCTTTCCCTCACCCTCTTTTTTTATTATTATAATTATAACTGAGCTTGCATGTTATTAAAGGACAATTAATCGTTGTATAATTACTCATTTGAATTTTTAACCTAAGGCTCCATGCAGGTTTTCCCAGGGTTTGGGAACATTTCCCACCCTTCTTTCTCCTTTCTGGGACCCGGCAAATCTTATTTTTTTGGCCAGGAATCACTAACAAGCCCTAACAGATCTGCCTGTGGCTGGGAATCCTGGCTTGGTGGTCCTGAGGCAAACTGCTTAAACTCCTGCGCCTAGTCGAGGCTTGGCGGGGAGAAACCTGGTCCTCAGCTAGAAGGCGGGGCGGCGGCGAATTTGAATCCATCACACACACACACACACACACGCATCAGAAGAGCCCCGAGGCTGGATCAGACCAAGGGCCCATCTAGTCCAGCATTCTGTTCACACAGTGGCCAACCACATACCCCCGCCACACTTCTAACCACTTCCTGTGGGCTTTTGCAAATCAGTGCAGAGGAGTTGGTAGCCAACACCAAATTCTTTTAGCCTGCCTGCCCACACAGATACATATGGCTTGTCTGAGAGCTAGAGAGAACAACGGGCGGTGAAGTGTGACAGCCAAGAGGCTGAATTTGCGAAAACGAAAAGGTCCCCAGTTCGAATCTCGCCCGTGCCTACTACTCCCTTGGTGGCCCGAGGGAAGCCGTACCCTCTCAGCCTCTACCTTCCCATCTGCAATACAGGGAGAATAACACTGGCATACCTTATAGGGATCTTGTGGGGATTACAAGATAACAAAACCTTGCAGTGCGGAAAGTGTCTGTCTGGGGTGCCAGCCAGCCACACCCTATAACAGGATACTCCATTCCATTACACACACACACACACACACACACACACACACACACACACAGCCTGGTTTTCCATTCCATTAAGTGCCACCCAACACAGAGTCATAAGAACGTAAGAGCCATGCTGGGTCAGACCAAGAGTCCATCTAGCCCAGCATTCTTCCTTCAGCCGCCGCCAGACATAAGAACATCAGAAGGGCCCTGAGGCTGGACCAGCTGCCCCCGGGATCCCACAAGCAGGACAGGAGTGCAACAGCACCTTCCCACCCATGTTCCCCAGCAACTGGAGCACACGGGCACACTGCCTCTGCTACTGCAATCCTCACTGGGCGGTTTGGATTTCCTCCCCTGCTTTGTTGGGGCAGGGGGAGGTTTCTAAAGATTTTTTGTGCCTCTGCTAACTTTGGGGATCCCCCGAATCTGCCGATGCCTCCCTCTTGTGTGCGGATGCTGCCATTTTAAAGGATAAGGACTTGGAGAATGAGTTCACTATTAGTCTAAGCACTTATCTCTTAATATCTCTAAAGGCACAATCCTATGCAAGTTTAGACAGAAAAAAGCAGGGATGTTGAAGAGTCCTTGGTCTCGAGTCACGAGTCGAGTCACGAGTCTTTGGACCCGAGTCTCGAGTCCGAGTCTGAGTCCTTGGTCCAAAATGGTGAGTCACGAGTCACTCCCAAAGCTGATTCCACGAGTCCCTATTAAAATCAACGGGGGTTTTTCCCAACAAAATAAGGCTACTTCAGATGTGTGGTTTAAATAAATTCTAGGCACAAGTATGCCTTTTTATTTCAAAACTCTGCAACTGATTTTGGCAAGAACAGACCAGGCAGAAAAACCCAAAATAACCAGGCAGGCAGAGGAGGCAGGGAACCCCAAAGCAGGCAGGCAGAGGCCTTTGTCTTGGACAATTCAACTGTTGAACTGGTCAAGAAGAGACCAGGCAGGCAGAGGAGGCTGGGAACCCCAGACAGGCAGGCAGAGGCAGCCAAACCCAAAATGTCTGAAAGGTTGCATTTTAGAAAAATGATTTTAAAAAATAAACTTGCTGTACTTCCTAAAACTTATCCATGTTACATTTGAGGAACACGGTTTTTTCTAAATGTTTGGCCCCCATTCTGGAACAGTGAGGTCTCATCACAATTCCACCCTCACTTAACACCCGCTCCACTGGTGATGAACTTGCTGGAACCAGAAACACACTCAGAGCAGCCACACAGAGTAATCTCAGGTCCTTCTTCTGCCTCTCCCAAGTACGCAACACATCAATCAAAATAAATCTTGACACACTGTTGGGGCTGCACTCCTGGTAGCCGTCCATAGTGGCCGAGCAGCGGCACACCTCGCTTCCATGCGCTCTTCGCCGGCAATCACACTCCTCTCCACTCCTTCTGGCACAGCCCAGGGATGTTGAAGAGTCCTTGGTCTCGAGTCCCGAGTCGAGTCTCGAGTCCCATTAAAAATATTGGGACCCGAGTCGAGTCAGAGGGGGGACTCAGTCCGACTCACGAGTCGAGTCCTCGAGTCCGAGTCCCCATCCCTGGAAAAAAGGCCTACAATTCCCAGCATAGCTGGCTGGGGCATGCTGGGAGTTGTAGTCCTTTTTTCCGTCTAAACTTGCACAAGATTGTGCCTTATGTATATAGGATGTTGATGCCTTTAGGTCAGCCTTCCGCAACCTGGGACCCTCCAGGTGTATTGGACTATGACTCCCATCTGGGATGCAGATGGGAGTAGTAGTCCAACACACCTGGAGGCCTCCAGGTTTAGGAAGGCTGCTGTAAGTGAAGTACATTGAACTTTCCAAAGCACTATCTACAAGGATGTTGTTCATAGTGATAAAAAAAATATATAATACAAGCATATAATATAATACCCATTATGAAGACGAGCGTGTGTTTGGAGAAGAAACCTGAAGGTTGGGACCCAGCGAGGGGAGGTTGAGAGGGAACTCCTGTGTGCCCTGAACCCAGATCTGTACCGCATCGTCTTTGGGGTCCCTTGGCCACACTGCATCAGGACTCTTGCCCTTGTGGCAACCATGTCCTCAAGCATGTCCCTTTAATTCCCCCACAACACAGGGGAGTGAGGGGGCACGAGGAGTGGAGTGGGAGGGTGCTAAAATGCCCCCCCCCCCACTGTCAGGCTTCCCCTTTGGACAACTGGTTGGCCACTCTGAAAAGCAAGGTGCTGGATTAGAGAGGGCTTTGAGTTGGGATCTTCTGATGTTTATTCATTTACATGGAAGTAAAGATGTGCACTCTGGGAAATTATGGGAATGTAGGAGGCTGCCTTATACTGAGTCCATCTGGCTCCATACTGTCGACACTGACTGGCAACAGCAGCTCTCCAGAGTTTCAAGCAGGAGTTTTTACAGCCCGACCTGGAGATGCTGCCGGGAATCGAACCTGGGACCTTCTGCGGGCAAAGCAGGGGCTCGGCCACGGAGCTGTGGCCCCATCCCTAAGGATCCTAAGCCTGCTCTCTGGCCCAGCTGATCCTCCTGTCTCGGGTAAAGAGCAGGTGTCTCCCTCTCTTGGTGCCCAGGATCATCTCTGTTGTGACAGAATATTTGGGGGGTCTGCAGCAGGTTGGGGGAAGAGACCACCTTTGCAAAGCCTGCTTTGCAGATATACTCAGAGCAAGCCGGGCTTGGAGAGGAAACATTCCTTCTGGCTCTGGCAAGCAGACTGGAGGCTGAGGTTTGGGCAGCCCAGTCAAAGGGCAACCCAAAGACGTGGCCACATGAGCAGGCCACCGAATACGGTGGTCGGATGCCTGGGGTTGATCTCCATGCCAGAGACCTGGGTGGTTTGCGTCACGCTGAACCTGGTGTGCGGTGCTTTCAGCCCTTATCTGAAGGTGAAAGATAATCGAGGAATCTTGAGCTGCCTGCAATCCGAAGGCCCGGCACTTACTTTTCTCAGGCTCATAATTTCTCTTATCAGGTGTGATCTCTCACCAAGGAAAAGGTTCTCAGGAACCTTTGGACTCCAAGAATGCTCCCAGTATGTGTGTTTAAGACTTGGGCAAAGGTTTATGACCTACCAGCCCTCCCTCTCTCGGTCTCTCCAGGAACAACTCACTGGGAGCCGCACACAGACAACTTGGGAAATGTCTTTTCCCCATATCGCTAGCCCTCATGGGCACAAAAAAGGGTCTGCATGTATGTCCGTACATAGTGAAGTCTCAGAAGCCAGAACTGGATGTGTGCGTGCGTGCGTGCTGGGCTGGGCTGGGCTGGGCTGGGCTGGGCTGGGGCTGGGGCTGAGCAGGATTAACAGGGGTCAGGCTGGAGGGGGCTCCGCTCTAGCGGCTGGGCCAGCATAGCTCTTCGTGCCCTCCCCTGCATGGCCAGGAGAAACAGAAAAAACTATGAATTCTGAGCAAATATATGTAATATAGACCTCATTTACTTAATCTATCCAGCTTGTAGAATCCAGTTATTTTCTGTGCCATGTGCAGTGGGGGAAGTATATTTCTTTTAAGAGAAAAGCAACTCTTTGATTCATGTAATGAAATTGTGGAGAAAGCCTGACACGAGTACACATGCACACGCACACACACACACACACGCACAACTCAGTCTCTTCCCAAAAGGGGGCGGGGGAGGGAGACTGGAGATGCAGGGAAGTAGCCAGACGGATCCGCATACCAACAATGGAGGACCTCGGTTGGATTCCACAAAACCCAGGAAAGGACCATCAAGACCATCAAAACTAGCAGGGCAGTCTCAAAGAGCTGTAAAGTACCCAACACGTCACCTTTTTGCCGGGCAGGAATAAGCCCACCTGACACGAAGGGGCAGGCATAAGCCCATCTGACTGCAAGGGCGGAGAGAGCGGGGGAACTCAGAGGTAGAAAACCCCTCTCCCCCCCTTTTGGGGGTTGTTGGGAACACGGGTTGCTTTCGTCAAGTTCGTCCTCCAGCGGCAGCTGGGATAAGCTGTTCTCTTCCCTGGATCGGGCAGACCAGGAGCCAGGCTGAAACTGACCAGCGTAAAGTCTTTAGTCTAAGGTAACTGACTAATCCCAATGCGCTAGCCTGGGAACCCGTTCATTGATAAACTCGGAGATCACGTCAGGTCATGTTGACGTTATAGTATTCCTAGAAAGTTATTAGTTCCGCTCCATATATTGTATAGTAATAAAAGCCTTATTTGGTCATACAAAGGGCTGGAGTTTCCTTTTGTTGCGCAAACCTCCTAGTCGGTTTCAATCGCTTGTACGGGCTGTAACTCAGTGCCGGTTAACCCGTTAAGCGCCGAACTCACGCATAGGACCCGGGTGCTGGTCCTTCACAGAAATAAATATCAGGTATGGAAGATGCAAATGCAGCATAATTGATCCAGTATCCTCTAATCAGAGAGCCAGTGTGGCGTAGTGGTGAGAGTGTTGGACTGGGACTCGGGAGATCCAGGTTCTAGTCCCCGCTTGGCCATGAAACTCAGTGGGTGACTTTGGGCCAGTCACTGACTCTCAGCCTAACTTACCTCACAGGGTTGTTGTGAGGATAAAATGGAGAGGAGGAGGAGGAGGATTATGTAAGCCGCCTTGGGTTCCTTGCAGGAAAAAAGACGGGGTATATAAATATAATAATAAATAATAATAAATAAATAAAATAAATAATCATGACATGGACAAGATGCTGTATGGATCACAAAGCCCCACAACTCCTGCTCAGCCCCCTCATAAGAACGTAAGAAGTGCTCTGAGGCTGGATCATAGGATATCATAGGATCATAGAGTTGGAAAGGGCCTCCAAGGCCATCGAGTCCAACCCCCTGCTCAATGCAGGAAACTGGACGAGGGGTCTCCCATCTAAGTGCTACACCTAGGGAGAGGAAACCAAATGCAGAGAATGGGGGACACTTGGCTCAACAATACTACAAGTGAGAAGGATCTTGGAATTGTGGTAGATCACAAACTGAATATGAGCCAGAAATGCGATGTGGCTGCAAAGAAGGCAAATGCAATTTTGGGCTGTATTAATAGAAGTATAGCTTCCAAATCGCGGGAAGTGATAATTCCCCTTTACTCGGCACTGGTTAGGCCTCATCTTGAGTACTGCGTCCAGTTCTGGGCACCACGCTTTAAGAAGGACGTAGGCAAACTGGAGAGGGTTCAGAGGAGGGCAACAAGGATGATAAAGGGACTGGAAACAAGGCCCTATGAGGAGAGACTGAAAGAACTGGGCATGTTTAGCCTTCAGAAGAGGAGACTGAGGGGAGATATGATCGCACTCTTCCAGTATTTGAAGGGATGTCACACAGAGGAGGGCCAGGATCTCTTCTTGATCATCCCAGTTTGCAGGACACGGAATAATGGGCTCAAGTTACAGGAACCTAGATTCCACCTAAACATCAGGAAAAATTTCCTGACAGAGCAATAAGACAATGGAATCAACTACCTTGGGAGGTGGTGGGCTCTCCCACTCTGGAGGCATTCAAGGTGCAGCTGGACAGATATCTGTCAGGGATGCTTTGACCTGGATTCCTGCATTGAGCAGTGGGTTGGACTCGATGGCCTTGTAGGCCCCTTCCAACTCTACTTTTCTATGATTCTATGATTGATTCTAAGTAATAACCAGGCCAAGGTCCGCCTCGTCCACCATTCTGTTCCCACAGTAGCCAACCAGTTGCCCCCATGGGAAGCCCCCAAGCAGGACAGGAGTGCAATAGCACCCTCCCACCCATGTTCCCCAGCATCTGCTGTACCTAGGCATGCTGCTTCTGATACTGAAAGGAGCATATAGCCATCAGGACTAGTAGCCACTGATAGCCTCCTCCTCCTCCATGAATCAGTCCAGTCCCCTTTTAAAGCCATCCAAAGTGGTGGCCATCACTACGTGTGTGGAAGTGAGTTCCACAGTTTCACTCCGCGCTGTGTGAAGAAGTCCTTCCTTTTCTCTGTCCTGAAGCTCCCACCAACCAGCTTCATGGGATGACACCCCCCGTTGGGCTCTAGTATGATGAGAGGGAGAAAAATATCCCCCTCTCCACTTCCTCAAGCCCCTGAGATCTCACCAAGCGCTATATACATATTTGTATATTCTAGTGATGCTGAATTTCAGACCTGATTCTAAAACCCACATTACTGGGATAATATGTGAATATTTTTAAAGCAGGATGTTTTATTTAAATTGCAGTGAAGACAAAGCCCCACAAGTGGGGGGGGGCAGAGAATTCATACTGGGGTGGCAGTTTTGTTTTGTTTTTAAGGGGTGGGGAGAAGTCAGGATACCCACAAAGCATTTGGCCTGGCCTTACTTCAAAGGGTCACAAACACGAATAACCGTTTCTCAGTGAGGAGCTTGTAAAGCCAGGTCCATCCCATGTCTCTCCCCCCACCCCACACACACACACCCAGCCCCTCTCTGTCCTCGGAGGGAAATCTTTTCAAAGGCCTTTCAAGATGCCCATCCTCCTCCTCCACCACCAAAGCCTGCTTGAAAAGGCCACCCTGGGGCCAGTGTGCAGAGTGCCAGCCAGGATCCCCTTGCAAAAAGGTCACCTTCCTTGCCAGCTCCCGGAGAGACAAAGGGGGTTTTCTCTTGGAAGGGGAGCGGAGTTTGGGAAAGCGGCAAGGGGGAGGAGGAAGGGACCGCCCCTCAAGAGGAGGGATCGGTTCTCTTGCAGTGCCCAGTAGATGGAAGCGCCTTATTTTGGTGGGGGACAGATGAGGCGGCACGAGTCACATTCTACACAGCAAAATGTTGATTTCACCATCACCATCAGAAGTCAGTGGAAGTGACAGCATCGGTGTTCATGTGGTGCATTCCACATGTTTGCAAGTGTTTTCTCTGCACCCCCAGGTTTTGCACCGTGAGCGCAAAATGGATCAAATAGTTACAGGTTTCTCAGAGGACCAAAGCCCCGCCCTCAGAGAAGGCTGCCTGGTTGCATCTCTGTATGATTCACTGCCCGGGGCTTCCCTCCCTCCAATCGGGACAATAGGAAGGAGGCAAACCCAGAGTCCAGGGGCTCACGCAGAGACCCAGTGCTCAGCCAGAGTGACTCCTCCCCCCCCCGCCCCGAAGAGGCAGATCAGAACAAGGCAAGGCTGTACCAGTGAATTGTCCAGAGATATGGCAGGTATCCTCTGCTGGGGTGGATGGCTTGAAGGCAGGCTGGTAGAGAAACCAGTGGTCAAATGGAAGAGTTAAGTCCTTCTGTTCTTTCCTCAGGGAAATTGACCGATGATCCCAGCACAAGCGTGGAAGTGGAAACCCTCGAAATGGCCTCCCAGCGGCCCATTTACAGCCCGAACTGCCAGTGGCTAGAGCAGTCGAGCCTGGATGCCACGTCAGCACTGCTGCCCAGTGGTGTGCCCCTGAGGATCGAGGCCATCCCCGTTGGAATGCTGTCCAGGGAGGACTTGGCCGTCTTCTACTGCTGCAGCCAGTGTGGCAAGGTTTTCTGGGAAGGGTCCCACTTTGGGCGCGTGGTCGCCCAGTTCCACGAGGTGCTGGGCCTCTCAGAAGAAGAAAGCCAGAGCTTCTACGAGCAGCTCTGAGCCTGGCATGGGGACAGACAGTTGTCTGGGACTTTGTTTTACGTCCATATGGATACATAGAAATGGGGGGGGGGAGAGGTGGGAAGATATTTTCGGGACATCCTCTTGGGATGTTTCTGCTGTCCAGTGATAATGTAACTGTCTTTGAAGTTTAAAACTGTCTCACTTGTGCGTCTTGTTTCTTTCTGCCATTATCCTGAACCACGGGGAAACGTGGCTCCTTTTCTGAAACGAGGGCCGTTGAGTTCAGGCCCAGCTGGAAAAACTTCCCAACGCCATCAGTCCCAGTCTGGAACTATTTCAGATTGAACCGGACGGTTCTCCCCGACAACCACAGTTTGTCGTTCCAAACTTTTCCCAGAAAGGACCAAGGCTCTTCCTTGATCTGACGAGTTGGGTCGAAGAGTGGCGAGCAGCTTAGACAGGACCCCGTAACAGGTGCCTTCGACAAAGTTGGGTCATCTAGGCCAGGATGGTCTACTCTGACTGGCCAAGGCGTGGGGAGCCTTTCACAGCACCAGCTGCCCAAGAACCGTTTTGAACAGGAGCGACCAGAGAACTGGACCTGGGATCTTTTGCAAGTGCTTTGCCACCTCTCCTTGTAATCAGTGCAGCCATCCCCCACCTGGCGCCCTCCGGATGTGTGGGACTACAACTCTCACAATCCCCCAGCCAGCTCTGCTGGCTGGGGGATTGTGGGAGTTGTAGTCCCACACATCCGGAGGGTGCCAGGTGGGGGATGGCTGATGTATTGATTCAGGCCCCCTTGGTCAATCAAATTCCATCCTGTTTGCTCTGAGTGTCTCTCCGGGTCTCTCCCTGCCGAGACCTCCAGAGACCCCCTTTAACTAGAAATGCCAGGGGAAAATCCTGGGGCCTTCCGCATGTTGTGCGCCCCATTAAACTCCCAGCTCCAACTCAGCCGCTGCCTGGAGGTAAATAGTTCTCTTCATGCAGGTTGCCATCATCTGGGGCCAGCAAAACGCCCTTTGCAGGCTGGGGGACTCCAAATCCAAGCCTCACCCTTCCCAAATGGATCTGAACCTCCCAACAGGACTCAGGTTTGTGTGCTCCAACACACACACACACACACACACACACACGCAGAAGAATTCCCACTGTTTCTCTGGAGATGTGGAGCAAAGGTGAGAAATGCTTTCCTCGCATTGCAGCCAGCAAATTTTCCCTTCTCCTGGGCCTGGCAGCATCGGCTTGCATGGTCAGTCGTTCTTCCCTGCTTGAGGTTTCTGGCAAACTGCCTTCCCTGTGCGGGAGTGTGGGCACTCCCCCTTCTCTTCCCGTTCAGCTGCCAGTGGTGGTCTTTTCAGTGGTACCAATCTCTGCAAATCAAGAGAAGGGCAGAGGTCAGCTCCTGCCCCTCCCGTCGCTCTGACCACCACCACCACCATGTGGCCCTGTGAGTTTAGGGGATGGTAGAGACAGGTGCGTTTACCCTTCGCTGCTGGAGATTCTGGCTCAGGATTAATGCCCTGTGGGGATGGTCCTTGCCTTCATGCCCTCCTCGTGAACGTTGAAAGGGGCCTGTGGGAAGCAACACACACGGGAAAAACAATTCTCATGAACAAACTCTGTTAAATGTCGCCTGAGCCCCTCTCACTGTGCTTGCTAGCAAATGATCTAGAGCAGTGTTCTCCAACCTTGGGTCCCCAGATGTTTTTGGCCTACAACTCCCAGCATGCCCCAGCCAGCGTAGCTTGGGTCCAACCTGGGGACCCTAAGGTTGGAGAACACTGATCTAGAGTCTAAAGGCCCAGTCCTATGCATGTAGCTGGCTGGAGCATGCTGGGAGTTGTAGGCCTTTTTTCTGTCCAAACATGCATAGGATTGCACCCTAAACCTTCTCCAGCCTGGTGCCTTCCAAATGTTTTGGACTTCCGTTCCCATCTGCAAGCATGGCCAATGGTAAGGAATGATGGGAGTTGTAGTCCAAAACCTCTGAAGGGCACCAGGTTGGGGCAGGCTGATCTATGCTCTTGCAGGGGTGGCTTGGAAGACCCGAAGTCGGAGCTGCTGAGCACCTCAGCTAAGTGTATTTTAAGGTGCAGTCTTTGGCCGGCCGGGGCATGCCGGGAGTTGCAGGACTTTTTTCGGTCCAAACATGCATAGGATTGCGCCCTTCATGTCACTTGCCAAAAACAACGAAGGTCTCGCAAGGGGCTCTGAGTTGATCTGGAAGCTCAGGCTCTGCAACACCTTCTTGCCCCAGCTGTGCTCTGGCCCCAAAACAGCAGGAACAGCAAGCCAGCTGTGCTGGTGTAAAAAAGAAAAGGAAAAAAGTGGCTGTTTAAATCCTCGGACACTAAGAGTTTGACGATCATGTGTTTAAAAGATGCTTCTTCTCCCCCCCCCCCATTGAAGATTAGTGTGCGGAATTTATCATTCTGTCTATCACAAAGACTCGTGTCAGTTTTGCCTCCAAGAAGCAGGTACGCTCTCTGTCCCTCTAGGAGCAGACAGGTCAAACCAGCCCACTTCTCTTGGGACTTGCTTCCCCAAGGAGGCCTTAGGAAGGAGGCCTCTACGAGCCATGGCAACCGCTACAACAAGCAACCATCTGTCCCTGAGCAAGCCAGGAGGGGAAGGAAGGAAGCACCGGTCTTGTTGGGAATTGTCTTGTGGAAGAGCTGGCCAGCTCCCTTGGCATGGGAACTCCGTAATTCCGGAAGGAAGTTCTGTTTTCCTTCCTCATCCTCTTCCCACAAGGCAGCGAGCCAAGATTTTGGAAAACGGCTCCTGGTCTTGACTCGTGTGTTTTTTTAAGACAAAGCGGGACAATCCCAAAGGATGTCTACCCTCCAAGGTTTGGTCCCATTAAAAATTAGAAGACAGAGATTTGAATCCATAGAGCTGGAGAAGCTGTAGAAAAGGGCAACTAAAATGATCAAGGGGCTGGAGCAATTCCCCTATGAGGAAAGGTTGCAACCTCTGGGACTATTTGGCTTAGAAAAGAGGCAAGTAAGGGGAGACATAATAGAGCCGTATATAAAATGATGCATAGTGTGGAGAGAGTAGATAGGGAGACATTTTTCTCCCTATCATAATACTAGAACTCAAAGGGGTCATCCCATGAAGGTGATTGGTGGGAGATTCAGGACATATAAAAGGAAGTACTTCTTCACACATTGCACAGATAAATTGGAACTCACTTCCACAAGATGTAGTGATGGCCACTACTTTGGATGGCTTTAAAAGGGAATGGGACAAATTCCTGGAGGAGGAGGAGGAGGAGGAGGAGGAGGCGGCGGCGGCAGCGCTATCAATGGCTACTAGTACTGTTGGCTATGTGCTCCCTCCAGTATCAGAGGCAGTATGCCTCTGTACACCAGCTGCTGGGGAACATGGGTGGGAGGGTGCTGTTGCACTCATGTCCTGCTTGTGGGTTTCTGTGAGCAGCTGGTTGGCCACTTCTGTTGGTGGGAACAGAATGTGGACCAGTCAGGCCTTTGGTCTGATGCAGCCTCAGGGCTCCTCTCAGGTTCTTATGGATGAGAGCAATGACCCAACTCCCAGTGTTGGTATCAGGAAAACAAGCAGACTTGAAACAGACCTCAAGGCCATCTAGAGCGAGGGTGGGAAAGTTATGGCGCTCTAGATGTTTTGGCCAACAACTCCCCTGATCCGTCAGTATTGGCTACGCCGGCTAGTGATGATGGGAGCTGTCGGCCAAAACATCTGGAGGGCCACTGCTGCTCCAGACCAACCCCCTGTGGTGAGACAAGGCCAGAAGCCCTTGTCATCCAGACCTCAAGGGTCCACACGCACGCACGCACACACACACAGGGAGAGCAGGAGATTCCAGAAGGGGCAGCTTGCACCAGACAGCAGAGTCACACAACGCTTCCATCTTCACCCCGATTAACGAATGCCGCTCAGCCCTGCCCCTCTCTCGCCTCCTCTGTTGCCATCGTCTCCCATCCTAACTCTCCACACATCTAGACAGTAAACTCATGAGGACTGGTCTGTTGCTTGGGCTGTTCTGCAGAAGTGCCATGTTCACTTATGGGCACACTCTGAATTGAAGTCATTGGAAGGGAGAGGTGGTCTCAGGTAGGCACACCAGGTGTGAGGGGCAGCAGCAAGGGAGGCTGGTCAGCGATTGCCATTTCATACATGGGGAATTGAGGCAGGGAATTGACTTCTGAGGTTTAATGAGGACTCCCAGAGGGCTGCTCGATTGCACCACTTTGGAGCTGAGCCTTGTACCCATCAGACTTTGCCTAAAAGAAGGTGGGCTCCAGAAGCTTCCTGGGCACCCACATTATTTCCAAGAATAAATCAAAGGATGTTTTTTGTGGCGAACTGGCCTTGGGCAGCTCCGAGGAAGCCATAAATTGCCCCAGCTTGAAAAGCGGCTTGACATCAAAGACACATTCTGTCTGGCAATTATTATTTTTTATCAGAGCGAGATATTTTCTGTTCAGAGGAGGTGGCCGGTTTTCTTTAAAGAACAACTGCCATCACCACTGCTAATTTTTAACATTTATTAATGCCATAATCATGTACTTTTATATTTTTATGGTACTGTTCCATTGCATCCTGTCAAGAGCTATGAATGGATTAATAGAGTGGGACGGAAGGAATAAGAAATGGGGATCTAAAACTCTGCAGTTTAAAATGTGTGTGTGTGTGTGTGTGTGTGTGTGTAGTAAATAGATACATAGCCTGTCACCGGATTATATTTTTAGCAGAACAGTGGATTAAATCTGCACACATTTGCATATGAGTAAAAGCTGTAATTCTAAGGAAAATAACGCAAATTCTTACAGAAGGTGTACAGGTATAATCTTAGGAAGGGCTCTCCTTCCTGCATATGAGAGAGAGAGAGAGAGAGAGAAGGCAGAACACTGCTTCTAATGAGGCACTTGTCAAGTTGCCATCTGTGGTTTTATGAGAACATGTTTTAAAAATATTGCTAAAACGTCTAAAGCTCTGTTGCCAGATTAATCAGAGGCAGCTTTTAAAGCCATCAATGAAACTGATTAATTCACACGTGCATATACAAATGCTGCTACTAGGGCTGAAATTGGGGGAAATGACTTGGGGGGGGGTGTATTCACAGATTGCTCATCTCAGTTTTATTTGCAAAAATCCAAATGTTCATTCTCTTAAACTAGATATTTCATTTCTTTGTGTTTTGTTTTTAACTTAAATGTATTCCCAGACTATCCTAAATAGCTCAGGGCACAATCCACAGCAGTTTAGTTGCTGCCCATCTCCCTTAAAAGTGTTCCCAGAAAAATGGGCCACATCAGTGGATCCATGATGAGAGAAAGGCGGGGCGGGGTGCAGAAGAGTGGAACACGGAGAAAAACAGAATGCCAAATTATTGGAAAGCTCACCCCGGATGGAGTTAAACTTAGATTGTGCCCAGTCTCCAAGGTGCCTCGTGGAGAATCCCTGTGCTTAACTAAGCCAGCCTACAACTTGCTCTCAGTGCCAATGCCCAGTCCCACAAGATGTTAAGTCACCATGGCTGCCTCTGAGTATGTGCAGAGTGCCTTCCCATCTCTTCCTCAGTCCTGCTCCTGTGGGGACCTCCTGGTGCCTTTAACAGTTGCAAGGCAGGCTGACATTCAGCCAGTGATGCTTTTGCTGAGATGTGGGGGAGCAGTGCCTCTTGACTTGCTGCAGCTGCTGACGGCACGAGAGCCTGGCCAGGAAAAAGTTGGCAACTCTCTTCCGTGGGACTCCTCCCCCATGAAGTTTATTTGAGGAGTGCGTGTTTGTGTGTTTCTCCCCCTCCTCCTAAATATTCCGGTTAGTATTTTCTTTATTTATCTATCTGTCTTCTTTCTTTTGTCTTACCTCTGGTCTATCTGTCTGTCCGTCCATCATCATCATCATCATCATCATCATCATCAGGCGATCACTCTCGTCTCTTCCTTGGCAATCTCCCCCCCATTTTTTTTCTGCGTGTGCCTCTCTCACCCTCTGCCCCCTCCCCCAAACCCTCCTGATTCACCCCCTCCCCCACCCAATGAGCCTTTCCCCCCTAGGGCTGCAGTCCCATGCACATCTATCCCATGCAGAGCCAGTGTGTTGTAGTGGTTAGAGTGTTGGACCGGGAGTCAGGAGATCCGGGTTCTAGTCCCCTCTCGGCCATGAAACTCACTGGGTGACTTTGGGCCAGTCACTGACTCTCAGCCTATCCTCACCGGGTTGTTGTGAGGATAAAACGGAGAGGAGGAGGAAGTTTATGTAAGCCGCCTTGAGTTCCTTGCAGGAAAAAAGGCGGGGTATAAATATAATAAATAAATATCTGGGATTAGACTCCCCTCCCCCCCGTGGCTTTATGCGGATATTTTTATATGGGGGGATACCTCTACCGCGACCCCAAAGCTGCTGCGCCTCCGCTAAAAACGCCCGTCTGCTGGGACGCCTTTGCGACCGCAGCCCAAGCGCAAAAAGCCTTCGCTTTGGGGCGTCCTCGCTTGCTGAGAGCCTCTCCCGCCCCCCCCCCCCCGCAGCTTGTCCCGGCCGCGGCCCCGCCCCCTCGCATGCGGTCCCGCCCCCTCCGCTCCGTGCTCGGCCGCTCGCCGCGCAGCGCTGGGAAGAAACGGCCGAGACTTTCCCACGCTCCTCGACACATGCCAATAAGGCCGCCGCCGGCCACGCCCCGCGGCCCTAGGCCACGCCCCCGACTGCCCTATTAAGGAGGCCTCTGCGGAGTATGAATGAAGCAATGAATGAATGGCCTGAAAAGGAAGGGGAGGGAGATAGATGGATGGATGAACGAACGAACCAGCCCGCAGTCGGTCTAGCAGACACACACAGATTCCTGAGAGCGGATCCGTGGGGCAGCTGAAAGCTCTTTGGGCGGTTCGCATAATATAACATCTTAAACATACAAAATGTAAAAACTAAACCTAAAAACAAAGTTTAACAGCAATTTAAAGCAGCTAAAAATAGTTACAATAAACATACAGTATATATCTTTTATTCTTTTTGCATCCCTTCATTTCTTCAACAAAAGTTCTTAAGGTTGCTCACAATTTTAGAAAATACCATAAATAAATAGATAAATAAATAGGTGACCCTCCAAAATAATGCTACTGCGATAAATACAACAATCAGCCCAGCCAACCGCAGGAAATAAATAGAAGCCCTCGTGTTAAAGCAGCATCAGCAGCATGAGAGAGAGAAAAGGAAAGAGCGCGAGGACGACAAAGTTTAAATGGACGGGGGGGGGGCGGCGGCGGAATTCTGAAATATACAGCTTAACAGGTGTTGCTGTTATTGTTGTTCTCTACTATATTGTGTAAAGCTATTTATTTCAGAATTTACAACTTCTCCAGTACATTTCAGCTTCACAGGGGCACCTCTGTGTTACCTAGTCTACAAAAGAAAAGTTTATGGTTATTACTTGGATGGGAGACCCCCCCTCCTCTGGTTTCCTGCATTGAGCAGGGGGTTGGACTCGATAGCCTTGTAGGCTCCTTCCAACTCTATAATTAAATATGAAATCTATTATGCCGTGATAAATCTGTTTGACTGCAGTGCCCTACACATTTACCTGGGAGTAAGCACCATTGACTTTACTGGGACTTACTTCTGAGTAGGTATGCAAAGGATTGATCTGTTAGCCTTTTAAGCTGGTACAGGTTCCTATGCATGTTTACTCAAAGTCCCATTGTATTCAAGGGGGTTTCCTCCCAGGAAAGTGCACTTTAAGATTACAGCCATGTGACACAATCTGAGTCACAAACTGAGTAAGTCAAACACAGGAGCTTCCTTTCAGCTAAATATAGGATTGCAGGCTTGACTGATTTTATTAACTAGGTTACCACCAATCGGCCTGTAAAGTGCTCAAAAGGCAGCATGTATTTTCTCTTCCCAACAACCTTTTAAGGTAGGTTCGACTGAGGGGTGGGGACTGGGCGGCTGAAGATCACTCAGGGGCTTTGAACCTGTCTGGTTACTGAGTTCTGCAGGAGAGGTCCTTTTGGGACACTGCTTCCGCCTGAAAAGTGGCCTAGAAATATATTAAGGGTGCAGACCTGTGCATCTTTAGACCATTGTTGCAGTGGTCGTGTTTAAGGGCAGGGGTGCTGTGTTCTTAGAAGCTGCCTAGCCTTTCTCAAAGTCTTGAGGACTAGAACATTAACATAAATAAACCATATTTTGAAAGCTGTCCTGGCCAAACGTGGTCTCAACGAAGGACCTCCTCCATCAGTGAATGGCCAGTTCAGCAGAGGGGTGCTGGGGTCACCTCATCCATCACTCAGCAGACAGACACAGAAGCTCCAAAAAACCGTCTGACCGGCATCCATTTGGTCAAAACACCCAGCAAATGGGCAGGCTCCGGAAGAACATTGTGCAGGATTAGCAGCCCGCACTTGCTACATGGCAGCAGCCTTTTGGGCTGGCAGAAGGCAGGAGAACCACCCACGAAGACAGCACCTATCAGGAGTTGAGATCCTGGGTGCCTTTTGTTTCCCAGATGAGAGGGGCTGTGAGGAAATACCTGGGTCTAGCAAAGTGAAATATCATCGCAGACCATTCCCGTGGAAGCCCTACAAAGAGTATTGTGTTTTTAAGTGAACTCACAGCTGCCAGAGATGATGCTGGTCACTCCCTAAGAAGGCATTAAAAAGAGAGAAAAATCCATGGCAGAGAAGTCTGCCACTGGCTGCTAGTCATGATGGCGATTCAAAACCCGGGTGTCCAGAGGCCGCAGTGTACCAGAAACTGGGGGCAAATAACTAGGCAGAGGGTAACACCATCACGGCTGGCTTCTGGACTTTGGCTGTTTGCCGTTGGCTTTATTTATGTTTCCCAGATGAGAGGGAAACATAAATAAAGCCACAGCTGGCTGGGAGATGCTTGGAGTTGTAGTCCAACATATCTGCCAGGTGCCAGGTTGGGGAAGGTTACTTTCAGAGTGATTAAAGCACTTCACAGACATGATCCCAACAACAGCTTTGTAAGTTAGTTAGGATTCCTATCCCCATATCAGAGAGGGGAGATGGAGAGGAAGGTGATTCACCTAAGGCTGCTGTGTGAATCTGTGGCTGAGGTGAGATTCCACAGTTGCAAGAACAGACAAGCTTTCAAGTCACACAGGACTCTTCATCACCCGGTTTCTGCTGCATGGGCACCTCCCCCCCACTTAAAACAGCTGCTTGGTCATGCAAAATACACCACTCAACCCCTGGTTGTGCTTTCCTCTCCCCAATGTTCACTCCCCCCCCCGTTTTCTCCCCCCAGATTGTTTTGAGTCAGCCATTCCTTTGCTAGATTGGGTGCTTTATTTCATTTTCCTTTTGTTTGCCCAGGCATTCCATGGTTCCCTTTGCAACAGATCTGCGTTCAGATAAAGGCCCCCACCCTGCCTGCATCAGCCACACTGAGTCATCCTGTACGGGAAAAGCTTCTGTCTGGATCCAAGGGGCCTGATTCTGCTGTGGCATCCCCCTCTGTCCCCGTGCCACAAGCCAAGATGAAGCCAAACTCAGCCCCTCTTTCCTTGCATAAAATGAACTTTCCCCCAGTCTTTGGGGGTGGGGACACACAGAATCCTCAGATGCCCAAAGGAGTCTGGGCAATTAACATTCTTGCCTCACAGGGCAAAGTGGTTGCAAGTTTCTCAAGCTGCTCCCGCTTGGACAATGCAAGTGAGCACAAATTATAAGCAGGGGCCTGTCCACTTAGAGGCCCTGGGCCAGATCTTTCCACCTGGCTCAAGGGCCTCTTGGTATGGTTTGGGGTTTTTTGCCTCAGGTTCTGTATCCCATATTTTGTCTTACAAACCAGGATATATATTTTTTAAATGCTCAAATGCTCAAATTACTGGGGGCAGGAGGGGAGGCAGTGGCAACAGGGAACCTTTTGGGATGACTCCCTTGGTTCTGGGGGCACACACTATGATTTGGCTAGAATTAGGGGGGTCAGACGGTGGGGCTTGTGGATCTCATTAAAGGCTTTTCCAGCATTTTGGACTTAGAGGGGTTAGTTTTTTCTTCTTCTGTTGATCTCACTGCCAGACCTCCAGACCCCCTAGGGCAGACTTCCGGAACCCAGATGTGTAGGACTACACATAGCCTGCGGGGGAATGCTGCGAGTCGTGGCCGCAGCACATCTGGAGGGCATTGGGCTGGAGAAGGCCCGAAAAAGGACTTGAAAAAGGCTTGTAGGTGACCTGTCTGAATCAGGAGATCAGGCTGTGACTTTGGCTCCACAGCCAGACCGCCAAACAGGAGCCTGACCGCTGCCCCTCCCTGCCACCAGTGCCATAATATTTTTGGCTACAGATCAGACCTGAGAACAGCCCGCTGTAACAAGGTGGCATAGCAGCACACCCACCTGCCCAGCACAGCTCAAGCCAGACCACAGAAATCACCAGATAGTCTTTTGGAATTTAATTCCAATCTTTTGGAATTTAAAAAAGCCATAAAGACTGAACTCTTCCGGCAGGCCTATCCGGCGGAATTTTAGGACGTTTTAAAGATGTTTTAAAGATGTTTTTAGGATGTTTTAAGATGTTTTAATAGTATATATTGTGTTGTTTCAGTTTAGGTATTTTATATTTTCTGTTGTTCCCCGCCTCGATCTAGATGGAGAGGCGGGTAATAAATAAAATATTATTATTATTATTATCATCATCATCATTATTATTATTATTATTATTATTATAGTTTCGGGTGGACAATGTCATTCTACAGTTTAGTCACTAGGTGGCATTGGATGTAGTTGTATCTGGGTGGAGCCAGTCAAGTTCTTGAGTCCCTTCCGGGCCGGGGCATCTTTGAAGCCTTCCCTGGCCTGGTGTCCATTTCGCACAAGAACAGAAAATGACACCGTTCCTTTAGCCGTAATAATCCTGCTGCATGGCCTGAACAGAAAGAAAGATTGGTTTGCTTTCACCTGGCCACAAAGGCAATCCACTCCTTTATGCTATGTGGAAAGAAGTCTGTAAGGCAAGCAGATGAGTGGTGACCAGGGAATGGAAAGGACACACAGAATGAAACCTTGCCCTGCGAATGCTGCAGGAGGAGTAGGTCAGCACAGCGAGAGGAACCTCCGATCAGGCCAACGGGCCTTGAAAAAGGCTTGGTTGTAGGTGACCTGTCTGAATCGGGAGATGGGCACTCTTTGCTAGTCACGGGCCACTATTCTAGATACACTGAGATGCTCCCCTTGCCTGGCATTACTTCCGGCAGCGTTGTTGTGTGACTGAGGAATACTTTTGGTTCGCCTTGGCATACCAGATGTACCCAATTTACCGCAGCAGAAAACCGGTTGTGCTGGACCTCGTTCAACTTTCACCATAGTGTCACTAGCCCTCACCATACTCAAGCAAACAGGGAGGCAGAGAGCGCAGTACAGGCCATAAAGGAATGACCCACATGTTGATTTTGTAAGTTACAGGCCAGCCCCACTGATCGCTACTGGATGTGGCCCAGCAGAACTGCGAATGTAAAAGACGACAAATCGGAACACCCGTTCTGACCCTAGAGAATGATCTCATCCCAAAGTGGTGTGACCTGGGAAAAGTTGCTGCTCCGGATTACCAAGCTCTGAGGGATTGTAAGCATTCTGTTACTAACCAGTGCAATTCAGTGTGAGAGCTACCATCATGTTTAGAGCTAAGAGAAAAAGTTTGTGTCAAACTTAATGGTGAAAAGACATGGCAGACTCCAGCTAACATACAAGGATAAAATGAATTACCCAGATGATGTCATTCATTCAGTACATTTTTATCCCATCCTCCATCCAAAAAGGCTCCCAAAGTGGCTTATAAAGATAAGGAACAAGGTAGTCCCTGCTCACAGGCTTACAGTCTAAAAGACATGGCACAAAAGGAAAGGGGATTGGGAGGGAGGAGGGGGGAAAAGCAAATTCAGGCACTGGATTCTTAGTTGCAAAGTTCCGCAGGTCATGGAGCTGGATCTAAGCATGGTAGGAAGGCTGCCGTTTCCTCTCCCTCTGAAGTGCCCCTCAGTGACAGCTGATAGCAGGAGGGAGCGGTGAGTCCAGGCACGATGGAGGGTGCCTGACTGCTGCTCCCTCTTCCTCTGCTAGTTTGGAAAGCTGGGGGAGTGGCAGTTCCACACAGCAGCAAGGCCCCGGGTGGGGGAAGGCCGTCACAGTCCGGTGGGGTTAAATATGTGGAATATTTAGCAGGAACCATTGGCATTTTTTTTTTCATATTCCTGAGAAGCCAGTGTGGCATAGTGGTTAGAGTGTTGGACTGAGACTCCGGAGATCCGGGTTCTAGTCCCCACTCGGCATAAGCTCACCGGGTGACTTTTGGCCAGTAACTGACTCTCAGCCTAGCTTACCTCACAGGGTTGTTGTGAGGATAAAATGGAGAGGAGGAGGACCATGTAAGCCGCCTTGGGCTCCTTGCAGGGAAAAAGGCAGGATATTAAATATAAATAAATAAATAAATAAGCTAGCCACTATCAAATGCCCGAGTAGTACCCCAAAACGTGTGTGTATCTGCTGAGACTCTGCTTGAGCCATCATGCATGGCATCCGAAGCCTTCAAGAGTTAGAGGTGAGTGACCCATTTCCCAGAACACTACCAGATGTCTCAAAAGTATGGATTTATTTAATTGTACTTTCTTGAAGTAAAGGGGTGGGAGGGAGATGCGTGGACAGCGTCATTCCACAAGTTAGCTGCCAGGTGGCGCTGGACTCAAGTTATCTCTGGGCGGAGTCAGGAGTTTCCTGTGTCTGTTCTAGTTTAAGGTAATTGTCGCTGCCTCCATCTGGGATGGGGAGCCTTCAGCCTGTGGGCCAAACTCGGCCCCCCAGGCCTCCACATCCAGCTTGCAGAGGTGTCCACTGAGGGCCCTCCCTGAACTCCTGGCAGAGAAGGGGGAGGGCAGCCAAGCACCACCTCAAGGCCCTGCTGCTCTCTTGAGGCTCAGTTGGCTTTGCATGTGTGTGTGTGTGTGTGTGTACCCACCCCACCCGCTCTGAGCGACAGCCTGCCACTGTTGCCATGCAGCACCCAGCATCTTTCCCCAGAGCCAATGTGGCCCTCGGGCTGAAAAAGTTTCCCTACCCCTGGCCTGTACTTTCTGCATTCCATTCCCCTCACACCTGGCCGTGTAACACCCTCACCGCACAGCTGTCGCTCAGGATGATGCATCTGTGCCTCTGATGCAGTGGCCTGCCGCCCCGGAAGCTTCTGCCATGATCTGTGTGTTTGCCTTTAAGGTGCCACAAGACGCCTTGTTGTTTTTGCTGCAACAGACGGGCACGGCTGCACTGCTTCCCCTGTGGAAATGAAGCGCTTGACCAGCTGCGTGACTTGTGTCACGGCTGGACTGGGCAAGGGGCCACAGCTCAGTGGCGCAGGCCCCGCTTCCCACGCAGAAGGCCCCCCGGCTCGACCCCCGGCAGCATCTCCAGGTAGGGCTGGAAAACTCCCACCTGGAACCCTGGGGAGGCACAGCCAGTGTCGACAATGCTGGGCGAGATGGGCCAGAGGGGTGCGTGGGTGGGTCTGACTTGGAATCAGGCGGCCTCCCGTATCCCACGGGCGGCTCCTCCTGATTAGCCTTGAAGCCAGCGGGGGGGGGTTTTGCTCTGGCAAACGTGCGCTAGGGTCTACCTGACAGAGGCTGGTAGTCAAACAAACGTGCTTGGCCCCTGATCCCAGGCTCTGTGAGGATGCCCTGATAAGAGGAAGGCAGCCTGTAGGTGGCCCAGGGGAACTCTATGAACAGGAGAGGAGCCCAGAAGGCAGTACCTCCTCTCCACAGGGCCACCCGAGGGCCTCTGGGCAGCTCCTGAGCCGGGCAGGAAGGCCCCTCCCTGGGCAACTGCTCTTCAGCCACACCGTGCCTCTGAACACGGAGATGCCCCGACAGCATGGCCAGTGGTGGTGGGCTGGCCTCTCCTCCTCCTCCTCCTGCATGCCTTTGACCAATCCAGCCTTCCCTGACGTGGTGCCCTCCAGGCGTTGGACTACAAGTCCCAGCATCTCCCAGCCAGCCATGTCCAATGCCTCTGGAGGGCCCCAGGCTGCTCTCGTCTCATCGAAGCCACATCTCGTGGCAGGGAGTTCCATAATCCACCCCTTCCGACTTTACTTGGGAACCTAAAGGGAGCCCAGGTGCCGTCACCACCACCGTTCTCTTCCAGCTGGGACCCGGAAAGGCCGATATCCAACCAGGGAAGTTTTTCCAGGCCAGGAGACACAGTGAGGGCTGGTGCCATACCTGTTGGATGTCTGTCTCACACACACCGACATCTTGAAGGTGCAGAGGGGTTATTTCAATTTAATTTGTAAGGGGACAATCTTATGCCATTTGGGAGAAATTAGTGAATCTGTGTGTGAAAGTGATTTCTGAGGGGGGGCATTCGAGTGGGGGGAGTCTATTTCCTCCAAATGGAAGTTCACAGAGGTATTATTATTATTATTATTATTATTATTATTATTGCAGGGGAGGGGAAGAAGGGAGAATTAATGAAAAAGTGTAACAATTCTGGGGGGAGGAGAATCCTCCAAGCACCCCCCCTTTTGCGCCTCCTTTTCTCCTCCGCCAGGAGACCCCCCCCCCCCACGCCGCATTTCTGTCCATCAGCGCAGGGCAGAACTTCCCCCACCACGCCGCTTCCTCTTGCTAAACCCGCCGCCGCCGCCGCCGCCGCCAAGGGGGCAATTCGACGAAAATACTTTCTTTCGGAGCACTCCGGCGGATCTGCGACTGCAGCGGGCATCGAAGCGACGGGGTGGAGGAGGGCAGCCGCCCACGATTTCGCCCTTCTTTCCTTCCCGTCCTCTCATGGATCTCAAGCGGATTTCTGGCCCCCGGAATCATGCCCTCCCCGCCACGTTCATACATGCAGGAACTGCATTCTCACGTGACTTGTGCTTCGGCTGGGCTCTTTCGGCTCAGCAAACATTTGAGGGGAGTCAAAACAGTTCTGGCCGCCTCCCCCAACCTGGCGCCCTCCGGGGGTCTTGAATTACAACTCCCATAATCCCCCAGCCAGATTATGGGAGTTGTAGTCCAAGTTGTCCAACACCTCTGGAGGGCACGCTGATCCAAGGCGCTCGAGGTTGCCTTTAGAAATGAAATACGACCGGAGCCCAAGCAGTCCCGTTTTGCCCGCGCCAGCCAAAGCAGGAGGTGGAGATCCAGGTTCGGTCGCGCGCTTACTCGCGAGTAAGTCCCCTACCTCCCAGGCAGCCCGCCTACGGGCGACTCATCCCGGCGCACGTGCCGGAGAGCAAGACCTCTGGGCACGGGCGTCCGCCTGAGAGAGGGCTTCCGAGCAAGCCGTCCCCGTCCCCGATCCGGGGCCTGCCGGCCTCGCGTCAAGAGGCGAGGCACCATCTGCCCATCTCCGGCGCCTTCGCGGATCGGGGCGGCCCTGCTCGCGGGCAAGCCCTTTCTTCCCCGTCCCGCCACCTCCTCCTCCTCTCGTCCCCGCGTTCCCGGCAGCCCAGCCGGGCCTCTTTTTCGCGGAGCAAGTCCCAGGAGCGCGATCCGATGCGCGACTCCTCAGAAGCCGGCCCCCTTGACTTCCGAGGGACTTACACCCGAGCAACGCAGGGAATCGGCTTCCAGCCTTGCTCGAGAGCGGAAAGCAACGCAGCTCGGGGTTTTTTTTCCCTTTGGGGGGAGGCGGGGGGAGAGCACCCCCAAACCAAACCCCAGAACCGAGGAAAATCCGCGGGGGGGGGGAGCCTGTCCCCTCCCCCCCTCGCAGCACTTGGCCGTCGCGAGGCGTCCAATCAGCGGGCGCCTCTCCCCGCTCCGGAGGGGCGGGGACGCGTCCCCGGCCCGGCCATTGTTATGCAAATGCGCCCGGGCCGTCTAAAAGGCGCCCCCGCGGGCATCCCCGCTCAGGCGGACGCGGCGAGCCAGCGAGCGAGCGCGGCCGAAGCAGGCCGAGTGCGGCAGCGGCAGGAGCGCCGGAGCAGCCCGCAGCGCAGCCGGGCAGCCCGGGCGAGCGCGCGCCGAGGCCAGGGGAGCGGCGCCGCGCCGGGGCCCGCCTGGCGCGCCTCTCGTGCCGCCGCCGCCGCCGCCGCCGCCGCCGCGTCCTCGGAGCCAGCCGCCGGCCGGGGCAGCGGCGGGCGCCCGCCTTGGATGCGCCGCGGCGCGGCCCCGGGCGCCCCCCCCGCCCGGCGCGCCCCGCGCCCCGCCGCCCGCGCCGCCGCCTCTGCCCCGCCGCGCTCCATGCGGGGCCCCGCGCCGCGCCGCCAGCCCGGGCCGCCGCCGCCGCCATGAGCCAGACGGAGCTGTCCACCTGCGCGGCGCCGCCGCCGCCGCCGCCGCCCGCGCCCCCGGGGACCGCCCCGCCGGCGGCGGCGGCGGCGGGCGCGGTGGCGGCGGCGGCGGGCCAGCGCGTCTTCCAGGAGGCCGTGCGCCAGGGCAACACGCGCGAGCTGCAGGCGCTGCTGCAGAGCATGACGAGCTGCGAGTTCAACGTGAACGCCTTCGGGCCCGAGGGCCAGACGGCGCTGCACCAGTCGGTCATCGACGGCAACCTGGAGCTGGTCAAGCTGCTGGTCAAGTTCGGCGCCGACATCCGCCTGGCCAACCGCGACGGCTGGAGCGCGCTGCACATCGCCGCCTTCGGGGGCCACCAGGACATCGTGCTCTACCTGATCACCAAGGCCAAGTACTCGTCGGGCGGGCGCGGCTGAGCCGGCCGCGGGCGGAGGCCGAGGCAGCCCCGACGGCCAGCTGCCCCCCCCCCCCGGCCCTCTTCCCGGACGCGGAGCGGGCGGGCGGGGCGCCCCTCGAGGAGCCCGGCCGGCGCCCTCCCCCCCTGCGCGAAGAAGGGACGTTCCGGTCGCGGGAGATGGCGACGGGGCGTCTGAGGGCCGAGGGAGGCCGCCCCGGCACAGTTTCGCCCCCGCCGCCGGCTCCTGGACTCTGAGACTGCAAGCGGCCTCCCCCGCCCCCCCCCGCCGCCGCCGCCGCCGCCTTCTTATGGTCGGAGACGAGGCTTGATCTGGGAAGGAGAGAGAAATTTCAAAGCTGCTTGGATTCTTTGTTTTGTAATTACTGTTCTTATTTTATTTTTTGTGTGCAAAAAGAGATGTGGGGACGCATGCAAGATTTATTGCGGCGGGGGAGGGAGCGGGAAGGATCTCCTGTCTTTCACGAGGTTTGGTGTTTGCTCTACTGTAAAACAAAACAATGCCCTCCCAAAAAGCTTTCCCCCTTTTTGTCTTCCATCTACCTCGGTTGTTCCACAGTATTTGCTGTTTTCCTTTTTCCAGTTTAAGGAACGGGTCAGGTGCTTTAAGACACGTTCCTACAAACACACACGAACTGCTTTTCCAGCCCTCCTCCGCCGACATAGAGCCCCGCTCCCCCCAAAACGCACCACCCCGTGATTAACGTCTTGCAGTCTTGCTCCGTCGGGCGTAAACTAGTTAAAACCGAGTAGACCCAGGGTCCAGCTATTACAAGAGTGTAGCCGCTGGTCTCGGTGGGGGCTCTCTCCTCATTATGGAGCAAACCCCCCAAACCCCTCCTGCAGTCTTCACTAGAATACACAAATAGCTCATGAATTTTGTCTGGTGTCCAGACTGAAATACAGCCCCGCTGACGCAAAATCAGTGATGCAGTTTGCTCTTTTGCTTTTGGCCGTTCATCAGACCAGTGTAGCATACTTAAGATTGCCAGGCGGGATGGGGGTCGGGGGGGGGGGGTTTGAAACTGGCGAATTTAGCCAGGGCCATTCAAAAGTGAAAAGGAGTCTGGGAAACAGCTGTATGAACGTCTCCAAAAGGACACGAGCGCCCCCTGCTGCCCACGGGGAGCGGGGAGCGAAACTCCTGGGCAAAGAAAGCCCCTGTCATTTTAAAATAACTTTTCAATGCACAATCCAATGTCCAGCCCATTTTGAAAGGGGAAGAAGAAAACGAGGAAGCCCCTTTCAAAACAGGACTGCGTGGGAACTGTCCGTGCTGCTTTATCTCCCGTGAATGCCGAGAAGTCCATCTGCCCCTTTCCCGCCGCCGGGGTCTCTTCTCCCACCTTTTTGTATGCACTAAAGAGAGAGAGATCAATATTTTCCACTGCCATATGTCCTTTGTGCTCCTCTCTCCTCTGCGTCCGCCCCCCCCCCGTCAAATAGCCATTAAACCGTTTAAAGATAGTTTCCCACTGTGTTGGGGCTGCGTGTTTTAACTATTTATCTTGTGTGTATGTGTATGTATATATGTGTCTGTGAACTGGGCGTTTTGTGTGAAGGGGTTTTTTGAGTGGTATACAGTTGGGGGCTGGGGAGGAATGGGGTTGCGCATTGTTCTTCCCGAGTGTGGTTCGCAATATGTGCCCCCCTCCCGTTGCACTGAGCTATTCTGCTGTCCCCATAGTTTCACCGCCCGGCCCCAAGCTGAGAGGGACCCCGCTGGCCTCTTTAGGTCTCCCCCTTGCTTGTCCTCTATGGATGCTGTAACTTCCCACGCAACTGCGCGCCCTCTTTCCCCCAAACTGTTCTTGCGGACTCCTGCGAAGGACACTTCTGGAGAGGGTGCTTTTCTTTTAGGATTCTCGGTGGGGGAGAATCATCTGTTCTTTTTCTGGTGTCTGTTTTAGAGTTGCACATAATTTCTTCTTCTTTTCTTAGATGGATTTGCCACAATAAAATGTCATAACATTTATGACATTATTATGCTGATTAATTAAAAAAAAAAGTCGTTTGTGTTCAGAAATCCAAGATCTGGGGTAGGTTTTAGGAAAAGATCTTGGTTTGAAACCCAACTTTCTAAAGGAAAACTCTCTCTTGGGAGTGTTTGTAAAGATGTTTAGACATATTTATATTTTTATATATATATTAAAAGTCTGCCTTTGAAGACTATGAAACTTTTTTGGGGGGTGAAATGAAATGAGGAGTGAGGCTTTTTTTTGGTTGTTGGATGTTTCCTCCCCTCCCTTTTAGAGAACTGGGAGGTCTTTTTCCAGCTGCATGGAGCTCCCCCCCCCCCCCCCCCCGCACACTGTGAGAACTGGTTTAGGAATAGGTACCCACCTTTTTTTTCCCAGGAGGGGAGGATTTCTTGCTCTGGAAATGGGCAACTCTGTGAGTTGGGCGGTTCTTTCTATTTTGTCCTTTATCCCAACAAGCTGCTGCTTGAGCTACAGTAGTGTGATCCCGAGCATGTTTACTCAGAAGTAAATTCCCTGGGTTCAATGGGACTTCCCCTCTTTGTAAGCAGGCTTTGGATTGCAACCTGTGTTGTGCAGGGTTGGAGGGTCCCCCCCCCCCATGCAACCCCATAAAGCCTTCCTATATGGCAAGATGCTCTCTCCCCACCCCATCTTGAGAAATCAAAAGGGATAACGCTCCCCTCCTCTTACTGTTTGGCTTGTCCTGCTGCTGTGACTTTTTGTGCCAAAATGGAGAATCTCTATTTCCCCCTTTTTTAATCAGAGAGCCAGAGGTCAGTTGGGGTGGGTCTGTTTTGTGCATTCGGCAGTCCCTCCCTAATTCTGATGTCAGTGAAATAAACAAAGTACTTTGCAGAGGAGTTTCTCTGTAGACAGATGTTGTTGTTCCCCCTCTTCTAGATGGCAAATACCTTTTTTAATTATGTTAATTAATTGGTTAAGAATTTTAGGCTTATATTGAAGCTGTATGTGGGTCACTGTATGATCATTTTTTAACTGGATTAAAAAAAAAAACGCCAACTCTGTACAAGACGGCATATTCCTAAATGTATGATAGTGTCGCGTAGTCCCAGGGTAAGGAATTTATAAATAAATTTTTTCACTGAACGTTTTATATAAAAAAAGTTTCCTTGTGTTTTTCCCTCCTTTCCTCCCACCCTTGAAAGCTGCAATCCTGGGGCCCCTCTCATGAGAACTATATTGAACACAAAGGGGACATACTTCTGAGTAGACATGCGCAGGATCAGGTGAATATTCTGCCGATTTCCCCCCCCCCCCCAGCACAAAAATTGCTCCCCTTGTGGCCTGAGATGGAGCATGTCTTAACTGAGAAGCATTTTCCCAGCGTGGCATTATAACCTGGAAGGGAACTGGCCTAGGCAACTTTGGTCTCATCCAGCAGACCCAAACCAAAAAGCGATGCAGCATCGGGTGAGCCAGAGGTTACAGTGCCAGAAAGGCAGAGCTGAAGTGTAAGTGTCTGGGGGGTGGGTGGGTGGGGGTCTAAATTAAGAATAAAAGGCTACTGGCTGCTGCCCTCCAGATGTGTTGTACTGCAACTCCCATCATTCCCAGCCATTGGCCATGCTTGCTGAGGATGATGAGTGTTCATGCATTTACTGCATTTCTATACCGCCCAATAGCCAAAGCTCTCTTGAATTTAAAAAGAAGTTAAGAACAATAAAGAATAAAACTACTAGGACCTGATAAGAACAACAACTAAAATGCCCCATCAGATGCCTGGAAGTAGAGGAAAGTCTTAACCTGCTGCTGAAAAGAAGGTAATGTTGGTGCCAGGCAGGCCTCATTGGGGGGGATCATTCCATAATTGGGGCCACCATCAAGAAGACCCTCTCCCTTGGAGGAGGCACCCAGGAGGAGGGCCTTAGATGATGAGCATTGCATACTGGTAGGTTCGTACTGGGAGAGGGGCTTTGTCGGGTATTGTGGTCCCAAGCCATGTAAGGCTTTATAGGTCAAAACCAGCACCTTGAATCGGGCTCGGAAGCATATAGGCAGCCAGTGCAATTGGGCCAGGATCTGTGCTATATGTTCAGATCTGGTCCCTGCTATCAATCTGGCCGCCGCACTTTGCACAAGCTGCAGCTTCCAAATGGCCTTCAAGGGCAGCCCAATGTACAGCACATTGCAATAATAATAATAATAATAATAATAATAATAATTTATTTCTTACCCACCTCTCCACTCAAATCGAGGTGGGGAACAACCATAAATATAAAATACATAACTAGTTAAAACATAGTAGATATTATTAAAATATTCTTTAAAAGTATCCTAAAAACTCTTAAAATTCCACTGGGTAGGCCTGTCGGAAGAGGTCAGTCTTTATGGCCTTTTTAAAAGCCAAGAGACTATCTAGTTGATGAGTCTCCTCCGACAGGCCACTCCACAGTCTGGGAGCAGCAGAAGAGAAGGTCCTCTGGGTAGTACTCGCCAGCCTAGTCTTGGCTGACTGAGTAAATTCCTCCCAGAGGACCTAAGTGTGTGGGGCGGATTGTATGGGAGAAGGCGATCCTGCAGGTAACCCGGACCCAAACCATGTAGGGCTTTAAAGGTGATAACCAACACTTTATGCTTCCAGTGTAATGCTTTTAAAGCCAGTATAATATGGGCACCTCTAGATGTACCGGTGACCAATCTGGCTGCCATATTTTGCACCAATTGAAGTTTCTGACCTAGGTACAAGGGTAGCCCTATGTGCAGCGCATTGCAGAAGTCAAGCCTCGAAGTTACCAGCGCGTGCACTACTGTCTTCAATCTAATCTAACGTGGAGGCTACCAGAGCATAGACTACATAGACTACTGTAGCCAGGTTATCCCTGTCTGGATAGGGGTGTCGCTGGGCTACCATCCAAAGCTGGTAGAAGGCACTCCATGCCACTGAGGCCACCTGAGCCGCAAGTGACAAAGATGGCTCCAAGAAGACCCCCATCTATGAAAACGCTCCTTCAGGGTGCAACCCCACCCAGTCAGAAGAACCGGCAGCAGTCCAACGCATCTGGAGGGCCCAGCTTCCCCACACAGCTCCCTCCTGCAAGAGAAGAACACCAGCTGAGGGGAGTGCCAGGTTTGGACCAAAGTCTGGAGTCTATCAACACAATAGTTACTATAAGAACCTCCAAAGCCAGCAAGAGTCTCCCTGCTGAGTGCCAGGCACAAGCCACAAGGGCATGGTTGGAGGAGGAATACTGGACTCTGTGGGCCCTTGGCCCAATTCAGCCAGGTGGCTTGGGTTCCCAGTGCATAAGAGCATGGCCTAGCTCAGAATGGCTCCGCCTTGGCTGGCGGCAGCGGCTCTCCAGGGTTCGGGCAAGGGGGTCTTTCCCAGTCCTCCCTGGATGTGCTGCCAGGGATCGAACCGGGGTCCATCGCTGTGGGAAGCCAGGGCTCCGCCACTGAGCAGCAGCCCCGCCCTGGCATACCTAGGGAGGGCTCCGGAGGGATCCTTCGGGCGCCTCCGTGGTGAGTTGCTTTGGCGTGGGTCTACCAGGAAGGGGCTGCACCACTGAAATGAGCACGGGAGGCGGGGGTCACCTGCCCCTGGCCTTGCCACGTGGTTTCTGCACTCACCCTCTCCCCAAACAGGGTTGCCGTGCCTTCAGGGGCTGCACGGGCGGGGCCTGTGTGCTCCACAGGGGAAGTTTGTCCTCACGGTGGGTTGCAGAGTTTGGCCGGTTGAATTTCTGCCTGCTGAGCAGATGCTATAAGGCAGCTCTCCAGGCGTTTTGGGCTTCCAACTCCCAGAAGCCCCTGCCAGCGTGGCCAATGGCCAGGAATGCTGGGAGTTGCAGTCCAAAACACCTGGAGGTCTACTTTCTTTCCCACCCCTATTATGAGGTACAGAACAACAACCGGCAAGAGGGAAGGCACTCTGGGTATGCTCTGAGGCACTTTTGTCCCTTTCTTTAGAAAGCCCCACTCCCAGCCCAACATTCATTTTTGTTCTCAGAATGTAAGGAAAAGAACCAAAGACCACAGAGAAAGGCGAGCCCAAGAGGGGTGCACACCAATGGTCCCAAATAAACAGCGCCATGTGTGGCAAAACGAGCAGCAAGCAAATGGGGCAGTTCACCATAAAGAGACAGGGGAGTGGGCAGATCAGCTCCCCCTCTCTGCCAGGAAGGGGGACATCAGACCCCAGAAGTAAGGAGGCTGATGGCTGGTGTGGAGTATTCATTATTTATTTATTTATTTATTATATTTATACCCCACCTTTTTTCCTGCAAGGAACCCAAGGCGGCATACATAATCCTCCTCCTCTTCCTCTCCATTTTATCCTCACAACAACCCTGTGAGGTAGGTTAGGCTGAGAGTCAGTGACTGGCCCAAAGTCACCCAGTGAGCTTCATGGCTGAGCAGGGACTAGAACCCAGATCTCCCGAGTCCTAGTCCAACACTCTCACCACTACGCCACACTGGCTCTCATCTGGAGGAGGGACGCGTGCAGAAGTACAGAGGTGACCGGGCAGGAAAGCAATCTCACCTCCTGACAAACTGTTTCTTTTGGCTACGGGCGCCTAGTCTGGCCTTCCCCAAATGGGTGTCCTTGGGATGTGTCGGAATACAGCTCCCATCATCCCCAGGCAGAATGTCCCTGGCAAGGAGAGGGCAGGGCACGTAATCCTGGGAGCTGAGCTGTCGGTGGATGAGTTCTGGCTGCAAAACCTCTCTGGCAGGAAGACTGGCTTCAGCTTGGATAGTGTGTGATCTGAACATCTGTATTGTTGAGTGCTTTGTGAAGGGTTTCATGTGCAACGGATGTACCGTATGCAAACTGAATGTGAAAACCTGCCAGGTTTAAAAATATGTTTTTTAAAAATTGAAAATATCTGATTTCCAAAGTTCTTTGGGGGTGTACACCAGTCTGCCCCAACCTGGGACTCTCCAGATGTGTGGGACTTCAACTCCCAGCATCCCCCAGCCAGCAGAGCTGGGAGTTGTAGTCCCACTCATCCGGAGGGCCCCAGGTTGGGGAAAGCTTGTGTATGCACTTTGACATCCGAACAGTGGCTTCTTTGTTTGGCTCTGCACTTCTGGCTCACCAAATATACCGCAAGGATACCTGTTTTCCATCAAACATTGGAATATGTTGTTAGGGTTCCTTTGGTGCGCTGCCCTGTGTGTGATGAAGGTACCCAGTAGGTGGGGTGGAGGGTGGATTCCCAAACCCCCTTCTCCAACAATTTAATTGTTTCTGTAAGCTGCTTTGAATGCCCCCCTTTTAGTATAAAGGTGAGGTACCAATAAAATAAATGAATACAGTCATGCCTTGGATTGAGAGCATAATTCGTTCCAGAAACGTGCTTGCAATCCAAAACACTCTTATATCAAAACGAAATCCCCCCCAAAAAAAATTGTAGAGAGATTTTTAATTTAAGCCGTACTACAGTACTTGTATTGCAAGACGTCGCTTGCATATCAAGTAAAAAATAAATAAATAAATATTTAAAAATTTGCTTGTCTTGCAAAATGCTCTCAAACCAAGTTACTTGCAATCCAAGGTATTACTGTAATAAACTCTGCTCCCTGGGTGGCCACTGGTCACAATCTCTCAAGCGAATCTGCCTCACAGGGTTGTTGTTGTGTAAAAATAAAGTAGCAGTGTGTGTGTGTGGAAACCATGTATCTTGGCCCAAGTGCCCATCAGCATCACTGGTGTTGACGCAGACAAAAGATCATTAACATGGATAAAATGTAGTGAGGACCAGGGCAGGTGCGAGGGACCGAAAAGATCTGGGGCTCAGGCCCACAGGACAAAAATTAAAATAAAATAAAATAAACAATGCACACATTTGCACATGCTAATTTACATCTGCTCTAAAGTCTCTCTCTCTCTCTGTGTGTGTGTCTGTAAAGGCCCCTGTTTCCTAAGGACACCCCCATTGGTAAAAAGGGATGAGAGCCAGTGTGGCGTAGTGGTGAGAGTGCTGGACTGGGACTCAGGGAGATCCGGGTTCTAGTCCCCGCTCGGCCATGAAGCTCACTGGGTGACTTTGGGCCAGTCACTGACTCTCAGCCTAACCTACCTCACAGGGCTGTTGTGAGGATAAAATGGAGAGGAGGAGGAGGATTATGTAAGCCGCCTTGGGTTCCTTGCAGGAAAAAAGGTGGGATATAAATATAATAAATAAATGTATGGACAGGGGAGAGGAGGGCATCTGATTTCAGAAAAAAAAACCTCAGGCAGAAAGATTCAAGGGGGGGGCAGTAGGAGGGGAAGCCCATGTGGGCCAAAAGCCAGCTCATCCAGGGGGATCAGACGCAACAGGGATCCTCAGGGCCCCTGGACCTTTCTTTCAGCAAGTGCCCCTGGACAGCAAGGTGGTGGGGCAGAGGGCCTCCCGGAGATTCGGGGCTCCCAATGACAGATCTAGCTGATGTCAGTTAAAGAAAAAATGATTTGGGCCCCGCGTGCTCGAGGAGGAACTGTGGCTACCAGGGAGGCGGCTGGTTTCGCCCAGCAGGGGCGGTTCTGCCGACGTGCGCTTGGAGTGGGACTCCGATGGGGAGCGACTCCCGGGCTGGGAAGGAGCAGGGAAGCGGCCTTGGCTCCGAGGAGAGCGCCGGCCCGTCCACCTACGATGCCGGGCAGCGGCTCTCAGGGCTTCGGACGGGGCCTCCCAGCCCCCTCCCCAGGGACGGAACCGGGGACCTTCCGCAGGCAAAGCCGGGGGCCCCGCCGCTGAGCTACGGCCCTTCCGAGGTGGGACTTCCCAGATCCTCCGGCAGTGCTTCGGGGATGCTGCAGACAGCGGGGGGGGGGGGGGGCTTACAAATTGCTGGGAGACCATTTCCCCCTCGTTCCAGTACCCCCGAAATAATCACGTCCCGCGACAGAGCAGCGGCTCCACATCCCCGCCACCTTTCCCTTTTCTTTTTAATGTGTGGGTCACTCCTGCCACCGGGCGGCGTCTTGGCTCCTCGGTGGGTCACACACGCGACGCGTGCCCGGCTGGCACTGCCCTCTCCGGCCTCCCTGCGCCCCACTGTCCGCCGGCCGCCTCGGTCGGGCAGGCTCACGGCGCCGCAGCCGGAGCCCACGGAAGAATTTGGAGCTCCCCAAGTGTTTCCTCCGATTGTCTCTCGGTTTTTGTTCGCGCGACTGACTCCAAAGCAGATGGGCCGGCCAGCCACCTCTCGGTCCGCGGCGGGGGGAGGCGGCGGCAAAGGGCCCCCCTGAATGGCTTTGTCTGGGGGGGGGGCGTTCCCTTCATCCGTCAAGCGTAGACAAGCGCTTGAATCGAATGACCCACATGGATTGGGGGTGGGGTTGCATTTGAATTTTTCACGGGGCGGGGGCTTTTCACACGGGAAGGAATGCATGAGATTCAGGGCAGACAGGGGGGAGGGCTGCTTCGCCACGCCAGCGCAGGGTTCAGCTGCGGCATTCGCTACCCCGAAATGTAGCGATGGCCACCAACTTGGATGGCTTTAAAAGGGGCCTAGACAAATGCACGGAGGAGGGGGAGGGAGAAGGCCACCAATGGCTACGAGCCCTGATGGCGCTATGCTACCTCCAGTACCAGACGCAGTAGGCTGGGGCATGCTGGGGAACATGGGCAGGCGGATGCTGTTGCACTCGTGTCCTGCTTGCGGGCTTCCACTGGGGCAGCTGGACTAGGTGGGCCCTGGGTCTGATCCAGCATCAGGGCTCTCCTGTCGCGCTTATGTGAGGGCCCGTTTTCAACGTTCATTGCATTTTAAACGTCTTCTTTGGGAAAGTGTGTCACACATTGGGATTACGCACGAGGCGTTGAGATGCTTCTTTAAAGCAACAATTTACGACTCTTGGGGAATCCTGTGCGTGCACGGAACAGATGGCTCTAGCACAGACCGGGAACGAGCAACCAGGTCCGGCTCCTGAAGCGCCTGGTCCTGCCTCCCCCCCCCCTCCCGCCCGCACTGCCGGCAGCGCCTTCCCCAGCCTTGCGCCACCGAGAGGGGTCGGGCTGAAGCTCCCGCCCCACGTCCCACCGGCGTCCCGAGCCAGCAGGGCGGCCGCGGCGCCTCCAAGTTGGCGGGCGTGGAGACGTCGCTCTCCCTGCGCCGGCCGGCCGCCTCTCTTTCGGCGGGCGGCGGAAGAGGTCCGGGACCTCACGACGCAGATGCTGGTCCCCACCCAGCTCCCTCCGCAGGGCCGGGTGGGCGCGAATTCATCTCGCAAAGTGGAGGAGAGGGGGCATCCGCCGAAGCAGGCTCACGATGCCGCCGCGGCACCCTCAAGCAGCCAGCCGTCCAGCGGAGCTTTCCCGAGTGGCACAAGGCTTATGGCGCAATCCTATGCGTGCTCCGACAGGAAAAAAAAGGCCTACAACTCCCAGCATGGCTGGGGCATGCTGGGAGTTGTAGGCCTTTTTCCCCCTTTCTGTCTGAGCATGCATTAGGATTGCACCCTTAGTGTCATGTACCCCGCAAATAGTGCGGTGGGTTGACACCTTCAGAGGCCTGCTGGGACGAATTTGCTGGGCACTTTGAGGACAAAATTGCCGCTCGCTCTTCGCGGCTAGGGCTAGCCGGGGACCACACCAGGCCAGCTGTGGGTCCAGGGTGTGGGGGATGGTGCCAGCTGCCTTTGAAGAGGCCGTTGTGCGGCTGCTCCAGAAAAAGCCTCCGACCCCCCCGAGCTCTACGGTAACTGCCGCCTGGTTACAAATGAAATGCCCCCTTTCGAGAGGGTGGCGGGTGGCACAGCTGCAGAGGCTCTTAGAGGATACGGCATATCTGGACCCATTTCAGTCCGGGTTCAGGCCTGATTTGGGTACAGAGTTGGCCTTGGTCGCCCTGATGGATGGCCTTTATCGGGAGAGGGGCAAGGGGAGAGCCACCCCGTTGCTTCACTTCTCTCCGTGGCGGCTTTTGATAGGGTCCCACCGCGGTATTCTCCTGGACTGGCTTTGTGAGGCTGGAGTAGGGGACACTATATTGGAGCAGTTCCGTTCCTACCTGCGGGGTCATTCCAGAGAGTGGCACTGGGGGACTGTGTCTCAGCATTGGGGGGCTGTGCTGTGGGGTGCCACAATTCTGATGCCGATGCTTCTTAACATCTATATGAAGCCATTGGGTGCGGTCATTAGGGGATTTGGGGGCAAGGTGTCATCAGTATGCAGATGACACCCTGCTCTGTTTCTCGGTTACGTCGGAGTCAGGTGTGGCCATGCACCACCTGGACCAGTGTTTGGATGCAGTGGTGGGCTGGACGAGGGGCAACCAACTGAAATCGAATTCCAGTAATATTGGAGACTGGGTTCAGACAACACAACCCGTACTCAAGGGTTGAGTATGGGTTGAGTGTGGGTTGTCGTTGAAACATAGATTATATCGTGTTGTCTGAACCCAGCTGTGCTAACAAACCATGGTTTGTTAACCATGAACAACCCATGAAGAAGAGCCATGGTTTGTTGTTGGGTTGTGAACTGTGGGTTGTTCGTGGTTAGCAAACCATGGTTTGTTATCTTGGCTGGGTTCAGACAACACGATAACACACGTTTCAACAACCACCTATGGTTCAACAACAACCCACACTCAACCCATATTCAGCCCTTGAGTGTAGGTGATCATGTTGTCTGAACCCAGCCGGAGACTCTGTGGCTGGGCAGTCCCCAGGTCTGGGCGTTGGGTAATTTACCTGTCCTGGATGGGGTTACATCCCCCTACAGGGACGGGGACATCGTCTGGGGGTGCTCTTGGGTTCATCTCTGTCACTGGAGCCCCAGGTGGCCTTGGGAGCAAAGAGTGCCCTATTATCTGCTTCGGCTGGTATGACAGCTATGACCATTCCTGGACAGGGTCACAGGGATAGCCGGGCCACAGCAATCCATGCATTGGTAACCTCACGACTGGACTACTGTAATGTGCTTTGTGTGGGGCTGCCCTTGAGACTGGTTCAGAAGCTGCAGCTAGTGCTGAATGCAGTGGCTAAATTGCTCAGCGGAGCTTCTTAGTGCTCACATATGACTCCTGTGCAGAAAGCGCTGCACTGGCTGCCAAACTAGCTACCGAGCCATGTTCAGGGTGTTGTTGCTGGTTTATAAGACCCTAAACAGCTCAGGACCAGGTTATCTGGCCTTCATCCCAATGGGCTGCCCCAGCCTTACATTCTGAGGTGGAGGGCTTGCTGACCATACCATGGCCCCCCTCCTGAAGCTCATTTGGCCATGGTGCAGAGGAGGGCCTTCTCTGTAGTGGCTCCTACCATGTGGAATGATTGTATTGTTTTGGTCTCTTTTTTTAATGATTGGTTTTATTGTATTTTATTATAATTTTATATTGTAAACCTCTTGGAGGTTTTGTTTTGTTTAAAGAGTGAAAAGCAGTATTGAATTTTTGAAATAAATAAATAAATAAAATCAGGATGACCAAGAGATCCCTCAATCAAATCTTATCCCAGCCACGATCTGCTATTTTCTCAGCCTCAGCTCACCTCTCCTGTCTGCCATATGGGACGATAATGCTGGCCTGCCTTTAAGGGCTGTTGTGAGGATTGCCGAGACAATACATGTGAATGATGTGATGTGAGACAATTTCAGCATTCTAATGTCCGAGGCTGACATGGAAGTTGTTGTTTCCCCTTTTTAGCTCACAAATCCTTGTGGATGATGATGATGTTATGATTATCCTGCCTCCCCCCCCTCCCTTGCAAGGATCCCAAGGTGGCATACATGCTCCTCCTCCTCTCCGTTTTATCCTCACAACAACCCTGTGAGGTAGGGTAGGCGGAGAGTCAGTGACTGGCCCAAAGTCACTCAGTGGGCTTCCTAGCCGAGTGGAGACTTGAATCCGGATCTCCTGAGTCCCAGTCCAACACTCTCAGCACTTCGCCACACTGGCTAGGAACTTCGGTGTCCTTTTATTTACTCCGGGGGGGGGGATTTTCGACACTGTTCTCGGGGGGGGGAGGCAGGAGCCTCTGCCGTTGCGACCCCAAGCCCTCGTGGGGCGAAAAAGCGGCTTCCCTTTGCCCCTCCATATGCGCTTTCTAAGGCCACGTTTCCCTCCCCAGCCGCTACTTCTCCGCCCGTCTTCCTCGCCCCCCCCCCGGGGAGGCCTCCCCCACCCCTGCACCCGTTGGGAGACCCCTCTTGCTTCTTTCAAACGGCACTGACGTCTTTTCAGCTTCCCGCCCCCTCCCATTCATAGCCTCTGTCCCCCTCCCCTTGGTTGTTTTTTTTTTAAGCTGTCCCCCCCCCTCCCGTATTCATTCCCAGGACGCCACCGCCCCCCCCTCTCTCAAGAAGCAGCTGGTATGCTAATCAAGGCCGGGCAGAAAGGGACCGGCCGGGAGAGGGAGAGAGAGCGAGAGCCCCCCCGCGCAGTGCCCTCCGCATGCTAAAGAGCTCCGTGCCAGGAGCAGCAGCGCCGAACAAAGCGCCGGCCCCGCCCCGCCCGGCACCCAAATCCCGCCACCTTTTCACATTCAAATCCATTAACCAGGGACCGAAGGGGCGCCCCGTATTCATCGCGTTGCATTAAAAGGAGCGGGGGGGGGCAGGCCCCGCGCCGCCGCCGCCGCCGCCCCCCCTGCGCGCCTCGGGCCCAAACGGGGTGCTCGCGAGGCCTCTCCGCGCCACGCCCGCGCCGCAGGAGCCCCGGCCGCGGCCGCCTCTGGGCGGGAAGCGGGACAAGGCAGGGGCCCCGCGGCGGCGCGGCCTGGCGGCGCCGGGGCCACTGAATTCGTGTCCAGGCCGAGAGGTTGCTCGGCTCGAAGGGGGCCGAGCTCGCCCACCCTGAGTCGAAGGACATCCTGCTTTCTGCGCGAAGGGCAATCCCAGGAGGACCAGGCTGGCGGCTCGATCTAAATGCAGCACCTGAGGGCGGGGAGCGAGCGGGGGGGGGGGGTCCTCCAACACCCCACCCCCCACTTCTCGCCGCCCCAGGCAAGGCCAGGGGTGTGGGTGTGGGTGTGCGCGCGCGCGCTGTAGTCCAACACATCGCCAGTTTGGGGGAGGCTGGCTCTGGTCTGCTCTGCCCACCGTGATGATGTGCTGGTGGTCGCTTCTGTTTCTATGGGAGAAATTCCTACATAAGTTCCTTCTGTTGTGCAGGAGAAGTTCCTAGATAAGTTTCTTTTATTGCATAGGAACTTGGCTTTCAAAGGAGCCCAGCAATTGGTGCGTGTTGGGGCTGCAAACTGATGAAATTAACCAATTAATCAATGGATCTGATGAAATGTATTGCATATGAACAGAAGCTTAAACGTAGCTGCTATCTTGAGATGCCGCCCAAGGAAGGGCAAGAGAAGTGGCTGTTTAAAGACGGAAGTGTGAGTCTGTTGTTAGAGGTACAAGCCGTTTTCTTCTCTGTTTTTTCCTTCCATTAACTGCCGTAATCCACGTGAAAATAGTATTTTAAATAGAAGCAGCAGCAGCGGCAGGAAAAGCAGCAGCGGGCCCTTACATTGCAAAGACTTGGCCATTTAAAATTGGCCCACCAATTGAAAAACAGGCAGCCAGATATGGGGCAGAAGTGCGTGGGGTCGGAGGCGACCAGAAGCACCCAAAGGTCACCTGTGGGCCCTGGTCTGGGGCCAGAGGCGAGGCTGTGCAGCCCTGCCTCAGTTGCTCTCCGCGGCGCAGTCCTGCAAAGGGGCCCTGAAGAAAAGCCCTGTTTAGGAATGCAAGTGGGGAGCGGGGGTGGGGTGGGCCTGCTCTGGTGCCCCACTGAGACCCCATTCTCACTCGCGCAGCCTCTTCCCAACCCAGTGTGCCTTTTTAATCCCCGCCCTGCCAATGGGAGGGCGGGATGAGCTCCCCTTCCAGGAAGGAAATAAAAAAAGCAAGTGCAGGGGGTGGGGTGGGAAGGGGGCGAGGGGGGGCAGCCCCTGGCGGAGGTGCCAGTCATCGGGGCTCTCAATGGCCCCATTCACCCTGCCCAGCCACACAGAAAATCGGGGTCACCCGGCCCCTTGTCCTGCCTTAAGACAACTGTTGCTTTATTCTGTTTAATTGCTGGAAAGCGCAGGACTGTCCCCTTTGTGGGGTGGGGGGGGTGGGGGAGACACACACACACACACACACACACGAAGAAGAAGAAGAAAACAGGCCGAGGTCTGAGTAGCGGCAATGGCGGAGGAGGCTGCACGGTCGTGGTGCTGGAACAGCCATCTGTGTGCCCCATGTGAGATCTGTGGGAGGACACTCATCCACACCGCCAATGGCACGGACATGGGGTGCCGAGCAAGTGTGCGCGGGGGTGTCTCTTCATGTGTCCTTGGACAAAAGGACAAAGGCACGCACAAGCACAGACCGCCATCGGACAGCTGTGCGCATTAATACTCAAGCATGCGCAGAAATCTGTTCCTTGCCACAGGCGTCTGTCCACAAGAATGTTCCTGGGCAGGTGCATGGAGGGATTCTTTTATCCTCACAATTCTGGACAGACAGACAGACAAAACAGGCACATATGAGGAAAAAGGCATGCATGCCACCGAACGGAGAACATTCTCATACATGTCGAGCTGTTGCTGAACATGTAGCCATGTGCGAAAGCATGCTGCAGTTTATTTCAGCTGCCAACCCAATTAAATATCTACCTATCTCGATTAATCACCTGCCTTTTAGCCAATATAAATGTAAATACATTTGCCTATTACCCAAAGCATTGACTTACGTTTTAGCTCAGGTTTCTAAACATCCACTCACCCGGCTGGGGGATTCTGGGAGTTGTAGTTTATCACATCTGGAGGGTGCCAGGTTGGGGAAGGCTTATTCCCGTGCACACACAACAACCCTGCTTAGTTAGGGGCTCTGTTCAGGACTGCCTGAAAGGGGGAGGGCCGTACCATCGGCAGTATGCCCTGCGCTCCTTCTCCAGGCAAAGCTTGTTCACGTTGCCTCTGCAGCCCTGGAAAGTTATGCATTAGCCATGGTTTGTGTCAAAGGCCCAACACTTGGCATCACAAACACCTCCGGGGATGATGGGAAGCAGGCAGGCTGCTGGGAGGGAGACAGAAAGCAGAGAGAAAAGAAAAGGTTGGGAAGGCCAGCCAGGAGCCCCCCGCCCCCCGCCTGGTCTCCTGTGCACATTGGGGTGAGCTTTGCAGGCTAGAACTGGCCCATGGACCACCAGCCAGGCAGGGCCCCTCCTAGCCTCCGTGCTCTCCCGGAGCCAGGGCTCACGGGGACACAGCAGAGGAAGCTGCACTAGCCATATGTTAACAGGGCGTCTGTGATGGCTGGAGACATCGGCCGGGCTTGCCTCATGGAGGTCCAATGGGTGGCCATTTGGGCACTGCCAAAAAAGAGGAACTGCATCACCAAAAAAAGAGGGCACCAACGTGCTTATGCAAATTTATACGGAGAGGCGCAAATTTAGCAAGAATACAGTATTTTTCCATGTATAAGACTATACTTTTTCCTAAAATTGTTAGACTAAAAATTGAGGGTCGTCTTATACACGGAAGTAAGCCAAGGAGAGAACCGTGCGGTTGCGAAACTGCCCAGTGGGGGGCGTCTTACACATGGGGGTGTCTTATAGACGGAAAAATACGGTAACTAGAACTTAAATGGAAAGGCAAGGCATCTCACCATAGCAGAGAAGACTGACCAAGTGTGCTAAGTGTGGACAGGCAACTCCAAGGCAACTCTGTCGTGACTGGAACGTGCATTTACCCAGCCAATGTGGGGGTAACTGAAGTCACCCATTATTGCAACACTTCCTCATTTGGAGGCCTCCCTGATTTCGTTTTCCGTTTCAAGATCGCCTTGAGCGTTCTGGCCTGGCGGATGATATCATGGCCCCAGTAGTACTAAATTCCTATGGAGCCCAGTATTGTCAACCAGAGTGCTTCTGGGGAGGAGTCTGCCCCGCTTAGGTTTTCCAGTCTGCTGGACTCGATGATGCCCCCTTTGACGTACAGAGCGACTCCTCCTCCTGGTGCGCCCTTCCCGGCCCTTCCTATAAACTTTATATCTGGAGATGACCGTGTCCCACTGGTTCTCTCCATTCCACCTGGTTTCTGTAATGCCCACTATATCTAGGTTCACCTTTAAAACCAGGCACTCCACTCTCCCTGTTTGGGCTCGGAGGCTTCTAGCATTTGCACAGAAACACCCACACACGGTGTCCCTCCCCAGATGTCTCTGGCGTGTGCAGATTCCTGCTTTGGCACTTGGGCCTCTTTGATTGGCTATCAGTGTTTTACCATATGCTCATGGTCTATTTCCTCCCCTTCTACATTTGGGCAATTGGAAACATTTTCATCTTCATCCCAAGGGGTGACTTTACCCGAAATGGACGCTTCCCAGCTCCTGTTGGCTTTCCCAAGCAGGGTTTGGTCCTATCAATTATTCAGCCTCATCTATGTATGTATGTATTTATTTATTTATTTATTATTAATATTTATTTATCGCCCATCTGACCGGCAACCGGCCACCCTGGGCGATGTACACAGAATAAAAGCAATAAAATACATTTAAAACAATATAAAAAATTTAAAATCTTAACCCACACAGGGCCGGTGCTACCATTAGGCCAACTAGGCGGCTGCCTAGGGCGCTGGGCTAAAGGGGGCGCCAGGAGCATAGGGCTGGAGGGAGGGAGGGCTCAAGTGGGAAGAGGGGGGCGCTAAATATCTGATCTTGCCTAGGGCACCAAACTGCCTTGCACCGGCCCTGAACCCACCCCATATTCCCGCCTGAACAACCAGGTTTTTAATGAGTGATGGAAGCTCAGCAGAGAGGGGGCATGGCGGAGGTCACTCGGGAGAGAGTTCCACAGTATGGGGGCCGCCACAGAAAAGGCCCTCTTCCTCGTCCCCACCAGTCTAGCTGCTCTGGCTGAAGGGACAAGGAGAAGGCCATCTGTGGCAGATCTTGTTGAACGGCCCACTTGGTGTTGCTGGAGACGCTCCTTGAGATAAACTGGACCAGAGCCGTATAGGGTTTTAAAGGTCAAAACCAACACCTTGAATTCGGCTCGGCAAGCAACTGGTAGCCAGTGCAAATCCTTCAGCACTGGCATGATGTGATCCCGCCAGCGGCTGCCTTTAATCAGGTGAGCCGCCGCGTTCTGTACCAGCTGTAGCTTCCTAACCGTCTTCAAGGGTAACCCCACGTAGAGCGCATTACAGTAGTCTAGGCGAGAGTATGTATGTGGCACTTTAGAGGATGAACAGAAAAGACAGGCCTCTGCCCCACAGAGCTTGCAAGGGAGAAGGCGTTCCCAAGAGCACAAACACACATAGCCATGCACCCTATGGAAAGACACAGCTTGCTAAACATGACAGGCTCCCTGGGTGCAATCAGCATGCATTAAAATCCTATGCAGGTTTACGCAGCAGGTCGTCCCATTGAGGTCAATGGAGCTTACTTCCAAGAAAGTGTACATCCACTTACCTGGGAGTAAGTTGCACTGAACTCACTGGGTGACTTTGGGCCAGTCACTGACTCTCAGCCTAACCTACCTCACAGGGTTGTTGTGAGGATAAAATGGAGAGGTGGAGGAGGATTATGTAAGCCGCCTTGGGTTCCTTGCAGGAAGAAAGACGGGGTATAAACATAATAAATAACAGACCTGAGCCTGCATGTACAGGACGGCATTGCGAGTGGGCGAATAACGGAAAGTTCCCACAGGTCATGGTCATTGCTGGAGGATCCGAACATGATAGAATCTCCCCCACTCCCCATAACATTGTGTAATGCCAAGATCAGAGAGAGCAAACTAAGAAAAAAACTAGAGGAAAATGCCCTTCCCTTGGAGCTCTGAGGAATTCCTGTCTCTCTGCTTTTAGAAAAAGTGTCAAGCTGCATTAGTTCTCCTGGGCCTTTTAAACTGGTTTTTAGTGTTTTGTTGTTGTTTGTTTTTAATGTTTTAAGGATGGTTTTATTGCTGATTTTAATGTTTATGTTCTTTGTATTGTTTGGAGCTGTTGTACCACACCTTGATATTTATTTATTTTTACGGAAAGGCATTATTAAAAAAATCTATCTATCTATCTTTATAAGCTTGCCACAGTCGGGGATAATGAAAGGGTGGGATTCTCTCCCACATCAGTGCATCATTTTTCTTATCTCCACGGCCTTTGTTTTGATGCGCCTCGCTAGCGATGGTGCACATGGCAAGGGAGGGTTGGTTCTCTCTCAAGGAGCCTGGAACAGAGAAGTGTGATTTGTGCTGCTTGTCCCTGATGAGGGTAAGTGCCCGGGCTGATATATTTATGCAAGTGCATTTCACATCCTAAATTTGTCCAGCAAGCAGACATTTGAAAAGTGCTTCCAAACCCCCCAGCAGCATGGGCAACATTGCAAGTGACGGAGAAGGAATCTGTTGGCCTCTCGCGCCACCTGTTGACGCCAGGAAGGAGCGGAGCGCTCCTGCAGTTTGAAATCCAAACTTCACAGCCAGGCGATATCTTTATTACGACCAACCAAAATGCCACGGAAAGAATGATCAACCTTTTGAGTTTTCCAGAACAATTCAACCAGGTAAGTGTTCATCAAAGTTATCTGGCTCATCCAAGTGTTCATCTGCAAAACCCAAAGGCTTGCAGTAATCTTTTGGTTGGTCCTAAGAAAGGTATTGCCTAACTGTGGCTCTCTCCAAACCGGGAGAATGGGCATCAAGAAGGCAAATGCGGTTCAATGTAAGCAGGCATAAAGTGATGCCCGTTGGGGCGAAAAATCCCAACTTCAAGTATAATCTGATGGGATCTGAGCTAGTGGGGACTGCCCAAGAAAGAGTTCTGGGGGTTGTGGTGGACAGCTCGACGAAAATGTCGACCCCGGCGTGCAGGCTGCTGTGAAAAAGGCAAACCCCGTGTTAGGCCTAAGTAGGAAAGGCATCGAAAATAAAACAGCCACGATCACACTGCCCTTGTGCAAATGATAGAGGTATACAAAATTATGCCTGATGGGGAGAAATTGGAGAGGGAGAGATTTCCCTCCTTCTCTCATAATACTAGAGCCCAACGGGGGGGGGGGTCACCCCATGAAGCTGATTGTGGGGAGATTCAGGTCAGACAAAAGGAAGGACTTCTTCACACAGCGCGGAGTGAAACTACGGAACTCACTTTTGCAAGATGCAGTGATGGTCAGCACTTTGGGGATGGCTTTATAAGGGGGTTCAGCAAATTCATAGAGGAGGGGAAGGCTATCAATGGCTTCTAGTCCTGATGGCTCTATGCTACCTCCAGTATCAGAAGCAGTATGCCTAATGAAACCCCAGTTGCTGGGGAACATGGGCGGGAGGGTGCTGTGGCTCTCATGTCCTGCTTGTGGGCTTCCCATGTGTGAACAGAATGCCAGACTAGATGGGACCCTTGGTCTGATCCAGCATCAGGGCTCTTCTTATGTTCTTAACTGTGGATTTTGGATTTCTACTCATGCACCTGCATGGCTGCCTTTTGTTTTTTTATGTGCCCGAGGATGTTGGCATGAACAGGATCCGTGCAAGAACACAGCAGGGCAATGTTGCTATAGGTTAGGGCTCTCCAACCGTGGGTCCCCAGATGTTGCTGGCCTACAGCTCCCAGCATACCCAGCCAGCATGGCTAATGGCAAGGGATTCTGGGAGCTGTAGTCCGGCAACATCTGGGGACCCAAGGTTGGAGAGCTCTGCTATAGGTGGGCAAATGATTGATGGCTCTTTGCAGTTGCTTTAATGTGAAGTTCATGATCCGGGTTCCAGTCCCCGCTCGGCCATGAAGCTCACTGGGTGACTTTGGGCCAGTCACTGACTCTCAGCCTAACCTACCTCACAGGGTTGTTGTGAGGATAAAATGGAGAGGAGGAGGATTATGTAAGCCGCCTTGGGTTCCTTGCTGGAAAAAGGTGGGATATAAATATAATAAATAAATAAATATTAAGGCACCATTATGAAATGTTTCCAGCGAGCCACCATTGTACAAGGCACTGTATAGGGAGAAAGGGGGAGGCCATGATCCAAATTTCACCCATGGGGGGGAAAGACAGGAAGAGGGGGAGTAGCAGGAGAGGGAGGAGACTGAGCACAGATGTGCTTCCTCAGGCCTAGACTTGGTTGCAGCTGGGGGTGAGGCCGATGGGCCCAAGCCAAAGGAGGGATTTGAAGTGGGAGTTGTCCCGCACATCTTCCAGGCAATGGGGACAGCACCAGAGGGCTAGAGAAGTTGTTGACAGGGATGGGGATGATGCATGGGTGGGATATTAAAAGCAGACTGCTAGGGAGAGCCAAGGCCTGGGAGGACACCGGCGCTGAGAACTAGCAGCTTGAGCTGGATGCCACCAAGGGGTGGGGACCCCGCAGAGGCCAGTGTCGCATGGCCTTGAATGCACCACACCACACGGTTCTGTCTGCAAGATTGCCTTTTTATTCATGCCGAGACAAGGACTCCGAAAGAGATGCCGATCTGCTGCCCGCGGCCCCCAGACCTTCCTCGGATACCACCTCACTGCGGCGACAGGCGGAGGAACTCTTCATCCCCTGAGAGGAAGGAAAGGGGGGAGGAGAATGGTGGTGAGGGTTGGACATGAAGGTCAGAGGGCTCTGTGATCTTCCAGAGCAGGATTCCCCAACCTCGGGCCCGCCAGATGTGTTGGACTACAACTCCCAGCATCCCCAGGCAGCAGAGCTTGTAGTTGTAGATCTAGTCCTTGTGACTTCAATTTCCCTGATATCTGTTGGGAGACTTATTCAGCCAAACATGGCCCCTCCAAGAAATTCCTGAGCTGTGCTGCTGATAACTTCCTCCTACAGAAAGTGGAGAAGGAACTAGAGGATCGGCTATCCTTGACCTGATTCTAACCAACAGAGACGAGTTAGTGGATAAAGTGGCAGTTTCGGGAACTCTGGGGGAAAGTGACCATGTTATACTTGAGTTCTTGATTCTAAGGGGAGCAAAAGCTGAGTGTAGCCAAACACGTACCCTGGATTTTAGGAAAGCCAATTTTAACAAACTCAGAACAATGATTAGTAAGATCTCATGGCAAGTGACTCTCACGAGAAAGGGAGCCCAGGAGGGGTGGGAGTTTTTAAAAAAGGAAATTTTAAAGGAACAATTGCAAACAATTCCCACAAGGAAAAAAGGCAGAGGGCAACAGAAGAAGCCAATGTGGCTTCACAATAAACTCAAAGATGACCTGAAAACAAAAAAGGACACGTAAAGGAAGTGGAAGGAAGGACAGGCTACAAGGGAAGAGTACAGGCAGGTAGCACAGAACTGCAGGAATAGTGTCAGGAAGGCTAAAGCTGAGAATGAGCTAAGGTTAGCGAGGAATGCTAACAGCAACAAAAAAGCTTTCTTCAGATACATGCACAGTAAAAGACAGAAGAAAGAACTGGTGGTTCAACTACGCAATGAGGATGGCAAATTGATAACAGAAGACAAAGAAAAGGCAGAAGTGTTCAATTCCTACTTCGGCTTGGTCTTCTCCCAAAAAAGGGTCTATGACCCCCCTGGCAAACCTGAAGTGCAGACTGAAGGGGCAGGATTGCAGCTTGAGATTGATAGGCAAATGGTCAAGGAGCACCTGATTGTTCTGAACGAGTTTAAATCTCCAGGGCCTGATGAGCTGCATCCTAGAGTAATAAAGGAACTGGCAGAAGAACTCTCAGAACCACTGTCTACTATCTTTGAGAAATCATGGAGGACAGGTGAAGTGCCAGACGACTGGAGGAGGGCAAATGTTGTTCCCATCTTCAAAAAGGGGAAGAAGGAAGAACCTCGGAACTATAGGCCAGTCAGTCTGACATCAATCCCCGGGAAGATTTTGGAGCAGATTATAAAGAAGTCAGTCTGCAAGCACCTTGAAAACAATGCAGTGATTACTAGAACCCAGCATGGATTTGTCAAGAACAAATCCTGCCAGACTAATCTGATCTCATTTTTTGATCGGGTAACCTTCCTTGTGGACTGTGGGAATGCTGTGGACATTATATATCTGGACTTCAGCAAAGCTTTCGACAAAGTGCCTCATGATATCCTGATTAGTAAGCTAGCTAAGAGTGGGCTAGATGGAACAACTATCAGGTGGATCCACAATTGGCTACAGAATCAGACTCAAAGAGTGCTTATCAATGGTTCCTTCTCAAACTGGGGAGAGGTAACAAGTGGGGTACCACAGGGCTCGGTCCTGGGCCCAGTGTTCTTCAACATTTTTATTAATGACTTGGATCAGGAGGTACAGGGAAAGCTTATCAAATTTGCAGATGACACAAAGTTGGGTGGAACAGCTAATACTCTGGAAGACAGAAACAAAATTCAAAGTGACCTCGATAGGCTGGAGCGCTGGGCCGAAAACAACAGAATGAAATTTAATAGGGATAAATGCCAAGTGCTGCACCTAGGGAGAGGAAACCAAATGCAGAGTTACAGAATGGGGGACACTTGGCTCAACAATACTACAAGTGAGAAGGATCTTGGAATTGTGGTAGATCACAAACTGAATATGAGCCAGCAATGCGATGTGGCTGCAAAGAAGGCAAATGCAATTTTGGGCTGTATTAATAGAAGGATAGCTTCCAAATCGCGGGAAGTGATAATTCCCCTTTACTCGGCACTGGTTAGGCCTCATCTTGAGTACTGCGTCCAGTTCTGGGCACCTCACTTTAAGAAGGACGTAGACAAACTGGAGAGGGTTCAGAGGAGGGCAACAAGGATGATAAAGGGACTAGAAACAAGGCCCTATGAGGAGAGACTGAAAGAACTGGGCATGTTTAGCCTTCGGAAGAGGAGACTGAGGGGAGATATGATCGCACTCTTCCAGTATTTGAAAGGATGTCACACAGAGGAAGGCCAGGATCTCTTCTTGATCATCCCAGTTTGCAGGACACGGAATAATGGGCTCAAGTTACCGGAACCCAGATTCCACCTAAACATCAGGAAAAATTTCCTGACTGTCAGAGCAATAAGACAATGGAATCAACTACCTAGGGAGGTGGTGGGCTCTCTCACTCTGGAGGCATTCAAGGTGCAGCTGGACAGACATCTGTCAGAGATGCTTTGACCTGGATTCCTGCATTGAGCAGGGGTTGGACTCGATGGCCTTGTAGGCCCCTTCCAACTCTACTTTTCTATGATTCTATGATTCCTGTGGCTCACGCTGGCTCAGCTTGTCTGAGTGTGGAAAGCTAAGCAGCGTCAAGCCTGGTTATTACTTGGATGGGAGACTCCTCCTCTAGTTTTCTGCATTGAGCAGGGGGTTGGACTCGATGGCCTTGTAGGCCTCTTCCAACTCTATCTATGAAATGAAACACATCTGGAGGGCCCCAGGTTGGGGAAGGCCAATCCAGAGGATTCCTCCGAAGGCTGTGAGATAACTTCCCCATCCCAGCTGGCTTGGCTGGTCTTGATGGGTGAATCCTGGCTCAGAGCCCCTTTCCACCACTCTGTGTTATTCCCGTCCTGCAAGACTGCAGGAAAAAAGGGGCAGGATGTGGTATGGCTGGGTACAGGGTTCATCTTCCTAAGAACCTTGGTTTGCGTTCTAGCCCTTATGAGAAGATCTCCTTGAAAGTGTGTGGGCAACATTTTTTTCTAAAAATCTCAGAAGCCAAAAGGGCTGGTGGAAAATATTTCCAGTGGCTGGGGTGTGGGCAGGCAGGCTCTGGTGCCCTGCAAAGCTCCTGGCCCTCAGCACCTCTCTGACTAAATTATGCAGATTAAATTATGCAGAATAGAAGAATTTGGGTACATTTGCACAACCTTTGTTTAAGCAGGTTATAGAAGCCAGCTTTTCTTGGCACCAATTAGTACATGCAGTGCTGACAATGAGCCATAATAGCTAAATGGAACCTCCATGTTGCAAGGCAGTCTACCTTTCTGGCCCTGTGAGCCTCCTGGAAGGGCCTGCTGACTGGTGCTGGAAATGGAGGCCGAGGCAAGGTGGACCTGATCAAGCAAGGGCTATTCTCAAGTCCTTATGCTTGTTCTTTGCTCTGCCTAGTAAGCGAAGCCTTTTTGACAGCCTCAGGGCCAGCACTGTGTGTGCATTCTACAATTCTGCACATGCTCGGGAAAGAATTTGGTACTGGACTCAGAATTTAGCACCCTGAGAATTTTGTTTTTAAAAGCATGCTTCTAATCCTCATGGCCAAGAGGTTGCCTGGGCAAGACCTACTGAAATCACAGAAGCTGTGCAGAGGGGTTGAATAAGGGTTTTTCGGGGGGGGGGAGCTTCTGTGTTTCCCACAGCTCTTTGCCTCCCCCCAGAAATAGCCCAAGCAAAATCAATGTGAAGGAAAAGTATGCACATTTTCCTGAGTGTGCACAGGATAAAAAGGTTGTAGAACCCAGCTTTTCCGGGTGCAGAAGTTATATAAATATTCAGGGTGACAATGTTTAATCAGTTAATCAGATTCTTTCATTTAAAAGTGACCTGCTTCAAAAGCTGCCCTCATCCTGATTAATGGGGCAGTCGATTGAAATGCTTGCTTCTTTTTTAAAGAAAAGAAATGCTTATAAAAATGGAAGCTGGTGAGTGCCACCTTCAAAGAGGCATTCTCCCTGCTCCCACAGCTGGCTGGGGGATTCTGGGAGTTGTAGTCCATCACATCTGGAGGGTGCCAGGTTGGGGAAAGCTTATTCCCGTGCACACACACACAACAACCCTGCTTAGTTAGGGGCTCTGTTCAGGGCTGCCTGAAAGCGAGAGGACCGTACCATCGGCGAGGACCCCGCAGTACTCCTTGCACTCCTTCTCCAGATAAAACTTGTTTGCGTTGCCTCCGCAGCCCCTGAAAGTGACGCATTTGCCCTGCTTTGCGTCAAAGGCCCAAAACTCGACATCACAAGCACCTCCGGGGACGATGGGGAGCCGGCAGGCCGCTGGGAGAGAGAGAGAGAGAGGAAAGAAAAGGTTGTGGAGACCAGCCGGGGGCCCCCTTGGTCTCCTGTGCACATTGAGGGGTAGAACTGGCCCATGGACCACCAGCCAGGCAGGGCTCCTCGTGGCCTCAGTGGTGTGGAGGAGCCAGGGCTCTTTTTTCTTAGCAGGGATGCTGACGTCATCATCTGCCACCCCACCCAGACTTCCCTGTTCCCTCTGAGACAGTGTTCTCCAACCTTGGGTCCCCAGATGTTTTTGGCCTACAACTCCCAGCATGCCCCAGCCAGCTACGCTGGCTGGGGCATGCTGGGAGTTGTAGGCCAAAAACATCTGGGGACCCAAGGTTGGAGAACACTGCTCTGAGATGAGCTTCAGTCCTCACAGTAGCCGGGCAGGGGCGGGGGGAGAGCATGGATTTCCCCAGTAATAATATATTGTTCTCTGTTGTAAAGCAAAGTCCGTTGGGGCGGACCCATTTGCTTTACAAGATCGCTGCTCCAGGTGCAGAGGGACAGAAGCGGTTTGCAGCCTAAGGGTCAGCGCAGCCGGCGGCGGCTTCGGGCCCTCCTTGGGGGCGTGGCCAGGGGGCGTGGCCACGGCGAGCGCCCGCACCTCCCCCCTGATCCGCTGCTGACCTTCTGTCCGACACGTCTGCAGGCAAGCCCGCTCGGAGTGGAAGTTGTTGCGGTTCCCGATGCAGCCCCCGTAGAAGAAGCTCTCGCATGTCTGGGAAGAGGTGTTGTAGAAATACCGGACGTTCATCCCCAGGCAGGGCCCCGCATCCACTGGCAGACGGCAGTCATCTGGAGACGGCGGCGGCGAAGAGGGCGTTAATGGCGGCGGAGTGCAACACCTTGAGCTGAACGGATTGGGGGGGGGGGTGTCTTTTTTTTTGCCGAAGCTTCATATTCAAAATCGAAAACTGAGCGTGCTTTTTGAGGAAGGGATGTATTGAAATAAAACCGACTAATCGCCCCAGAGATATTCTCCAGAGCAGTGTTCTCCAACCTTGGGTCCCCAGATGTTTTTGGCCTACAACTCCCAGCATTTGTAGGCAGGGCTGGTGCAAGGCAGTTTGGTGCCCTAGGCAAGATCAGATATTTAGCGCCCCCCCCTTCCCACTTGAGCCCTCCCTCCCTATTTCTGGCACCCCCTTTAGCCCTGCACCCTAGGCAGCTGCCTAGTTGGCCTAATGGTAGCACCGGCCCTGTTTGTAGGCCAAAAACATCTGGGGACCCGAGGTTGGAGAGCCCTGGCTTACACGCCTACAACAGGGGTGGGCAACTTGTGGCCCTCCAGAGGTTGGGGCACTGCAATTCCCATCATCCCTCACCAATGGCGATGCTGGCTAGGGTGGATTGGAGTCCCACGACCACTGGAGTTGCCCACCCCTGGCCTAGAGGAGGCCACCCTTTCTTCTAGTCCTTTGGCAGGGAGACTCCGTGTGGGCAACTGACCTTCTATGTTGCCAGCGACAGTTTGCAAGGGGCCGTCGGCAGAGCCTTCGTCGTCGAGCAAGGTGGACCTCCGGACCCTCTGCCAAGGCAAGAAATGCCGTGAGCGGAGGAGGATTCGCCGCCACAAAAGCACAAGTCCTGTCAGTCCGTTTCTCTTCCACGCACGACCCAGAAGTGAGTTCGGGAGATTGGGCGTGGCACCGAGGTTTTGCCTTCTGGAGGTACCTGGGGCTGTGAGTGCTTTAAAGCAGTGCCGTCTCCAGGTTTTGGGGGGCCCTTGGGCAAGACACCCTCCTCAGTGAGTCTGCCTTACTCAGCTGCTCTTCCTCCTCCTCCTCCTTGCTGCCACCTTGCTTGCCTGAGAGCCCGGGAGCAAGGAGGCCGTGGCATCTCCTCCTGCCCCTCCCCCTCACCACCGCCGTTGTCTGGGCCAGAGCGAGAGGCAGGCAGGTGAGCAAGCAGGGTTGTGATGGCGAAGAGGAGGAGGAGGAGCCGCTCCAGGGGGCTCCGGCCAGGGGCCCCCCTGCTGAGATGTGGGCCCTCGACAGGTGCCTGACCATGCCGACTCTTGGCGCCAGCTCTGCATTAAAGCACGGCTGTCGTCCCCACCCATCCCATCTGGAAAAAATCCCCTGGGTGCTCATGTGACTCCCAAAGGAGCCCCCATTTTAACTGAATCACCTACCTGTGGTTCATTTTGGGGCTCGGAGGGAACACACTCCCCTGAGAAGAGAGACAGGATCCAGCTTTAGCAGATGGCAGGGAAAGACAATCAACCCTAGGAGGCGGAGCCTTCAGACCCAAACCTGGACCCCAAAGAGGTGATATTTGGGTGCAAAAGGGACCATCTATAGCAGTGTTCTCCAACCTTGGGTCCCCAGACGTTTTTGGCCTACAACTCCCAGCATGTCCCAGTCAGCTATGCTGGCTGGGGCATGCTGGGAGTTGTAGGCCAAAAACATCTGGGGACACAAGGTTGGAGAGCCCTGATCTATAGCCATCAGGCTTGGTAGCAGATGAACTGGAGGAGGAGCCGCTCCAGGGGGCTCCGGCCAGGGCCCCCCTGCTGAGATGTGGGCCCTCGACAGGTGCCCGACCATGCCGACTCTTGGCGCCAGCTCTGCATTAAAGCACGGACGGTGATTCTCCAGTGCCCTTCTCACAAGGGCCAGAACGAATGGCTGAGCAGGGTAGTAGTATGAGCGTCTGTTCAATGGCAAATGGGGCTTTTATTGTGATTAAGCCCCTCAACCTGGAAACCTGAACTTTAATTTTTAAAATCATTATTTTGTTAAAAAAAAGTTTCTGGTCCTTATGGTGAAGGAGGGGGGGGGGAATCCTGAACATGAGCGAGCTTCCAAGGGGTACCCCAGGATGAAGTGACTTCCCATAGTTGTGTCTGGTGGCTTGCCCTCCCAGGAGCCTCACCGCCCCGCCGTCGTTTGGCTGCTTGTGTCCGTGATCTGTAGTGACTCAGAGATACAACAGGCAGCCTCCTCTTGGGCGGTGGGGGCGGTGGTGCTCCCAGGAGCCTTTAACCATTTAAGGTGCAATCCTATGCAGGTTTAGACAGAAAAAAGGCCTACAGCTCCCAGCATGCCCCAGCCAGCTGTGGGAGCAGGGAGAATGCCTCTTTGAAGACACTCTTTGAAGAGTGTACCTTAAGTTATTTCATTTTTCATTTCTCGCAGTGTGCCAGCAATTCCCTCGTGGCACCTTAGGGTGCTCCAGCATATAGTGTGGGAATGATTGCCAGAATGATTGCGAAGCACAAACAGAACTGCAATGACAACAACTGATCCTGAGATGCCTTTCTCCTTCTGTAGCTTAACCTTGAATTATGTAGGAATTATGTAGGAACCTGGATTTGGCTGAGAATCATGCCCCTTCCTTCATCTGTCTCTCTCTGAAATCTGAACTGACCCCCACCCCACCTTCCACCCCCGCCCTTTAGGTCCTCGTTTGCCTTTATTAATCAAGTTGAAAATGGCGTCCTCAGGAATCCCCAGGCCCAGGGCAAACTGTCTGAACTCAGCCACGACATTGTCACTCAGCTCTGGACTCCTCCCTGAAAGGGAAAAGAAAAGGCATGACATTTGTGTACCCAGTTAGCATGATAATATTTTTTGGATGCATAGTGCAGTGCACACAACAATATTTCTTCAGCAGCCCTTGGCCACAAGAGCTAAATTGAGCTTCCGTGTTCAGAGGGTGTCTGCCCCCAAATTCCAGGTGCTGGGGGGCAAACAATAGGGGTAAGCCAGCCCCGTTCCTGCCCCACTTCTGAGCTTTCTAGCTGAACACTGTTGGAAATGGTGTGTTGGGTATAATCCAGCAGGATGAGGTCTCTGCACGACAAAGTGCCTTTAAGTCTCGTGGCTCCCAAAGGAATTCTGGGAGTGGTCATTTTTGTGAAGGTGAAGAAAATTCGCCATCCACCCTCCTCTGGACCAATATCAAATTTCACTTCCTTGGGAAGAGGGCTGATGAAACTAAACCGATCTGTTTTGTAGTGTCCACATGCTCTAAATGTGTTCAGCAGAGCTAGTGGTCACAACAACCCTGAGGGGTAGAATACTATTGTGTGTCTCCCCCCCCCCACACTTTTCTTTTAATCAAGGGAAATTTGGAGACAGGCTGGGTTCAACCAACACGATAACCGACACTAAAAGGTTGAGTGTGGGTTGAGTGTGGGTTGGCATTGAACTGGGTTGTTGTTGAGACATAGGTTATCGTGTTGTTTGAACCCAGCTGAGATAACAAACCATGGTCTGCTAACCACAAACAACCCACAGTTCGCGACCGAACAACAAACCACGGGTTCTCTTCATGGGTTGTTCACCATGTTTTCTTATGCATGATCAACCTGAGGGGCTGCCCCTCGTGTCCTGTTGTCTGGCATCGTGCTCCCAAATTTGCTCTGACTAGCTTAGGATGGCAGTTCAGCCTGTGGTTGTTTACTAGGGTGCTGCTGTAGCTCAGAGGTAGAGGCCCTGCTTGGCATGCAGGAGGACCCCAGTTCGATCCCCGGCAGCATCTCCAGGTAGGGCTAGGAAAACTCCTGCCTGGAACCCAGTCGGCGTTGACAATACTGGGCAAGATGAACGGATGGTCTGACTCAGTATAAGGCAACTTCCGATGCTCCTGTTTAATTCATCAATTTATTCGGAACCATGAGGACTGGAATCTTACTTATTTTTAGGTAAAGGACCATAGCTCAGTGGGAGGGCATCTGCTTTGGATGCAGTAGGTCCCTGGTTCGATCCCCGGCAGCATCTCCAGGTAGGGCTGGGAAAATTCCTGCCTGAATTCCTGGAGAGCCATTGCTGCCAGTCAGTGTTGACAATACTGGGCTAGAAGGACCAAGGGACTGCTGCAGGATAAGGCAGCTTCTGATGTTCCTAGTTAATCCAGCCCTTTATTTAGAACACTAAGGACTAGAATCTTACTTTATTTTTTAGCCGAAGGACCATAGCTCAGTGGTAGAGCCCCTACTTTGCGTGCAGAAGGTGCCAGGTTCGATCCCCAGCAGCATCTCTAGGTAGGGCTGGGAAAACTCCTGCCTGGACTCCTGGAGAGCCGCTGCTGCCAGTCGGTGTCGACAACACTGGGCTGGATGGACCAAGGGGTGTGTGTGTCTGAGGAGCTGGTCTAAGGCAGGCAGCAGCCTCACCACGTGGAACGCCTGGAACACTGAAATCTGTGGACCTCAGGGAGGGTTGGTCAGTGCTGGCTTTGAGGCTGTGCTGGTGCCTGAACATGTGGGGTGACCCCTACAGCATCATGCATGGATGCAGAAACCTTTTCTCCCTATCCTGGATGACAGGGGCTTGGTTGTGGTTATAAAGAGGCGAGGGAGAGGCTGCACTCTGCCCATGTTCAGAGGCACTCCCAAGTCATGGGGCTGTTCTGGTGCCAGAAATGTCACACTTTAGGTCCCGGCAGTGAGCTGGGCGTGTCGTGTGACTGATTCAGCGGTTAGCATGGAATCGGGCCCCGGCGAATCTCCCCCCATTCCTCAGTGCCTTGCTTCAAAATGACTTATAGCAGCCTGCCCCAATATGGCATTCTCCCAACGTGTTGGACTTCAATACCCATCATCCCCAGCATGCCAGGGGGTGGCAGCTGCGAATGATAGGAGTTGCAGTCCAGCACACTGGGAGGGCACCGGGTTGGGGAAGGCTGGCTTACCGTACAGGGTGGCCGTGGTGCTGAATCCCTGCGTGCTGTTCTTGGTCATCACGAAGATGGCGAATTCCTCATAGTTGGTGCGAGCCACGTGGTTCTTGATGTCAGCCTTCCACCCTAGAGCAAAAGACGGGAAAGAGTCAGCATGGCCTAGTGGTGGTGAGAGTGTTGGACTGGGACTCAGGAGATCTGGAGTCTAGTCCCCGCTCAGCCACAAAGCTCACTGACTCTCAGCCTGACCTACCTCACAGGATTGTTGTGAGGATAAAATGGAGAGGAGGAGGAGGAGGATTATGTAAACTGCCTAGGGTTCGTTGCAGGAAAAAAGGTGGGATATAAATATAATAAATAAATAACATGAGGGGATTCACTGGGAGAGCGGCACATATGATATTCTATGACCTGACCAAGAAAGCTGGTATTATTGCTCTTGCAATTGCTGAATATAATCTAATTAGGGAATGGCTCCCTGCTTTTGCCATATGGTTTACCGCTGTAGTTTTTTTAATTTGCACATCTTGTTCTTGCTTAATCTGTGTTTTGTTGCTTATGGTTTTATGACTATCGCTCAGCTGGCCTGAAGGCATGGCCTCGTGTCGTGTATGTGTAAAAAAAAAATGGGTGGATGGGAGAAAAGCTTTTAAAAATAAATAAATATTGGACACAGAATTCATCTTCTTGAGAATGTGTGCTTCATGGTTGTTTGTGTAAATAAACTCATTCAAGTTCCTAGAACTTATGAGAAGACGTTTGATCTCAGAAGCAAAAGAACTAAGGATGTCTAGAAGTCCTGGGGTTGAAGTGGGAGGAGGGAGAGAATCCAGGGGTCCTCAACCTTTTTGGCTCAGTGGGCACATTTAGAATTTGAGAGCATGTTGTGGGCACTGTCACAAAATGGCTGCCATGGTGGTCATTGGCGGTCACCAACTCCTCATTTCTCAGAAGGGAAACTGGTGAGACTTATGGAAAAGTTAAGTTGCCCATGAACCTAAGTCCAAGGCAGAGGTGAGGGCTGAGCTCCAAAACACAAAACCCCTCTTTTGAACCCAAATACAGCATACCATCCAACATGTCACAGATGAAAATAGGGACACACATGTGAATTTGTAAGAGGTATGGTTAAGCAACATGAATGGTGTGATCAAGAGGGCGTGGCCAGGCAACCAAAGGGCATGGTCAAGTACAAAAGTTATTAGAGGAAACACACAAAATCTTATATATTGTAATTATTACATTATTACATTATATATTATTTTATAACACTTCATAAGTGGCTTTTGTAATATTTTTATACCTTACTTAAACCCTTAATTGTTGATATCTAGTGTTTTTCATGGGGGGCAGTGCTTGCAGGGCAATCTCTGTTTTAAAATGGTCAGGACTGGCATAAATTCAACAGGTGAAGCTTACTCACCCACCCACCCCACACCCCCAAACATGGAGCTTCAGAGAGAAGGGGAAGTTTCTTGCATTTCCTTCTGACACTGTAAACTCACTTGTTAGAGGCACAGAGTCAGCTCTGTTAGGAAATAAAATCTTTGGCAATATAAAGATAGGAATCATGTGATAAATTCCCTCATTCACCTCTCCCTCCCTCTGTCCAGGCCACCGGGTGCAGCCTCCTTTTCAGCAGGTAGAGCTGTGTGCACGCACACACACATCTTCCCAGCGTCTGTTTCTCCGTGGAGCTAAAAAAGAGCTGCACTTAAAGGGGCCATGCCATGGGCAAAATTGCAGCTAAGCTTGCAATTTAAGGAAAGTTTAAAAAGTTTAAATTCGGGACTCTGCATGACAAAGTGAGAAGCCGAGATGGCTTAAGGGTTTTCGTGACAGTCCCTGGAGACTGTGATACAGGTGGTGCTGGAGGGCGGCACGTGGGCTTTGCAGCAGGCCAGCCCCCCAGGTAAGAAATAATTAATTTTAAAATATTAAGGAATAAAATAAATACCCAGAGGGGCAGGCAGCCTGGCGGGTTCTGACTGGCGGAGATGTAATGGTGTGGCTGGAGAGCCTAGAACTAGAGTAAGTTATGCCCTTATTAGCGAAATACCGCATCACAGTATTTTCAGTTTGAAGACACACGTACACACACACACACACACAATCTCTGAGAGTGTTTCCCCTGAATGTAGATTCTCTGGGGTTCTCTCTGAAATTTTGATTGTCACCCCCACCCAATATGAAACACAGATATTTGTAAAGGCTTCATGACTTCCCCATTAAAATAAATATATATATTTGGGGTGTGTGTGTGTCATTTATTTATTACTTTTTTATACTGCCCCCAATAGGCAAAGCGGTCTGGGCGGTTCCCCATATGGGAATTGTAGTCCAACACATCCAGAGGGCCCCAGGTTGGGGAAGGCTGGAATCAGGGAGCAGCCTTGTCTACGGATGGGCACTTTTTAAAAATGGATTGATTCATTTGCTTTTTCGCAGCAGGCAGTTTGAGAATTATGACTCACATTCTACATGCATGCGCAGCTTGCCAGGGTCCGACTACAACATGCTGCCTTCTTTCTGGGTGGCTGTGGCGACAGGGCCTTTGCTTGCTGGCACTGATGTGCCGCACACACCTGCCTACCTGACAGGGCCAGGATGCAAGAAAAGAGCACTGCAGCTTGGGGCTGGGGCTGGCAAAAGAGGCTGAGCTCCCCCCATCACCTCTGGGTGGCAAAAAAGGCAATCTCTGGAGGGAAGCCACAAGGGTGCTCTGGGGGAACTGTCACGGCAAGCCTGGGCACCTGCTTATTACAATACCGTACCTCTCTGGTACTCTCCAACGAAAGCAGAGGCGGCGTTAGGGGGAGGCCCACTAGGGCTGGAGCCCCGAATCTTTCATTTGGAGCCCTGAGTCTCTGGGAGGCCCTCTGCCCCACCACCCTGCTGTCCGGGGGGCACTTGCTGAAAGAAGTGCCCACATGTGCTTCCCCTCCTGCTACTGCCCCTTGAATCTTTCTGCCTGAGGTTTTTTTCTGAAATCAAATGCCCTCCTCTTCCCCTGTCCATGCATCCCTTTTTACAAATTGGGGTGTCCTTAGGAGACAGGGGCCTTTAAAAACACACACAGAGCGAGACTTCAGAGCATATGTAAATTAGCATGTGCAAATTTGTGCATTTTTTTTGTCCCGTGGGCCTGAGCCCTGGATCTTTCCGACAGGTAGCACTGCCCCTGAAGGGAAGGGATCTGTTCAAAGGCGACTCCTGAATCTTCCGATGGATGGGGAAGAAGGGCATGCAAAAATATCATGAGAAGAATCCCATGGGTCACACCGGCGGACAACTGATGAGTAAATGGTTAGACACGCACTTGCATTGTAGTACTGGAGTTTCCCTGGAACATCGGTCTTCTCATAATCTGTCGTAACCTTGCTGCACAAGCCTTGCCTGCAATGAAAGAGAAGGTGGCGGGACAGTTCTCAGCTCTTCTTTGCAGCCCCAGAACTTGGGCTGTCCCTCGGACAAAGAAAGACTAGTTGGCAAATTCATTAAATCTGCAGACATTGGCCTATGAGGGCAGGTGGGGGTGGATTATGTAAACTGCCTTGGGTTCCTCGCAGGAAAAAAGGCGGGATATAAATATAACAAATTATATATATTTATATTATAAATCATGCTCTGTTTTTTAAGATAATGTGTCTGAGTTGCTTGCAGAAGGCATTCCCCCTCCTCTCACACACACAGAGCAGGGAAGACGGCTCTTGCCATCTGCCGTTTTCAAAAGCTCGCGTTAAAAAATAATGAAAAGTGTGTTGAAAAAAGAATAATCCCCTGCCTGATTAACGGGGGCAGCTTTTTCGTCAAACAAAATGTTTTTAACCAATGAAAATCTGCCCGATTAATTGACAAAGCATTGCAGCCGTTCTGACAACGTTCTGACAGCCGTTCTCCAGTCCAGTTAAGTTTTATGCCAGTGGCCCCACCCCAGAAAATGCCGCCAGGTGTGTAGTCATTGCATTATGTGACCTGTCCTAGGGCTGCATCCAGATTTATGCTGGCTCAACTGTGCAGGCGGAAATAGACTTCTCCACCTTCTCCTTCCCACGTCGGCCCTTCCAGCTCCCTGGAAATGCTACACGGAGACCTGGTTCACACGTTACAGCAACCAGAGCTTGGGTTGAGCATGGGTTGTCATTGAATTGTGGGCTGTTGTTATGTGCAAAGCCTGAACTATAGGTTTAACTATGGGTTGTTAAGCATGAACAACCCATAACGAGAACCTATGGTTTGTTTTTGGGTGGTGAACTCTGGGTTGTTCACCCTAGTTAAACCATAGTGCAGGCTTTGCACGTAATAACAAGCCACGATTCAACGACAACCTATTCTCAATCCATTCTCTGGGTTGTCATTACGTGCAAACCAGGCCAGACGGTCAGGAGACCCTGCTGAATGGGATGCGCTGTGGTGTGTGGCAGGGATGGGGACTCGGACTCCAGGACTCGACTCGTGAGTCGGACTGAGTCCCCCCTCTGACTCGACTCGGACTTGAGTCCCAATATTTTTAATGGGACTCGAGACTTGACTCGGGACTCGAGACCAAGGACTCGTCAACATCCCTGGGCTGTGCCAGAAGGAGTGGAGAGAAGTGCGATCACCGGCGAAGATTTTATTTTTTAAAATCATTTTCCTAAAATGCAACCTTTCAGACATTTGGGGTTTGGCTGCCTCTGCCTGCCTGTTTGGGGTTCCCTGCCTCCTCTGCCTGTGGTTATTTTGGGTTTGTCTGCCTGGTCAATTCTTGTCAAAATCAGTGGCAGAGTTTTGAAATAAAAAGGCACACTTGTGCCTAGAATTTATTTAAGCCACACATCTGAAGCAGCCTTATTTTGTTGGGGGGAAAACCCATTGATTTTAATAGGGACTCGTGGAGTCAGCTTTGGGAGTGACTCGTGAGTCACCATTTTGGACCAAGGACTCGGACTTGGACTCGGGACTCAGGTCCAAAGACTCGTGACTCGACTTGTGACTCGAGACCAAGGACTCTTCAACATCCCTGGTGTGTGGGGAGGGGGGATCCCCCAAAATCAGGTGGAGAAACCTTCCGCGAGGAGAGCCCCTCCTGTCGTGGAAGGCAAACCCTGCATCTGACCCCCAATATTCCCACTTTCCACTTGAAAGTTCCTTAGGAATAGCAGGTACCCAGGCTGACCCACAATATCCCATCTGCCTCTCTTGGGACAGATGTTTCCACAGTATCTCCACCATTGTCCTGTCCTTCCGTTTTACCCGTCAGCAGAGAGTTCATGTCTACAGGGGAGCATCTCTCTACCTGCATGCATGTTTATCTTTAACAAAGCAAGGTTATGCACAGAACAACAACAGCCCCTCATCACGGGAGGAGGAAGCTGGTGCAAAGAAAACGGAATCTGTGACCGCTGTGGACGTCCGTGAGCTTTTATACATATTTTAAATTATATTCCTGTGATGTGGGAATTAACAGACGCGTAGCAAAAAGTGAACTCTGGGAGCCGTTACAGCTGCAAAGAGACTTAAGGCGCAATCCTATGCATGTTTAGACAGAAAAAACGGCATGCTGGGAGTTGCAGGCCGTTTTTTCTGTCTAAACATGCAAAGGATTGCGCCCCTATACATCAAGCTTAGAAGGACAAACACCTTTCATTCAGTGGTCTGAAGATCTTTCCACCCTCGCTGCATTTGAACGTCAATTTTGTCTGGATGCCTATTTAGATACATGCACTGCTTATATTTATGTATATACGTATTTGAAATGGGAGTGTTGATTCTTTCCTTTTTTATTGATGGTGTGAACATGTAACAAGAATGGATATGCTTTTATGTCATGTTCTTTCTTTTTTTCCTTCCTTCCTTCCTCTTTTATTGCTCTTCCCCCCCATCCCCGTCTCCTTTTTGCTTTTGTTATATTTACACATTAAAAAAAAAAAAAAATTAAAAAGCAGGCGGAGGAGGGGGACGAGGAGGCCAAGAACTAAACCCAGGAAAAGAAGATGGACAGGTGGTGGAGGAGAATGGTGGTTAGCTGCCCATGGTGGCTAAACAGAGCCTCCAAGTCCAGGGGCACTGTACCTCTGAATAGCAGGTCCTTGGGGGCAAACAACGGGAGAGGAGAAGTTGGCTTTGGGGTTTCCCAAGGGCATCTGTTTGTCCACTGTGGGATGCCAGATGCTGGACCTTTAGGGCTCTTCCATCAGGGCTCTTCTTATATTCTTGTGCGACATCGACCAGGCGGGACGTTTCCTCGTTTTTTGGCAAGGAGCACTGCATTTTCCAACCCTCGCCCCTTCGCAGAACCTACCTGACCCTGGTGGTGGTGAGGCTGATCTCCTGGTTCGTTTTCCCAGGGGCCACCACCAACGTCCCCATGCTGAAGCGGTCCTTATATTGCATCATCCAGCGGCAAGTCGTGCCAATAGCAATGCCGTACCATTTCCCATAGAGCTACGACGGGGCAGGGGGGAGAGAGAGCACTTTGTTTTAAACAAACAAGCAAGCCAGCAAAAGGTTTCCCTCCCAGCCTCCAAATGGAAGCCAGCCCAGGACCTTTTATAACTTCCCCCATCCCAGGAAGTTGGCCTCTCTCCTGTCTTCTGCTGCAGTGGTCCTTTACACCATGGCCTGCTGCCAGGACAGGCTTCTGCAACCTGGTGCCCCACAGATGTTTTGGACATCAGCTCCTATCAGCCCCAGCCCGGCATGGCTTGTGGTCAGGAATGCTGGGAGTTGTAGTCCAAAACATCTGGCAGCACCAGGTTGGAGAAGGCTGTGTTACAGGATATTTGGGGGACTATTTATTTATTTGTTTGTTTATTAGATTTGTTTACTGCCCTATTGGCAAGTGCCCTTGGGACAGTTTAAACAACCATAGGTGGCATTTTAGGGCTTTAAAGACTACAGCCAACAGTTTAACTAGAATCTGAAAATGAATTGCTGTCCATGACCACAGCTGGTGCGGAAGGCAGAGCAAAGAGCTGTTAACCCAGTGAACCCAGGGCCCTTCAGATGTGTGGGGCGGCAACGCATAAGAACAAAAGAGGAGCTGTCCCCCTAGCCCAGCATTCTGTTCACGCAGCGGCCAACCGAACCAGCTGCCCACGGCATCCCACAAGCAGGACAGGAGTGCAATAGCACCTTCCCGCCCCTGTTCCCCGGCAACTGGACTACATAGGCATACTGCCTCTGATTCTGGAGGAAGCACATAACTAGAATCATAGAATCATAGAATCATAGAAAAGTAGAGTTGGAAGGGGCCTACCAGGCCATCGAGTCCAACCCCCTGCTCAATGCAGGAATCCAGGTCAAAGCATCCCTGACAGATGTCTGTCCAGCTGCACCTTGAATGCCTCCAGAGTGGGAGAGCCCACGACCTCCCTAGGTAGTTGATTCCATTGTCTTATTGCTCTGACAGTCAGGAAATTTTTCCTGATGTTTAGGTGGAATCTGGGTTCCTGTAACTTGAGCCCATTATTCCGTGTCCTGCAAACTGGGATGATCGAGAAGAGATCCTGGCCCTCCTCTGTGTGACATCCCTTCAAGTACTGGAAGAGTGCGATCATATCTCCCCTCAGTCTCCTCTTCTGAAGGCAGCCATTGGTAGCCTTCTCCTCCTCCATGAATGTGTCCAATCCCCTTTTAAAGCCCTCCAAGGTGGTGGCCAGCGCTACATCTTGTGGAAGTGAGTTCCATAGTTTATGCGCTGTGTGAAGTAGTCCTTCCTTTGATCTGTCCTGAACCTCCCCCCCCAATCAGCTTCATGGGATGTGACCCCATTGGGTTCTAGTATGATGAGAGTGGGAGAAAAATATCTCCCTATCCACTCCCATCATCCCCAGCCATTAGCCATGTTGACTGGCAATGATGGGATTTGCAGTCCCACACATCCGGAGGGCACCAGGTCATGTATGGCTGGTGTCCTCCAGCTGACTGTGTACCCAGGGTCTTGAGCTACCGGAGATAAACCTGGGGATAAAAATGGCTCTGCCATTAAGTGAGGGCCCCTCTTGGACCCCTGTAAGCCCATTCCTTGTTTTAACACAGTAGCGCACAGGAATCAAAATCCCCCCCCCCCCCCAAGCTGGCCATTACCTTCTGCTCGTCAAAATTCTCCTGGACCTGGATATTGTTGGTTGTTGCGACGGGACTCCCGCTGGCCGGTGCCAAGACGGTTGCAGAGACAAGGAAGAGAATGCCTGGAGCTTCATGGCGCCGGGGTTTCTCCTGCTGCACTGAGCTCCAGAGGGACAATTCTGACCCTGGGATACAACTGTGGCATTGCTTTGGATGGTGAAGAAATCTGGACTTTGGTCTTCTCACTGCAGCTGGGGGTGAACGGCCTCGCATTGCAGGGACTGCTGAGGAAGGGCCCACAGCAAATATTGTGCCGCTTGGACTCAGGGAGGCCTTCTCAGACATCCATATTGGGGGCGGGAGGTTACTAGATGCAGGGTGAGAGGCATCTTCACCCCAACTTCTCCCTTCTTCATTCTGTGGAGGCAAGTGGTCCCACTGGTGGAGAAACCCCATCGCTCTGTGCTAGAGCACCGGCATTCATTTCTTTTTCATTTATTACATACATTTCTTTATTATATCCTCATCACAAGTATTGATATGCCACCTTTCAGGATACAAATCCCACCAAGGCGGCTTACAAAGAACATAAAAATAATGAAATAACCATGAATAATATTAACTGTGTGGTGCTGTGGTTCATCAACACTGGAGGACCTCTCTCTGCCAAGTGCTACCTCCAAGGGAGGCTTGGAGGATGGCAACAGGGGAGCGGGCCTTCTTGGTGGTGGCCCCAATTATACAGTGCTCTCCCCACAGAGACCCGCCTGGCACCAACACTGTCATCTTTTTGGTGCCAGCTTAGACTGTCCTCTGCTGGAGAGCATTTGTAGATGTTGTTTTATTAAGTGGGAAAGGGTGTGCACCTTCACAAGAGTCATTACAATTTTGGAAGCCTGAATAGTTATGAAGTTTACTTGGTCCCAGTGGGGGTGGGGGTGTACACTTATTATTATTATTATTATTATTATTATTATTATTATTATTATTATTATTATTAATAATAATAATAATAATATTATTATTATTTTGTTTTTTATGTGTTTGTTGTATAATTTGTATGTTTATATATTTTGTAGCTTATATGTTAACATTTAATTTAATTTTTTTTTAAAAAAAGACTGTCCTCTGCTGCCAGGCATTTGAGGAGATATGATGGGGCTTTTCATGTCAGTTGCTTTGATCAGGCTCAGTATCTTACTGTAACTGTTTTTAGCTGTTTTTAACTTTTGTATATTGAAGACTAGCTGTTGCCCGCGGCTTCGCTTGCGTGGATTTTAGGATTTGGGACGCGCCCCCCCCCCAGCAGTCATTCAGCCAATCAGTCATGTAAAAAGTTTCCCTCCCTTTTCACCCCCTCAGAGAACATTCTAAATGGCCTAGGGGAGATTTGCATACCCAGCCCTATTGGCCCCTGCAGGAATTCATACGAACATTCTAAGTGTCGTATGGGCTATTTGCATAACTGCTCCTATTGGCTCCTGGGTGCAGCAATTATGAGGTGAGGCCGATTTGCATAACTGCTCCCCTGTTGTTCTGTCCATAGGAGATATGAGAGCGGGGCGATTTTGCCCCCTTTCTTCACCCCCTTAGGGACGGAATTTCCAAAAATCCTTTTTAGTGGGTGTCTACGTCATAAAAAAAAATGTTCCTTCAAAATTCACGTTCCTAGATTAAACGGTTTGAACTGGGCGTTGATGAGTCAGTCAGTCAGTCAGTCAGGACTTCTTTTATATAGATAGATTTTCTATGGTGTTTCCATTCTCTTGTATTTCTGACTTGTAAGTTTTGAACTGCCCAGAGAACTTTGGGCAGTATAGAAATAAAAGAAACCCAATAAAAAACAAAATCATAAATAATCTTTCTCCTGCCTGCTGCCCTTGGACCGTGCTTGTGAGGCAATTGGATCCTTCGGTTCCAGCTGCAAGGCGCGTATGGGGTCTTTTAGTAGTACGATTGGGCTAAATCCAGCCAGGCCCTGTGCAGGAGGTCTGCTGTGCAGAAGGTCTGATGTTTGTCCCCAAGCAATAATTAACCAAAGCAAACAGTAGCAGGCACCAGCAGTTGCAAAACACCAAGGCTTTTAACCTGGGCTTTGAAATACAAATATGCATTGCAACCTACAGGTCTGTAGCCAAAGGCCAATCTGGTTGTTGTGAATGGACACCTGAAGTTCACTCTCTCTCATCGCCCCCAGAAAGCACATCAGAGTCCCACACTCAGCAGTTATGCTTGTGACATCACAGCAGCTCAGCCAATCATGTGGGAAACGGGCACACACGCCACGCCACGTACCTGGCTCATGGAGAGCTTTCCGAAGGTGTGTTTCTCTCTGTTGTGCCGCCCCTAATGATTGCGGCCCTCTTCCATTGTTGTTGGGGAAGAGATCTTGTCGCCAGGGTTTAATTTAAGCCAGGGATCACTAGGATTTGGCAGCAGAAGCCCAGCCCTGGAACTGAAGTCTGAAACGATTCGGGTCTGGCGCACCTGAAGCACTGCCTCTCCCTACATGATTTTGCCCGGCAAACGGGTCTTCGGCACATCCCACCGTCAGTGGAGGCTCAGTCGGTGGCTACCAGGAAGGAGAAAGAAGGGGAGTGGACAGAGCACCAAACATATAGAGGCAAAGAAACAGCATCAGCAACCTCTCAAAAATAGTACTGGAAAGTGGAGTTTTATAAAACTGTAAACTGCCAAACACATTTTGGAAATGACCTTCTCCAGGACACTGAAAGAAAGAAACCAAGAAAGAAATCCATTTCTGTGGAGAGAAAGCCTGACCGCCCATCATTCCCTGAATGCTGACATACCTTGGTTCCTTCCTGCTTCCCCATTTCTCCTTGCTCGGCATGAGCCCCACCCTGCATAATCCTCGCCGGGGGGGGGGGGGTGCAGGAAGACCATGACCATGGCCATAACAGGTCACATCTACATTCCACACAAAGGGCACATTCACAATTCACCAGAGGAGGTGCAAAACATCTTGTAGTCTCAAAGAGAGAGCTGCAAGATGCCCCTCAGGAAAACCCATCTGGTACCACCCCTCCGCCTGACCAATCACCTGGGATGGGGAGGGGTCTGGGCAAACAACTGATCATCCAGGTTGTTGGAAGCCGGTGCACACTCTGCACGGATCAAGCCCCTGACTTCGGTGAGCAAGCAGCCCTCCAGCCCCGGGCGCGGCGCCGGTGATTGCCGGCAGGAGAGACCAAGACTAGTGAGTTAGGTTCTGTGGTGTTCTGTTACTCTGTGTCTAGCAAGCCTGTTACACAGCCTATCCTAGTAAGCGTTGTGTATTGCCCGTGCTACACACAATTGGTTCCCATTGTGACTTCTCTGTTTATACTGTGAAATTCCTGTAGGTCTATTAGTTCCGCTCCATTAAAGGTGTTGTAAACAAACGTAAATTCCTCGTTTAGTCTGTTTCCCGTGTCAGTTCAGGCCGTGGTTGAGTTTAGCTTTGGCTAGAGCCGCAAGGGAAGGGTTTCCCCCCCCCGTGCCGGTTAACCCTTTCCGTCCTGAACTCGCGCAAAGAACCTGCGAGGGTCCTCCACAACTTCAGTGCAGCCTCCTCCTCCACTGGGATGGCGCTCAAGCAAGCGCCGGGACACGGGCCTGCCTATTTTCAAAGGAATGGCCGGCCCCTTGAGGACAGTGGTTCGTGGTCGGGGCAGGGCCACAGGCCATCATCCGCAGCGAGCCAGGAACCAGCAGCAGCCGGATGAAGCGAGCGAGCGAGCGGTCAGGACCGAAGGGCGAACCAGGAAGGAGCAGGGATGTTGGAGAGTCCTTGGTCTCGAGTCACGAGTCGAGTCACGAGTCTTTGGACCAGAGTCTCGAGTCCGAGTCCAAGTCCTTGGTCCAAAATGGTGACTCACGAGTCACGAGTCACTCCCAAAACTGACTCCACAAGTCCCTATTAAAATCAGTGGGGTTTTCCCCAACAAAATAAGGCTACTTCAGATGTGTGGCTTAAATAAATTCTAGGCACAAGTGTGCCTTTTTATTTCAAAACTCTGCAACTGATTTTGGCAAGAACAGACCAGGCAGACAGACCCAAAATAACCAGGCAGGCAGAGGAAGCAGGGAACCCCAAAACAGGCAGGCAGAGGTGTTTGTCTTGGACAATTCAAACTGTGGAACTGGTTAAGAAGAGACCAGGCAGGCAGAGGAGGCGGGGAACCCCAGGCAGGCAGGCAGGCAGAGGCAGCCAAACCCAAAATGTCTGACCCTAACCCTAACCCCCCACAACAACACATCAATCAAAATAAATCTCAACACATCGTTGGGGCTGTGCTCCTGGTAGCTGTCCATAGTGGCTGAGCAGCTGCACACCTCACTTCCATGCGCTCTTCACCGGTGATTGCGCTCCTCTCTACTCCTTCTGGCACAGCCCAGGGATGTTGAAGAGTCCTTGGTCTCGAGTCCCGAGTCGAGTCTCGAGTCCCATTAAAAATATTGGGACTCGAGTCAGACTCGAGTCAGAGGGGGGACTCAGTCCGACTCACGAGTCGAGTCCTCGAGTCCGAGTCCCCATCCCTGGGAAGGAGTGAGCCAGCGGTCAGGAGTGCAGGTCAACCAAGTAGGCAGAACAGCCCCAGAGCTCAGGAAGAGCTTGTTACTCAACCGAGGCTTATATGGAAGAGCAGATATTAACGCCAACCCTTTTCCTGGCTGCGATTACTGCCATTCCCTGAAAGTTCAACACACACACACACCCAGCAGAAATATACACAAAATTAATGGCTAGGAAGTAAATGGAGGGGAAATTTGCATGCTTGTCAGGGGACTGCATGTGGGATATTTTTTTAAACTGCAGTCAAAACACAGGACTCTGAGAGGTAACTTCCCTCATGTGACCTGGCGGGAAGTGGGTGTCGCTCAGTGCTTCTTCTCTTCCTGTCTGGGCACAGAACCTTCTTCTGTAAATCTCTTCCAACATGGTAGCAATGTGAGAACGGCTGCTGGTCTGAGTCCCGAGCTCAGACCCCATGAAAAACCAGATGTAAGAACGTTTTTACAGTGCTGAGTAACCGCCTGCCTGAATGAAACTGCAAGTCTGAGTGAGTAAATGTTACTTTTTAAAAACTTTTACAAGATTGTGTCTCTGATTATTGTTTTGTGGGAGAGAAAAGGGGGCAAAACCAAGGAAATCCAGTCTGCCTTAAAGCATCCTGGATCACCAAATGCTAACAGGCTAACACTAGCCTAATCTAAGCTTCCTTTTAAGCTGAAAAGGGACCTACTCTGCTGATACATTAACAGTGTCAGGAAGGCTAAAGCTGAGAATGAGCTAAGGTTAGCGCGGGATGCTAAAAACAACAAGAAAGCTTTCTTCAGATACATACACAGTAAAAGACAGAAGAAAGAAATGGTGGTTTAACTACGCAGCGAGAGGATGGCAAATTAATAACAGAAGACAAAGAAAAGGCAGAAGTGTTCAATTCCTACTTCGGCTCAGTCTTCTCCCGAAAGAGGGTCTATGACCCCCCCCCCCCGGCAAACCTGAAGAGCAGATTGAAGGGGCAGGATTGCAGTTTGAGATTGATAGGCAAATGGTCAAGGAGCACCTGATTGCTCTGAACGAGTTTAAATCTTCAGGGCCTGACGAGCTGAGCTGCATCCTCGAGTAATAAAGGAACTGGCAGAAGAACTCTCAGAACCACTGTCTATTATCTTTGAGAAATCATGGAGGACAGGTGAAGTGCCGGACGACTGGAGGAGGGCAAATGTTGTTCCCATCTTCAAAAAGGGCAAGAAGGAGGAACCTGGGTGGGAACTACAGGCCAGTCAGTCAGTCTGACATCAATCCCTGGGAAAATTTTGGAGCAGATTATAAAAAAGTCAGTTTGCAAGCACCTTGAAAACAATGCAGTGATTACTAGAAGCCAGCATGGATTTGTCAAGAACAAATCCTGCCAGACTAATCTGATCTCATTTTTTGATCGGGTAACCTCCCTTGTGGACTGTGGGAATGCCGTGGACATCATATATCTGGATTTCAGCAAGGCTTTTGACAAAGTGCCTCATGATATCCTGATTAGCAAGCTAGCTAAAAGTGGGCTAGATGGAACAACTATCAGTGGATCCACAATTGGCTACAGAATCGGACTCAAAGAGTGCTTATCAATGGTTCCTTCTCAAACTGGGGAGAGGTAACAAGCGGGGTACCACAGGGCTCGGTCCTGGGCCCAGTGCTCTTCAACATTTTTATTAATGACTTGGATGAAGAGGTGCAGGGAATGCTTTTCAGATGACACAAAGTTGGGTGGAACAGCTAATACTCTGGAAGACAGAAACAAAATTCAAAGCAATCTGGATAGGCTGGAGTGCTGGGCCAAAAACAACAGAATGAAATTTAATAGGGATAAATGCCAAGTGTTGCACCTAGGGAAAGGAAACCAAATGCAGAGTTACAGAATGGGGGACACTTGGCTCAACAATACTACAAGTGAGAAGGATCTTGGAATTGTTGTAGATCACAAACTGAATATGAGCCAGCAATGCGATGTGGCTGCAAAGAAGGCAAATGCTCTTTTGGGCTGCATTAATAGAAGTATAGCTTCCAAATCATGGGAAGTGATCATTTCCCTTTACTCAGCACTGGTTAGGCCTCATCCTGAGTACTGCATCCAGTTCTGGGCAGCACACTTTAAGAAGGATGTAGACAAACTGGAGAGGGTTTAGAGGAGGGCAACAAAGATGATAAAGGGACTGGAAACAAGGCCCCTATGAGGAGAGACTGAAAGAACTGGGCATGTTTAGCCTTCAGAAGAGGAGACTGAGGGGAGATATGATCGCACTCTTCCAGTACTTGAAGGGATGTCACACAGAGAGGGGCCAGGATCTCTTCTTGATCATCCCAGTTTGCAGGACACGGAATAATGGGCTCAAGTTACAGGAAGCCAGATTCTACCTAAACATCAGGAAAAATTTCCTGACTGTCAGAGCAATAAGACAATGGAACCAGCTACCTAGGGAGGTGGTGGGCTCTCCCACTCTGGAGGTATTCAAGATGCAGCTGGACAGCCATCTGTCAGGGATGCTTTGACCTGGATTCCTGCATTGAGCATGGGGTTGGACTCAGTGGCCTTGTAGGCCCCTTCCAACTCTAGTTTTCTATGATTCTATGATTCTATGAACATTGGCAGTTCCACCCCACCCCAAGTTTCTTCTAACTTCAGCTAGAAATGAGCAGATCTTTTTCTCTGTGTCTATCTGCTTCTGTCTCTGACCATCTGAAACTCTTAAATTCTTTTCTTTTCTTTTCGTTCTTTCTTTCTTTCTTTCTTTCCTTCCTTCCTCTTTCTTCCTTTCCACAGCCATTAAAAGAACATTAAGGCCCAGTTGGCCATGCTGGCTGGGAATTAATGGAATTGCAGTCCAACACATCTGGAGGGCACCAGGCTGGCAAAGCCTGGTTCAGGTTTAGGTGAACATCTAAACTCAGCCTAAGGTTCTTTTGTCAGAGGCAAAACCTCATGATTGCCCTGTTCTGTGGTCCCTTGAGGCTAGCAGGGGAAGCTGATAATAAGATCAAGACATGACAGAAACCGGACCTTGGATGGCTCAAAGAACTCTCACTCATGAGGACAATAGGAAGATGTTGTCTCAGCAGGGAGCTAAAGCCAACCAAAGCCTTATGTAGGCTGAAAAGACCTGTCGTGTGGTCAGCTCCGCGCCTCCTGGGAAAGATGACTGGATTGTTAAAGGGTCTCTGTCTGATTCTGTAGCTTCAGATTTCTGCAAGGCTGGGGAGATGAGGTTCTGTTGGGGACTTGTCCTCTGTGCCAGGGGACGTTGGCTGGGAGGACCCTGAGTTAAGACCCTAACTGTCCTACCCCTGAGGATGCAGCCGGTGCCCTTTTCCTCATGTGCCTGCACAGCGGAGGAAGGCCTGAGGGCCCGGGTGCTGTGACAGTGGCAGACCCATTTGACTGCTGTTGGAGGGCCAGGCTCCCAACATTATAATTAAGGCAGTTCGCAGAGGCTTGCCTTAATTATAATTAATTAATTAATTAATAGCAAATGACTCATCCAGTGACACTCGGTGTGATCTACTGATGAGAGATCCGCTTGAGGGAGGTGCATTTGGTGTGTCTTCTGAACCAGTCCCAGGAAGGAGCAGAATCCAGATAATGGGGAAGCCATTCTAGTTGGAATTCCAGTAGCTACAATACAATGATGGGGGTTCTAGGATGGTGGTCATTCTTGAGAACCTGGTGACACAAGGCGGCATCATAATGCCCTATCCAATGTCACAAAGCCAAGACGGAGTCTCACCTGGATCCAAGAGGGAACACACCTTCCCTCTTTAGAGCAAACTGGTGGCCTGGTGGCAAAGGGCACATCTCTTTGTCTCTCTTTTCAGGTTTTTTCAAGAATATCACCCGGATGCGACCAGACACTGCCACCATGAGGTACCCGAGAAAAAAAGACATTAAGCAGCAAATCCATGAACTACGGGCAGTCATTAACCTCCAAGGTAATCCTGTGTTTGGCACTTTGTGGATAAATGCACTTCTTTTTTAAGGGAGGGTATTCCTCTGGATAGTTGTAAAACAAAATGAAAGATTTGCAGCCTTCTGCACCATTCTGAATAAGCTGAGATTGGCTCCTTCCTTGTTTCGTTTCAGAAGGGTAGTAAAAGACTCTTCTGTTCCATCAGGCTTTTAGGATATCATAGACATAGGATCACAGAGTTGGAAGGGGCCTACGAGGCCATCTGAGTCCAACCCCCTGCTCCATGCAGGAAACTCAAGGAGGGGCCTCCCATCCAAGGAATAACCAGGCCTGGCCCTGCTTAGCTTTCCTCGCCCAGGCAAGCTGAGCCAGCGTGGTGCTTTGTTGCCCTTGCACTTGTATGGTGATGCTGCTCTCAAATTTTACTGTGTGTTCTTCAGTTTGTTTGCTTTCTCTTGTGTTCCTTGGTTTTATGAGAAGTTTTAATCATATTTTTTAATTGTACCTTGCCCTGGGCAGTGCAATGGGAGGATGCGATTGATAAATGGAAGGAATAAATACAAGAAGATCCCTGTGGGAGGATGCGACGGATACATTTAATAAATAAAGAGAAAGAGAGCCCGGTTTAATCGGCCGTGGTGATGCCAGCGACCTCGGCCAAAAGGAACCAGCTTTGTGCAGCTTGGCAGGGATGAAACCACCAGTTATGGACACTGGCAGGACTCACCCCCCTGGAAGCAGAGCTGGTGAAGTCTGACTAGGAGGGGTCCCTTTAAGGCTGTCCCGGGCTCTCCAGAAGGCCAGCCCCCCTCCTCACATCACCATACGGTTCCTGTCCCCCAGGACTGCTGATAATCTGATGGTTTCCCGGCCCGGCCTTGGCATATTTTCTCCTCCAGTCTGAAAGGCTGAAATGTCTCTCTCCTAAGGCTGAGTGACTGACAGTAAGAGCTTTCAGCTAAAATAGGCTGGTATTTTGGCCCCACCCCTTTTGCCCTTAGCTCCGCCCACCACTGGGATGCAGCCCCTGAGAACTTCTCTGAAACCAGCAGTGGCCGGGGGGGGGGGCTCCAGGGCCCGTGGGGCAGTGCATTCACTCTGGGTTTCAGCCTGGACTTTAAAGAAGCTATCCATGGCGCTGAACCTACTCCTGGGAGTGGGGTGTGGTTCAGTACCATGGACAGCTCTTTAACAGTTCAGACTAAAACCCAGAGTGGATATAGTACCCCACTGGCCTTGGGGCCCCCAGCAGCCTCCGCTGTCTGAAACAGAATTCGACGCACGGGTTGAAAGAGGTTTGACATGCCGGTTTTCAGGGCTGCATCGGAGGAAGAGATTTGGTAGCCACGCTGGCTAGCGAGCAGGATTTGACTCTGAGAGAGCCGTGGGTTCAAGTCCCATTTGTGCCACAGACTTGATGTACATGGCTTTGGTCCAGTCTCTTTCTCACAGTCTCGATGCTGCTTTCAGATGCCACTAGAGCTCGGATAGCCCCACAGCCAAAATGTCCAAGAACGGTGACCTCGGAAGACCTCACAGTTCAAGTCGCACCAGCTTGTCCGGCAGCCTTCTTCACTTATTTATTTATTTATTTATTATATTTATACTCCGCCTTTTTTCCTGCAAGGAACCCAAGGCAGCTTACATAATCCTCTCCTCCTCCTCCTCTCCATTTTATCCTCACAACAACCCTGTGAGGTAGGTTGGCTGCCATGTGAGGAGAAGAGGGCTGGCCTACCTTACAGGGTTGTCATAAGGACCACAGAGTGGTTGCAGGCAAGTCAACTATTCTCTTAGCCTCAGCCCCCATCCCACCCCACCCTATCTGTAATATGAGGATAATACAAGTGGCCTACCTTGCAGGGTTGTCGTAAGGATAACAGTGGATATAGGCAAGCCAAGTATACTCTCAGCCTCAGCCCCCCCCCCATCTACAACATGAGGATAATAAAACATGTGTGGCTGGCTGGGGGATGCTGGGAGTTGTAGGACTTTTTTTCTGCCTGAACATGCACAGGATTGCACCCTAAAATGCTTTGAATGCACAAGCAGCCTGTTGCTGGAATCTGTCACCCAGTTACAGAAACAGTCAATGTATGAGTTTTAATCCATTAATCCATCCAATTTGCATATGAATAGAAGTCCTAGTTCTGAAGGAAAAAGCATCCTTTTTTGTTTTTGGGTGATGTGCTGTAATTCAGCCAATAAAATTGCTTCTAATGGCTTAATCTAACAAATGAACCAGTGAACAGTTCCAGCAATAATAGCAAAGCTAAGCCCTGGTATTTGTACATAAGGGAAGCGGGAGAAGGGAGAGTAAACAGAGTGGCCCGAACTCACTTTGGGACATCGGAAAAGGCACGGCTGCATCTCACCCGCCTCCCGGCCACGGCCGGTGGGATGCCTCCAGCAACTCACGTCCCACCCCCACCCCGTGCCTTTCCAGAGCAAGTGAAGAAGCTCTTTATCCAAGGGAGCCACGAGACAGCCTCGAAGAACAAGGACCTGATCGGCTTTCTGCGTGGGAGCCTACGGGAAGGGATGCACGAACTGAACCTGGGGCTAAAGGTAATGCTGCTCGTCCCTCCTTCTGCCTAGAGGGGCCCTTATTCCTCAGGGACAGGCAGTCCAGGCGGCAACCCTTCCAGCCGGAGGGCACGCCTAAACCTGGGGCCCTCCGTGGCCGGGGCGGAGTGATGCAGCGATGGAGAAAACCCTGGCTTCTTTCGCTTATTCGGTTTTCTTTATTATTTCTTTTAAGAAGCTTGTACCCCAGAGAAAACCCTCATCTCTCTCATTTATTTGGGTGTATGTGTGTGTGTGTGTATAATTCCAAGTGTGCTGAATTTTAAACCATATAAAAATAAAGGTTTAAAATTCACTGCACTGGAGGGCCAGCATGACATGGTGGTTTGAGTGTTGGACGGGGACTCAGGAGACCCGGGCTCAAGTCCCCACTCGGCCACCCTGGGTGACTTTGGGCCAGTTACTGACTCTCAGCCCTGACCTACCTCATCATCATCATCAGGCGATCACTCGTGACCGAGTAAGATTGTCTTCCGGGATAAAAGGAGGAAATTCTAAAGAAGATTGTGTGTAGACTCTAGCGATGGGTCTGTAAGTGACTGTGGAGGCCAATTCTAGATCCACACAGCTTCCCACAGTGAGGACACCTCACTGGGTTGTTGTGAGGAAAAAATGGAGAGGAGGAGGACCATGTTAAGCCACCTTGGGCTCCTTGCAAGAGTGGGAAAGGCAGGATAAAAATGTAATACTAAATAAAAGAATTGAAGATAAACAAATACCCACCTTCTTTTAAAAGCAACAACAATGAATTCAAGATGGCTTACAAGGTAAAATGCCGTAACAATATATAAAAGCATATAGAACAACCCACAATGTGTGAAGCAGTAAACAAAGAAACTCAGTGTTATCAGAACGAGCCAAGAGAATGGAAACAACAAAGAGAATTTATGGTGCTACGGGCCTCATTGTGGTTTCTGATGCAGTAGACTAACATAGCTACTCTCTGGAAATTAGTTAAAAGCACACACCATGTTTCCTAAAATAACAGTCATAAAAGGGAGCAGAGATTATCAAAAGAAGAGAAGGGGGCACTCAGCCAACACTGCCTTCGCCATAAACTACTGCCTAAAACTATAAAATGTCAGGGCCTGATAGACTTCTTTTGGTATGGCTTTCCACAAGGTGGATGCCACTACAGAAAAGGCCCTGCTCTTGGTAACTGGCCGCCATGCCTCATATGGCTGAGGGAGCTAAAGCAAGGCCTCGGATGCTGCACGGAGCACACAGGGAGGAACAAATGGAAGGAGGAGGTCCTTAAGAGTTCTAAATATCTTGCAGGGGTTAAATGCCCTCCCTTAAAGAAAACAAAGTTGGAACCTCCTTTTCCCGTAACATAACCCAAGCTGTTCTCCAGCATCTCAGAGGAAAATAGAAGGATCCAAACCTCACTTACCACAAACAATTGCTGCAATTTGCCCTTGCTGAGATGAGGAGGGCGAGGGGGCCATCAGTGTGTGTGGCACTTTACAAAGGGTAAGAAAGAGGACAGGTCTCCGCCCCAAGGAGCTTACAGCCTGGAAATGGACACAACACGGACAACAACAGCGGAGGGAGGGGCCAAAGGTTTTGAACCTCGGATCAAGGGTTTTCCTCAATACATTTAACAAATCAGTCGGCGGACAGCCTGATCCTATCCATGTTTTAATTTTAAAATAAAAGCAAATCTATACTGGGGAATGCTTCAGCCTCCCCTGACCTGGTGGTCCTACAGATGTCCTGGACTACAGGCCAAGGGCTGCTGCTGGCTGGAGATGGTGGGAGTTGTAGTCCAGGACATCTGGAGCATTCTGGGGGTGGACAGGAAGCCAGGCCAGGGTGCTTCACGGCGACGAGGGAGCGGGGCTGCAGACCCCACCCTACCCTGGAGCTCCTGGGCTGCCTGTGTGGACGCTGCCAGGACTGGGTTCAGCGCTTTGAGGCAGAATGAGATTCAGGCCTGCTCACCCCCTTCTTCGCCTTTCTCCAGCACCACGGACAGCAGCAAGGACACGGCCTTTCCAGCCGCGCGCCATCCCAGGACCTTGGAGAAGCCCCCCCCCCCCCCATCTCTTGCCTCCGGGGTCACCTCTTCCTCGGCCCGATTCACGGGACACGCCCAGCGGGATGATGTGGGAGGCTCCTGAGGCAAGAAATTGGACTGCATCCCTCCAGATTCCAGGGGGGTCTTTTGAATGTCCCTCCTCTTTGTGATCAAACTCCCTGTGAGTAGGAAAGCAACATCACAGGAGGCCAGAACCTTTGCCTTAGAATCATAGAATCATAGAAAAGTAGAGTTGGAAGGGGCCTACAAGGCCATCGAGTCCAACCCCCTGCTCAATGCAGGAATCTAGGTCAAAGCATCTCTGACAGATGTCTGTCCAGCTGCACCTTGAATACCTCCAGAGTGGGAGAGCCCACGACCTCCCTAGGTAGTTGATTCCATTGTCTTATTGCTCTGACAGTCAGGAAATTTTTCCTGATGGTTAGGTGGAATCTAGGTTCCTGTAACTTGAGCCCATTATTCCGTGTCCTGCAAACTGGGATGACCGAGAAGAGATCTTTGCCCTCCTCTGTGTGACATCCCTTCAAATACTGGAAGAGTGCGATCATATCTCCCCTGGGCTGGCTTTCCACTTGCAGGGAACTGTGTGTGTGTGTGTGTGTGTGTGTGTGTGTGTCCATTTTTATTTTATTTTATTTCATTCACATAAGGGGGCACTCGAAAATATTACTTCTCACCTGCTAATGCCATCTCGTACTTTGCCATGTGTTGACCAGCATTGCTTCGGCAGGAAGAACATCCCCATGTGGCGTCTGCACATGTTTCGGCCTCTTGTTGCAACCAGGTTGCCTGGCCTGCTGTGTGTACATCCATAGCCCAGGTGGGCCCTGCCTTGCCCTGCCCCTGGGGGCCAATACGGTCCCACCAGGTCCTATAAAACAGCTAACTTTCTCCTGGGCCTGTGAGCACAGGTAATTTCCTGAATAATTTCTTTGCATTGACACCAGAGCTGAGCAGGTCTGAGTGTGGGTGCATCTCTCTCTCTCTCCCTCTCTCCCCCCCCGCCCCCCCGTAGTATGACCAGGTCACGATCAACAGGGCCTGTCGAGAGAAGAAGCGGCTTCGAGTAGCCTTGGCCGACTACACCGTGGAGGTAATGGGTGGGCCCCGAAGCTCCTCCCCTTATGCCTGTTCATTGGGCAGCCTCAGGGCTCTGCCCAATCCATGACCTGAGAGGGGCAGCCCCACCTCCCCCTTTCACAATAAGAAGCCTCCGTCCCTGGCTGGTGCTGTGGCCGCCCTGCGGACGTGCAGCCCGGATCCAGGCCAGCCCTGCCTCCTTTGGCCCGGCCCAGCCACCTCCTACCAAGGTGTCCAGAGCTCCGGTGAGCCCAGAGAGGCAGGCCCTGTCAGGGAGACAGGCGTTTCTCCAGTGCCCCTTTTCACCCACAGGCTGCCCGTTCCAGCAATGTCCTCGTAGAATGGGCCAGAGCTTAGGGGCAGAAGACACACTTTGCATGCAGAAGGTTCGATTCCTGCCGTGGGTAGCAGGTGATGGTAACAGGGCTCTGGAGGCCTCCTGCCCGTCAGAACAGACCAGGGTTGGGGGACCTCAGGCCAAATCCAGGCTCAATCCAGCCCTGCAGTGCTCCCCAAATGGTCATGCCCCCTGCAGATCCCTTTTCATTTGGAGATTTCCTTGCATTTGTGCAGTGTTTTCCCCATCCTAAAAGGTTGAAATGCCCCTTTGCCTTCAGCCCCGCCCATCATTGGAATACGCCCCCCCCCCAGCTTCTCCAAAATGGAATTAAGCCCTTGGGCTGGAAGGGGAGCCCCACCCCTGGAGAAGGCAGTGGCTGGGTTTAGACCAGTGTTCTCCAACCTCGGGTCCCCAGATGTTTTTGGCCTACAAATGCTGGGAGTTGTAGGCCAAAAACATCTGGGGACCCAAGGTTGGAGAACACTGGTTTAGACAACACAATAACCCACCCTCAATCCTTGAGGTTGAGGGTGGGTTGTTGTTGAAACGTGGGCAGTCATGTTGTCTGAACCCAGCCGAGATAAGGAACCACGGTGAACAACCCACTCACTGCCACAAGGTGTCCTGAGGACCGCTGGCGCAGATGGCTTGAAAGGGGGATGAGACACATCCATGGTGGAGGCAACGGCCTTTTGGTGACTTTTAGTCTGTGACTTTTAGTGAAAGATGGGAATTACAAAGGTTAAAACCTTAAATATACATGATAAAAACCACATACATACAAACATATAAACATACAACACAGAGACACACACACACATATAACTAAAAACATTTTTTTTTTCTTTTCAAGAAGAGGGCTTTTGTCAGCCCTGAGAGCAGATATGTTTCAGGCAAACCTCTCATTTAGGAAAGCACTCGTGGGGGACTCTACTGGGCGAGGAGGCGGCACAGCCATTTGCTTTGCACACTGAGGAAGGGTCTTCCTTTTCTTTTTTTTAGCTACTCCCAGACAAAGCAGGGCAGTCCTGGGCTAGATTCAGCAGAGGGTTGTGCTGTGATGCCCTTCAACACAAGCCTGTTATTCAGCCAGAAGGTCCGGGGGGGGGGAGGCTGCCCAAACGTAGGGGGGGAGTTCATCTGGTCTACAGGCCTTTTAAAGACAACGCTGTAAAATGTTCTTTGATTATTTGTTTGTAAAAAAAATAAAATAAAATTAGGGGGCAGAGAAAATTTGCCCCCCCCCCCCACAACTCCACCCCTAGCTATAGGCCTGCTTCAACACATGAGCTAGATCAGCCTTCCCCAACCTGGAGCATAGCTTTTAAGAGCCCTCGTCGCCAACCTGGTCTCTTCCAGATGTGTCGGCCTTCAACTCGCATCATTCCCAGCCAATGAGGACACTGGAGCAGGGCTCTCCCACCTTGGGTCCCCAGGTGTTTTTGGCCTACAACTCCCAGCATGCCCCAGCCAGCTACGCTGGCTGGGGCATGCTGGGAGTTGTAGGCCAAAAACACCTGGGGACCCAAGGTGGGAGAGCCCTGCACTAGAGGATGAGCAGCGTGGTAGTGGCGCCGGGGCTTGCAGGGACGCAGCCCCGGCACTCTTTTATCAGCGGGGACTCTGACATCTGCTGCCGCCACCGCCGCCTCGCTCAGACTTCCCTGTTCCCTCTGCGCTTAGCGGCAATCCTCACAGTAACTGGGGGCGAGGGTGGGAACAAATTTTCCCGGCAACAACATATTATCCCCTGTTGTAAAGCAAAGTATTGGGGGAGGGTATTGGTTGGTTGGTTGGTCTGGAATGGGCGGTCCAGCCCCATTTGCTTTGCAAAAGAGCTGCTCCCGGTGGAGGCGAACGCTGCGAGGACTGGGCCCTTGCGATGGACCCACACAGCTGCCTGCCATTTGGGGCTCTCCTTGGGGTGACGGTCACGATGAGCGCCTGCACGTCAAGGCTGACCTCTGCGCCGCCGGGGAGGAGGGGAGGGGCATGCCGCCAAATGGCCCGCACCCTCCAGGCGGCCCACGGCGTCTTCCCTGCACCCTCTGCAGCAAGCCCGTGAGTCGCTGAGCAGCTACGTCTTCGACCGGATGAACACCCACAATGCCTTGCTGTACGAAGTGAAGCGGCGGGGGAAGCTGCTGGAGGATCTGCAGCTGAGGCTGCAGCAGCTGGTTGACTTGGAGACGGCGAGTCCGGAGTCGCAGCTGCAGCTGCAGGTGAGCGGGATGGCGCATGCGCAGCGCCCGGCGGGGTGGGGGTGGGGGGGAGGAGAAGCGGGCAGGGGCGGCCTGGGAAACGCACTGCATCAGGAGCCTCCCTTTTCTTCTCTGTGCCCTGCAAGCGATGCCCGCTAAGTCCTCTATGCCGCTTAGAGGGAGAGAGACCCAGCTTTGAAGAACCAGGAAGGGTCTGGTCCAATTCGCACCGCTGACACGGATCCTCGAGGTGGGCTTAGGCAAGGCGTGCTGCTGCTCAGCTTCAGCCTGACCCACCTCACTGTAAAGACTGCTGGAATTATGATGAACTTGGGTACATCAACATACCCTTTTGTCTCCCACCGATGGGCGTCAAGACCACGGTCGGCTCCAGGTTCGGGAGGGCCCTTGGGCAAGACACCCTCAACAGGCCCCTCCCTCAGCAGGTCACTAGCTCCTCCTCCTCTTCCTCCTCCTCCTCCTCACCAGCCCTGTTGTCTGGAGCACAGCGAGAGGCGGGGGAACAAGCAGGTTGCGATGGGGAAGAGGAGGAGTGGGCCCCTGCTGGGGTGTGGGCCCTCGGCAGCTGCCCGACCATGCCTACCCTGGTCAAGACTGGAGCTGCCGCTCCGTGTGCCGCTGCCGTGTGAGATCAAGCCCTGGAATGCCGGTGGCAGCTGCTCGGAGAAGAGGGTCAGGCCCTGGACTGACTCTGCCCACCCAGGCTGACCAGCCCGTCCTCGTGGCCAGGCAGGAGTCTCAGAGGACGTCCTGTTCCTCACTTGAACAACAAGGTCTTCCTGAGCGCTGATGTGTTCCTGGGCCTCTGGTTTTTCTTGAGTCCTAATTTCTGGCTAGCTGCTCAGTACTGCCTCCTGCGGGTTTCTCTGGCTCCGATTCCCTCTTTGGCCCTGGCTTCAGGCAGTGTGAGGCAGGCGCCTCGGGCGGCAGATGCTGGGAGGCGGCAGCCAAGTGCCGAGGAGAGACCCTGCCCTACGCCCCTGCCGCCCTCAGGTGTGGCGGTGGAGGTTATCCCATCGCCATGCCGAGGAGAGATTCAGCTGCCAGTCCAGCCGGGTTTCGTACCTGGAAAGGGAGGGGCGCCACTTCGGCAGCAAAATACCGGGGCTGGCCTGGCTGGAGCTGTGGCTGTTGCTCCCCCCAGACTGCTGCTCACAGCCCAGCTCCTGACCGGGACAAACAGATACACAAGGAAGACCATAAAATGTTTTAAAAGGCTCCATAACAAGTAAAAAATAAAAATAGCAGATTGAGCGAGAATCAGGGGTCCAATTACGAATCTCCAAAAAAGAGAACAGGCAGCACCAAAGAAAGAGGATACTCATTTGCATAAAAATTGCATATGTAAATTTATATGTATAGCTGCAAATTTAGAAATGATTATTATAATTTAAATAGAAAGGTGGTCGTACATCCCACCATGGTGTGGAAAGCTGTTCTTCTTGACCGCTGTGTGCCTTGCTCGGTCCGCTGTCCGGTGCGGCGGGTAGGCCGCGGCGAGGCTCTTCCGTTCTTTAAAGCGGAACTGAGGAGGGCACCGTCCAAGCAGAGGATGCTCCTCTGGAAGCCTTTGAAATAGAGGACTGTCATCTGTAAAAGGGGACACCTGGCCTCAGCAGAAATGGGGAAGCAGAGGTCCCGCTTCATCATTCTTCGTGCCCCAGGCCCACTGGAGCAACAGGGCTTTCTCTTGGTGCCTAAATGCCATCAGGGAGGAACCCACATTAGCTTTATAGGGCACAGAGTTCCTTTGCTTGAGCACCAGGACTGGGGTGATCCTGTCCCCACATGTGCCACATCGCAGGGCCTTCACTATACATAAGAATTGTGCCAGTGTGGCGTAGTGGTTAGAGGGGTGAGAGTGGGCTGGGACTCGGGAGATCCGGGTTCTAGTCCCCGCTCGGCCATGAAGCTTACTGGGTGACTTTGGGCCAGTCACTGACTCTCAGCCTAACCTACCTCACAGGGTTGTTGTGAGGATAAAATGGAGAGGAGGAGGAGGAGGATTATGTAAGCCGCCTTGGGTTCCTTGCGGGGAAAAAGGCGGGGTATAAATATAATAAATAAATAAATAAGAAATACTCTGAATCTTCCTGAGCACGATGAAGATCAGGAGTGTGGAACCTGCAGCCTTCCAGATGTTGTTGAACTCCAGCTGCCATCAGCCCCAGCCAGCACGGGTAATAGTCAGGGGCGCCGGCACTTGTACTCCAGCAGCATCTGGAGGGTCTTCGTCCCGCCTCCCTTGATATAAATGAGATGAATTGATATTAGTATTGGTTTTACACAAAATAATTGCTTCTGAAAATATATTGGGGCTGCGCAACATTTGATTGGTAGATTGATCAACCAAAACTCTAGTTTTTTAATTTGTACGGTGTGGCCAATTTTAACCAAATGGGACTGCAAGTTAAGGGCACACCTCTTATTTCCCAGAGCCATTTTAATTCTGGTGCAGAGAAAGAAAAGAAGAACTTCCTTCATACCACCAAGAGTGAGATGCTTTCCCTGGTGAAATTGCGATTAGCTCACGTTTCCCCCCAAAAGATGCCTAATATTGGGGTTTTAGTGAACTGCAGCTATATTTAAATGTAATTGATTGAAAACTTTCCTCCTTTGAACTAAGTTTTCACCCAGAGTCTTCCCCAGGAGGCAAAGGGCGTTTGTGTCTTTTTCTAGAGCCGCAGTTAAGACAATTCATTGGAAAAGTATGCATTCATCTATTTATTTGAAGTATTTTTATGCTGCTCCTCAGCCAGAAAGCCTCCCAGAGCGACTTATATAAAATCAATTAAACAAGATAGTCTGTGTGTGCAGGCTTACAATCTAAAAAGTCATGACACACAAGGAAAAAAGAATGAGGAGGGAAGAGGGGATTCCCCCCCCCCTTTTTTCATCGTGAATACATTAAAATGCATGCTGCCTTTGTTACGGAGGGTGGATGAAAGGTAGCTTTTCAAGCTTTCCCGGCCTTTGCTGGCTCTTTCCTGTGTCACAGAGGATCCGTCAGCTGGAGAACAACATTGAGAAGGTGTGGGTGAAAATCATGACTGCTGAAAAAACCTATATGCTGTACGTGAAGATGCTGGATGTGCTGAGAGATGTGAGTGGGGGCTTTTGAGGAAACATTTGGGGGCCCAGGGTGAGCCGAATCTTCTTGGGCGAAGCAGCCCCCCCTCTGCTGCCATCCCTGGCAGGGGAATATATACGGGGTTCCCAAATTCACTTGCTGCCTAATTTGTCCACTGTGACACTCCAGGTGACTTGGGAAGGCTCCACCGTCAGGGCTGGCCCGAACTACTCCCCCCACTCCAATCTGCGGCACCCCGTTTGCACTGCCAGCCATTAAATGGCAGGGGGGCTATTCTGGCCACTTTTGGGAATGGGGCCACACAATTTCCAGGAGGGTGGCAGGCAGCAAAATGTCTCCTGGCCCTGGCTGGCTTCAGAAAGCTGGACTAGATGGATGGTGAGCTGTTGCATTTCTCGGATGACATTGGCCAAAGTCTTCTTCGCCTCTCTCTCTCTGCCTGTAGGAACTGTCTCATCTCCCTCACATTCTGGATGACCTCGAGCACAGGGTGGAGGTCTATCAAGTGGAACTTAAAGGCATGGACCTGATGGCCATAGACACAGTGGCAGCTACCGAGGAAGCCAAGGTAAGAGGAGAATTCTGTGCCCCAGTGAGCCAGATTCTGCAACTCGCATAGATTATGCAAATTACAATGGGCTTCTTTTGCATGCTATGTTCAGGGACCGGCAGAAAGGGGGCTACGGGGGAGGGCGCTCTGTAGCTGCCCTCCCACAGATCTTACTCCGTCATCCCCTTCGGATGTCCGTGATCCACACTCTCGGGCCCACCATGAGGGCTAGCGGCTTGCTCTTTCTTTTTAAACAGAAGTGGAGAGATTCTAGAAGAATAATTCTATGGATATATGGAATCAATTATTAGACTATGTACTAATAAGGGGAAGGGGAGTATGCCTTGTCAGGATATGTTATATTTTTGGAATGTGGAATTTAATTTATTAAGGGGATGGATGTATATTAGTTGGTCCCTAGGCGGGTGGGGGGTGCACCTTATGATTTATTTTAGTTGTATGTTTGTGTTTTATAGTTTTGTATGTAGTTTATAATAACTAAATAAAATTTATTTTAAAAAAAAAGGAGGGGAAAGAAAAAAAGAAGAAGTGGAGATTCTGTGCCCCCTCGACAGATTTGGTCCTGCCTTTCCTGCATTTGTGGGGAATAGATGCAGCCTTGGGGGGGGGGGGGAATTGCTGAACAGAAAAGAAGTTGGATCAAGCGATACACCAGTCTGTTGTTTTTGGCATGGGAGATGATTACTCAAGGCTAGGATCGTAAAAACCAAGGAGCAAGTCCTGTTGAATTCAGTGGGGTTTATGTCTGAGTAAACATGCCTCGGAATGATGCTGGGCCCCCTTGCAACCCTGCCCCTTCCTGGCAACATGCTAAGGAAGTTATCTGTTTGCTTGTCTCTTAAGGCTGCAATCCTATGCACACTTACCAGGGAGTAAGTCCCATTGAACTGAATGGCAATTACGTCTGAGCACCCATGCTTAGGATTACGCCGTACGTTCTTCTCTGTGGTCAGTGAGGCCCACTTAATGTAACTTCTTCTGTCGGATCTTGTTGTGCGTTTAAGAACTGTTATTCGTGCTTTGGGATCAGGCTTCCCCAACCTGCTGCTCTCCAGATCCCAGCCATGATGGGAGTTGCAGTCCAACACATCTGGAAGGCACCGGGTTGGGAAAGGCTGTTTTGGAATCTCGCAAGTGTTTTATTTTGCGGCTGAATGTACTTTGGTTTAATGTGCGGCATTGTTCTGTTCTCCCCTTTGCTGCTGGTTTTATCTTGGCATTATCCTGCACTGTTTTTATCATTGTTTATTGTTCGTATTTTATGTTTTGTAAATTTACCCGTACACTGCCCAGAGAACTCTGGTTATTGGGCAGCCTAAAAGTACAATACATAGAGGAAATAATAAAATAAATACTCAAACACAAGTGTTTTTGTATGAGAACCAAAGTGCCAATAAGCTTTATAGAAAAATACTTTGGAAAAGAAAAGAATGGTGATTTGTTTGGGGTTAGGCTTTTTTCTTTTTAAAAAAAATAGGATTGCAATGAGAAAACCAAAGCCACACTTGGCTCTTAAAGTGTGTTTTGGTTCTGGTGTGTGAATGAAATATGGAATGCAAACAAGAGTATTACACTTGGCCTTGCTTCTAAAAGCGGATGGAGCTTTTGTCAATTCAGGGCGCAGGGCTATGCAAGTTTCTACAGAAAAAAGGCCTACAACTCCCAGCATGCCCCAGACAGATGCAGGCTGGGGCATGCTGGGAGTTGTAGGACTTTTTTTCTGCAGAAACTTGTGTAGGACTGCACCTTAAGGCCGCGATTCTGTACCCACTTACCTGGGACTATCACCACTGAATTCAATGGACTTACTCCTGAGTCGACACATATCGGATTGCTCTGTTAATTGCAAGTGACCTTACACTCCCTTCTGGACCTCAAAGAAGCTCCTATGCTGAGGTCTTGGTGCTATGCAAATGTATTTAAATGGCATTGCTTAATCAGTTAACCAGTTGAAAGACTGGTGCTTACTCGACTCTTTTAATCGGTTGACCCGATAAAAGCAAATGGCGAATGCATGTAATGCCTCACCCTCTGCAATGTGGAGAGATTAATAGGAACCCACCTCATAGTAAAGTGCGATATATATTATCATTATCTTGTACCCCACTTGGGTCATTAACCTGGATCAAAGGTCCAGCCTTCAGGCCCTGGAAAGTGGGACACGGATGCAGGAACAGGGCGAAGCAGAACGTGCTTCTTCTGAACTTGCGTCTGCTCCCACCCACTCACCCCGTGCCGTGCCGTGCCGCTGCAGGAGGAGATGGCGATTGCAGAAAGTGAGCTCGTTGTGGAGAAGAAGTTCAGGGAGAATTCGCTGAGCATCCAGAAGAAACAGATTGAACGGATCCGCATGAAGGATGCCAGCGAGAGGCACCGGAGGATGGTGAGCCCTTCCCTGGAGTGGCGGGAACTAAAGTGGGCGGAACGGGCCCAGGGAGGGTACCGCGGTCCGCTGTGAAAGCTAGTGGAGCGGCGCCCCCATATTTAGGAGCAGCATACCTCCGAATAACAGATATCTTGGTGGCAAAGAGCGGGAGACGGTCGGATCTCCTTCCGGTCCTGGCCTAGGCCTGCCCTGCTTCTCTCGGACGTACCTGGCTGGCCCCTGCAAGGAGCTGGCTGACAGGATGAGTTGGGCCCCTTGGGTCTGTTCCAGGAGAGCTCTGGCTTTTGTGTGTCTCCTTGATTCATGCGTTCCCTCTATTTGCAGCAAGCCCGGAGAGATATGAACATGGAGTTCCCCAACCTCATTGGCCGCGAAGGAACCAGAGGTAAGGGTGCTGATTAACAACCAGGCTGAACAGACGCTGCCAGGGCCCGCTCCAGGTTTGGGGGGGGGCTTGGACAAGGCCCCCCTCCCTCAGCGACTCTGCCGCCTCCCCACCACTGGTCACCAGCTGCTCTGGCTCCTCCTCCTGTTCCTCATCATGGCTCCCACTTGCTTGCTTGGCGGACAGAGAGCCCGGGAGCCAGTCGGCCGTGGCACTGGCACCTCCCGCTCCTCCTTCTCACCAGCTCTGTCATCTGGGCCAGAGCGAGAGGCAGGTGAACAAGCAGGTTGCAGTGGGGAAGAGGAGGAGCGACTCCAGGGGGCTCTTGTCAGTGGGCCCCTGCTGGGGCGAGGGCCCTTGGCAGGTGCCCAGCCACGCCGACCCTTGGCGCCGGCCCTGGAGGCCACCATCCAGACAGACGTCTCCCCTGAGCCTGGTCCTCCAGGGTCATGAAGATCCAGCTAGAAGGGCCCGTGGGTGGTTCGTTCACAGGCCTTGCTTGGTGCTTTCCAAAGCGGTGCTTCTAAGGCAGGGGTGCTGAACGTCTTTCAGGCTGAGGGATGAGTTCTGTGGAGGAAAGGGGGGCTGGGTCTTTTCTCCACAAGTTCCATCTCAGAGAAGCTCTCGGGGGGGCTGCATCCCAGCGGTGGGCGGGTCAGGGCCAAAATCCCCAGAATAGCAGCCCATTTTAGCATCAAGATCTTCCTGCCAGTCATGAAGCCTTCGGGGAGGCATTTGAATCTTTTAGAATGGGGTGGGGGGACTGCACAAGAGCCAGAAAACCACCAAACGACTGGTGGTCGGGGGGGAGGGGTCAGTGCAAGGGGGCGTGGCCATCTGAGGAACCGCAGAGGGGCGAATTGCGCTCCTGGCCCCGAGGTTCAGCGCCCCCACCACCACGCTTGCGCTTCTTCTGCGTTGGAGGAACTCCAGTCTGATTTCTCCCTGCCCTCTTTGTTGCTCCTCCGACTCTCCCAGGTGGGAAGCTGGAAGCCTCCAAGGCGCAGATCGAGTACCAGGGCCTGGTGACCACCGAGGTGGACAAGATCAAGTGCGCCGTCCAGTGCTCCCATCTCTGGGTACTGTAGTTCTGTGCCCTTTCGGGCCCACGTTCTGACATGATATTCATACATTCCGGTTTCCCTCTTCCCTGGGTTCAGGTTCCTGCAGGAGGCTGAACTGCAATATGTACAGACATGCCTCTATTTAGGGACCCTCTGGCACTTGGGGGATCTTTCGGACTCCAGCATGGGTGACCTAAGTCCTGATCAGGCACAGTCATAGAGTTTGGAGTAGAGAAATGCAGCCTGGTGCAAAAGGCTGAGCGGGGCAGGGTGCAAAGCGCTCTTGGGGAAGGGATCTCAGCTCAGTGGCAGAGCCCTGCTTTGCATGCAGAGGCTCCCGAGTTCAGTCCCCAGGCGCCTCCAGTTAAGGGGATGGCAGAGGCCCCTTTCTGTTCTGGAGACCCCGGAGACCCACTGACGGGCAAACAATTCAAAAGAAGTGGCATTGGGTTTTTTGCTGGACGTCATCTGGGCTGCCCGCCGGCATTCTGAAATGGTTCTCAGAAGTGTAGCTAGAAATGTTGAGGTGAGCAAGCCGAGGAGCTCCGGAAGAATGGTGGTCCTAGATGGCTGTCCCGTCCCCCCCCCCCCGGAATTCCCAGCACCCTCAGCAGAATGAGTCGGCCCCGTGGCTCTTCGGAGGAACGGGCCACCGTTAAAGTGGCTTTGGGCCGACGTTCAGCGTTGCCGCTGTGAAAATGCAGCCCCGTGTTCCGACGGGCTCTGCTTTCCCCATCAGGATATCGCCGGGAGGTTCATGGCCCAGAAGAAGTCCGAGGAGAACCTGCAGCAGCAGATTGCAGAGTCCGAGAAAAAGCGCCGAGAACTGAAGGCCCAGCTGAAGGAGCTGGAGCTGGAGCGTGCCGAGCTGAAATTCCACCAGACCCCCAGCGCCGTCAGGTATCCGCTTTTAAAACTGTCCAGCGGAGTGAGCGGGCGGGGGGGGGGGACCGCCTCCAACGGGAACGCTTTGCCATTGGTCTCTCTAGCTCAGTGTTCTCCAGCCTTGGGTCCCCAGATGTTTTTGGCCTACAACATGCTGGGAGTTGTAGGCCAAAAACATCTGGGGACCCAAAGTTGGAGAACACTGTATTTCTCTTCTAACTGTACCTATTTAACCGCCACCTTTGGACATGCAGTGCACAATAAATAAAAGGGCCTCTGAGCATGTGCAGAGTGCCGTTCCCTCGCAATGGAGGCCACTGCAGCCCGTCCCTGCGCACTTACAATTAAGGAGCCGCAGGCTTCCCTTCGGGGCTGACAGCACAGCTCCTCTTCATATCTGGAAACCTGGAACCTCTTTTTTAGAAGAAATCTTTAAAAATTAAGTGACAGCCTTCAGTGAAGACAGAACGATTAAAAAAAAGTTTTAAAATTAAAATGTCAATGGTGTTTTTTTTTAGCATAATAAAATATAGAATGTGTGTGTACAGTAATACCTTGGATTGCAGTAACTTGGTCTGAGAGCATTTTGCAAGACAAGCAAATTTTTAAAATTTTTTTGACTTGATAAACGAGCAAGGTGTTGCAAGACAAGTCGTAGGGATGTAACCGCTCGCCTCGAGCGGGCGTAGAGGGCCGAAATCGGCCCCGCTCACGCCCGCCAGAGACTCGCTTTGATATAAGAGTGTTTTGGATTACAAGCACGGTTCCGGAACGAATTATGCTTGCAATCCAAGGTATTACTGTATATATTTTTTATTTATTTATTTTATTTATTTATTCTATTTATACCCCACCTTTTTTCCTGAAAGGAACCCAAGGCGGCTTACATAATCCTCCTGCTCCTCTCCATTTTTATCCTCACAACAACCCTGTGTTGCCTGGCAAGAAAGATTTTGGAATTGGTGTAGATCACAAGCTGGATATGAGCCAGCAATGCAATGTGGCTGCAAAGAAGGCAAATGCAATTTTGGGCTGCATTAATAGAAGTATAGCTTCCAAATCGCGTGAAGTGATAATTCCCCTTTACTCGGCGCTGGTCTGGCCTCATCTTGAGTACTGCGTCCAGTTCTGGGCACCACACTTTAAGAAGGACGTAGACCAGTGCTTTTTTTCTGGAGAAAAAGGTACCGGAACTCTTGGATTACATTTCCTCGGGAGTAGATGGCGATTAAATTGTAATGCAATTAATAGAAGAAAAGGTGCTGGAACTCAGTTCCGGTGAGTTCCACCAGAAAAAAAGCCCTGACGTAGACAAACTGGAGAGGGTTCAGAGGGGGGCAACAAGGATGATCAAGGGACTGGAAACAAGGCCCTATGAGGAGAGACTGAAGGAACTGGGCATGTTTACCCTTCAGAAGACTGAGGGGAGATCGCACTCTTCAAGTATTTGAAAGGTTGCCACACAGAGGAGGGCCAGGATCTCTTCTCGATCATCCCAGATTACAGGACATGGAATAATGGGCTCAAGTTACAGGAAGCCAGATTCCGCCTGGACATCAGGAAAAATTTCCTGACTGTCAGAGCAATAAGACAATGGAACCAACTACCTAGGGAGGTGGTGGGCTCTCCCACCTTGGAGGCATTCAAGGTGCAGCTGAACAGCCATCTGTCGGGGATGCTTTGACCTGGATTCCTGCATTGAGGAGGGGGTTGGACTCGATGGCCTTGTAGGCCCCTTCCAACTCTACTATGCTATGATTCTGTGACAATATTGGCATATACAGTAGCCTTCCAGAACCTGGTGTCCTCCGGAGGTTTGGTACTACAGCTCCCAGCATTCCTAGCCATTGGCCATGCTGGTTTGGAATGATGGGAGTTGTAGTCCAACATATCCGGATCTTGGATCCGGCCTACTGGCTTCTGTGTAGTCCATAAGTCAGACATTCTGTGTATGCCATCTTTTAGGGTGCAATCCTATGCTTGTTTAGACAGAAAAAAGTCCTACAACTCCCAGCATGCCCCAGTCAGCTCTGCTGGCTGGGGCATGCTGGGTGTTGTAGGAATTTTTTCTGTCTAAACAAGCATAGGATTGCACCCTAACTGTCTTTTCAGACTCTCAGAAGCTCATACTGATTTATTAAATTATCTGAACAACTAGAACAGTTAGTCTATATTTGTGTTACACTTAATCCTTGACCTTGTCTTGTGTTTTTCTTACTATTTACCTGGAACAGGGCTCTCTAAGCTTGGGTCCCCAGATGTTGCTGGCCTACAGCTTCCAGCATACCCAGCCAGCATGGCTAATGGCAAGGGATTCGGGGAGCTGTACTCCAGCAACATCTGGGGACCCAAGGTTGGAGAGCCCTGGCCTGGAAGATGCGTGTGTGTGTTGGGGGGAGACACGACTCTCTCCCACGACACACGTGTTGCCTACGCCCTTCTGAATTCCCTCCCAGTTCTAGGAAGTTAGAAGAAGAACTGAGGAAGGTTCTGGAAGAGGAAGAGGAGAGGCTGGAGCAGGTGCAGACCCAGGCATCCAAGAACCAAGAGCTTCTCCTCCATTTTGAAAACGGGGTCAACAACCTCATGATGAGACTGTGTGGCATCAACATTCCCGGCCAGGTATGTAGCGCCGTCCAGGCGCCTGCTCCTCCCGAGTCCGTGCTGCCAGCAACCTCGCATCCGTTAGGGCAGCGATCCCTTAGCTGTGCGCAGCACGACAGAGGAGTCCTAATGTGCCATGGGGAAAGGAAATCAAGCATATCATTGCAGGCTGCCATGAACCCAAAGAAGCTGCCCACCAAGGATTCTGCCAGTCGCACCTCTGTATGAGTGACCGCTCCAGACTGTAGGACTCTCTGTAGGACTCTCCTCTCCCCCCCCGCCCCCATCAGAAATGAGGCCAATGACAGCAGACCTTTGTTCTGACTGGGGAGAAAATGGTTCTCCAGAATCCTCTTTTAGAACGCTAGGAGGAGACGTGATAGGTTGGGCTTCAGCTGTAGGCGTGGGGTGGGAGAAGTCCACTTCTGGACCAAAGCCTCTCCGTTTCCTCCTAGGATGAATCCCGCATGGAGACTGGGGACGTGTTTGACAAGCTGCAGTTCTGCGAAAGCAAGCTGCTGCCCTTGGTCACAACGATGACGAAACTGCCCTCCTACGACTTCAGCCAAGAAGAGAGCAACGAGGTATGCATGCCCCCAAGCCCTCCATGCAAAGCCATCATGCCCCAGAAGCAGATGGGCCACTGCAGGAAGCAAAAAGACAAGAAAAAGTTGCACTGCACCAGGAAAAGCTCCATCCTACCTGTGGGAGCTGTGTAAAGTGCACACGTTAAGGAAATGTTCTTATTTATTTATTTTTTATATTTATACCCCGCCTTTTTTCCTGCAAGGGACCCAAGGCGGCTTACATAATCCTCCTCCCCCTCCTCTCCATTTTATTCTCACAACAACCCTGTGAGGTAGGTTAGGCTGAGAGTCAGTGACTGGCCCAAAGTCACCCAGTGAGTTTCATGGCCGAGCGGGGAATAGAACCCGGATCTCCCGAGTCGCAGTCCAACACTCTCACCACTACGCCACACTGGCTTAAATCTGTCATGACCCCCAGCCTTCTGGTGTGCCGCAGAGGACTTTGATGTGGATGAGAGACAGGCTACTTCCTTGTGGGTAGGACAGTTGTTGTCTTATTCGGGGCCCTCCCAGCCAGAGGACAGATCCCTGCCAATTTCCCTCTGGCTCAGAGGATGAGTCCCCAGCAGAACATCCATCTCCGCAGCCTCACAGAAATCTCAGGCTACAAAATCAGGTGAGGGTCCTTTAACAGTCCAGTCCTCCAGGACACTACAGGTCCTGTCAGCCTATATGAGGCTTCAGTTGGCTTTAGCTCTCCGCTGCGACAACATCCTCCTATTGTCTTAGTAGAAGAGAGTTCCAGCCAGCAGGACCCACTTGTAGCTATCCAAGGGCCCATTTTCTTTTTGCCTTGTTCTGACTGTCATGGGATGCTACCAGCTTTCCCTGCGAGCCACAAAGGACCACGGAATTGAACAAAATTTGTACAAGCATGTCCTTGCTTGTCATTGCCCAGTCTCATCTCAGACCTATCTGCATGCCCAGCAACCAAGGGTTCTTGTACAAAGGCCACGGTGCAAAGTGTTTTGAGCATATCTTTGCAGCCAGGAAAAGGGGAGATGTGTGTCCATCATAACCAGCACAATCTAACTCTAACCTCTCCGATCTGTGCAGACTTTTGTACATGTCAGGAATTTCCTAGAGGAAAGTACCAGAGACGAACGCCAGAACCTGAGGATCACGTATGAGGAAGATGATGAGGATGTCAGGGGTACGTATCTGTCTGTCAACAGAAACTACAGTGCAGTGGTGGAAGCCACTTGCCTTGCACGCAGGAGGTCCCGGGTTCAATTCCCAGCATCTCCAGTTTAAAAACGATCTCGTGTGACAGCAGGAGACCTTGGAGAGGCATTGCTGCCAGTCAGAGCTGCCAGTTCTAGATAGAGCAGTGGTCTGACACAGAACAAAGCTGATTTATAGCTGGCCGGGGCATGCTGGGAGTTGTAGTCCAACAGATCTAGAGGGCACCATTATGCGGAAGGCTGATTTGTACATTCATTGGAGATGGAAACAGAGAACCTGATTTCTGCCCTCCCTGCAGAAATGACAATCCCAGCTGTTCCATCTTTCCAAGGGAACTCTGGGCATTGTAGTTCTGTGGGAGAGGGAGATTAGTGATCCCATACAGAGAATTCTGTCGTTCAGATTAGACAAGATTGGATGATGTTCTTTGAAAAGATGTGGCATCACAGTCCTACTCTGAGTGCGGCAGCAAACTACAACTCCCAGGATTCTTTGGAGGAAGTCATGATGTAGTGATAGAAAGTGACAGGCCCGTGGCTCACGCTGGCTCAGCTTGTCTGAGCGTGGAAAGCTAAGCAGGGTGGTTATTACTTGGATGGGAGACCCCTCCTCTAGTTTCCTGCATTGAGCAGGGGGTTGGACTCGATAGCCTGTAGGCTCCTTCCAACTCTATGATCTATGAAATAAGCTGATATAAGTTTGTAGCTTAGATAAGGGCTACGTCCCTCCACAAAAGTCACTTCTTTGGCAAAACCTGCTCGGGATTCCCCCCCCCCCTTTAGCCACTGGTCAACTGCCAACTGATCAGTGCTTCTTAAGTCCCATTGCTTTCACATGCTTAATTCTCTTGCATTGAAATCCGTGGGATTTAAAAGTGCTTAACTTCGGCTGGATAACGACCTATGCACATATTTGCACATAATTGTTTTTATACACGGATTTCTACCCAGGCTTTCTGCAACAATCACACTCAAGGTGGCTACCAAAAATTGAAATGTACTACCACAAGGAATGCAAGAATAAAATATTTATATTTGGCTTCTGAGAGTTAATTAATAAGCTTTAGCTCATATATTTTCAAGCCTTCCTTTGCAGCCTTGAGGACTAGAAACCTGCTTATTTTAATGAAACCTGAGATTCACAAGATTCTCTATTACTCACCTAATACTAAGAGCCCCAAGGGCATATTTCTCTTCGCCATGAAATGCTTCATCCACAGACCCATCTCTTGTCTCTCCATCATCAAACTGTCAATTGTAAGCTCCTCGGGGCACCTGTCCTGTGGGGGAGCCTGTGCTGTGAAGTGCCGCGTCACGGAAGGAGCCGTGTTAAAAATAATCACTCACCTGAATGGTTTAGGACCTGGATATCTGAAGGGCTGCCTTCTCCCGCATGCACCTGGCTACCCGCTGAGGCCATTGCTTGCCCAGCATTTGATGGCATAAGATGGGCTCTTTAATGCATCCATTGAATTGTTTGTGGGCTGTTGCTGATCTTTTAGTTGCTTTATGGGGTATTTAGTGGGAAACTGTTTTAGCTATTTTAAATGTTGTATTTTATTTTATTTTTTTATTATACCCCGCCTTTTTTCCTGCAAGGAACCCAAGGCAGCTTACATAATCCTCCTCCTCCTCTCTATTTTATCCTCACAAAACCCTGTGAGGTAGGTTAGGCTGAGAATGAGCAACTGGCCCAAAGTCAACTAGTGAGCTTAATGGCTGAATGGGAACTAGAACCCAGGTCTCCCCAGTGCTACTTAGGTCTAGCACTCTAACCACTTTAAGAAGGACATAGACAAACTGGAGAGGGTTCAGAGGAGGGCAACAAGGATGATAAAGGGACTGGAAACAAGGCCCTATGAGGAGAGACTGAAAGAACTGGGCATGTTTAGCCTTCAGAAGAGGAGACTGAGGGGAGATATGATCGCACTCTTCCAGTATTTGAAGGGATGTCACACAGAGGAGGGCAAAGATCTCTTCTCGTTCATCCCAGTTTGCAGGACACGGAATAATGGGCTCAAGTTACAGGAACCTAGATTCCATCTAAACATCAGGAAAAATTTCCTGACTGTCAGAGCAATAAGACAATGGAATCAACTACCTAGGGAGGTCGTGGGCTCTCCCACTCTGGAGGCATTCAAGGTGCAGCTGGACAGACATCTGTCAGAGATGCTTTGACCTGGATTCCTGCATTGAGCAGGGGGTTGGACTCGATGGCCTTGTAGGCCCCTTCCAACTCTACTTTTCTATGATTCTATGATTCACTAGGCCACGCTGGCTTTCATATGTCTTGATTTTGTTGTAAGTCTCCTTCAGTTGTAATGTTCTCATAAATGATGTTTTCAAATCAATAATTTATGGGTTACTTTTGTTGTTAGCCACCTTGAGTTGCTGTTTTTTCCTTCCATTTTTTCCCTTTTGAGTTCTCGCCTGCTTCTTTCCTTTATAAATGGTCCTTCTTTTCTGCAGAGGTTTTCAACTTTGCCGACATAGACCACAGCTACATGCCCAACCGGGAAGAGATCAAGAAGCAGGGCCTGAAACTCATCGAAGACAAGACAAAGATCACCAAGAAAAGGCAGCGAGGGTCCTCCAAAAAGTGATGCTCCCCTACAGACCCCCTCAAGTACCTTTAAAAAAAGAAGAAAAAGTTCAATAAAGTATTTATTTGTTCTGTTCCATTTGATCTTCTGCCCTGCTTAGCCTCTCACCATATCACAGATGTATTTTTATTTTATTTTTAATTATTATATTTATACCCCACCTTTTTTCCTGCAAGGAACCAAAGGCGGCTTACATAATCCTCCTCCTCCTCCTCTCCATTTTATCCTCGCAACAATCCCTCATAGAATCATAGAAAAGTAGAGTTGGAAGGGGCCTACCAGGCCATCGAGTCCAACCCCCTGCTCAATGCAGGAATCCAGGTCAAAGCATCCCCGACAGATGGCTGTCCAGCCGCACCTTGAATGCCTCCAGGGTGGGAGAGCCCACCACCTCCCTAGGTAGTTGATTCCATTGTCGTATTGCTCTAATAGTCAGGAAGTTTTTCCTGATGTCCAGGCGGAATCTGGCTTCCTGTAACTTGAGCCCATTATTCCATGTCCTGCACCTCTGTGACAAATGCTTTTTGATGTCACCTATGCTTTCCTTTCCAATGCAGTGGATAAGGTACTGGCCTTTGTGTGTCCACATGCATACTTCTTGGCTATTGCACTGTCTGGAAACATTCTGCCTACTAGTTTACTGAAACTGTCATTTACAGCAAATGGTAAATTGTGATGGGAGCACAAAACCCTGAAGAAGAAGTTCTGCATGTACTGCTCCCTCAGTCACTGGATTGTGAGGATTGGACCAGAAGCTCATCAGAGCTCTGGAGGACATTAAACTCTTACGGCTTTCTGCATTTGTTTTGTGCTTGGCAGTGGCTGGATGTGATAAATTCCCTCATTCACCTCTCCCTCGGTCCAGGCCAGCGGGTGCATCCTCCACCTCCTTTTCTTTTCACCCAGCTAATCCCTTCCCCCACAGCAGCAGAGGCAGCAGGTAGAGCGTGCACGCCCGCATGCCCGCACGCACACGGCCCTCCCAACTAAGCAGCATCTGTCTCTCCGTGGAGACCCTGTGGCTGTTCGAGCCTAAGCAGAGCTACTCTTAAAGGGGCCATGGGCAAAATTGCAGCTAAGCTAAAACTGCAAGCTTAGCTGCAATTTTGCACGAGGCCCCTTTAAGAGCAGCTTAAAGTAGCTTGCAGTTGTGGGAGGCAGGGGAATTCGGATCTCTGCATGACAAAGTGAGAAGCTGTGATGGGGTTAAGGGTTTTCCTGAGGATCCTGGCATTTTCCTGGCAATTGGAGACTATGAAACAGGCTGGCCCAAGGTCACCCGATGGGTTTTGTGGCCAAGGGTGGATTTGAACCCAGGTCTACGAGATTCTGACACAATCACCCACTACACAAAACTCCCCCCCCCAATGTCTGTATTTAAAAAAAACAACTTGCACCTGCTGTTCAACTGGGGCAAAGCAGACTATCTCCAACGATTCTGTGTCCAGCATGCACTTAAAAATGTGGCCTTGTTAAAAGCAAATACCTGCATGTGCTGTTGAGAGCTCATAATGCAGGCCACATGTTGAAGCTAAGCAGGTATGAGCCGGGTCAGTGCTTGGATGGGTGACTGCCTGGGCTGCCCACATCTGTTCTGCATTGAGCAGGGGGTTGGACTTGATGGCCTTATAGGCCCCTTTCCTACTCTACTATTCTCTGATTCTGTGAAGTAGTATATGGATTCTTTTTATTACCACTATATTTATGGGTGGTACTGCAGGGAAGTGTCTAATCTTCTGAATATTCGGTGATTGGGAAGTAAAGGTAACTAAGGGCCAGGACATGGAGGTGGTGTTAGGGGGCAACTCACTAGGGCTGGAGTCCCGAATCATTCATTGGGAGCCCCAAATCTGTGGGAGGCCCTCTGCCCCACCACCCTGCTGTCCATGGGCACTTGCTGAAATCAAGGTCCAGGGGCCCTGAGGATCTCTGTTGCATCTGACCCCCCTGGATGAGCTGGCCTTTTGCCCACATTTGCTTCACTTCCTGCTGCCCCCCCCCTGAATCTTTCTGCCTGAGGTTTCCTTCTGAAATCAAATGCCCTCCTCTCCCCTGTCCATCCATCCCTTTTTACAAATGGGGGGTCCTTAGGAGGCAGGGGCCTTTACAGACTTGAGAGCATATGTAAAATAGTATATGCAAATTTGTGCATGTTTTTTCTCCAGTGGGCCTGAGCCAGAGATCCTTTCGGTACCTAGCACCGCCCTTGCCAGGGCAACTGATGGTCATCAGGCGGATTAAGGGTCTGTGTGGACCTGCATAGTCCAAGCCCTCATCCTGCAGCAGATCAGCTAGTGTTTTACTGGGGAGACTAGTAAAACCACGTTCTGAGAAGCCATTGGTCAGGGCTCTTGCAAGATACCTCCGCTGAGCTGGGCGGCTGGGTCTACGTGACCTCCAAGGGTTCTTCCAACTCTAAGAGGTTTTGAGTCTATGATTCTGTGTGTCCTGCTGACTTCAGGGCTGGCGCCAGGAGTTGGCATAATCGGAGGCTTGCAGGGTGGTATGCCCCAGTAGGGGGCCCACTGCCCATTTCCAGAAGCTCCTAATTAATCCTGCTTTTCCTTGATGTGGTTACCTGTTTACTTGCCCTCTTTGAGCAAGCAATCAGAGGAGGTCCACTGAGAGCATCTTGTCCAAGGACCACCTGGAAACACACACTCCAAAATTCTTGAACTAGCCTCTAATGCACATGGATGGTAATGTCCATGCAGTAAAGCCAAGATGCTATTTCATGTGGCAGTGTGACACAATCCCCCACTCCCCACTGGGGTATCTTTAATAAATAGTGTGGAGAAAGCCTGACACGGGTACTCATGCACACACACACGCGCACGCACAATCCAGTCTCTTCCCAAGGGGGGCGGGGGAGGGAGACTGGAAATACGAGGAAGTAGCCAGACGGATCTGCATGCCAACAATGGAGGACCTCAGTTGGATTCCACAAAATCCAGGATAGGACCGTCAAGGATAATCAAACTAGCAGGACAATCTCAAAGAGCTGTAAAGTACACAACACATCACCTTTTTCCCGGGCAGGAATAAGCCCACCTGACACGAAGGGGCAGGCATAAGCCCCATCTGACTACAAGGGCAGGAAACTCAGGGGTAGAAAACCCCTCTCCCCTCCTTTTGGGGGTTGTTGGGAACACGGGTTGCTTTTCGTCAAGATTCGTCCTCCAGCGGTGGCTGGGATAAGCTGTTCTCTTCCCCGGATCGGGCAGACCCGGAGCCAGGCTGAAATTGACCAGCGTAAAGTCTTTAGTCTAAGGTAACTGACTAATCCCCAATGCGCTAGCCTGGGAACCCGTTCATTGATAAGCTTGGAGATCACGTCAGGTCATGTTGACGTTATAGTATTCCTAGAAAGCTATTAGTTCCGCTCCGTATATTGTATAGTAAATAAAAGCCTTATTTGGTCATACAAAGGACTGGAGTTTCCTTTTGTTGCACAAACCTCCTAGTCGGTTTCAATCGCTTGCACGGGCTGTAACTCAGTGCCGGTTAACCTGTTAAGCGCCGAACTCACGCATAGGACCCGGGTGCTGGTCCTTCACATGGTGGCAGATGACGGGACAATTGGAAACTATAGTTAACGGACGGAACTAATAGGGTCTAGGGCAGGCTAGCGGATTGCTGGAAAAATAGTCAGGTTGAAGTAAAATGGGTAGCCCTAGCCAGGAGCAGATGGAACTACTGGCCAGTCCGGTGACTCCCAGAGAAGGGAGCCATGTCTCCACAATGGAGTGGGCCGTGCGGCTGAAGACCAACAACCAGGAGGGGGAGGGAGCCCCCTCATCCTTGCTGGCGGGACAAGAACCCAAACAGTGGGGTCACCCCAGCTTAATGAGCAGCCTCAGGAGAGGCGACAGGATGGAAGAGGAAGACCTCGACGGAGGGGTTGCTGGTGGAGCCATAGGAGGGGGAGGTTTGGACGCCCTCTTCCCCCAGCTGAATTGGCAACAAACCAGGGAGGTGGTGCGGCATCAGCAGGAGATGATCCAGCATCAACAAGCGGCGCTACAAATGCAGATAGAACTAGCAAGGCTGACCACGGGTGCCAGAGGGGGGGGGGAACATCTCCACCCCAGACTGTAATTGCTCCGACCCCTAAATGGGACCAGAAACAATTTCCCACCTATAAACCTGGGCAGGACGTGTTGATCTTCTTCACCCTGTTCGAAGCTGCCTGCCAGGAGCAAAAGATGCCGGACAATTTACGGATGTCCGCCTTACGGACATAGGTCAGCGGGGAGCTGGCCGATCTCTTAGGCATTCACACCCAAACTGCCCCCTTGGACTATGCTGCGTTCAAAGAAGCTGTGAGGGAGCGTTTTGCCCTCACGGCCGAACACTGTCGCCGTAAATTTCGTTACGGGCAGCCTTCCCCGGGGGACACGTATGCCTCCTGGATGGCGCATCTGGGGCAGGTTTGGGATGCGTGGATCGGGGACCACCTTGGCTGAGGTGCGGGAGCTCCTGATTCAGGAACAGTTCTATGCCACTATCCCGGAGGATTTGGCCACTGCCGTGCGGGACCGGGACCCCCCAAACTGTCGGGAAATGGGTAAGCTGGTGGATCAGATGGGGCTGTATCGGCAGCCCAAGGGAGGAAAGGGGGGCAACCTCAGTCATAGCGGGACCAGAGGAAGCGCGGAGAAGGGCAACCCCAGACCTCGGGAGGGAGCCCCAAGCAAGCACAAGGAGAGCTCCAGCCCCAGCACCAGTGGCTGTTTTTATTGTAAAGAACCGGGTCACCTCAAGAGAAGTTGCCCCAAACTTCTCGCCAAGAACCGCAACCCCAAAACAGCCCTGGGCAAAAGTTGGAAGGATGCTCGCTCCCGAACCCCGTCAGCCAGAGGAACAGGAGGAGGACCAGCAGTCGGTCTCATCCCTGGAGGAAGAAGCGGAGGATGCGGCACAGCTCCTGTTAAGCGGAGGACAGCATTCCCTTGGGGCCATCTCTCAAGCATCCCTGATGCAAATTGCGTCTCCAGAACAACTGCGTTGGAGCCAGAACAAATTCTGTGAGTCCATCTCTATGAACAATGTTTCCCATGTGGGGTATAGGGACACTGGGGCGGACATAACTGCTTTACCTCGGAGTAAGGTAAAGAAGAGCCAGCTGTTAAAAGGGCGTACCTGTGCCATAAAACCCTATAACTCTCCCAACATAGCTGTACCCCTCGCCCGGGTTTGGGTCAAGTACAGGGGATGGGAAGGGGAGGTGGATGTTATAGTGCATGGGCAACAAGAGTGGGGGATCATCATTGGGAACGACATAGCGTTCCGGGCTGCCCAGGTCAAGGTGGGAGTGTTGACATGTCGTCAAGCCATACAAGCTCCTGCCCCGAAACCTCCCAGTCCCCCGACTCTCAAACCCGATCGCACTAAAGCGGCACTGGCCACCAAATGCTCGCCGCCACACCCCCCCAGCTCCGGGTAGGGAGGGTGGCCAAGGGGGGTTCGCCCCAATGGCCCGGGATTTTGGGACTCAAACGACTTTCCAAGAAGAGCAGCGGCACGACCCGTCCCTCCAAGAATGCCAGGATCGGGCTGGTCAAGTGTTGGGGGCAGTAGATCAGTCAGAACGGTTTTTGTGGGAGGCGGGAGCCCTTTACCAGGAGTTCAGTCCAAAAACCGAACTTGGTCTCCAGCCACGGAAGAGACAATTAGTTGTGCCTGCAAGGTACCGCCAAGCTGTACTGCAGTTGGCCCATGATGTAGCATGGGGGGGCCACTTGGGGCAGAAACGGACACACGCCAGAGTGACGGAAGGTTTTTATTGGCCCATGGTGGCGAACGAGGCCCAGGAATACTGTCGGTCCTGCGATGTCTGCCAGCGGGTGGGACATAACAGGGACCACCCGAAAGCCCCCCTTCAGCCCCTACCCATAGTGGGCACCCCCTTTGAGAGGATAGGGTTGGACATTGTGGGACCCTTGAGTCCTCCCACCAAGACGGAGAAGAAGTTTATACTGACTGTCGTTGACTTTGCCAGTCGTTATGCCGAGGCTTTCGCTCTAGCCTCCATCTCCGCTACCAGCCTGGCTAAGACTCTCCTCTCTCTTTTTGCCCGCTTAGGAATGCCCCACATGGTGGTTTCGGACTGTGGCACGGGATTCGTGTCCAAATTGTTTAAAAAGATGTGGGAGTTGGGGTGTGTGGAGCATCTGACTTCGGTGCCATATCATCATGAGACTAATGGGCTGGTGGAGCGGTTCAGTCAGACTTTGGAGAAAATGATCCGAGCCTATGCGGCTAAGCATCCCGGGACTTGGGACCAAGCTCTCCCCTACCTGTTGTTCGCGTACCGGGATTCTCCCCTACCTATTGTTCGCGTACCTGGGATTCTCCCCCAACGAGTTGATGTTTGGGAGGGAGCTAAGGGGACCTTTGGCCCTTTTGCGGGCGGAATGGGAGGGGGTTGCAGCAGAACCTTCCATGCCGGTTCATGCCTTCATGCAACACCTCCAAACTGTCCTTCGAGAGGTGCGGGAGACGGCGCAGCAGCATCTCGGAACAGCAGAACAACGGCAGAGCACGTGGTACAACCGTACCACGGACTTTTGAAGTGGGGGATCAGGTACTAGTACTGCGACCCCAGAAAACGGACAAATTGTGTTTGAAGTGGGAGGGCCCGGGGACCGTGATCAGGGGATGTGAACTATCAAGTGGCTTTTCCGGGGCAGCCGGGGAAACAAAAGGTATTTCATGTCAATATGTTAAAATTGTATGTGGAACGGGTGACGAAGGTAGGGGGCATACAGGAATGTATGGATAAAGAACCCCTTGAAGGGGACCTGTTGGCGGAATGGGGGGGAGGGGGGGCTGGATGAGATCCAATTGTCTCCCTCCCTGTCAGAACAGCAGCGGGGACAAATGATCCAGGTCCTAGAAGACTTTCAGCCTATGTTTTCCGACCGCCCGGGATGCACTACTCTCGTACAACATACCATTGCAACGGGGGATAGCCCCCCTATACAGTCCCTACCCTACCAGGCGGTGGGACCCCATGCCCAGGTCATTGCGGACGAGGTCCAAGCCATGTTAGACCTTGGAGACCTTGGAGGACCAGCTCTAGCCCCTGGTCCTCTCCCATAGTGCTGGTAGCCAAGAAGGATGGGGGGGGTTCGGTTCTGTGTAGATTATCGTAAGATTAACAAAGTGACTGTCCCTGATCCTTACCCCATCCCAAACATGGATGTATTGCTGGAACGGTTAGGGGGAGCTAAATACATCACTACCCTGGATCTGACAAAAGGGTATTGGCAAGTTCCACTCGATCCGAATGCCGCGTTGAAATCCGCATTTGTGACCCATCTAGGTTTATTTCAGTTCACTACCCTGCCATTCGGAGTCCGGAACAGTCCGGCTACCTTCCAAAGGCTGGTGAATGGAATGCTAAATGGGTTGGGGGAGTTCGCCTGTGCGTATTTGGATGATATTGCCATTTTCAGTTCCACCTGGGAACAACATTTGCAGCATGTCCGCCAAGTATTTCAGAGAATTCAGGAAGCTGGGCTGACCGTGAAGGCTAAGAAATGTCAGGTTGGGCAGGGGGAGGTAGAGTATCTAGGGCATAGGGTGGGGGGAGGTAGTGTTAAGCCCCTAGAGGCGAAAATCGAGTCGGTCCGCACCTGGCGCCAGCCCCAGACGAAGAAACAGGTTCAGGCTTTTTTAGGGCTGGCTGGCTACTATCGTAAATTTGTGCCCCACTTTAGCCAGTTAGCCGCCCCTCTGACGGATTTGTGTAAAAAGCGGCAGCCAGTCAAGGTCCAGTGGTCGGCCGCTTGCCAGACAGCGTTCGAAGGGTTGAAAGCCTGCTTGATGGCAGCTCCCGTGCTGCAAGCGCCGGACTTTGAAGCCCCCTTTGTACTGCAGACGGATGCCTCGGAAGCGGGAATGGGGGCCGTCGTGCTGCAGGAACGGCCAGGGCAAGGACTATGCCCTGTCGCCTACTTAAGTAAAAAACTTTTGCCCCGGGAGCGAAACTTGGCCACCGTCGAGACGGAATGCTTGGCGATAGTCTGGGCAGTGACCAAACTTCACCCCTATCTCTGGGGACGCCAGTTCTTGTTGCAAACTGACCATTCCCCCTTCTGTTGGCTGGATCGGGTGAAAGGATCCAACCAGAAGTTGTTGCGGTGGAGCTTAGCCCTACAGGACTTTGATTTTTCAGTGGAGCACATCAAGGGCAAGGACAACATTGTGGCGGATGGGTTATCCAGGGCTTTCTCAGTAGGAGACAGTTAGATAGGGATTGGGGTGGTGAGCCCCAATGCCATCTTTTTCCAAAGGGAAGGGTGTGGAGAAAGCCTGACACGGGTACTCATGCACACACACACGCGCACGCACAACCCAGTGTCTTCCCAAGGGGGGCGGGGGAGGGAGACTGGAAATATGAGGAAGTAGCCAGACGGATCTGCATAAAAACTTGTATAATGGAGGATCTCAGTTGGATTCCACAAAATCCAGGATAGGACCATCAAGGATCATCAAACTAGCAGGGCAGTCTCAAAGAGCTGTAAAGTACCCAACACGTCACCTTTTTCCCGGGCAGGAATAAGCCCACCTGACACGAAGGGGCAAGCATAAGCCCCACCTGACTGCAAGGGCGGGAAACTCAGGGGTAGAAAACCCCTCTCCCCTCCTTTTGGGGGTTGTTGGGAACACGGGTTGCTTTTCGTCAAGATTCGTCCTCCAGCGGTGGCTGGGATAAGCTGTTCTCTTCCCCGGATCGGGCAGACCCGGAGCCAGGCTGAAATTGACCAGCGTAAAGTCTTTAGTCTAAGGTAACTGACTAATCCCCAATGCGCTAGCCTGGGAACCCGTTCACTGATAAGCTTGGAGATCACGTCAGGTCATGTTGACGTTATAGTATTCCTAGAAAGCTATTAGTTCTGCTCCGTATATTGTATAGTAAATAAAAGCCTTATTTGGTCATACAAAGGGCTGGAGTTTCCTTTTGTTGCGCAAACCTCCTAGTCGGTTTCAATCGCTTGTACGGGCTGTCATCATCATCATCAGGCGATCACTCGTGACCGAGTAAGATTGTCTTCCGGGATAAAAGGAGGAAATTCTAAAGAAGATCGTGTAGACTCTAGCGATGGGTCCGTAAGTGACTGTGGAGGCCAATTCTAGATCCACACAGCTTCCCACAGTGAGGACACAGGTTACCAGATAGAAGATGGTCCTGTAAAGGATTCATTTGACGTGCTTTTCGCTTAGCACGTTTCTCCCTTTCACCTTGCACTCGGGCTTCTTCAAAGTCCATGGAACCTTTGTGAAAGGCCAACCTCCATTTAGATCGTTCATGGGCCAGAGCTTCCCAGTTTTCGATGTTTATATTGCATTTTTTTAGATTAGCCTTATGAACATCTTTAAACCTTTTATATTGACCACTGATATTCCGCTTTCCATCCTTGAGTTGGGAGTAAAGTAACTGCTTTGGGAGACGGCAGTCAGGCATTCGAACAACATGACCGGTCCACTGAAGTTGGCGTTGAAGGATCATTTTTTCAATGCTAGTAGTCTTTGCTTCTTCCAGTACACTGACATTTGTTCGCCTATCTTCCCAAGTAATTTGCAGGATTTTCCGGAGGCAACGTTGATGAAACCTTTCAAGGAGTTGGAAGTGACGTTTATAGATAGTCCATGTTTCGCAGGCATACAATAAAGTTGGTAATACAATGGCTTCATAAACCAGTGTTTTGGTCTTCTTACAAATATCCCGATCCTCGAACACTCTATGTTTCATTCGAGAAAATGTGGCACTTGCGGAGCTCAGACGATGCTGGATTTCACTGTCGATGTTAGCTGTAACAGAAAGATAGCTGCCAAGATAGAGAAAATGATCGACATTTTCCAGTATTGTCCCGCCAAGCTGGATAGATGGCATCACCAAAGGATTGGCTTGCACTTGCTGATGAAGCACTTTGGGTTTTTTGATGTTAAGTGAGAGACCAAGTTTTTCGTATGCTTCTGCAAAAGCATTTAGGATAGTTTGGAGATCATCCTCTGAATGTGCGGAGACCACATTATCATCAGCATACTGAAGTTCCACAACGGAGGTTGTAATTACCTTACTTTTTGCTTTCAGCCTGCTGAGATTAAAAAGCTTTCCATCTGTTCGATATATAATTCCCACACCGGTGGGAAGTTTCCCCTTGACAAGATGTAAAACCATGGCGATGAAAATGGCAAATAATGTTGGGGCGATAACACATCCCTGTTTGACACCTGATCCCACTTTAAATGGAGCACCATGAGAGCCGTTGTTGTCCAAAACCGTTGCGGTCATGTTGTCATGGAGAAGTCGCAAGATATTCACAAATTTATTGGGGCATCCAATTTTCATAAGGATAGTCCAGAGAGCTGTACGGTCTACAGTATCAAAGGCCTTAGCCAAATCGATAAATGCCATATAAAGGGGTTGATTTTGCTCCCGGCATTTTTCTTGGAGCTGACGTGCAGTAAAAATCATGTCTACTGTCCCTCTAGAGGGGCGGAAACCATATTGAGTTTCAGGGAGGATCTCTTCTGAAATAGATAGAAGACGGTTTGCGTGAATCCTAGCAAATATTTTACCTGCGGTTGCTAAGAGAGAAATGCCCCGATAGTTTCCACAGTCTGTTCTATCACCCTTCTTAAAGAGGGTGATAATTATGGCATCCCTGAAGTCTTCTGGGATCTCTTCTCCTATCCAGATTTTTTCAATGAATTTATGAAGATGTTGTACAAGTTCGGGGGGCCCTTCTTTAAAGATTTCAGCAGGAATCCCATCTGGTCCACTAGCTTTGTTGTTCTTCATTTGATTAATGGCTTTTTTTACTTCATCCAAAGTGGGGAGTATTGCAAGTTCCTCTTTAATTTGTTTTTGCGGGATTTGCGAAAAAATCTCATTATCCACCTTAGATTTACGATTTAAAAGGTCATAATAATGCTCTTTCCAACACAGTGCAATAGACTCTTTGTCTTTTAAGCGTTATAGTATTCTTAGAAAGCTATTAGTTCTGCTCCGTATATTGCATAGTAAATAAAAGCCTTATTTGGTCATACAAAGGGCTGGAGTTTCCTTTTGTTGCGCAAACCTCCTAGTTGGTTTCAATCGCTTGTACGGGCTGTAACTCAGTGCCGGTTAACCCGCTAAGCGCCGAACTCACGCATAGGACCCGGGTGCTGGTCCTTCACAAATAGAAACCAAGCCATTGCTTTAACCACTTTGAGACAATGCAGGTTAGGCAATTGTCACGTAAAGGCGCAATCCTATGCAAGTTTAGACAGAAAGGCCTACAGTTTCCAGCATGCCCCAGCCAGCTAAGCTGGCTGGGGCATGCTGGGAGTTGTAGGCCTTTTTTCTGTCTAAACTTGCATAGGATTGCACCCTAAATTGTTGAGTAACCTTCAGCCATGGGAAATAGGAATAGGGAATAGGAATTTCATTGTTGTTTTCGGCCCAGCGCTCCAGCCTATCGATCAGTTTTGGCATCAGGCTTCAAAGCTGCAGGATCCAGCTACTGGGCAATCACAGTTTAGGTTGCTCTCTCAAATGGCCAAATATGTCTTCCTCACACAGCAATGCTTTTTGTGAAGGCATTTTCAGTATGTTCAAAAAGAACACAAGTGAGGTTCAAAGCCCTTTAGGAAAGTCAGCAGAAGGACATGCTTCGACCAGAGCATATGCAGAGCACACAGGAATAAGAAATAGTCTCTGTGCAGTGATGGCAGCAAAAATCAATCTATTTAAGAGTTCCAAATGCACAGACTGGTCATCAACCAGTGATCTGATTCACAAAGCAACATCTGCTACATACAGAGGCTTGATGGCAAGAAAAGAGCAAACTTCTCAACAAAGTTACGTAAATTGAAAGGGGGATTGGCTGTGCTCACATTATGGCCACCAGTAGTAGCATATTCTCTAAGGGTTCTGTAGGAAGTTTTGTTTAAAAACTCATTGAAAGTGGAAGCAATAGCACTGAAGAGCAATTGTTTGTTTGGTTACATGACTGTTTGCAATTAAGACTTTTCACCCATCTTGCAAGTCGGTTGCCGGCCAGATGGGTGATTAATAAATGTAAATAAATAAATAAATAAAATCTTGTATTTATTTATTTACTAATGTTTATTTTTATAATAATGTTGTATTTATTGTTAATGTTGTGTGCCCCACGTGTGTCCCTATTTTCATCTGTGAAATGTTGGAGGGTATGCTGTTTCTTGGGCCTGCCTGACCTATCCCACAGGGTTGTTGTCAGGATCAAGGTAGGGGCGACTGTGTATACTGCCATTCAAGGAAGGGTGGTTTTAAGATGTATTAATAAAAGTAATAAATCGTTGATCGAATTTGTTGGCAAAACGTGGCAACGGAGGGGTTTATTTAGGGCACAGTCCTATGCATGTTTAAGGCAGAAAAAAAGGAGCTGGGGCATGCTGGGAGTTGTAGGACTTTTTTTCTGTCTAAATATGCATAGGATGGCACCTTAAGTCATTCTGGTTGAAGGCTCAGCTCTTGCAAGGTCTGCATGCAAAATGTGAGATGCCGCTGAGCATGTGCAGAGTGCCTTTCCCTCTCCACTGAATAACCTCACGCGGCTGGAGCTGAACTGAAGTTTCTGGAGCGGCAAGCCTTCTAGAAGCAGGAAGAGAGAGCGGCTTGCGTCCAGCGCGGCTCCCCTTTAGGCTGAAACGGCCGTAGAGAAACTCCCCCATGCATTCCAATGGGAAGGAAATAGGAATGGCGAGCGAGCGGGTTCATCCTTTCTGTCCCTCGCGGAACGCCGTACTCGGCCCCTCCCCGTTCCTTCTCGCTTTCCCAGTTGCTTAGAAACGAGGCCCAGCGAAGGTGGCGGCGACGTCCGCATTCCTCTCCCACATGTCCCAAGCGGCTTGCCGTAGGCCGCCCTTCTGCTGTGATCCTAGGTTTATTCTAATATTTCATTAGACTTTAATAATTTATTAAATCCAAGATTGATCGTTTTAAAACAGCCACACACACGTTAGGTTCTATAAAGAAATTTTCTATCGCCATGGTCCATTTATTTATTTGTTCGTTTATCTGGCCAAACCAAAAAAAGCCGTCGCTCTTAAATGACCCCTCCCGGCTCCCGTAGGCTGTGGCCAAGTCGATGTAGTGGCGGGGAGAGAGAGAGAGAAGAAAAAAAATCTGAGGCAGGAAACTGTACGCGGTGAGGTTTTTTTCCAGCTGTCCCTCGCGGGCTCCCGTAGGCCGTGGAGACGTGATTCGCTCCGACGTGTCCTTCCCCGCCCCCCCCAGGCCAATATGGCGCCGCGCTGCCTGTCCCTCGCGGGTTGCCGTAGCCTGACCTCACTCGACTCTGGCGTTTCCCCCGCCCTCCTTCCTGGTTGCTTGGAGAGAGAAAGAGCCAAGATGGCGGCGGCGGTGGGAGCGCCGGCGGCGGGCACGGTGTGGGGAGCTGCGCGGGGGGCCGCCCTTCAGCGGCCGCGGGCGGCCATGTAACCGGCCTCGCCTGCGGGCCCCTCGGAGCCAGGCCGGGCCGAGCCAAGTCGGACGCCCCAGCAGCCTCCCTCTCCCCCTAGCCAGGATGTTCTCGGCCCTGAAGAAGCTGGTCGGCTCGGACCAGGCCCCGGGCCGGGACAAGCCCTTCCCGGCGGGGCTGCAGTCCATGAACCAGGCGCTGCAGCGGCGCTTCGCCAAAGGCGTCCAGTATAACAGTGAGTGGCCTTGAGGGGGTGGGCAGTGGCGGGGGAGGAGGAAGGAAGGGGGGACTCCGCTTGATGGCAGGAGGGGGGTGGCCGCCTTCTCTTAAGGGGGACACAGCACTGGTGGGGAGGGGCTCCCAGGCCTTCGCTCCTGGAAAGAGCAGTTAAAAAGGCCATTTGGCAAGTGAAGGGGGGCTTCTCTTCCCCTCCCCCCCGCTAATCAGGCTGGGTGCACAAATGCATCTTCCATATGTTTCTAGGGTCCTTTGGGTGGGGTGGGGGCAGATTAAGAGTGTGGTGGTGGGCGCACGTGGGAGTGAGAGCCAGTGTGGTGTCGTGGTTTCGGCCAGGTCGGGGAGGCCAGCTTCAAACCCCTTTTTGGTAATGAGGTATGCCAGGGGATGTCAACCGTATCTTTTTCTTCGCCTCCCTCCCCCCAGCCTAATTCTACCTGGAAGGGTTGTGAGGAGGGGGGAGAGAACCGTGTGTGTTGCCCTGAGCTCCTTTGAGGAAAAGCAAGATATAAATGTAGGAAATGTAGGAGTGGCTCTCCCTGCAGGGTTTCAGGCAGGGGGTCTTTCCAGCCCTAGCTGGAGATGCTCAGATTGAGCCTGCAACCGTTTGCATGCAAAGCTGGGGCTCTACCACTGAGCTGTCGCCTTTCACCTAGAAGTAAAGTAAGATTCCAGTCCTCATGGTTCTGAATAAATGGATGACTCAAACAGGAACACAAGAAGCTGCCTTATACTGAGATAGACTCCTTGGTCCATCTCACCCAGTATTGTCGACATGGATTGGCAGCAGTAGCTCTACAGGTTACCTGGAGATGCTGTTGGGAATTGAAATGACCTTCTGCATGCAAAGCAGGGGCTGCACCACTGAGCTGTGGTTCCATGCAGAAAATCCTGAGTTCGCTCCCTACTATTTTCAACTTTAAAAAGACCTTGGGCTGCAGAGGTGGGAAAGACATCTCTCTTTGCCTGCCAATCGGAGTAGACAGTGTTGTGGCCTGACTCTGCCTAAGGCAGTTCATCTGATGGTGTGCGTGTGGAAGAACGGCAGTCTCTCAGAGCTGGATTCTATCCCCTACCCTTTGCAAGGAAGGAATGAGGTTGGCAGGGGCTGGGAGAGGGAAAAGTCAGAGGTATGTGTGTGGGGGAAGGGGTAGGTGAGGAGGAGTGCCCTATTTTGTGGAAGGGAGCTGAACAAGTAGGGAGGGTTTCAAGGGCCCAGATGTGGAAGTGTGGAGGAGGCTGACAGCTTGGGAAATTGATGTCTGTCTGTCTGTTTTACTGACCTCTGCTTTGGAGGAATTCTTTGCAAAATAACATTCAGAGTTTGCTACATACTCAAAACAATGTGTACAATTTTACAATAGGCAATAAAATGGGCAGGGGGGGGGCAAGCTGCCTTTGAGGGAATGAGTAGATGAAGCGTGTGTTGTGTTATCAGCAGCAAGCTGGGAGTTTTTGTTTTGTTTGTTTGTTTGTTTGTTTGTTGTTGCACTATTCTTGGCCCAGCGTGGGAAAGGCTCTCTGGGAACCAAGCTGTCTCTGACGTAGTATACTGCTCCAGACAGAAGTCATTTTAAGGGGAAGAGCTTTAGCTTTGGCTCTTGTTTTCTTCTTCTTGCTACTGCTACAATGTAACTCTTTGAGTTGGTGGGGTGAAGTTCTTCTCTCCACTGGACTAATGCTTGCTATGCATTTATACTCTGCACACGGACTGTATCTATGGAATGTATACTCTGTAGTGCTTACTTTGAATAAGCAAATAAATGGGTAGAATAGACCTGTTGCTGTTACAGAGTGATTCCGGTGTCCTGTGTTAATCTGCAACTGGAGCTGCTGGGTCGCTGCTGTGTGGGAGATACTCTGTTGCTGTGTGTGGACAGCCTGGCAAGGCCAGCACACGGATTTGGATTACAAATCTCTTTCAACACCCAACAGCGTGCCTCTTTTTTAAAGAGAGGGAGAGGGAGAGAGAGGGAATGTGTTTGGCATAGCAGCTATTGAAACAGCAAGGGGGTACCTGATATTAAGGGTGTGTGCGAAGAATAGAGGGACTTTAGGGTTGAGGTGAAGCAAGTTGTTTGCTTTGATTCACCTGAAAGCAGCTTCAGTGCTTCTAAACACAGAGAGAGTCACAGCCAAGCTCCTTGGTGTAGAGAGCCAGGAGTTCATATCTAGGCCATCTGTCCTGAAAAGGCAGTTGCATGAGTTCAGATTATGGCCACATTTGTGTGTTTAACCATTTTGCAGGTAGTCATTTGCCTGGGGCAAGTAATAGTTCCTTCTGAGCAAACTTGCCAAACTTGCTTTATTCAAGCTGTCTTGTATCACACAAGGATGTATGTGTGAGCAGGTTTCTAAGTGTGTGTGTGTGTGTGTGTGTGTATACTGGTGTGTACTGTTATTTTTGCCTATCTGTGGCACAGGAAGAAAACCCTCACCATGAGGGCGGTTCCTAAAATCTTGATTTAAAATAAAATAAAATTAGTGCATGGGAGTTTAAATTGTTTTTCGCAACTCACTTTATCTGCTAGTTTGCCTTCTGTGTTTCAGAAGCCCGAGGGCGTGTATCTGGGTGGGGAAAAGGCATTTGCTGTGTTGTTGCTTTTGGTGTCCTTGATGTGCCTGTCTTGTGCTTGGAAAAGTTTTTGTGCCCCTGACCGTCTCCCTTTGCTTAAGAATGCTTAGGGATAATGCATAACGTTGAAGAGCTGCTTGTGTGAACCCAAATCCTACATGCAGTTACTTGGAACAAAGTCCTATTTTTTGGGTGACATTGGCTTCCATGTTAAGAGAGCTTGGATTACAGATTGAGTTTCATTGGGTCGCCCACAGATCGTCCTACTGTCCCAGTTCTGAGTTGGGCCCAGGAGAAGGGGGCACCTGCTCTTCACATATGGCAATGATGGCGAACCTTTTTGAGCCCGAGTGCCCAAACTGCAACACAAAACCAACTTATTTATTTCAAAGTGCCTTAAATTTGGCAGGAAGGAGGAGGGGGGCACTAGCTAATTGCACCCCGATCTGTCTCAGGGCATGGCTCTTCACTGGGCACGCAAAGATTTGGGGGCGCGCGCTGTGCTTCTGAGCTGTCTGTTCAGTTAGAAGGAGGGCTGGGTGCCTGCGCAGTCCGCTTCTGGGGGTGGAGATGTTGGAGTGTGTGCCTGCCTGTGGAGGCCAGCGAGGAATGAGTGGAGAGGAGTTACTATGGAAACCCGACAATGAATGCAGGAGGGGACGGTCTTTTCGTGATCTGGCGACCAATGGCTCGAGTGCCCACAGAGAGGTCCCTGTGTGCCAGCTGTGGCACGCGTGCCATAGGTTCGCCATCACTGACATATGGTATCTTTGCGCAGAATGTGCTGCAAAAATTTCTGCATTTTGTTACTATCTCTGAGATCAACTGAGGTCACTTCTTAATGATATCATCTTTGTAGCAGCATCTAAACAGGGAGGGATGTTAGTCGCTGCTTCTCAATGGTAGAATCCACACACACCCACACCCCGAGATCCGTCATCCAAGCCTTTTGGGTAGCATTGTGAGATGTATTTGTTCAGGCTGGCTGGGGGATTAAATCAGTACTGTAGATTGATTCCTCAATGTGGTGAGATTTGTAGCTTGTCCAATTTCCTTTTTATTTCTAAGTTGTTACTCTTCCCGAGCCATTGGAATGGTGCAGGTTATTGATCTTTTATATATTAAAGAACAGCTTTAAAAGAGGCTGCTGCTGTAAAGAGGGGGCTATTGCAGCATGCAGCTGTAGCAGCCGTTAATAGTGAAATCCAGCAGGCTGAGCATCCAAGGCTGGTGGGGAGTGTATGTTGTTCCAAGTGGCTCATTCCTAACATAAGGTGGCTTGCGCCACGAGTGCCTTTTGTTGTTCAGGGTTTTTTCTTCTTCCAGAGAGGGACAGGAATGAAAAGGTGCAGATACCTATGGTAAAACATTAAATGTGTGCCTTCTATTTCATTTTGGGGCAAAAGATGGTTCTTGGCTCTAATGATTGGTATAGAACAGCCTTCCCTAATTTGATGCCCTCCAGGTGTGTTGGACTGCAATTCCCAGCCAGCATCGACCCCCTTGAGGTCGATCCATATCCATTCCTGCCTGAACCATTTGAAGTTAACTCCTTAAAAAAAAAAAAAAAGAATGAATTGATGCTTACACTAGCAATGTGAAATACTCCTGTACTTCTGGCAGTGGTGATGGCCTGGCAGCGTCCCACACTCTTCACGAGTGCTGGCGTTCTTAACTGGGAACCAGACACCCTTGATACTTTAGGGTTTCTCTTGTGGGCCTCCATAAAGTGCTTGGCTGAGGCGGCTCCTGCATTTGCCACTTCCTGTGGTGCTGGGGCCAGCTCAATGCGAAGCTGCCGCTGTTTGTGGGCTGTGGCAGCTACATGTGCATTGGACACGTGTCCGACTCCTTCACCCTTAGTTTTTTTCTGCATTGCCTCCAAGAATGATTCATAGAATCATAGAATTATAGAAAAGTAGAGTTAGAAGGGACCTACAAGGCCATCCGGTCCAACCCCCTGCTCAATGCAGGAATCCAGGTCAAAGCATCCCTGACAGATGTCTGTCCAGCTGCACCTTGAATGCCTCCAGAGTGGGAGAGCCCACCACCTTTTGTGCATTATCTTAACTATGCTTCTGTTCCATCCGCTATTTTTAACTGCAGCTTTCCATCCTGCCTTGGTGAGAAGCTTTCCCGTCTCCATAGTAACCCTCAGTGCTGTGGCTCAGCTGTTTTCGAAGGATAAAAGTGCAGATTAAGTTTTTTTTGGGGGGGGGGTGATCAAGATCCTTGAGGTGGTCTGTGTATTCTGAAATGTTCTGTATGTGTGACCCTCGAAAATAGATTTGGTGTGAGATATCTAGCCTGATAGGTTGCAGGATGGAACCGTGGGAAACTGAGAGCTGGTGCTTTCTGAACTGTTGCCCCCTTTGGCAGTCAGTAAGTGAAACTCGGAAGGCCCCATGCTGGAGGAGACTAGCTGCCAGTCAGAGTAGCCAATACTGGGTGAGATGGGCATAAGGCAGCTTGCTGTAGATGCTTGGCGGCTGCTCTCTAGATCAGTGTTCTCCAACCTTGGGTCCCCAGATGTTTTTGGCCTACAACTCCCAGCATGCCCCAGCTACGCTGGCTGGGGCATGCTGGGAGTTGTAGGCCAAAAACATCTGGGGACCCAAGGTTGGAGAACACTGCTCTAGATGCTTCGGGACTGCTTGCCCAACTGGAAGCCAGCAGCACCTGCAGTAATGGACTTGATGCTTAATTGCTGTTCGTTGCGTGCCATGTGTGCACATTTTTCCATCCATGAACTAATCTGTAGAACAGATTTAGGAGTCGTGCGGCTCAAATGCCAGGCCTCCAGAGAGCAGTTGCCTGACGCACTGGCTCACTGTGGTCTGGTCAAGATGTTTGTCATTGGCCCTGTGTGATGTGCAATCTCCTTGGTAGAGCTCCCTTGAGCAGGAAGTGCTGCTTGTGCTTCGCGGGCATCAGGGCACAACTATTTCCCTTGCCTCTGGGCCTGCCCATCCCTGCTCATGGGCACTCCCAGTTCAACTTGCATGTTTGGCCCTCCAGGCTAGACTTCTCTGGCTTTTGCTGTATTACTATAGGCACAGGATGGCATAGCTCTGTCCCTGGCATATTTATGGCAAAAGCCCTATCTCTTTTCAGTAGGCAACCAGAGTAGCAAAGTCTCCAGTTTAATACTGCAAGTGCATAAGGACTGCAGTGGAATGTGTACCCCCTTGAGGTCGATCCTTTGCTGTGCATGGTATTCCTGAGCTAATGTCAGGCTTTTCAAGGAACTTCCCTTGCCTAGGTGGGTCCTGATAGGCAGTATCTAAGTTAAACAAAGGCAGATACTTACATAGTTTTGTACTCCACACTCGGGTCACCCTGTGGTAGATTTCATAGATCATAGAGTTGGAAGGGGCCTACAAGGCCATCGAGTCCAACCCCCTGCTCAGTGCAGGAAACTAGAGGAGGGGTCTCCCATCCAAGTAATAACCAGGCCTGACCCTGCATAGCTTTCCACGCTCAGACAAGCTGAGCCAGCGTGAGCCACAGGCCTGCACGGGGAATGAATGAAACAGCAACTGGGGTTGGCTGAAGGGGCTTTAATTCCTGACTGGCTCCGCAGTGACGCTTTTTTGGATAAGGTAAATCAGTGGGGGGCACCCTTTTTGGCACACGAGAAGACCAGTTCTTGCCTGGCAAGAGGTATTGCAGTGTGTTTGGCTGAAGTGAGGAGAGCCTTCCTAGGGCTAACAGCGGTCTGTCCCCCTTTGGGTGATGAAGAGAAGAGATCCCAGAAGACTTCAGGGATGCCATAATTATCACCCCCTTTAAGAAGGGTGATAGAACAGACTGTGGAAACTATCGGGGCATTTCTCTCTTAGCAACCGCAGGTAAAATATTTGCTAGGATTCTCGCAAACCATCTTCTATCTATTTCAGAAGAGATCCTCCCTGAAACTCAATATGGTTTCCGCCCCTCTAGAGGGACAGTAGACATGATTTTTACTGCACGTCAGCTCCAAGAAAAATGCCGGGAGCAAAACCAACCCCTTTATATGGCATTTATCGATTTGGCTAAGGCCTTTGATACTGTAGACCGTACAGCTCTCTGGACTATCCATATGAAAATTGGATGCCCCAATAAATTTGTGAATATCTTGCGACTTCTCCATGACAACATGACAGCAACGGTTTTGGACAACAACGGCTCTCATGGTGCTCCATTTAAAGTGGGATCAGGTGTTAAACAGGGATGTGTTATTGCCCCAACATTATTTGCCATTTTCATCGCCATGGTTTTACATCTTGTCAAGGGGAAACTTCCCACCGGTGTGGGAATTATATATCGAACAGATGGAAAGCTTTTTAATCTCAGCAGGCTGAAAGCAAAAAGTAAGGTAATTACAACCTCCGTTGTGGAACTTCAGTATGCTGATGATAATGTGGTCTCCGCACATTCAGAGGATGGTCTCCAAACTATCCTAAATGCTTTTGCAGAAGCATACGAAAAACTTGGTCTCTCACTTAACATCAAAAAAACCAAAGTGCTTCATCAGCAAGTGCAAGCCAATCCTTTGGTGATGCCATCTATCCAGCTTGGCGGGACAATACTGGAAAATGTCGATCATTTTCTCTATCTTGGCAGCTATCTTTCTGTTACAGCTAACATCGACAGTGAAATCCAGCATCGTCTGAGCTCCGCAAGTGCCACATTTTCTCGAATTAAACATAGAGTGTTCGAGGATCGGGATATTTGTAAGAAGACCAAAACACTGGTTTATGAAGCCATTGTATTACCAACTTTATTGTATGCCTGCGAAACATGGACTATCTATAAACGTCACTTCCACCTCCTTGAAAGGTTTCATCAACGTTGCCTCTGGAAAATCCTGCGAATTACTTGGGAAGATAGGCGAACAAATGTCAGTGTACTGGAAGAAGCAAAGACTACTAGCATTGAAAAAATGATCCTTCAACGCCAACTTCAGTGGACCGGTCATGTTGTTCAAATGCCTGACTGCCGTCTCCCAAAGCAGTTACTTTACTCCCAACTCAAGGATGGAAAGCGGAATATCGGTGGTCAATATAAGAGGTTTAAAGATGTTCATAAGGCTAATCTAAAAAAATGCAATATAAACATCGAAAACTGGGAAACTCTGGCCCATGAACGATCTAAATGGAGGTTGGCCTTTCACAAAGGTTCCATGGACTTTGAAGAAGCCCGAGTGCAAGGTGAAAGGGAGAAACGTGCTAAGCGAAAAGCACGTCAAATGAATCCTTTACAGGACCATCTTCTATCTGGTAACCTGCGTCCTCACTGTGGGAAGCTGTGTGGATCTAGAATTGGCCTCCACAGTCACTTACGGACCCATCACTAGAGTCTACACAATCTTCTTTAGAATTTCCTCCTTTTATCCCGGAAGACAATCTTACTCGGTTGATCGTCTGATGATGATGATGATGTTAAACAAAGGCAGATACTTACATAGTTTTGTACTCCACACTCAGGTTGCCCTGTGGTAGATTTCATAGATCATAGAGTTGGAAGGGGCCTACAAGGCCATCGAGTCCAACCCCCTGCTCAGTGCAGGAAACTAGAGGAGGGGTCTCCCATCCAAGTAATAACCAGGCCTGACCCTGCATAGCTTTCCACGCTCAGACAAGCTGAGCCAGCGTGAGCCACAGGCCTGTACGGGGAATGAATGAAACAGCAACTGGGGTTGGCTGAAGGGGCTTTAATTCCTGGCTGGCTCCGCAGCGACGCTTTTTTGGATAAGGTAAATCAGTGGGGGGCACCCTTTTTGGCACACGAGAAGACCAGTTCTTGCCTGGCAAGAGGTATTGCAGTGTGTTTGGCTGAAGTGAGGAGAGCCTTCCTAGGGCTAACAGCGGTCTGTCCCCCTTTGGGTGATGGGCCGTGGCCCTGTGGTGGCAGAGCACATGGTTTGCCAACAGAAGCTCCCAGCCTCCATGTCTGGCATCTCTGTTGTGTGTTTTTTTTTTTAAAAAGGGTCTTGAGTAGCAGCAGAAAACCCTGGCAAAGATCCTGGAGAGCCCCTGTCTGTCCATAGAGGCACAGTTTGGGGCTAGGCAGACCAGTGGTCTGGCTCCGGATGAGGCAGCGTTGCGGACCCAGGGTGGGCCTGTCCGGGTGTTGTCGCCAGGGCCGTGAGCCCCCTCTTAGCTTCCCTCCGGGTTCTGTTGATGTACCCTGGCCACCCATGAGCAAAGCTTTCACAGTAGCCTAAACTAGGACCTGAAGTGTGACTAAGCTTTCAAACCAGCGGACACAGAATGAAACTCGCCTTGTCACTCTTGAATATTGCATGACTACTGGAGGAATGCCGGCCGCATTGGTTACCAGTGGCCAGCATTGGGGGTGGGGGGTGTCCAGGGCAGCATCTTAGTCCTTAATGGAGAATGTGTTGTTTCCCCCTGATCCAGCCTACTTCAGTTCTGACTGAGAGGCCGTTATCTGAACCTGTAACTCTCCACTTGTGTGGGTGGTGGTGATGCTGTTTGCGTAACAGGCTTAATATCCCTCTTGCAGGGTGTGTTCAGCTCTTTGTTGGACCGTTCCTCTTTTCCTGTCACTGCAGCATTTCTCCCCCACTGGAACAAGCATTGCAGAGTTCTCCCAGCTCTTAAAGGCCCAGGGAAAGCAGCCACTATAACTCTGCATCACTCTTTGAGTTGGAAGCAGTGTTGCGGCACTGGTGCGTGTGCACGCATGTGTGTTAGTTGCACCATCTCTAGGCCGTAAGTGAACAGAAGAGGCCGACAGCGTTCTTTTGAACTGTGTGAAGGTGTTGCTGCAGGGGCAGAATGGCAGAAAGGTGATGGAGGGGCAATTGCTCCTTTGCCAGAGCCGTAGCAGGTTGCCGCTCTGTTGACTCTTGTGTAGTTTAGCCAAGTTCTGCCACAACTACTCACAAGTTGCATAAACTCCCTTGCTTTCCTCTCCTGCCTGGTTTCCATCTGGCCTACCTGACAAGTTCGTTGTCAGGGTGGCTGAGATATGGTATGGGAATGGCTTTGAGCAAGTGTGAGTGAGGAATATGTCTGAAGCTCAGTGTCACATGTTGGTCCTGTCTTCATCCATGCATGGCAAAGGTGTCAGTGGCAGTGATACGATATGAGTGAGAGAGAGAAGAGTGGGCCATGGTTCTGTACTACGTCTGCTTGTGCAGAGCCAGCAAGGCAGAACTGGCAAAGTCAGACATAGCTCAAACAAACAGGTTTTGGTGCAGTCTAAAAAAAGCCCGTGTGCCTTTGCTCATGTGCGAAAAGTACAGTTGGGTTTCTGCAAAGTCCTGTGAGTGGTGCAGGCTTCAGCCTCCATGTTCCTGCCTCCCATCCTGTTGTTTTTAGGATTCTGGGGCAGACACAATTGTGGCACCATTGGGTGGATTTGCACCAAGGTAACTTGGATGTTTTACCTTCTGCATGAGTCACTTTTTCCTCACTCTGGGGAATTAATTCTTTTACCAGCTTATCTCTACTTTAATTTGCTGTTTGATTAATTGGGACACTTTTTTTAGCTTATTGAAAGGGATTGTTTAATTGGCTAAACTAACCTAGCCATCCCAAACCTGGTGCAAGCGTGATGGGGAATGATGGGGGTTGTAGTGCAAGACATCTGGAAGCTACCAGAGTGGGGAAGGTGAATATAACCAATGAATAGCCCTACGTTTTCTGTGTAAACCGCCTTGAGAACTTCTTGTTGAAAGTTGGTATCTAAATATTGTAAGTAAATCCATAGGATGTCTCGGTCATCTAACGTGACCTGGGGCAATACCTGTGGTTTTGACATTGTTCTGGTTGGGCTGGACATGATGGGTGAAAGTGCCTAGACTAGAGAGATGTTCTTGACCGCAGCTTCAAGATTCTTTGCGCTTGGAGGTGGAGTAATGCAGGTGATGCTGGACTGGACCAACTTGGACTCATGGAGGGAGAAGCAAAGGGATGCTTAGAGTGGCCATCTCGGGTTGCTTTCAGCGATTAGCATGAGGCTTGAAGATAGGCACTTCCTCAAGTGCCTGTGGTGAATAAGAATTGCCTGGAAAAGCTGTAAATTGGAACAAGTTGTGTTTTCCCCAATGTGCCCTGTGTAGGCAGGCAGGCTAGTAGAATTCTTGTGGGCTGTAGCATGTTGCAGTTTGTTTATTTATTTTATTTATTACATTTATACCCTGCCTTTTTTCCTACAAGGAACTCAAGGCGGCTTACATAATCCTCCTCCTCCTCTCCATTTTATCCTCACAACAACCCTGTGAGGTAGGTTAGGCTGAGAGGCAGTGACTGGCCCAAAGTCACCCAGTAAGTTTCATGGCCAAGCGGGGACTAGAACCTGGATCTCCCGAGTCCCAGTCCAACACTCTCACCACTATGCCACATGGCTCTCATGCTTGCTTTCTGTGTTGACTGAGATACAGATGCATAATTTAAATTGGTTGTACAAGAGTCAGAGATGCATCTCTACATTCGTACTCTTCAGTGTGGTCTCTCCATACTGTTTATAGACTTCTAAGACTGAGAGTCTAAGGGTGCGATCCTATGCAAGCTTAGACAGAAAAAAGGCCTACAACTCCCAGCATAGCTATCTGGGGTCTAAACTTGCATAGGATTGTGCCTTAAGCCTTAAGGTTTACAAAGGGTATGGAGGGTCTGCACTGAGGGTTTTTTCATCTTTCAGTTTGGGGCCAGTCGAGTCAATGAAGTCTGAGCGTGGAAAGCTAAGCAGGGTCAAGCCTGGTTATTACTTGGATGGGAGACCCCTCCTCTAGTTTCCTGCATTGAGCAGGGGGTTGGACTCGATAGCCTTGTAGGCTCCTTCCAACTCTATGATCTATGAAATCTATGAATCTATAAGTTGGCTGGTGGGTCTTGATCATGTTTCTTTCCCAGGGGTTGAACATTTTCTATGGAGTACGTAGCAGGCATATTACGTCTAGCTGTCTATGCTTTGGCTGGTGGTGGTAGGATCAATTCCCCACCCCACCACAACAAAAGTAATTTTCCAGAAGCTGAAGATCTAGATCAGCCTTCCCCAACCTGATGCGCTTGAGATGTTTCGACTAGAACTCCCATCATTCCTGACCATTGGCCATGCTAGCTAGGAGTTGGCATCCCAAGCATCTGGACGGCACCAGGTTGGGGAAGGGTGATCTAGAGATATTTCCTCCATTAATTTGGTTGCCGGCAATGTGAAGAAGTTTGTGTCCAGTCGCTTGGTGTGGTACAAATATGGCTCTGCCTTCTCTGATGATTTGGCTGCACACACACAGCTACTTTAAGGGCACGATCCTATGCTTGTTTAGACAGAAGAAAGTCCTACAACTCCCAACATGCCCTAGTCAGCATAGCTGGCTGGGGCATGCTGGGAGTTGTAGGACGCTTTTCTGTCAAACACACATAGGATTGCACCCTAGGGCAAGCATGAAGCATAAAGTGCCATTTAAAAGTAATTCATAATTATCTAGTTAAAGGTGAGCTAAAACAGGCTATTCCCTGCTATGCGAGCAGTGTACTTCTTTGAGTCTTGTTTTAAATTTTTTCCCTACTGTGAGTAAATAGCTATGGCAGAGAGTGCATAACATTTCTCTTGTTTTCTTTTCACATGGTGTTGTAAGAGAACAGAACTCGCAAAGGTTGATTCTCTGCTTGCAGATGACTCTTCTCCTTCCTTTCCTCATGCTTCTGCTCTTTCTCCTTCTCCAGTGAAAATAGTCATCCGAGGGGACAGAAACACGGGCAAGACCACTTTGTGGCATCGGCTCCAGGGAAAGAAGTTTGTCGAGGAATATATTCCTACTCAGGAGATCCAAGTCACCAGCATCCACTGGAATTATAAAAGTGAGTGTGGTTGGAAGTTGGAGGAGACTTGGAGGTGGAGGGAAGGAGCCTGGCTGGCTTGTCCAACCCTCTCCTTCCCTTGCTGTTGTGCATTTATTTATTTATTTTTATTTTATTCAAATGTATATACTGCTTTCCACAAAGGTATCAAAGAATGAACAGAAAATATAATGGCTTAAAAACAACAATAAATAAAACAATAAAAACACAGTTCAAATTAGTCTACATTAAAGCCGCACATTCTGCTGAGTGCCACAAGCCACAGCTGGCTGGGTCACACTTCAGGGAAAGCCTCTGTGAAGAGATGAGTTTTAAGAAGATGTCCGAATGTCGGAACTGTGAGGACCTGTCTAATGTCAGTTGGTAAAGCGTTCCAGAGGGGTGGGGTGCTGCAACGCTATATGCTCTACTGCAAGTGCTCCTGAGGCCAACCTCAGGAGCATGTGGGCACCCTCAAAAGTATTAGGGCAACTGAGTTGCTACTGCTTTGTTGGCTGGAGGCACCACCAGTTTGCAGTGCCCCCCTCTTTGCTAAAGATGCACCGCTCAAGCATGCACATCTTCCAGATGTGGAAGACATCCAAACTTTTCTGCAGATTCAGCCACCGGAGCTATGCTGTATGGGTCAAACATGGCTCTGATTGTGTTTGGTCCAACCACCTCCTTCCCTTTCTTAACACTGTGTGTGTTTGTCCCCCTTTTGTAGCCACTGACGATATTGTGAAAGTTGAAGTCTGGGATGTCGTTGACAAAGGTAAGGTTCCCTTCTTGCGATTGGATAGCGCAGGAGTTATTTCTCCTTATTTAGAGGAGACAGGACAACATTTAGAAATTGGTATCTGCTGCTCAGGGTGTGCCTGTCATCTTTTTCTGTTGCTGAAAAGGATGCTAAAAATAGTTTGACATAGTAATTCTCAAGGTATATGTCATGAGAAATAAATAAATAGATCCTGCGAGCCCACAGTATCTATCCACGGGGGTGGGTGCCTGCTGCATCTTTGAACTGAGTCAGTGTTCTAGCCTTGCCTGTGTTCCACTTGGCCTCCACTGGGGACTGGTAATTCTATTGTGTGTCTGCATCCAAATTGCACCCAGTACAGAGTCGCAGGAGAATTTCCTGTCCTGAGAAGAGGCTGCCTGTTGCCTCTCTGTATGAGTTGCTGCTCTGGCCTTTCCTCCTTCCAGTCAGGAGGCAATTTTAAAACACTGATGCAGAAACATCATGATGTGAGCTCCTTGTAGGCTGGATAATTCTTACTCTTTCTCACACTCAGTCGAATCCTTTTTAGGTACAAGAGCAAAGTGTGGTTCCGGTTTTAATGAAGGGGGAAAAGTGTCTCTAATCAAAAGTTTAGGAAATGCCAGCTTAACAGAATCCAGAGGGTGAGACATTTGTGATATCATTTGGTTGCTTATATGTTTGATTCCTCCAAAAAAAAGAAGAAAAAAAAAGACTGAGGCTCATGATTTTTTAACTTGCTGTTCTCATTGCTTAAATTCTCTTCCATTTCATGGTTTGTTTGCCTTTTTCTCTCTGCCGCACCCCAATGTGTTCAGGCCAAAAAATCCACCTCCGTGACTCCTTGGGTGAGAGCAACTTTAGCTTAGTTCTCGGTCCCTCCTTGGCAAAGCCTCTTGAGCCTCGGTAGCTGAGTGCTGATGAGGCCGGGCTCCTTGCTTCATCCTCCCCTTTTCCCCCCTTGTGTGCTTTTTTGTAGTTTCATGTGGCTTGCTGTGCTCTGAAAGGCTCAACTTGAAACTGCTTGCGGGGGGTGGGGGAAGCATGTGTGGCAAAGTTGTGTTAATTTTGGGGAACTTAGTTACCTCCCTCTGCCCTGGAGAATAATGAAGCTGACCTGGGAACTCCTAGATCTGGCCTGCAGCATTTCAGCTGTCCTCCCTTCACAAACACATGCTCTTTAGCCAGCGTCTTATAGCGGTGCAACCTCCTGCTGCCGTATAAAGTCCGTTCACGTCAAGCGGACTTCCACAGCATACGTTCCACTGAAATGAATGGTGGCTACGTGGCAGCAGTCCTTGCAGGATCGCTCCCTTTGCCTCACGCAGGGCATCCCGCTCACTCGGGGTTGTGTGTGTGTGGTGCACATTGAGCATGGAATCTGGTGTGCTGAGAATTCTGGGCTCTGTCAGTGTCTAGCTCTTGCGGCTGGGGATGAAAGACCCGGCACAGCATGGACAAAGCTGGGTGAAACCCCCAGAGCCTGACTGGGTCTGTGCAGGACTGCCAGCAGCCGGGTGGGTGTGGTCTGACCTCTGTGACTGTATTAAGCTGTCCCTTATGGCGCGAGATCATGGTGATGGTATTTCCCAGCCCTGCCACTGAAGGTGCTGGAGATTAAACCCGGGACTCTGTGTACACAAAGCATTTGCCCTGCCACTTGGCTATGCCTTGGCCTTCCTGCTGTTCCTACAGTCCAGATACCCTCCCCTCCCATGCCCACCATGAGCCGGTAAAGTGCAACAAAGAGCTGCTCTTGGAGCTGTGTTATGCACGACTACAGAGAAAAAAAGAAAGAAAAACCTGTAAGAACCTTTTAACTAAGAACTGGTGCCTGAGTTTTGCTTTCTTCCTCCTCCCTCCCAATCCCTTTTCCTTTTGTGTCATGTCTTTTAGATTGTAAGCCTGAGGGCAGGGACTGTCTTATTATTAATCTTTGTAAGCCACTCTGGGAGTCTTTTCTGGCTGAAGAGTGGGGTATAAATGCAATAAATAAATAAATAAATAACACACGTTTCCTCATGTGGCTGTGTACGCAGCCGGGAAGCTGATTTAGTCAGGAATGCTCTGCCGTGCACACCCATCTTGTTTCTTCAGATATTGATGTTACACCTTCAGCATGTGGGACATGGGTAACCTGCTGAAAACATAGCCTGTGAAGGAGCCCTTGGCTTTTGGGGGACCTGGGTTCAAATCGCCTGCTTGAGCAGGAACTCACTTAGATGCTGTTGGGCAAATTGTTCTTGGCAGGCCACCTGCAGACATCCTTAACTTGGGTAGCACATTCTGACTGTGCCTTTTGGGTTGCTTTGGGGCAGGAATTTGGGCGGCAGAATTGTATGCCCAGGGGGGAGGCACACGTGGCTTCTGGTGTTCTTTGCAATTTTATCTCCACTCTGCCTGAGACGGGCTGGCTTTCAGATGCTGAAGTTCCCTCCCCAGTTGCAGCCCTGGGTTTCAGTGCTAGCAATGTTGCTCCCGTCGCAGCAGCCAGAGGCAATCCTGTCGCTACCGGGCCTAACACCATTCTGTAGCATCTGCTTCCCCTGCTGCTCGGGGCAGCCAGTTTTGAGTTCCTTACACCTGTTGCTGCCACTGCCGCCAGCCCTCATGTGCTCCCCTAGGTAGCTGCCTGCCGTTTGCTTAGAGGAGCCGCCATGCCTCCAGCTGTAAAGAAAGGACATCCTGTGGAGTTTCTTGTTCCTTCTGCCAATGTGCGGGAGCTTCTCCCTGTTTGAGCTTGTATTGCAAGGGGAAAAGTGTGGTGCGTAAGGCTGGGAAAAGAGAACTGCATGTTGTGGACCCTCTAATGATTCTACCTAATCATTAATCTGAAGTCTTCCACAGCTGTCTCTTTCTTCTTTCAATAGGCAAGTGCAAAAAACGAGGGGATGGCTTGAAACTGGAGAATGACCCCCAGGAGGTGAGGCGTCCTTCACATCCGTGCTCCCTGGTCAGCTCTCCTTGTGGTGGTTGCACAGGGACAACAAGGGCTGATTGCAGGATATGGGGGAGGAGGAAAGCAAGCACCCAGCAGCCGGGGGGGGGGGAGTGGCATGCACACTGGGAGCGCACGCAGGCCCTCTGCCCCATGACTTGTGGGTACAAGCAAGCCAAACTCTTTGGGAAAAGTCAGCTGCCAGCCTGGGTTAAAAAGCTGGCCAGTGCAGACCTAATAAATGAGCTTCGACTACAGGGCAGCATTTCTGCCCTTCATTGCGGTGCTGCCCTTTAGCATCACAGCACTCAGGAAGATAGCAGGTAATGTGGAAAGACCACGTGATGGCTTTGGTTGAGTGTTTTGTTTATTACGCTCCTATATCGCTCAGTAACTGAAGCTCTCTGGGTGGTTCACAAAACAAAACTTAAAACCATAAAATACCACAACATAGTAAAATCCAATCTGGAGGCATTCAAAGTGCAGCTGGACAGCCATCTGTCAGGGGTGCTTTGACCTGGATTCCTGCATTCCTTAAGTTTAAAACAGAATAAAACCAAAATCCTGCCAGACCAATCCGATCTCATTTTTTGATCCAGTCACCTCCCTTGTGGACTGTGGAAATGCTATGGACATAATATATCTGGACTTCAGCAAAGCTTTCGACAAAGTGCCTCATGATATCCTGATTAGCAAGCTAGCTAAAAGTGGGCTAGATGCAACAACTATCAGGTGGATCCACAATTGGCTACAGAATCAGACTCAAAGAGTGCTTATCAATGGTTCCTTCTCAAACTGGGGAGAGGTAACGAGTGGGGTACCACAGGGCTCGGTCCTGGGCCCAGTGCTCTTCAACATTTTTATTAATGACTTGGATGAGGAGGTGCAGGGAATGCTTATCAAATTTGCAGATGACACAAAGTTGGGTGGAACAGCTAATACTCTGGAAGACAAACAAAATTCAAAGTGATCTCGATAGGCTGGAGCGCTGGGCCAAAAGCAACAGAATGAAATTTAATAGGGATAAATGCCAAGTGCTGCACCTAGGGAGAGGAAACCAAATGCAGAGTTACAGAATGGGGGACACTTGGCTCAACAATACCACAAGTGAGAAGGATCTTGGAATTGTGGTAGATCACAAGCTGAATATGAGCCAGCAATGTGATGTAGCTGCAAAAAAGGCAAATGCTATTTTGGGCTGCATTAATAGAAGTGTAGCTTCCAAATCACAGGAAGGACTAGTTCCCCTCTACTCAGCACTGGTTAGGCCTCATCTTGAGTACTGCGTCCAGTTCTGGGCACCACACTTAAAGAAGATGTAGACAAACTGGAAAGGGTTCAGAGGAGGGCAACAAAAGATGATCAGGGGACTGGGAACAAAGCCCTATGAGGAGAGACTGAAGGAACTGGGCATGAGGGGAGATATGATAGCACTCTTCCAGTACTTGAAAGGTTGCTACACAGAGGAGGGCCAGGATCTCTTTTTGATCATCCCAGATTACGGGACATGGAATAATTTATTTATTTATTTATTTAATGTGCTCAAGTTACAGGAAGCCAGATTCCGCCTGGACATCAGGAAAAGTTTCCTGACTGTTAGAGCAATAAGACTATAGAACCTAGGGAGTTGTTAGGCTCTCCCACACTGGAGGCATTCAAGGTGCAGCTGGACAGCCATCTGTCGGGGATGCTTTGACTTGGATTCCTGCATTGAGCAGGGGGTTGGTCTTAGAGGCCCCTTCCAACTCTACTATTCTATGATTCTATGAAAATAAAAATCTGGGTAAAAGCCAGCAGCAGTGCAAAGATCTAAAAATGTAGCGATGCCGTTTTAAAACTGAAGGGTCAAAAGCCCTTTTGTCTGGCGCCTTCCCTCGCAGAGGCCCTGCCAGCCTCAGTGTCTGAACGTGAGGATAAGGCGGAGTATAAATTTTAGCAATAAAGCTGCAGCCAGAAAGCCTTTACCTCTTGTGTCATGTGGCCTAAGTGTGAGTGGACGTGTAGAGTTTTGGTTGGAGAGTAAAGCATTGTGGGAAAGAGCATGTGATTCGAGCTGCCTTGGCGGCATTGACCTAACCGCCCCATAAACGCCTTGTTTGTTCCATTCCATCAGAGGTGGTCAAAAAGCCTCACTTGCTCATATGGTTTGATAGCTGTGGTAAGACTGGCAAATCCTCTGAATTGCCAGACTCCTACTCAGGGCTGCCACTGAAGGCAAGAAAAGCACCTTTGTGGCTAAATGGTCAAAACAGGAGCTCAGCCGGCGGAACTCACAGAGTTCCCAAACCCACCAGTCTCCTTGTTCTGCCTCTCAGACTTGAGTCTGATAATTTTGCTGTGGTTGAAAACACCCAGCTTGCTTTGGATGCCTTTTCTCCTGCTTTTGAGAAGAGGATGCGCAAAGCCTCCGTTCTGCAGAGTATACCAAACCCTGCGCTTCTAAAAACGAACAAAAAAATGCATTGTGGTAAGAGAAGCGAAGTACTGCAGCCTGCACAACATTTGCAAATTAGGCAGAAGAAGCAGAAACGAATCGGGGGCAGCTTGTACAGTTATTGGGGAAACAATGGCTCAACCATTTGTCGGGTGCACTCTCAAACAGAGAAGCTGCTGCTGCAGTTCTGAGCCCAATTTTAGATTCTGTTCTTTTCCCATCCCCAGGCAGAGTCGGAGATGGCTTTGGATGCAGAGTTCCTGGATGTGTATAAAAATTGCAACGGCGTAGTGATGATGTTTGATATCACCAAGCAGTGGTAGGAGAAATTCGAGTCTTGGCCTCACCCTTTTACGTGTGTTTTTGGAGCTGGGACTCCGAAAAAATCCTATGGCCCTCTAGACATTGTCTAGGGGCCATAAGATTGTTCTGTAGATAACACTTATCAATCAATTAATCAATCACATGTCCCTAATTAATGGGGCAGCGCGCATATCTATATCTATATATATCTATTCTTTAATACAAGAAGCATCCCAAAAGTGTGTGTGTCGGGGGTGGGCGGGGATGAGGAGACCACTCCTAAGATGATGTATGTGCATCCTTTTGAAAACAGTTGCTTTTTAAAAAAAACTGCTTTCTTCATTTAGAAAATGTAAGCAAGTATAACTAACTAACCAACAAAACCCTCATATGATGGACTAAGATTTCTTTAATCGGGCAATAGCCCTAAATAAAACAACCCAAAGAGGTCTGTAAGGCACGTGCACCCTGGCCCCAGTGCTGCTGCCTCCTAAAATATCCAAGCCAACCTGAGTGGATGGGATTGTCTTGTAGTGTCTTCTGAAGGTCACTAAAATCACTAAAGCCTCAGCTCAGAAGACTGTCCCTGGTAAGGGAGGGTGGTCCTTTATTATATTTATGCCCCACCCTTTTTCCTGTAAGGAACCCAAGGCGGCTTACATAATCCTCCTCCTCTCCATGTTATCCTCACAACAACCCTGTGAGGTAGGTTAGGCCGAGAGTCAGTGACTGGCCCAAAGTCACCCGGTGAGTTTCATGGCTGAGCGGGGACTCTAACCCGGATCTCCCGAGTCCCAGTCCAACACTCTCACCACTACGCCACACTGGCTCTCATAAACTTACATGTGGCGACATACGCGTGTGTCCTGGGGAAGAAACAGGTGCCGCCTCGCTCAGGGTCAAGCCATTGGCCTTGCTGGCTGGGAGTTATGGGAGTTGCAGTCCATCTAGAGGGCGCCAAGCTGAGGAAGGCTGTTCTAAGCCATGGGCAGCTGTAACTGGGATTAAAACACCCCTGGTGGTTTCTGTTCCATCAAGGACCTTTAACTACATCCTGAGAGAACTTCCTAAAGTACCGACCCACGTTCCAGTATGCGTGCTCGGGAACTACCGGGACATGGGCGAACACCGAGTGATCCTGCCGGACGACATGCGAGAGTTCATTGACAACCTGAACCGGTGAGGGTGCCGGCATTGTGGTAGAGGCTGCTGCAAGGGCTTCGCTATCTTGCCCGGCAAACATGGTAAACAGTCTCGGTCAGCTTCAGAAAGGTGGTACATGCAGAGATACAATACATGCATAAGCAATAAGCGTCCTCCTCCGGCCTTGTTCGTGGTGCGGATGTCTCCCTTCTGACTTGCGCGTAATCGTTGCCGTTCCCAGCCATCCGGGTGAGGGGCTGTCAGGGTGCCGGTTTGCGTGAGCAACACCACAGACTGGTGACGAGACTGGCTCAGTGGCCCAAGTGAAGCATAAGAGCAGCCTTGCTGGATCAGGGCTGGGGTCCATCTAGGTGGGCAGCTTCGGAGGGTTGGGGGCCTGCGTTGGACGCCGTAGAACCCACCGGATTCCTCACTCCTCCCAGAAGTGGCCGCGTGGCTCCATTCCCGGCAGACTCACGCCTCCCCTTCCTGCCCCTGGAGGGAGCGCGGTCCTGCAGAGAGACTCCCCACGCACCTCCTTTCCCAGCAGAATTGCTGGGAATGCTTCGGCTCGGATACGGTGGGGGTTGTGCCACAGAGGCAGGGGACCCACATGGGGCTGCTGGGAAGAGTGGCCCAACATATCTGGAGGGCACCGGGTTGTGGGAGGCTGCTGTAAGCGAATCGGAGTGGATTATTTTACTGAGGTGGGGGAGGGAAGCCATTTTGAAAGCAGAGCGCCCTGGCGTTTGGGCCACTGCCTTCATGTTTTGCTCTGTTACGAATTGTGCCATTTTGGCCGGCCAGCCGGTGTCTCCTCTGAGCAGCTTGCGGGCACATCTGTTGAGCAGCTGTGTGCCAACTCCTCCGAAGGGTTGTGTATTAATTTTCCTCTTGGAAGAGCTGTGTGTGGCATAATAAGCCCCTTCGCGGGCTGAACTGTCAGCCTTGCTGGCAGCCTTGGCGGGGCTGTTGTCCTTAGCCATGCGTTTTTCTTACAGATCTGTGCGTGCACCTCCACCACCACTGCCACCACCTCTCATGCGCTGTTTTCTTCTCCCCTTTTGATTCTGAACAGACCTCCCGGCTCTTCATATTTTCGCTACGCCGAGTCTTCTATGAAGAACAGCTTTGGCCTCAAGTACCTGCACAAATTCTTCAACATCCCCTTCTTGCAGCTGCAGGTAAGAATTGCCTGCCCACCTTGCAGCAGGGTTGGGGCACGCTGCAGTCGGCGGGGGGGGGGGGGGCTCACCCGTGTCAGCAGCCTCCATATTTCTGAGGCTCCCGTTCCGAACACAAATGCTGTTGCCTAAAGCCACTGAGTGTGCGATGGAGCTGTAATAAAAGCAAAGTTGTCATCTCCCAGGAACCCCCCCCCCCAAGACAAGTTCTGTCCTCCAGTCATGTGGTTGGAAGCCAGGCCATCGGTGACCCTCAGTGCTGTGGGTGGGAGCAGAACTCTCGCGAGTCCTGGGCTGTACTGTGAATTCTGCAGCCGATATAAGTCTGCAAATCCGCATGATTTCTCTCAATTAGTTCTGCCAGCTTTGCTGTGTCCCATAATTTATTACAGTTTTGCTAGTCATGGGGACTGAGTGGGCAAGGACTCTGATGGCCCTGTCCCCAGCCCCTGAATCTCATTCAGCCCCTTCTCTGGCTTTTGAGATTTCAGCAGGCATTGCCTGCATGATTTCAAGTATATTTTTGCCTCTGTAAGGACTGGAAACTTGTTTTTAAAGAATGCTAAGGTTCTCAGGGAAAGCTGGACTCGGCACTTGAGGTTTCTAGTTTGTGGTAGAAGCTGAAGTGCTAGGAATAGTGTAATTTTCTTCTCTCCCCCACCGCTGCCCTGTGACCAGCCAGCGTCTGCCTCTACTTCAGTAAAACCTGCTCACAGCAGCCGTTTGGTGTCTTGCTTTGGAGCGTGGTTGCCGCCTGCTTGGTCCCTAAAAGAGCCAGGGAAGGGAAACCAACAAGCAGGACAGAGCCAGTGTGGCGTAGTGGTGAGAGTGTTGGACTGGGACTCAGGAGATCCGGGTTCTAGTCCCCGCTTGGCCATGAAGCTCTCTGGGTGCGTTTGGGCCAGTCCCTGACTCTCAGCCTAACCTACCTCACAGGGCTGTTGTGAGGATAAAATGGAGAGGAGGATTGTGTAAGCCGCCTTGGGTTCCTTGCAGGAAAAAAGGCGGGGCATAAATATAATAAAATAAATAAGTAATTAAACTGCCAGCTGCTGCCGAGTTTAGAAGGCCCTTCCTCAGAGACCAGCAAGCCCAGGGCCTCCGGGTGACCGGCCAGATGGGCGATTGATAAATGTAATGTAATAATAATAAATAATTAGGACTTCCGAGTCCAGTCCTGTGGCAGGTCTGAAGGCCTCTCGGTCTGACGGCTTCTGCCTCTGGCCTGGTTCCTCACAGTTGGCTGTCTTCGTTGTTCTCCCACAGTGGACTGTTCTGTTTCAGTCTCTGTACCAGCCTTCCCCAACCTCGTGCCCTCCAGATGTGTTGGACAGCAACTCCCATCACCCCAGCCAGCGTGGGGCCACACTGGCTGGGGATGGTGGGAGTTGCTGTCCAACACATCTGGAGGGCACGAGGTTGGGGAAGGCTGGAGAGGCTGATCAAAGATCGTGGGGGGTGGCAGCAGCCCCTTCTTGGAGGGAGGCGATTGTGCATGATGGAGGTGAGAGGGAATGGAGAGAATCCCACGAGAGCCGCTGCTGCTTTACTATATTGAAAATGCCGTGGCCTGGCTTCTGGTAACTTCTGCTCCTCTGAGCCGGCCTGTCTTAGCTGGAAAGAGGCAGCCATGGTTTGCCGAGATGGCGGGTGGGGGGTTGGATCCAGGAGGCACCGAGCCGCACTGCTGGCTGCGCAAAGCTCACTCAGCCAGCGTCTGCTCTCCGTGTTCCTCTCTCGGTTGCAAATGCTTGCACATGATGAATCAGCCGGAGTTTTTCTGCTGAGCAGCTGGGCGAAGCTATGAAAAGCTGGTCCGCTCCCTCACAGCCTGTGGGGCAGCAGCAGGAGCTGCCACCTTGGGCCAGAGCCATGGGATGTCTGGCTGAGCCAAGCAGATGCCTCGGGCTGCCTCTCCAGCCAGTCATGAGGGTGGTGCCCAGCTGCTCTTGATCATCCCCAGCATGTGACGGTCGCGGGGAGAGGAAACTCTCTGTGAACATGGAAGCTTGCCCTTCCAGCTCTCAGAGTGAAGAGGATTAGGACGGCTTAGTCTGAGGTCGGAGGGAATACGTGGACTGTGGGGAGCTGGGTTCAAATCTCCACGTGGCTGTGAAGCTCACAAGGTGACCTTGAACCAGTTGGTCTCTGTCTCTCTCTGTTTTTCACAGGGTGGTTCTGAGGATAAAATGGGGTGCAGGAAGGCTTTCCAGTTCAATCTCCAGCTTCTCTGGTAGGGGGAGGCATCTGGAGCAGTTGCTCCTCCTCCTCCTCCTCCTCCAAGCTTTTGGGGCAGGGCAGTGTCAATCGTAAAAGCAGGATCCCTTTCTAGATCCAGCTCTCCATGCCTTCTGGAGGCTTGCTCCAAGGCCTGACCTTCACTGGCCACCTTCAGGACCAGGTGGTCTCCCCCCCCCCCCCCCCAACCGCTGAGTTTTGGTTAGGCAGGGCAGGAATGTTGGTTACTGTTTCCCTGCAAGGCTGGGTAAGGCCAGGTGACCGACCTGCTCTGGCGTGGCTTGGAAATGTAGGAAGCTGCCATCTCACTTAAGTCAGATGACTGCCCGACTAGCCCAGCGTGGGTCTGCTCTGACCAGCCGTGGTGGCCCTCCAGGGTCCCCGGCTGAGTGAGGGACTGGGGGTGCCTTCCCCATCACCTGCTTCCTGAGGCCTACGTACCTGGAGACGCCGCTGGGGTTGCACCAGGCGTGTGCTCCAAACCTGGGCTGTGACCCCTGTCGTTGCTCATTCCTGGCAGGAGGGTGTCTCTGGTGTCAGCTAGCTGGAGCGTCACCCTCTCTCCCAGAAGCACCCTGGGAGCTGCACTCTTCTGAGGACTGGTGATTTCTACCATGGGATTCTCAGCACCCCCCGGGTTTCTTTGGGAGAAGCCATGACAATTCAACTGGTACAAAATGGGCAGACATTTGTTGCGTAGCTACACCTTGAGATCTTGCCAGGCCCTACAGCATTTCAGGTTTTTTTCTCGCAGCCATATGGCTTAGAAACTTTTTCTAAGGTCTGTTGTGGACCTGGGTAAAAGCATTAACATTCTCTGTGGAGCAAAGCTGAATTCTGCTGTTGGTGTTGCTAATTGTGTGAGAGCCAGTGTGGCGTAGTGGTTAGAGTGTTGGTCCGGGACTCGGGAGATTCAGGTTCTAGTCTCCACTTGGCAATGAAGCTCACTGGGTGACTTTGGGCCAGTCACTGGCTCTCAGCCTAGCCTACCTCATAGGGTTGCTGTGAGGATAAAATGGAGGGGAGGTTCATGTAAGCTGCCTTGGGCTTCTTGCAAAAGAAAGGCAGGATATAAATGTAATAATAATTAAATAATCATTTAGACAGAACAGATTTTCAGTTTCCCTTTTCGCATAATTTAGTTCTGGCCTTGACCATCACAAGAGGGCAGAGATGTGCCCCATTGCCAACCACTGTAAATAGCGTTCAGCTACCCACCTGACTTATAAAATTTCAACAGGTATAGTCTGCTGGCATGTTTTTCCTGCCGTCAGGGCTGGAGCCTTGTTCTAGTCACTAAAATTTACTGGAAGGCTGCAATTCTCAGGAAGCTGAACTCTGCACCCACTACCACATTCCGCACTTCCATGGTGGGATCAGGACTTTGGTTATCCCGAACCTAGTTCCTGTGTGTTTACATGTTGGCGTTCTCTAAAGCCTTTGGATTGGGTTTATTAGCTTCGAGTTACATGTTCTTATCTTTGTCTCTCACTCATGCATGTTTCATTGCAAAAACAGAGGCTGAAACACACCCTGAGGCTGACCAAGCAATCCTTTGTGGAAAACTACTTAGTGGCCGACCTTACTGATCAATTTCCCTCTGCTGAAAAGGGCTCACTCGAGCTGGCAAAACCTAACCTGACTCGCGTCCCCCTGCACAGCTTCTGTGGGGACACAGATGAGAGCTGAGCAGAGAGGCAGAAACTCGCCTGTGGACGTGCTCCAGCACACAGCCTCTACTGGAAGGTGCCACTGACCAAGCCCTGGCTGCTCATATTCTCTGTGTTGTCTGTCGCAGAAAGCGAATCCTCTGGGGATCTCTCTGCTCCTGCTCTTCTGAGCAGGGAGGCAGCGCCTGGTGAGGTTGAGGGCTAGGGTTTCAGTCCTCTTCAGAACATGGTTCTTTTCAAGATTCCTATAGCCCCCTTCCGTGGAAGAGACATTCTCAGGGCGGTTTACAATAACAAAATAAAATAATGGAGATTCTTCCGAAAAACGTTGCAGAATCCAGTTTTTCTGCTTGCAGAATGTGTGTGCATGAGTGCTAAATTCCTGATCCGAAATTCCCCTTTGAATGAGTCTTAAGCCGCTACTGGCCCATATTTGCAAAGCTCTCATAACGGGGTTGTTTTAGTTAGTTCTAATTTGAATTGGGTTTTTACTTAAATACTTTCCCTGTCTTCTCCCCACCCCACCTTTTTTCCCTTTCTTTCTTTTTCCTTGCTGCGTTTCCCGACATGCCTTCATGCCCATAGGTTAGGATGCCCCTTCCCCGAGGTCACTCTCATGAGATACCTCCTCTTGGCCACGTTCCTTGTGTTCGCTCAGCTCCCTTCCCGTCGGCCGGGGCTGCTGTTTAATTCATGGCCCTTGGCCTCTGGAGCTGATGCCCAGGACTGACACCAGATCCGGCTGTATCCAAGCAGCCCCCTTGAGAGATCTGTTACACCGTGACCCGTCCCGATCTGAGCCGCTCTTGCCTCCGTGTCTCTCCCTCTTCTGCAGCGAGAGACGTTGCTGCGGCAGCTGGAGACGAATCAGCTCGATATTGACGCAACGCTGGAGGAGCTCTCTGTGCAGCAGGAGACGGAAGACCAGAACTACGAAATGTACGTCTGCCGAGCCCTCTCGAGGAAGCCGTCCGTGTGCCTCACACAGGGGAGGTGCTCTTGGTGGCTGCTCCCCCCCCCGGAGAGCCTCATGCCACATCTGCACTGCAAACGTACACCACTGGGGTTTTTAAATACTCTTTTAGCAGCTTCCCTCCCCACCCCTGCCCCAGGAATCCTGGGAGTTGTAGTTTAGAGAGAACAGGCGGTGTCTGCAACAAGATGCTGCAGTACCCCAACCCTTAACAGGAGTGCTCCTGTTCAGGGTGTCAGCTGGCCAGCTAGTTATGCAAGCCTTCCCCAACCTGGTGCCCTCCAGATGTGTTGGACTACAATTCCCAGCAACCCCCCACACATCTGGAGGGCACCAGGTTGGGGAAGGTTGAGCTATGCCATCCTCCAGGGTGCTATAAGGCATCGGGCTCAAGCAGGCCAAGGCACACCCCTCCGCCATCTCATTTTTCCATTCCCCTACTAATGCTCAGCGTCACATGATTCCTGGCAAGCGCTGAACATGTTCTGGGCTCGCTGGGCTATTTGGGAGTGGGTCACACCCTTTTGGAGTCTGGTTTCAGGCTTTTGGGGGGATACTCTGCAGACCTCAGCGTCCCCCTGAGCGTGACGATTCCTCCCTCTTGTTGCTCAGTTTGGGCTCTACTTCTGCCTGCCTGCCTGCCTGCCTGGGGGCGCCACATTTGCTGCTCGATGGGGTGGCGGTGATGCTTATAGTCTCCCAGGGAAGGTACGTCTTCCTGGCTGGCAGGCTGGAGTCTTCAAGCAGGAGCCCAACTGTTAGGGGACAGAGATGCCCTGCAACATTGTGTTGTAGGTCCCTGCATCAGTCCTTCCTCTCAAACTGCTATTCCCAGCGTTCCCTGGAAGAGGATGACCAACTATCTTTGGTCTGGAGGATGGATCTGCCCTGAGCATTCTTCCTGAAGTGTTGAGAACATAAGAGGGGCAATGCTGGATCACAGCCAAGGCCTCTCTAGCCCAGTGCTCTGTTCCCACAGTGGTCACCTGTGTGCGCCCCCCCCCCCCGGGAAGCCCACAAGCATTACAGGCACGCAAGGGCACCCTCCCGCCCGTGTTCCCCCACAACTGGCACTGAGAGGCCCATTCCCTCCGCAGCTGGTCATGGCCGGCATCAGCCTTATTCTCCAGGTGTTGCAAGATCTTCCCATCCGTGTAGACTTCTGGGGATCCGAACAGGCATTTAGCGCAGTGGGAGGCGAGCTTGGTATCGGTCTGCTTTTTAGCCATTTGCTGCCTTCACATTTTAACAGGGCCTTTTTTTTATATATGTGTCTGCCCACTCTGAGTCTTTGTATTGGGGTAGATCACCAATCACTAACTGGCAGTAAGCGTGTGTGTAAATAAATACTAAAAACAGTTTTGTCGGTGCATGCCTTGGCTACCTCTTGCAAGTTTTCTCTCTGAGCGCCCCTGAGTGGTGATGCTCAGGGCTGCCTTGGCCGGTCTTGCGTGGAATTCTGGGGCTACATGAAGGAGGCCCCGTAGGCGAAGCAGGCCTCGCTATCATTCAGGCTTGCTGGCAGCCATTTGCCTGTGCCAAGAGAGAGCCGGCTTCCCGGTGACTGGGTGGGGGCGGCATCGTGAAAGCTGTCTCCCTCCCCGCCCCATTATAAAGGACCGATATGGAGGCGTCCAGGCAGGCACACCAATAAAACAGTTCATGGCCCACGTCTGCTTTACGTGGGCTTAATAGCAAAGCCTGGTGTAGCTGATGAGTTAAAATAATAATTCCAGCACTTGCTTGGTTTTGTGGGGGGTACCGCACTAATGTCCCCCCCCTCTCTCCCTCCCTCCCCTGCCCCGACAGCTTCCTTGAAATGATGGAGGCTCGCAGCCGAGGGCCGGCCGCCTCCCCTCTTGCGACCAATGGGCAGAGCCCCTCCTCGGGCTCTCAGTCTCCTGTGGTCCCTCCGAGCAACGCTTCCGGGAGCTCCAGCCCCGGCACCCCCCAGCCGCCGCTTCCCTTGCCCCAGCAAAACCCAGGCAACCCAGCCGCTTCCCTGGAAGTCCTCGTGCCTCAGCCGCCGGTGCTTCTGCCGGAGCCCCAGGCGCCCCTGGCGGCCGCCAGCCCTGCCGTGCCTGTCCCAGCCCCTCCAGCCCCGAAGCGCAGCATCATCTCACGGCTCTTTGGGACAGTCGCCCGCTCCCGAGACACCCCCTGCCCCACCAGGTGAGTGCGCCCATCCTCCGCATGTCTCCGCTAGTTCTTCACTCGTTCTTTCTTCACACAGGGTCAGCCAAATTCTGCCCATTGGATGCCTGCCTGCCTTTGCATCATAAGAACATAGGAAGAGCCCTGAGGCTGGATCAGACCAAGGGTCCATCTATTCCAGCATTCTGTTCACACAGTGGCCAACCAGCTGCCCCCACAGGAAGCCCACAAGCAGGACAAGAGTGCAACAGCACCCTTGGCGTTAGTGGAATGCAGGGGTGAGCAACTTTTGGGGGCCAGTTTCCCCCTGAAGCCCACCGGGCGCTGCCCCTCAGAGCACCACCAAATTTGCCACTGAAATTTGGTGGTGCGGCCGCAAAAAGGGCAGATTTTCTTTTTTAAATTGTCCTTTTTTGGTGCCATGCTGCCAAATTTCAGTGGCAAAGCACGGATTGGTCTCTTGAAAACAAGGGAAATCATAGATTTCATAGATTTCATAGATTATAGAGTTGGAAGGAGCCTACAAGGCTATCGAGTCCAACCCCCTGCTCAATGCAGGAAACTAGAGGAGGGGGTCTCCCATCCAAGTAATAACCAGGCCTGACCCTGCTTAGCTTTCCACACTCAGACAAGCTGAGCCAGCATAAGCCACAGGCCTGTTTTCTGCTGCTGTGCCACTGAATTTTGGTGACAATTTCCTCAGTGGGGCTGCAGAAAGGCCGGGGGACGCGCACATGTGGGCCGTGTGTTGCCCGCCCGGCAAGATACCTTTCTAACCCAGCCTTCCCCAACCTGGCGCCCTCCAAATGTTTTGGGCTGCAGCTCCCAGCATTCCTGAGCATTGGCCATGTTTGCGGTTGGTGCGAGTTGCAGTCCATGACGTCTCTAGGGCACCAGGTTGCCTACCCAAGAAGTAGGGGCGGGCAGCATCCGGATCGTCTGTCCTCTTGTCCGGCTGACTCTCGGAGGCATGCACTGTCGGGCGATTGGGGGCGGGGGGAGGGGCTGCCCATGTCCACCCCGCCCTTGAGAAGAGGTTCCGTTCCAAGAGCAGCTGGATTCTCCCAAGGTGCAATTTGTGGGATTTTCCTTTTGCATAATCCTGCTCCTGCGAGCCACAGGGAAGGGGAGGGAGTCCGGGCCTGGCCCGGCTCCTGGAGACTGCATTCACCCAGCAGGCATTGCCCGCACGCTCCCAAGCCCACCTTTGCATCCCGGGGGGGAGGCTTGGGAAGCTGCTTTCTGTGCTCAGCACCACGTGGCCCGGAGTGTAGGGGGATGCAGCGCCGGGCTTGAGGTGCTGGCTGGCGGAGAGGACGGCCTCATCCCCTGACGGCTGGGGGTCGCCCTGTGCTGACCTGCGCCCCTCCTGCCACAGATCCCGCCGTGGCTGCTCCCCCTGCTGACGTTCCCCCGAAAGTGCAGAGCGTGGAGGACTTCATCCCCGAAGACAGTCTGGACCGCAGCTTCCTGGATGATCCCGCCCCACCGAGAGGCAGGGGGAGGCTCGCGGCCAGGGGCCACACCGACAGCGACAGGTGAGGGGAGCAGGGTCGGTGGGGCTCTCTCTGCGAGGCCGCGGCGGCATCGACGCAGGCCTGCTGGCCTGGGTTCTCCTGCGAGGGGCTTCTCTGCCATTCACAAGTTCTTTGTTCACCGGCGCACACACTCCACTCCCCCTCCCGAGGAAGAGCGGCTTTTCAGCGGGTTGGGTAGTAGCTCTGCATTCTCCTTTGCCTTCTGGAGAAGCCTCCCATTTCTCTGCTGCAGGCCTTCACGAGTTGCAGCCAGCTGGGCAGCTGCGTGTTCTGCCCCACCAGGCAGTTTCTTTCGCTTGCGTGCACACGGCTTCCTTGCTGTCCCAGGCAGTCACTGCAGGTCTGTCGAGTCCTTTGTGAGTCGCCGTACGTGGCTAGTGGTTTGCGACCCACCAAGCTGGGCACCCTCCTTGGCACACAGGAGCCCCTTTGGAAGCTGCCTCTGGCAACCTCCCCAGGAACAAACGTCATAGGATTAGGAGTGCACTCAGCCCTCCCTCCGAACTCAGATCCCTGAGAGATCGGAAGGTGGAGCCTTCCCAGGCCTGCACCACTGCAGGCTGCAAAGGGGCTTGCCTTTTAAAAACATATTTATTTTTTTTGTTTGAAGGCAACTTTATGTGAACAAAACAGCACAACATGCACACAGTCTACATCCGGTGGTTTGTCACACACACTGGACACGGCTGCCCCGAGAGGCTCTGACGGGGCCAGTATTTTTAGTGAAACAAAAAATCCTGAGTCAGACTCTCAGTCCCTCTAGCCCAGTATTGCCCACGCCGACTGGCAGCAGCGGCTGTCCAGCGTTCCTGGCATGGGTCTGTCTGTCCCAGTCCTGCCTGGGTTGAACCTGGGGCTTTCTGAAGGCCAAGCCGGAGCCCTGCCACTGAGGGACGGCCCCTCCTCCTCAAGAGCTTCCTCTGGTTGAAAACGAGGGCATTGGGGGGAAGGGCCCCAGCCGGTCCCCCTCACTGTGCGGGTCCACTTCCTTCCATGGGGGAGTTTCCGGTCATGCCTGTCCCCTTCTCAGAAATAGGTGATGTTTCTGAAGGTGCGACTCTGCTGCCCTCAGAGAGAGCAGACCTGGACGTGGCAGCGCATGAAGCATTTGTGTTATGCTGAAGTAACTGCAGAAAGAGAATACGGGCTGCAGGGTGGCCCGAGACCCCAGGCTTGTTGTCCTCCTCACCCCCAACCTATCATTGTGAGTAGCCCTACATTTATTTGAAGGGGGAAATTCTGCTGCTGGCTGCGGGCCTCCTGCAGTTCAGGAGCAGACCTGCTGCAGAGAGCCGTTCCCCTGCCCTGCAGTTAGCTGGTAAAATGATCCCATTCCCAGCTGCTATGAAGCGGTGAACCTTGCTCCTATGAAAGCCAATGGCCTCCGCACCTTTGCTTCCACTCCACCTGGCACGAGACGGCTCTTCCCAACATGCACCATGGCTTGCAGTTGGCCCAGGGGCATTCATTTTGAGGGGCCTTCCTTTTCAGGGCCAATCCTTTCTCCTTCCTGGGGTGATGGTGCCAGAAGGGGAAGCTAGCTCGGGCCCCTCGCCCGTCTGGCTGGCGCACAGGCACCCTCGCGTCCCAGCTTCCTCCTGGCTCTGAGCGCCTGGCTGCTGAGCTTTCAGCCCCTCGAGCCAGCGTTAATTTTGTCCCGTCAGATCTGGTTTATGTCATGATTTCTCCCTAAGCCTTGCTGCTTCCAAATGAGCGAGGGGGGCTGGGGGAGTGGCAGCCTCGCCATCCATTCCCCATCCTTGGAGCTGACCCAGTTTGCTCACATGGTGTGTTGGCGCATCTTTCCAAGATCATCTTCAAAGGCTGGAAGCTTCCTTTTGGAGAAAAACACCACCACCAAAGAGCTGAGACTTTTTGAGATGCTGGGTCCTACCTTTGGTAAAAATGGTTTGCTCATCACTCCTAAAAACATAATAAGAGCCCTGATGCTGGATCAGACCGAGGGTCCATCTAGTCAGGCATTCCATTCACACAGAGGCCAACCAGCTGCCCCCATGGGAAGCCCACAAGCAGGGCATGAGTGCAACGGCACCACCACCACCCCATGTAGTAGCCATTGGTAGCCTCCCTTAATTTGTCCAGTCCCCTTTTAAAGCCCTCCAAATTGGTGGCCATCACGACATCTTGTGGAAGTGAATTTTTCCCAGCAGTCCCTGGGTACAGGGCAGTGAGGAGGGTGCCCACTGATTTCCCGTAGGGCAGTGACTGCTCCCCAGTGGTCTGGTTGGCACACCCTAGCTTAGAACATGCAGACCCCTCCACCCAAAAACCTCCTCCTGCAGTGTGCAGAGATGTTGTTGGCATGGAAACGTTTGGTATGGGAACATAGAAGGTTTGAAATGGCCAAGGCCTGCTCAGAAGGGCTTCACCGCTCAGTGACAGAACACTTGCTGAGCGTGCAGACGGTCCTGGGTTCAAACCAGGCAACATCTCCAGTGACAAGGATCTCTGATAATGGTGCCGGGAAAAGCCCCCCTGTCTGACTGAGACTTCGAAATGCTGCATGCCTCTACTGGGCTTGATGGACTGATGGCCGGACATTTTGGGGTTGAGCTGTTGGTTTTGCACTCTTTAAATGTTGTGTGACCCACTCTCACTGCCCCGCGAAGCCTTGACCTCTCCCATTGATATTTCCTACAGTGATCGGGATGCCTCTGGGGGGAACCCCCTTGTAGCTGGCTTCCAAGATGACCTGGACGTAGATGACCGTGTGTCCAGAAAGCCCCCTCCGGCAGCCGAGCTGGTCCCAAGCAAAAACATCACCCTCTCGAGCGAGGAGGAGGAGGAGCAGTCCAGGTTCACTGTCATGGTGGATGAAGATATTGGCTCGGAGCAAGAGACAAAATGGTACAAGTCTGCTGGGAGTTGTTGGCGTTGCTTTCTGGGGCTTGGGAGCGAGAGTCTGGCCCTGTGGGCCTTGACCCTTCCTCTGCGGCAGGCAGTGGGGGGCACGCCTCTTGCTCTAGGGACCAGGCTAGCTCTGAGACCAGAGCTTGTGCTCACAATAGTTGGGAGGCCATCTTGGACTTTGAGCTTCCACATGTACAACAGGCAAACCATAGTTTAGGGCCGCTTTCTTTTTTCATCCACTCAACTTTCTAAGTCCGCTCTCGTCTCCCTGTCAGAGTGGTGGGCCATAACTGGCTTGCCAGTAGTTTATGGATTTAGTAGCAGCAAGTCACCATTAGTGCAAAGTATCATTTGCAAACTGGCTTCAAAGTATGGCTTGATAGCCCAGTGCGGCGGCCCGCCACGAACCCTGGCTTGTTTGCTGATGTGAGTTATAAAAAGATGTTTAAAAGTTTGGATGTAAAAAGGTTTGGCTTTCCGAGCACTGGCTTGGTGTGGCATCTGAATGCGGATTGACTGGAGCAGGGCAGTACCAGAAATAAATTAACCCCTTCATTTGTGTGAAGGACCACCGCCGGCCCTTTTCCGTGAGTCCAGGAGCTAAGCGGTTAATCAGAAAGCTCAAAAACTCCCTTTCACGCTCTCTGGGTTAAATCAGGTCGAACACACTGGATTAAGCACTAAATCAGAACCCAGTAGAGGGAAACTGACAATTGTTTACAGAAGTTTAATGGACCGAATCAGGTCAGGGAGATAAGGAGAGTTTACAGTCAATAAATCAATTAAGGCGAGCAGGGCCGGTGCAAGGCAGTTTGGTGCCCTAGGCAAGATCAGATATTTAGCTTCCCCCCCCCTTCCCACTTGAGCTCTCCCTCCCTATTTCTGGTGCCCCCTTTAGCCCTGCTCCCTGGGCAGCTGCCTAGTTGGCCTAATGGTAGCACCGGTCCTGAAGGCGAGGAATACAATCCGCAATGAAGGAAATGGGGCTTGCAAACACACAGACAGAATCTATCAAACAAAAAAGAACCTACACTTAGTCATATCTAACATAGGAGAATCTACCCTAGCCTATCTCTAGTAATTCAGCCGGACCTACAGCAAAGTACCCAAGTGGTCTGCTTGGGGGTTGAGCTTCCCGGATTGGCCTGAGCCGACGACCCGCTCCGTCCGTGCAGCCTCGCACCTTGTTCCCAACAACCTCGAGAGCCTGGGTTGCTCTTTTACACCCTCCCTCGCCCCCTCCTCCCACCCCCGGCCCCTCTCTTTGGTGGCAGGAAGAACCGGTCCTGGCTCAGCAGGGGGTGCGGAAGTTCTTCGGCGCCACTTGGCTCATGGCTCCTCGCGGGTGCTTGGAGGGTGCTTTAGGGTATTTGGCAGCTCTTTGAGACTGCTTGAGGGAAGACCATCGAGGCAAATGCAAATGTGTCCTGGACTTGACAACCTATAGATTTCATAGATCACAGAGTTGGAAGGAGCCTACAAGGCTATCGAGTCCAACCCCCTGCTCAATGCAGGAAACTAGAGGAGGGGTCTCCCATCCAAGTAATAACCAGGCCTGACCCTGCTTGCTTGGGCAAGACTATCTAGACTAGATGCAAATGCCCACCCAGGACTGAGCTCCTCTGCCCTGGGCAGAGATTATGAAGGTGACTGGGGGGATGAAGTGTGTGTCCGGTCAGGCTTTCTCTCCCCAATTTGCAATCCCATTTCTTAGTAGGCATTTAGTTGGCAATTTTTCACGCTCATCTTATCCATAGGGCTAGAAACGTTCTTACTGCTTTATTTATTTATTTATTACATATCAGTTAGTCAGTCAGGCGATCACTCGTGACCGAGTAAGATTGTCTTCCAGGATAAAATTTTTTTTTTTACAAAAAGGAGATTTTAAAAGGAGGAAAATTCTAAAGAAAATTGTGTAGACTCTAGCGATGGGTCCGTAAGTGACTGTGGAGACCAATTCGAGATCCACACAGCTTCCCACAGTGAGGACACAGGTTACCAGATGGAAGATGGTCCTGTAAAGGATTCATTTGACGTGCTTTTTGCTTAGCACATTTCTCCCTTTCACCTTGCACTCGAGCTTCTTCAAAGTCCATAGAACCTTTGTGAAAGGCCAACCTCCAGTTAGATCATTCATGGGCCAGAGCTTCCCAGTTTTTGATGTTTATATTGCATTTTTTTAGATTAGCCTTAAGAACATCTTTAAACCTCTTATATTGACCACCGATATTCCGCTTTCCATCCTTGAGTTGGGAATAAAGTAACTGCTTTGGGAGACGGCAGTCAGGCATTCGAACAACATGACCGGTCCACTGAAGTTGGCGTTGAAGTTGGCATTTTTTCAATGCTAGTAGTCTTTGCTTCTTCCAGTACACTGACATTTGTTCGCCTATCTTCCCAAGTAATTCGCAGGATTTTCCAGAGGCAACGTTGATGAAATCTTTCAAGGAGTTGGAGGTGACGTTTATAGATAGTCCATGTTTCGCAGGCATACAATAAAGTTGGTAATACAATGGCTTCATAAACCACTGTTTTGGTCTTCTTACAACAGAAAATATTCTCAGGTTTCTGAAAAGGCTTTCATTATGCCTAGTGCTTCTCGGAAAGTGTTTTCTTTCCTCTTTGAGCATTTTAAGACAGAAGAAGCATTAAAAGGATTCTTTGCGACACATCTGGAGAAAGACAAGCAGCCCCTGAAGAAGGAAAGTACTTTCCGAAATGTGTTGGGCATAATAAAAGTTTTTATTAATATTATAATTTTTTAAATTATATTTTTTCTTGTTTTTGGACATAACTACCTTTCCCCTCTTGCTGTTCCTTTGATACCTATACTGCCTAATCGCCAAAGCTCTCTGGGCAGTTCAGAACAATTAAAACCATAAAATACAGCATGATAAAACAACACTTTTACTACAATATAAAACCAAAGTAAAAACCAGCAGCAGTGTAAAGATTTAAAAATATAATGACAGATTCCTGCGTTGAGCAGGGGGTTGGACTCGATGGCCTTGTGGGCCCCTTCCAACTCTACTTTTCTATGATTCTATGATTTAAAAACAACAGAAACTGAAAGACTAAGGCAGTGATGGTGAACCTATGGCACGGGTGCCACAGCTGGCACGCAGGGACCTCTCTGTGGGCACTCGAGCCATTGGTCACCAGATCACGAAAAGACCGTCCCCTTCTGCAAAACACTAATGATTTTGTTCTTTCTCACAGTGTGGAACAGAATGATTTTATTCTAGAATTCCTGTTACAGAATTCTTTTCTACATTGTTATCACATTTAAAAGATTTTGAAGAATGATGCACAGAGCATGGCTTGGATGTAAAGCCCTAACAGTTGACCTGAGTGCTGCATGTGTTGCTCTCAAACTAACGGAGTATGAGCCAAGGTTTGACAAATTATCAGCATGCATGCAATAGCAAAAATCACATTAATCGTGCAAAAGCATGCCCAATGCAAACTTTTACCTAATACAGTGTTTGCAGTCCAAGACATAAAGTGTTTAAAATGTGTTAAGCATGTTTAGTTTTCTTGTTTATCTTGCTCATCCTAGTACAGGTTGACTTTTACTTTTACTAATCCGACACATGTAGAAGCAGGGAAAGGACCCGGGGTAAAGCTTGCCCCATACAATTTCAGTCTGGCACATAATCATATTACAAGTTGAGAATCCCTTATCCAAAAATACATGTACCTAATTATTTAAAAAGTTTGTATAAATTCCCTTCAGTTCAGGCTATGTGTACAATGTAGTACTACAATAATTTTTTGAGTTGATTTTTTTCCCAACAAAAAACTGTTTGTATCATTGAATGCTCTGTTATTGTGTTTTTCTTTTAAGACAAAAGATGTTAATTAGTTCGGACAACTGTATGAGTTGTTTTTCTAAAACTAAAACCTCGGTATTCAGGTTAAATTGCAGTGTTGGCACTTTGAAATAAATAAGTTGGTTTTGTGTTGCAGTTTGGGCACTCGGGCTCAAAAAGGTTCACCATCACTGGACTAAGGGTACAATCCTATGCAAGTTTAGACAGTTTAGACATAGCTAGCTGGGGCATGCAGGGAGTTGCAGGCCTTTTTCCTGTCTAAACTTGCATAGGATTGCACCTTAAAATGCCTGCCCGCTTTCTTTTCTAAAGAAATTGAGGCTGTTAGGAAGCTGAATTCCATACCTACTATTCACATTGTGCTCCTGCAGAATTGCCACGCATGTATGCCTCTGCCCTTTTTATGCTCAGAGTCTGGGGAGTAGCAAACTGAAGATGGAGGAGCCCTGAGTTGACCATTTTTCCTTCCATCCTTTTCTAGTTCTTCCAAAAAGTCCTCGAAACCCCACAAGCCAGGAGCATCTACCAAAGTAGCTGACCTGAAGGCTCCTGCTGGCTTCCCTGCCCCACTTGGGTTTGAGCAAAACGGCAGCACCAAGCTTCCCACAGCTACCGCTGCCCCAGAGGCTGCTGTCCCAGAGGCGGCGGCAGCCGGGCCCCCGAAAGCCGGCCCCCAGAGCAAGGCCTCTGCTTCCAGACAGAAGGGGGACAAGCCAGAGGAGTCGGAGAGCGACCCAGAGGGACCGATCGCCACACAGATGCTCTCCTTTGTCATGGATGACCCAGACTTCGAAAGCGAGGAGTCGGACAGCCAGAGGAAGCCAGCCGTAAGTCTCCTGAAGCCACTTTGGGCAGCTGTGCCTAATGAGCACAGCCCCGTTCTGCATCCCACTTCCAAAAGACCCGTTCTCGGCTCGTAAGGCACAAAGAGGAAATGGGACTATTTTTACTTATAATAATATAATAATAATTTTTACTTGTCAGACTTCAGACATGGAGCTCAGTCTTTTTGCATCGTAACATGCAATGATAGGTAACTAGGACCCATGTGCTCCATGCTGAATTCTTTGTGCGCCAAGAAAAGCTGGATTCTGTGATCTAGATATTTTACACCCATTTGTGTGGTTTCTAATCTGCATAGTTTGGTAATGTTTACCGTCTGTAGCTGACAAGCTCTGTGGATTTAAGTGCTCCAGATTCGGTTTCTTCTGAAGTGTTGCAGAATGGAATTTGCCCAGACGAAAATACCTGTTCTCTCTGGTTATTGGCCCGGAGTCGTGCATCGTGGTCAGAACTGCTTTGCACATGCACACCGGGCAGCTCCTTCTCCCTTGCATAAGAAGGTGCTGCAGGCCACCATGTTCTCGAGAGCTTGGTCCGGTTGGCCAGCCAGATGCCTCCAGGGAACCCTGGCGGCACCGGTGTCGCTCCTCTCCCTTGCGGTTTTCCAGCAGCTGGTCTTGCAGCACTGGGCCAAAAACAACAGAATGAAATTTAATAGGGATAAATGCCAAGTGCTGCACCTAGGGAAAGGAAACCAAATGCAGAGTTACAGAATGGGGGACACTTGGCTCAACAATACTACAAGTGAGAAGGATCTTGGAATTGAATCACAAGCTGAATATGAGCCAGCAATGCGATGTGGCTGCAAAGAAGGCAAATGCTATTTTGGGCTGCATTAATAGAAGTATAGCTTCCAAATCGCGTGAAGTGATAATTCCCCTTTACTCAGCACTGGTTAGCCCTCATGTTGAGTACTGCGTCCAGTTCTGGGCACCACACTTTAAGAAGGACGTAGACAAACTAGAGAGGGTTCAGAGGCGGGCAACAAGGATGATCAGGGGACTGGAAACAAGGCCCTATGAGGAGAGACTGAAAGAACTGGGCATGTTTAGCCTTCAGAAGAGGAGACTGAGGGGAGATATGATAGCACTCTTCCAGTAGTACTTGAAGGGTTGTCACACAGAGGAGGGCGAGGATCTCTTCTCGATCATCCCAGTTTGCAGGACATGGAATAATGGGCTCAAGTTACAGGAACCCAGATTCACCTAAACATCAGGAAAAAATTCCTGACTGTCAGAGCAATAAGACAATGGAATCAACTACCTAGGGAGGTGGTGGGCTCTCCCACTCTGGAGGCATTTAAGGTGCGGCTGGACAGCCATCTGTCAGGGATGCTTTGACCTGGATTCCTGCATTGAGCAGGGGGTTGGACTCGATGGCCTGGTAGGCCCCTTCCAACTCTACTTTTCTATGATTCGGGGGTATGCTGCCTCTGAAGAGGGTGTCCAGTCAAAATGCATTAAATGCAAAGCTCTGACATTCCTGGCCTGGCCAAAGTTCTAGAATGGGGTGTGTGGAATGGCTTCCTCTGTGCTAGGGGCTGGACGTGTGTGACAGGGTGCCCTTCCCGATGTCTCCTCCTTGATCTTGATTCCAGAGGAACTCAAGTGCCCACTGGTTGCAGGCATTCAAAGGGGGTCTCCTCAACCTTGAGGGCTCTGGAAAAGGGCGGTAGGAAAAGCAGGGCCAAGAGCAAACTCCAGTGGTCTTGCAGCAGCTGAACCACTTTGAGAAAAGGGCATCTAAAATGATCCAGGGGCTGGAGCAACTCCCCGGTTACAGCAGCTGGGATTGTTTAGCTTAGAAAAAGGGAGGGTGAGGGGAGACATTTAGAGGTGTACAGAATTATGCCTGGTGTGGAGAAAGTGGACAGGGAGACATTTTCCTCTTTCTCTCATAACACTAGAGCCCAACGGGATCATCCCATGAAGCTGGACGGTGGGAGATTCAGGACAGATGAAAGGAAGGACTTCTTCACACAGTGCAGAGTTAAATTGTGGAATTCACTACCACAAGATGTAGTGATGGCCACCAATTTGGAGGGCTTTACAAGGGGGTTGGACAAATTCATGCAGGAGGAGAAGGCTATCAATGGCTACTAGTCCCGACGGCTATATGCTTCCTCCAGTATCAGAGGCAGTGTGCCTTTGTACACCAGTGGCTGGGGAACATGGGTGGGAGGGTGCTGTTGCACTCGTGTCCTGCTTGTTGGTTTCCCATGGGCAGCTGGTTGGCCACTGTGTGAACAGAATGCCAGATTAGATGGACCCTTGGCCTGATCCAGCATCAGGGCTCTTCTTGTGTTCTTATGAATACACCGCTCCTTGTTCAGTGATTCTGCGGGCAGAAGAGACCTTGTGTGTCATCTCACACTGCTCTTCTTTGAGCACTCACCCGTTCTCTGCTGCTTTTGCTGTGCCTGCTTGATTCAGAGGTAGAACGGTCAGTTCTCCTCCCCCCCGCACCCCCTGACCCTGAGGCTCTACTGCCACCTGAAGGCGAGGAACAGCAGAGGTTGCTGGCAAGGCCCGCATTGCAGGGTGGCAAGCGGCTGCCCCTCGGCAGCGCCAGGCCCTCTCCTCTCGAGTTTGTGCGCTGGCCCGGCTGCGGAGTGACAGGAGCTTCCTTCCCGAGCGGAAGCAGGAGGGGAGCAGAGCACGCTGTGGGCGGGTGGATCGCGCCCTGTGCCGAGAAGGAGCCGGGCCGACATGTCCACCCCGTTCCAGCGGGTGTCTTAACGGCGTAGTTTTCCAGGAAGAGGCAGGCAGTTCCCACCCTCCTCCAGTCATTGCCGTCCTCGTGGTCTTCCTGTTGTGGGTGGCAATTTCCACCAAATGCCGTTCCTTTTCCAGCTCAGGCAGCCAGAGGGAGGAAGCAGGGAGATGGCAGCAGCTGCTTGCTCCTGCTGGCACGTCTCTGGTGTTGTTTTTTTGCTGTATCCGCTGCATTTAATTAATGTTTAGCTGCCAGTTGAAAAGTGGCAGATAAATATTCAAAATTTTAAAAAACGTATTCAGAAGGGTTGACAAGGGCCACACTGAAAGCAGTTAGAGTTCTGAGTGTATTTATTTATTTATTTATTATATTTATACCCCGCCTTTTTTCCTTCAAGGAACCCAAGGCGGCTTACATAATCCTCCTCCTTCCCCCTCCATTTTATCCTCACAACAACCCTGTGAGGTAGGTTAGGCTGAGAGTCAGTGACTGGCCCAAAGTCACCCAGTGGGTTTCATGGCCGAGCGGGGACTAGAACTCAGATCTCCTGAGTCCCAGTCCAACACTTTCACTACTACACCACACTGGCTCTGTCCTGCTTGTTGGTTTCCCGTGGTCTACACTCTGGTCTACAGAGTGTAGACCTCTGTGTGTCGACACCCAGCCAGGATGTCACACTGGGTAGCGGTTCCATGTGAGAAGTAGGACATTTCCTCTGGAAGTGGTCTTGATAGATAATCAGGTATGGAGCCTCCACGTTTAGAGGCCACTGAATAGCCATGTCTGGTGAGAAAATGGGGTTGGGATTGTTTGGGCTCTGTTCTGGGCTCCCTAGAGGCATCTAGCCGGGCCTTTGGTCCAATCCCGCAGAGCTCATCCTGTGTCCATTCCCCACTTCAGCTACAGCGGTAGTCCCAATGAAAACACAACCAGGAGCAGAATAAACTAAGGGTGCAATCCTATGCATGTTTAGACAGAAAAAAGTTCAACTCCCAGCACCCTTAGTATACTTCTAAACCAGCTACGGGGCATGCTGGGAGTTGTAGGACTTTTTTTCTGTCTAAACATGCATAGGATTGCACCCTTAGCCAAGTGTCTTTAGCCCACTTGACGGTTCCTAGCAGCGTGTGGGTCATTTTGGTAGAGCAATGGCTGTTCCCGCCCTCTGGGAGTGTGCAGGCTCCGTGGCACGGTGCTTGACATGCGCGGCTACTTTATGTCTCCAGGTTGAATTCCCGGTGCGAGAGGATCTCTCCGACATCTCTGACGAAGAAACCCCGTCCAAGCCCCCCCAACCCCCTAAGCCCGTGATACACTCCTTCAAACCGAAGAACGACTCGGATCTATTTGGATTGGGCCTGGATGAGCCGGGCCCCAAAGACAGCAGCGAGGAAGGTGAGCGGAGGCAGCCTCCTCGCGTTTCTCACGGGGCAAGTCTCTCGAGCAGAAGTGCATTGCTAGGGAGGTTGGGCGCTGCGGTGTGTTTCAACTGCACGATGCCAGCTTTAGGGTTACACGGGACCCTTCCTCCCAGTTGCACGTTCCAATGAAATAAATAAATTTCATGAGCTGAACTCTGTTTCCTTCACTGGTACGTTGCCTGGCTTGTCCCAGGACCACAGAACCATTTTTCAGTCCCAAGATGGATGGGAGGGAGTTGTTGCAGAGCCTTAAGTTGAAAACAGGCAATCCTTTGGCTCTTTATTTGACTCCTCAGAAGACTTCCTTTGGATCATTGTCAGTTGCCCAGGCAGGGCTTGCAAAAGCTGCAATAGGGTCCTTAAGAGGGCCTCACACCCTGCCTGGGCCTGTGGAAAGGAAACCTTTCATTTTATTTTAAGGCAATAGGTGTTGACAGCCGTTAGTTCCTTTTACAAGAGCGCTCCTTTGTACCATCTCCATTCAAAATAGTGACATCAACAGGAGGGCATCTTCTCCTTCTACCTGGCTATAATTATAATATGTACTGTTGCTACTTTGCTGGCAAACTCACTAATGATCATTCCCTCCCCTCACTGGTTACAGATAAAGACAAACCATCTTCCAAGGAGAAGAAGAAGAAGAAGAAGAGAAGGAGCAGCAAAGAGGTGCGCCATCTCGCACGTGTGCCTGTGTGACATTTCGGTGCTGCTGCTCAGCCGACACTCCCAAAGTGGGTGTATAAGAGCAATTAAGAGAATGTGCACATCAAGGCAGCAAAAGTAACCCTAAACCGTCCCCCAAACAACCAAGAGCAGCAGAAAAATAGAGGTAGAAGGGGCAGCTCCCCACAGCATAGTGAAACAAAAGGGTCTTGGCTCACTTACAGAAAGCAACACAAGAGAAGGGAGTTAACTTGTATGCCCACGGAAGGGCGTTCCAGAACTGTGGGGCAGCGGCTTCTCCTTAAAAGCCTGCCTGCCTCCTTTATTAGTAGGGCTTCTTAGCTTTCTCAGGGGTTTCTCAACAAGATGATCAGCTGGGGTAGACCAAATTTCATGAAAGTTGTCTATTTCCCCTGAACCTGGCCTGTAATCTGTGGTGAAGCCCAACGTTTGCTTCTCCCCCCCCCCCCCCGGTCCCCTGCCCTCACCCATCATTTCCTCGCCTGCAGGGGTGTGTTGGCTACGCAGAGCTTGCCTGCTTCTGTTTGTTGGCTGCAAACGCTTCTCCTTGATCTCCAAATCCAACCCATCCATTCCCGAGTTGCCCGTTTCTCTCCCAGCACCAACCCGTCCCCAGCTGAGAAGCGTGCTCGGTCCTTTGGGGATTCTCGATCCTGCCCATAATTCCTTGATGGGCTTCAGTCTGTCAGATAAACTCTCTCTGGCTTCCCTTGCACAGGAGGAAGAGAAGGCCGCAGCAAAGAAGAAGAGCAAACAGAAGAAGAGCAAGGAGAAGGAGGAGGGGAAAGACGGGAAGGAGAAGAAGAAGAGGAGGAAGCCGAGAGGCAAAGAGATTGACGAGCTGGAGGCCTTTCTTGGGGGCGGGGCAGGAGCCAGCAAGCAGCAGGTGGGGGGAGAATATGAGGAACTGTAGCCCCGCCCTGCCGCACCCACATCCGGGCGGCGGCTCCTGCTGATGGGCGCCGCCCTCGCGGCCTTCCCCTGCCACCTAGGCTGCTTGCACCCCCAGGAGACTGCTGGGGGCCCAGAGAGGCGCTTCTGCACTGGGGCAGGGGAGGGTCAAAGCGTCGCCCCCCGGCCGCTTGGGGAGGGGGCAGGCCAAGGACCAGCTCGCTGGCTGCCCCCCCCCCCCCCCGGCTCCTGTTCCTGGCCTTGCATCCTCTCTGCTGAGGAGCCCTTGGCTGGGGCTCGTCAGAGGGGGGAGGAGGAGGAGGCGCTGCCCCCCCCCCCCGCAGGTGCTGAATCGTGTCTTGACAGAGCCATTTGCAGTGGGCGCTGCCTCTTTGCGCCCAGGAAGTCACTATGTCTAATTATGGATCCTTGCTATTTTTTCTACCAGAGAAGTGGTTATTGACTGACTGGACGGTGTGCTCCATTGAGCTTGTGTGCAGAATTGCAGTGCTGAGCTTTTAGGAGCTGCATGCAGGGTTTCAGCGAGGGGGCCGCTCAAGTTGTGCTGCAGCCAGGCTGTTGCTTAGTGGCGGGGGGGCGGGGGCGGCGGCAAAGGGCCCCTCTGGTTTCTCTGGCTCCAGGTGTCACGGGCACCACTTGTAAGCTGCTGTGCAGTTTGGGAAAGATTGGCAGAGTTGCCCATTCAAGAGCGAGTGGAGACTTTCCCCAGGGCCTTCCTTCTGCATATCCTGGGAAGCAGCCCTTGTGCAGCAAAGTACCTCTCAGGGACCTGGCTGACTTTGATGTTCAAATGGAGTTGCAGGGAAAGAATGTTTGTGGTGGGGCGAGGGGCCAAGTTTTTTTGGGGGGCGTTTTTGATGTGTCCCCTGGGGCGGCCGCAGCAGGAGCCCTCTCTCCAGTTCTGTGCCGGTGGCGCCGAGCCCCGTCTGAGCGGGCATGTTGCCCTCCTCCTGCTGCCCCAGCACATGGGGTGCCTCCTCCTGCCCCGGCACATGGGGTGCCTCCTCCTGCCATGTGGTTTTGGGGAAGCCTTTAAAGCCCTCCCTCCCTGCAAGCCGCCCCCTGAAGCTCTGCATGTTTTGGCCGTGCAAAATCACAGCCAGCTCCTGGCTCCAGTTGACCTGCCCGCCCTGCCTTCCAGTCTTTCTTTCTTTCTCCCCCCCCCCCCCCCTGGCGTTCTTCTTTTCGGTAGCTCCCATGCCCTTTCACACACACCTTTGCATTGCTGTGCTGTCTCCTCTGCCTCCCCCCCCCCATCTCGAGGAAAACTGGTTAATAACTCTCGTGCATTCCGTTGCCCGTTGTGCTGCTGTGCGTGGACTGGACTTGAGGGCTGTTCTAACATTCCTCCCCCCCACCCGAGTGAATTCTGAGTGAGGCTCCCCTTTGGCGGCGGCTGCTTTGGGCCCAGTCTCCTCTTCAGTGCTGCCTCAGTAGGTAGGAAAGTTGCTCCCCCCCCCACCCTGCCCACTTCTGAGAAATGCACTTGCCACTGTTTGCATCTCCAGCAGACCTTGGAGTCTCACTGCATGAAGCGGATCATCATCTCAGGTATTCCATCGGCCGGCCTCCCTTGCGCTGCTCGTGGGAGGGGGGGGCGTGGAGAATCTGCATGGGAGCTCCCTCTCTCTCTCTTACACCATCGCCCGCCCCCCAGGAGAAGCATCCCTGCCCCCAACACTTCTGTGAGCCTTTTCTCTGGAACCAAACTCCCAGCTGAGCCTGACCCAGTTCCATGCAAAATGTGTTCTCACTTGCTTTTTCCTTTCTTTCTTTTTGCTTTGGGGGAAAAAATATCCCAGTGGTGCGTTCCTCCATTCCAACTTATAAAGCTCTCGGTTGTACAACTATTTGTGTGTGGTTTCTTTTGTTGCAGGGGGTGGGGGAGCCAGGGGAGCCTCTGCCCCTTCCCTTGCCCCCATCCCAGCCGGCCTCTTCATTTGGCCCTGCGCTGCTCCAGCCGCACTGAAACGAGGGCTGTGTGAGTGTGTGTGTGTGTGGGGGGGTAGTGGCGGTGAAGGTGCATGAGCACACCTGCCAAGTAAGCCAAGAACTGAAGAGCTGGGTACTGGTTTAGCAGCGTCCGTAAGACAGTTTTGTTTGACCCGTGACAAATGGGACTGAACTTTGGTACAGGGGTGGTTTGTAGGGCACAATTCCCCATTCCAACCTGCTCTCTTCTCAAGGGGACTACAAGGCACTCGGCATCCACCGCAGCACAATACCTCTGCCCTTGCATGGGGACATTGCCGCTCCTCGCTTGATATCCAAATGGCACCTCACCCATTTCCTGGGGGGAAGATATTAAACACATGATACCGTAATGCCTACAGTGAGACTTTTTGCTCACCGTGCCGTGCTCATCTTATATGCTGCTGTCCAGGCATGTGGCATCAGCACAGGATGGCGGGGCCCTGCCTCTAGGAGCCTACAGTTTGAGGGGTGGAGGGGAGGGAGCCCTTGGTCGTGCGGGTGGATATGAGCACATGCATTTGCACCCGCTGAACCAGCCTCCCCCAAGCTGGCACCCTTGGATGTACCAGGCTGCAAGTCCCATCATTCCCAGCCCCATGGTGCTGTGAAAAGTACTTTGCTTGCCTGTCACCCGGTGTGATGCACCCCCCCCCCATTTCTTCCTGCCTCCTAAAGGCAAGGGGCAGAGCCTGTGCCCCCAGCTCTCTGCTTAACAGCAAAAAAAAAAGTGTCATTGATGTGCTGGTGTGGAAGGAAACTCATCAAGCATTAATTGCGATTGGAAATGTACGGAATTCTGCTGCGAGGCAGCTGCCAGGTTTAAATGTGTCATAGGGCCAGAGTGTGTGTGTATTCTCAAGCAGTTGAAAATCTGGATCCATGGCCAAAGGCGTCGCACAGCCAAGGAGCAGGTTGGAGGGGGGGGGCTGTGTGCTGTTGGCTGGAAAGGGGGGGGAGAGAAGTGGAGCATTTGGGAGGTGCGAAGGAGGGGGCCGTGGGATGGGGCAGAGGGAGCGTTAAAGGGTGGTGCTAAGGGTGTGTGGCGGAAGGAGAGCAGACCCGCGGGGCGGAGGGCAAGGGCCCGTGTAGAGTGTGGCTGGCCTCTTCAGCAGCAGGCCTCTTCAGCAGCAGGCCTCCTGCAGGGAGCCAGATGCGCAGCCCTGCTTGCTAAGGCCTGCTGGACAAAGCCGCCCCCCCCCCCCGTTTCCTGCTTCCCACCCAGATGCTCCTGGGGCAAAACCTGCCCGCAGGCAAGCCCCCTTCTCTGCCTCCTGAACAGGGAGGCTCCATTGAGCTGCCATGGCCGGCCGGCCGGGCTCCTGCCCTTCCTCGAATTTGCCTTCTAAAGCCGTCACCAAGTTTTCTGGCAGCCAGTTCTGTAAGTCAGCCTCCCCACAACCTACCACCCTCCAGATGTGTTGGACTACAACTCCCAGCAGTCCCAACACATCTGGAGGGTGGTAGGTTGTGGGGAGGCTGCTATCAGTGATCAGTTGTACGCCCAAGTAGTTTTCTGAACCTGATCATTTTGCAGGATGCCTCTTGAGTTCCTAGTGGGGTGGTGGGGACCTCCCTCCCTAATTTTATACACCTTTACTGTACCCGTCTTTAGTTGACCTTTCTTTCTTTTTAAATCCTAAATTAGAATAAAGTCACAAAAATGCTTGGGGGGGGGGGAGAAGCGCCAGCCGACGCCCATTCCTGCACTTTTCCAGGGTTGAAGCACGGAGGGCAGAAAAGGAGTGTGTGGAAGACCTTCCCCTTGGGAGGGGTGATGTGTGTCTTCTTGTAAAGAAGAGATTGTGAGCGCCAGCAGGCTTCCCACCCCACCCCCGTGGTGCTGGCAGCCCCCCCCCCCCACGGCCGAGCAAGGTTGCTGTAGCAACCTAGCAGGCAAGTGGTCCAGTGAGGCATCTTCTGTCATGGCAGGAAGGTATCTTATAGAGGGTTGAGTGGGGCCGCATTGTGGTGATGAGGCAAGAAGGGAATTCTCCCCACCCCACATCTTGCAACCGGGACGAAAGGCTGTTCTCAGAAGCTCCGTTTAGCAATTGCTTGTGTTCCCCCGAGTAGTCCCAGAAACAAGCACTGGAGGAGCTTTCTGGAGAAGACCGAGGCGGCACCCTCTTTCCCACTGTGGCCAACCAGATGCCCCGACGGCAAGCCCACCAATGAGCTGGTAGACCATCTCTGAACATGGAAGCTTGACTTGGCTATTGCAACGAATATCTGGTGCTGAATCTTTCCTGAGTGAGCCTTCTGTTGTGTGTGTCTGGGCTGGGGAACCCATCACAAGTGGTGACTATCGCCACAGCTTGTGCAGAACAGAGCCCGCACTTCTCAGTCCTGGGGTCCAGTCCTGGAACCTATTTTCATTGCCAGGATGCCTGTCCTTGGATGATGGGAAGTAATCAGGCTACCTGAAAGACCACCTTCTCTCATACAAGCCAGCCTGGGTTTTACGATCTTCAGGGGAGGCCCTTCTCTTGGTCCCGCCACCATCAGAGGGACATTTAGGGGGGTGGGGCGACGGCAACACGAGAGAGGGCCTGCTCTGTGGCCGCTCCCAGGCTCTGGAGCTGAAATGTCTGGAGCAAAGACATTTTTATTCTGGCAGGCCTTTGGCATGTGAGCTGTTCTGTTGGGTTGGCTGCCATTTCTTTCTTAAATTAGTGTTGTGCTTTTAACTGCGCTTCTAATTTCTTTGCTGTTGCTGTGTTTTTGTTTTAACCTTGGTCTTACTATTATTAGTAGCCTTGGGCACTGTTTTGGGGTGGAAAGATGGGATATAAAACTAAATAAATCACCTGAAATAACAGCATGTTGTCTGAACACCTGCTGAGCATCTTAACCCCACCCACGCCCAAGTGGTGTGCCAAGACATCTGGGGAAGGCTGGTACACACTTCCCTGACCGTCTTTGCAGAATGTGGACGACATTCAGTGGGAATGTGATTTTCCCTGATTACATAATGTGTGTTCTCCTACACACACACACACACACACACACAGTTATAGAAGCCCTGATTGTGTTCTATGGGGGTTGTAGGGAGGCAAGGGCCTTTGCTGCCTGCAGAAGGCCGCTAAATAATCAGATTTCTGCTCCGCAGCCCGAGCCTGCCTGCTGCTGTTCTAATTGCTACAATCCGCTGCAGCCCAGTTCCACCGGGGATCGGTTCCTCGGGGAGAGGAATCCTACCAAACAAGCCTGAGATTACTGGAATCCCAGCCCCACTTTGATGGGAGGTGATACCGCAGAGACTACACACCAGCCAGAGTTTAGAAGGTTTCCCTCCCCTCCAGGCCCAGGGTCAACAAGATGCAGAACGCCAGCTGACCAGGAAGCAGCATGCTCTTCTGCCCTTGAACAGCAGTTTGACATACAAAAAACACTCTGCGAGTTTTCACAGCGTCATGGAGGTAAACGCTCTTGTTGGCAGATTGTTTGGCACAGGAGCGGAGACCGGTTGAAAGTTGGCAACCCTGGTGTGAGGATCTGCATGGGAGTAAAGGGCATTCAAAGTAAGACCTGTAGCATCTCTTTATTTACTGCGGCATCTCCATTCAATATTTATCTAGTGACCTCACATATAGAATAAAAAGTCAAGCCTGACCAGCTTATGTGGCAGGTGGCAATTCAATGGGGAAATTCAACAGTGCTTGCTGGATTTCTTCCTGTGCATGTAATTGTCAAAAGACACAGGGGCCCTGCCAAGGAGAGAGACATGGCAACCCCGCCTCTCTGAATTGTTCAGATGTGACAGCCCTGCCTTTTTCGCTGCTGTGCCCCTTTTTGAAAGGAGAGAAGACTCAAGAATAAGAAACACAATTTCCATTCCCTTGCTGAAGATCTTACATGAATGTTCCAGCTCTTACTGATTCATCTTGATTAGAGCACCCCATGGACCGCTGGGCGGGGGGTGTTGTTGCTTGGGAGGGCAGCATTCCCAACTGTAGGCGATGAGCTGTTTGGAGCTGTGCTTCCTTGCGAGCAAAAAAAATTGGATCCAGGTGGAAGAAGATGTGTCGGTGGGCTCCTGTGCCAGCCATTCCAAATATGGCTGGTGCCAGTTCCGGCCTGGTTTCTAGCTGGCAGAGAAGACTGCTTTGCCCACCCACATGCTTGGCCATCTGAGCACTCCAGTTGTCAAACTCCGCCAGCTTCGAGGAGCAGATGAACCAGTTTGCAAGCAGGATTTCACCAGCTAAGCCTTCCCCAACCTGGTGCTCTCCAGAGTGCGTTGGGCTGCAGCTCCCAGAATCCCCCAGCCAAATGGTTGCTTGCAAATCATTGGGCAGTTTGCTGTGAACATGTTTTAGCTTTTATTCTAGATGTGATGCCGGTGGCTGCTGCTGCTTGGCGGAAGCGTCGGGCATGTGCTGAGGCCTTTGCATGCGTACTGGCTGGACTGCAAGCAGCGCTTGCGAACAGACAGCCATGTTTTCCCAAGGGGCTGCTGTCTCTGCATGATGCATGACTGACATACTGAAGTCACTGCTCCTCCACGACAGCATCTCTTGCTTTAGAAAACGGAGCAGACAGACTTGCAGAGGATAGCTCAGTCGAGAGATGTCAGAGCAAATGATTGGACCTCCATGTTCATGGCAACTGTACCTGTGAATACTGAATCCAAGCAACTGGGGGAAACCGTTGCCTGTCTTTATGCCCAGCTTATGAGCTTCCACAAGAGATCTGGCTGTCCACTGACAGAAGCAGAATGCTGAACTTAGATGGCCGCTTAGTCCAACTGCAGAGAGACCAATATTTTTTTGTGTTCTTGTACATGTGTTTTGGAGTGTGCAGCTCAGTGTGGAATGCCTCGCTCTGCCCAGTGGAATATCCAAGACAGTGAGTGACTGGGTTCAGACAACAGGGTAACCCACATTCAAGGGTTGAGTGTGGGCTGTTGCTGAAATGTGGGTTATCGTGCTGTCTGAACCCAGCCGTGCTAACAAGCCATGGCTTGTTGACCATGAACAACCCATGAAGAGAACCCATGGTTTGTTGTTGGGTCGTGTACTGTGGGTTGTTTACCATGGTTTGTTATCTTGGCTGGGTTCAGACAACACAATAACCCATATGTCAGCAGCAACCCACACTCAACCCATACTCCACCCTTGAATGTAGGTTATTGTGTTGTCTGAACCCAGTGATTGCTTTAGTTTGTATGATGCACTCTACATCCAGCCCGCCACACACACACTGACACTTAAGGGGTCACTTTGGCCCCACTGAATCCCAGAGCTGGCCCTTCACGTGTGCACAGAGATGCTGCAATTGAATTAAGTAAGCCAGATGTGAGGGGGACCTTTCCTGACCTCCCCCCATTCCAAGCTAGGCCACAATTGAAGCATGGGGTGGTGGTGGTGGAGAGCACACACCGCCTTGCACCCGTGTGCTGGTTCCGGTGAAACTTCCTGTTTCCTTTCCTCTTCAAAGAAAGGAATCAAGACCAAGTAACGTGCAATTGCACCACCCCCTGAGCATGTACAGAGTGCCATTCCCTCACCAGGAGGCACCTGCAGTCTTACCCCCACACCCATAGGGTCCAGGGCCAGGGGTGTCCTGCTGCGGCAGATCCCGGGAGGGCTCCGTGCTTGTAGGTCTTTGCCGCAGCAGCTCCCTTTTCCCAGAAATGAAGCCCTCTCCCTCTCTTCTCGCAGGGCAGCATTCGGAGACCGACTTCCAGTTACATATGTTTATGGTGCTCCTTTGGCACCACTGATAAATTTTATACCCTTGGACCTAGAGCTCAGTATTCGGCTCCATGCCTTCTCCTCCTTCGTCTTCATCGTCCTATTATTATTATGACTCCATCCCTGTTTGTGCCCTAGCCCTGCCTGCTCAGCTTCACGGCTGATTTTGTCTCCCAGGTTTTGGGTCTGGCTGGGGAGTGCCAATCCCGGGGTGCTGGCTGGCGAAAAGGCCGTGCCCCTCACCACCACCGCCCCGGTTATCACCCACACCCCAGCAGTGTGGCCACAGGCAAGCCTGAGCATGCTCGTTGCCAGGGACGCCCTGCCGGGTCTCTCCGTCTCCACAAACATGCCCTGGAGTGGCTGATCTTTGGCTGACAAGGTATGGCTCAAAATCCTTTTGCTGAGCCAGGTTTATTTATTATCCCACCCCAACCCAACCGCCGAAGTGAGGGGGAAAGGCTTGCGGATAGCATTTTGCATCAGCCTTCCCCAACCTGGCGCCCTCCAGAAGTGTTGGACTACAACTCCCAGCATGTTGCAGTCAGTCCCACACATCTGAAGGGCACCAGCTTGTGCAAAGGCTGCCTTACCTCCAGTCCCAGGAGCGTGAAAGTTGACTGCAGTTACTTGGTTGACAATGAGAGAAAACGGCACTCTGCACAGGCCCAGAGATGCTGTCAGTGTGGTTGTCACTTTGCAGATTCCGGGGCTGAACCAAAGCACTCAAAAGTGGCTTGGGGGGCTGGAGGTGGCGTGGGGCCCACTTTGGAATTGGCAGAGTTGACGCTTGGTTGAGTTTAAAGTCACAGGATGAGAAAAGTGTGGCATAGATGAGCCAGTGTGGCATAATGGTTAGAGTATTGGACTGGAACTCAGGAGATCCGGGTTCCAGTCCCCACTTGGCCATGAAACTCACTGGGTGACTTTGGGCCAGTCACTGACTCTCAGTCTGACCTACCTCACAGGGTTGTTGTGAGGATAAAATGGAGAGGAGGAACATGTAAGCCACCTTGGGTTCCTTGCAGGAAAAATGGTGGGGTATAAATATAAATAAATAAATAAAATGGGGAGGAAACAGAGGGTGGCAAGCGAGATGGGCGTGAGTTAAAAAGGAATTGCATGACCCATAAGAGAGGGTTTTACCCTTAAAGGCAGCCTAAACACAATTTAATTTAAAGTGTCCGAGGGGCACCTAAATAAAATTTCCAGCAGTTGGAGGTCGAGGCTTTGGAGTCATTTCTTGTGCCTCTTTCCGTTAGTTCCTTGGGACTAATGGAAGCAGAATAAATTATGCAAAGCAGGCAATATGTAAATCTTTTTATTTGCAGAATACATGTGGAGAAAGCCAACCTAAGCCCCCTGCCTGACACACACACACTCACCAAGGAGGGGGGAAGGAGACCCAGGGGGGGGGAGACAGCCAGTCTCCACAGATGCAAAAGGGGACAAACAACATCTGCATAGAATCACCCCAGGGGGGAAGGCAGGAAGCATCCCCAGGTTTGTCAATGCTCTTGTATATCAGCCCCATCTACATAAGACTTGAATACCTCTCCAGAGCAGACACTTCGGCACCCCTAAGAAATGGCCACTCAACACCATAGGATGGGACCATTAAGCAAGTGGCTTCAACGGGACCCCACCCCACGGGGGGAGGGCGTCACCCCACCTGATCCAAAAGGCCACCCCTCAGGGAGGGCGTCAACCCACCTGATCACGGAGGGAGGGGCTACCTGAGACACCAAGGTATAAAACACCCTGCGCAAGGGAACTGGGTTGTTGGACCTGATCAGCAATCTTGCCCCATGCCTGGGGTAAGGGAACGAAGGATCGGCAACCCCGGGTAGCCGCACCCGGCACGCTCCAGCTAGCTGAAATCACTGGTCGCTTGGGTTGACCGGACCTCTGGGAAACCAAGCTGAGATCACTCACAAGCCGCTTGGGTAGACCGGGCCTCCGCCGGGAACCCAGCTAGCCGCTTGGGTAGACCGGGCCTCCGCCGGGAACCCAGCTAGCAGCGTGCGGTTGACCGGGCCTCTGCTGGGACCCGAGCTGAACTAACTAGCTGAGAGCCCTGAAATCACTGTGTCCTTAAGACTTCTTGCTTGCTACTTTGTACCGTACTGATAAGCTGTATTGCTGGCGTGTGTCTGGGTTTGTTAAGGTAATGTTGTAAATAAACTTGTTTTCTAAAAGATACTTCTGTGGCTAGAAGTTATCCCTTTGTTCTGGGCTAAGGGTGATAGTCGCTGGGGATCTCGGAGAAGGCCGCCCCAGGACTCGCTACCCCCTTAGCATTGAACCCACGCAGAAGACCAGGTTGTCGGTCTTCCACTGTACAGATGTTAATTTTCATTTATAATGAAAATTGTAGATTAATTTTAATCAGTTCTGAAAATGATAGACAATTCAGAGAGTCGAATTCATTTTCTCTTAGTGCAGAATCTTTTTGTAGATGAATATTAGAATACACGCATGCACCTTGATATACTCCAAATAATTTTAAAACATTCGTAAAGTGGTCATGACTACGTCTTGAATTTCTGCCCCTTTCCTCCTCCCCCCTGCCAACCAATTTTCTTCTGGTTTTATGGACGTGACTTTGCTAGCTGCCCTTGGCAGTGAAATGAGCGGCAGCGAATACTTGGGTTTGCCCTCGTGAAACCGCAGGAGTTGGAAGAATCGTGCCTGATGATTGGCCACAGGTGAGTGGGCCGGAACTGGAACATTCTGCAAAGCAAGAGGGCGTCCCACTGCTTGTTCACCCATCTGCTGACTTGGTTTTCTTTTTCCACCTGCCCCTGCTGCGGAAGGTTCAGAACACAAAGTGTCTTTCTTTTTTTAAAAAAGCTGAATATGACCATCCTCAGCAGCACATAATCAGAATGCTTCACTACTCCCCACCCCCAAATAAACCCCATAGCTTATCCTGAGCTCCAGAAGGTTTGCCCAAAGAAACCTAAATTTGGTTGGGGAGGAAAGTAAAATGAGGCTTTCTCAATGGAGATGGAAAATTCCAAATTCATCATTGTGTGTATGTGAATCCCACTCTTCCTCAAGGAGCTCAGGGTGGGCTTATCTTAATTTTAAACTCACAACAACTCTATGAGGTAGGCCTAACCTCCAACACTTCTCAGTGAAATATTTTGGGGCACGTTTGTCATTTATAACAGCCCGGTTTCATAGATTTCATAGATCATAGAGTTGGAAGGAGCCTACAAGGCTATCGAGTCCAACCCCCTGCTCAGTGCAGGAAACTAGAGGAGGGGTCTCCCATCCAAGTAATAACCAGGCTTGACCCTGCTTAGCTTTCCACTGCTCAGAGAAGCTGAGCCAGCATGAGCCACAGGCCTGCATTTCTCGCACAGGCCGTGGTTCTCACAAGGGTTACTCGGCCTGAACCTCCATTTGCCCCTTCTATATTGCTGAAGGCTTTACTCTGCATTGTTAAAGTCAAAGAGTGCCATTGAAGTTTAGAGGAAAGATGCCCTTCCGGGGCCATTGCTAACTGATGGGGCACCTGCTTTGCATGCAGGAGATCCTGAGTTCAGTTCCAAGCACCTCCAGTAAAAAGGAGCCCAGATATTTATAGCCAAGCTCTATTTATTTATAAGCTCTATCTGGCTTTTTGATTCTGCTCTTTGGCTGAGAAAGCTCCCACATGATGCTCTGTCCCCACAGCAGGCTTGCATTCTAAAAGGCACGGCACAAAAGGAAGAAGGGATGTGGGGGAGGAGGAAAAAAGCAAACCCAGGCCTCATTTCTTAAAGTTACAAAGTTTGTATAATGACCATCTGGAATGGAAATGGTTCAGGGAGAGGAGGAGCCTGGGGCAGGTGGTTTCTCAGCAGAGCTAGGTGGAATGGCCCTGCCTCCCGTCTTCCCAGGGCTGCAGCCTGATGGAAAGGTAGGTAATGGGAAAGATACACACCCCCCTCTGCTGGAGACCCTGGAAAGCCATTGCTGCTGGTCAGAACCTTAACAAATGATGCCAGCAAGTCACCCTAAGAAAAAGTTAGCAGCAGGGTCCTCCCCAAAGGTCCAAAGCAGGGACAGTGGCTTTTCCAGGGCAGAGATCTGAAAGCAGAGCAGGACAGGAGATGGAGACTCTTGGAGAGGCAGTGAACTTGTTCAGGACCCAGTGCAGCATTTGAACCCAGGACATCCCAGTCGAGACCTAGAGAAGCCAGGCACGGCTCACGAGGGGAACCCAAAGCTGCCTTTCTGTCTTGGCTAGTCTCTTGGGGTGGGTGGGGTCTTTTCATCCTGCCCAGCTCGGCTAAGGGCTTTGGGCCTCCCTTGTGTTCCTCAGGCCCCACACAGGAGCCAGCACAGTCCAACCCGGGCCAGCACTGGGAACTGGGCTCCTCTGGCTACAGGGACCTGCTCCATTTTTTGCATCATTTACCACAACACAAAAGCTTTTTGCTCCTTGGTTTGCCCAGCTGGCGGAGAGAGTAGGCGGAATAACCTCTAATGGCAAGCTGGCCCTCAGGGCTTCTTTGCAAACCCTTGGTGTGAGAGTGGCTTTCTCCAGAGATTCAGGTCAGCAAACCTGGGCTTGTTCCTTTCTTCCCTTCTCCTTTCCTTTTTGCTTTCTTGAGGGTTGCCAATTTTGCTCTGCCCAGCAGGCGATTGGTCTTTTCTCCAGCCCCAGTAACTTAAGTGATGGGCACCCTTTCTAGCTCCTGCAGTTCCAGAAGATGGAAACGCAGACACCACAATTTAGCAAACCCAGAATTGCGCTAACCTTCGGCTCACCCCTGCCAGCCCATAAGGGAAGGCACGCCAAGAGGACCGGCCCAGATTGATATTTTTTTCGCACTGAGTCGGATGGTGTGCGCGCTCAAGGCAAGCCCAGTTGCAGATACAACTGCAAGGTGCAGATACCCACCATCCGCAGGAGACGCCAGCCGGAGCTTCAGCATATTCACGCGCAGCAGAAACATTCGGGGAAAGGAGGGTTAGTGTCGCAGGTGCATTATTCATTGTAAAGCCGCGTTTCAGTGAGGAAAGCGCGGCAGAAATGTTCTTAAATAAACAAGTGGCTGAAACTATGTCGAATTGTTGTGCTTGATGGCCAGAAAGGAGCCCAGTTTGACATTACATGTGCTCAATGCATAACTTTCCCTCAAAAGTCTCCCTGTTCCACCTTTATCGTTTTTCATTGGATTGGAAACTGCCTGGTGTGAGTGCCGGTGATTTTGAGCAGAAAAAAGATGCGGGAACGAGTGTTGAGTCCCTCTTCCCCCCCACCCAATAATTTCTCCACTTAAGGTGCAATCCTATGCATGTTCAGAGCCAGTGTGGTGTAGTGGTTAGAGTGCTGACTTGGACTCAGGAGATCCGGGTTCTAGTCCCCACTCGGCCATGAAGCTCACTGGGTGACTTTGGGCCAGTCACTGACTCAGCCTGACCTACCTCACGGTTGTTGTGAGGACAAAATGGAGGAGGACCTTGTAAGCCACCTTGAGTTCCTTGCAAGAGGAAATAAGGCGGGATATAAATGTCATAATTTAGATAGATAGTCCTACAACTCTTAGCGTTCCCCAGACAGCCATTCTACCTTGGGAATATTGGGAATTGTTGGACTTTTTTTCTGTCTAAACATGCATAGGATAGCACCCTTAAACTCACAACCCTCAGGGGTGCCTTAAAAAAAATTCCCAGGGAAAGTTGCCTATAATGTAGGGTTTGGCCCTATGTATTCATTGGCTGACTTTATTTGCAAATCTAGGCATCTCCTGCTTCACTTCTTGGCAAAGCAGCTAAGGTCTTGCAATGCCTTTTTACCAGATAGTACATATGAGCCATGTAGTAGCTCAGATTTGGCAAAATGTTTCTTAACTTGCTACAGAACTTGACTTATATTTTCATTTATTCTATTTGTCTTCATCTTATTTTGTCTAGCCATTCAGGCCTCATGAGGGTTATTTTAATTTGCCTGCAGGAAAACAAAACCAGCCTTGCAAAGGACTATGCTGCAAGGTAGCCAATACCACAGCTCCAGTTGCAGCCCAAGTTTTGCAAAACATACCTCAAGCTAACTTGCAAAGCGGTGGAGTTTTGACATCATCATCATCATATTTATTTGTGTATCGCTTTTTTCCTGACACTGGGACCCAAGGCGGCTCACAACCTTTAAAATTCATACAGTTAAAACAGAGAGAAAAATACAAAAGTTGAAAATAGAATTAAACCATCAATAATATTAAAAAATTACATACATATATATATATATATATATATAATTAAAAACAATACAATGTACATAATATAAAATACAGCATTCCATTGCATCACAGGCTAGTTCCAAATGCCTGCTGGAACAGGAAGGTCTTTGCCTGCCTCTGGAAGCTTACCAGGGAGGGCACCACCCTAGCCTCCCTAGGGAGGGAATTCCAGAGCACTGGGGCAGCCACCGAGAAGGCCCTCTCCCGTGTTCTCACCAGGCATGCCTTTGATGGTGGTGGAACCGAGAGAAGGGCCTCCCCTGAGGATCTCAAAGTATGGGCAGGCTCATAGGGGAGAATGCAGTCTTTCAGCTCAGCAGCTCAGATCTTGCAAAGCCAGTCATAAGTATCTGCTGGAAGAAGAGCCTGCTGTGTTTTGACTGAGCCAGCTAAGCACTCTGAAAATGTCCCCTAAACTGTATGTTTTAAAAGGAAATTTCCCAGCTGAGGAAACACTGACCAGGACAGAAGCAGAGTCGAAAGGGTGAGAGGTCACTCTTAAAGTGACAGGCCGTGGGAGCAGGCAAAGGGTCATCCTGCTGCGACCTGCCCTGGCCTAGCTGAGCCAAACATCTCTCCCACCCACCCCAAAACGTGCAGCATCTTTGCGACGGTGCTCTTGCCAGCTTCTGTCATGTCCACCGTCTGTGATTCAGTTGACAGATGTGTCAGACGATCACCTTGATCCTGTGATCTCCCTGCGCGCAGCTGACTCTGGGGTAGTCCATCAACGCACTCACTTTCTCTTGCTGTTTAAATGAGCGGTTGATGGCTTTCCATCACAGGGCGACTTTCTCATGGGTAGCTTGGGCTGATTGCAGATTCCAGCAGGAAAAGTCCTGGTCCGTGGGATGGGATTCTGATTCTGGGGCCTCCCACCTGTTCTCTCTTGGGTGCACTCCCCCCCCCTTAAAAAAAAAAACAAGTTTCTAGCACTCATGGAGATAGATGTAGGGCAGGCTAGGTGATCAGGCCAGATTAAGGAAAAAATAATTCAAATCTATAGAGGGCTGGGCCCATCGAAGATGGGTCAATGGCTACTGGCTGTGATTACTTTGCAGAACCTCCATGTTCCAAGGCAGTCTAGCTCCAAGTATTCTGTATGGGGAGTAAGTAACCAGGGAAGAGCCACCTTGGCCCTCTGCTTCCTGGAGTATCTATTTGGCCACTGTGGAGGGTTTTATTTAAAGTGTGGCGTAGTAGGCTCGCGGGTTGGACTGGGACGCAGGAGATCCGGGTCCAAGTCCCCACTCGGCCATGGAGCTCACTGGGTGACTTTGGGCCGGTCCCTGACTCTCAGTCTAGCCTACCTCTCAGGCTTGTTGTGAGGATAAAATGGAGAGGAGGAGGAGGATCATGTAAGCTGCCTTGGGCTCCTTGCAAAAGCGGGGGAAAGGTGGCATATAAATAGAAATAAAAAACTCCCTCCCTTGCCTCCTACAATAGTTGATCATATTACACGTGGAGTGGGAATCGAAGCACACCTGCTGCCTTCCTCGCTCTTGTGCCCTCCAGGTGCGTTGCACTACGGCTCCCACCATTCCCAGCCAGCATGTGGTCTGACTCATCTGGAGGGCTGGCTGGGGACGGTGGGAGTTGTAGTCCAACGCACCTGGAGGGCACAAGGCTGTGTGTGTGCCGAATGCGCGGCGCCCTGTGCCCCTTTTTGCCCCCCAGCCCCGCCGGGGGCAAAAAGGACACGAGCTTCACCTGCTGGATTTCCGCCTGGGAGCAAGAGAAGAAGCCCCCCCGCCCATCTGCGGCCCCTCCCTCTCCGCGGCGGCGTCCCCCTGCAGGGCGGCCCGGCGGCCGCTGGGGGCACTGCGGAGGCGCGCGGAGCGGGACTCTTCCGCGCGGGCCGCGGAGCAGCTGCCGCCGGGCCAAGGGGGCGCCTCTGCGGCTGCCGGCCGGGGGCGCACGGAGAGGTGAGGTGAGGGGCGGCCGGGCGGCCGGAGAGGGAGAGCGCGCGATCCAGCCAGCCTTGCAAAAGCAGAGCTGCGGCGGCGGCGGCGGGGGGGGGGTGGAATCTGCTGTGGCGGGGGGGGGGGTGCTGCCTTAGCACAGGGAGGGCATTTTGCACGGGGGGGGGGCTCCTTGCAAGGCATGCCCTCCTGTTACGGGGGGGGCACGGTGCACCTCGCCCCCCCATCCTTCCGTTCTGCAGCTGGCACGACCCCTGTGATGGTGCTGAGATGCGCTTGGCATGCCTGGAAGGGGGGGGGGCGCGCTAAATGAGCTGCGAAGATCCCGCCTGGAGCTAGTGATGAAACGTGCCCCCCCCTCCATCGCTGCCACCGCTTTCCCTCTAAGCCTCAAAGGGGGGGGGTGTTTCTCCGCGCCCGTCCTCTTTTTGGAGAGTCTCCTCTGGCAGTGACGTATTGCAAAAGCGGCGAGCCCCCTCCCCCCGCCCCCTCTACACCCCGTTTGCACATTTTGGACTCACCCAGACGCAGCGGCAGCTTCTCACGCCTCCCCCCCGCCCCGCGCAACACCCGCGCCTCTGCCAGGGGCTGCTCCGCGCCCCTCTTCCAGTTTAAGCCGGAAGGGCCCGATTCGTGCGCAGGTGGGTAGAAAATGGTGACGGTGGAATTGTTAGGCGGGGGGAGACTTCACACGATGCTGTGCGGGGGGGGAGTGTCCCCCCAGATCAAAGGCAGGGGCTGGCAGGGGCGACCGGCGCGCGCTCTCTCTCCAGTAACTCCCTTGGCAATTAGATTTTATACCTGCCCCCCCCATCCCCCGCCCCACTTGGCGGCTGATGACTTAAAAGGAGAGTTTTGGCAGCAACATCTCCTGCGGGAAGCAAAAGCCCCCAAACCAGCTTTGACTGCCAGGGCCGCTCGCCCAGACGTGCGGCAGGCAGAAAGGGTACTTCTGGACATGTGCGGAGTGCCTTTTCTCCCCACCCCCCCACCTCCAATTGTAGCCCGGCCCTGTACGTGTGGAAACGAGGATCAGGGTGTGTCGGTGGGATGGGGTGGGGTTGTGGCTTCCAAAGCGGTCGGAAGCTCCAGAACTAGAACCAAGTGGGCCGCTGGGCAAAGGGCGTTTTTGAGAGACAAATCGATCCGTCCCAATTTGATTTAGGCTGAGGGAGCTTCTGGCCTTGCTCTAGGTTTGGGGGACGTCTATTTAATTTAATTTTTCATGGTAGCTGCCTTGGATGGCTTTTTTTTTTTTTTAAGCATAGAAGCAGGATGCAGATGTTTTAAAATTAGTAACTCGAGGCTCTTGCGTTCTGAAACGAGACAAGTGCTGGGGCCCAAGCTGCCCTTAGAAGGTCCCCCCCCCATTCTCTGTGAAATGCCAAGTATGAAAGAGCTGGAGATGGTTCTCATGCTGAAGGGGAAAGCACTTTGTGCATGCTCTCCTTGCATGAGCCCTGGGGGTGGTGTAAACAGGTTCAGGGGCTCAGGTGAAGCTCTTTAGAAAATAACACGTGTGGGTCGCCATGCCAAGGTGTTGGCAGGCCAGAGAACACATTGAGATACCCCCCCCCCAGTGGTGCCGCGCAGTCTGAAAGCGCGGTATTGATCCGGAGGTTCGTGGGGCCAGCCAGCTGTTTGTGGGTTGGTAAGACACCCGCCAGGAGGCCACGACTCTGGATCGGGGAGGGGCAGGGATGGCTTGTGCTCCGGGGCCGTCCTCCGCGGCTGGGCAACTGCTGTGCCGCTGATCTCGCAGGGCTGGGCTCGCGTGGTATCCGAGGCCGCGGTCTGCAGCACACTCACTAGGAAGCAAGCGCCGTCGGACTCCGTGGGCCTTGCTACTAAGCGAAGATTGCACAGTGAGAGTATCAGCCGGGAAGTCCTGGTGGGAAATGTGGCTTTAGGTGAGCTTCAAAGTCAGCCTTCCCCAGCCTGTTGTCCTTGAGATGTGTTGCACTACAACTCCCAGCATCCCTCCTAACCCTGCATGCTGGGAGTTGTAGTCCAACACATCTGGAGGGTGCCAGGTTGGGGAAGGCTGCTCTGTCTCATCCCCAATTCTGTACCTTAAAAAAGGGAGATGATAGTATAGTCCCTACCTTGCAGGGCCGTTGTGACGCTTGCTGCAATAACGGTCATGAAGTGCATTCCTGAAATGCCACGCCTTGCTCTTATTTTTCTGGCAGGGGCCTCTGACAATAGATAATTCAACAGGTACAGTTTTCCTGGCATGGGGATGCCATATCAGAGAGAGATGCTAAACCTGTTTGTTGATTTATTTATTTATTTATTTATTTATTTATTTATTATGTTTATATCCTGCCTTTTTCCCCTGCAAGGAACCCAAGGTGGCTTACATAATCCTCCTCCTCCTCTCCATTTTATCCTCACAACAACCCTGTGAAAATAGGTTAGGCCGAGAGTCAGAGACTGGCCCAAAGTCACCCAGTAAGCTTCTTGGCTGAGTGGGGACTTGAACCCGGATCTTCCGGATGGAGGAATGTGGCGATGGCCTGCTGGTGAAAGTGGCTTTAAAAAAAGGAGAGGGTCTGTCCATGGTTATTACAGCTAAATGGAGCTGGTATGTTCAGAGATGGTTTACCTCTGGATGCCAGGCCCCAGGAGACCCCTGTTGCAGGGCCTGCTTCTGAGGTTCCCAGGGGAGCTCCGGCCTAGATGGGCCTTTGCCTGGCCCAGCGAGGATCTCCCTTCGAGTTCTCGATTTGCACAGGTGAAGGCATCTGTTTGAGTGCGGCTCTAAACATGCCTTCAGGGGTTCTAACCCGCTGTTTGTGCCCCTGCGTGTGACTCTCAGAAAGCTGCAGGGAGCCATTTTAGGAAAAAAAATGACAGCTTCACTGCAGGTGCAGGAAATGCAAAAGCAATTTAGGTGTCAGGTACAAAAAGTAGCCTTGGTCCATCATCAATAGAATTTAGGGATTTTTTTAAATTATTATTTTTTGCATGGGGCACATGCTGCCTCGAACTTGGCGGGGGCTAATGGGGCAGTGGCTTGCAGGGACGCAGCTCTGGCACCTTTTTTTTTTAATCAGGGCGCCGACGTCGCGTGCCACCCCGCTCAGACTACCCTGTGCCCTCTGAGCTGAGCTGCAACCCTCGCAGGAGCGGGCGGTGGGAGGAATTTTCCCAGTAACCGTATATTGTTCGCAGTTGTAAAGCAAAGTGTCTTGTGGGTGGCCTTCTTGAAGAGGCAATTCAGCCCCATTCGCTTTACAAAAAAGCTGCTCCTGGTGGAGATGAAATTGCTAGGGCTGCTTCCTTGATCTGGATCAAGCCATCGGCCTGAATTCTTGGACTCCGCCTGGGGGCGTGGCTGGGGGAGGGCCATGAGGAGCGCCTGCATGTCGAAGCGGACCGCTGTCCCACAGCCACAGCTTCCCCTGGAAGGGCTGCTTTCTGGCTCTCTGTGCCCACGGTGGGAAGATGAGACCTTTCTGAGTAATCTGTGGCTTGGTCTCTTCCCGCGTGCCTCCTGTTTTCTGACTGAGTTAAGTGGAATGTCTCTTCAGCCAGCAACTTCTTCCATCGATTGCTTTCATTAAGATTCATCCTTAATTGTCGCAGCTGGTGACAGCATTATCTGCAGAACAGGCATTGTTCGTGAAAGAGGTCTTGGGGGGGGGGTGGCGGAGACGGAGAGCTCCGTGAAAATGTCGACCCCGGTGTGCGGCTGCTGTGAAAAAGGCAAACTCCATGTTAGGCCTAATTAGGAAAGGAATTGAAAATAAAACTGCCAAGATCATACTCCCCTTACACAAACCCAGTGTTTCTCAACCTTGGGTCCCCAGATGTTTTTGGCCTACAACTCCCAGCATGCCCCAGCCAGCATAGCTGGCTGGGGCATGCTGGGAGTTGTAGGCCAAAAACATCTGGGGACCCAAGGTTGAGAAACACTGCACAAACCCATGGTGTGACCACACTTGGAATACTGTGTCCAGTTCTGGTCACTGCACCTAAAACAAGATATGGTAAAGTTGGAAAAAGTGCAGAAAAGGGCAACTATCATAGACTTCATAGATCATAGAGTTGGAAGGAGCCTGCAAGGCCATCGAGTCCAACCCCCTGCTCAATGCATGATCCAGGGGCTGGAGCAGCTCCCCTGCGAGGAAAGTTTCCTGGGACTGCTTAGCTTACAGAAAAGGCGACTAAGGCGAGACATGACAGAGGTGTCCAAAATTATGCCTGGTGTAGAGAAAGTGGAGAGGGAGGCACTTTTCTCCCTCTCTCATGATACTAGAACCCAACGGGGTCATCCCATGAAGCTGGTTGGTGGGAGAGTCAGGGCAGATGAAAGGAAGGACTTCTTCACTCAGTGCATAACGATGGAATTCGCTTCAACAAGATGTGGTGATGGCCACCAGTTTGGAGGGCCTTAAGTGGGGATTGGACAAACTCATGGAGGAGGCTATCAATGGCTACTAGTCCTGATGGCTCTATGCTACCTCCAGGATCAGAGGCAGTATGCCTATGTACTCCAGTTGCTGGGGAACATGGGCGGGAGGGTGCTGTTGCACTCCTGTCCTGCTTGTGGGCTTCCGTGGGCAGCTGGCTGGCCACTGTGTGAACAGAAGGATGGACTCGGTGGACCCTTGGTCTGATCCAGCACGGCTCTTCTTATGTTCTTAGTGGAAACCAACTGTCTGAGTTCATACAGAAAACATGAGAACTAGGAGCATGACAAGACACAGTTGCTAGGATGACTATTTTCAATGTTATTTCAGTGGACACCCCCCCCCCCAACCTGAGACCCTTTCTGCATAATTGGCTTCTTTGGACTCCTTCAAACTTGCACTCATTTTGTGGTGGTGTTTGACAGACAATATTTTGTCCCTGGGGATTTGCAATACTTTCAGCTTATTTGGGGATAGTGTGTGTGTGTGTCCCAGCAAAGTGGCCCCATCATCAAGCCCTTGGGACAGCTTATGGTGTACCATGAAGATGACAGTAAAATGCATAATTGAAATGATGAAAGCACTAATATAATAAAGTATATTGTAACAGCATCTGAAACAACAATAAAGCAAGCCATTTATTAGATAAGAGCCACTCCAAGCAATTTCCCCCCTCCTTGAAAAAGCTGACAGAAATTTTGAGAAAAAGTTGTCACAAATCATAGGCCTGATCTGACCAACTCCTTGTGGAAGGGAGTTCCACTGCCAGGGTGCCACCACTGCAAAACCCCGTGTCCCAACTCCGCCTGCTTAACTTCGGACAAAAAGCATGGCCAGCTTCATGGTGACAGACCTGTTTTTAAGAGAGTTGAAAGCGGTTTCGGGGGGCACATCATTTCCCAGGCTGTGCACAGTACATGGGAGTGTTTTGCCCCAGGTCGAAATAGGGTTGGCAGGTTTTTGAAACGATGTGCCAACAACCTGCCAGACCTGTTTGGCCACAGGCAAAAGTGAGGGTTTCTGCACCAAGGGTGGCACTCCTGGTTTCAAAATGGATTTCAGCTCTCTGGAAGGATTGTTGTCTTTCTCCAGCCTGTGTGTGTGTGTGTGTGTGTGTGTGTGTGTGAGAGAGAGAGAGAGAGAGAGAGAGAGAGAGAGAGAGAGAGAATGTGTGTGCCCAGGGGTGGGGGGAGGAACTGCATAATGAGCATAATGAGTGCATTTGTGCGGGGGGCGATGCATTGTGCGGGCGTACAGCAGCCTCGTGAGTTTGTGTGTTACCCATGGATTCTCTCAGTTGTCACTTATGCTGCATAAGTGGCCATCCTTAGGGCGCTCTTCACTCCCCGATCCCTGCGGCCTGGCTTTGCCTTCAGCAGCCGTTAAATCTTACACTGGTGGGATTTTCCTGGCATCAAAGCCAAGCCCATTCTGAGGTCTTGTGAGGGGTGTGAGAAAAGACGAGAGGCTTGTGACTTGCCGAGGCGGAAGTCTTCCCAAAAACCAGATGGTCAAACTGGTCTCCTGCATTTATTTAATATATTAAATGGCTCATAAATACATTTCTCCAGGTGTTGCACAATTGAAAACATCAAAATAGCAACACAAAAACACAACTAAAACCCCTACCAAAAGCAAGCAACAACATAAAGCTAATAAACATGCCAGCACAGCATAAAATACCCCACAAATACACCCCCGCCCAAAATTAGCATCAGGTATAAAAGTTTAAAACCACACTGCAGCGACTAAAATTATAGATCTTAAAACACGGGCAGTCCTAAAATGCTTTAAAAGCCTGGGAGAGCAGAAAAGCGAGAACAGCTAGCATCGTGGTTGCCTGGCGAGCTTCCCGTCGGGAGAATGTTCCAGAGCTGGGGGGCCACCCCCCAAAAGCCCCCTTTCTTGTTTCCACTCTCCAGGCCTCAGAACGGGGGGTCTTGGAGAAGGGCTGTCATGGAAGGTATGGGCAGGTGCATATGGAAGGAAGCGTTCCATCACGTATCGAGGTCCCAAGCCGTGTGGAACTGCGTGGTCAGAAACTGTACCTGAGTTTGTACCCTGCAGGTAGATGTGGTCAGTCTCTTTACCCTCCCTCCCTGGCTCGAATCCCCCCCCCCATCTCATTTGCCATAATTATGGTTTAGCATTACATCTGCAGGGTGCCACTAGCCTCACGAACGCAGCAAGCTGTTTCCGCCCGGGCCGACCCCGCCACTACCTGACCTTTTCTACTCAAGAGGCCGGGGATTGCGCTGGGAGCCACCTCTCCTGCAGGCCAAGCGCAAGCGGGGCCTCCACATTGCAGGTGGAAGGAACGAGGCTGAGAGAGAACGGCTTCCCGGAAAGGTGACCCGGCGTCTGAGGAAAAGCATGCGCCCAGGATCTGTGCGTTGGTGGTTTTTGTGCCGGAGCGAATCGGGTTGGAGACAGGGCAAGGGGAAGGGATCTGTCCCCTTCTCCTCGTTTTCACTCCATTGCTGGTGCTTGCACCTCTCAACACATCTGGACACCCCCCGGGATTGGGAAAGGCTGCTAGGGAGTGTTTCCCTTTCTCTGATTGTGGCTTTCCCTTGGAATTTCCCAGCATGCACTGCTTCCCAAAAGACATCCGTGTGTGTGTGTGTGTGTGTGTGTGTGTGTGGGAACTATGGCAACCATGCACTCTTCCAGTGATACCCAGTTTTCATCTTTGCCTCGGCTCCTTGGTTAACGGCAGCAACGCCGAACAGCCATCCTCCGGCTTTTGTGGTCCCCCCCCATCACCACAAGGAGGAGCGTGGCAGCTTAGGGTTGCCAACTGATCAGAACTAACATGGCCTGACCTGCTCCTGTGCCTTTAGGAGCAGTTTGACCTGTGGAAATCAGCAGACAGGTCAGGAAGCATTTCACGGTTCAGCCAATGAAGCACAGTCCAGGTTCTGGATCCACCAGCTGCGGTTCAAAGTCACAGTTGCAGGGGCCAGTTGGGAAAATTGGCAATCTTGGCAGGGGTACAATTCCTGCTTATAAGACCCCGTGGTGTGGTGTAGACCTCAGATTGCCATACCAGACGTAGCCACTAGAGGTGGAAATAAGCACAATTTATCTAGCGGTCCACGTTTTGCCAGGACTTAATATCTTAAGGAAGGTTGATGGGTGGGACTCTGTCTCTTTGATCCTAGATGGACTTGGTGCATGAGTCAGTAGAGAGTGACGGGCACTCTGCAATGCTCAGACAGATTGCATGTCTCAGGGCCATGTTCCTGGCTCTACTGAGGGATCGTCGAGCATTTTCTCTCCTGGATTAGATAGATGTTTGGTCCAATTCATCAGAGAATATAGCCACGAGAAGCTCCCCTGTTCAGGAGCAGTCTACCCCCAAGTACATGGTGCTGGTGCCATCCCTTTAATTCATGCACTGCTCGTTGGCTTCTGGGAGGCATCTGTTTAAGCCACAGCAGGAAGCTGGATAGCCATGCTGCCTGGGGGTGATGGGATATCTCATCCAACACATCTGGAAGGCTTGGAGAAGGCTTCACTAGATCAGGGGTGGGCAACGTCCAGGGGTCTGCATTTGCCCCCTGCCTCCACCCCTCTGAGGCCCCACTATTTTGCTTTGAAATAGTCCCTTTTTGCCACCACGGCTGCCGAATTTTGGCAGCAAGCCACGAATTTGTGCTTTTGAAAGGAGGCTCCCCCCATGTCACTGAATTTCGGTAGTGTGGCAGCTGTGGGAGTACGGCGCTGTGGAAAAGGCCAGGGGGCACCGCATGCGGCCCGCGGACTGCGTGTTGCCCACCCCTGGGCTAGATGGAACCACTTTTGCAAAGAGGGCAAAAAGGAGAGCAGAATTTGGACCTGAGTGATCTTGAAGACCATCCATGTTGCGTGGATGTCTTTGGGGTGAGGACGACCCCGCTGGAAAGAACAAAGCCCCCGCCTGTGGCCGTCCCTGAATGAAAGGGGTCATGGGGGGATCTCTTGGCCTTGGCCTGACATGTGCATCATTTCTCCTTTTTCAGCTTGGGGCCGAGCAGCAGCATGGCATGCGGAGGGCAGCCTCAGCCAGCATGGGGCCCATGGAAACCAGCCGCCCCCAGGCCAGGTAGGTGGCGCTCCCGAGAGCTCGGGTGCAAGCCTCACACGGCTGCTGGCTCCACGCACACACCGCTCCACTGGGCTTGCGTGGGAGACCGTCCCTATGTTAATTCGGAGGGGGCGGCCCGCCTGGAGGCCTTTCCACCATGGATCCTTCCTTCTGGGTGGAGATTGCAGCCACACAGAGGGATTTAAAGCAGCTAAAGCAGGATGCCCCTGGTTCAGGTTTCCAGCAGCTGAACGGACCAGGCAGAAAGGGAGGGGCGGCTCCGCCTCTGTGCCCCTGGAGAACCACAGCCAGGCCGAGTAGGCCATCTGCAGCTCGCTGGATGAACGATCGGATGCAGGCAAAGCGGGGTGGGAGTTCCACGGAAGGGCCACGCCTTGCTTTTGCGTTCTGTACGCCGGGCAGCCTCCAGCCCTCCAGGTGTTGTTGGGCTGCAGATCTGATCATTCCCAGCCATGGGTCATGCCGGGCTCAACCAGCATCTGGAGGGCTGCAGGTGGCCACGCCCTGCTTCACGCTATTTTGCTGATTGGCTGATTTAATTCCATTTCTATACCCCCCCAATAGTCAAAGCTCTCTGGGCAGTTTACAGCAATGTCTAGAACAAGGCCAAAAAACATAAAAACCAACCTAAAGTATTCTATTTATTTATTTATTTATTTATTTATGAATCGTCCATCTGGCCAGACATCCAGCCACTTTGAGTGATGTACAGTCTGATAAAACACAAGGGGTGGGGATGGGGACACAAACAGTATAAAACACAATTGGCCTCCACAGTCACTTTACGAACATCGCTAGAGTCTTACACAATCCTCTTAGAAATTTCCTCCTTTATCCTGGAAGACAATCTTACTCGCGTCACGAGTGATGGCCTTGATGATGATAAAACACAATTACAAAACAGTACAAAAACTTAAAAAATCCTAACCCACCCATATTTTGCCTGAAAAGCACATTTTAAGCCCGGCGGAAGCTAATCAGGAAGGGGCATGGGCGGAGGTCACTGGGAGAGAGGAGTCCCATACATTGGGGGCTGCCACAGAAAAGGCCCTCCTCCTAATCCCCACCAGCCTGGTTTCTCTGGCTGATGGGACAGGGAAGAAGGCCGTATGTGGCAGATCTTGTTCAGCGGCCTACTTGATGTTGCTGGAGGCGCTCCTTGAGATATACTGGACCAGAGCCGTACAGGGTTTTAAAGGTCAACACCAACACCTTGAATTTGGCTCGGCAAACAACTGGTAGCCAGTGCAACTCTTTGAGCACTGGAGTGATGTGATCATGCTGGCGGCAGCCTTTAACCAGGCGAGCTGCTGCATTCTGTACCAGCTGCAACTTGCAAACCATCTTCCAGGGTAACCCCATGTAGAGCGCATTACAGTAGTCTAGGCGAGAGGAGACCAAGGCATGAACCACTGATAGGAGCAGATGATTAGGAAGGTAGGGGTGCAACTGCCAGTATCAGATGGAGCTGATACAGCGCTGCCCAGCTCACAGCTGACACCTGAGCCTCCATGGACAGTTGGGAGTCTAGAATGACACCCAAGCTGCAGACCTGGTCTTTCAGGGGTAGATGTACCCCATTCAGCACCAGGTCAACATCTCCTAACCTTCCCTTGTTTCCTACCAGAAGTACCTCGGTCTTGTCGGGGTTCAGCCTCAGCATGTTCTTTCCCATCCAGCCACCCACTGCCTCCAGGCACTTGGACAGGGTCTTAACGGCCAACCTTGGTGGGGATTTGAAAGAGAGGTAGAGCTGTGTGTTATCCACATATTGATGACACTGCACCCCAAACCTCCTGATGATAGCCCCCAGCGGCTTTCAGGTAGATGTTAAATAACATCGGGGAGAGGATGGAACCCTGCGGCACCCCACAAGTGAGTGGCCGAGGGTCCAAAGCCTCCTCCTCAAGAACTACCCTCTGGTACCTTCCTAGAGAGGAAGGACCGGAACCACTGCAATACAGTGCCTCCCACGCCCAACCCCTCCAGGCGGTCCAGGAGGATACCGTGGTCAATGGTATCAAAAGCCGCTGAGAGGTCGAGGAGGACTAGAAAGGAGCATTCGCCCCTATCCAAAGCCCTCCTCATATCATCCACCAAGGCGACCAAGGCCGTCTCCGTCCCATGTCCAGGGCCTGAAGCCCGACTGGCATGGATCTAAATAATCGGCTTCATCCAAGTGTGCCTTCAACTGAGCCCCCACCACTCGCTCAATCACCTTGCCCAGAAATGGCAGATTGGAGACTGGGCGGAAGTTGTTCAAATGTTGGGGATCCAAGGAGGGCTTCTTTAGCAGCGGTCTTATTACTGCCTCCTTAAGGGCTGGTGGCATCACTCCCTCTTCGAGGGAGGCATTCACCACCGCCCTGATCTCCCCACCCAGTTTTTCCCTGCAGCTCATGATGAGCCAGGACAGGCAAGGATCAAGCAAGCAGGTGGTCAGCTTCACAGATGAAAGCACCTTGTCCACTTCACCAGAAGGAAGAAGCTGGAACCGATTCCACAAAACTGGACTGCCACTGGGCTCCTCCCGTTCACCCACTGTGTCCACGACGCACGGAATCCCACTCCTAATCCGATCAATTTTATCTGCAAATTTTATTCTATGATAAAGAAATTAAAAACAGTTTAAAAGATTTGAAAACGGTTTAGCCAGAGATAATATTTAAATACAAAAAGACCTGTCACAAGCACCTGACATACATGCCGCACTTAGGAACAGGAGGGGCCGTTCCCCACCGCCCACCCTGATCCTCCTAGGACAGTATTCAGCTAAACAATGAAATAGAAGCTGCATTCTGAAAGGAATGCATTTAGATCCTGCGACTGCGCTTTGAACTGTACAAATTTGCATTTTGTTGTGTTTTGTTCAGTTTTATGTTCACATAGTTATGTAGTTATCTTGAGGGAGGGACATGAAACCTCCAGATTTGGGGGCAGTCTACCTTTGAGTACCAAGTTGTGGTGACAATGTGGGGTGACCACCACCTTTGTGCCCCGAGAGCCGCTTCCAGGGGACCCCTTGGGAGGTTGCTTTGAATGACAGTATGCTGGACTAGATCGAGCTGCCTTGGTACGATCCCGATAGGCTCTTTGTACATTCTTCGTGCAGTAATTTGACCCTGCCAATTCGCGAAGCAGGCTGCATATCTCCCCTTTCCTTTTTCATGTTTAATTCCTCTGTCAGCAAGGACACAGACGGAGATAAAACACGGCCAGGTTCGACTTCAGCTGAAGCGGCCCTTTGGGTGACCTGGGCCCTGGGTCCCCGTCCCCCCCGCCCCCATGGTCTCCTCCTGATCTTCTGCTTCTTTTTCAGGGCTCGCCGTGCTGCACTGAAATGATCTGAGGCGGTCCTGGAGGGAGCAGAGAGCTGATTTTAAGATGACCCGAACGGACCCGCCTGATATCCTGGTGTCTACAGTATATCAGGACATCAAAGTGGCCTCGGTCGCCCCCTCTGCTTCCGCTTCCTGCCCCCCCACGAGGCAATGTGAGAGCTCCATGTCTTCTTCCCTGGAGAATCAGCACCCGCAGCACTTTAACAAGCGGCACTGTCGCAGCTTCGACTTCCTGGAGTCCCTCGACGAGCCGCCGCCGCCGCCGCCCACCCCTCCCGCCATGGAGCGGATCTCCCGGCGGCCGCCCACCCCGGAGCCCTCCTCAGCCCCCATCGGCAGGAAGGCTTCCATCAGGGCGGCTGCTTTGGAGGAGTACGTCAGCAAGGCCTACTCGCACGGAAAGGACATCGTCCCCAAAGAGCCGGCCCCTCGGGTGGAGCCCAAGAGGCGCGCCCGGTCCAAGAGCGCCCCGCGGGCCAAATCCACCTTCGCCCCGGTCGCCCTCCCCGTGGCCTCGTGCTCCCCACCGGCACCCACCAGGAGGGGGCGTGAGGTGCACCGGGTGTCCCGGGAGCCCGAGCGGACGGAGCTGTCCCCGCGCCGGGAGAGCAGCTACGCCTCCATGAAGGCCCTGATGAGCGAGGTGCACCCCATCAAGCTGCAGCCGCAGCGCAGCAGCGGCAGCCGCATCTCTCCCCTCTGCGTCTCCGGCGCCAACTGCTACGAGGAGCCCCCCCCGGCCACGAGGCCTCCGCCCCCCAGTGTGCACGTCAAGCGTCGGGTGGACATCAAGCCGGATGAGGCCACAGTGATGCATGCGGCCCGCAGCACCAAGGCCTCGCACAGCCACGGAGAGGCCCCGTCAGCCTGGGCCCGTCTTCCGGGCACTGCTCACAGCCTGACCGTGCCCAGCAGTCGGCAGGTGTCCATGTCTCGGACGCCCACACCCAGCGACACCTACAGCGGGGAACACCGGGTGTGGGCACCCCACCCCACTGAACTCTACGACGGAGGCCCTGCCGTGCCGGAAGGAGGTTGTATTCCCTACTCCCCGTACGTGCCAACCAAGTTCTTCTATACCGAGGAGCCCGGCAGCTTCCCTCTGAAAAGCTCTGGCTATGAGGGATACCCTCCCCATTATGGGGTGCACGTCCTCCCACCCCAGACCTTTTATGCCGAAGAACCTCCCCAAAGCAGCTTCCACCCGCTCCCAGCCAGAACGTTTTTTGTAGAGGACAACAGGACTTCATACCCCGTCCAGGAGGCTCCCGCCCGAACTTACTACAGCGACGACCCTCGCTTTTACACCCCCAGGACACCCCCCGTGAAACCCATTTATGCCGAAGACCCCAGGGCTTACCCTGGCTTGAGGTCCAACCCCAGAGTCTTCTACACAGAGGATTATGGGAAATATCACGAGCGGGAAGCCATGTCCCGGACTTATCCGTACCCCCGCAGCGCTCCGCCCATGCAGCTTAATGACTGGTACTGCCCTGACAGGGGGGCACTGCCCTACCAGACGTGGCAGGTACCCCGCTTGCCCCCGCACCAGCCTGCCCCCCGGGCCATGCTGTCCTCCTGGCATGCCAGCTACAGTGTCAGCCCTCCCCGGCTTGGCACAGACACGCGGCACTACTCCAAATCCTGGGACAACATCCTGACCCCCCACGTGCGCCGGGAAGACCCTCTGTTGCGTGGGCGCAGCTATGAGAACCTGTTGGCCCGGGACCCGCATCGTGCCTTATCCCCTGATGACCGGCGCCAACCGGTAGTGGTCAACCTGTCCAGCTCGCCCAAGCGTTACGCCGCTCTTTCTCTCTCCGAGAACTCCCTCATTGAGAAGGTGCATGCGGATGGCGGGCGCCACGGCTGGTTCGTTACCCCAGAGATCACCATCACGGACAATGACATCCGGGCCAACGGCTTATGTAAGAATGAGAGGCGGTCGGCCAGCTGGGATGTGTTGGACTCGGCCGACGGGCGAGACAGGGGCTGCATCCCCGTCCGTCCCTATGTCCTGGACCCCAGTGCCAAAGAGAACGCTGCCCGCCAGCGCAGCCTGGAGCAGTTGGACGAGCTCATTACGGACCTAGTGATTGACTATAAGCCCCCTACCATTTGCCAGCCGAGCGAGGTCAGCAATTTGGCGGACCAGCTCCGGCGGTTGATCAGCGACGGCATGGCCCTTCCTGCCAAGAAACCCGAATCCTGGAAGCCGCTGGAGCCCCGTCCTACGAAAGAGCAACCTGGCCGCAGCTCCTTCCATGCCGAGCTCCGCAAGGACCAAGGCCGGCGCTCCGCCGAGGTGCCCGTGTCCACCGGGCCTTTCGAAAAGCCCCCGGACGACTGCTCGCCGGACCTCAGCGCCGACGAGGATGACGTGATGATGTGCTCCAATGCCAAATGCCGCCGGACGGAGACCATGTTCAACGCCTGCCTCTACTTCAAGTCCTGCCACAGCTGTTACACCTACTACTGCTCCCGCAACTGCCGGCGGGAGGACTGGGACACGCACAAGGAGAGCTGCATCTACGGGCGGATCGGGAGCACCTGCCGCCACGTCCTCCAGTTCTGCCGGGAGAGCGGAGAGGTCCACAAGGCCTTCTCCCGCATCGCCAAGGTGGGCTTCCTTTCCCGGGGCCGTGGGGTGCTCTTCCTGGGCTTCCCCAACTCTGGCTCAGCGGAGAACTTCCTGCAGTTCGGCCTGGAGAGTTTGCTCATGTCGCCCACCTACCTGTCGCTGCGGGAGCTTGAAGGCTACTCAGACAACCTCGGGGAGTACGCCCGAGAGCTTCGGGAAGCGGGCCACCAGTATGACCCGGATGAATGCTTCCTCCTGAATGTGACGGTGGCTGTCGGGCAGAACGTCCCCGAGAGGCCGTCCCCGAAGGTGCAGGTGCCGACCGTCCGCAAGTACGCCAAGGTGGCCTTAGCGTCCTCCAGCCCCGAAAAGAAGATCCTCAAGAAAGAGCGGGACATGGAGACACTGATCCTGACGCCCCCTCCCGGCACAGCCGACATCGACAAGGAGGGCGAGGAAGGGCGCAAGGCCCGCGAGGTCTGCTTCATCAACATCCAGCGGGAGCTGCGCATCCGGGGCGTCTTCTTGCGACACGAGTTCCCGAAGATTTACGAGCAGCTCTGCGCATTTGTGGAGAGCAACAAGCGCTTTACACCCACCACCATCTACCCCATTGACAAGAGGACCGGGAAGCAGTTCATGTGTATGATCATGGCGGCCTCTGAGCCGCGCACTCTCGATTGGGTGGCGAGCCCCAACCTCCTTGAGGATATCATGTGATCCCACTTCTGGCACCTCTCTCTCTCTCTCTCTCTCTCTCTCCCACTGAGGGCCGCCTACTGATTGCCCTCTTCTTAGAAGTGTATTTTATTATCAGAGTACTTATGTGATTGGTTGGTATGTTCCTGTTCTTTCTACAAGTGACCCTTGGCCAGGGAATGGGCCAGCCCAGCAGAGAACAAGGTTCTCTGGGGAAAGATGCTGCTGTCTGGGTCAGTGGCCCTCAGGACTTAGTTGCCGAAATTGAAATTTCTCATCACTAATTCAGAATTTGAATCAGGAATTTTGAAGCACCTGGCGTTAACCACCCCCACACACCATATTTGTTTTTTTTAAAAATTTAAGTATGCAACTTTTATGTCAGTAATGCTCAGCTCTACTGACAGTAACTGGCTTTTTGTTACACTCCCCCAACCACCCAACAGCATCCACATTAGGGAATATTGGTGTGTGTGTGTGTGTGTGTGTGTGTGTGTGTGTGTATGTGCTTGTTTTTTTAAATTGACGCGAGGGAACAGGAATTGGAAGAATAAGTTCGCAACCCACATTTTCGTTGGGATCATTTCCTTGAGAGATTTGTTACTCCTCAGTTCCCCCAAATCATTTTAGCTTTATCCAGGCCTGGCAGGGGGTGGAATGGGTTTTTTTTAAGTCACTGGGCACTGATATCCCAACTCAAGGTATTTGGGAGTACGGGGGGGGGGTCTTTCCCCTCGTGCATCGGCACTGTCTTTGCCTGGCAGGGACCAGTACTTTGGTCGGGCTTCCAGCATACTCTTTTTGGCTGCCAATTTGCCCTGTAACCACTAGAGAACACTGCTACCTCTCTAAGCAGGTGTGGTCAGAGATTAGATCTGACTTCCCGCCTGGCCTCCTGGGGAATACCCAAATGCCCTGCAGCTCCTGCCGCCCCACAGTGATGGCTCCCCCCTCAAGCACAAGCCGAGGGGTGGCGCCTACTTTGGACAAACCTCTGTGTTGATTGCAGAAGTTTCCAACCAGAGGGGTCCATTTGCGTGAGTGGGAAGTGTGTAAAGATGACCGGTGGGCGTGAGGGGGACTGGTGCATGCTTTTGGGAAAAGCTGGTTGTACGAGGTGCCCCTTTCCTGAGATTTCCCACAAAATTAATTTATACACACCCCTCTCTTGGGGTCTGGATTCAGGATCCGCACCCTCATGTCTTGCGCCAATGGATTTAGAGTTGATGGAGCCTGCCCTGCCCTGAGGCTGAAGCGTGGGGTGGGCAGAATTTGGACGTGGAATGGGGGACCGACCAATCTGATCCGTGTCGTCCCCCCCCTCCAGTCTGCTGCGCGAGCCCCGTATATGTAAACCACTTTGTTTCATTCCATTTCCGCTTGTGCAGGAGAAGCTTCACTATGAATCCCGACACCATCTCCCTTTGGGGAAGCTGCATGTGTTGCCGCGTGGACTCCCCAAATATCCGGGAGCCGTGGCTACCCCTCCCCTCCTGGCTGCGTCCTCGCACCAGGAAGACGGCACTCTGCAGGATCATAGAATCATAGAAAAGTAGAGTTGGAAGGGCCCTACAAGGCCATCGAGTCCAACCCCCTGCTCAATGCAGGAATCCAGGTCAAAGCATCCCTGACAGATGTCTGTCCAGCTGCACCTTGAATGCCTCCAGAGTGGGAGAGCCCACCACCTCCCTAGGTAGTTGGTTCCATTGTCTTATTGCTCTGACAGTCAGGAGATTTTTTCTGATGTTTAGGGGGAATCTGGGTTCCTGTAACTTGAGCCCATTATTTCGTGTCTTGCAAACTGGGATGATCCAGAAGAGATTCTGGCCCTCCTCTGTGTGACAACCCTTCAAGTACTGGAAGAGTGCGATCATATCTCCCCTCAGTCTCCTCTTCTGAAGGCTAAACATGCCCAGTTCTTTCAGTCTCTCCTCATAGGGCCGTGTTTCCAGTCCCTTGATCATCCTTGTTGCCCTCCTCTGAACCCTCTCCAGTTTGTCTACGTCCTTCTTAAAGTGAGGTGCCTAGAACTGGACGCAGTACTCAAGATGAGGCCTAACCAGTGCCGAGTAAAGGGGAATTATCACTTCACGCGATTTGGAAGCTATACTTCTATTAATGCAGCCCAAAATGGCATTTGCCTTCTTTGCAGCCACATCGTATTGCTGGGGGTCATAGACCCTCTTTTGGGAGAAGACTGAGCCGAAGTAGGAATTGAACACTTCTGCCTTTTCTTTGTCTTCTGTTATCAATTTGCCATCTTCATTGCATAGTTGAACCACCATTTCTTTCCTCTGTCTTTTACTATGCACGTATCTGAAGAAAGCTTTCTTGTTGTTTTTAGCATCCCTCGCTAACCTTAGCTCATTCTCAGCTTTAGCCTTCCTGACACTATTCCTGCAGTTCTGTGCTGCCTGCCTGTACTCTTCCCCTGTAGCCTGTCCTTCCTTCCAATTCCTATACGTGTCCTTTTTTGTTTTCAGGTCATCTTTGAGTTTATTGTGAAGCCACACTGGCTTCTTCTGTTGCCTTCTGCCTTTTTTCCTTGTGGGAATTGTTTGCCATTGTGCCTTAAAAAATTCCTTTTTTAAAAACTCCCACCCATCCTGGGCTCCTTTTCTCATTAGAGTCGCTTGCCATGGGACCTTACTTATCATTGTTCTGAGTTTATTAAATTGTCTTTCCTAAAATCCAGGGTATGCGTTTGGCTACACTCAGCTTTTGTTTCCTTTAGAATCAAGAACTCAAGTATAACATGGTCACTTTCCCCCAGAGTTCCCGAAACTGTCACTTTATCCACTAAGTCGTCTCTGTTGGTTAGAATCAGGTCAAGGATAGCTGATCCTCTAGTTCCTTCCTCCACTTTCTGTAGGAGGAAGTTATCAGCACAGGTCAGGAATTTCCTGGAGGGGCCATGTTTGGCAGAATTTGTCTCCCAACAGATATCAGGGAAATTGAAGTCCCCCATCATTACTACATCATGCCTCCTTGAAACATTGGTAATTTGCTTTTCAAACGTTTCATCCTCGTCTTCTCCTTGATTGGGTGGTTGGTAGTAGACTCCAACCGCCATGTTCATTTTATTCTTTGCCCCCTTTATTTTAACCCAGATGCTCTCAATGGTGCTGCCAAGCTCCTCTTCCTGTATCTCTGTGCAGAGATATGTATTTTTAACATACAGCGCAATTCCACCTCCCTTTCTGTTGCTTCTGTTCTTTTTGAACAAGTTATATCCTTCAATTGCTGTATTCCAGCCATGGGAGTCATCCCACCAGGTTTCAGTTATCCCTATCAAGTCGTATTTGCCCTCATGTATGAAGAGTTCAAATTCGTCCTGTTTGTTGCCCATACTCTGGGCATTAGTATAGACATCGAAGACTATGTGCTTTATAGTCCGGCTTTTCCCCTACATTTTGTGGTAGACTATCATTGGGCACCGCTGGAGCTGTTCTCTCCGTTGTGGCACAGAGGCCTTCTTCCAATGGTACCCCCGAGTTTATGTCTCCCTCCCCTGTTGGATTCAGTTTAAAGCCCTCCTGATGAAGTTCCTCATGCTGTGGCCAAACACATTCTTCCCAGTCCTTGTGAGGTGCAACCCATCCTTTGCCAGCAGTCCATCTTCCAGGAAGTGTAGCCCGTGGTCCCAGAATCCAAATCTCTCACGTCGGCACCACCTTCGTAGCCAGTCATAGAATCATAGAATCATAGAAAAGTAGAGTTGGAAGGGGCCTACAAGGCCATCGAGTCCAACCCCCTGCTCAATGCAGGAATCCAGGTCAAAGCATCTCTGACAGATGTCTGTCCAGCTGCACCTTGAATGCCTCCAGAGTGGGAGAGCCCACGACCTCCCTAGGTAGTTGATTCCATTGTCTTATTGCTCTGACAGTCAGGAAATTTTTCCTGATGTTTAGGTGGAATCTAGGTTCCTGTAACTTGAGCCCATTATTCCGTGTCCTGCAAACTGGGATGACCGAGAAGAGATCTTTGCCCTCCTCTGTGTGACATCCCTTCAAATACTGGAAGAGTGCGATCATATCTCCCTCAGTCTCCTCTTCTGAAGGCTAAACATGCCCAGTTCTTTCAGTCTCTCCTCATAGGGCCTTGTTTCCAGTCCCTTTATCATCCTTGTTGCCCTCCTCTGAACCCTCTCCAGTTTGTCTATGTCCTTCTTAAAGTGAGGTGCCCAGAACTGGACGCAGTACTCAAGATGAGGCCTAACCAGTGCCGAGTAAAGGGGAATTATCACTTCCCGCGATTTGGAAGCTATACTTCTATTAATACAGCCCAAAATTGCATTTGCCTTCTTTGCAGCCACATCGCATTGCTGGCTCATCTTCAGTTTGTGATCTACCACAATTCCAAGATCCTTCTCACTTGTAGTATTGTTGAGCCAAGTGTCCCCCATTCTGTAACTCTGCATTTGGTTTCCTCTCCCTAGGTGCAGCACTTGGCATTTATCCCTATTAAATTTCATTCTGTTGTTTTCGGCCCAGCGCTCCAGCCTATCAAGGTCACTTTGAATTTTGTTTCTGTCTTCCAGAGTATTAGCTGTTCCACCCAACTTTGTGTCATCTGCAAATTTGATAAGCATTCCCTGTACCTCCTCATCCAAGTCATTAATAAAAATGTTGAAGAGCACCGGGCCCAGGACCGAGCCCTGTGGTACCCCGCTCGTTACCTCTCCCCAGTTTGAGAAGGAACCATTGATAAGCACTCTTTGAGTCCGATTCTGTAGCCAATTGTGGATCCACCTGATAGTTGTTCCATCTAGCCCACTCTTAGCTAGCTTACTAATCAGGATATCATGAGGCACTTTGTCGAAAGCTTTGCTGAAGTCCAGGTATATAATGTCCACAGCATTCCCACAGTCCACAAGGGAGGTTACCCGATCAAAAAATGAGATCAGATTAGTCTGACAGGATTTGTTCTTGACAAATCCATGCTGGCTTCTAGTAATCACTGCATTGTTTTCAAGGTGCTTGCAGACTGACTTCTTTATAATCTGCTCAAAAATCTTCCCGGGGATTGATGTCAGACTGACTGGCCTATAGTTCCCAGGTTCCTCCTTCTTGCCCTTTTTGAAGATGGGAACAACATTTGCCCTCCTCCAGTCGTCTGGCACTTCACCTGTCCTCCATGATTCACTCGGAGTATTTTTCTTTCCCTTTCTATTCCTCTTCCAAGTACTGGAAGGATGGATGAGAAGACTATCTGGGCCACGAAGTTCTTGAGTTCCATTCCCAACTCTTCAAAGTCTGCCGTGATTTCTTTGTAACTCCGCTTGGCAGTATCATTTGTACCCACGTGGAAGAGAAGAAAGGGGTATGTGTCGGTGGGCTGTATGAGCCTCGGCAGCTGCTCTGTCACATCCTTAGTCCGTGCCCTGGGGAGACAGCACACCTGGCAAGTCCATGGGTCTTTGCGACATACTTTGGCTTCCATCCCCCGCAGGAGGGAGTCTCCCACTACAAGTACTCTTCTCTTTCTCTTGCTGTAGGCCTTGGTTTGATTGCCTCCACTTGACTGACCTTCAGCCTCTTGCTCACTGTCACGTTGGGTGCCCGGTAATTCGTCCTCTGCAGGCTGTCCTCCGCTCTCGTCCTCAAATACCTGAAAGCGGTTCCATAGCTTCCACTGCTTCCACAGGCACAGAATGTCTTCTAGTTCTTCTGCTCCTAACAGTCACCCTTTTCCAGGGAGTTCCCCCTACGTTATTTTCCCTTGCCTCTGCAGTCTCCGACTCTGCCTCATCCTGCTGTTGCCCTTCTGGCTCCTGTACTCCGCTTTGCTGCTGTAGATCCATCGTTCTGTCTAAGAACTCTTCACTTTCTCTTATACTCCTGAGGGTTGACACTTGCTGCTCCAGTCCTCTGACCTTTTCTTCCAACAGCGTGACCAGCTTGCACTTGTCGCACGTGTAGGCCATGTTGATCTCCGGCAGGAAAACAAACATTGCACACACATTGCAGGTCACCACCACTGCAGAGTCCTTTCCGTCTATAGTTCTCTATTCCCTTTATGTTTCTGCCTTTCTTTTCGTACTGGAATGGCCGGCCGGTGCCTTGTCCTGCCTTCCCTGAATGTTAACAATAGAGTCCCCCTGGTCTGTAAGTGTGTGTTGCAAGAACAAAACAAACAATCAAGAAAATTTCTTAGGGCCCTCCCCCTTGACCTCCCCTGCCAAACTCCCCTGCCAAACTCCTGTTTGCTCTCCCTGTGCGCTTGCTCTGTTCGCTCACTCTCTGGGAGTCTGCTTGCCTATACAGCCCCCGAAACAGCTGGAGCCTCTCTCTGTGCTTCTGCTCAGCTGGGAGTCAGGAACAGAATCCTGACTCCCAGCTGCCGGCCACAGTGGCGAGCAAGGCCATGGATCACTGCCAGCCACGGCCTTGCTCGCTACTGGGGGTGCTTTCCCCTTCCCCCTTTGTCACATGCTCACTACGGGCTAAGTGGGATCCCTCGTCTGCGTCAGCAGCTCTCCGTGGGGAGTGGGCTGGTGGTATTAATCCAGATTAGTGGAAGGGATCTTGTGCGAATTAAGATGTGTTATTCCCATAACAACTTTGCTTTATTCTTTTTATCATTTTCTCTGTGATAGTGTTATCCCGTCCTTCCTCCGAGGACTTTAAGGTGGTGTGCATGGGTCTCCTCCCCACTTCTGTGGCTGTTTTACCCTCACAACAACAACCCTGTGAGGTGGGTTAGGTGGGTAGAAAGCGACTGGCTCGAGGTCACCTCGGGAAGTTCGTGGCTGTGCGGGGACGAGGACCTGCCTTTGCTCAGTGGACCTGTTAATACTGGGGGTGGGGAAAGTGACTCAAACCACTTCTGATTGCAAGGAAACGTCCTGGCGTGGAACCCATTGCAATGGATGGACCCGCTGCACGGTTCCCTGTGTCTGCCTGTCGACTCTCTTGCTTTTCTGGGCCTCCTGTCCATCAGGGTGTGGTGAACGATTGTGGATTGTTGCCTCTTATCCCCTCAAGTGCGGATGATGGGAGCCAGGCTTGGAGGTGGTGCGCCAGCAGTGGTGTGAGGTCCAGCCTCTCCCTCCTTCTGTGGGGCAGGGCTGGACCCTAAGCCTGCCAGGCCCTGAGTTTTAAATTGAACTTGAAATGTCGCCGCTTAATGCGGAAAGACTTCTGCTTGCCCGGGACCCTGCCTGGCAGGGGAGACTGGCCTCCCCCAACCTGATGCCCCCAGATGTCTCTGGACTACAACCCCCATTACCCCCATCCACATGGCTGGGGTGATGGGGTTTGTAGTCCAGAGACATCTGGGGGGGGGGCGCCAAGTTGGAGAACACTGGAGTAGACAATACTAGGCCAAATAGACAAATAGTCTTGTTCTAAAATAAGGCAGCTTTAGATGTTAAAAAAGCACACAGCGTGGTATTTCAGCACAAAAGGGCGCAATCCTATGCACGTTTAGACAGAAGAAAGCGTAGCTGGCTGGGGCGTGCTGGGAGGCGTAGGCCTTTTTTTCCTGCCTAAGCATGCATAGGATTGCGCCTGAAGTCAACCTGTGAATCTCTGCTTCCATATTTTTTTTAAAGGAGACTTCTGTCTATCTATCTATCCATCTGTCTATCCATCTCTCTCTCTCTCTCCATTTTTTTTAAAAATGGAAGCGCGGACACCCCACCTTGCGCTACAGCGAAGCATGCCCATCTCCCCTTCCGGCTCCGGAGACTTCACCACCAGACAAACTTTGCCAAGCATCACAGCTAGAATCTGAGACTTCCAAGATGCTTGAATTCTAAATGCGTCCCCACCCCACCCCGCTTCGCTCAGCTGCAACGTCTCGCGTGTGCAAACGCAGAGCGGAGAAGAAGGAACCTCGTGTGCCGAGCGGCTGGCATCAAATGCCCGAGGCCCCCTGGCAAAGGGATGCCGGGTTCTTTTCCTCTTCTTCCTCCCCCGCTTCCCGCCCTGCCCCTTCTGCATGCCACTGCCTTAGTGCAGTCGTTTGGAACTGTTTGCACAGGGGGGCCTCATCCTGCCAGATGGTGCTGAGGCGCTGTGTCCTCTCCTCAGCGTCGCCCGCCATTGGGGTTGGGAGGGAAGGGGCGGCACATATTCCGGTCCACCCCCCCCCCCCGTGAAATCCAGGTCAGGAGCTGAAGGAGCGGGATGCGGTTGCCGTGGAAACGCCACACGTCCTCCATCCGTGGAAGGATGGGAGAGCACGAACCCGGGAGTCGAGGCGAGGCGTTGTAAGGCAGCAGAGTCTGGCTTTCAGGTGCTGGGCCCTTAAACCCACCAGGAAGTAATCCAAATACTCATCACTGGACAGCTTTGCTCCCTTCCTGTTGGGATTAACCAAAAACCTGGGTTGGAGGCGCGGTGCACAACCCATCGGAGTCGACGACGTAGCTCAGCGCTGAAGCTGTAAACCCCTCGGTTCAAAGCATGCTGCCATCGTGCACTTGCCCAGGGGCCTCCTTTGGCGAGCAGTCATCTCTCAGCCTCAGCTTCCCCATCTGTAATATGGGGGTAATCATACAGGATTACTTGACACGGTTGTTGTAAGGCAGGGGTGGGCAGCGTTTTGCCCATGGTCACCAGGGCGGGCCCCTCCAGAAACCTGTTTTGGCACCCCCCAAAGTGCCCCACCCCCTTTTTGAAAAATCCACGTGTTTGCTTGTGGGCAGCCTGGATCGCTGTGAAATAGGGTTCCGTTGGTGTCAAAAACTGTGGGTTCAAAGGAGTTGTTTAGGCTCAGCCCCCACCTCTGCCATGGACTCCGTATTTTGGGCAGGTGACTTGTCCTTTTCCATACCTCCCATGGCAGCCATTTTGTTGTGGTGCCCAGGACTGTTTCTCAAGTTGCCAGAGGGGATCACGGCCCTAAAAGGTTGTCCATCCCTGTTGCAAGGAGTGCCTTGAGGCAACTATGTCTATGATGTGTTTGGAGTTGTTCTGGCCAAGAGCATGGGTGCCTGTGTGGCTTCCGCCTTGGGGGTATTGATTAAAACAGCTGACCTAACAACCCGCCCAACCCCTGCTGAACTGCTGCCTTGGGGCTGTCCCCTGACCTGGTGTCAGCTGGGACCATGTTCCTTCCTGACGCCATGTGGAAATCTGAATTGCACGTGGGTTGTTGTAAACCCAGCTGTTGATAACAGCTGCGTTTTCCTTCCTGATTGGTCAATGTGATCTCAGCAGTGATCCTTTGCGGGTTTACTTCCAAGTAAGTCTTGCTGTGTTCAGTGGTGCTTACTCCCAATGTGTATAGGAAGGTGGCCTTACGACAACCTTGCTAGGCGGGCCAGCGTTGCTAGCCCTGTGTTGCAGAGGGAAGCAGAGGTTGAGGCAGTGGCTGCCCCATGTGCGGAGGGCCACTGCCAAGCCACACAACATTTCAACAGCTCTTCAAATCCATGTTAGATTCCTTCACACCGATTAAATAAAACCACCTTTCTGACCCTTAAAGTTGGGGCTGTCCACCTCTCTCCCGGCAATCAAAATTAAAAGCATAACTAAAAAAATATCAGCAAAACCACAAGAGCTACAAACAAAACAGCATAACGGAGCCAAAGGGGAGAAGGAAGAAATGCAAATATAGGCAGCGGTCTCTTGCTGAGAGAGGATTGATGCGGGCAGCAGGTGTGGCAGGCCATCACCCCAATGCAGCTGCTCATGCATGCAGCCTAACGCAGGAAAGCACATTCAGCCATTCAATGCAGTTGGGGGAGGAGGAGGAGAAATTTGGAGGCTATTGACTCCGGGCCACTTTTGAGTAGGACAAGTCCTCGAGGAGTAGTACCCTGTGTGGTCTGTAATCATGCTTAATTCGTCCAGGAGCTGGTTCTCGGTAGAGAGCGGTGTAGAAATTAAATGTACGGCAGCTGTCCCTAACCCGGTTCTCTCCAGATGAATGTATTTGCAGCTCCCAAAGCCAAGTCTGCACTGGCCAACCCGGGCTGTCCCTTTCTGGTGCTTTTGGTGTCAAGAACTGCCCTCCTGGCCCTGGGTCCCCTGGAGGAGTTTCCTGCTCCCCTGGGGGCCAGACAGCTACCTCTGGAATGTGGCCATTGGCATGAAGGTGGAGGCCCTCCCGCGTGGTTTGTCCCCAACACCTGGCACTCGGAGGAGATAGTTTGCTCCCGAACATGGAGGTTCTGTTCATGGTAAATATCTAACATTGCTTTGAAAAGCCAGTGACCTTTGCCACATCCTGCAGCAGCAAATTCCAGCAGTTACTATCATCTTGGGGCAGGGAAAGCCCTTTTTTCATCCATCGTGGCGCCTGTTTGGCTAGAGTGCGGGGAGGAGGAGATATGAGCGACTCTCATCCTCTCTAGTTGATTTCCATCTTTACCAAATATGCCAGGGGTGCAGAACTGGTTGATCTGATCACATGGTGGGTCTGCGTATTATCTTTACCACATTTCCAGCTATGCTTTTTGCCAAATTGTCCTGTGCCTGACAAAAGTTACAGGCCATGCCTGAGGGCCACCCCACTCTTTTGATGTATGCATGGAGAAGTGGAGAAGGCTCTACTTCTGTATTTTTAGGGTGCGGGGAAAGGTTGTATATTACGATTTCAAGTTCATTCATTTGCTGTGCCCCCAAAATATGTGTGAAGGGATTTGCCCTGGAGTGTGAGGCTTCTGGTCCCGTCACTCTATGTTGGGCCACTGGTGCGTAGGCCACAAGAAAGTTAATTCATTCTTTTGAAATGCCAAGTTCCTGAGAGCCTAAAGGCTATGTGGGGAGGCTGCCTGCAGCATCTCTGTTTGAGTCACTGTTCTAACTTGGCCTCTTTCCTCTCTTCTCAGGGAGTTATTCTGCTACATCTGTGCAGCGGGGGCGATTGTGCTGTCCAGTCATTCCCGGAGCAGAAGTGACTGCCCTCAGGAGACAGAAGTGACTCATGCAGATACACAGGGGTGGGCTGGTGGACTCCTTTGAGGCAGGCAAATCTAACCGTTACTCTTTTTGGGTGTGCGTGTGTATGTGTGTGTATAAAACAATGTGATGGTGCCACTCATTGCAGTCCAGAAACAAAGGATGAATCGGGCATGAGAGGTTTGGGAAATCTTAATGATGCTTTGTTGGCACGTGCTGGGTGCAATGGGGGGAAAGAGTGTGCATGTATGGGGGTTGATGGTGGATAAAGTTAGGAACCCCAGGTAGTAGGATCGGTGCATGGTTCTTTTGCATGGATGGAGTTGTGTTCCACAGTTGCGAGATAACCCTGGGGCAGTGTGTGTGTGAACAGCTGATGGCCGTTCATGGGGCAGGGGAGAATTGGTCTGAAGATGCCTGTTTTGCAGTCACATTGGCCACAGATGTACATACTGTGATGCACTCTGGTGTTGTAAACATGCAGCATCCAGTCTCTTACACGGGGGTTACACAAGTGTGCTGCGGCGCAGGGTGGTGGCTTGCACCCTGACCAGCCATTTTGGACGACAGCTCCCAGGATTCCAGACAATTGCCCATGCTGGGTGGCGCTGATGGGAATTGTAGTCCAAAACATCTGGAGGGCCTCAGGTTGGGGAAGGCCATCACATGTGCCATTTACAGGGGTGGCCAATGCTGCCAAGTTGGCGGGCACCCTGCCCCCTCGGCATCCCACTCGTGTATGCATGCGCAGCCCCATAAGGAAACCCAGCCGAGCATTTGCAGCATGCGCATTGTTGTGATCAGCAGGGAAAGGTGTGGGGGCGGGGTGGGGAGAGACAGAGCTCTGGTGGGGCCCACTGGAGGCTCAGGGCTGGATTATCAATTTGGCAACTGCCAAGTAATGCTGAAATTCATGTTCCTTCTCATGGCCTTTGGGTTCCGGGGACTCCAGTTCCTTTTTCTAACAGTGGCCCTGCTGGGGGTACCATTCCCCCTGCAACCCCCCAAAGCTCACTCCCAATGACTCCTGTGCGGTCTCAAGGATCAAGCTAAATTTCGCCTGACATTCCAGTCTCCCCAAAATCTTAAGTTTTGAAACCGCCCATTTTAAATCCCAAAGGCCAGGCAGGCCTGGACGCCTTGATTTCGGGTGCAAAAGGTTTCCAGGACTCGGAGGAAATAAGAAGGCCTGGAGATCCACCTTGGGAGCGGGGAGGGATGGTGACTTTAACCCCCTTGGCCACGGGGACTTGGCTTCTCTTTGAAGCATTTTTTGGAAATGGCCTGAGGCCAGAAGCTTGGCATTCTTCTGAGGACAACTTAGCAATGGGTCTCCTGGCAGAGTGACGTTGCTGGGTAAGAAACAGAGGAACAGCTGAAAGGGCAGTGCAGCCCAAGGCGCCAATTTGGCTGAGGATTCTCCTGTGTGCAAGCGGAATGCAGAGTCTCCTCCACAGGTGTGGGCTCCCTGTTCTTTCTTCCTCAAAGCGGGGTGGGGAGGTTCAAGGCACGGGAGTCCGAGCCTCTTTGAGGCCAGAGCTGGGACAGGTATCGATGGCTCTCCCACTCTGCTGGCTCCTTTTCATTTCTGCCCCTTTTAAGTACAGCCAGGCTGCACCACCGATGCATGCTCCTGCCTGGCCACCTCTGGAGCCATTTTGCCCCCCCCCCCCACGCTCTCTCAGGGGTGCTGATCCAATGCACCTTGGATGTCCCCTGCCACGGGTGGGCAAGACCTTCTCCTCTCATCTGGTGGTCTCTGCGTGAAGGCCCTTCAACCTCCTTGCCCTCTTTATTCTTCCCCAGGCTAGCAGAGGAGGGGGAAAGAACCAGAGTCGTCCCCCCCCCAGCTGCTGCACAATGAGGACCCTTCTTCGCTTTCCCCCTCGTTTCTTCTCCTGTAGCCTTTCTGCCCCAAGGAGATAATGCAAAATTCTCAAACTTAGTGCTCTCGAGATGCGTTGGAGTACAACTCCCATAATCCAATGCATCTCGAGAGCACTAAGTTTGAGAAGGCTGAGATAATGGGTTCTTTTGGCTGACACAGTTCTTCAAGTCATTCCTTCAACCAGCTGCTGCTCCTTTCCCCCCAGGAGAGTTTTGCTGATTCAGGAGCGGTTTCTTTGATAAATGCATGTTCTATATATTTCCTTTATTTAAAAAAAGAAAAGAAAAAAATATACTGCATAAATATTGAAGAGTTCCACATTTTCTCTCGAGCAGAGCAGAATTAGGTCGGTATTTTCTCACGTTGCCATTGTCCAAGTCTGCTGGTTTCCTATGGCACAATTCTGAAGATAAAATCTATACATATATATATAGATGAGAAAAAATATTTCCTTTGAATAAATATAAAATATAACTTGAATGTACAACCTTTGTGCTTTGGTTTTGTCTTTTGGAGGGGGAGGTGGTGGGCAGGGTGGAGGCAGAAAAGTAGAGGAGGGGGTGTCCAGTGGAACGGGATCCTAGCCATGAGAGGATCATTCTGGATTAATTAATCTAGAGGTGTTTTTTTTCTCCTTTTACAGAGGAAGTGATGTAAAAGAAAGAGACTTTGAAGCTCAGGCTAGTCTCACCTAGCTGGGATTAGCACTTTACCAGAAGATAGTGGTAACGAAGTGGTAATCTGTACATGCTCAGGGACTCTCGCATCGCAAATGTGTGTTTTCACACAAAAGATCTGCCTGAAGTTACACCTTGAATTTAGAAGGGTCTCCTTGGCCTCTTGCATTTCCTCCCTGTGCAACAGCCTGTCCTGTCCTGGTTTAGACAGAGGAGGGCTCCTAGCACGTCCAATCAATAGATATTGTGTAGCTATTCCGTCTTTCCCTCCTTAGTGGATTTTCTGTGATAAGGAAAAGGGACAGACGAAGCGGTGGGAAAACACAGGTTACATATGAAAGATAATGTCAGAACCTGGCTCCAGGTTTCAGAGGGCCCTTGGGCCAGACACCCTCAGTGCCCCCCCCCCGTGAGCCTACTTTCGAACTGCCAGTCACCAGCTGCTCTTGCTCCTCCTCCTCCTCCTCCTCCCTTGCTTGCTTGACAAGCAGCGAGCAAGGAGGCCGTGGCATCTCACCACCACCTCGGTTGTCTGGGCTGGAGCGGGAGGCAAGTGAACAAGCAGGCTGCAGTGGGGAACAGAAGCAGAAACTCCAGGGGTTGTGGGCCCTTGGCAGGTGCCCGACTATGCCAGCCTTTGGTGCCGGCCCTGGGCAATTATCATCTAGCCTCCATAAAATGCTCTGAATGAGGCAGGGCAGATGCACGATAAACAATTCTCTGGGAGCACCCCTACTTACCTATGTTATGGCATTACACCCTGTTCAATGAATTTCCAGGATGGATCACACATAATCGAACACACAGAAGCCATTAAAATGCTGCAAAATATAAAACCACACAATCAATATGTAAAGCAGTGTAAAATCATTTTTTTGAAAAACCACTCCAGGGAAGCAAAACAATCAGGTTGGATTAAAAATCATAGCAATTTACTGGCTTCTGAAGACTAGGCTGTCTCGGCAAGTGTTTAATCTCCCAGTGGATCAACAGTTGCAAGTCACACACATTCAGCAATTTTTAATATCTGAGCTTATTGTGTGCGCTGGGGGGGGGGGTCCGTGGGGGGCAATGACTTATGGCTCATGTTTCACCAGGTAGTTGGGTGAAATAGTTAAGATCACTGGTATCTTCTAGTGTGGATTCACTGGAAGATACTCATTGAATAATTAACAGCCTGAACAGGAAGTGGGCATAGCTCTCAGCTTCTTCCTCTTTCCGTTCAGACTCCTAGTGAATGTAGCACCTGCGCCAAGGTGCCTCCAGGTCACACGCACATTTTATTGCATTGCTGTTGTTCTGGAATTTTGGTGTTTTTCTTGCATTTTAATGCTTAGCTGCCCTGAGTGTTGCATTAGTACCAGGAGGGACAGGGTAAAGATCTTTAAAAGACATTTAAAAAAAATACTGCTGGAGTCCCTGGCGGCTGGGGTTGATGGGAGTTGTAGTCAAACACATCTGGAGAGCTGCTGTGGAGCTCAGTCAGTGGGCCGGTATTCTCTCTCCTCCCTAGGTCCACCACGTTGTTTCAACACAGCCGGATTTACTTCTGAGCAAACACGCACAAAGATACTAGGAGAGGATATATTGTGGAGTAATATCCTTCCTATCTCACGTTAGTGAGATCAGCAGAGTAGAGTCCCTTTCCAGCTTAAAAGAAGCTTAGATTTGGCTAGTGTTAGCCAGTTAGCATTTGGTAATCCAGGATGCTTTAAGGCAGACTGGATTTCCCTGGTTTTGCCCCCTTTTCTCTCCCTCAGAACATCAGAGACACAGTCTTGTAAAAGTTAAAAGTAACATTTACTCACTCAGATTATGCAGTTTCATTCAGGCAGGCTTAAATGACGTTTCTTACAGTTCCTTACAGTACATTTGTAGTTACTTGGGGTCTGAACTTGTGGAGTTCAGACCAGCAACTCTGATTACATGCTGCTGCAAGGACCACGTGGAGACAGCAACAGAAGGTGCTACATTCACTAAGAGTCTGAACAGAAAGAGGAAGAAGCTGAGAGCTACGCCCACTTCCTGTTCAGGCTGTTAATTATTCAATGAGTATCTTCCAGTGAATCCACACTAGAAGATACCAGTGATCTTAACTATTTCACCCAACTACCTGGTGAAACATGAGCCATAGGTTTTGACTGCAATTTTAATTATCCTACAAGGCTGAGATGGTTGGTGAGGAAAGCGAGAACCCAAATGGCTCGAAGTGTGTGTGTGTGTGTGTGTGTGTATAAAGGGAAGGAATTCTGCACATGCTCAGAGGCACTGTGACTCCAGTGCTGCAGTGGCCATGCCAGGAACAGCCCCTCTTCGTGCTCCTCATAGAAACCCACCAGCACGGTCCCCCCCCTTCCGTGGTGGGGGAAACGAAGGATATGCGGATCCCACCCATTATTATTATTGCCGGCAAACTGGCCCTTCCCCTTTAAGATCCCCGCGCCCGCTTCGGCGAGCGGCGGCGCCTGTTCTGCCTGGCGAGCGACGAGCCTGACGGCGCCACCCCCTCCCTTGACTGCGATTGGGCTGATTGGCCGCTGCTTCCATCGCCATTTGAGCCAAAAGGCAGAGAGGCGTGGCCAATGGGTTCCCCGCGCTGTGATTGGTCAACGCAAGGCACGTAGGTTACGGTTAGCCAATCGGGGCGTGAATTAAGGGGCGCGCGCCGTTCTTTCCCCTCAGTCATTCTCAGCCGGTGGCGGCGATGGCGGACTTGAGCCGCGTCTCCGACGTGGACATCGACTCGGACGGCGTCTTCAAGTACGTGCTGATCCGCGTCAAGCCGGAGGGGGCGGGGCCAGGCAAGGATGTCGTCCGCGGCTACGCTTGGGCCGAGTTCCACGGTGAGCCTGGCGTCAGGGCGGGGGCGGGGACAGAGGGCCTGCGCGGGCCGTCTACCCTGATTGGTGGAGGCGCGGCCGGAGGCGGGGCTTCGTAGGACGAGCGGATGACCGGCCGAGGTGGGGGCGGGGCTACACAGTATAGATTGGGGTGTGGAGCCAAGAGGGGCGGGGGTTGTGGCATAGTTAGGGGCGGGGCCTTCCTTGGCTGGGGGTGGGGCGAAGAGAGGGTGGGTTCTCATAGTGGGGGTGGGGCAGAGGGCGGGTTCTCATAGTGGGGGTGGGGCAGAGGGCGTGCCCTCACCTGGGCGGGGCTAAGAGGCGGGGCTTGGCTGAGGCCAAGAGGGCGGACTAGCATGGTGAGTGGGTGGGGCCAAGAGGGGTGGGGCTTTGCAGCAGAGCTGGGGGTGGGGCTAACTGGGGTAGGGCTGTGTGTTTCTGCATCATGCTTGTGGGAGGAGCTGGTGTGGGAGGGGCGGTGGCACAGCAAGGGGCGGGGCTCCGGGAGGGGGTGTGGCCTGGTGAGTTGCTGTTTCCATGTTGGTGAGCTGTTCACTGGGGTTCATAGATTTCATAGATCATAGAGTTGGAAGGAGCCTACAAGGCTATCAAGTCCAACCCCCTACTCAATGCAGGAAACTAGAGGAGGGGTCTCCCATCCAAGTAATAACCAGGCTTGACCCTGCTTAGCTTTCCACGCTCAGACAAGCTGAGCCAGCGTAAGCCACATAAGAGGCTTTCAAGGGTAAGATCCTGGTTCCCTCTCCCTCCCCCCCCCCCTGCGGAGAAAGAGACTTGGGGGTGAGGCAGCCTGGTCCTCTCTGGCAACACAGCCGCTAACTTGCTTTTGTCTGCATCCTCAGCCGATATTTACGACAAAATGTCGGAGGAGCTGGAGAAGCAGGGCTTCCGCTGCAAGTGCCTGGGGGGTGGCCGGATCTCCCACCAAAGCGGAGCAAAGAAGATCCACGTTTACGGCTACTCCGTGGTAAGGAAGGGACGGGGCCTTTGAGAGGAGCCTGGGTGCACTTGGCACTCTGGGGTGGGGGCGGGCTGGGCAGATTAGAGATTCCATCCTTGTAGGCGGGACTGTGCCAGTAGCTAAGGTGGGGGCCCCGGGGGCCCCTCTGTGGGCCTTGGGGACGGTGCAAGCAGAGATGCCCCATTTCGAGGGAGAGTTTCAGAGATCCGCATCGAACAGGGAGGCACGCAGAAGGCCTGTTGGTGTCCGTTCAGTAATTATCTGCATCAGTGGCATGCAGACATTGAAGTACTCTGCTTTTTTTGTAAATTCATAGGTGTCCTCCTGGGTTTGCTGAGAAGATGAACAGTGTTCAGGAGGGCAGTTGGGGTGTTACATTTTTCCTTTGTGGAAGGGTCCCCGCAGAGGGATAGCCTGAGAAACAGAGATTTCAGAGGGGTCTGAACGTAATGCCAACATTGGGCCCTATCAGATGTCTTTGGGAAAGCACTGTACACTGGAACATCAAAAGAGCTACAGTGACAGTGCTGGCAACTTACTCAGAACAGAGTCATGGGTTTGGTTGCCAAAGGGGCCACCCCTTGAGAGGAATAAACCTCTCCATGTGTGACAGAACATCACCAATACAGCCAATAAAGGTGATAATGTTTTTTAATAGGGTTTTGGCCGAGCAGAACACTCCATTTCCACAGAGAAGCTGAAAGCCAGATACCCTGACTATGAGGTCACCTGGGCTGATGAAGGATACTGACGGCAGTGGATTCTGTCCCCAAGACACTTCGAGGAGATGGCCTTCACTTCGTCCAGTCCCGACTGGCACAGTACAAGCTTGCATGAACTGAGACTGCCGAGGAAAACCGGCTTGATTTGCATGAGAACGTGTCGGTCTTTGGATTTGTGCTCTGTATTGGCCTCCAGTTGAATGTGCCAAGCCTGTGCGTGAATAGCACGAAATAAACTCTTGCTGGCCTGACTCGGGTGCTTAATGCGTAGTCTCCACCATATGCTGAGCTGTGGACGTGACACCCCTGTGACTTGTTTCCTTTCCAGAGGGCTTTTGATGTGAGCCAAAAGACCAGGATGGGGCAGGTGAACGTTGCGTGGCTCTGGATTATCATGGGCTCAGGCCTCTGGGCTCTATGTGAGGGTAGGTAGAGGAGCCATTTCTCCCTGGACTGCAGGCCAAGCAGCTTAGCTGCTGACTCTGCCGGCTAAAACAAAACAGTGGAGAGCCGAAACTTGGCACGTATAATCAGAGGGATAAGTAAACCCAGCACTTTCTTTGGGCCCAAACTCACCCACGGGAACATGAAGTCCAACAATGGCAAATGCCTCTTCTTGGAATAGGGGCTGCTCTGGGATTTAAAAGTCGGTCTTAGCCTGGGACATTTCTGCCAGGGTATTTGAGGTTTTTCACATATATATGTGGCTGCATCCTAAGCACAGTCACGTGAGACCAAAGTTAGCTCTAACTTTGAAACAGCCTCGGTTTGACTGGTGCTGTGTGTTCGTTTGTTCCGTTACTAATTAATTTTTACAGAGCGGCGCATTTTTAGAACTGGAATACACCAATGTAAACTTTTCTGCTATGGAAAACGTTCCTTGGAGAATTTGCTGGTAGTGGTGGGATGGGTGGGGGAGAAGGGGAAGGGGTGGAGATTGCATGGCCCTGGTTTGAGCTGCATATTGAAGGGGCCTCTGAACACCTGGAAGCTCAGCGGTCTCTTCTCGCACCTTGCACTTAGGCCTAGCAACGGGTATGTTGCTCATTTTGAGCTGTGTTGGACTGCCAGCTCCCAGCACCCCCCAGCCAGCGTAGGGCCCCAGGTTGGGAAAGGCCGGACTAGGCCGTGTCCCCTTGGAGAGCTCAGTGATGCGCTTTCCGGGATGGGGGGGGGGGTCTGCGTGTTCACTCCAGCCTGCTGGCATGGCAAGACTTAACTGAACTCTTTATGGCTTAATTGCCCCGAGTCGAGGGTCCAAGGCCATCTCCTGGGGAAATGGGGAGGCTAGATTTCTTGGACTTCAGGGCAGCAGATCCTGGAAACAAAGATCTTGTAATCTTGTTAACGCTCTGGCCCCTATTGAGTGTCTCAATAAAAGTGCCACTGTGAAACCCTTGGAGGTGTTGTCTTAAGCAGAAGGAAGAAAGGAAGCTGCCCTGTGAAGTAGCAGATACTGGGATGGCTGGGTTTGGGGCTCGGGGAGGACCTGAATTCAGATCTCTGGTTGACAGTGCGGTGGCCACGGACAAAAGCTCTTTATTAATTTATTTTAAAACATCTATGCTGCTCCTTCGTCGCCAAAGGTTACGATCCCAGGGTGGCGTACATACCATTATAAAAACATCATACTAGAACTATAAAAAGTAAACAAAGGCTCACAACCCATAAAGCCAGCAAATAAAAAAACTCCCATCTAAAATAAATTTAGGTTGCATTTTAAAATTTCAGAATGCCCAGGCAAACAGGAATGTTTTAATGTGGTCCCCAAAAGAATACGGAGTCAGCACTGATCTTATTTATCCGAGGAAGGCATTCCAAAGTGGCTGGGCAGAGGGACCACAGAGAAGGCCCTCTTTCTTTCTCAGATGCCTGGTGTGCGTCTCCCAATCATGGTACACCGAGAAGGAAGGGCCTTTGAAGATCTCCGTGCACAGGCAGAATGGAAGGTGCCATAGGTCAGTGCTGGAGCCGGGCATGGAGGTCCCAGGTTCGATCCCCAGCATGTCCAGGTAGGGCTGGGAATAACACCTGTCTGAAGCCCTGGGGAGCATCTGCTGCCAGGCAGTGTAATAGAGAGCTAGACGGACCAAAGGTTTGCGTGCAAGGCAACTTCCGATGTCCCTATTTAAATTGGCCCTTTACTCAGGACCACGAGAACTAGAACTTGACCTGCTTTTTTAGGGGAAGGACCACGGCCTTGTGGTACTGCCACTGCTTTGCATGCTGACGTTCCCGGATTCAATCCCCTGCATCCCCTGGTAGGGCTGGAAAGGCACCTGTCTGAAGCTGCAATTTGACGGTAATTCTCCAGTTTACAAATCACTTAAAAACACACCATTAAAACAAATCAATATGCAAAATAAAATGACAAATAGAAGATGGCATGAAACCAGTATTTCATTTAAGAGGAAGAGCCGTGATAAAACTTAAAAGGAAAGGCACCCTCCCACACAAAGAGTACAGGTTAAAAGCCTGGGCACAGTGGGCAGGCAAAATGGTTTTAAGCCTAACGAGAGCCAGTGTGGTGGTGTGGTTAGAGCCTTGGAATGGGACTCGGGAGGTCCGGGTTCTAGACTCAGCCATGAAGCTCACTGGGTGACTTTGGGCCAGTCCCTGACTCTCAGCCTAGCCTACCTCACAGGGTGGTTGTGAGGATAAAATGGAGAGGAGGAGGGCCATGTAAGCCGCCACAGAGGAAAAAAGAGGCAAGGTGTAATAATTCTGACCCCATGACCTGCCTGCTGATTGGGGGGGGGGAGGTTTGTGTTCCTCCCACTGTATCCATCCCCCCCACGTCCCAGAGGTGTCTGAGACAAGGGTTGTTGTCAAGAAGGGAATTGCCCCGGGCCTGTGTTGCCTCAGAGGCCCAGCTGATAAGTGAGGTTGAAGTCCAGGGTGCCGCATTGCTCGGAGGAGCCCGCACCTCCTTCCCCAAGTGCAGATCCTTCGGGCAGCTGGCTCGCCCTTCCTGCTCCGCGCTGCCTCCAAGGATGGGGGTGTCCTGGTGGTTCCTGTGTCTGATGCTCTTGGAGAAACTTGCAGGTAAGTTTTCCCACAGAGAACACTGGTGGGAAGCGCAAGCATAGCCGAAGTTTAATTTGGGGAAAGGAGAGGCTGTCATTCCACGGAAGGAACGACTGAATCAGGTCCTCAGTCTGCCTCGTCCAGGAGGGTTATGAAGTTTAATAAAAGCTTTGGGGGAGTGTGTGTTAAGTGTGCAGCACCCCCTTGAATGACTCCGTGCTGCATTTGGATTCATTTAAGATGCAGGGAAATGTGTTCTCTGGAGTTCCCCGTGCTCCCTTCTGTGCGTGTGCATGTGGACGGGGGACGGGGGATGGTGGTGCTGAAGTCTTGCTGCTGCAGGCTGGAATTCTGTCCCCAAACTTGAGGGCTGACATAAAGATCCATTGCTTGTTCTTTACATTCTGGTTTTTAGGGGCTACTTTAATTTTGGACTTTGGGAAACCAATCTTTACTCTGTCCTAAGCTCACTGTAACCTTGGGCCAGGCAGTGTCTCTCAGCCTAGCCCACCTTGCAGAATGGGAGGGATAAAAATGTGATCAGTCGGCAGGTAGCTAGTCCTCATGATCCGTCCACTTGGGCTTCTCCTTTGCCTCCAGCTGGGCCTCCATCCTTTGTCCAGGCAGTCTTCGTCAACAGATGCAGGGCCCCCAGCACAAGCGTGTGTGACTTCGTGTGCGACTGCTGGGATTGCTCGGATGAAAACCAGTGCAGTAAGTTCTCCCTCCTCTTGTCCTTTGCGGCTGGCCAGATGGAGACCTCCGGTACTGGATGAGGGCGGTCTAACCCTATCCAAAGAGCCCCGAAGCTGGATCAGAGCCGCAGCCCCTTGAGCCCAGCGTCCTCGTCCCCCCGCAGTGGCCAGTCAGAGGACATTGGGAAGCCCCCAAGCAGGACATTGAAGCCAGGGGGTGTTCTCCTGCTCGTCCCCAGCATCTAGTACTCAGAGGTAGACTGCTTCTGAAGGTGGAGGTTCCACTTCGCTATTATGGCTAAGAAGCCCACTGAGAATTATCTAAGGGGGGTCAGATCCGAGGGCTGTCCTGTTTCCACCAGGCTGGTATGAAGGCAGCAGCTCCTCCTCTCATTCGTCCCGCAGCTTCTAGTACACGGAGGCATGCTTCTTCTGAACGTGGAGGTTCCGTCGAGCTATTGTAGCTTGCTTCCTCGGATACTGTATATTATTTCCTGATTTGTACACTTCGTACAAATACTGTTGTGAGAACATAAGAACAACATTGCAGACCAAAGGCCCGTCGCCCCCCAATTCCAACAGCGGCCGATTAGGGCCCCCCCCGGAAGCACCCAAGCACCCCCTCCCCTCTGTGTGACCCTGGTGGCTGGCCTGAAGAGAGGGTGTCCCCCCCACCCCATTCTGTTTTGCACCCCCGTGCTGCTGCCGCCTTCTCCATTGTTGGATCAGACGAGGGACTTCCAATGGGGAATCCTGTCCCTGAACAGGTGGTCATCCTGGGAGGAGATAGTTTGCATTTCATATTCTCGGGCAGGTGTTTTGGAACGTCGGGAGAGAATCCAGTCTCGGGCCAAATTTGGGGGCAGGCAATCCACGCAGCTACCTCGGCCGCTGGGCTTGGGGTGCGGCGGGGGGGGCTCCTGCCTGCTCACCTCCCCACTCCGCAGCAGAAACATGTACACAGTTCACCTTCCCTGTAAAGTGGGCGGCTTTGGGCTGGGTGGCCTTAATGTGTCCGTCCTTCCCACAGAAAAACCGTACATGCAGCATGCCCATTCAACTGCCTGCACATGAGTGCTTGTACTCATGCCCGTGCTTTGTTCTCCCAGATGACAGGGATATAAAGCAACCATCAGTGGGCTACAAATGCAATTTTTTTGGGGGGCAAAAACAATAACCCAGGGCATTCAAAAGTTAAACGAGAAGAGTGAGATGTAGGAGATGCTCCTCGCTTGTGGCCGGTCCTGTCAAACCGTTTCTGGTCTTGTCAATTGACTCTTCTTCCTCGGTTTCCCTCAGGTTATCAAAAGGAATCCGAAGGCTCTGGGAATTGCATTTGCTTGCGACTTCGAAGGCAGCACGTGTGGCTGGGAGGATGTCAGCACCGCAGCCTATCGGTGGGCCCCAGCCCAGGCCAGCATCGCCACATGGGGCAGGGAGCCCCCTTTTGACCATACGTTGGGCACCGATTTGGGTAACTGGTTTTTTCCGGGGTGGGGGGCGCTGTAGGTCACAAACCAAGGATGTCAACAAGTGCTTTTATGACTGCCTTGTGCCCTGGGGAGAATCACAACCGTCATTTTATTAAAATAAAATCAAGTTTCTAGTCCTTAGGGGCCAGTGGCTGATAGAATCCCAGACACCATCAGAGGGAGTGAAGCAAGATTGAGTCTGATTTTGGGGGGTGCCCCCCTCCATGCCTCCTGGCCATTTCCATGATTGTAGCCTGCCCTCCCCAGCGCCCCATTACCTTCCCTACAAGTGAAAGGAGCAACTGGCACCTGTTCCCTTTTCTGGAGTATGGAAAAGGGGGCTCACTCAGTTGGGAATACCAACATCAACATTGTGGAGGGGAAAGTTGTGTGTGTGTGTGGATCTTTCATGAAGTCTGTCAGCTCCAGCCCGTGACCCCCCCCCCCCATTTTAGCCAAATCATGGTCCTCCTCGTAACCTTCTGAAACAATAGCTGGGGGCCATCACAAAAGTTTTGGGGGTGAAATCCCCTCTTGGCCCCCTGTAAACTGAGCACTGGGGAATACCTCCAAGAGGGGGATGTCGCAAAGGTCAGCAGGGGTGGAGATTGCCCCATTCTACCCTGCTGTCCTCCCTGGTCAGTTCCGGTGTGTGGAACGGGGGGACAGACTCCTTTGCACCCAGGGCAATAAAAAAGCCGGCCCTGGGGGGGGGGAAGTCTCCGGCTGTGTCTTAGATTGCGGGTGGGGACATGGCACAGGGGGTGTCGTGCCTGCGTGGCCCCCCGGGACGCCCCGATTGCTCTGACCGGCTCCCTTGACGTCCCCGCAGGCTGGTACATGACCACCTCGAAGCACAGGGTAAAGCCGTCAGCCACGGCCCGGCTCAGATCTCCGCTCATGAGGGAAGCGGCTGCGACCTGCGAGATCCGGGCTTGGTATCACCTCTGGGGACCAGGTAGGCGAACGGCTGCACGGATGGGGCAGGCAGAAAGCGGCAGCGGTTGGAGGGATCAAACCCTGCCCCCCCCAATGGCTTCCCCCCACACATTGAGACCACAGGCAACACGTGGCATGCAACGGTCTAGGATAAAATGCTTGCTTTGTTTGGCAGGGCTTCAGGTTCTGTAGCAGGCTTCCCAGCAGGCAGAGCATCAACAGGTGAAGCAAAACTGCTAAGTGAGGGGGCAGCCCCCCCTTCAAACCGCACCTCTGCCATTCATGTATTTGGTGGCCTTGGGGGAGCCTCCTTCTCTCCGCCTCGGTTTCCCCGATCTTCAATATGAGGACAATATTACTGGTCTACCTGACAGGGCTGTTGTCAGGATTATTGCTACTCCCAGTACTAGTACTTGACATTAATATAACAAGATATAGATTGCTTTGAAGCGCTTTATGTACCATCACGCTGGCGGTGATGCTGACAGCAGCCCTTGAAGGCAGGTCACTATCATTATCTGAGAGACGGCATGGTATTGGTAAGGGCTCTGTGTGCTCAAAGAAACCATGTAAATGCTAATTAATTAAATATAAAAAATGATAATAATGATAATATCATCTTTGAACTTTCCCCTCACCTGGTGTTGCAGTGACTGACAGCTTCACCTGTTGAATTTCTGCCTGTGGTGCGGCCATAAAAGATGTAAGGTCCCTAAAAGAAGGGGTTACTAGATGCAACTGGGCTAATAGGAGCTGAGGGAGGGAATATTTCCTGTGGATCTAGCTTGGGTCCCACCTACGGTGGCTTAAAAAGTAATAAATATCTTGGGAGGTCCGATCACGGCTCCCTGAATTCTGGTGAGAAATATCAATTGCTCCTGAAGGATGTCCACATGCAGTCCGGAGCCTGAAGGCAATAAGCACCCCACCCCACCCCGTGTCCCTGCCAAATGGTGCCTATGCCAGTTGACACACTTGAGGCTGGTGGCGATCCAAATGGCCACAGATTCTGCTTTCCACGCGAATGCAGGACTCAACGAGACCCACCAGCCCACCCTGACGTTGGAGCTGAGCCGGGGGAGCAACGTCGTGACCCTGTGGCGAAACCCCCCAAGCAGCGTCTACCCTTGGCGGGAGCTGGTGGCATACACGGGCCGGATCGACGGGGCATTCCAGGTAACGGGCCGCAAAGAGCTCTGTAGATCTGTGGTGCCCGCTTTCCGGTTTTCGTCGAATGATTCAGGCTCCCTGTTCATGAATGAATCAATGGAGGATTGGTTCAGTTTTTTTTTAATCGGGGTTTGGAGTCCCTGCCTGGCCATGTCGCCTATCGCCCGTTTGGGAAATGGCTCTCGGAGAGCATTGAAGAACTGGACGGCCCCAGCAGAGGCGTGCTGCCAGCTAGTGGTTCACCCAGGGCTCTTCTGTGTCTTTGCAGATCACGTTCTCCTCGACCCAGAACGCCTCTGAGACGGTGCAACTGGCGCTTGATGACGTGGAGTTCCGGTACTGTGGCCTCCCACGTAAGGCAGAGCTTGCTCACCAATCTCGCCTTTTCTTTCACGAAGGCCGCTGCAGAGTCGGGGCAGGAGGAGGAGGGATGTTTCTTAGCCTCTTTGGGGGCAACGTCTGGGGGTTGGGGGTGTGTGTTGCCCCCTCCCCACAACCCACCAGGGGGTGCACCCCACTGCTGGATTTGCCACTCTGGCGGCAGCCCCAATTGTGGTGATTTTCCATCGAAGCAAGGCCTGTGGGGGTGAAGGCACACCTCTGCTGGCTGGGGCCTGCTGGGAGTTGTAGGCCTTTTTTCTGGCTAGACACGTGTAGGATTGCACCTTTACTTGCTCTTTTCCCAACTCTACAATTTATTTATTTATTTAACACATTTTTATACCGCCCAATAGCTGAAGCTCTCTGGGCGGTTTACAACAGTTAAAACCATAAAATACAATATAAAATAAATATAAAATTTAAAACCACAGATTAAAAGCACACAGCAGAGCTAGCAGCAGCAGTTACAATAACGGAGTTAGAATCATAGAAGTGTAGTTAAAAACAACTACAAGATTAAAATGATTAAGATGATTAAAATGATTAAAATGCCTGGGAGAATAGAAAGGTCTTCACCTGGCACCGGAAAGAATACAAAGTAGGCGCCAGGCGAACCTCTTTGGGGAGCTCATTCCATAACCGGGGTGCCACAGCAGAAAAGGCCCTCCTCCTAGTAGCCACCTGCCTTATTTCCTTTAGCAGGGGCTCTCGGAGAAGGAGGCAATCCTTCAGATACCCTGGCTCCAAGCCGTTTAGGGCTTTGAAATGTAAGTACCAGCACTTTGAATCGGGCCCAGAAACAGACTGGCAACCAGTGCAGATGGGAAAGCACTGGCGTAATATGTTCACGTTGGCCAGTCCCCGTTAACAATCTCGCTGCCCTGTTTTGGACCAGCTGAAGTTTCCGAACCCGTTCAAAGGTGCGGTGACCAGAACTGTACACAGTATTCCGAGTGTGGTTGCACCCTAGATTTGCATGAGGGGAGTAAGATCTTGGCTGTGCTATTTTCGATTCCTCCCGTAATTATGCCCAGCAGGTCCCCAGACTTGTGGCCCAGAGGAGCACCGGTGCCGACAAGGTGGCTGCGTAGCGCCGGACCGGCTGTGTGACGGTACTGAAGACTGCAGGGATGGCGAGGATGAAAACGAAGCAAATTGCCGTGAGTGTGTCCATGGCAGGTGCTGGGGGCCTGGCCAACTCTGCCCACTGGCGGCGTCGTGCCAGAGATGGGGCCGTGTGGCCGGGCCGGCGGCTGGAGCAGCGTAGCAGAGGAGGATAGTCCACGAACGGTCCAGTTGGTCACGCTGAGGAGCCAGCCAGCAACTCTGCAGGCTCAGGTTGCACTCATGGAATCATAGAATGGTAGAGTTGGAAGGGGCCTACCAGGCCATCGAGTCCAACCCCCTGCTCAGCGCAGGAATCCAGGTCAAAGCATCCCTGACAGAGGGCGGTCCAGCTGCACCTCGACTGCCTCCAGGGTGGGAGAGCCCACCACCTCCCTAGGTCATCGGTTCCATTGTCGTATTGTGCTAACAGTCGGGAAGTTCTTCCTGATGTCCAGGCGGAATGTGGCTTCCTGTGACTTGAGCCCATGATTCCGTGCCCTGCACTCTGGGATGGGCGAGAAGAGATCCCGGCCCTCCTCCGTGTGACAACCTTTCAAGGCCACTCTGTCGGCCGCTCGGTGTCACCTGACCCCTGGTGAGTTGGTGGCTGCAATTCCACCCTCTGGCCATCTGCTGTGGCAGGCCCCGATGTGCCACGGAGTGCCAGCCAGCAGGGCCGCTGTCCTCTGCCTAGGGCACGCTCCCGTTGTGGCACTGAAAGAGTAAGGTGCCTGGGCCCCACGGTTTGAGAAGGGTGGTGCTGGGATCGCCACATTTGCCCTGTGGGGCAATCTAGGTACCTGATCCCTTCCCTATGAAAGCAATATGTTGGAATCCAGTGCTCAATCTGTGGGAGCAAAGGCCGGAGGCCCCACAATCCCCACATGCTGACTCCCACCAATTTTAGCCAAATCGTTGCCTCTGCCACTTAAATCTCTGGTTTAAAGGTTTGCAGGCAGCCCCAATTGTTTCCCACCTAGCATTTTTTGGGGGGGGGGGAGGATGGGACGGCCCTCGTTTCCTTGGCTCCAGCACCCCCACGTCTCTTTCTCCCTGCAGACTCATTCAGCGTCTGTGACTTTGAGGAAAGCTGGTGCGGGTGGGACGTGGAACCCAACAAGAGCCTTTCCTGGGCGAGGAACTCCAGTCTCCACGTGGCCCCATCGCACGCGTGGCCCACAAGAGATCACAGCAACAACAGCAGGGCAGGTGGGTTTTGTTTAGAGGATGCTATGAAACTCTTCTCTCTCGTTGCCCTGGGCAGTTGGGTTCTTGTGGCTCAGCCCTGGCATGTGTTTCTCATGCCAAGATTCTTCCTTGGGATGCAGGAGTTAATGAGGAAAAGGGGAGTGTCGCTGGGCACATGCAGAATTCTTTCCCACTTCACTGCTGCATAAGCATAACTCGTCCCCCTCTCCCACATTAGGGATTGGATGGCTCTCACGTGACGTGGTGTGGTTTGTAGGTGTTCAGAAATTATTACCACTTTAGAGTAAACAGCTTACCCTTTTTTAAGTCTTCTTCCAAAAAATTTTGATTTAAGAAAAAACTCAGCACACTGCAAGTAGAAAACTAGTGCTTTGAGGGGAAAGGGGACAATCTCTCTGCCCTGCTCATTTTCTGCTTGCATGGAGTTTGTGTTTTTATTGACATATCGGGAACCATTCCTGCGATTCCCTTCCCTGACCACAGTCTAAAATGGTACAGCCCTTTCTACCACAGTTGGACTCTGCCACCTCATTCTGCTGCATGTATCACTCCCGCTTTTTAAGGCACTGTAAGGGGGAGGTGCCTGTTCTTTAGGGGGCTTTGAAAGGGAACTTGCTCCCATTATCTTGTAAAGAAACAGTGGAAGACCGACAACCTGGTCTTCTGCACGGGTTCAATGCTAAGGGGGTAGCGGGTGCTGGGGCGGGCCTTCTCCGAGGTCCCCAGTGCCTCGCCTTAGCCCAGAACAAAGGGATAACTTATAGCCACAAAAGTATCTTTTAGAAAACAAGTTTATTTACAAAATTACCTTCACAAACTCAGACCCACGCCAGCAATACAGCTTATCAGTACGGTACAAAGTAGCAAGCAAAAAGCCTCAAGGACAACATGATTTCAGGCAGGGATGGGGACTCGGACTCGAGGACTCGACTCGTGAGTCGGACTGAGTCCCCCCTCTGACTCGACTCGGACTCGAGTCCCAATATTTTTAATGGGACTCGAGACTCGACTCGGGACTCGAGACCAAGGACTTGTCAACATCCCTGGGCTGTTGACGAGTCTTCTGGCTGTGCCAGGAGCGCGATCACTGGTGAAGAGTGCATGGAAGCGAGGAGCGCCGCTGCTCTGCCACTATGGACAGCTACCAGGAGCGCAGCCCCAACGATGTGTTGAGATTTATTTTGATGTGTTGTTGTGGGGGGTTAGGGTTAGGGTCAGACATTTTGGGTTTGGCTGCCTCTGCCTGCCTGTTTGGGGTTTCCTGCCTCCTCTGCCTGCCTGGTTTCTTCTTAACCAGTTCCACAGTTTGAATTGTCCAAGACAAAGGCCCCTGCCTGCCTGCTTTGGGGTTCCCTGCCTCCTCTGCCTGCCTGGTTATTTTGGGTTTGTCTGCCTAGTCTGTTCTTGCCAAAATCAGTTGCAGAGTTTTGAAATAAAAAGGCACACTTGTGCCTAGAATTTATTTAAGCCACACATCTGAGGTAGCCTTATTTTGTTGGGGGGAAACCCCATTGATTTTAATAGGGACTCGTGGAGTCAGTTTGGGGAGTGACTCAGGACTCGGGACTCATGAGTCACCATTTTGGACCAAGGACTCGGACTTGGACTCGAGACTCGGGTCCAAAGACTCGTGACTCGACTCGAGACTCGAGACCAAGGACTCTTCAACATCCCTGATTTCAGGGCTCTCAGCTAGTTAGTTTAGCTCGGGTCCCGGCAGAGGCCCGGTCAACCGCACGCTGCTAGCTGGGTTCCCGGCGGAGGCCCGGTCTACCCAAGCGGCTAGCTGGGTTCCCGGCGGGGCCCGGTCTACCCAAGCGGCTAGCTGGGTTCCAGACGGAGGCCCGGTCTACCCAAGCGGCTAGCTGGGTTCCCGGCGGAGGCCCGGTCTACCCAAGCAGCTAGCTGGGTTCCCGGCGGAGGCCCGGTCTACCCAAGCGGCTAGCTGGGTTCCCGGCGGAGGCCCGGTCTACCCAAGCGGCTTGTGAGTGATTTCAGCTTGGTTTCCCGGGGGTCCGGTCGGGTCAACCCAAGCGGCCAGTGATTTCAGCTTGGTTTCCTGGGGGTCGCTGATCCTTCGTTCCCTTACCCCAGGCATGGGCAAGATTGCTGATCAGGTCCAGAGAAAAGTTCCCTTGCGCAGGGTGTTTTATACCTTGGTGTCTCAGGTAGCCCCTCCCTCCGTGATCAGGTGGGTTGACACCCTCCCTGAGGGGCGGCCTTTTGGATCAGGTGGGGTGGCGCCTTCCCCCCGTGGGGTGGGGTCCCTTTGAAGCCACTTGCTTAATGGTCCCATCCTATGGTGTTGAGTGGCCATTTCTTAGGGGTGCCGAAGTGTCTGCTCTGGAGAGGTATTCAAGTCTTATGTAGATGGGGCTGATATGCGAGAGCATTGACAATCCTGGGGATGCTTCCTGCCTTCCCCCCTGGGGTGATTCTATGCAGATGTTGTTTGTCCCCTTTGGCATCTGTGGAGACTGGCTGTCTCCCCCCCCTGGGTCTCCTTCCCCCCTCCTTGGTGAGTGTGTGTGTGTCAGGCAGGGGGCTTAGGTTGGCTTTCTCCACAGAAACCATGCTGGGGACTTCAAGCCCTCTCCATTGGATTCGGTAGCCTGGAGACCTTGTGCCCCCTCGGCGGTCACGTCCCTTGTCAAGACGGAACATTCTGCTCAAGATCCTCCAGCCACTCTAGAGATAAAAAGATTACCAAATGCACACAGAGCTGTAAACATTAACAGCTTAACAAGACTTTTGGGGAGAGGACATTGCTGTGGCTGGGCGTGACCATCGATTCCTTGGCAGCAGAGAGAGAGAAAATACCGCTCATTTCTCCCTGCCCCCCCCCCCCGCTTCCCCCTCCCCAGTAATTATTCTTCTCTTGGCGAAGCCTGGTTTCAGTAGTTTATGGGGTGGATCTGTGCCTGCAACCCAGCTCACTCTGCACTGAATGGGTCCCCCCCAACATGTGGTACAGTCCTCACACAGGGACTGTACCACTTCTCATGTGGAGGTTGTTGGTCTGACAGTGCTCTGGTGTGGAAATGACGCCCTCTGCGACCTTTGTTTCCGATGTGGTTGTGGGCTTGTTTGCTTTTTCGTCACCCGTGGAATGACTTTCAAACAAGCAATACTCCTCCTCCCATGCAAAACCTGGCAGTGCAGTCCCAGAGTGAAGACTGTACCACCTTAAATGGACACGTTTGAATCTGCCCCCAAGCTGAAAACGCTTGTTCCTCTGTCAACTGCAAGATTTCCTGTTATTCATAGAATCATAGAAAATTAGAGTTGGAAGGGGCCCACAAGGCCATCGAGTCCAACCCCCTGCTCAATGCAGGAATCCAGGTCAAAGCATCCCTGACAGATGGCCGTCCAGCTTCACCTTGAATGCCTCCAGAGTGGGAGAGCCCACCACCTCCCTAGGTAGTTGGTCCCATTGTCTTCTTGCTCTGACAGTCAGGAATTTTTTCCTGATATTTAGGTGGAATCTGGGTTCCTGTAACTTGAGCCCATTATTCCGTGTCCTGCAAACTGGGATGATCGAGGAAAGATTCTGGCCCTCCTCTGTGTGACATCCCTTCAAATACTGGAAGAGTGCGATCATATCTCCCCTCAGTCTCCTCTTCTGAAGGCTAAACATGCCCAGTTCTTTCAGTCTCTCCTCATAGGGCCTTGTTTCCAGTTCCTTTATCATCCTTGTTGCCCTCCTCTGAACCCTCTCCAGTTTGTCTATGTCCTTCTTAAAGTGTGGTGCCCAGAACTATGTCCTTCTTAAAGTGTGGTGCCCAGAACTGGACACAGTACTCAAGATGAGACCTAACCAGTGCTGAGTAGAGGGGAATTATCACTTCCCGCGATTTGGAAGCTATACTTCTATTAATGCAGCCCAAAATAGCATTTGCCTTCTTTGCAGCCACATCGCATTGCTGGCTCATATTCAGTTTGTGATTAGGGAAGCTGTACCTGCCTGGACAATTGGGAGATTCATAATACCCCTATGTACCTTTTGTTTTTGTTCTTTAAAGGGCATTGGTTGAGCTGCTGTGATGTCATGGGAGGGGAAGGGTCAGTCACAGAATGCTGCAAAATGAATGTAGTTGCTACGAAGAGAGTGGAGTTGGCTGGGCTGGGAAAAAACTCACTTGGGGGCGCTAAAGGAAGGAAAGGGGGCTGTTGGCTGCATGGTCACTAGAAAAGATGGGGGGAAGGGGTGAGAGACTGGGGAGGGGGTGCTGAGCAGGAAATAACTGAGTGAGCAAGGGCTCTGAGGAGATGATGGATCTGGAAGAGCCTCACACAGGACCTCAGGAAGAGAGGATCTGCGTGCTGCCCTTGAGAAGAAGTTCGAGGTTTCCCATATTGGTTCAAATTTCCCAAACCAAACGGCCAGCCAAGTAATTGCCCTGCAGGCCTCTCATATCGGCAGGGTCTGGAGTGGACTGCATGGAGGAGAGAAGGCAGTGGAATTGGGCGAGAGCAGGAACGGCTGGTCTGGGAAGGTGGAGGGGGTGGGGGGGGATATGAACCCCTGCGGGGGGGATCTCTTAGGACAGGGGCTGCGGATCAGGTGGCGGCAGAGCCCCCGCTGTGCACGTAGAAGGTCCCTCCAAGGTTCGATTCTCCAACCTCCAGCCTCAAACCCTGGAGAGCCACTGCTGCTGGTCAGTGCCGACAGTACTGGGCCGGATAGACCAAGCAGGGTCTGACTCGGGATAAGGCAGCACCCTATGCTCCTATTTAATTCTGCCCTTTATTCAGATCCATGAGGACTGGAATCTTACTTTATTTCTAGGTGAAGGACCATAGCCCCGGGGTAGAGCCCCAGCTCTGCATGCAGAAGGTTGCAGGTTCGATCCCCGGCAGTATCTCCAGGCAGGGCCAGGGAGGAATCCTGCCTGAAACCCTGGAGAGCCGCTGCTGCCAGTCTGTGTCGACAACACTGGGCTGGATGGACCAAGGGGGGGGGGGTCTGACTCAGGATACGGCAGCTGCCGATGTCCTTTGGGGGCGGCGGTTGCTCTGGCCACGCTCCTCCTCCTCGCCTGTTGACACGCTGCTTGATGCCCCGCAGGCCACTTTGTCTATGTCAGCGGCGTCCGCTCCCCGGGCCTGCAGCAGGGAGATGCGTGGCTGGTCAGCCCCACCCTGGAAGCAAACGGCTCTTGCCACGTGAGTAGCTTTGCTGTAGCGTGTAGCGTCCTTGTTGCTTGCTTTCTCCTGCTCGCCGGGACGCTCCCCCAGCTGGCTGCCGGGCTCTCCATCTCTCTGGGCAGCCTGGCTTCTGGCAGCGGCTTCGCCTGCCGGCTTTCATGCTTCCCGCCTTCAGGGTGTTCCCTCTCCTGCGTTGATGCTCCTGCCACAGAACCCCGGTGCATTATGGGGCGGGGGGTGGGCGTGCCCTTCGGTGCACACGAGGTAGGGCATGTTCTCAGAAGCGCTGGTGGTCAGGCCTCTCGGGCCCAGGGGTGCAGCGGTCACTTTTGAATGCAGATGCGCCTGCTTGACCCTCCGCACAGCCACGCCCCCAAGGAGACCCCAAGATAGCAGGCAGCGGCATTGATCCGTGTCAGTAAACCAGTTGGAGCAGCGTTCATCTCCCCCAGGAGCAGGTCTCTGGTGAACTTACTTGTCCATTCGAGTCCATGGCCACCGCAAAATAGTTTGCATTACAACCGGGAACAATACACTGAGAGCCCGTGAAGCTCGCCGGGTGGCTTTGGGCCAGTCACTGACGGGGTTCACACAGCACGATCAGACACGGTGGCTCATCAGCCCTGGTTGTTTCAGAGCGGCTTGTCGTATCGTCTGAACCCGGCCAGAGTGGCTTGTGCGTGGTTAACAGGCCATGCTGCTGGGTTCAGACGGCACGACGAGCCGCTCCGAAACAAACAGGGCTGATGAGCCGCCGTGTCTGATCGTGTTGTGTGAACCCCATCAGTGACTCTCAGCTTTGCCTACCTCACAGGGTTGTTGTGCGGATAAAATGGAGAGGAGGGGGAGGATTATGTAAGCCGCCTTGGGTTCCTTGCAGGAAAAAAGGCGGGGTATAAATATAATAAATAAATAAATAAATTATTGCTGGGAAAATTCATTTCTCCCCCCGCGACTGTGAGGATTACAGCTGAGCTCAGAGGGATCAGGGAAGACCGAGAGGGGGCAGACGACGTCAGCATGCCTGCTAATAAAGAGGAGTCTTGGCGCTTCGGCCCAGCGAGCCCTCGGCCCTGCCTCCACTACGGCGCTTGGGCCTCGCTGTTGCCCCATGAGAACCGAGTGCGCCTTGAAACGCCCCCCCCCCGAGGTGGGGGATTGTGGGAAGGGGCCCCAGCTCAGTGGCGGAGCCCCCACATTCCATGCAGGAGGTCCCAGGCTCAAGCCCCGGCATTTCCAGTTAAAAGGGGGTCAGATAAGAGTGCATAGGAAAGACCTTGGATTTCCACTGCCCTTCAGCGTGGAGAATTCTGGGCTTGGAGGACTGCTGGTCTGATGCCATCGAAGGCTGCGTCCTACGTTTGTTTGCAGGGAGGGGCAAGCTATTTTTCCCTAAGTCGTGGATTTTTCATCCACGACTTAGCCTTCCAGTGAGGGACCCCTGAGGAGCTTCCAGGTTCTTCTGTTCCTTTCTTTTTAAACATTTCTGTGCTGCCTTTTGACAACAAGGCTGCTCCCAGCAATGAAAAAACACACACATGCCAGATGTCTCCGACCCAGTGCCCTCCGGATGTGTCGGGACTGCAACTGTGTTGGATGTCTAGCCCAAGACATCTGCAGGGCGCCAGGTTGGAGGCGGCTGCAGTCTGCCCCCAAATCACAGGGGGGGGCAGCCGAAACCCAGCTGAAGTGAGGAGGGCGCTGAGAAGAAGGAGCCAGCACAGCACAGCCCACGACAGCAGGAGAAGTCTGCAAGGGGTGGCATTTGTTGTTTTGCATGTTTCAATAACTTTGTTGCAAGTTGCCTTTGTTGTAAATGCCTCGGGGGGGGGTCCTTTTCCAGAGAAAGGTGACAAAGGGTGCAATCCTATGCAAGTTCAGACAGAAAATCAATCCTACAACTCCCAGCATGCCCCAGCCAGCTATGTTGTAGGCCTTTTTTCTGTCTAAACTTGCATAGGATTGCACCTTAAGGGATTCTAATAGTATTAGTAATACATAATATTAATAGTAATAAATAATAATTTAGAATAATGTTTTCCCTGCTCACCTGAAGCCAGAAAGAGCGGGAGGCAGCTGGGCTTCCCGAGGGACCACATCTGGCAGGTTGTCTGAATGCGACGCAGGCGAGGGGTCCAGTGGCATCCCTTGCTCTCGGACACGTCATCCTTTTGCTCTTTGGTTGTTCTTTCCCCCCTTCCAGCTGGTGCTCTACGTCCACCTGTACGCCTCGAACGCCAACCGCCTGAATATCTACTACCGGACGGAAACGACCATGATGCTCGTCCGGAGCCGCACCGGGGACTTGGGTGACTACTGGTTCCGTGAGAAAGTGGAATTCCAGGTGCTGGAGAAGTTCCAGGTGGGTGAGGAAGTGGATCGGTCAGCATGGAAGGCCACGATCCTAGATATGTGCCCCCCAAAAAGTCCAAGTAGTGATGGGGGGGGGCGGCGGGTGGAAGAGCAGTGGATCACGTGGCTCGCTTTCCGCCAGCCGGCAGTGGCTGCTTAGATGCCTCAGAGCAGGACCCGGCGGTGGCAGTCGCCGTCCCTGGAAGTGCGCCCCTCTTGCAGCGCTTAAAGGCACAGGAGCTGTGCCAGGCAGAGCAAGTTGGCAACCGTAGAGGTGGGTGCTGCTGAGGACCGGCCGCGTTCCTTCGCCTGCGTTGATCGGGCTTTGTTTTGCTCTCAGATTGTCATCGAGGGGGTGATTGGAATGGGGTACAAAGGGAACATCGCGGTGGACAGCCTCATCTTGTCTCCCGGCTGCTTGAAGCAAGACGGTGAGTAGAGAAAGGGGGAACCTGGGAAGCCGCCTTTCCATCTGGCCCAGTATCGTCAGCACTGACTGGCAGCAGATGCTCTCCAGGGGTTCTGGCAGGATTCTTTCCCAGCCCTACCTGGAGATGCTGCCGGGGATCGAACCGGGGACCTCCTGTGTGCCAAGCAGGGGCTCCACCCATGAACTGTTGTCTTCTTTCTGCCACCCCTCTCCCGATTTCTGTTCACTTCAGCCAGAAGCTCTCTCCGCCCCGTCTCTCCGCCCCGTCTCTCTGCCCCTCTGAATGCCTCCCTTCCAAACTGCCAATTCCTGGCACCTTATTTTCCTCCCTCGTTTGGAGGGGTGTTGCCTTCTCCAGGCTCTCACGGATCTCATTCCAAATCACAAAGAGACCCCCAGCTGTGAGAAGACCCTCTCGTAGCAGTCAGCCTAAGCAAGGGATGGGCAGCTAGGAGTCCTAATGCTGCCTTCCTTGAACCTGCAGAGGAGCGGAACAAGGGTGGCAAAGTGCTCTCCGGAAACCCCCTTGCAGGCCCTGCCTATCCTCAGCCAGCTTCCAGCCCGGCCTTTTGGGAGCGGTCTTTTGCCTTCTTTTCCTTTTGGTTCCATTCAGGTGCGCTTTCTCTCGGCCACAAGCCTTACCCACACAGGCCGTGCAGCCAGGACCAGTTTGTGTGCAGCAGCAGCAAGCAGTGCATCGATGTGGAACTCGTTTGCAACTTTAAGGCCGATTGTGACGACCTCTCTGACGAGTTGCATTGTGGTAAATGCCCCAGGGACATCATGGGGCTGGGCCAGAGAGGAGCAGGGAACTCTGGGAAAAGGCTAGAGCTGGGAGGCGTGAGCATGCTGTGCTCGGGGCTGTGTGTGAGCTGTGATTCCGCCGGAGCGCAAAAGCATGGACGAAATGGTCTCCCCGGGGGAAGCTTGCCTGGCACCCACGCTGGTGTCTTTTGGGCACCGGGCAAATATCTTTCCGTTTTCCTGGTCCTCTTCACCTTCCGTTTTAGCTGTGCTGTTGTTTCCTCTTTGGGGATTATCCCATGTTAATTCTACTTACAGTAGACCCATTGGCCCTGTTTGCACCTAATGGGAGCAAATCCTGCATGCTGCCATTTTGAATATGCAACCTCCAATCAGCTCGATCAGAGGTTGCTCTGTGACATGCAAACCCGGGCACGTTGGGTTTAATGGTGGGTTAAACAACCCATGGTTAACTTAACAACTAATCGTAGGTTAACTGCGGGTCGTTTAACCCACAACGTCCAGGCTCGCACGTCTCGGCACAATGTGACGTTGCATATTCAAAAAAGCAGCAGCACATGACCCTGCCGGATCCTGGCTTGATTAACCCATGATTTCCCACCATTACGCGCAAACTGGGTCATTGGAATGAATGGGACTTAGATTAGTCATGATTAACTTACTTCCCATTCATTTCAATGGCTCTAGTCTAAGCCAGTGTTCAGGCTGGGGCATGCTGGGAGTTGTAGGCCAAAAACATCTGGGGACCCAAGGTTGGAGAACACTGGACATTGGATTTAGGCCTTTTTATTGTGCATTCTACTCTCTCTATTATTTTTGTCAGCTGCCCTGACAATATATTTTTATTAGAGGGTAGCATATACTAATTTTAAAATAATATATAACATTAAAATATCATTAACAGCACAGAATATGGTATTGGGTGCAAAATTCAGTTCCTTAAGGTGCAATCTTAAAGCTATGCTGGCTGGGGCATGCTGGGAGTTGTAGGCCTTTTCTCTCTCTAAATTTGTACAGGCTTGCACCCTTAGGAATCTTATGGGATTTGTTTAAAGAGTTTCTAGCTCTTATGGAGGCAAATAAATGCTTCAAAGTGTGTGGGCAGGGCTACACCTGCCTAAGTCTTGGACACTATCAAACTGGCTGAATGTGATTGTGGCAGATCGAGAGACTCTCAAAGCCAGGATATAGCCTACAAATATGCAGCCACTTGTGCAAACATGCTTAAATCTATATAATGTATTCAGGTTGCAGAATTTGGCTTTCCTGGATGTGAGGGTGGGTTTCTTTGGGTGGGTGGGTGGTGTTCAGCACATTATTATTATTATCATTATCAATAATAATAATAATAATAATAATAATAATAATTATTATTATTATTATTTATCGCCCATCTGGCCGGCAACCAGCCACCCTGGGCGATGTACACAGATAAAAACACAAGATAAAAACAGGATAAAATACATTTAAAAGTATAAAAATTTAAAAAGTCTTAGCCCACCCCATATTCCTGCCTGAACAACCAGGTTTTTAATGAGCGGCGGAAGCTCAGCAGAGAGGGGGCATGGCGGAGGTCACTCGGGAGAGAGTTCCACAGTACGGGGGCCGCCACAGAAAAGGCCCTCTTCCTCGTCCCCACCAGTCTAGCTGCTCTGGCTGAAGGGACAAGAGAAGGCCGTCTGTGGCAGATCGTCTGTGGCTGCTGATTAAGTCAGGGTCCTCAGTGAGTTGCTAAGCAGGAGGGGACTGAGGCGGGCCGGGTGGAGGGAACAGAAGAGGGGAATATCGGGTCTGGGTCCCCTCACGGCAAGCGGCCGAAATCTTCCTCCTCCCCGTCTAGGAGAGACCACGTTTGCCGATGGCACCGGGGGATGGATGGACATCAGCGTGGGGCGGCTGCAGTGGGCACCCCAAAAACGCAGCCGCCGGGTGGATCCTACCGGTAAGTTGCTTATTTATTTACTGCATTTTCTACATCGTCCATTAGCCGTAGCTCTCTGGGCAGTTTACAAGACAAGAGCGTCGCGGCGGGGGGCGGCGGCGGCTGGAGGAACCAAGTTGGGGGTTGTGGGGAGTGCGAGGTCTTTTGCCCGGCTGTGTTTTGCCCGGGTTTTGTGGTTGTGTGTTTGCTTGCATGTTGGGGTGTGTAGGTGGGCATTTTGTCTCTGTGTGTCTGTGTTTCCAGGGGAGGCCGGTGACTCCTATGTATGTGGGGCTCCTCGTCCATTGCAGCTTTTATTCTGAGCTTTGTAGGAGCTGTCCGTGGTGGTGAGCCTGTTTCGGGGGGTGGAGCTCAGCACCACAGATGGCTCCCTATAAAGCTCAAACAAAAAGATGGGCTGGGTAAGGAGCCCCCCCGTCTAGCTCCGGATTCAGGAGCATGCAGCAATTCTTTTCAAAATCGCCCACATATTCATCTGTCAGATTGGTGGTGGCAAAATTGCGGGGACAACCACCGGCTTTTCAAGGGGGATCGGCAACTTCATGGAGGCACAGAGGGCTGCCGGCTGCGATTAGACAGGATTTCTCAATGGAACCTCCACGGACAGAGGCAGTCCACAGCAGCCTTCCCCAAACGGATGCCTTCCGGATGCGTTGGACTGCAATGCCCAGCTTCTGGGAGCTGTAGTCCAACACACCTGCATCTGGAAGGCACCAGTTTGGGGAAAAGCTGCCGTATCCCATTGGACAAAAGTTTATCCTCGCAAGATAAATGTGTCTCTTGGAGGGGAGGCCAGCTGGGAACCACACGTAGCCACCTTGAGTTCCATGATGGAAGAAAGGTGGGCTATAAATGTAATGGTAAAGAACCCTGCGCGGTAGGTGAGGCTGAGAGTCAGGGACTGGCCCAAAGCTTCATGGCCGAGTGGGGACTCGAACCCGGGCCTCCCGAGTCCCCGTCCAACACTCTCACCACTGCGCCACGCTGGCTCTCAGCCCACATGGGGTTGCTGCGCGCGTGCCCTGCTTGTGTGTCCCCCGGAGGCGTCTAGTCGGCCTCTGTGGGGGAAGTGGGGTTCCGGACTCCGTGGCCGTGTGTCCCACGCCTTGCTCTTTGGCTCTCTCCCTCTGCAGGGGCCTCTCTCGGCCTGCAGGGTGGCCCCGGACAGATGCTGTCTCTGGCGAGGGCGGCCACACCCGCCTTGGGCCCCTCCGGTTTGGCCTGTGCTCTGCACATGGACTTCACTACCGGCCCGCAAGGTATGCTCCAGCGGCCCCTCCGAACGTGCCTGTCCTTGTGGATGGTGCGTGCCAGAGAGAACACCCCCGGTGCGGCTGATGTGTGGATTTGGGCGGTGCGGTGAAAGGGATGCCCTCTTTCCCCCAGGTTTCCTGGCGCTTGCCATTGCCGACGAGAGCCTGGGGACCCGCCGGTGGGTGTGGTATGAGTTGGGAAACGGGACCACGGTCTGGGCCCGAGCCAAGGTGCCTCTCGGTGCAAGAGCGAGGCCTTTCCAGGTAGGCTGTTGTCCTGCTGGAAGACAAGAAATACGCAAAGTGGGCTTGTTTAGTCAGGGCTTTGCAGAAGCAGGAATGCTCCGCCGATTCTACCTCTCCGTACCTCAGTCGTGTCTGCCTGGAATCTACTTTTTCAGGTTGCTTGGCACTGGCAGTGGTCTAGAAACTTGAGATGCCCTTTAAAGGGGCAAGCGACTGCTGGGGTTTAGTAAGCCACAACTTGGAGTGGCACGGCTTTTTTGAGCCCCGGCTGATGGGGCAGGCGGGGTAGATAGGTGATCCTTGCCAGGAAGTGGGGCCAAAGGGGAGGGGGCTGGCAGTGGGGGGGGGTCAGCCCCTGGGAGGAGAACAGCTGGACCTGCCCAAAGCTCCGTCCTGTGTCCAGAGCAGCTGCTCAGATACTTTTCAGGAAGCTGGCAAGCAGCGCCCTTTCCCTGTTCTTTGTCTCCACTGTCTGGTACCCCAAGGTAGACTGCTTGTGCTCATGGAAGTTCCAGTTTAGCTATCCTGGCCAGCGGTCACTGGAAGATTGTGCTGGCTGGGGAATGCTGGGAAGTGTAAGACTTTTTTCTGTGTAAACATGCATAGGATTGCTCCCTGGGAGGGACTGGTTTGGAGTGATGGCTGATCGCCCCAGTGGAGGCTGTTTGGGAGGAAAGAGGCCAGATCAGAACAGGAACTCATACAGAGATGCAGGAGCTTCCTCACTGGGCGGATCCTTTTGCCTCTCAGGAAGTCGGGCCTGACAGTGAACCAAATAGCGACACGGCAGGTGGATGGGTACTTTGGCCTTTCAGTGAAACGCATTTCTTTTGGTGTGTTGGGGACGCTTTTGCAGCGCATAGTTTGGGGAATGGTGGCTTTATTAACAGCTGCATAACAGGCAGAAACTGAACAGGTGCAGTCCCCCGTCCCCCCTGCAACTCGATGCCAGGAATTAATAGCATCCCTGTTGGATTCTTGCCCTGCCCTGAAGCTGTTCAGGAGCAGCCTGGCGACCTCCCCTTTCTCTTTCCGCAGCTGGAGCTGCTGGCCATGGCGGATCTCAAGGGCCCCGGGGCCGCCTCTCTTCCTGCCGTCAGCAAGGTCGCCTTTGTGGACTGCGATGCCAACGCCTCCCTCGTGAAATCGTCAGGTACGGCCCTTTGACCATTCCCGTTCTCGGCTTGGAGCATCCTTGGAGCAGTCCGGATCACGTGGCTTGACCCGCAGTGGGCTGGTGTGGCTGCTGGTCTGTGCCTTTTTGGCAGTCCAATTTATTGACCTATTTAATTATATTTACATGCCGCCTGTTCTCCCAGGCCGCCCAAGGCGGCTTACATGGTCCTCCTCCTCAACTCCATTTTATCCTCAAATGAAGGCATAGTAAAATGTTACAAATATATAGTAAAACATTAACAACAACGTGAAAAATCATAACAATTTAAAAAGCCAAGTTAAAAAGATCTGTCATTCTTTTTTCTGTCCTGAGTCAGTTATTTATTTTATTATATTCATAGCCCACCTTTTTTCCTCCTGCAAAGGAACTGAAGGTGGCTTACATGACCCTCCTCCTCTCCATTTTACCCTCCCAACAACCCTGTGAGGTAGGTTAGGCTGAGAGTCAGGGACTGGCCCAAAGTCACCCAGTGAGCTTCATGGCTGAGTCGGGACTAGAACCCGGATCTCCCAGGCCAGCCCTTGAACCAGTATATCACACTGGCGCTCCATAACACTAACAGATAATTTCTGTGTCCAGAATTCTACGCGCATGCACATACACGGGCACAGGGAGCCAGTACCAGGGCAAGTTAAGAGTGGTTGTTCATGAAGTGTGATGCGCATTGATGTTGTAACATTAACAAATGAATATAATGTCATTGCCGTGTCCGGTGCTTTCCACAGTACAACGTGCTAGCTCCCTGCCCCAACGGCCTTACAATCTAAACAGTACATGAGCAAACATCATTTCTGTAACTCTGAAAATATTCCCCCATCTTTGATGCTTGTTCTGAGTTGAGCGTGCGGCTTTCTCTCCAGCGCGTGGCCCCGGCCATTTACAGGACTGGCGTAGAATTTAGGATCATGTGTCTCTTTAGATAGACCTTTTTTGAATTGACCCAGGTTTTTAAAAACACCAATAACGATTTTAAACGACTTCCCCACCCACCCCACTGCTGTGCCCTTTTATTCTTTTTTCGTTGTTGCTGCTGCTGTTGTAAGTTTGATTGTATTTGTATTTTTAAACTATTTTGCGGTTAGCTGCCCTGTGAAACTTTTCTGGAATGTTATGATGAAGAGTGGTGTGTGTATATAAACCAATAAGGGTGGGGAATGCTGGGAGTTGTAGGACTTTTTCTGTCTAAACATACCTAGGATTGCACCCTAAATCAACGAGGACAGGATTTAAATGTGTCTTGCCCTACTACTGGGAGCAGCACACCAAGTGGCAGCCCCAAATAGAGCCTTTGCCATTGTGGTGGCCCGACTTTGGGATCCCCTTGTCCAGGAGGCATGTCTGGCGCCTGCTTCATTAACATTTTGGCACCAGGCTAAAACTAAAATAAAATAAAACCGCCAAGATCATCCTGCCCTTATACGTACAAATCTAGGGCGCGATCGCACTTGGAATACTGTGCACAGTTCTGGTTGCCGCACCTAAAAAAGGACATTGTCGAGTTGGAAAAAGTGCAGAAAAGGGCAACTAAAATGATCCAGGGGCTGGAGCAAGTCCCCTATGAGGAAAGGTAACAGCAGCTGGGACTGTTTAGCTTAGAAAAAAGGTGAGTGAGGGGAGACATGTTAGAGGTGTGCAAAATGATGCCTGGCGTGGAGAAAGTGGACCAGGAGACCCTTTTCTCCCTCTCTCCTAATACTAGAACCCAAAGGGGTCATCCCAAGAAGCTGATTGGTGGGAGGTTCAGGACAGATTAAAGGAAGGACTTTTTCACATAGCGCAGAGTTAAGCTGTGGAACTCACTTCCATAGGATGTGGTGATGGCCACCAATTTGGACGGCTTTAAAAGGGGATTGGACAAATTCATGGAGGAGAAGGCCATTGGTGGCTACTAGTCCCAATCAGCTCTATGCTTCCTCCAGTATCAGAGGCAGTATGCCTAAGTACTCCAGTTGCTGGGGAACATGGGCAGGAGGGTGCTGTTGCACTCCTGTCCTGCTTGTGGGATCCCACTGGGGCAGCTGGTGGCCACTGTGTGAACTTAATGCTGGGCTAGGGGGACCCGTGGTCTGATCCAGCAGGGCTCTTCTGATGCTTATTGTATGTTCTTATTTGTTTCCTGGGTGTTTTGGAGCAGCTAGTTGCCGCTGCAGTGAGCAGGACTGGATCCATTGTTGGTTATTTGTTTTCTCTGCTGAATGTGTATTGGTTTTGTTCGAGGTTTATTTTTAAATTTTTTATTGTTAGTTGTTTTTAATATTGTTACATGCCTTGTGATATATAGAACTAGCTGAACAAACATGTTCCGCCTAGCTTCCTGCATCCTGGGCCAGCTGAATTTTAAAAGTTTTCCCCCTCTTCCCCAGAGAGTGACAATTCGAGAAATGATCAGAAATATGCACAGCCTTGTCTTGTGCTCTTCTCTCCCCCCCTCCCCTATAGAGTTGTCTTGCAATTTCGAGGTGGGCTGGTGTGAGTGGTTCATGGAGCAGAACGACGGCTTTGAGTGGGTGCGAAGTGTGAGCGGAGGCTGGGGCGTGGACCACACGACGGGCACAGGTAGCGCAACTTGGGGGCAATGCTCTCTTGCGTGGCCTTCCTTCCTTCCATGTTTTGGGCAAAACTCCCAAGTGTGGGGCTTTATTTACCCTGTAATGTCTTAAGTAGAACTCCACTTTTAAAGCCCTTGATGGCTTGGAGCCAGGGAAGCTGTACCCCTGCCTATCTCCACGTGTGTGATCCTCTCCAGGGGCTGTCTCCAGGGCCCCGTGCCAGGTGCGGGTGTGGTGGCAGCCAGGTGGTTTCTAGAGAGAGGGCCTTTTTAGTGGTGGCACCCTGGCTGGGGAATGTCCCCCCTAGAGAGTATCACTTGGTGCCTCCCTTGATGTCCTTCTGGTGCCAGGCGGAAGCCTTATTTTCTCAGGACTTTTAGGCGGCTGTCCTATGGCAATTGGAGAGTCAGAGCTCCAGTCTCGGAGGAGAGATCCGATCTCTGTCTCCCCCTCCCTGCCCCCACGGATCTTTCCACGGCCCTTCCCTGCAATGTTGGGGTGTGTGTGTGTGGATTGGGGCTTCGGTGGCACTGGGGAAACTCTGGATACAGAATATCCAAACCCCTCCCAGCCCTCCGCCTCACCCCCAGCATGGGGGGGGGGGATTTAGACCAGTCCCAAGAGTTGGCGCAAATGTTTTCCTCCCATGGCTTGCCAATCGGGGTTTGTTTGTTATTTTAGAAAACACAGGAGGAAAAGAGCACCAAATGCCTCTCCTCCTTCCCTCTCTTCCGGCCTGTCTGCAGGAGACCGGCAAATGTTGCAGTGTTCGGACCTCCGAGCGTTCCAAGGAAACAGTGGGACTGCCCATCTGTTGTATTGTTCAGCTTTGATCTGCACCGTGTGACTGGGGTTTCTTTCTTTCTTTTTAAGGCTGCTTGGACATTTTTATGCTGCATATTCTTGGGTTGCATTTTAGGATCTGTGTGTTTTATGTATTTTACATTTTGCATTCCCACCTTTGTAAGCTGCCCTGCCAGTTCTTTTGGAGCTGAGCTGGAGCTCTGCGACACAGTTAGATTTTCGGTGGGTGTGAAATGTCGTTCGTGCCCCAGAAATCCTAGGAACAGGTGGAAGCTGCCTTATCCTGAGTGCACTTAGCTCTGACGCACCAGATAATGTCAAGAGGGCAGGGGGGCCCTCCTCGAAGCCCCTCCCCCTCCCATGACATCACTGAGTGCTGCCTTGCCCATGTCCCCCCCCCCCGCATGGAGAAAGCGACTTGGCCGGCGCTTGCCTCCTTCCCACGCCTCTCACGCCCCAATTGGAGCATGGCATGGGAAGGGATGCCCCAGAAGCGTGGGGGGGGGGCCCTTGTTATCTCCTGTCTCTGATCAGAAATAACAAATGGGTTCCCCTTTGGGCCGCTCGCCCTCCCATCACGGAACGGAGAGAACATCCTCTCCCCAGGCCAGGGTGAGGGGCTGGCGGAGGGCCAGATTGGGCAGCTCTGCAGGCTGGATTACACCAACTGGCAGTGGTTCTCCAGCACTTCAGGCAGGAAAAGGGCTTTCCCAGCCCTACCTGGAGATGCCGGGGATTTGAACCCAAGGGATTGAACCCAGATTCAAATGAAGCACACTTTTTGTTGTTGTTGTTTTTCCCCCCAAACAGGCTCCTTCCTGTCTGTGGATCCCTCTGCCCCTGGAGCCCAAGGCCTGCGTGCCCGGCTCATTTCTTCCCCTCAAGTTGCTGTCGCCAATGCCTCCTGCCTCGCCTTCTGGTATCGCATGGACGGCCCCCAGATTGGTAAGACGATCCCTGCCAGCCTGCAGGGGCGGCAGGAACAATCGCCCACAGTGCTCGCTTTCGGGGGCGGGTGGAAGGTGTGGGCCACCGACTGCCTGCTGGCTGCAGGGATCTTTGCAAAGGATGCTGGACGAGGCACCCTCTTCGCTGGGTACCTGCATGCTGCATCCAGGGCAGCGATGGGGCCAGCCAGTAACGGGGCCAGGGCTGGGCTGAGTGTCTTCCACCCTTCCATAGGTGCACGGCGTGCGCTTGGAGTCTAATCTTATACGCAGAGTTCGGCATCGTGAAAACGTATATGAGAGCTCAGAATGGAACATGCTTATTCAGGGGTAGTCGATCTCTGAACTGCAGGTGCTGTGTGAGGAACTAAAAGTGAGGGTTAAGAGCCCTGCTGGATCAGACCAAAGGCCTCTCCACAAATATGTCCCATCGCCTTTTAAAGCCATCTAATCTGGTGGCCTTCACCACATCTTGCAGCAGTGAAGTCCTGCTGCATTTTTCTTTGCAGAGAAAAATGTCTCCCGGTCCACTTCCTTCACACTGTGCATAATTTTGTGCACCTCTAAATGTCTCAACCTCACAGGTTAACGATGCGCCGTGCCTCTGTGCGTTGTGAGCTTTCTAGCAGCATTGTGCTGGACAGTGTCAGAAACAGGACACTGGACTAGATGGCCCAGCAATTCTTAGATTCTTATGTCTCGTTTTCCAATGAGGGATGGGTGAGAAATTTGTTCACTTTGCATTTCAATGCACACTTACCGAATTTGCACTTTTCAAACTTTAAACACAAACCGGAGTGCGCTGAGACCTCTAAATCCATTCTTTCCCAAAGACTGCAATGCAGTTCGCAAGAAAAAGTACAAAAACCTCAGACATTTGTAAAAGTGCCCATAAAATGCATACATTTGAAGTGGTGTTTACGAAAAATGCATATATTCGGGGGAATACACACAGAAATACTTTAGGCAATGGAAAAATTGCTTGTGAAAAATGTGTACGTTTGAAAAATGTGCACAAGAATATGTACAAATTACTGTGCAGACTGAAACCATAATAATCTGCAATGCAGTGTGGAAACGGGACATAACAAATTCAGCAGTGGCAAAATGAATCCCTGAGCAAAATTCGGCTTGACCCTTTTGCCTGTCCAGTGAAAGAGAGGAAGCGGCTGGTGAGAATCTCCACAGCCCTCCGACGCAGCCTTAAATTTACAGAGGAAAAGTGTGTACTCCGGCACCTCTTTGCCGTGAAAGGATAACTAATCTGCACACACACCCCTTCTTAGATTTGTACCCTGATTTCTGGCTACGTTTCGCTCCCAAAGGGCCTCACTAAAATTCACACACACACACCCGGTACAATAGCATCACCGCTCCCTCCTGTTTTGCAGGCACCTTCAATCTCCTCGTGAAATTTTCTGGGAAACCGGAGCAGGTGCTTTGGACCAGGACGGGGAGCCATGGGGCAGTTTGGCACCGGGGGTCCTCTTCCATCTCCCACCAGCCCGGCCAAAATTACCAGGTGAGGACTCCTGCAGACCCTAGTGCAGTGGTAAAGCAGCTGCTTTGCGTGAAGAAGGTCCTAATGATATCCTGATGAGCAAGCTAGCTAAGAGTGGGCTGGATGGATGGAACAACTATCAGGTGGATCCACAATTGGCTAAAGAATCGGACTCAAAGAGTGCTTATCAATGGTTCCTTCTCAAACTGGGGAGAGGTAACGAGCGCGGTACCACAGGGCTCGATCCTGGGCCCGGTGCTCTTCAACATTTTTATTAATGACTTGGATGAGGAGGTACAGGGAATGCTTATCAAATTTGCAGATGACACAAAGTTGGGTGGAACAGCTAATACTCTGGAAGACAGAAACAAAATTCAAAGCGATCTCGATAGACTGGAGCGTTGGGCCGAAAACAACAGAATGAAATTTAATAGGGATAAATGCCAAGTGCTGCACCTAGGGAGAGGAAACCAAATGCAGAGTTACAGAATGGGGGACACTTGGCTCAACAATACTACAAGTGAGAAGGATCTTGGAATTGTGGTAGATCACAAACTGAATATGAGCCAGCAATGCGATGTGGCTGCAAAGAAGGCAAATGCTATTTTGGGCTGCATTAATAGAAGTATAGCTATTATAGAGGGTTCAGAGGAGGGCAACAAGGATGATCAAGGGACTGGAAACAAGGCCCTATGAGGAGAGACTGAAAGAACTGGGCATGTTTAGCCTTCAGAAGAGGAGACTGAGGGGAGATATGATCGCACTCTTCCAGTACTTGAAGGGTTGTCACACAGAGGAGGGCCAGGATCTCTTCTCGATCATCCCAGTTTGCAGGACACGGAATAATGGGCTCAAGTTACAGGAACCCAGATTCCACCTAAATATCAGGAAAAATTTCCTGACTGTCAGAGCAATAAGACAATGGAACCACCTACCTAGGGAGGTGATGGGCTCTCCACTCTGGAGGCATTCAAGGTGCAGCTGGACAGCCATCAGTCAGGGATGCTGTTGAAAGGACCAAAGCCGGTCCTTTACACGGGTTCGGGCACCAAGGGGTTAACTGGAGCTGAGTTAGCCCTTTACACGCGGCTCATGGCACTTAGGCAGAAGCTGCGACCAAATTTAACGCTAGGACAGTGAAGGAAGCAGTTTTATGAATGGAGGCTACTACACTGTTTATAGGTAAACAGAATTTAATTGAGCGTATCAAAACATACACAGGAACAGTACGCACACACACGCCTTCAATTTACAGCAGTTTAGAGTGAGCAATAGCAGCAGTACATACAAGGGTTACCTGGAATGACCCCGATTCCTCGAAAGCCGCGTATGCCAGCGGCCAGGCGATTTCAGCTAGTTTCACCAGGAGCTCCCCGGGGGGCTGGATCCTGAGGTCGGACCGAAGCCCTGGACCTCCGCGCAGCTTGCTGCCCACGACCAACAACTTTTCCCGCCACAGGCCCCCTTCCTTATACCCTCTTCTTGGCTCCCTCCCCCCTCCTGCGCCCCCTCCCCTCATGATTGGTTGAAACGAGTCAGGAAGAACCTGTTTCTCTGGGGAAGTTGCCAGGGGGTATGCAGATGTGTCCTATTGTGAGCCTCCTTCCAGGAAACAAGTGCGGTAATCATAATAATCATAATCATAATCATAATAATTTTATTTATTACCCGCCTCTCCATCTAGATCAGTGTTCTCCAACCTTGGGTCCCCAGATGTACAACTCCTGGGAGTTGTAGGCCAAAAACATTTGGGGACCCAAGGTTGGAGAACACTGATCTAGATCGATGGAGATCTAAACAAGGTGAAAGGTGGATACCTGAGCTGCTGCTGCAAGTGGGGTGTGTGTGTACCTGACCGGGCTTTCTCTTCACAGATGCTTTGACCTGGATTCCCGCATTGAGCAGGGGGTTGGTCTCGATGGCCTTGTAGGCCCCTCCCAACTCTACTTTTCTATGATTCTATGATTCTAAGAACATAAGAGCATCAGAGGAGCCCCGAGGCTGAATCAGACCAAGGGACTATCTAGTCCAGCATTCTGTTCCTGCAGTGGCCAACCAGCTGCCCCCACAGGAAACCCACAGGCAGGATATGAGTGCACCAGCACCCTCCCGCCCATAGTTCCCCAGCAATTAGTGTATGGAGGCACACTGCCTCTGATACCGGAGGCGGCATAGAGCCATCAGGACCAGTAGCCATGGATAACCTTCCCCTCCTCCAAGAATTTGTCCAATCCCCTTTAAAGCCGTCCAAATTGGTGGCCATCACTGCATCTTGTGGTAGTGAATTCCACAACTTTAACTCTGCGCTGTGTGAAGAAGTCCTTACTTGCATCTGTCCTGAATCTCCCACCAATCAGCTTCATGGGATGACCCCCCGTTGGGCTCTAGTATTATGTGAGAGGGAGAAAAATGTCTCCCTGTCCACTTCCTTCACACTGTGCATAATTGTGTGCACCTCTAAATGTCTCCCCTCACTCGCCTCTTTTCTAAGCTAAACAATCCCAGCTGCTGTAACCTTTCCTCATACAGAAGTTGCTCCAGCCCCTTGACCATTTTAGTTGCCTGTTTCTGCACTTTTTCCAACTCTACAATATCCGTTTTTTGGTGCAGTGACCAGAACTGTACACAGTATTCCAAGTGCAGTCGCACCATAGATTTGTACAAGGGGACTATGGTCCCAGGTTCAATCCCTGGCAGCATCTCCAGCTAAGAAAAGGTTCAGGGAGCAGGCGCCCGAGATTCTGTTGCTGCCGGTTGACACTGGGCTAGATGGACAAAAAATCCTGACCTCGATTCCAGCGTTTCTCTGTTGCTTTCTCAGCCAGGCAGCTGCGTTGCAACCAAGGCAGCGATGGAGGCAGCAAACTTGGTTTGCTTGTAATGGGGGTGGGTGAGGGATGCAGGGCTGAGTGTACCCCGCCCACACTTCAGTAGTCCCCATGATGCAAGCTCAGAATTTAGTCTTAAATGCCGAAGTCGGCATCCTGGGAGGGGGCGGGAGATATTTGTTCCATTTATTAAAATATTTCTATCGTGCCTTTCCACAAAACACTCAAGGCAGCTTGCAGGAGAACCTGATTTGAAACTGTGTCCTCCGTAGAAACTGAACGTACTACGAGGGAAACGAACAAGGAACAATCTCAGCAGCCAAAAAATCACGTTCTTTGGGCTGCTCTAAATAGGGTGGCCTTGTGTCCTCCTTTATTTAGGATGCAATCCTGTGCCTGTTTAGACAGGAAAAATGTCCTGCAACTTCCAGCATTCCCCAGCCAGCATACTGGGACTTGTCGTCCAAGATGTCTGGAGGGACCCAGGTTGGGGAAGGCTGACGTACAGCCTCAGGTGTGGTGAAGAGGCACGCTTGCCACCTGCTCTGCTTCTCTCAAAGGTGGTCTTTGAGGCTCTCCGGGACGGCTTCCTGGGTGTGATGGCTCTGGATGACATCAGCGTGAGGCCCAGCATTTGTGGAGCGCAGAAGCACTGCTCCTTTGAGATCGATGACTGCGGCCTTTCGGCCAGCAAGCCGCAAGCCTGGGTGCGGCAGGACGGTGCTGGAGGCCAGGGACCTCCGACGGACCACACCCGAGGCACCCCTGAAGGTAATGCACGGCAATGCACGGCGGCATCACTCAGCATCTTCTTCACCACGTGCTTTTAGAACTCTTCTAAAAGTATTTTTCACTGCTGCTTGCCTTATTTTTAATATGTGTAATGCTGCATTTTAAAGCCAACGTCTCTGTTTTTAGCTGCTCAGGTATTTACTATCTCTTTTAAAGGCTGGAATTTTGTTGCTGCTTTTAAGATAATACTTTTTAAAGTGTAGTATTGTTTTTTCATCATTCCTTGTACTGCTTTTGTTTTTACTGTGTAAAACAGACCTTTCAATAATAGGGTGCCTCAAACTGATGGTGATGGTGATGGTGATGGTGATGGTGATGATAATAGTAGTTTGTGGTTGAAGGCTGAATCAGCTTTGACCTCTGCTTCGAAGGACATGAAAAGCAGTCCTGCTGGATCAGACCAAGGTGGTTCCATCTAGTTTAGGGGTGTTGGATCTTGTTCAGCCTGAGGAGTCCCAATTCCATTTCGGAGACGCTGGGGGGGGGGGCGCATTCCAGTTGTGGGTGGGGCCAATAGCAAAGGGGGCGGGGCCAAAACCACCTCACAAATGCCAGCCTATGGCTGCTTCCAGCTCTTCCTGCCAGTCACTTGGCCTTCTGGGAGGCAGTTCAACCTTTCAGAATATGGAAAAAACCGCGCAGAATTTGGAAACCAACAAACGGGTTAGTGGTCAGGGGAAAGGGGGGTGGCCCACCAGAAGTTTTGGACTTCAGCTTCCATTAGCCCCAGCCAGCATGGCCAATGGTATGGGAGTTGTGTTCCGAAACATCAAGAGTGCCAGCGGTTGTGAAACTAACCCTACGCATCTGCAAGTGCTTGGCCCCCTGCTTGGGCTCTTTCCTCTCTCATCCCTCTATTGCCACCCCTGTAATAGCACATTTTTTATTGTAAGCCCCTTGGGGCAGGGACTCATCGTCTTATGCTCTGAAGTCAAGAAGGCGCACCCTGCCTGTTTCCGTGCCCAGGCTCTGGAACTTCTTGCTGAGGGAGGTTTGGTTGCTCTCCTCTTTCTTGTCCTTCCTCCGGCAGGCAAGAATATTTTTCTTCAGGCTGGCCTTTGGCCTGTAAGCTGATTTTTTTTATTTTTTTTTACCAGTTGGGTGCTGTTCATTTCTGTTTATTGCTGTATTTCTAATCTATTTGTTTCCATGCTTTAATCAAGATTGTTTTTAAATTGTATTTTATTATTGTTAGCCACTTTGAGGGCCATTTCTGGTGGAGAAGGCGGGATATAAATTAAAATTAAATAAAATGCATTGATGGTGCTATTTAAGTAAATACATGCTTCAATCCACCCCCCCCCCCCCAGGGCATTACCTGTTCCTCAACACCAGTGCGAACGCCCTGCCTGCGGGGCAAACGGCTGTCCTGCGGACACAGGCTTTCCCGCCTCTGCTTCGCACCCACTGTGTGATGTTTTGGTACCACCTAAGTAACAGCGACCCAGGTAAGTCTGCCTGCCCCGGGTCTCCCTTCCCTGGAGGAGTGGAAGCAGAAAGTCATGTGTGAATGCCCAGGGGGGCGGCCCGTTTGACCTGGAGTGAACTTCCTCTAGCTAAGGGTTTTTACCAGCCTTCCCCAACCTGGCATCCTCCAGATGTGTTGGACTACAACTCCCATCATTCCTAGCAAGCATAACCACACTGGCTGCTGCATTCAGGACCAGCTGAAATTTCCAAACTGTCTTCAAGGGCAGCCCCATGTAGGGCACTTTGTACTAGTCTAGTCAAGGGGTTATTTGATAGGCTTTTGCTGTGTGAGAGTCACCGAAGGAAGAAGTCCAGATGCAGTCACAGGCTTCCAAGGAATGACTCGCCTGTAGTGTGCAAGAATCCCCCATCCTTCCCAGCATCCGACTGAAGGGAAACTTTTGTAAATATACCCGGCTGTAACTTAGGATAATACCTCATGACCCTGATGAAGTGAATTGTGCTCCATGAGAAAATTCCTTCACCATCATGAAGACTGCAAACTTGATTCTCTCCACCCAAATGTTAAATATTACGATTCTCTAGGCTTGATGGGAGAGCCCAAAATCTGAGTTCAAGGTCACATTTTGTGTCCAGTGTCATGTTCACGTCAAGAGAGTTTTCTGGGCAACCTGGTTATGTCGATGCATGGCCCTGATTCCGTGGTTTCTCTCACTAGGATCTTTGAGCGTCTCCGTGGAGGAGGGAGGCAGGCAAAGGGAGACGTTGAGCATCAGCACGATGCGGGGGGAAGGCTGGCATTTCGGCAACTTCACTGTTAAGGTCCAAGCGGAATGGCAGGTGAGCTGCATCCCATTTCCAGACAGGTGCTAGAGCTCGCACCGCTGACCCGGAATTCTGGCTTCCTCATCCAAAATATATATTCTAACTCTAGGAATATGCAAGGAATTTCCCCCCACACCGGCGCAACATCCTTGGATTTTTGACCTAGTGTAAATTGCAGGGTTTTTGTCGAACAGGAGACCTCCCTCCTTCAAGGCAAAAAGTTCATCCTGCCACCCGTCATGGGATAGTTCTGAAATGTGGCCAGCTTAAAACCCTTTGCCAGGTAGATGCTCCATGCTAAATTCCTACACCGGCTGCACAGATCGTCTTGGTTTTTCGATGAATAGCAAGCTGCATCGTGACAGAATGTGGCCCCCCAGAACGGAAGCCAGTCGCCTTCGTTGTGCAGCCTCTCCCGTGGCTGCGTCGTGGATGACCGTGGCTACTCTGCCTGTGTTCAGAGACACTCATGTTGGAAGGCAGGGCTTCCCGTGGCGGGGGCGGTGGTGGCGAGCGGGGCAGGGTTCACAAAAGATGTCACGCAGCGGAGCCAATGCAGGCAGAGTTGCTAAATTTGGTGTCCTTGGCTTTTTGTGACTGAAGGATTTCTATGACTTAGTGAATTTGAGCCTTTTCAGCGTGGACAAGAGAGAACCGTGCCGAGAATTATCTTTAGCCATTTCCCCCCTCCCTGGGAATTGTGCCTTGATTCTCCTTGGGGCCGCCCCCCTGCTCCCGCCCTTTGTGTCTCCCTTGGACAGGTGGCGTTCGTGGTGGAAGGTGCTGGCGGGGGGCCCTGCTCTTTCCTTGCTCTCGATGACCTTCATGTGAAGGAAGGGGTCTGCTCCGAAGCAGGTAATGGCTGCGCAGCGCCCCCAGCCCCAATCGCAGCCCCTCGCTTCCGGTGGGGTGGCCGGGCACGAGGGAGTGCTGGGGAGCTCCTGCATCGTTCATCCTGGTGTCGAAGAGGGAGTTTCGACAGCTCCCCCAACACCAACACCCGCCAAACACAGGAAGTTGCACCCACCAAAATTCTCTTTTGTCCGTCTCTCTTGTTCGAGGCTCACCCTTGGTCTCCCTTGCATCCGGTACCTCTAGTTCGGCCTTCCCCAACTGGTGCCCTCCAGATGTGTTGGACTGCAATTCCCATGATTCCCAGCCAGTATGGCCAATGGGAGTTGAAATCCAACACATCTGGAGGGCACCAAGTTGGGGAAGGCTTCTCCAAGAAAAGAAGGGTCGTGTGTTGGGTCAGACTCAAGATCCATGTTGGGTCAGAACAAGGGCTCAAGGAGAGCTCCTCTGCTTCGGTGTCCTTCTGTTTTGTTTTTAAAAGCAGAATAGTTCCAATCCCAGGTCCTTATTTGCAAGTAAATCAACAGGGATTCCTGGTGGGGGGTTGAGCGGGGTCTGTAGCATGCTTGGGATTTGAGTTGCCAACCAGCTGACGTTTTATTGGACCGGCTAGCCCAAACCGCATTCTGTCAGGGAACCAGCCTTAAGGTCTGAAAAGCTGGTGAGGCCTCAAGGACCAAGTGATTAAAGAAGAAGAATAAAACAATAATAAATCGAAACTGTTGGCCACCCTGGCATTGTGCATGTCTGTTGCCCTAAAATGTTTGGGGCTAAGCCAGCAGGGCACGTGTAGGGGATGATCTCCAAGAGGCGAGGGGTGTCCGGAAGCTCTCCTAGACATTCAGAGCTCCCCCTGTCTCCAGTGCACAACCTGTGCCCTCTTTTATGGTGCCTGCTAAAACATGTTTGTCTTTTTGGGCGGTGGGGCGGAATCTCTTCTTAAAATGAGCGAGTTGCTAGAGTTGTCAGTCTTCAGGGTTCAGGCTCCCTCCCCAGGGGAGCTACGTTTCTGGGTGACTGGGCGGGCGGTGCCCTGCTGCTGCTGCTGCTGCTGCACCTGGGTTTCCGCCTCCTGCTCTGGGCGATGATAGTCCAGGCGAGGAGGAGGAGGAGGCCACACAGCGGGCGACTGGAACGGGAGCAGTTTTATCAGCCTGGCTGGCAACGCAGGCACCTGCGCGGGGGCTGGGCGTGAGTTCAGGACCACGGAGAGCAGCCCCGCAGCCGGAGTGCTGATAAGGGCAAAGGGAATACAACGCAGAGTCATCTGAGACGAGCTTCCAGAGCCAGGGGGTTGTTGCAAGGGAGACGGTGCACAGGGTGGGACTCACAAAGTGTGAAAATGGGGGTGTGTGTTTATAAGCATGTCTCTGTTCTCTGCAAATGGTGGTGGTGGTGGTGCTGGAGGGTGTGCCGTCCCAGTGCCCCGCTCGCGTGGCGTTTGCACCTCCGGGTTCAGCAGGGCACAAGGGAACAATGTCAGCTTTGTCCTCCGTTGGTTAAGGCTGGGGACGTCACGCCATGGGGCACCAAACCCATGCCCCTCCCGCTGGAGATAGCACCGTGTGTGTGTGTGTGTGTGTGTGTGTCTTGGATCCAGGGGTGTCGCTGCCTGACTGAATGGAGGGTTTGGGCATGGCCTGTAAAAGGGCGTTTGTGGATCTGGCTGCTGGGAGAGCGTGAGTTGCAGGTCGCTGGCTTTGGTCTCCCTGGGGAGGAGGCCGGCCGGGCGCTCCTTCCTGCTGCAGTCCCTGATCTCTTCTTGGCTGCGGGGGCAACTGCTCGGGCTGGAGGGGCTCAAAACCGTCCCATAGCTGAGGTTGGTGGTAACGGTGGCGCTCTTTTGACCCAGGATCCTGCGACTTTGAATCGGGCACCTGTGGGTGGAGCAAGCCACACGGAGACTGGTACAGCTGGGACTGGAAGGAAGGGGCCACCCCGTCACAGTCCCCGTCCCCCAAGGAAGACCACACCCTTGGGACAAAATCAGGTGCGCTCTCGCTCTGGATGCAGACAGGGCACTGTGTCAAGGGTGGGTTGGGCTGCTGTGCACATCCAAGGTAAGTCTGCATGACTTGTGGAAACCTCAGTCTAGTGGCTTAGGTTTGGCAAGGCTTCCTTAGCTACTTTTCTGAATTGGTGCTAGTAGCTCTTCTTAATTGCCAGTGACATAACCACACAGCCAAAAGCTTGACTTGCAAAGGAGCTGCAGTCATACAAGGAGCTCTAGTTTGATCTGGCAGCTAAGGTTCAGCAAGGTCTTCTTACTCAGTTTTGAGATCTGGCATGCTTAGCTCTGGGTCTTGGACAGCTTATGAAAATTCCCAACATGTGATGTAACTGCCACAGAGTAAACTGACTTACAAAGGAGTGAGGCCTTGTAAGGAGCTCTGGATCCATTTAGCAGCTCAGGTTTGGCAAGGGTGTTGTGTATGTTTTTAAAAATCATCAGCTTGCTCAGTTTTCCTGAAATAAGCAACCTTACTTGCTAACAGCATCGAACAAGAAATGTCCATGATGTTAGAAACTGATGCAGATGGAAAGCAAAGTTGGGGTATAAACTGTTGACGTTGCTGGAGGCTATAGCGAAACTCCCAAGTGGGGGAGCTGTCTGTGCCGGGACGTTCTCATGCTTGCACTCCTCTTTCTCTCTTCAGGTCACTATGCCTATGTTGACATTGCAGTGCTGGGATTGGGAAGGAACGCCGCAGCCCGCCTGACGAGCGAACCCCTTCCCTCAACCACTGGCTCCTGCCTGCGATTTCACTACCACATGGACTTCCTGGGCCAAAGCTGTAAGTGAAACCCGGCGCCACCAGGTGAGGTAGGGAAGACGTCCCCCAAAGTCCTTGATTTCGGTAGCAACGTCGAGAGCCAGTGTGGCGTAGCAGCTGGAGTGTCGGACTGGGACTCGGGAGATCTGGGTTCTAGTCCCCCCTACTCGGCCATGAAGCTCACTGGGTGACTTTGGGCCAGTCACTGAGACTCAGCCTAACCTACCTCTCAGGGTTGTTGTGAGGATAAAACGGAGAGGAGGGTTACATAAGCCGCCTTGGGATATGAACATCATAAATAAATAAAAGCTCTTAATTTGGAGCCGGTGGAGGCTTCAAACAGGGGTGGGGAACGTGCGGCCCTCCAGACTTTGTCGGACTGCAGCGCCTCACCGTGCTGGCGAGGGCTGCTGGGAGTTGCAGTCTGGCCACACGACGACACGCTCCCCACCAGTGGGCTCCTAAAGATCGGTCTCCAGGGATTCAAAAAGGTTTGAAGGGGGCAGCAGGGCCAAGAAGGGGGATGAAGGAAGGGTGTGTGTGTGTGTGTGTGTGTGTGTGTGTGTGTGTGAGAGAGAGAGAGAGAGAGAGAGAGAGAGAGAGAGAGAGAGAGAGAAATCTCCCCGACTGACGAGGAAGCATCCTGGCCTGCCCAATCGAGCAACAGGTTTTGCAGGACGACTTCCCTCAAGCAATGTCTGCATAGAAACCACAAGGAATGAGAGAGACACAGAGAGAAAAATGGATGCTAGAGCAGCCTTGCCCAACCTGGCACCCCCCCAGAGGTGTTGGACTACAATGCCCAGCATCCCCAGCTGGCATAGCCAGCTGGGGATGCTGGGCATTGTAGTCCAACACCTCTGGGGGGGTGCCAGGTTGGGCAAGGCTGCTCTAGAGAGCAGCTGCCAAGCAATGTAGACAGGACTGGGGTAGACATACCAATAGCTATTTGTGCTGCATAAAGGTATTTCTGGTGACCTTGTGGATTTCCGCTCCTGCAGTCCCTCTGCAGCCCCTTCCGCTCCCACCCCTCCGTCCTGGCCTCTCCCTTCCCCTGTTTCTCCCCCACACGCCTTTCTTGTTACAGTGCCCCTTTTTTACAGTCAGAGCAGTCAGAGCGGCTCAGCTGACAATAGGCAGCCCTGGTTCTGTCCAGAGTGGTCGGATTACAGCTTCCATCATCCCCAGCCAGCATTAGCTCAACCAGTCGCCGCTGGGAGCTTCGTTGCCAACACTGCCACCATCACCATCTCCCGGAAAAGGATTGCCGTTTATTTAGATCCTGTGTCTCAATGTGTGCTAGACCAAAAGAGGGTTCCTTGCACCTTATTCAGAGAGTGGAAGAGTGGACTGAGATGTAATTCTCTGTTCCAGTCTAGGCATCTCTCCTTTTTCCTTTAGCTTGTTGGCAAAGGAGCTCATTAGGAGCCAGCCAGTCACTACACCCGGCTGAACCCGAGCCGCTAAATCTGGCTCGGATCAAAATGGGTGCGCACTGTGTTTGCAAGGCCCAAGATCTGAGCTGTTTAGTTGCTGGGGTTTAGCAGAGCTCCAAGCTGGGATTTAAATGTCTCTGGCTGAGCCTGCTCAGCTCTCAGGGGCCGTTTCCCTTCATTTATTTACCACTCTTGTTGCTTTGAAATTGACTCCCCTGCTTTCTGTCTGCTCACCAGAGCCCCCCTCAGACCAGTCCATCCCTTCCTATCACCTTGGCTCCTCCAGCTCTGCCGCCGCCTTCAACAATTCTCCTGCTTCCTCTGACCATTTTGGCCCCGTCTGCCTGGAACTGCCTTCCAGGCGCCTGTGCGATGACACCCTTCAACCCTGCCTTCCCCATGATGGCTTGGCTTGGCTGTGTCACCCCCTGCTAGGTCTAGGTCACCTTCCCGGGTTCATCCCTCCATCTTCATGCCTCTCCTTTTCCTCTCTCTGGCTCGCCCTGTATCCAGTTTTAGATTGTAAGCTCCTCGGGGCTGGGAACTGCCTTCCTGATGTTACTCTTTAAGATGCCATGCTAGGTAAATAAGAAGTACACATGATAATGATTAATTGAGGACTACCTGGCCTAGGAAACCGACTGGGATGTTGGCACATTTCAGAGATCAGCTTTTCAAAGCCGGAGAACAGAGGAACAGAGGAAGCTGCCTTTTACGGAGTGTCCAGACCGTCGGTCCATCTGGCCCCATATTGTTGACCGACTGGCCGCAGTGGCTCTCCCTCTGGGGTTTCAGGCAGGAGTTTTTCCTGCCCTACCTGGAGATGCTGCCGGGGATTGAACCGGGCACCTTCTGCGTGGGAAAGGGGAGGCAGGACCATGCCCCGAGCGGGATAATTGGCAGGTCTATGAGATGACGGGGAAGCACCAGTTCTTGGTGATGTATCAGCTGGTAGTCCTTAAAGAGGAAGGGGTTAGAAGGATTGGGGTACGGCTCGGTGATCTGAGAACCAGGTCGTGATGCCGTCCTCCCTTGCTCTCTGTGTTGCCAGCCCAAGCGGAGCTCAGGGTGAAGCTGTCAAGCCCGCAAGGGGAGCGGACGGTGTGGCGCGCCGCTGGGCATCAAAGCCGGGCCTGGCTGAACCAAACCCTCCTGGTGTCCAGCATCACCGAGTTCCAGGTAAGGCTGTCGAGACGTCACCCCGTCTGAAAAAGGGGACCGCAGAGCTGGGGAAGGTGCAGCCGAAATAATCCGAGGGCTGGAGCGCTTGCCCTGCGAGCGGAAGGCTAAAGTGTTGGGGGCTTTTTCGCTTCGGGGTGGTGGTGGTGGGGAAGGTGATGACCAAGATGACGGGTCTCTGGGACCTCCAAGTTCAGAGGAATTCTGCCTCTGAATGCCAGATGGGGGGGGGATCTTACGCCTCCACCTGTCCCGCCACCCGTCCCTCCCTCTCCCTCATCCTTCACAAGAAGACCTTGTAATCCCACTCCCCCCACCACGACCACTTAGTAACCATCACTTCACTCCTCCGCTGCCACCGACCCCCCTAGGGTAACTTATTCAGCCTCTTCAGACTCCTCCCAGACTCCCTCCCTCCAGACTCTCCTCAGACTCCCCCCCCCAAGCCAAAGGGGGTGCTCTCCCCTTATATACACACTCCCAGTTTCCCCATTCCACTCCCTCAGCCAATCAGCAGACATCTCAACATCCCCCATTCCTCCCCCGCCACTCCCTCCTCTCCTCCCATACTTGCTGCCGCCCGTGGGTAGCGGCACGGCAGGGGACACGGAAAGCGGGGAGAGCTATTATCCTCCTGCCCTGTTCTGGGGCTTCCCCTGGGGCACCTAGCTGGCCACCGTTGTGCTAGACTAGACAGACCTCTGCTCCGATCCAGCTGCAGGACTCTTCTCTTATGTCCTTACCACTTAACTATGGAACTGCGGAGAGGTTTTCATAAATTTGCATCTTTTGTGGGTTACAACCCACTTCATCGGACGCTGTAAGTGGAACTGGAGGCTTTGAGTCTGAGAAGACAGTGAAGGTAGCTCTGCAGCAGATCAGACATCAAGCAAAAGAACATCAGAGAACCTGCCAGTGAGCACTTGAACCTCCCTGGACATCCCATCACGGGCCTCAGGGTGGCCCTTCTAAAGAAATTGAAATCGGGCTCGCTTGGAATGTGAGATGGCAGAACAGGAGGTGATAAGGAAATTTGATTGTTTTCATCATGGACTCAATAGGGACGGTGATTTTACACACAGCACACTATGAAGTTTTTTTAGTGCATTTGGTGGTTTGTGACTGTCTCTTGAAGATAATAGAATGCCTGCTGCAGATCTAGCTGTCTTTTCAGACTCAAAGCCTTCTCATCTCCTGGCATGAACCTATCTGTTTACTATGCTCATCATTTAAGGCCGTCCCCCGAGGGAGGGTCAGAAGGTGGCAACAAGGGAGAGGGCCTTCTTGGTGGTGGCCCACCTGGCACCAACATTGTGATCGTTTTGGTGCCAGGTTAAGACCTTCCTCTACTCTCCGGCATTTGGTAGCATATGATGAGATTTTAATCAGGTCCTGGATATTTCTTATTGTTGTTTAAAATTGCTTACGTGTGTGTGTGTGTGTGTGTGTGCGTGTGTGTGCTGTTTGTTTATCTGTTTGTATGTAAATGGTTTTTATACTACGTATATTTTATTTTTAAGGATTTTTATCTTTGTAAACCACCCAGAGAGCTTCGAATATTGGACGGTATAGAAATGCAATGAATGAATGAATGAATGAAATGAAAGCCTACAGTTCCACTTTTAGCATCTGTTGAGGTGGGTTGTAACCCACGAAAGCGCATGCAAACATCTGAACCGCTAAAGCAGCCTATATGTGTGCTACACCCAAGGCACGATCCTATGCATGTTTAGACAGAAATAAGTCCTACAACTCCCAGCATGCCCCAGCCAGCCACGCGTGGCTGGCTGGGGCATGCTGGGAGTTGTAGGACTTATTTCTGTCTAAACATGCATAGGATTTGTGCCCTTAATCCTTAAATTTGTAAACAAAAGGCTAACACGGCTGCAGTGTAATACAACTGTGGGGTGAGTCAGCCCGTACCCCTGAGTGGAGCACCATCAGCCCCTTGCACAGGCTGCAGACGGTGGCCGGTCACGCCTGCGCCCCTCCTCGCCGTGTCTCCTTATCAGACCGTGCCAACAAATGAGTGCCTGGGACCAGGGAGGGCCACCACCCGCCTGCAGCAGAGAAGGGTGCAGGTGGAATAACAACAGGGAGAGGGGGAGGGGAGGTCTGGCGCGCCACGTGTGACCGGACCTCGGTGCTGGATTCTTTCTGAACTCAACCAGTGTGGCGGAGTGGTGAGAGTGCTGGACTGGGGCTCGGGAGATCCGGGTTCTAGTCCCCGCTCGGCCATGAAACTCACTGGGTAACTTTGGGCCAGTCACTGCCTCTCAGCCTAACCTCCCTCACAGGGTTGTCGTGAGGATAAAATGGAGAAGAGGACCATGTAAGCCGCCTTGGGTTCCTTGCAGGAAAAAAGGCGGGGTATAAATATAATAAATAAACCAGGGAACGGGCTTGCCTTCTAATATGCTTAGTGTGAGAAGAAAAATATCTGCTGCTGAAAAATGGGAAGAACACACCCCTCTCAGATCTCCCTGGAAATGGCCTGCTGTACTCGGGAGTCTAATTTAAAGGTTCATGCATCAGGCAAATAAATGGTTTATACTGGATTTAACGCTGGCCACCATCAGTCTTCTGTAGCAGGGAGTCCCAGAGGTTGCAGAGTATTTCCTTGTTGCTACCGAACCGACTGCCTGCCAGTTTCCCTCGATGCCTGGCTTTTCCCAAGAGCGAACATGCTCCCCCCCCCCACCTCCTCTTTGCTAAACCCACGTCCTGTAGCAGTGAGTTCACAGCAGCATTATGCATGGGCGCATCAGTGCTTCCTTCCTAGCTCTGGAGGTAGAAGGTACAGATTCTTTCTCGCAGATCGTGCTGGAAGCCACGAGCGGAGCGTGGCCAAGCTCGGAGACCATTGCTGTGGACGACGTCTCCTACGCGGCTGGGCCAGGCTGTGAGGAGGAGACCCCTCAGAAGAGTCGAGAGGAAGGTAACTGCCGCTTTGCCGCATGTTCCCTTTGCCCCAGAAAAGCCACGTTGTCGGGCTGGAGTTCTCCAGCCACTCACCTCTGACAAGATGTTAATGGCATTCCTCTCTCCAGTGGCAGGGAGCAGCCCCCGCAGCAGCGGTTCAGTGGCCGGGCTGGTGGCCGGCGTCCTGTGCTCCGTCCTTGTGGTGTTTGCCGCTGCGGCCCTCGCCATCTATTGCCTGAAGAAGCCGAGAGCGGCTGGAGACCGGTCACCAGAGGACATCGCCAGCGTTGGGGGATTCGACAACATCACGTTTAGAGATGTAAGGTGGCCTGTGCGGGTGCGGGCGAGTTGGGGTGAGGGAGCAGGAGCGGCTTTTGTGTCTCAGTGGGGTGCGTGGTTGCTTTAATTAGATTTAAGTGGCTTCCAAAGCAGCTTTCAATTACAATACATCTAAAAGTACAATTTATTTAGGAGTATGTTGGTGTGTGTGTGGAGGGGGGCAGTCTCCCTCCTTAGGGTGCAATCCTGTGCGTGTTTAGGCAGAAAAAAGTCCTACAACTCCCAGCATTCCTCAGCCAGCAGAGCAGGCTGGGGCATGCTGGGAGCTGTAGGACTTTTTTTCCTGTCTAAACACGCACAGGATTGCACCCTTAATGGATTTTTTGCGGTAAGAAAAAGACGGGAGAACACGGGAGGGCTACAAGTTGAAAACAGTGACACGTGGACCCCCTCCCCTGTAAAATTCTTCGTTTGAGGCGGGGCAATTGCACATTAAGTCTCGGTTTGGATCCAGATTTGGTTCTTATTTAACTTGGATCAACTGTGCTGGTAGAAGTGGGCTTCTCTGCCCCTCTAGCCTCCTGAAAACGCTAGAGTTGGGTGACCCTGCCGAATGGGGTGAGCTGTGGGGTGGGGAAGGAGAAGCCCCCAAAATGGGGGTGGAGCCCACCCTCTTGCAGAAGGTAGGCCTTGGATCCAACCCCTCGCCTGTGGGCCTCCCAGCTTCTAGGCGCTTCCCTGCAGAGAGGGGGCAGGAGCTGCAGGCATCCTTCGGGGCTGGCTGAGGCTTCAGATGCCGACTCCCAGAAGCAGCAGGTCCTCCCATGGGGCCTGCCTGCCCAGCCGCACAGCGCACGGATCACTCGCTGAGCTGCTTGCACCAGCTTGGAGGCCTCCTGGGAGCTCCAAGCTGGTGCAGGAAGGAAACGGCCTCTCCCCACCAAAACTGCCGCTGAACCTGGAGTGAGGCCTACAACAAAAATCGCAGGGTGGCGTCCTCTCGCTTACAACGCAGCCTTCCCCAACCTGGCATCCTCCAGAGGTGTTCGTCTACAACTCCCAGCATCCCCAGCCATCTGTGCTGGCTGGGGGATGCTGGAAGTTGTAGACCAACACCTCTCAAGGGCACTAGGTTGGGGAAGGCTGCTTTAACACAAGTGTTCTTATGCAGCATGGAAAAGAGAAATGTTGTGTTGTATTTATCTTGTGTACAGTTTTGATTTTTTGTGAGCCTCCCAGAGAGCTTTGGCTATTTGGGCGGGATCGAAATGCAACCAATGAGAAGGGCCTAGACTCCCCCCCCCCCCCGCGGTGCTGGTGCTCCTCGAGACAGCAACTGAAGCGGTTTGCCTTGATTTGCAGGATGCAGTCATCCTGCCACAGATGCCCATCGACCGAGAAACAGAGTAGACCACCTTCCGCCTGCACAGGCTGAACACGATCTCTGGCTTGCACTGCCCTACAGCTGCTGCTGTCCTCTTTGTACCAGCTTTCGGGCCCTCAGCGTTTCAGGGTATGTCCCAGGCCTCTCCCTGGTGTGTCAAGACCGGAATGGGTCACGTTGTGTGCAATAAAGTTCTCTCTCTAGACCCCTCAGTGGATGCGTGCAGCGTGTCTCCTCTTGGTTGGGGGCAAATAAAGTTTTTCCTTAGCTTCCCTCCTCCCCTTTCTGCTCTAGCAGGAAGCTTAGCAGACTCCCACTTAGAACTCTGTTCTACCATCTTCTTTGGCCTAATATTATCACAGTTGCACCTGCCGCGCCCCACCCTACAAAAGATAGAGCTGGAAAAGGTGCAAACAAGAGGCTGGAACACCAGCACCACAAGGGTACATAAAGCTTTTGGGACTTTGTAGTGGAGGAATAAAAGATTATGAAAGGACTGGCGCGGAGGGATGATAGATACTTCCACATTACAAGTGAAGAGAGCAAAAATTTCTCTGCCATAACACTGCAATTTGATTGGCAATAGATTCAGGACTGAGTAAAGGAAGAGTTTCTTCACATAATGTAGAACTAACTTATTGATCTCACTATTTAAAAGAAACGATTGGGCAAATTCTTTTACAGAAAGAGGAAATTAAGCATTCTTAGAACTACTGTCTAAGAATAGGTGCCTGAATTTGCTTGTTTTGTTTTCTTCATCCCATCTCCTTTTTCATTGTGTCCCATGTCGTTTAGATTGTAAACCTACAGGCAATGAATGGTTTGCTTTTATTCCACAATTAAGCAATACCTTTCTTAGGACCAACCAAAACACTACAGAAGATTCTGCAAGCTTTCAGGTTCTCCAGAACTCTGTATCAGGCTAGGTGGTACCAAAGCCAGGGTAGACCTCATGGCCACAAGACCTGGCCATTTTGGAACTTTTTTGTTTGTTAATGGCTAAGATGGAGCCCCTATGTACAGGGGATGCCTCCAAACCCCAGATGCAAGGGAGGGTTGCTGGAGGCTGGGGGGGTGGGGTGCTGTTGGATCTCCAGGTCCAGTCCAGCATAGTGCTTGGGGTGAGTCTCATTTTCTGCATGGATTTTATTGAAGTCCATTTATATCCCACTCTTCCACTGTTGAAGCAGTGCTTTGGGCAGCTTACAATAAATTAAACTAGCAACATAACAACACACAGATACAGCAAGTACAGCAGCCTTAAGGCAAGGGGTCAAACCATCATTAACAGAACAGCTGCCACAAAGGACCGTACGGCGTGCAAATGGATGCTTGAAACAGTCAGAAGCAGCTCGTGAAGTCTACCTGGTCCAGGGAAGCCCGTATCACCTCCCCCCCCCCCCCCGCAACAGCACAGAGTCAATGAACAGACCAAAAAGCAGCTGCTACTCCCCATCGAGAAGGGGAACAAGGTTTATTTGAGATCTCTTTAGAGCAGCTGGAAGGAATGGACAAACAAAGAACAGCAACTTCCCCCCCCATCACACGACCCCACCCTGTTTCCTCCGGACCCTGCTCTTCCCCACAAATTCTTCAGCTAGAGACACACACCACCACCCCGGTCAGCCCAATTTCGGCTGCTTCTAAACACCAACAGATAAAAACACTTGGTTTTGTTTCTTGCCCCTGGCAGATTCAGATGCAGCATTTATTAGGTTTTGAATACTCAATCTCTTAAGGAAAGGAGGAGAGTCGGGAGAGAGTGTCGCCGGTTGAGACGTCTGCTGACTTACAGCAAGGCAGAAATTCTGGAGGTTTTCCCCATCAGTGAGGCTGAAGCAACCTTGCTCAGCCTGGCGGAGACAAAGGGACCCTGGCCATCCATCCAGGAGAAAGAGAACGGCCAGGCGAGATCAGCCGGGGCAAAACTGATTTCGAGGCTTTGTCATCACTTCCCTTTCGGGCCCTTTTCGAGGGGTTTGCCGATGTCCCGCCCGCGAAGCTTAAGACCTGCAGTGAGAACAAGGAGCAGTAATGGGACTCGACCGCCACACGAGGCGGGGGGGGGGGGGGGGCTGGGAGGACGCAGGTTCTCTCAAACGGCCAAAAAAGGAGCACGGGCTGAAGGAGAGGGCGCGGCGGGTTACGATCGCAGCATGGGATTCCACTCGCGGCGGCGGCTGCAGCCGCCTGCGATTTATCTGGTCCTTGCAGTCTTTTGTATCTTTGGCCCTTACAATATTCTACAGCCTCTTCCCACTTTATAAGCAGAGAGGCGGGGGGAAGCCGCGTGGCTTGGAGTGGAGCAGAAGCAGGACTTGGGCCCAGGGGCGAGGCATGCTGCTCCAGCTCTGGTTGCCACCGGCACATTCAGCTAGGCTAGCCACAGCGCCAGAACGTGGTAACTTGTGCCTTGTTCCTGCACCACTAGCCAGAGGGGGAAAATCATGTCACAACGGCCTTCTCCAGCCCTGCTGGTCTACACGGCCCTTCTCAGGGCTAGGTTAAGGGTCAAATTCCTGCTCAAAGTCACCTGTAATTTAGATTAACACGTGTCTGGTGTAACACCTCACTTCAAGCATCTGAAGAACGTAAGAAGAGCAGTGCTAAGTTGGACCAAAGGCCTACCTAGTCCAGCATTCTGTTCTCGCAGTGGCCAACCAGCTGCCTAAAGGGAGCGTAGTTGTAGCGCCCCCGCTGGTGTTCCCCAGCAACTGCTGTACAGAGGCATGCTGCCTCTGATGCTGGAGGAAATGTATAGCATAGCATAGCCCTCATGACTCGTAGCCATTGAATGCCTTCTCCTCCATGAATTTGTCTAATCCCCTCTTAAAGCCACCCAATTTGGTGGCCATCTCTACATCTTGTGGTAGCAAGAATTTCTTAGTTTAACTCTGTGAAGGACTTCCATCTGTCCTGATTCCCCCACCATTCCGCTTCCTGGGGTGATCCCGCTGGGTTCCAGTATAATGAAAGAGGGAGAACCCCCCCCCCTTCTCGCTCTTGCAGTACAGCTGAAGCAGAGGTCCAGAATTTGGCACACCACTGCAAGTGCTCAGAGGGTCCCTGGCAAGGAGGATGAGCCCCAGGCTTCCTTCTAAGTACGGAGCTGTGTGTGTGTGTGTGTGTGTATATAACGACAACCAGGGCCCAAAGTTCTAACTGCCAGCCCAGTCCTCCAATTGCCAACGGGGGGGGGCTGGCAAGTGAGTGAGGCAGACAGGGAACAAGAAAAGAGGCGCTCCCAAGACGCCCCCGCTTCGCTGCTGGGGAGGGGCCATCCTAGGCCTGCCTGCACGGCTTCCTTGCTGCTTCCAGGCTGTCTAGAAGCAGGAGGAGACGTGGAGCTGGCACCAAGCCAACAGCAAGGCACCTGCAGTGCTCACGTCCATCTGTAAGGAGGTGGCAGGGGGTGAGGGAGAGAGAGGCACACACAACTCACCGATGGCTCTTTCAATCTTGCCCAGCACCTGGTTGTTTGGAATCGCCTTTCCAGATTCATAGTCAGCAATGACTTGCGGCTTCTCATTGATTTTCTGAAGAGAGACGTGACCACTGAGATGCCCGGGTTGGGCACAAAACACACAGCCCCAATTTAAAAGGAGCCTTCCCCCCCCCCTCCTGAATGGGTTTTGGATTTTTTAAAAAGTGTGGGAAAGATGGGCATGGAGAGGGCCAGGTGGCACAAGACAAGAGGGCCCCTGAGCCTGCGGGATAGGAGCGGGTGCGGAGTCAAGTATAATCCGCCACCAGGGTGTGTGTGTGGATCCCTCCATGGGCAACTGGCATGGGACTCACTTTCTTTTCTTTAAAACAAGTGTGAGGTTCACAGGGCAGGTTGGAGGCACTTAAATTTCCAGTCCTATATACACTTAGCTGGGAGGAAGTCCCACTGAATTCAGTGGGACTTCTGAGTAGATATGCATCGGATTGCACTATTCATGTGCTCTAGAGGTCGGAGCGTGCCCCAAGAGGGAGGGGGGCATACGGGCCTTCACCAGAGGCCCACGGGCCACCCTATTCTTTATTTGTACCCTGCTTTTCGGCCAAGATTGGCTTCCAAAACGGCTTCCAATGGGCTGGATCCAGATTTACGCTGGATCAACTGTGCTGGGGCGAGTGGGTTTCCCTGCCCTGTCCATCCTTCCCACAGTAGCCCCTCCAGCCCCCTGAAAATGCTACAGAGAGTCAGGAGACCCTGTTGTGGGGTGTGTGGGAGGGGGGATCCCCAAAAACCTGGCAGCGGGACCTTCTGTGGGCAGAGCCCCTGCTCTTGCGGGTGGCGGATCTGGCGCCCAGCCCAATTAATATGTACACAGGTGTGAGATCATTACGGGTGGGGCAGCGGCGCCGGCCGTTGGTGGGGAAGCCCTCCACAGGGAGGGGGCAGAGCAAACTGCCGGTGATCTTGGAGATCGGCTGATGGAAGAGAAGGGACAAGCCCCGGGCCGGGCCCTCCTCACCGCACGCGAGCATGGCAGACGCCTTCTTGGGCTCCCTTTCCCTCCGCAGCGATGCTGCCCCACGCCCCATGGGCACACACGCCCCGCTGGCCTCCCTCCCCTCCGCGGATTAACACGTACCGTGGCGAGGTCCTTCTGGGTGAGCCCGTTGCTCTGCCGGCCCTGCTGGATCACTTTGCCCACCTCGAGGGGGACCCTGTCGTGGTGCAACTCCTCCGTCTCCCTGTCCAGCTTGGCTGTGTTCTTCGTGATCGAGTGCTGCTTATTTTGGCCTGCCGCCCCTGGAGGTCGGGTTGAATGGGGAAACACCAGGTAAAGTGGACTGGCAAGTTAGCGGAGCTGCCAGATGTGTCTGGGAAAGAGCCCAAGAGGCGGGAGGGGGGCATGGAGCAGAATCAGGAAAAGGTCGCCTTTGCAAAGGAACAGCAAGGAGCAGCAGCGACCTCGGGCAGCAGGTGCCAAGTGCTCCTGAGACAATTTTCAGGGAAGCTGCCTCGTGCCGCCCTTCGCAGAAGTGGGCGGTCCCTTGGTTTGGTTGCCGAGCCCTTTTTGCTTCCAGAGCGCACCAGGTGTTTTCAGGACGCACAGATGCCTGGCCAAGTGGGGATGAGAAAGGCGTTGGAAGGAGTGCTTCATGCGGGGCAGCCCACAATGAGCGTGGGGAATTTACAGACCCTAAATGAGGTGATGGACACTGTCACAGGCTGCTTTAAAGAAGCAGGGGAGGTTAGATAAATTCTTGGCAATTAATACGCTTTAGCAGTAACAGCTAAGAACAGAACTGCCTTGCGTGCAGAGGCAGGGCACACCCGTTTACCAGTTGCTGGGGTCAAAAAAGGAATATCTGCCGCCAATTGCACACAAGGGACTTTTGGTCTGATTTAGCAAAGCGATTCATCGTAACAAGGTCCAAGGCCTCAAGATGGGTTCCCCCCCCCCCAGCCCTACCTGGAGATGCTGCCGGGGATTGAGCCGGGGACCTTCTGCATGCAAAGCGGGGGCTCCACCACAGAGCTATGCCCTGATGCATCTGATAAGAGCCCTAGGAAGCTGCCTTTGGCAGAGTCAGTCCCTTGGTCCATCTAGCCCAGTATTGCTGACACCGGCTGGCAGCAACGGCGCTCTAGGCAGGATTATATTCCAGCCCTACCTGGAGATGCTGGCGGGGATGGAGCCGGGGACCTTCTGCATGCAAAGCGGGGGCTCCACCACAGAGCTATGCCCTGATGCCTCTGATAAGAGCCTAGGAAGCTGCCTTTGGCAGTCAGTCCCTTGGTCCATCTAGCCCAGTATTGCTGACACCGGCTGGCAGCAACGGCGCTCTAGGCAGGATTATATTTCAGCCCTACCTGGAGATGCTGCCGGGGATGGAGCCGGGGACCTTCTGCATGCAAAGCGGGGGCTCTGCAGCCCAGCCACTTCCCCCCACCCGGGTGGCTATCGTATCCGAGGGCAGGACAGCCCATACGTTCATTCTGCCTTGTGAGAAGACGTCTGTCCTGAATCTACCGCCCAGCAGTTTCAAGGGGTGGGACCCCAAGTCCCAGTATTATCAGAGGGGGAGAACAACATCATTCTACCCGCTTTCTCCATGCTCTGCAGTTTTATAAAATCCCAATCATGTCCTCGCCTACAGGAAGTTTCTTTTTGCGAGAAAGATCCCAAACCAAAGAAACACTCATTTACTAAGAAAGGAAATATCTTGGGGGGGCAGCAGTTATGTCAGTTAGGGGAACCTGGGCCTTTTGCCTGGCCAATTATTAAAAAACAAACAAACAACACCTACATTTCTTGGAGGTTTCCACATCTTCTCCTCTTCTCTGAGCAGCTAGGACGGCCTAGAAATTAAAAATTAAAGTTAGAAGTAGCATCATCAGAGAGAGGCAAGGTTATTCTTCTGTCCCCCCTGCCTCCATTTCTCTCCCCTTCTTCTGTTGTCTCCCTATTAGTTTCTAGATTGTAAGCCCCTTGAGGCAGGAACCTCTCCTCTTATTCTTTGTAAAGTGCTATGTACTTGGATGGCACGATAGAAACATTTATTTATTCATTCATTTTATTTTTGGAATACTTATATACCACTTCCCTTTTTAAAAGAATCCAGAAGTGGTTTACAACAAGTTATAAAACAATACATCGATATAAAAGCATGACAACATTTAGACAAGTTAATGGCTGGGAAAAGCCAGGCTAAGCACATGCGTTTTTAATCATCGTTGAAAGCACATGGTCGTCGGTGCCCGACGTATCGCAGAAGGGTAGTAATAATGTTGCCAGACAGAATGGCAACAAGGCCTCCCCAGAGGATTGAAGTGGTCTAATGCAGCATTCTCCAAGCAGTGTCAGGCCTGGTTATGACTTGGATGGGAGACCCCTCCTCTAGTTTCCTGCATTGAGCAGGGGGCTGGACTCGATGGCCTCGTAGGCCCCTTCCAACTCTATGATCTATGAAACCTTGGGTCCCCAGATGTTTTTGGCCTACAACTCCCAGCATGCCCCAGCCCCCTGGCTGGGAGAACACTGGTCTAACGGGTCTGTATAGGGGGGGGAGACTTATCTTTCAGGGAACCTGGTCCTAAGTTGTTTAGGGCGTTATATGTCAATAATAATAATAATGGCTTGGCAGCCAGTACAGCTCCTTCAGCACAGGTGTTATTATTTTCCCTACCAGTCAAGATGCTTCTAGGAAGCCCAAAAGGAAGGCATGATGGGGGTGGCCGTGTCCTCTTTGCCCCCAGCAGCTGATATGCAGCTATGCCGTTACTGAGCACAGCGGTCTATTTAAAATCTTTAAGAACCTTGTCACTAAGAACTGGTGCCTGAGTTTTGCTTTCTTCCTCCCCCCACCCAATCCCTTTTCCTTTTGTGTCATGTCTTTTAGATTGTGAGCCTGAGGGCAGGGACTGTCTTATTATTAATCTTTGTAAGCCACTCTGAAGAGCCTTTTCTGGCTGAAGAGCGGGGTATAAATGCAATAAATAAATAAATAAATATTTAGCAACCCCTGCCAAGGACCGTTGTTGGAGGGATACTCTGGGGATGTGGGTCTGTCAAGAGACAGTCTTGCAAACGCACACCTCCACCTTTGCAACGTACCCGCTTTAGCAAAAGTAAACACCGAGCAGACTCGACAGCCGCCACCGCTTTAAATACAGGCCTCAACTCCATCACTGCAAATACTACTAATTCAAGCACAGAAGCCACAGGTCGCTTGCTCCTTGGAGACCAGAGCATGTGTTCCAGAGAACTCTCCACCAACTTGGCATGCGGGGCCCGTCGCCTGGAGAGGGAAGCAGGAGGCCTCTTATGGGCTCCTTCTTTGCACAAGCTCAGGGAGGCCCTGGCACCAGTCTGCATTCCGCGTATCACCATAAGCCCGCTAATACCCCCTCTTTGTATCCCCCCCTCCCCAGATGCTGGAAATGTACACATTTGCCTTATGCCTGCACAGACTGGAAATGCAATGCGCTCAGGCAAAACATAAGGAAGAAAAACAACCACGGCTCTTTCAGCAGTCATCTTTTAAGTGACAGTGGGGGGAACACAACAGGAGGGGAAGGTGAAAAAGCGGGCGGGGGGGAGTGCATTTATTAAAATATTGGGTATTTTCTCCTGGGGTCCTACCCTTTCCTTTTCCTGGCTATCCTCTCTTTCTTCCTTTTCCTGGGGAGAATGTAGACCAGAGGAACTTTCCTGGTCCGCCCCATCACTTGCATCAGCCGGCCTCTGATCAGAGTTTTCCGGAAGACTTCTCTCTCCAACTGTGGGTTGAGGTTCTACAAACGCTGTTGTACATAAATTGCGTCAGGGAGCACGGAAGGGCCGGGCCTGGAGCTCTAAAAAGGACCCTGCCCTTCAGTACTCAAAGTATGCACATCTGCATGTAGACTCTGCCCTCAGAGACTCGCTGGGTTATTTACATCTTATCAGAAACGTACATGGCGCTTTACAGAAGAAAGAAAGGCCCACGCAAGAGGCCCACACCCTGAGGAACTTACAATTGGGAAGCTGACACCAGAGGAGGAAGATGGCAGTGGAGGTAAACAGGAGAAGACTATGCATCCAGTTCAGTAACATGTCCTTATCAACCGGATTTCAGATTTATCATAAAGGGAGAGGGTTACAGGATAAACATAATCTTTGTTAGCCACTTCAGTAATGGCCTCAGAAAAAAGAAGGATTAAAGAAAATGTATTAAGTAAATACTTGTCATTTTTCTGCAGCTGTAAGGGGAGGCAACACACACACACACACACACACACACACGTGTGTGCCCTTCCCCCAAGAACATGGAACAAAACCATCTATATCTCTCCAAGGAAAGGGGCAGTTCAGGCAACTGGGGCTAGATGGAGAGGTATTGGCAGTTTGGAAGAATGGAGGAGCGGGCATTTGGGTCAGCCCGGCTCTCATGAGAGGTGGAGCAAGTAGTGTAATTTAACATATGCCATGACATCAGGGATGGCCAACTTGTGGCCCTCCAGATGTGTTAAACTACTACTCCCATCATCCTTTACATTAGCTATGGTAGCTAGGGCAGCTGCGACCTGTAGGCCAAAACATCTGGGTGCCCACAAGTTGCCCACTTCTATGTGCCCCACTTCTGATGGGGGTGGGGAGAAAGGGACTGAGGAAAAGAAGCCGCCCTTGCCCCTTGCGCTGGCGATCATCATTGTCTGTTATGAAAACTAGGTGTATAGCACAGAGGTAGACAAACTGGCCTCCCCCAGATGTTTTAGACTTCAACTCCCATCAGCCCTAGCCAGCATGGCCAATGGTCAGGGGTTGTAGTCTAGAACACCCAGAAGGCCACAGGCTGCCCACCCCTCTATTACAGCGTCATCCATGTTGCCTTGAGGACAGTTCCTCCTCCCAAGGGGCTTACAATCCACACAGCTGGCACTCTGAAGAAATGGAGGAAGGCGCTGAGTGGGCCATAGGGTGGGGGCACAGCTACCTACCACCGTCCTCTCTCCATTTAGCCGGGTAACACAAGCCTTCCCCAAGTTGGCACCCTCCAGTTGTTGTTGGACTCCAACTCCCAGCATTCCTGACCATTGGCCATGCTGGCTGGGGCTGACATGGCTGTGTGCGCGGGGGGGGGGGAGGCTCACCCTCTTAAATCTCTCTGTCGGCCTCTCCAAAGATGCTGCCTTCCAAATATTTTGGACAACACCTCCCATGTGCCCCAGTCAGCATGCTGGGAGATGTAGTGCAAAGCCTCTGAAGGGGGCGCCAGCAAGTGTGTTGGGCTACAATCACCCCCACCAGGACCCACGAGCAGCATGGCCGCCAGGTGGATGGGGATGATGGGAGTTGATGTCCAACACGGCTGGGCGTGGCCAGCAGGTGGGCGCGGCCACTGAGGGGGCAGCGGGCAGGCGTTGACGCGGGGGAGGGCGTGGCCAGGAGGGGCGTGGCTTCCCTGACAGGCTGGCGGCGAGGCTCGCCGCGAGGGGATTGGGATGAGGGGGGCTATGTCACGCGCACGCGCACTCGTGCTCCCTCCCTCGCGGAGGCGCGCGCCCGGACGACCCCCGCCGCCTCACCTGCTTGGACTTGGCCTGGGCCGCGCTGGGCCCCTTCTTGCGCAGCACTGTCACGGTGTCCCAGTCACTCTCCGCCATGGCCGCTTCCCTGCTCAGCCTCCGCAATAGGCCGTCCCTCCTCAGCCTCTTCCGTCCTCCCTCCCTTCCCTCACGAGGGCGCCGGGGAGCGCGCCCGTTGGACCGCCGGCACGCCACTCATGCCCAGTGCTCTGGCGCATTGGCTGCGGCAGCACGACCACGCCTACCGGGCCGCCCTCTCCCGCTCTCAGCTGACGTCATAACAGCATTAGGCGCCACCTGGCGGCGGTTTTAAAATCTCTGATAGGTTGCCCGCCTTGCCCAACAAAGCTCCCCGTGTTTTCACTGGTTGAGATAGAAACATCCACCCTGAGCCACGCCTATTTGCGAAGGCAGCGGGGGAAAAAAAACACCTTAGGGACGGATTGTAATAGGTGAGCTAGCAAGCCAATTATTACGTTTCGTCATGTGATTGGTTGACACTGTAGGTGTTGGGCGGGTTTTTCCTTCCGAGCTCGGCTTGACGTAGAGATAGTAAACAGCGATAACAAGTCTGTTTGGAGGCTCGAGTGGCCTAACGTCTGAGTATGCGCAGAAAAGCTCTGGCTAGTCGGAAGCAGGAATTGGTGAGAGGAGCGGGCTTGTTATTGCAGTTTAAAAGAAGTAAAACATTATAAAGCATAAATTATCATTTTTTAAAAAAAATAGTCATGATTAATAGATGCAGTTGTGTTTAGCTCTAGGATGCACTATAAAATATAAATAATAAAAATTAATTAAACATGAACTATTTAAATCATGTGCAATTAATAAAAGTGTGTTTATATACAGTAAAACATTGGGAACAATCTTTGATTGACACGTGATTTTGTGTATTAAAAAAATATTGCTGAAGCCCTGAGTCCAATAGCGTTCACTATACTTCCAAGTAGATTTGCAGCCCAATGCTATGGGTGTTTACCCAGAAGTAAACCCCATAGCTCGGTAGGACATACTCCCAAGTAAAGATGTGCAGACTTGCAATCCTAGCCTAGACTTCTTAAGGCACAATCCTATAAAAAGGCCTACAACATTTAGCATGCCCCAGCCAGACACGTTGGCTGGGGAATGTTGGGAGTTGTAGGCCTTTTTTCTGTCTAAACAAGCCTAGGATTGCACCCTAAATCCCATTAACGGGATTTCAAAGTGCTTAATTTGAGCTGGATTCTACCCCATGATATTTATAATTTCTGTAACAAGAGTGACTGGCTGCAGGAGGCGGCGGCAGAATTCTTGCTGTTTTTAAGGTTGTGATCTTTTGCATGCCTACTTGGGATACAACCCCACGGAGCTTAGTGAGACCTACTTCTGTAAAAAGCTGCATGGGGTGATTGGGTTACACACGCCCATAGTATTGCATGAGGAAAATGATTTATGGGTTCTGCTTTTCAGTGGATGAAGTTAGGCAGCTAGGGAATAGTTTTCATTTGAATGGTGTACAGTCATGCCTTGGATTGAGAGCATAATTCGTTCCGGAAACGTGCTTGTAATCCAAAACACTCTTATATCAAAACGAAATCCCCCCAAAAAAAATTTGTACAGAGATTTTTAATTTAAGCCGTACTACAGTACTTGTATTGCAAGACGTCGCTTGTATATCAAGTCAAAAAAATTTAAATAAATATTTAAAAATTTGCTTGTCTTGCAAAACGCTCTCAAACCAAGTTACTTGCAATCCAAGGTATTACTGTATTTTAATGTTTTAAAAATGATTTTAGGGTAGGTTTTTTTCTTTTTTTGCTTTTAATGGAATGTTGTGATTTCACATAGTGCTATTAGCTGCTTCAAGTCTTTGGGGTGTTGCAGACTAGCAGTCTGCCTTCTGATCAGGATCTGATGCAGCTCATGTAGGACAGTAAGACTGGACAATTAGCTCAAAGTTCATGTAGACATGCTACTCAAAATCCAGAGACAGAATACTGAAAGAACAGAATTCACACAGTTAAATAGGACAACCTCTTTCTCAAGATGGATGTTCCAAATATTTTTTTTAAGAGGAGAAAAAAGATGATGTCCAGAATGCAGCCTGGTCTGAAGTTTAGTTTTAGATTTATACGTGTCTACTCTGTAATAAGCCCCATGAACATATTGGGGCTTACTTCTGAGTAAATATGGGTAGGGTTGCACTGTACTTCAGTTAGAACTGTGCTGTGTAAGATCACATGTCATCTTTATTTTAGTTTATAATTTGTTTTTAACATCCACTTTGAGGAAGAGTGCGTTGTAATGTAAAAGCTTACATACTGCATTTTGTTAGTCCTAAAATATATATATTAATTATGCTGTTTCCATAAATAAGTCTGTTTGCTGATTCCAAAGGGAAAGATTTAGCAGTACTGATTTCTGGCCACCAGATGGTAGTCTACTCTTAAACATGACCCTTCCTCCATTGTAGCTTGACCATGTGGATCAATATAAATACTTTTCAGTGTTGCTGCAATTTTGTGTGTTCATTTGCATTTTTATCTTGTGCAGACCTGGCTGAGACCTCAACACAAACCATGAGAACTACATTTTGGCCATGTGTACACATGCAGCAGAATGAGGGGGTAGAGTCCCGTGGTGGTGGAATGAATTGTACTGCTTCAGACTACAAGCGTGGGAATTACATGTTTGAAAGCTCCTTGGTGTTTCTCAGAAACAAATGAAAACCCTGGAAATAGAATGCACAGCAAAAAGCAGTTGGGGCTGGAAACATTCTTCCTGGCAAGCTAGTTTGTTTTACTACTTGCAGGCAATTTTTTGAAGATGGGAGAAGAATAAAAAATGGTGTCCCAACTCGCAGTCTGAAGAAGTACAGCCCACTGTTATCACCACATTCTGCTCAGAGTTATCCTGGAATCTTGGAGAGGTGAACTGAAACCCTAAGCACACCTTATGAGAAAATAATCTGAACTGAACTTACTTAAAATGTGGTTGATGGCTTCCATTCTGATCCTGGCCACGGCTGGGATTGCATGTAACAATAAGCCAGGAATTCTGGCTTATTAAACTACAATGTGAATGAGCTGTGTGGTGGTAAACGCAGGCCATTCGGCTCCCACCCCTTTGCACAAGTGGATAAACAACCAGGCAGAGGTAGCTTATTGTGATGTCTGAATTCAGGGTTAGGGTTTATCTGCCTAAACCAGGTCGGGGAATCCTGGTTTGTTTGGGTGCAATAAACTATAATCCTAGGTTTAGATGTTATGCTAAGCTTTCTCTGCCTGGTTTGTTTACCTATTTGCACGAAGGAAAGAGTGAACAGCTTGTGTGCACAAACTGCCAATTCACATTGTGGTTTAATAAGCCAGGATTCCTGGCTTATTTATTTACTTTTTTATTTATTATTTACATTTATTTATCGCCCATCTGGCCGGCAAACCGGCCACCCTGGGTGATGTACAGAAGATAAAACAGAATAAAATACATTAAAACATTTTTCTCCATTAAAATACATTAAAACAGTATAAATCTTCATGTGCAAATGCAGCCACTGTGTAGCCTTGGTCAAGTGTACTTTTTCAGCCACCGATTGCTTTCTTACGCACCCTTATTTAGGAGTAAGCCCCACTGAACATAGCATGACTTACTTCAAAGTAAGTATGCAAAGGTTTGGGCTGGTAGCATGTAAAATGGGAATAATATTGACCCAGTTCAAATGTTTATTTTTATTTATTTATGTGGAGGAAGGGGGGGCTGGCTGGCCCGCCACACCCCCACCCTTTCCTACCCCAAAGGAACCAAGACCCCCTGAGATCTCAAGGTACCAGATTGCCAAGCCTCAGCTCTTTGCAGCCCTACTTGAATCTCTGTTCAGGGACTTTAATTCTGTAACCTGGATTTAGATACTGAAGCCACAGAGCAATCCACAACACCATGTGGGGTAAAACCAAGACAAGGTTTATTCTGGTAGCATTTAACAACAAAAGGTGGGAAATGAGGGAAGCACACAAAATAGAGAGAGACACTTTGGCACACAGAAATAGAGCTACAAAATAACAAAACCTGATTCCTTAATATCTCCCAGGCACTCAACTAATTACCTGAGGTTCAGTCCTCTTCCAGGGTTAGATCCAGCACAGCCTCGCTGCCCGATGGAGATTACCACATCTACCCGCAGGTCCGAGATGGGTAGACTCCAACAAGGCTTGCCTTTACTAGAGCCCTCAATCAGCTAATTTCACCAGGAGCTACCTGGGGTCGGTTCCTGATGCCCCCCCCCCCGAAGGCTTGGGGCCTCTGCTTGGCCCGCCATTGCTCTACAGCAACCATGCGGGCCCCAAGACAAAAGACAAAGACACACAGGCTACACGTTGGGAAATAGCTCTTCCCCCCCTCCCCCTTTCTGTAGCTTTCCTGTCTTCAGCCAATTAGATTGAACTTCACCTGGCCAGGCAGGGGGAGGGAGACTCATGAGTTGTGACTCATGGCTTACTGGGCCTGAACTACATTTGCATATGAAAGCCCTAGACCGGACTCTCAGGCGCCATGCCCCATCCTATGCTTTATGTACCTTTCGCCTCCTCCCAGCCCCCCCAACTGGCCTTGCTTGGTTTACACATGAGGAGGCGTGTGTGCATGCAGGAACCCCCAAAGGCTCGTTTCTTCACAATTTATTTATTATATTTATGAATCGCCCATCTGGCCAGACATCTGGCCACTCTGAGCGATGTACAATGCGATAAAATACAGGGGGGGGGAATGTTGCTAGATGTTACTAGACAGAACTCATAAAAGTACTTTGCAAATGCATAAACACAGGTGCTGGTGCTGTGTCTCCCTCTTTCTTCAGATTCCATTTTTTACATTAACACTTAGGCCTGGCTGTATAAATAATAATTGTGAAGAAAAGAGCCTTTGGGGGGGTTCACACACACACACACACACACACACACACACACACACCCCTACCTCATGTGTGAACCGGCTGAGGTGGGGTGTGCATAGTTAGTGTGTGGAGAAAGGGGCCCTTGGGGGTTCCTGCATACACGCACACGCACACACACGCCTCCTCATGTGTAAGCCAAGTGGGGCCAGTTGAGGGGGCTGGGAGGAAACGAAAGCCTCGGATAGGGCTTTCATATGTAAATAGTTCAAGCCATGAGGCATGACTCATGAGCCTCCCTCATCCTGACTGGCCAGGTGAAGTTCAATCTAATTGGCTGAGAGGCAGCAGAGTTACAAGGAGGGGGGGAGGGGGGAAAAGGTATATTTCCCAAAGCGTGGGTTTTGGTCTTTGTTCTACCCGGCTGTGGTAATGGCGGTAAGCCAAGGACCCCAGGCAGCTCCTAGTGAAATTAGCTGGATTGAGGGCTCTAGTAAAGGCAAGCCTTGTGGGAGTTTTACCCACCTTGGACCTTCGGGTAGGTGTGGTAATCTCCCTCGGGCAGCGAGGCTGTGCTGGATTTAACCCTTGAAGAGAACACCCTCAGGTAACAGGTATGTGCCTGAGAGATATTAAGGAATCAGGTTTTCTTGTTTTGCAGCTTTACTGTGTACTAACGTGTCTCTCTCTTTATTTTGTGTGCTTCTCTCATTTCCCTAATCTTGTTGTTTAAATGCTACCAGAATAAACCTTGTCTTGGTTTTACCCTACATGGGTTTCGTAGTACTCTGTGAGTTCAGTATCTAAATCCAGGTTACAGAATTGAAGGTGAGTCCCTGAACAGAGATTCAAGTAGGGTTGCAGACAGCTGAGGCTGGCAATCTGGTACCTTGAGATCTCTGGGGGTCTTGGTTCCTTTGGGGTAGGAAAGGGTGGGGGTGTGGCGGGCCAGCCAGCCCCCCTTCCTCCACAATAATAAATATCTATTTTATTTAAAATTACTATGCTGCCATTTAGCCCACAAAAGGCCACAAAGGAGGCTTGCAATAGTAAACAAATGCAACCTTCTAGAACTTCTATGATGTCGAAAACCAAAATGACCACCCAGTCTCTAAAACTGATAACATCATCGACAGCATCATATTTAAGATAGTTGTAAGAGCAGGGGCAACCGCTATCCAGATCAACCTGCCCTAGATGCCGGGTGAAAGAGGAACATTTTAACTAACCAAGCTCTTGGAAGCCTAGATGATGTAGGCTTGTTGGGCCTTCTTTGGAAGGAAATTCTACAAAGTTGGGGCCACTACAGAAAAGGCCCTGTCCAATCTTTGGCATCTCCAGTTTAGAAGGACCAGGTGGCTAATGATGGGGAAGAACCAGGCCTGTGGCTCACGCTGGCTCAGCTTGTCTGCGTGTGGAAAGCTAAGCAGGGTCAGGCCTGGTTATTACTTGGATGGGAGACCCCTCCTCTAGTTTCCTGCATTGAGCAGGGCAGGGGGTTGGACTCGATGGCCTTGTAGGCCCCTTCCAACTCTATGAGCGTATGACCCTTTTCTGTTTGAGCCCCTGGAGAGCCGTTGCTGCAGGTCAGAGGAGACAACACTGGACCCAATGGATAAAACAGCCTGATGTGACATGAGGTGGCTTCCTATGCTTTTGGCTAACAGCTCTAAAGGAACAAAAAACAGGCCCTCTCGTGCGAGCCGGGCTGACCCAAATGCCCACTCCTCCATTCTTCCAAACTGCCAATACCTCTCCAACTAGCCCCAGTTGCCTGAACTGCCCCTTTCAGCATACAAGAAGGCACAGAATTTAATCCAGATTTAAACTGGATCAACTTCCCAGCCCACTCCTTCCCTATGGCAGCCCCTTGGACATGCTATACGAGAGAGTCAGGAGACCCTGCTGAATGGGGTGAATTGTGGAGGTGTGTGTGGGGAGGGACCTTGTGCAAGCAGAGCCCTTCCTCTTGTGGAAGGCAGATTCTGGATCCAACCTATATACAGGAGAGGAGGTTATTTTGGTATTCTCTTAAGTATTATTTAATAATTATGTGCGTGTGTGTATACACACACACACGTAATTGTACCTGAGCTTTAGCTGCCTTCCATTTTGGTCTGATGACCCCTACGTGCTATTTGCACGTGCTATTAAGATTTGCATTTTCCTATGTCACCATAATCCAGTCCAAACAGCAAGGCCCACGGAGGCAGTGGGTTCAAATCTTTCCTGTACAACGAACTAATTGTTTGGCCTGGGGCAAGTGGCTAGCTCTTAACTTCACTTCTCATCACCTGCCAGATGGGAGAAATTAGCAATGCTGCTTGCAGGGGTCACACAATAAGACTTTGCCAAGGAGAAGGGCTTGAATCCGCAAACCAAAGGGTGCTTGACAGCTGTTCCACAGCTACCCTGATGTGCTCTAGGTGTTCAAGCCCCTCCTTTGAATCTTTGAAGTGGAGTGGTGGGGTTGCTCCCTTCTCCAGGCTGTTCCTCAGTTCCTGTTTCTGTTTTGAACAGAAGGCTGGGAGCAAATATTCTCTCTAGCAGGAATGACTCACAGATCTTCAATCCAAGGTAAGGGTGCTGTGGGTTTACCCACAAGGGACTAGATCGGTGCCGGAGATCTGTTTGAATAATTCATCTTAGACAGGAGCGGGCAAGGTTGTTTTCACATGTGGCACTAACTGAAAGATCCCGCCCTGCACCGTTTGTGTGCATTTGAGAGCCAGTGTGGCATAGTGGTTAGAGTGTTGCACTGGGATCCGGGAGACAAATCCATGGAGGAGAAGGTGATCAATGGCTACTAGTCCTGACTGGCTCTATGCTTCCTCCAGTATCGGAGGCAGTATGCCTATGTACCCCAGTTGCTGGGGAACAAGGGCAGGAGGGTGCTGTTGCACTCCTGTCCTGCTTGTGGAATCCCGTGGGCAGCTGGTGGCCACTGTGTGAACTTAATGCTGGGCTAGGTGGACCCTTGGTCTGACCCAGCATCAGGGCTCTTCTGATGTTCTTATCACCCAGGTTCTAGTGCCAACTCAGCCATGAAACTCACTGGCTGAGTTTGCGCCAGTCACTGACTCTCAGCCTAACTTACCTCGCAGGGTTGCTGTGAGGAGGAGGATCATGTAAGCTGCCTTGGGTTTCTTGGAGGACCAAAAGGTGGGATATAAATGTAATAATGAAAAATAAAAATACATGGATCTCACTAACATGGGACAGAAAATTCCTTTTCCTTGTGTGTTGTGTCTTTTTAGATTGTAAGCCTGTGGGCAGGGACTGTCTTGTTAATTGCTGTAAACCGCCCAGAGAGCTTCGGCTATAAAAATGAAATAAATAAATAAATAAAATAAATGTTTTGGCTGGTGTAGGTTTTATATTTGCATTACATGCAGGTTTAAAGGAAACTAGGGAACCCATATGTAAGGGGCAGGGGACCCTTACATTATGTTTTAAAAGACTGATTAAATTTCTGGAGAATAGGTCTATCAGCAGCCATCAGCCAGGATAGCCCAATGGAGCCTCCATGATCAGAGGCAGTCTATCTGAGTGCCAGCTTTTGAGACGAACAATATGGGAAGGCTGTAGCCTTATGTGCTAGTTTAATTCGCTGTTATAGTGTTTGTACTTTTAAGTTTTTAGTGTATTGGACACCAGCCCAAAAGGTTGGGTTATTGGGGTGGGTGGATTTAAAAGTATACGAAGGCTGCAATTCTATGCAAGGTTAGACAGAAAAAAGCCCTACAACAGCTCTGCTGGCTGGGGCATGCTGGGAGTTGTAGGGCTAAATTCTGTCTAAGCATGCCTAGGATTGCACCCCCCCCCCCATAACCCATGTGTGTTGTGTGGGCTTTGTGTATCTATCGATCACGTGTCTGCGTTTGTTAGAGTGCCTCACAGAAAAGAGAAATTTTAAAAGTTGAAGTAAAATGTTCCAGCTTGTGTGTGTAAAAATGTGAAGGATCAGCAACCGGATCCTTTGCGTGAGTTCGGCAACTCTAGGGTTAACCGGCAGAGCAATACAGCTCGTGTCGGCTCGCAGTTCAATCGGAAAGACCACACGCCTTTGTATGCCCAAATAAGGCTCTTTATTTGTTTATACAATGATTAGGTCGGAATTACCAGTCTTCTAAGAATACGTTTACAGTCAACAAAACCTTAGTTGACTCGCGTCTTACCTAATGAGCGGGCTCCGCGGCTAGCAGGTTACATTCAGGTCACTCTACTTACATCAAAGACAATACTCTAGTCAGTTTCAGCCCAGCTCTCGATCGGCGCTTCCTAGCGGAGAACGGAGTGCCTGGGCGGCTGTTGCTTAGGAGGATCTGGCCCCGTGGTTCCCAACAACCCGAACCGGGACGGGAGAGGGGTTTTCTACCCCGGATTCCCCGCTCTCCCCCCGCCCCCTAGGTCAGGTGGGGGCTTATGCCTGCCCCTTCGTGCAGATAGGCTTATTCCTGCCCGGGAAGAAGGTGACGTAGGGAAACCTTTGCAGCTCTTCGAGGCTGCCCTTTGTGCTGATGGTCCTTGATGGCCCTTCCTGTACGGTTGTGGATCTCTGCCGAGGTCTTCCTTTGTTGGGGCTGATGGCTTGTCTGGCTACTCCCTGGTGACCTCATCCCTCCTCCCCTGGCCCCCTCCTTTGGGGAAAGATGTGTGTGCGTGTGTGTTCTGAATTTTGGGCTTTCTCCACACCCTCCCATTTGGGGAAAGATGGCATTGGGGTCCACCACCCCAATCCCTATCTAACTGTCTCTTACTGAGAAAGCCCGGGACAACCCATCTGCTACGATGTTGTCCTTACTCTTGATGTGTTTTACTAAAAAATCAAAATCTTGCAGGGCTAAACTCTACCGTAAGAGCTTCTGGTTGGACCCCTTCACCCTATCCAGCCAGCACAAGGGGGAATGGTCGGTCTGCAGTCGGAACCGGCGGCCCCACAGATAGGGGCGAAGCTTGGTCACTGCCCACACTATTGCGAGGCACTCTTTCTCGACAGTGGCCAAGTTCCGCTCTTGAGGCAGAAGTTTTTTACTTAAAAAGGCAACCGGGCACAGCCCCTGCTCTGGTCGTTCCTGCAGCAAGACGGCTCCCATCTCCGCTTCTGAGGCATCCGTCTGCAGAACAAAAGGGGCTTCAAAGTCTGGGGCTTGCAGCACAGGGGCTGCCATCAAGCAGGCTTTCAGTCTCTCAAACGCTGCCTGGCAAGCGGCTGACTATTGGACCTTAACGGGTTGCCGCTTCTTGCACAAGTCAGTCAGGGGGGTGGCTAGCTGGCTAAAATGGGGCACGAATTTACGATAATAGCCAGCCAGCCCTAAAAAAGCTTGGACCTGCTTTTTCGTTTGGGGTTGGGGCCAGGTGCGCACTGATTCTATCTTGGCTTCTAGGGGCTTGACACTACCTCCCCCTACCTTGTGTCTTAGATACTCTACCTCCCCCCTCCCAACCTGGCATTTCTTTGCCTTTACCGTCAACCCAGCACCCTGAATCCTTTGAAACACCTGGCGGACATGTTGCAAATGCTGCTCCCAGGTGGAACTGAAAATGGCGATGTCGTCTAGGTACGCGCAGGCGAACTCCCCCAGCCCATTTAACATTCCGTTTACCAACCTCTGGAAGGTAGCCGGACCATTGCGGACCCCAAACGGGAGGGTGGTGAATTGGAACAACCCCAGGTGGGTCACGAAAGCAGATTTCAAGGCAGCGTCCGCATCGAGCGGAACCTGCCAATACCCCTTTGTCAGATCTAGGGTGGTGATGTACTTGGCCCCCCCCAGCCTCTCCAGCAGCACATCTATGTTGGGAATGGGGTAGGGGTCCGGGACGGTCACCTTGTTTATTTTCCGGTAGTCTACGCAGAACCGGACACCCCCATCTTTTTTGGCTACTAATACGATCGGGGAGGACCAGGGGCTCGAGCTGGGCACAATGACTCTCAAGTCCAGCATGGCTTGTACCTCTTCGGCCACGACTTGGGCATGAGGCCCCACCACCCGGTAGGGTAGGGACTGTATGGGGGGGCTATCCCCTGTGTCAATGGTGTGTTGTGTGAGTGTGGTGCATCCCGGTCGGTCTGAGAACATGGGCTGAAATTCTTCTAAGACCTGGGTGATCTGCTGCCGCTGCTGTTCGGACAGGGAGGGGGACAGTTTGATCTCTTCCATTCCTCCCCCTTCCCCCCACTCGGCCAACAAGCCCCCATCAGGGTCTCCCGGTTCCACACACTCTTGTACTCCCCCCACCTTCGTCCTGCGTTCTACATACAGTTTCAGCATATTTACATGGAAAACCTTCTGCCTCCCCGGCTGCCCCGGGAAAGCCACTTGGTAGTTTACCTCCCCCGACCTTCCAATGACGGTCCCTGGGCCCTCCCACTTTAAGCACAGTTTGTCCGTCTTTTGGGGGCGCAGTACCACCACCTGGTCCCCCACTTCGAAAGTCCGTGGCACAGCCGTCCGGTTGTACCACGCGCTCTGCCGCTGCTGGGCTGTTTCGAGATGCTGCTGCGCCGTCTCCCTCACCTCTCGAAGGACAGTCTGGAGGTGTTGCATGAACGTATGCACCGGCACGGAGGCTTTTGCGGCAACCCCCTCCCATTCCGCCCGCAACAGAGCCAAAGGTCTCCGGAGCTCCCTCCCAAACATCAGTTCGTTGGGGGAGAATCCCAGGCTTTCTTGGGGGGAGTCCCGGTAGGCAAATAACAAGTAGGGGAGGGCTTGATCCCAAGTCCCAGGGTGCTTTGCCGCATATGCCCTGATCATCTTTTTCAGAGTCTGGTTGAAACGCTCCACCAACCCATTGGTCTCGTGGTGGTATGGCACCGAAGTCAGGTGCTCTACCCCCCCCAGTTCCCACAATTTTTTAAACAGTTTGGACACGAAGCCCGTGCCGCAGTCCGAAACCACCGTGTGGGGCATTCTTAGGCGGGCGAAAAGAGAGAGGAGAGTCTTAGCCAGGCTGGTGGCGGAAATGGAGGCTAAAGCAAAAGCCTCTGCATAACGGGTGGCAAAGTCAACCACAGTCAATATAAACTTCTTCCCCGTCTTGGTGGGGGGATTCAAGGGTCCCACGATATCCATCCCTATTCTTTCAAAGGGGATGCCCACAATGGGTAGGGGTTGCAGGGGGGCTTTAGGATGGTCCCGGTTATGCCCCACCCGCTGGCAGACATCGCAGGACCGGCAATATTCTTGCACCTCATTTGCCACCATGGGCCAGTAGAACTCCTCTGTCACCCTAACCAGAGTCCGTTTCTGTCTTAAGTGCCCTCCCCACGCCACATCGTGGGCCAGTTGTAGTACAGCCTGGCGGTACCTCGCAGGCACAACTAATTGTCTCTTCTTTGGTTGGGGACCCGGTCCCGTCCTTGGGCAGAATTCTCTGTAGAGGGCTCCCGCCTCCCACAAAAAGCATTCGGACTGGTCTCCTACCTGGGCCCTTGACTGGCCCGATCCCGACATCCCTGGAGGGATGGGTCGCTCTGCTGCTCTTCTTGAAACGCCTTCTGAGTCCCAAAATCACGGGCTATTGGCGCGAACCCCCCGGGGTCTTCGTCCTCCCCCACAACTGGGGGGAGCGGCGGGGGACGGCTGGCTGCCGCTGCCGGGGCCGCTTTACCGCGACCGGGAGGCGGGCCCGGGGACCTGGGAGGCTGCGGGTCAGGGGCTTGGTTGGCCCGACGCCGGGTCACCACCCCCACCTTGACCTGGGCAGCCCGGAACGCAACGTCGTTCCCAATGATGATTCTCCATTCTTGCTGGCCATGCACTATAACGTCTATCTCCCCTTCCCACCCCCTGTACTTGACCCAGACCCGGGCGAGGGGAACGGCTATGTTGGGAGAGTTATAGGGCTTTATGGCACAGGTGCGCCCCTTTAGCAACTGTCTCTTCTTTACCTTACTTCGAGGTAAAGCAGTGATGTCCGCCCCAGTGTCCCTATACCCCACCTGGGAAACATTATTTACAGAGATGGACTCACAGAATTTGTCCTGGCTCCACCGCAGCTGCTCCGGGGAGGCAATGCGCATCAATGATGCCTGCGAGATGGCCCCCAGCGAATGCTGTCTTCTGCTCCTCAGGGACCGCGCCGCATCTTCACCGTCTCCCTCGAGGGACGAGCTGGACTGCTGATCCTCCTCGTGCTCCTCCGGTTCGCGGGACTCCGGCGCAAGCATCCTCCCCACCTTGCCCGGCGATGTCTTGGCGTGGCGGTTCTTTGCGATCAGTTTGGGGCAGCTCCTCTTGAGGTGCCCCGGTTCTTTACAATAGAAACATCCACTGGTGCCGGGGTTGTCTTTGGGCTTGCCTAGGGCTCCCTCCCGAGGTTTGGGGTCGCCCTTCTCTACACTTCCCTTGGTCCCGCCATGACTGAGGTTACCCCCCTTGGGTCCTTTGGGCTGCCGATACAGTCCCATTTGGTCGGCCAACTTGCCCATTTCCCTACAGTTTGGGGGGTCTCGATCCCGCACTGCCGTAGCTAGGTCCTCAGGGATAGTGGCACAGAATTGTTCCTGGATCAGGAGCTCTCGCACCTCCGCCAAGGAGGTCCTCCCGGTGGCCCCGATCTATGCGTCCCACACCTGCCCCAGGTGCGCCATCCAGGAGGCATACGTGTCCCCTGGGTTAGGCCGCCCGTAACGAAATTTACGGCGACAATGCTCAGCGGTGAGGGCAAACCTCTCTCTCACCGCTTCTTTGAACGCTCCATAGTCCAAGGGAGCGGTTTGGGTGTGGATGCCCAAAAGATCGGCCAGTTCCCCGCTGACTTGCGTCCTCAGGGCAGACATCCTTAAGTTGTCCGGCACCTTCTGCTCTACGCAGGCAGCCTCGAACAGGGTGAAAAAGATCAGTACATCCTGTCCCGACTGGTAGGTGGGGAATTGCTTCCTGTCCCATTTGGGGGTTGTGGTGCCCCCACCCTGGGATGCAGGGGTTCCCCCTTGTCCGGTGCCCCTGGTCAGCTTGGCCAACTCCAGCTGCATCTGTAGCATCTCTTGTTGATGCTGCATCAACTCCTTGGCTTGTTGCCAATTGAGTTGGGGAAAGAGGGCATCCAACCCTCCTCCCCCCATGGCTCCGTCAGTAACCCTTCTGCCGAGGTCCTCTTCCGCCTCTGGGTCCCTTATCTCGCTTCTCTGGCCGCTACTGGTAAGGTTGGGGCTACCCCACTGCTTGGGTCTCTGCCCTCCTAACAACTGTGAGGGGGCTTCCCCCCCTTCCTGCCTTGCCGTCTTTGGCCGCACCACCCACTCTATTGTGGAGGTCTGGGTTGGGGTTTCTGGGCTGCTCGCTAGCTCCACCTGCTCTTGGCTCAGACTATTCATTTTTCCTTGCTCTGAGCGCTCCCCAGCAACCTACTAGCCTGCCCGAAGTCCTGTTAGTTCCGACCGTCAAATGTGGTTTCCAATTATCCCACCTCTGCCACCATGTGAAGGATCAGCAACCGGATCCTTTGCGTGAGTTCGGCAACTCTAGGGTTAACCGGCAGAGCAATACAGCTCGTGTCGGCTCGCAGTTCAATCGGAAAGACCACACGCCTTTGTATGCCCAAATAAGGCTCTTTATTTGTTTATACAATGATTAGGTCGGAATTACCAGTCTTCTAAGAATACGTTTATAGTCAACAAAACCTTAGTTGACTCGCGTCTTACCCAATGAGCGGGCTCCGCGGCTAGCAGGTTACATTCAGGTCACTCTACTTACATCAAAGACAATACTCTAGTCAGTTTCAGCCCAGCTCTCGATCGGCGCTTCCTAGCGGAGAACGGAGTGCCTGGGCGGCTGTTGCTTAGGAGGATCTGGCCCCGTGGTTCCCAACAACCCGAACCGGGACGGGAGAGGGGTTTTCTACCCCGGATTCCCCGCTCTCCCCCCGCCCCCTAGGTCAGGTGGGGGCTTATGCCTGCCCCTTCGTGCAGATAGGCTTATTCCTGCCCGAGAAGAAGGTGACGTAGGGAAACCTTTGCAGCTCTTCGAGGCTGCCCTTTGTGCTGATGGTCCTTGATGGCCCTTCCTGGACGGTTGTGGATCTCTGCCGAGGTCTTCCTTTGTTGGGGCTGATGGCTTGTCTGGCTACTCCCTGGTGACCTCATCCCTCCTCCCCTGGCCCCCTCCTTTGGGGAAAGATGTGTGTGCGTGTGTGTTCTGAATTTTGGGCTTTCTCCACAAAAAACAACAAAAGGCGCAACCCTATTGCAACTGTGGAGAAACGAGCCTTTGGGGGTACACACACACACCTCATGTGTGAACCGGCTGGGGTGGGGTGTGCATAGTTAGCGTGTGGAGAAAGGGGCCTTTGGGGGTTCCTGCATACACGCACACACACACACACGCCTCCTCATGTGTAAACCAAGTGGGGCCAGTTGAGGGGGCTGGGAGGAAACTAGAGAAGTTGGCCTAGGGCTTTCATATGTAAGTCATGAGTTCAAGTCATGAGTTCCCTTCCCCCTGCCTGGCCAGGTGAGGTGCATGGTGATTGGCTAAGAGGCAGCAGAGGAGGGGAGGGGGGAAGAAGAGATATTTCCCAAAGCATGGGTCTTGGTCTTTGTCTGTCTTTGGATCGCGTGGCTACCCTGGCTATTGGGTGATGGCGGCAAGCCAAAGAGGTCCCAAGCCTTTGGGGGGGGGGCATCAGGATCCGACCCCAGTTAGCTCCTGGTGAAATGAGCTGGATGAGGGCTCTAGTGAAGGCAAGCCTTGTGGGAGTTTTACCCATCTCGGACCTTCAGGTAGGTGTGGTAATTCTCCATCGGGCGGCAAGGCTGTGCTGGATTTAACCCTTGAAGAGAACACCCTCAGGTAACATAGGTGTGTGCCTGAGAGATATTAAAAAAATCAGGTTTTATTGTTTTGCAGCTTTACTGTGTACTAAAGTGTCTCTCTCTTTATTTTGTGTGCTTCTCTCATTTCCCTAATCTTGTTGTAAAATGCTACCAGAATAAACCTTGTCCTGGTTTTACCCCACATGGTGTTTGTGGATTGCTCTGTGGCTTCAGTAACTAAATCCAGGTTACAGAATTAAAGGCGAGTCCCTCAACAGAGATCCAAGTAGGATTGCAGACAGCTGAGGCTGGCAATCTGGTACCTTGAGATCTCTGGGGGTCTTGGTTCCTTTGGAGTAGGAAAGGGTGGGGGTGTGGCGGGCCAGCCAGCCCCCCTTCCTCCCAGGGATGGGGACTCGGACTCGACTCGTGAGTCGGACTGAGTCCCCCCTCGGACTCGAGTCCCCATATTTTTAATGGGACTCGAGACTCGACTCGGGACTCGAGACCAAGGACTTTTCAACATCCCTGGGCTGTGCCAGAAGTAGAGAGGAGCGTGATTGCCGGCGAAGAGTGCATGGAAGTGAGGTGCGCCGCTGCTCGGCCACTATGGACGGCTACCAGGAGTGCAGCCCCAACAGTGTGTCAAGATTTATTTTGATTGATGTGTTGCGTACTTGGGAGAGGCAGAAGAAGGACCTGAGATTACTCTGTGTGGCTGCTCTGAGTGTGTTTCTGGTTCCAGCAAGTTCATCACCAGTGGAGCGGGTGTTCAGTGAGGGTGGAATTGTGATGAGATCTCACCGTTCCAGAATGGGGACCAAACATTTAGAAAAAATCGTGTTCCTCAAATGCAACATGGATAAGTTTTAGGAAGTACAGCAAGTTTATTTTTTAAAATCATTTCCCTAAAATGCAACCGTTCAGACATTTTGGGTTTGGCTGCCTCTGCCTGCCTGTTTGGTTTGGCTGCCTCTGCCTGCCTGTTTGGGGTTCCCAGCCTCCTCTGCCTGCCTGATCTCTTCTTATCCAGTTCCACAGTTTGAATTGTACAAGACAAAGATCTCTGCCTACCTGTTTTGGGGTTCCCTGCCTCCTCTGCCTGCCTGGTTATTTTGGGTTTTTCTGCCTGGTCTGTTCTTGCCAAAATCAGTGGCAGAGTTTTGAAATAAAAAGGCACACTTGTGCCTAGAATTTATTTAAACCACACATCTGAAGTAGCCTTATTTTGTTGGGAAAACCCCCCATTGATTTTAATAGGGACTCGTCGAGTCAGCTTTGTTAGTGACTCATGACTCATGACTCGTGAGTCACCATTTTGGACCAAGGACTCGGACTCGAGTCCAAAGACTCGTGACGCGACTCGTGACCAAGGACTCTTCAACATCCCTGCTTCCTCCACAGTAACAGGTTTAGACAGAAAACCAGGGATGTTGAAGAGTCCTTGGTCTCGAGTCACGAGTCTTTGGACCCGAGTCTCGAGTCCGAGGTCCAAAATGGTGACTCACGAGTCATGAGTCATGAGTCACTCCCAAAACTGACTCCACGAGTCCCTATTAAAATCAATGGGGTTTCCCCCCAACAAAATAAGGCTACTTCAGATGTGGCTTAAATAAATCTAGGCACAAGTGTGCCTTTTATTTCAAACTCTGCAACTGATTTTGGCAAGGACAGACCAGGCAGACAAACCCAAAATAACCAGGCAGGCAGAGGAGGCAGGGAACCCCAAACAGGCAGGCAGAGGCAGCCAAACCCAAAATGTCTGACCCTAACCCTAACCCCCCACAACAACACATCAATCAAAATAAATCTCAACACATCGTTGGGGCTACGCTCCTGGTAGCTGCCCATAGTGGCTGAGCAGCGGCGCGCCTCGCTTCCATGCGCTCTTCACCGGTGATCGCGCTCCTTCTGGCACAGCCAGAAGACTCGTCAACAGCCCAGGGATGTTGACGAGTCCTTGGTCTCGAGTCCCATTAAAAATATTGGGACTCTAGTCCGAGTCGAGTCAGAGGGGGGACTCAGTCCGACTCACGAGTCGAGTCCCCGAGTCCCCATCCCTGCAGAAAACAGGCCTACAACTCCCAGCATGCCCCAGCCAGCTATGCTAGGGCATGCTGGGATTGTAGGTCTTCCCCCCCCCCCCCCGTCTAAAAAGGTAGTATTGCGCCCAGTTTTATAATACCTCAAAAACTAAAAATATGATTAAAAGTGCTACAAGACTCTTTGGTTTGGCTAGAACAGACTAACGGCTACCCCCGCGGAAATACATTTACATTTTATATATAGGTGCGCGCGCAAGTACGTGTGTTCCAAGGGGCGGCGCGGCGCTTGTCGACTGAGGGGGAAAAGGGGGCGGGGAGAGCGCGGTCCCACGAAGCCGCCAACGGTCACTCAGGTCCCGCCCCCGTCGCGCGTCCACCATGGCCCCGGCCCTGCCATTGAAAAGTCCGAGCGAGTGTGGCCAGAGCGGCGCTTGCCGCGAAGGGAGCTGATTGGCTGGGTGGCGAAGGCCGTCAGCGAGAGGTGGGCGTTGCTTGCAAGCAGGCGTGGCCTGCGGGTGGGCGTGGCGTCCGGGCCCGGTTGGGTTACTCCAGTGGCGCTCGCTGGAGATGGAAGGAGCGGCGGCGACGGAAGTCCAGTGGAGGAAAGAGGAGGGGCTTCCTCGGGGACTTCCGGTCTGTGGTGGGGCGGGCGGACGCGGGCTGCCGGTGAGTGGGGGAGGGTCTCCTCGTGCGGGAAGCGGGGGAGGGGAAGACCCTGAGGGGAAGTGTGTGGTGGGGTGAGTACCCAAAATAGCCTTCTCCTCCCTCCCTTCCTTCTCCTCCGCCTCAGAGTGGGGGCAGGGGAGAGGCAGCTGCGGGGGGCCAAGGGACGACCCCTCCCCATAGAAATGGCCCCAGTGGGTGGGGGAGGGGCGAGGGTGAATTCCCTCGCCCCTCCCAGACTCAAATTGGAGACCCCCAGCGTGGAAGATCTGCCTCCCCACAGCCTGGTGCCCTCGAGGCGTGTAGTATTACAACTCCCATTAGCCCCAGGCAGCAGGGCCGATGGTCAGAGATGATGGGGTTTGTAGTCCGCCAGGTCGGGGGCGGGCAGGGTAGGGGAGTCTGCTCTAACACAGCCTGGGGCCCTCCAGAGGTGTCGGACCAAGTAGGAGAGGCTGCGCTAATTGATGGAAAAGTGTGAAGAACTGAAGGCGGCCAGCCGGGGCGGGTGGCGTTTTCCTCAGGTCAGCAAAAGAGTTTCTTTCCCACGAGGAATGCAAGAGGCAAAATGCATGGGGGGGGGGGAGGAGGCGGGGAAGGGCCTCTGGTGCCATTTGCCTTCATTTCGAACTTCTTTGTTTAAGACAAAAAGCGATTTTTAATTTTTAATATATTTTATTTTAGCAAAGCTGCTGCTGTTCTCTCCAGGCAGCTTCTCTCTAGATGTAAGTCTTTGCACACGAGTAGTTGTGCTTCAGTGCAAATTTTTGAAAGCAAAACTGTAGCTCAGCCTTCCCCAACCTGGTGCTTGGCCAAGCTGGCTGGGGGTGATGATGGGAGGTGTAGTCCAGCACACCTGGAGGGAATTAGGTTGTTGGAGGCTGCTGTAGCTCAGTCCTTTAGGGCACAATCCGATGCATGTTTAGACGGAACAAGTCCTACAATTCTCAGCATCCGGCAGCTACCATGGCTGGCTGGAGGATGCTGGAAGTTGTAGGATGTACTTTGGTCTAAATCTGCATCGGATTGTGCCCTCAGACATATTTACTCAAAAGTAAGTCCTGTTATGTTCAGTGGGTCTGTACAGTTAAGTAAGTATAGGATTGCTGCCTCAGTTGCCATAACTAGAAAAACTAAATGGCTAAGGCTGTCAAGCCCCCCCCCCCCCTTACGGTCGGTCGTCCTCCCTGCGTTTGCGCTAGATGGGCTTTTTTGCCCCTCTAGCTGGAGCATTCCAGAGGGGGTGGGAAGGAGGCTGGAGCAGCCTCGGGATAGCTCGCATCCTGGCTCCCATTCCCACGCACTGGAGCGCCTCCTTTCCCCCTCTCCGAGGTGGCGTTTCTGATTGGGGGGGGGAGCTCACTGTCTCCGACTGGACCTGGGAATCCAAAATATCCTATGGCCACAGGATTTCTCCTTAAGATGCTTGGGATGCTTATTGAGTTAACAGCTTTATAGGCTATATTAAACACACACACACACACACACACACACACACACACACACGGTGATAAGCAAAAAATAAAACTATCCGTGACGTCTGGAGATGAATTAGTCACTGCATGACCACCTTTTTTGTGGGTGCTTAGTTTATCAGCTTATGAATCTCACTTTTCTTAGCTGCAGCAATGAATTGTGTGTGTGTGTCTGTGATACATACTCCTTCCCAAAGAGAAAGCAATACAGCCCATATTCTCCGCTTCCTCAATGTTCTGTTTGGATTTGCAATGTTAAATGCTGAAATTGCTTACTCTGGAAAAGGCTGAAATAACTTCCCTCCTTCCTTTCTAGTGTTTTTTTTTTTTTTGAAGCGACTCAGGAGCATAATAAAATAATTCCTTTCTCTCCCCTAGATAAAGCATATGAATGGTAGCCAAATTCCCTGAAAAATCCAGAATGTTTTAAGAGGGCAGGTGGCCTACTGCCAACTGGTGATATCTTATACTGGTCCAATACATGTTCTACTTGTTTAACTTGGTGCTTTCCAAGCTATCCATCCTGATTCAGGATTTCCTCATATTCTTGCAGTATTGTCTAAAGCATGGAAGTCATTGGGTGGGAAATGAGCCAGTTGCCTTCCCTTTTCACCTTTTGCAAATGAATGGCACTCTGATAGAGAGCAGACAAGAAGTTGCATTTCACAATCTATTTAGCAATTCTGGGTTTCTTGTCGAATTTGAAAACGACAAGCAGAAATTAAGCTCTTATGTCAAGGCCCAACAGGTTAAGGGTGCAATCCAATGCATGTTTAGACAGAAAAGAAGTCCTACAACTCCCAGCATGCTGGGAGTTGTAGGACTTCTTTTTTGTCTAAACATGCATCGGATTGCTCCTTAAGTGACCCATCTCCATCGGCATCACATGTCAGTTGGTGGGCTCTGCCTTCAGTCTCTTCTGTTACAAACTGTTCTTACTGGGCCAAGTCTTAATGGTGTAGTACATCCTTCCCCAACCTGGTGCCCTCCAAAAGTTCTGGAGTACAACTCCCAGCATTCCTGACCATAGTCTGTTCTGGCTGGGGTTGATGGGAGTTGAATTCCAGAACATCTGGAGGGCTCCAGGTTGGGGAAGGCTGCTTTAGTGTGTAAGCTTCTGAGTTACACAGAACGCTTCCATAAAGTGGAATGGGAGGGAAGTTAAATCTGGGCTGTATAGGCTGTTGGTCAATTGTGGTTGTGTCTACCTAATAAAAAGAGACTCCAGTAATACATATAATTATATAGTGCATCTTAAGTGTTCAAAGGTTTCCAGGTTACACAAGCTAGAGTGGATTATCAGCCATAGGAGTGGCAGATGTATTTAGGCATATGTCATAAGCCTGGTCTTCTGGTTTGGTGTTTTGCTGCTGTGTTGCAAACACTGGCATGGGCCACTACACCTCTGCCGCTGCTCACGGCAGCCACCAATGTTCCACTCCATGTTGCTATGTTTGCAGGTGCCTTAAGAATTGTTTTATAACCTGACTTTCTTGGAAGGGACCAGTGCAGCGAACATCATATTTGCGAAATAATGAAAAGAGGATGATTGGAATAATCCCCAGTTGCGTCGATGAGCCCACATGCAATGTGCTAGAGCAGAGGTGGGGACCCTCTTTCAGCCCGAGGGCCGAATTCAATTTCATAGAAGCTCTCGGGGGGCTGCATTCCAGGGGTGGGTGGGGCCAAAGGCAAGAGAGGCCCAAGACACAGGGTGGGCCCAGAATCCAGAAAATACCAGCGTATTGTTACTTAAAGCTCTTGCTGCGAGTAACGAAGCCTGAATTCAGAGAGGCATTTCAGCCTTTTAGAATGCAGGGACAACTGCACAGAGCCAGGAAATCACCAAATGACCAGTGGTTGGGCGGAGGGGGTGGGGCCAGGGGAAGGGGCAGGACCCCCTGAGGAACCCAGGAGGGCTGGATTTGGGCCCCTGGGCCTAAGGTTGCCCACCCCTGGGCTAGAGTATATGAGATTGTTTAAAGCTCTTACAAAGAGGGAAGTTTGTCAGTTCCTTCTGATGGGCCACCCGCTTCAAATCTGGCATGTGCGTAGCGTTGTGAGGAGGCATGTCTGCTGGGGATGAAGGGTGGGGGGCAGGGCAGGTGGTGTGTTGGCCCTCCCCTCATTAAGAACCACGTCAAGTTAAGGACTGCTAGAGGGGGCAGGTTTGTTACTGCCTCCTCTGCTGTGGCCTGTTTCGCTTGTAAGCGCTGATGCAATTCTACCCAGGAGTGAATGGGAGTGGGACGAGTCCCTGCCTTTAAACTGATTTAGCCCCAAAGGTCGTCCTAGCTGAGCACAGCCCCGGATTTGCATTGTTTTACAGAACATAATCTGGGGAGTGGAGGCGAGGCGTCATGGGGGCGTCGAGTGGAAGCCCCTTAGTCTTCAGCTAGTTGGGGTGATCTAAAGCAGAAAGCAGATCTCCGGATGTTTTGGACTTCAACTCCCAGCACTCCTGGCCATTTATTTATTTATTTAATTTTTATACGGCCCAATAGCCGAAGCTCTCTAGGTGGTTTACAGCAATTAACAAGACAGTCCCTGCCTGCAGGCTTACAATCTGAAAAGACACGGACACACAAGGAAAAAGGAATGGGGAGGGAAGAAGGGGGAATATTAATTCATCATTCTGGCAGGGCTGGTGGAATGGCCCTGCACTCCCTCTGCACAGCCTGCTGGAATGGCTACTGGTGGTGACAGTTGAGGGAGAGGCTGGCAGGGGCTTCTAGAATTTGAAGTCCAAAACATCTGGAGATCTACTTTCTGCCCACCCCTGATCTAATACTCGGCACTGGTTAGGCCTCATCTTGGGTACTGCGTCCAGTTCTGGGCACCTCACTTTAAGGAGGACATAGACAAACTGGAGAGGGTTCAGAGGAGGGCAACAAGGATGATAAAGGGACTGGAAACAAGGCCCTATGAGGAGAGACTGAAAGAACTGGGCATGTTTAGCCTTCAGAAGAGGAGACTGAGGGAGATATGATCGCACTCTTCCAGTATTTGAAGGGATGTCACACAGAGGAGGGCAAGGATCTCTTCTCGATCATCCCAGTTTGCAGGACACGGAATAATGGGCTACAGTTATAGGAACCTAGATTCCACCTAAACATCAGGAAAAATTTCCTGACTGTCAGAGCAATAAGACAATGGAATCAACTACCTAGGGAGGTGGTGGGCTCTCCCACTCTGGAGGCATTCAAGGTGTGGCTGGACAGACATCTGTCAGAGATGCTTTGACCTGGATTCCTGCATTGAGCAGGGGGTTGGACTCGATGACCTTGTAGGCCCCTTCCAACTCTACTTTTCTATGATTCTATGATCTACCCCCCTCCCCCTGAGATAATCTTAGCTTAGCTGGCTGGGGCATGTTGGGAGTTGTAGGACTTTTTGCTATTTAAAAACATGCGTAGGATTGTGCCCTAAACAATCTGCTGTTAAACATTGATTCAGACATACAGCAAAATGACATACAGCCTTATGCTTGGTCAGATTATTTGTCTGTCTTGCCACAGTTCTCCAGGGTCTCAAGGGGTGTGTGTGTCTTTTCCTTAGGCTGCTGTCTCTAGCATTGCCAACGACTGAACCTGGGACATTCTGCATGCAAAGCCGGGGCTCTGCTACTGAGCGATGTTCTGTCCCATAAAGGTTAGGAACATAGGAAGCTGCCTTATCCCAGGTATCAGATTGTGGAATGCCCAGGGCCTGCCTTGCTGCCTCACTGCCTGCTTTCCGGCGAGCTACAAAATTGCATCTGTTTCTGGCAAGCATTTGGCACTGCATGTGCTGGTGTTGCTTTCCAGTTTGATTTTGTATTAATGATTGATTCATGTTTGATTTGTAACCCAACTTGGGGGGCGGGCAGGACCAAATGGTGGGATGGAGACATCGCAAACAAAATACCGTAAGTAAATATTTTTAGGATGCTGACCTAGAGTGAGAACTTTTCTCAGGCTTCTGCACCAGATTGGAAATCCAAGGAAGCAAAAGAGTGGTAAATCTGCCCCTTGCTTGGCAAGAGCAATACTGATAACAAGCTTTCTGATTATTGTTCACCCCGAGTGTTAGTAACTCCCCTAGTTTTCGTAGCTGGGCCAGTGGAATCTTGTCTTCCGTGTAGAAGTCTGATCAAGCTTTAAGACTGCCAATGTGCTCAGGCTGATGTTCCAACTAAAACAATACGCTGCATTTTTCAAATAGAGGTTTATATATATTTTTATTTATTTAGCCTGGAGCCGTGACAACACACATGCATACAGAATTCAGCTGCTGTTCTAAATGTGGGGCAAAAGTTGGAATTTAAAACCGGTAAAAAGATGATAATTACTGTAGTCACAGCGACAAACCATAGAAAGGCAGGAACAGTCAAAATCGGCAAGCGTTCTTAAAACAAATGACTCTGTCCAATTTTAATAGAGGATGTTTTGTCTGTCAACAGACCGGGCAGCAAAGATGATAAAGAAACCAGTAATGGACAGTGTCAGCCACAAGGGCTACCAGAAGGGAAAACAAGATTAGGAATTTAGGCCAAACAAGATTGGGATGCCCTTGATGGCTCAGGCTGGAAGCAGGGGTGGGCTTGCTTCGCGTCTCGGGGGAGGAGAAGCTATTTCTTCATGTACTAAATGAAATTAACTGAAGGAATTCATGGCCTCAAGATATGGCTGTAGCTTACATGGCTTTAAAGAAAAGGATTAGAGCCATCCTGGAGGATAGGTCTGTCTATGTTGTGCGGCAGCAATAGCAGAGGAAGTGAACCACAATGTATGGTGGCAGTCTGCCTTTGGATTCCACAGGCTGGTGACAAACGACGGGGAGGTCTGTCGTCATGCCCTGCTTGTGAGCTTCCTCGAGGCATCTGGCCAGCTGCCAGACTAAATGGGTCGTGGTCTGGTCTAGAAAGTGTCACGGCTACTGCTTGCCGTTTTCTGGCCTTTGGCGAACTCAAAGCCCTGCCCTAAATGTGTAGGACTTGGAGGCCTAAGGTCGTGCCAGGGCTTCTGCCCTATCCTGATTTCCCAGGCTTCTATGAAAGCGGCCTTCCCCAGTCTGGCGCCCTCCAGGCAATAATTCCCGTCAGCCCCTGCCAGCATGGCCAGGGATGATGGGAGTTGTAGTCCAAAGCACCTGGCAGGCATGAGGTTGTGGAAGGTTGTACTACAGGGAGACAGGAGGGAGGCCCGAGCACCTTTCCCGCAGTTGTGTTTGTAAATGGGATTCCTTCACAGCTTTTACATCCAACCTCTCTTGGGACCAGGGCAGGGTCAGCCTTTTAGACCACCGCAAAGTTCAGTCATCTGAACTTTGGAACTCTAGAGGCTGCGTCACTTATTTGCTTGCCACCACTCTTGTAGAACTTGGGGCGCGAGCCTCTGTCAGTTGGCGTTCTGGAATGCCACAGTAATGTCCGCAGCCCTGTGGGGTGTGAGTGAGGCAAGCTGTTCCACTGGCCGTTGATTGCAGTGGCCAAAACATGCCTCTAGCTGGAGGCCAAATGCTGCAGGATCTCAAGCGCGGGATGTTGTGCGGGACAAAGCCTTTTCTCTCTCTTTATGGTGGCACCTGAGCATGGACTGAACGTGCTGCTCTTTCTTCCAGGATCGTGAGAGCCACGTGGATGATCCGGTTCACATGGCCGCAGCAAACTCGACTCCCCCTGGCTCCCTGGATGTAAACCAGCCTGGGTTTCCCAAGGAGATCCTGGGCACGGAGTTGGAGGGAAAGTACCTGTGTTCAGAGTGCAGGGATATTTTGAGGCGGCCATTTCAAGCCCAGTGCGGTCATCGGTACTGCTCCTTTTGCCTGAAGAAAATTATAAGGTATCTTCCTTTTTGCTTTGGATAAAAACCCAGGCCCAGTGTTCAGACATAGGCACGAAAACACATGCACAGAGCAGGTGAAGAGATCATGCAAGTGTTCCCTGCATGCAGAAGACTAAGAGTACAATAGATTTCATAGATTATAGAGTTGGAAGGAGCCTACAGGGCTATCGAGTCCAACCCCCTGCTCAATGCAGGAAACTAGAGGAGGGGTCTCCCATCCAAGTAATAACCAGGCCTGACCCTGCTTAGCTTTCCACACTCAGACAAGCTGAGCCAGCGTCAGCCACAGGCTGTGAACTCTTTTTCTTGATATGCTAAGTTTCTACGTGCACAAATCTCCCCCCCCCCCCCACACCCTGCAAATGCTGCCTTCCCCCAACCTCTAGGTGTGTTGGACTCCAGCTCCCAGCATTCCCCAACCAGCCGCCTATGCTGGGAGTTGTAATCCAACACATCTGGAGGACTCCAGGCCGGGGAAAGCTGCAGTGATGCATTCAACCATATGATCCTCTACTGGTGCAATCATGATCAGGTTTTTCACTTGGTCGACAGTTTGTATGAATGTAGGCCTTGGTGGGGGGGAATGCTAGTCCAAGCCTTGGATCTAGAAATATTTGAGGAAGGAAAGGGAGTCCTGTAGTGTGTCCTCATATGTCCTCATTGCAACCCTGGAACTAACCCAGAAGCCGACCCCAAGAACTAGCCTAAGGAAGAGGCAACCACCAACATGCCCAGGATGTCAGTGGGTACTTCTGTTTACTCGCCTTGTCCCTTTCCCCACAGAACAAATGGAACGGAACAAAACAACAGCCATGCAGATAAATAACTTTGCAAAGAACTTCATAGTTTGCTTGCTTACACGTATCTATATTAGTCATTTGGGGTGCAAAAATAACCTGATAGAAAAGGAGGAGCAGTGCTCTCTTCCAGCTTACAAAGCCTTCCGGAGGCAATTCTTGCTCGCCCCAGGCAACCGGCTGTTTTACCAGCCTGAGCTGAAGCAACCCAACTGGCCACTCTCAAAAGCCTGTGGAAGTCTTTTCTGGTTTCCTGCTGGATATCAGCAGTGAAGTATGTTTCTGGACCTCCACAGGGAAGCCTGTTTTGTCAGAGCTTGGACCACGCAGGTCTTGCTCCATAGTTGGCTTTGAGGTTCACCTTGAAGCGCTCTGGGTATTTTTTTTTGCTGATGGCCAGTTTGCTTTCTCTGCCAGCTCGGGACCCCAGAAGTGTGCAGCTTGTATTCAAGAAGGGATCTATGAAGAAGGCATTTCGATCTTGGAAACTAGTTCGGTAAGTGGGACACGCTGAAGGAAAGAATGTGGAGGCAGCACATGGGGGAGTTTCCTCTGTGTCGGAGTAATCCAGTCATCTCCAAGCATTCAGCGCACTGCTTGTGCATGCGTACAGTCTTATCCTGCCATTCTTCCATGGAGATCAGGGTGGCATACTTGATCTTTCTCTCCACCCTCATGACAACCCTGTAAGTTAAGACTACTGGTGGCATCCCGATTTTACAGGAAGCAAGGGGGCTGAGCCTGAAGGCATAGAGGCTGGCTTTAAGGCCAGTGGGGAACCTTTGGCCCTCCAAATGGTGTTAGACTACAACTCCCATTGCCACTGACAATCAGCCATGCTGGCTGGGGCTGATGGGAGTTGGAGTCCAACAGCATCTGGTGGGCCACGCATTCCCCAGCCCTGCTTTAAGGCTTGCTAGTGAGTTTGCGGCCAAGATGAGATTTGAACGGGCATGTTCCTGCCTCAGGCATGTAGCCCATCTGCCATGCTGCCAGCCCCGTGATGTATTGGACCGTTGGCTAATGCGATTTGAAGGCCTTGCTGGGCTCTGCTCTCTGACAACTCATTCCCCTAAATTTCAGAGCCCAAATCCTGAACCAGGGATGTGTGAGGTGTCAGGGCGAGGGGTGGGAGGATTCAGCTGATGCGCCACTGCCCGGCTGCACTATGGCTAGAGAACCACAGGCTCCAAGGGTTGGAGGGAGCTTTGGAGGCCATCTAGTCCAACCCCCTGCTCAGTGCAAGTCACCCACAGCTAGAGCATCCCTGGAAGATGGCTGTTCAGCCTCTGCTTGAAGATCCCCAGCGAGGGAACAATTGGTTCCATAGCTGAACTGCTCCTCCTCCCATCAAGTCGTTTCTCCTGCTGTTCAGCTGAAATCTCCCCTCCTGTAACTTTGTCCCCTGAGATCTAGTCCTACCCTCCAGGGCAGCAGCAAACAGGTCTTTGCTCTCGTCTATGCAACAGCCCTTCAGGCGTCGGAAGAGCGCTATCACGTCTGCCGCCTCCTGAAGGCTAGACAGGCCCGGGGCTGCAGCAAGACTAGCGAAGAAGCTGCCTCCCCCCCCAATCGGCTACCGATGGATTGGTTTCACTAATTCATAATCCATACCGCTTAATATAATGACACCTTGGAGTGGGTTAGGCGGTACTTCCTGACCCACCCCCATAAAAGCTTTCCACGTTGGGTGTGCTTGCTGGTTTGCATCATAAAGGGACTCCTGCAACCACACACCCTAGCCTCTTCTCTTGTGCCACCGGCCAGCAGTTGAGAAGAACTAAATCAAACCCCTGTGTAAAGCATTTTTGTGGTCCAGAGGGAATCTTGGGGAATTCAGCTCCTGTTTCTCTTCTGTCCCCCGCAGCCAAGTTGCTGCCAGTTCAAGAAATCCGTTCCTCGTGTTACTTAAAATTTCTGTGTGGATGTATCCCTAATATTTTATTTGTTCCCTCTTTTGAGGCTTTCCCAGATAACGCAGCCCGCAGAGAAGTGGAGAGTCTTCCGGCCATCTGTGTTAACGAGGGCTGTACCTGGAAAGGAACGATAAAAGAATACGAGGTAAAGATCAACGTGGGGCTTGGCCGGCGCTTCCTCCTCCATTATAACTGTTGGGAATTGGCGTCCTTCGTTGTGCAGAGCCGGCTGGGAAATCCCCCCCCTCCTTCCCAGTGCTGGAGATGTTTATGTAGGGCTGCGTGTCTGCCCGGATTCTGCAGGCGTTTCGAGAACGTGGTCCCGAGGGCGGGATTCAGCCTCCTAAAACCCTTGGCTTCCATTTAAAAAAAAACAAAAGTAACAAAGCGAAAAGTTTCTGGTCCCTGTGGATGCAAAGATGCGCTCAGATAGATTTGGACACTGCCCAGTGAAATCTCAGGAAGCCAGAAGAGTTGCTGAATGAGAGTTGTGTAGGTCCGGAGGTGGGGCTTCATTCTTCAGTGCCCTGTGTAGCTCCTTGCCCTCTTGAGGGCTAGCAGAAGGGGAATGAATGATGCAAGATAAGATGCTGTGTGCATGTGTTTGGATTTGCACAAACCAGCCTTTCCCAACTGGGCGCCCTCCAGAGGGGTTGGACTACAGCTCCCATCACCCCCAGCCAGCTCTGCTTCCTGGGGGATGATGGGAGTTGTAGTCCAACCCTTATGGAGGGTGCCCGGTTGGGGAAGGCTGGCATAATCTCTACCCATTGTAAAATTCCCCCCCCCCTGCCCTCGTGTTCACTTCGAGGAGGAAGGTGTTGTGAAGTGAGCACCCGTGTTTTCCTCTTGTGGCATCCAGGGGCTCCTTGGGTGGCCTTCGCTACACGATGTGGGGAGCGGGAGGGGTGCATTTCTTCCTCGAGTGCCGTTGCTTTTGTGGCAAATATTTTGCGTCGCGTCTGCTTTTGGCGTGCTGCTCACAATACCGGATTTATACTTTCCCCTTTTACATTTCTTGTTTGTATGTTAAGACGGCTTCCCACCACTCCGCAGGGCTCGATCCTCTGTTCTGCACTCTGGGTCCATCTCTGAAAAGCTGAGAGAGTGGCTTCCAGGGAAGGTAGACTCCGTGGTGGGCTAGACGGAAAAATTCACGGAGGAGAAGGCTATCCATGGCTACTACTCATGGTGGCTGTGTGTTATCCCCATGGCAGTGTGCCTCTGTACTCCAGTTGCTGGGGAACATGGGCGGGAGGGTGCTGTTGCACTCCTGACCTGCTTGTGGGTTTCCCATGGGGGCAGCTGTTTGGCCACTGTGGGAACAGCATGCTGGACTAGGTGGGCCCTTGGTCCGATCCAGCATGGCCCTTCTTATGGACCAGGGAATGACTTGGCACCCTCCATTGGGGGAGAGATTGGAGCTGAGAGATTGGAGCTTCTGCTTTGTGCGTGGAAAGCCCTGTGCCCAGTGCCTGGCGTGCCGTAGCAGGGCGAGGAAAGGGCTTTGACTGGAGGCTTAGGAGCCGAGGAAGCTGCCTCAGGATGAGTGAGCTCTTTGGGTCACCTGAGTGTTATGCGCACTGACTGGCGGGGGCGGCTCTTCAGGGAGCCTTTCCTACCTGGGAAAGATGTCAGGGTTTGAACCTTTTGGCACACAAAGCAGCTGCTGCCCCACTGAACATACGGCTCTGCCCCAAAGGGCTTTGGGGAGCTGCTCCCAGTTGGGGTAGGTGGTCCTGAGGCAACAGGGGGTCCCTCTTATGTGTCTCTGTAGTTCTGTATGAGGTGGAGATTGTGAGAGCGGCTAGTTTACACAATTGAAAGGTGGGCTTAAATGTGACTGAGGCCTCCAGACCCCCTCAGTAGGGAGTAATAGACCCAAGAGGGAAAGTTCCCGTTCAGATGGTGCAAGGTGGAAATCCTGTCTTTGGCTAGACCTTGGGTGCGGGGCAGAGGTCGGCATGTGTTGATCTCTAGTTGAGCCAGCCTGTCTGCTGCTGGGGAGAACCGGCATGCTTGGAGCGTCAGCGCTTCCAGCTCGGAAAGTCCCTGGCGGAGCCTGTCTCGGACTGAGTCTCTTGGAAAGTCCCTAAAATACTGGCTCATTATTCAACTTGAGAGGCTGCCGCCGGGTTGTGCAAGGGAGAGCGGGTTGTGAGAGCATATAGGCAGCTTTTCCTGGTTGTCATCCGACACCGGTGGGAGGCAAACGGAAGCAGCAGGGCCCCCCCCCCCCCTGCTCGCTTTGAGCGGCTGCTTTGGCCGCTTTGGTCTCGTCCTCTCCACTTTTGCTTTCACTTTAAGGGGAGGGGAGGGGGCAAAATCTGCATCAGAAAAAAACAAAGTGTTGCCTAACTATGCTTCTTAGCTCTTTCAAAACCCTACCAGGCATCCTTGCAGGTGTGGAAAGCCTTTACATGTGTCCTGCAAAAGGTCACAGCTGGATTTGTTTCCCCCTCCCCAAATTTCGGATGCAATGGGAATTCACAAATAAGCACCATTTACTGTACCTTAAAAAAAACCAGGCAGTAATCCTCTTTTGTTTATACAGTAGGCATGTTCTTGGCTCAACAAACAATTCAGAGATGGGTAGACGGAGCGCTCTGTGTCCTGTCCTGTGGTAGTGGATCCGTGCACGTTTTTAGCCCTTAGGGATGATATAAGCCAGTGATGGCAAACCTTTTTGAGCCCGAGTGCCCAAACTGCAACACACAACCAACTTATTTATTTCAAAGTGCCAACACTGCAATTAAACCTGAATACCGAGGTGTTAAGTTTTAGAAAAACAAGACATACAGTTGTCCGAACTAATTAACATCTTTTGTCTTAAAAGAAAAACACAATAACAGAGCTTTCATAGATTTCATAGATTATAGAGTTGGAAGGAGCCTACAAGGCTATCGAGTCCAACCCCCTGCTCAATGCAGGAAACTAGAGGAGGGGTCTCCCATCCAAGTAATAACCAGGCTTGACCCTGCTTAGCTTTCCACACTCAGACAAGCTGAGCCAGCGTAAGCAGCTTTCAATGATACAAACAGTTTTTTGTTGGAAAAAAAATCAACTCAAAAAATTATTATAGTACTACATTGTACACATAGCCTGAAGGGAATTTATACAAACTTTTTAAATAATTAGGCACATGTATTTTTGGATGAGGGATTCTCAACTTTTAATATGATTATATGCCAGACTGAAATTGTATGGGGCAAGCTTTACCCCGGGTCCTTTCCCTCTGCTTCTACAGGTGTCAGATTAGTAAAAGTAAAAGTCAACCTGTACTAGGATGAGCAAGATAAACAAGAAAACTAAACATGCTTAATACATTTTAAACACTTTATGTCTTGAACTGCAAACACTGCATTAGGTAAAAGTTTGCATTGGGCATGCTTTTGCACAATTAATGTGATTTTTGCTATTGCCTGCATGCTGATAATTTGTCAAACCTTGGCTCATACTCCGTTAGTTTGAGAGCAACACATGCAGCACTCAGGTCAACTGTTAGGGCTTTACATCCAAGCCATGCTCTGTGCATCATTCTTCAAAATCTTTTAAATGTGATAACAATGTAGAAAAGAATTCTGTAACAGGAATTCTAGAATAAAATCATTCTGTTCCACACTGAGAAAGAACAAGATCATTCGTGTTTTGCAGAAGGGGACGGTCTTTTCGCGATCTGGTGACCAATGGCTCGAGTGCCCGCAGAGAGGTCCCTGCGTGCCAGCTGTGGCACCCGTGCCATAGGTTCGCCATCACTGATATAAGCTAACAAATGAGGAGGGAGGAGGTGTTGAAATCTCACAGGCCAGGCAGGGCACCCAGGGGTCAGGAGAATGGCTTCAGTGCTTTGGCTATTGCTCTCTCATTTTATTTCCAGTATTTATAGCCTGCCTTTCTCTTCCCCTGCCCTGCCCTGATGTCTATCAGAACTAGAGTAAAAAGACAACCACAAGGAGTCTTGTAGCATCTTAAAAGACTAAGAGATTTATTTCCGCCAGGCTCTCTGTCTTGGCTGCAACAGACTAACGCAGCTACCCTTCCAGGATGATCAGAATGTTATTCTTTTAGTTTAAGATAACAGTGGCCTGCCTTGCAGGACTGTCGTGCAGGCAAAACCAAGAAACACTTGGTCTCTGCTCATATTACAATAAGAAGTAGTAATAAAGGAATGTGTCATTCATCTCCTAGGTAGGCGGCGGGGTGGGGTGGGGGAATCTAGTGCTGATGCCTCTGGCACAGCCTTCGCCAACCTGTCTGGGGATGATGGAGGTTGCAGTCCAACACATCCAGAGGGTGCCGGGTTGGCGAAGGCTGCTCTGGCGTAAGAAGAGGAGGGCCTTGGTCGATGGGACCCATCCAGTGGGGGACAGGCCCCTTTTGTGCCAATGTCCGGGGGCGTGGGTTGGGGTTATCTCGGCTCTGACCCAGGCCAGGCTCTCCAGCTCCCAAGAAGCGCAGCCTCCGTTTCGGGGCATCACCGAGCAGAGCTCCTGTGCGTCTGAGCTGCCGATGCAGATAGCGTCGGCAATGTGGGAGGTGGATTTGGGCAAGTTTCTGATACGAAAGTGGGCGGCTGGAAAGTCCCAGCAAGGCACTGAACTACATCTGCACGCACCCACGGCGAGAGAGCCCCGGTGGTCCTGCGGCTTGCGACGGGGCGGGTCAGGCCCCCTCTCTCCCTGGCTCTTCTCCCCCCCTCTCTTCACGTCAGTTTAATGGAACAGGGGCAATGCCTTGGTTGTTGGATGGATTAAAATGTAATCAGTAAGCAATAAATAAATACAAGGAGTGAAAATGGCACATGGAACACGTGGGTCTATAGGAGGGAAGGCCCGTAGCCTTTCAGGCAGAAGATCCCGGGTTCGATTCCAGCCACCATCTCCAGTTAAAAGGGTCTTGGGTAGCAGAGGTGGTAGAAGAGACCCCCCCTCCCCGGCCCCTCTCTGCCTGAAACCCTGGAGACCCACTGCCTGTCAGAGTAGAAGGCCTGGGCTAGAATGACCATAGGTCTGACTCGGGATTAAGCGGTTTCATGTGCTCCGTCTTCAGACCAGCCCCACCCTCTTGAAAAGGTTCCATGAAAACAGCCCCTCCTGTGCTCAGCCTTAGAGAGGAGCACAAGTGGCACGCATGCAGGCTCAGTCTGGCACCTCTTGCCCTCCTTCACATGCCTGTGGGTACTCGGAGCCATACTCAGGCCAAGAGCCAGAGGTTTTTGTGGTGATGGGGTGTGGGAGCAGCTTTGCAGAAGACAAATGCTTATCAAATTTGCAGATGACACAAAGTTGGGTGGAATAGCTAATACTCTGGAAGACAGAAACAAAATTCAGAGCGATCTCGATAGACTGGAGCGCTGGGCCGAAAACAACAGAATGAAATTTAATAGGGATAAATGCCAAGTGCTGCACCTAGGGAAAGGAAACCAAATGCACAGTTACAGAATGGGGGACACTTGGCTCAACAATACTACAAGTGAGAAGGATCTTGGAATTGTGGTGGATCACAAACTGAATATGAGCCAGCAATGCGATGTGGCTGCAAAGAAGGCAAATGCTATTTTGGGCTGCCTTAATAGAAGTATAGCTTCCAAATCGCGGGAAGTGATAATTCCCCTTTACTCGGCACTGGTTAGGCCTCATCTTGAGTACTGCGTCCAGTTCTGGGCACCACACTTTCAGAAGGACGTAGACAAACTGGAGAGGGTTCAGAGGTGGGCAACATGTGAATGTGGATTGGGATTGGGGCAGAGGAGGAGCTCCTCTTACCAGGGGCAACATGGGGTTGGCGAAAGCGTACGACAGATTTTGAGTTGCACAGCTCCCTTTGGCAGGCACTGCTGGTGGCCTGCCCCTTCTTACCCTGATGTGGAATGAATGCGGCCACTGTGGCCAGCAGGCGTTTTTGGGTGGCAGGGATGTGTGCTGATGTGGGTTTTCTGGACAATTTTCCAGTGCAAATTGGGCTAGTTTACATGAGGCTATTTGCATCTGAATTTTTTTTTGTTTGCGTTAGAAAATCACCAGAAAATGATTTAATATAGCATGTGTACTAAATACAGGCAAAATAAACAAAAAAGCTAAAAAATAAGTACCCCATGTTACTATTTTGTCCCAATACACCACAGGTATTTGACCTGAATTATTTGAGGATTTAAATCCACACACCTGGTCTCCCAGGCACCTCCTCACTTGACCGCAGCCTGTAGGCGTCTCTTAAGATTTTCCTCCTCTGGCTGCTACCTTGAGCGATGTAACAGGTGTGCCTGATTTGCCTGCTCCCCTTGAGGATGGCTATTTTAACCTAGGTATTTATATGCCCTGCTTTTGAAGACAAAAAGCCTTCGCAAAGCAGCTTCCAATACAGTTAAAATGTTATTGGTATGACTGAAAAAACAATAAAAGATTCCGTAAAAAAATAGCAATGCAATAAAACAGGGGCTTAAAACAGGAATCCAGGAAAAAGAAGCAATTATAAAAAGCCTTCTGAAAGAGGAAACATCTCCAGAGCATGCCTAAAAACAGGAAGGCTTGGTGAATCCCCCTGGGGAGTGAGTTCCAGAGTTGCGGGGCCACCACTGAGAAAGCCCCATCTCTGGTTCTTCCCCGCCAGATCCTAGTTAGTGGCAGGGCTGAGAGCAGGACCTCCAGTGCCGATTTCAAGGCTCGGGTAGCTTCGTGTGGGCGTAGGGGGTCCCTGAGTTGTCCTGGCCCCTAACCATGTAGGGCTTTAAAAGCTCAACACGCATACTTTAAACTGAGACTGGAAATGAATGGCTAACTAGTGCAACTGATGTGAAACAGGTGTGATATGCACGTACTGCTTTGTTTCTGTCAGTACCACCGCAGTCGCATCCTGAACCAACTGCATTGTCCAAATGGTCCAATCTTTTAAGAAATGGTTCTTGTGTCCCTCCACCCCTGTACTTTTCCGGTGTCTCAGGGGAGAGGCCGTAGCTCAGTGGTAGAGGCCCTGGTTTGCAGGCAGAAGGTCCCAGGTTTGACCCCCAGCATCTCCAGGTAGGATTGGAAAGGCCCCTCCCTGAAACTCTGGGCAGCCGTTGCTGCCAGTCAGCGTCAGCAATACTGGGCGAGAGAGACCAACGGCGGACTCGGTATAAGGCAGCTTCCGAGGTTCCCACGTTCCTCTCCCTATATTTAACCTTGCCGATAAGGCTACCAAGAAATCTCTTCTCTTGCCTTCCTCTGATTGTCAGCCTTGTCGCTTGTGCATCAGCAGCTTGAAGAAAGAAAAAAGCCAGGCTTTTTCCTTCTTTAAAATGGCTGCTGTATCTGGTCGCCTCCTGGCGTTTTTTCATCGCCACCAGGTGAGCGGCCATGTGCCAAGCTGGACATGATTCTGTTTTCTTTGTCCCACTGTACTGAAGTGTGCTGCTCATTTTACCACAGAGCTGCCACGAGGGGAGCTGCCCGTTCATGCTGGTCGCGTGCCTGGCATGTCAGGCTATGGTCAGACTGAGCGAGAAGGAGCGCCATGCCGAGCGGGAATGCCCCGAGAGGAGCCTCAACTGTAAATACTGCAAGGTCCTTTTCTACTTCCCTGAGATTAAGGTACGGACTGGAGCTGCTGCTCCCTGCCCAGTGCTTGGGGGACGGTGCTTGGCACCTGTGGCGGCCCTCACCGGCATGTTTGGCTTCTGCGTTAGCACTTGCCTTGCTGGGGTCGTCAGGGCGAAGGCTAGAGCAGAATGTGCATGACTTTGGTGTTTCTAGGAGCACATGAGTGTGCTTGTGTGAGGCGTACTGGGGGCATCTCATTCAGCCAGTATGATCTCCAGAAGCCCCACAAGTGCTCATCCAGTGTGTCGGGGGTGAATCTCTCTTTCTCTGGTGCCCAAACTAGGCTTAATGGGAGGAACCGTGGCTCAGTGGTGGGGGCCCTGCTTTGCGTCCAGAAGGTTTGATCCCCGGCTTCTCCAGGCAGGGCTAGGAAGGAATCCTGCCTGAAACCCTGGAGAGTGTTGACAGTATGGGGTGAGATGGGCCCATGGTCTGACTCAGGATAAGGCAGCTGCTTCCTAGGTTCTGATGTTCCTAGGCTCCACTGCAGAGCTGATCGTCTGTTGTGTGGGGCCCTCAGTTGGTTGCTCAGCTTGATGGGAAGCCATTATTTGTGATTGCCACAGGGAAGAAGAAGCCCCCCCCCCGCTGCTCTCCCCTTCCCCATCACTTGATGCAGAGTGACTGAGGGAGGGGTGGTCGCCGGAAGGGGAGGGTGTGTGCTTGTGGAGCCCTTCCTACGGCCGTCACAGACTGGTGGGCCTGCTCAGACTCCCAATGTTCCGTGGTGGCACAAAGCACACATTACTAGCACAAGACCCGTTGCTAGGACAGGCAAGGCGGCTGCCGGTTGTGAGAGTCCGTGGGAGTAGATGTGCACTCTGAGCATGGCAGCTGTGACGGCAGGGTGGTCCCTGTGGCAGAGGCCCCACCGCGACACGGTCCCAACTGTAGGGCTGTTACTTTCCCCTCGTAGGAGTTAAAGCATCTGTTCATTTAGCTGGGAGTCGAAGGCTGCGCACAGGCAGTACTGGGATGAGGGGTACATCTGAACAGCCCGATCTCGTCTGATCTCAGAAGCTAAGCAGGGCTGGGCCTGGTTAGTACTTGGATGGGCGACCACCCTGGAATGCCAGGTGCTGCAGGGGAGGGCCCAGAGCTCAGGGTGACAGAGCGCCTGCTTTGCACGCAGAAGGCCCCAGGTTCGATCCCCGGCCTCCAGGGAGGGCTTGGAAAGAATCCTGCCTGAAACCCTGGAGAGCCGCTGCTGCCAGTCAGTGTCGACAGTACTGGGCTAGATGGACCCATGGTCTGACTCAGGATAAGGCAACTTCCTATGTTCCTGCCCTGGGTGACTCTGGTTGTCTGGAGCCGGAATCGGCTCATTCCATGTAAAATCAACCAATGAATTTACCTGACCGTCACCGATTTTGAAAAAAACTTGGTGAACTTGTTGGGTCTGCTGAGAAAATAAGCTGCTCCAAAAATTAGACTTCTGGGACAAAAACTTTTGGAGATATGGCAATAAAAAATATGAAGAAAAATGTTAATTTTTGTGTGTCGGACATCATTAAAATTACAGTAATTCCAGTTCTACAGAACCTAGAAAGTTACCGTAATCATGGTGTTGATGGAAAGCCTTTGAAATGCTCTTTCATTTGATATGTAACATACCATAAGTGGTTTTTTGGAATAAATATATATTCAAGGTCAAATAGTAAAATGTGACCTTGAATTCTGCAAAAACTAAAAAAAATTTCTCCATGATTTTTGTTTTAGTATTTCATCTGACAGTGCTTAATACATGTACCAATTTTCAAAATGGGGTTCTTAAGAGAAAACGAGTTACATCTTTTGGGGTGCTCTGTGTGTATGCGTCATAGTTCATATGAATTGCTATCTCACTGTACGTATCTTAAGAAAATATGCATTATCACTTAGGTTTTGAATAAAACATTGTGCTCAAGTACAAGCTACCCTGTCATAATTGTGCAGTTCTAAATTAGGTATTCTTCACAATAGCATACTTCTGACATTTTGTGTAGAATAATGATACTTCCTCTGGGTGGTCATTCTGGTATGAAATCAAAGAATATTTCCAACTGAAAGCAAATTGCTTAAGATTTGGTGAACTTGTTCTGCTTATTAAAAAATAAGTTGCAGGGCCTATTGTTTTCAGAAGAATGAGGTTTAAAATATGTACTTTAAAAAAGGTACTCACCAGTATGCTTGGGGAAAACATGTTCATTTTATTATTTCAAATAAATATACAGAAGTTTGACCTTGAATAATGACAAAAAACTCCTGTTTTAAATAACGTTTAACATCCCTGGAAACATGTACCGTACTTGATTTCAAAATGGGACTGTTACTAGCGTAGTTATTTTGATTTACGGTACTTAGATGTGGGCTTGAAAAACCATTATTGTGCATAGATGAGATTTTCCATTTTACTTTTATATATGCTGATCAGTTTTTATGCAGTTCAAATATTACTTGCTAACATTTTGTTAACATGTCCTAAATTAAGGAGCTTTTCATAACAGTAGTTTCTAGTCTTGAAGTTGCTGCTTGACACTCTTTGTCTGTTAGTGTATAGAAGTGCCCTGTTGGGCAACAAGGATCAGCTTTTGTCAAAACATCTGAAGATGGTATCCATAGGACATCTTGTTTATCTGGATACATAAATGATTTTGCTGGTCCAGCGGGATGAAGAAAGCTCACTAACACTTCTGCTCTCTGATCATCTGTTTGTAAAACACAACCTAACCACCAACAAATCCTTGTATTTCTTGCAATTCCAGTTCTCCTTCTTTAATAGTCACTGGTAGCGGTGGATCCAAGCCGGGTCTGCGCCTCCGAGTCGATTTTCGGGGTTGGCGCCGACCCGACTCTATTTTCTGAGTGGCGCAGCGCGCCGCTCGATCGGACTGCTCCGGCCCGTTCATCGCTTCTGAGACGCGACGGGACCCTGCGCAGGCACAGAACGCGCCACAGGGGTCCAGCACGCCTGCGCAGGGTTCCGTCGCATCATTTCCGGTCCCAGAAGTGACGGGACGGAACGGACCACGCGGGCGGCTCGACACGGAGAGGGCGAGCCGCCCTGAAGAACAAGGTAAGGCCTCGCCAGGCGTGAGCGGGCCAATTTCGGCCTCGTTTCTGCCCGGCGAGGCTTGATCGTACACCCCTAGTCATTGTCTCTTTTCTGGATTCGCATTGAAATTAATATCTTTTAGTAGCAACAGTGTGTTTTGTTAATGGAATTACAAATGAATTTTCTGTGTCCCAGAAATCGTCTTGAATTCTCAAAGCGACATTTCAGAAGCTTTTCTTCCAGTTCATAATCTTTACTTGTGGTGTATTGAAATGCAACCTGTGTGATGTTCTCCTTTGCCCAATCAAAGAGTTGATGAGGGGTCATGATTTGTTTTTCATACGGATGCTGCAAACTTGCTCGAGCAGCTAACCTTTTCACAGTGCCACCCAAACCATCACAAGGCCCTTTTCCGTGCGATGTGGCAAAGAAGTGCCATTCTGCATCGATACCGAAATCTGACTTACTTAAGTTGTTGAAGTTTTTACCGTTTTTATACTGTGCTGCTGCACCATCAGGGAAATAATAGATCTTAGTTATGCTACCTGTAGAAATGGTGTGCAGGAATTCAACAATTTGAAAAGTCATGAACACATTGCAGCAGAAGTGGGGTCAGCACTTGTCATGGCTTCAGGCCTGCCTTTTTCTTTCTTATCAGAATCTGTGAATAAAGCTTGATTTAATGTAGACATCCAAAGAGATATATCTCTGTGAAGGTTTGAGGCCTACCCATGCCTGGTTTGGTTTCAGCCTGAAGGCCCCGGAAGCTCCGGAAGGGAGAGGGCGGGCTCAAGTTTCATTTCCCTCCAAAAAAATCTGTTTTAAGTGTGTATAAGGGGGCGAAGTTATTGTAGGGAGGTACTGTGCATGTATAAGAACATTCACATCTTCTGAACTGTTCGGAACCCTGTTCTGGAAATCGGTACACTCAAGGTAAACATGGGTTATCTGAGGAAAAAAATCAGCAAAAAAAAAAACATTTGGTTTTTTTGGAATTCAAGGTCAAACTAAAGAAACTATGACCTTGAATATTTTATTTCACATGCATGCTTCGTGTTACATATCAAATAAAAGGGTAGTTCGAGAGCTTTCATATGACACCATGATTTACTTGAAGGAAGTTATGATACTTTTTGTGCAGTCACAAATGCTGAAAAATCGTGTTTTGGGCATTTTTTGAGCACACTGTACTTTTGCACCGTGAGGTATAATGACCTATAATTTGGTGTATGTTCATTTCTCATGCTGGTCTACCAGTATGCCAGTTTTTAAAAAAATCGCAGATGGTGAGGTAAATTTTTCATTTTTTTTGGTTGATTTTACATGGAATGACCCATCCCCTCTGCACTGTATCCCAAAGTACAGCTTGCATACATGAGTAGACCCACCTAGGAGCTATTTGTCAGTTATGCTTGCTCAGCCTTTTAGCACTTGGGGGGGAGGGACTCCCAGAATTCCCCTGGCCAGCTATGCTGGGGACGGATAACCAGGCTGTGGGCTAAATGTGCATGACTTTGGTGTCCACAAACTGCCTGCCTTTTGAAATGTGATTTGTATAAAAAAATCAGTCAGCAATATAGAGTTAGAACCTAGCAGCAGATTAAAGATGCCCTTGGCTTTCGTTCGAATGCTTTGAGTCTCTGGATGTGGGAGCTGCTTAATTGTGTTAAACTGAATGCAGTTTATTGTGCACTTTTATAGATTTAGGTCATGTTGGTCCTGTGTGCTTTCCTGTGTGCTGGTGTGTTTGGTATTGGGGGGTGGGTGAATGTGGAAATTACCATGGCCTCTTTGCCTGCTTGATTTCAGACGATTGATAAGTGCAGGCAGATTGGGGAGCTAGTCTGGAAACTTGTTTAAGGGTGCCATCCTATGCATCCTAGGCAGAAAGAAGTGCTACAACTCCCAGCATGCCCCAGCCAGTGTAGCTGGCTGGGGCATGCTGGGAGTTGTAACACTTTTTTTTCTGCTGAAACATGCATAGGATGGCACCCTAAAACACTTGTCCAGCCTCTGCTCTGAGTACCTCCAGCAAAGAGGTCACGTTCAGCTGAGCCGCTCTCCGTTAGGACATTTCTCCTAATGTTTAGCCAGAATCTGCCTCCCTGCACTTTCCACCTGTTGTTGGTTCTGGTCCTGCCCTCTGGAGGGATGGAGAACGAGTCTGCTCCGTCTTCTGTGTGGCAGCCCTTGAGGCCGCTCGCTTGCCTTCCCTTAATCTTCTTTTTTCCTGGGCCGTGTGGGGCGGGAGTTCATGAGTGCTTTTGGCATGCATTTATAACTAGGCCCAGGGAAGCTCTTCAGAGGCAGTAGGAGGACTTCCCTGTCAAAGCACAGTGACAGAGAGCTCCGATCAGAACCTTGTCTGAAACAGCAGGCTTTCTGGTGTCCAAAGCCCGGCATTGAAGGCAGCGGCTCCTCCCTTGTTTGCCATCTTTGTTCTGGGGCAGAGGCACTTGAAAAGGAGATAGATAGGTTAGGGGGTGGAGATGGTGGAGTGATTGTAGTCAGAAGCCACTTGAGAGATAAGTGTTCTCTCAAACTCTGTGTAGGAGGGGAGAAGACCACAAAGTTCTTAACTTGACAATTCCAGGCAATTTTGTTGAGCTCCTGAGTCTTCCCAAGATAAGCAACCCAGGGCCACTTTCTCAGGCTTCTCGTGGTGGGTGGAGCGCAGCGTTCTCTGGGGGATGTGGCAGCCTCGTGAATATCCCGAGACAGCAGTGTGGCCCAAACACCCTGGGTTTCATAGAATCATAGAAAAGTAGAGTTGGAAGGGGCCTACAAGGCCATCGAGTCCAACCCCCTGCTCAATGCAGGAATCCAGGTCAAAGCATCCCTGACAGATGGCTGTCCAGCTGCACCTTGAATGCCTCCAGAGTGGGAGAGCCCACCACCTCCCTAGGTAGTTGGTTCCATTGTCTTACTTGCTCTGACAGTCAGGAGATTTTTTCTGATGTTTAGGGGGAATCTGGGTTCCTGTAACTTGAGCCCATTATTTCGTGTCTTGCAAACTGGGATGATCGAGAAGAGATTCTGGCCCTCCTCTGTGTGACAACCCTTCAAGTACTGGAAGAGTGCGATCATATCTCCCCTCAGTCTCCTCTTCTGAAGGCTAAACATGCCCAGTTCTTTCAGTCTCTCCTCATAGGGCCGTGTTTCCAGTCCCTTGATCATCCTTGTTGCCCTCCTCTGAACCCTCTCCAGTTTGTCTACGTCCTTCTTAAAGTGAGGTGCCCAGAACTGGACGCAGTACTCAAGATGAGGCCTAACCAGTGCCGAGTAAAGGGGAATTATCACTTCCCGCGATTTGGAAGCTATACTTCTATTAATGCAGCCCAAAATAGCATTTGCTTTCTTTGCAACCACATCTGGATCCATTTCAGTCTGGGTTCAGGCCTGGTTTTGGCACGGAAACAGCTTTGGTCGCCCTGTATGATGACCTATGTTGGGAGAGAGACAGGGGGAGTGCGACCCTGTTGATACTCCTGGATCTCTCGGCAGCTTTCGATACCATTGACCATGGTATCCTTCTGGAGCAGCTGTCTGAGTTGGGGGTGGGGGGCACTGCATTGCAGTGGTTCCAGCTCCTACTTGGATGGCTGGCTCCAGAGGGTGGTGCTTGGGGGATGTTGCTCGGCCCCATGGACTCTCCAGTATGGGGTTCCTCAGGGGTCGGTCTTATCCCCTATGCTATTTAATATCTACATGAAACCACTGAATGGGGTCATCCGGAGCTTTGGAGTGCGTTGCCATCAGTGTGCTGATGACATGCAGCTCTATTTCTCCTTTTCATCTTCAGCAGGTGAGGCTGTGGATGTGCTGAACCGGTGCCTGGCTGCGACAATGGACTGGATGAGGGCTAACAAACTGAGAAACAATTTCCTTGTGGGAATTGTTTGCAATTGTGCCTTTAAAATTTCCTCTTTTAAAAACTCCCACCCATCCTGGGCTCCTTTTCTCATTAGAGTCGCTTGCCATGGGACCTTACTTATCATTGTTCTGAGTTTGTTAAAATTGGTTTTCCTAAAATCCAGGGTACGCGTTTGGCTACACTCAGCTTTTGCTTCCTTTAGAATCAAGAACTCAAGTATAACATGGTCACTTTCCCCCAGAGTTCCCGAAACTGCCACTTTATCCACTAACTCGTCCCTGTTGGTTAGAATCAGGTCAAGGATAGCTGATCCTCTAGTTCCTTCCTCCACTTTCTGTAGGAGGAAGTTATCAGCAACACAGGTCAGGAATTTCTTGGTGGGGCCATGTTTGGCAGAATTAGTCTCCCAACAGATATTGGGGAAATTGAAGTCCCCCATTACTACCACATCATTCCTCCTGGAAACATTTGCAATTTGCTTTTCAAAAGTTTCATCCTCATCTTCTCCTTGATTGGGTGGTCGGTAGTAGACGCCAACCGCCATGTTCATTTTATTCTTTGCCCCCTTTATTTTAACCCAGATGCTCTCAATGGGGCTGCCAAGCTCCTCTTCCTGTATCTCTGTGGAGAGATACGTATTTTTAACATACAGTGCAACTCCACCTCCCTTTCTGTTGCTTCTGTTCCTTTTGAACAAGTTATACCCTTCAATCGCTGTATTCCAGCCATGGGAGTCATCCCACCAGGTTTCAGTTATCCCTATCAAGTCGTATTTGCCCTCATGTATCAAGAGTTCAAGTTCGTTCTGTTTGTTGCCCATACTCTGGGCATTAGTATAGAGACATCGAAGACTATGTGCTTTATAGTCCGACTTTCTTCCTACATTTTGTGGTAGACTATCATTGGGCGCCACTGGAGCTGTTCTCTCCGTTGTGGCACAGAAGCCTTCTTCCATTGTTACCCCCGAGTTTATGTCCCCCTCCCCTGTTGGATTCAGTTTAAAGCCCTCCTGATTAAGTTTCCTTCCCCGAGGGGGGGGGCTGCTTTCGGGTACGGACCCTGAGAAGTTGATTTCCAAGTCCTGAACGGTGTGCAGTGCTCCTGCTTTGCCCTTTGAACATGTGTGGGAAAAGAGGAGGCTGAAACCACTTTGGGTGTGGGTCTTTCGGTGCTTTTCTGGGAGGAAAGAAGCTTCTAAATTAACAGATAGGCTTCAGTCGCCGTGTGGGTGGCTCATTTAGAAACCGCCCATCTCATCACAGAGCAAGCAGGTTCACGGTGAACTCATTTGCGGAGGACAGTATCTTGGTTGATTTTTAATGGACGCAGATGATGATGATTCTTCCTGGATGAGGTAAAAGTCTCGCCCAGTGTTTGGTCGCCAACTGTTCGAAAGGCAGAGGGCCCCCATCTGCTCATGCTGCCAGCGTGGCTGAGCCTGTGTGAGATGTTTTGGAAACCTCTTTCCGCTTTGTTTTGTTAGGCCCATGACGAGGTGTGTCCCAAATTCCCCCTCACCTGCGAGGGCTGTGGAAAGAGGAAGATCCCGAGAGAAAAGGTAATGTGGCTTGTGGCACTTTTATCCGTACGTGTGTTGGGGGGGGCAAAAATAGTTCTCTGCCCCCCCCCCCCCGCAGCATGTCCAAGCCCTGCTCTCCCCTTTGCGTGTTGGGTGGCCGGATGCTGCAGAACAGCTAGGAGTGTGACTCAGGGACCCGGGGAGGCTTCGGTGGAAATCTTGCTCCCCCCCCCCCCGTAAGTCACAGTGCTGCCGGGGCATCTATACTTTCGTAGCCCACAGCACAGAAACGTCGTAAGCCGCCTTGTACCAGGTCAGACACCCCCCCCCCCAGCTCAGCATGGTCCACTCTGACTGATAGACAGGGGTCTTCCCCATACCTGCTACCTGACGCACTGAACTGGCGGGGGCAGGGATTGAACCCGGGGCTTCCTGCAGGCAAAGCAGGGGCTCTGCCACCAGGCAGGTTGGGGTTCCAGCAGCCTGTCCTCCCCTCGTGACCTCCGATGCCGAGAGGAGATCATGTGTCCCAGGGCATGGTCTGATGGCACATGATGGAGCCAGCTGGCTGATGGCCGAGCTAGTCCAGGTCTGGCCAGTGCCTGGATGGGAGACCACTTGGGAGCCTCAAGCATACCGCCTTGAGGTCCGTGACGGAAACATCTTGAAGAATTCCATTCGGTGCCCCAGGTCTGGACAGAGAGGTCAGACCTGCGCTCTGTGTGTGTGTGTGTGTGTGTGTGTGTGTGTGTGTGTACATTCATTCGCATGCCTGCTTCTCTTCTTTGCAGTTTCGAGAGCATGTCAAGACTTGCAGCAAATGTAAAGCACCCTGCAGATTCCGGCCCATTGGCTGCACAGAGGTGGTAAGCACCGCTTCCTCCTTAGCAATGCTGCATGCCCAAAGGGGAGAAGGAAGTGAATGAGGAGCGCGTCTCCCCAAAGAGGGAGGAGGGGAACATCGGGCCCAAAGTCCATCTGTCCTGCTGCCCGCCTAGAGCCCTCAGAAGCAGGGTGCGACGGGTGACAGACAGTCATCAGCGCCTGATACTCGGGAGGGTGACAGCCTCCAATCGTGGGGTTCCATCCATCCGTCACAGGCAGTGGCCGCTGGCAGGCCTGTTACTCCGTGTATTTCTCCATTCCTCCTGATTGTTGAAGTGTTTGAGAGCGTGTCCCTGGTTCGGACCACGCCTTGGCTGTAAAGTCGCTAGATCAGCCCTCCAGATGTGTCGTGCTGCAGCTGCTGTAATTCTGTGGCGACTGGCCCATCCATCTGGGCTGATTCCGCATTGGAAGGGGGGGCGGGATTTAGACCCCAGTACTGTGGTGGAAACTTCGAGGCCAGCCCGGCCCTGCAGCCGATCCCATGGCAAGGGGGAGAGTGTGACTTCAGATCTGGCCTGGCCGCAGGATGAGGCTTCTTGTCACACCCCTGATTTAGGGCCCGAGACGGTGGGAGCCAGGAGGATTCTGAGGGGGGGATCGGGTACGTCGCCCAGGGCAAGACGTCAGATCAGGAGGGAGGAGCAGCGCCGCCCCCTGCAGCGCGCCCTGCGTTTATGGGCAAGAGGTTTGGGTCGGGAGCGGTGGTCAGAAGAGGGGTGTTAACTAGGCCTACCCCCTTCCTCTGCCATCTTACCGTCGCAACAACCCTGCAAGAAGTCCTGGGTGGCTTTGGGCCAGGCAACGAGGTCTTCCCAGGCCTAGGGCGACACTGCAGCCACTGTGCCACACGGGCTGCTACAGGGATCATGCCTCCCAGCTTAAAATCAAGGCTATAAAACTTAATAGATGTGCCTGCACGGGCTAGAATCCAATATCAGGTATAAGGTAAAACCAGATTGCAGGGGCGAAAATAATAAAATACTAACATACTTTAACTATTTAAAAAGACTTTTAAAACCTTAAAAGCCAGGGAGAACAGGAAAGTCTTAGCCTGGTGCTGAAAAGAGAGCCGTGTTCCTGTTGTCCACCCAGAACCTGTTGCCATTTCATTGGATTGGAAGGATGCCTCTCTGCTCTAGTGTAGAGAGTGAAGAATGGTGTCTCTGCTCGTGTTATACAGCTTGTCACGCCCCGTTCCAGTTTGCTTTTTTCCTAAGCTGGTGCCTGTCTCTCCTTTCAATTGCCTTAAGCATTTGTTCATAAGGAAGATGATCCACCCCCCTGCCGCTCCCCCCCACTAAACTGAAGTCTGTCTCTCTGCAGTCTGTCTCCATCGCAGCTGAGAAAGGCATTTTGTTTCTGTTTTGTGCAGGTGGAGAACGAGAAGCTCCCTGAACATGAAAGCAAGTGCCTGGGGGAGCACCTTTACATGCTGCTGAGTTTCGTGCTCAGCCTGGGGTCCGAGTCCAGCAAGCTCCAGCCCCTGCCGGGCCTCCCGTCAGTGGAGTCTGGCTCGGGTCTGTTGGGTGGCCACCCCCTGGTCTCGGAGTCTGAGCTCTCCAGCTCCATAGAACTCTTAGGGAGGTGTGAGGCCCTGGAAAGGAAATCCATCACCTTTGAGAACATCGTCTGCGTGCTCAACCGGGAGGTGGAGAGGGTGTCGCTCACCGCCGAGGCCTACAACCAGCAGCATCAGCTGGACCAGGAGAAGATCGAGGCACTCAGCAGTAAGGTCTGGATTGGTTCGTGTGGCTCTCTACACTGGCGCGTCTCTGTGTGCAGGCCCGCATTCCGCGTCTGTAGAATGGCAGGTTATGCCCAGTCCGTGCAGCTCTGTGCCGACCGATGCAAGTGAGGCAGGTCTTGCTGAGATGGCTCCCTGTGGACATTGGAGGGTTCAGTCCTGGAGGGAGCAACGGAGCATTACGCAGGGCTGCAGGATGTGCGATGGTCTATAGCAGCCTTCCCCACCGTGGCACCCTCCAGATGTGAGGGACTACAACTCCCAGAATCCCCCATGCCGCAGATAACGGGGGCACGGAGGGCTGGAGCCGCTGAGGCTAACCTGGAAGGCCCCAGGTTGGGGAAGGCTGATCTATGGAACCCGCTTCCCTAAGAATAGCTTCTGTCCCTCATGCCGAGAACTGAGAGGAGTGGCTGAATGAGACTCCCAGGGGTTTAGACCCAGGGCCAGGGCCCTCCCCAGCTCCGTGTGTGCCCCTCGGCCCCCATGATTGGGGTGGGGAAGGGGGTGGGAGGAGCAGCAGCATAAATTACAGACGAGGAGATCGGGCCAACTTGCTTCGTTCGCCTGATGGATAGAAGGCTGTGGTGCCGACTTGGCAGCCCTGGGTGTGGGGAGGAGGAAGGGGCGGTGAGGTGAGCGTGGCTGGCCTGTGGAATGATTTGTTCAGGCGGGGTGTGTGTGGATGTGCAAGTAGAGAGAGGAGTGTTTCAAGGTGGAGTCACACCACCCCCCCGTAACAGCCATCTTCTTGCCTTTTCCCATGGCCCAGATCCAGCAGTTGGAGCGGAGCATCGCGCTGAAGGACTTGGCCCTGGCCGAGATGGAGCATGTTGTCCAGGAGATGGAAGCTGCTTCCCATGACGGCGTCTTTATCTGGAAGATCTCCGACTTTGCCAGGAAGCGCCAGGAGGCGATTGCCGGCCGTTCCCTGGCCATCTTCTCTCCAGGTGGGCTTGCAGAAACGGCCTCTGCGGATAGTCGGGGGTGGAGGGGCTCAGGCTAACCTTGGACTTGCTGCAGTAATTTGGTGCTCCTAATTGTAAAATGGTGCAGTGGTCGAGGGACAGAGAAGGAGCGAAAGGGAGCGAAGACAGATTCCCCCTCCTGCTGGCTTCTCCATGAGGATTAGAAAGTTTAAAAGCTGGGATTGCAAGAAATGAGTGCCCTGGCCTGTTTATAATCAAGGCTGTGAACACGGCATTACAAAAAGAAGACCAACCTTTGGTGCTCTGAGTAAATGACACACACTTGCATGTTACCTTTTTGTGCATGTTCTTCATTCTGTTTCTGCCAGGTACAGGGCAGGTAACTCAATGCCCTACACCCACCCCACCCCCAGACTCCAAGCCCAGTACTGGAGATCCCGCTTGCCGTGCTCGTTTCTCTGACATTTTGTAGGCGGTGTCCGTCCACAGTTTATTTCCACACAAGCCCTGCACATGCTGCAGTGCAGACTTGCCTTTCTCAGATCTGTGAAGTAGATCTTTTGGCCCTTTACCCTGTGTGTGTGTTTAAGAACTGGGCTCTGACAGAGCATGGGCCATCGCTCCGTGGGAGGGCACGTGCTACCTGAGCGGAGGGCTCGACCTGCAAAGCGGCCTCAGTTGGGAGGCCCCAGCCAAACATGTATGGAAGGATTTGTGCAGACAGGAAGTGCTAAATTCTCCCCTCAGTCCATTGAGATCAGCGATGGAGGCCCTTCTCCGTTCGGGGAGGCCTGTAGGTCAGTGGCGGAGCCCCTGCTTTGCGTGCAGAATGTCTCCGGTTCAATCCCCGGTAGGTTCCAGTTAAAAGGATCACGTAACAGATGGTGGCGGAAACCCTTCTCCGCCCGAGACTCTGGAGAGCCCCTGGGTGGTGGAGTGGCTCCCTATGATGGGAAGGAGGGGTTCAGAGGGGCCCGGGGGCGTTCACGCCTCCCAAGCCTGCCTTCCCACCCTTCCAGCATCGCTCCTGCCCGCACCCTTGATTGTGTGTTTGTGTGCGCCCCGGCAGCCTTCTACACAAGCAAGTACGGCTACAAGATGTGCCTACGCATCTACCTCAACGGGGACGGCACCGGGCGCGGCACCCACCTGTCCCTCTTCTTCGTGGTGATGAGGGGGCCCAGCGACGCCCTCCTGCGGTGGCCTTTCAACCAAAAGGTAGGCCGCCCGGGCCTTGGGCATGGGTGGTGTGAGGGCTGGCGGGGGGGGAGGAGGGCGGGGCTGGCACGCGGAGGGGGGTGCCTGGATGGCTTCCGAGAGTGAAGGCGCAATCCTATGCAAGTTTAGACAGGAAAAAGGCCTACAAGTCCCAGGCCGGGAGTTGCAGGCCTTTTTTTCCTGTCTCAACTTGCGTAGTTCTGCGCCTTAAGCTGCTCTTGCGCAGTAGCAAAGGGGCTGAAACCTTGAACGAGGAGGCCCCCGATTCAAATCTCGCCCCTCCTGCGTAGTTGCTTGGCTTGGTGGCCTTAAAGCCAGCCTCCTCTCTCTCTCAGCCCCCGATTGGCAACAGAGCGATGACTGTAACCGGGCCTACCTTACAGCAGCGTTACAACAATTGTGAAGTGTTTTTGTACTCTTTAAAGCAGGGCTGGGCAGGTTTGCGGGATCTACCTTGTTTTTACGAGACTCGCCTGAGGTCCACCAAGTAGAGCGGTGTACAGAAATATATTTGGGTGAGAGGCTGCATTGCCCCTCCCCCCCCCAGATGACGTCAGTGGCCCCAAGGATGTCTTTGCTCCCACCTGTTTTAGCTTTTCTCTGTGCTGAGAGAGGCACAGCGTTCTGTGCTCCTTCCTTGCGCTGGCTGAATTTGTGCAGTGCCTTTGTGCAGTGCCTGGCACCCCTGGAAGCCAAGGACCTGGCTGGCATTGGGATGAGTGGCTGCTTTCCATGGCACTGGCCAAGTCTCTGGCTTTCTGTGAAGCCCGGTGTTCCTGTGGTGGTGCTGTGTGCCATGTGAAGCACTCAGCCGGCACTGGGAAGAGCAACCTCTCTTCCTGGCCCCAGCCAAGTCTCCCATTGCCCCTTCCCCACTGTTATCTCCATTCTCAGATTGGAGATAACAGCAGGGCCAGGGCAGAATAGTGACTTGTGGGGCGGCAGGGTGGGGAAACGGGATGGACACCTAGAATTCTGGCAGAGTGCCAGAATTGAACTCTTGGTCCTAGCACTCCAAAATCTTCTACTGATTCTCCCCCCATAAATTTTCTTAATTTCAGCAGTCCTAGTGGGTTTTTGTTTTGTTCTGTTTTTTGAGGGCGTGGTGTTGCTCTCAGTTGTTGCTGTTAAACAGTTGGGAGTTGATAACTCCTGCCGATTTTGGCGAATCGGCCGGAGATGTACCTTCAAATTCCAGTCTGCTTTCGGTACACCCAAACGCTGAAGTACTGATACAGGGTCACAGATAAAGCCAGCACTGAATGCATTCTTGCAGAGGTGGATGTTATCCCTGGCCCTTTGGTGAACAGATGGATGGCAGGAACCAATGGCTTTGGGGCTCGGGCAGCTGCCTGAAGACCAAGCGATGGCAACCGCCACCAGCCTTTCTGGATCCTTGGAAGGAGAGCAAGGCCTTTTTCCTGGCTCTGCTCACCACGGGGAAGGGCAAGGAGATACGCAGAGCACCAAAGCCTCCCCCCCCCGCTAATGACATTCGCCCACATGTTTCTTCACCTATTTTTGCACGCTAAGGATTAGAAGCTTTCTTTAAAATAAAAGCGAAGCCTGCCACTCTCCGGCTGCCGGCTTCTTTATGACGGAGAGACGCGTGCAAGTTGGGGGTCTTGTGCTTTCTCCCGCCCGGCTCCTTCACGTGGCTTCTGTCCTCCCACACAGGTCACCCTGATGCTGCTGGACCAGAACAACCGGGAGCATGTGATCGACGCCTTCCGCCCCGACGTGACGTCCTCGTCCTTCCAGCGGCCCGTCAGCGACATGAACATTGCGAGCGGCTGCCCGCTCTTCTGCCCCATCGCCAAGATGGAGAGCAAGCACTCGTACGTGCGCGACGACACCATCTTCATCAAAGCCATTGTAGACCTCACGGGCCTCTGAAGCCGCTGCCTCCCGCTTGGAACGCGGAGCTGCCATTCTGCGTGTGCCCCTCCTGCCCCCCGGGGGAGCTTTGGGGGAAAGGGCAAGGTGTGCCGCCCCAGAAGGAAAGGACCTTCCCTCCTGGGTGAGAGAACGAGATGTCCTGCTGGACACTTCTCTTGGCCTTGGAAACGCCGGTTGCGTGTCGTAGCGAAATGTGTGTCCGTGAGGGAGGCGGTTTTGGTTGTGCCCGCTGTGATGCCCTGCCAACCACCCCCCTTCGAAGTGGGACAAGGCCGCTGTCTGAAGGCAGCACATTTCACATGGAAAAGCTCTTCCGTGTCCTTTCTCGACGCGTAGTTCTGTAGTTCTCTGCTCTTGGCTAGATTGCTCTCGGGCCGGCGGGAGAGGCCCACCTGAGGAGCCCGGGCTCTCACGTCTGCTTCAGTCATGCTGCTAGTGCTGGGCTGGCTGGAGGATGCTCCAGAGGCCAGTGGGAAGAGCGTTGCTGGAGGGCCCTGCAGGACCTGCTGAAGGCGCCCTTCTCGGTCTGCCACCCAGTTTGGTGCAAGCGGAGATGAGGGAGGCAGGTGGGCGGCAGCTAGTCTGTCCTGACCTGACCCACCTGAGGTGCCCGCAAAGTGGTCCCTGGAGTGGATCTGGGCTGCTTGTAGCTCTCCAGAAGGGAACAGGACCAGGCAGTGGATGCCTTACTGTGCCAATTCTGCCGTGCTTCTCCCCCCCCCCCCCTGCCAAATATGTGCATGCCCTTCCCTGGTTGAGCTGCATCTGGAGGGCCAGCTGCCAAAAGTGGCATGCCAGCAGGGAGGGAAAGGGAGGGAACAGAAAAGTGCAGATTTCCTGGGTCTATTTAAGTTTCTCTTAAATGGACAGGCTTCTCTTCTGCAGAGGTTCTGGGTGTGGAATTAATGAGGCCCCATTGCGGCAGAATGCAGCTGGGTCTGGCTAATCCACCACATGCCGCTCATTAATTTTTAAAAAAATGCCTCCGCGTGGTTGCCAGCTGAATCCTTTGCTCCTGTAAGCCAAGTTCGAGAGGGGGGTCATCTCAGCGTGTCCGTCCCCCATCTTCCCTGCACTGTTTCACTTGGCACTGCTAAGCCTGGACGCCGGGAGGGGCTGGAAACTGAGAGGACTCCCAGTTGTGCCTGCTTTCCTCCCAACGCTTGGCCTGCTCTTGTGCCGTCTTCCCCTCTCCTTCCTGTCTGGGGGCAAAGGAGTCGAGAGAACTCTGGACAGGTGTGTGCGTGGGGTGGGGGGGAAGGGCTTGACTAGGCATTCACCTGTGATTTCTAGGCTATTTGGAGATGCTTGGCAGGTGGGCTGGCGGTGGGGGGCAGCTTGTTGCAGGCCGGAAGTTCCCCACTGGCGTGTGCTGCGGGCAGGTGAGCTTGGGCCATGTCCTCTTTGCTGGTCACCGGGCGCAGCGCTGTGCAGTGCCTGCTCCTTGCCCCGGGGCGCCATGCCATCTTCCCGGTGGTCCTCAGCTCTGCCAGCCGCTTTCAGCCGTGGGCGTCTGCATGTTCCCGCAGCCTAGAGGGAAGAACCTGGGTGGGCTGCGACAGCTGTCGCTTTTGAGGCGGAGATCTTGTGACGTGCTCCGGCAAGGTGAATGAAGGCCTTTCTGGGTTCCTACCTCAAAGCATCCCTCCCACCTCGTCAGCTGGTTGGGCTGAGACGGGCGGCTGCAAGTGAGGGCCTCTTTTCCCAGGTCTGGTGAAGCCTTTTTCGTGGAGACGTGGCTGCATTAACTTGGCCCGCTTGCTGTGGCCTTGGAGGCCCTTTGTGGCTCCCCTTTCTCTGGAAGTTCTTAACGTCGTCTCTTTGCAAGAGGGGAGGCGAGGTATCTATGCATATCTGGTGCGGAGCTGTGTTATGCTCTGTGCTGACTAAATTCATAACCTTTTTTTACTAAATTCATAACCTTTTTTTGCACCCTGTATAAAGTCCAATTATGGTCTCTGCTCATTACTAATAACTTTGCTAGCTGGGTAGTTGGCATTTTTACATAAAAATACAACCACGTGTGCTGCAGACTTCTGAGCACGCCAGGCTTGCTCTTAGCCGATAGGGTGAGAAGCGAGGGGTTGGGTGTGGAGGGTGGGAAGGGTTTGACAGTTGCCCCCTGCATTCTCTTGCTCTCTCTCTTTGTCTGCCCCCCCCCCCCCCGTTCCATTTGAGTCAAGTAATTTGATTTGTGCATACATGCAGGGACAAGGGGACTTTCCCTGCCTGCCAGGTGGGGCCCAGTGTGGAACTAGGGGCCTAACCCTTTCAGCATTTCTCCCCTCCCCTCCCCATGTGGGATTCGAGTGGGGCTGAAGCAGGTGTGCTTTCTTTCTCATCTTTGGAAATGTGGCTTCCTTCCCAGCTGATGGTTTGCAGGGGAACAGATAGAAAACCTAGGACAGCCTTCCCCAACCTCGTACCCTCTGCTACAACTCCCAGCATCCCCCAGCCAGTGTAGGCTGGAACAAGATGGGGGCCAGCTGCAAATTAAGGGAGAAAATACTTGGTTCAGCCGGTTGTCTTAAAGGAGGCTTGCCCAAAGAAACTAGCCCAACGCCCCCCCCCCCCCCGCTGTGGCTCCAGTAGTAGCCTTCCCTCCTGCGTTTCAGACAAATGAATCCGTTTCTGATGGCGGAAGCGTTGCGGAACGTAGAATGAGAGACAGTGCTCGTCTTGGCCCTAGAGTCTAGACTAAGGGAAGGCTGTCCTGTGTGTGTTGTGCCACACCACACCTCCATCCTTCAAGGGGAAAGCCCGATCACCACCCAAAACACTCTCTAGCACCTGCTTTGTGAAAAGGCAGTCCCTGGAGAAAGTTTTAACTATGGAAGGTTCTCAGGACAACTTTTAGAAATGGAAATTCTGCAGCCTGTGTCAATTTTATACAGGTTTGCATGGTTTCTCTTTATTTTGGGGGTGGATCTTCGTATTTTGCGTAATTCATTCAGTCTCTGCTAGTCGTGGAGAAGAGCAAGGAGCGTGGCAGGGCATCGCTGCCCCCCCCCGAAAACCATATCCACCAATCCCAGGCGGGGCGGGGGGGGGGGCTTCTGGGATTTACTGGCCATTGTCCACACACCTTCGAGCATGTTTCTGTATGTAGGAACTTGCTTTGTAAAACTAATTGGAAGTTGAGATTCTCACAGCCCGTCCCAGGACTGGTGGCTTTTCTGTGCCACTGCATAATCAAAATAAAGCTCCTTCAAGAGGAAATATATGACCACTGAGCAGGGAGACATTTTCACAAGCATGTTTAACCAGGGGAGAGCGAGAGGGAAGAGGCGCTGCAGGACAAGTGTTTTTCAGAGGGCAGCTTGCAGAGATTCCCCATATGAAGGTCAAGTCTGCTAATTGGCCAAAACAGCTGCATGGAACCTCCATCACCAGGGGCGGTTTATCTCTGACTACAAGATGAGGGGGTGTCTACCCTTGAGGGGGGGGTCTTGTGCCTCACTTGGCAGCTTCTGACCCACCACTGTCGGGGAACAGGAGAATGGGCTAGAGGCGCCTTTTGTTCTGCTCCAGGGGGGTGCTGAAATTCCATTTTTCCCTGTTGGCTCCCATGGAAAGAGCCCCCCCCCCCCCAGTGCAGAGCAGGGGCCTGTTGACCGGCCCAGCTGCCAAATGTTCTCTTGAGTTAGGGCTCAGGTTAGCGTTGGGAGGGGGCCATCGCCCAAGAGTGGATTTTGGTTGCAATCCTGAAAATGCTCTTTCCTGCATAGGCACAAAACACTTGAGGTGACTAATAAAAAAGCGTGAAAGAAACCTTGTCTCGCTTATGTCTGTGAGTGGGAAATACTGTGACCTTTTCCAGCAGCGTAACCTGGCAGTAGGCGGGGAAAGGTTTTGTTAGGGGAAAATTGCAACCACTCAAGCTTTCTGCCGTCTCTGGGCTGGGACCTGCTGCCTTGTGCCCCAAGGCTGTCCCCGTTTCTCCTGCCTTGTTGCAAAAGGCTATTGCCACAGCAATCCTCTCTGTGTCTACTCAGAAGCAAATCCTCCATACATCCTCCCTGCTGCTTGAGGTTTGCGAGGAAACAGACTCAGTTTAGTAGCATGTGCTTTTATTGAGGCCAGGCTGTGCTGAGTAGCCGATGTCTTGTGTGTTCCAGAAACTTGCTCCCTGGAGCAAGGCCACAATGTGCAAAGATTAATTTCGGTGCCCGCAAATGTCTGGAGAGCTACCTCCTGCCCACTCTGGGAATATAGGCTGTGCTGGGCCAGCTCCCAAGTGCTGCTGAGCTGCCACACTGCAATTCTGAGGGATCTTGCCGCCGCCTCCCCCCACCCAGACTTGCCACTTCCTACATTCCTGATCCCTTCCCACTCCAATACACAGGCGACATCGCCACCAGGTTGGGCAGTTGGAGAACAGGGCTTGAATTAGGAGGGAAAAGGTATGGGGGGGGGGGGAGATCAGTGAAATCCACATCCCCCCACTACCAGTGTTTGAAAAGCAGCGGCTAAGGGGGCGGTCACCAAAGGTAAGAGGACAGCCCTGCTTTTAACACTTCTCTGGCCCAGCCTGGCAGGTGCTGGGACTTCTACAGGCCTGGGCTGCAGATATCCCTACAAGCACAGCAAGAAGCATATGGCGGCAGCTTCCTCTATTCCAAAGAGCAGGGAGTGACAGCTGCAACGGGGCTCAGCGTGGGTTTGTGCAGCTGGAGGCTTGCCATTTCTCCCACCCCACAGAAAGCAGGGTGCTCCTGTGACTTGAAGCTGAAACCCAGTAGGGGAAGCTCTGTTACCAGGAAGAGCTTCCTAGGCTGAATTTGTTTGCTGCATGGCTGTTAAGGGCACAGGAGCCATCCTGGGAAGAGAGTTGGCACCCCTTCGGATCCTTAGCACAGCCATGGAGTTCTACCCTGGAGGAGGTAGTTGGGGAGCCTGACAAGTGGCCTGTGCTGCCCCCTGCAGGCTGATAGAGTGTTGCCTGCACATCTATGTGAGCAAAAACCTACATGAACCAAACCGTGAACACCATTCAAAAGAAGGTTGGGAGGTCCCCACCAGACCTTGAACCCGTCCCTGAGTGCTCGGCTCTCGCCAAGTGCAACTGAGCCTCAGCGACTGCACGGGTGGGTGGGAAGCCGCAGCTGTTTGCTGGCACAAGCAACTGGAGGCAGCTGCGCAGGCCAAGGCGAGTCGGTCAAGAGGCCCCCCTGGGACAAGCGAGAGCCATTGGACTCATGGACTCTGGTTCGTGGCCCAGGAGAACAGGGGCTTATGAGGCCAGGGCTTCTTGGCCTGGAGGATGCGCATCGTGCGGGGTGAGCGCCACACTTTGATGGTGCTGTCGGCACTGGCGGTCAGCAAGAGTTCCTGTTCGACGGGGCTGAAGGCCACTGAGTTGACCACATCGTCATGCTGCAGTTTGGCCAAGCAGATGTCGTAGTGCCGGTCCCAGATGTAGCCGTGGCGATCCTCGGCCCCACTACACAGAATATATGAGAGAGAGAGACTGTCACATGGTGTGGGGGCAGAGGGGTGCTTTTCCTGGAGGGGAAGCGCTGGAGTCACCACAGCTGTGCAATTACAGAACTCCTCAAAATTCTAGCCCTCTGTGTGTAAGTAAGTGACTGGCAGCCACAAGGCAAGGAAAGGTCCAATCCTATGCATGTTTAGACAGAAAAAATGACAATTCCCAGCATTCCTCAGCCAGCCACGCGCAGTTCAGTTCTTTAACTGTCAGCAGATGAACAGGCCTGGTTATTAATCATAGAATCATAGAAAAGTAGAGTTGGAAGGGGCCTACAAGGCCATCGAGTCCAACCCCCTGCTCAATGCAGGAATCTAGGTCAAAGCATCTCTGACAGATGTCTGTCCAGCTGCACCTTGAATGCCTCCAGACTGGGAGAGCCCACCACCTCCCTAGGTAGTTGATTCCATTGTCTTATTGCTCTGACAGTCAGGAAATTTTTCCTGATGCTTAGGTGGAATCTAGGTTCCTGTAACTTGAGCCCATTATTCCGTGTCCTGCAAACTGGGATGAACGAGAAGAGCAGGGGGTTGGACTCGATGGCCTTGTAGGCCCCTTCCAACTCTAGAATCTATGAAACCTGCATTTGCTTACCTCTGCAGTCAGGAATGGTCTTAAAATGAACCACAACTGGTGGGCTGAAGCGGCAGGGAACTGTGCACCCCCACCCCGCTTCTCCTGCCTTGCACTTCCCACAAGCCCAGGAGCTCACCTGGCCACAAAATCCCTGCTGACGTCCAGGAAGATGAAGAAGAACTCGTTGCTGGGCGTGTAGCCCCGGTGCGCTCTCAGCGCCCGCTTCACTTCCGACATTGTCTTGAGGTCCAGCACGTGCAGGTCGATCTCCGCAGCGATGGGAGGTGGCTGCAAAGGGTCGGGGATGACGCAGTCTGGGGGCCAGGCACGGCTGTTCACATACAAGTACCTGGAGAGGGCAGGAAGAATGCGGCTGTTCTTCAGCTGTGTGGCTTGCCTCGAGGGCCGGCGGGGACCCGGGAGAACCAGACACAGCGCTTGCTTTGCACGCAGGGTGTCTCCGCTTCAATCCTCAGCTACAGAACACCTTTCTCTGCCAGAGACCCTGGGCTCGGTGGACACCTGCTTTGACTTGGGTATGGCAGCAACAACGGAGGCTGCCATCGACACAGGCCAGAACCCAGCAGCCAAGCAGAGTTCCGCCACACTCAAGTTCCTGCCTGGAGGTGGCATTTTCTGACTGGCTCTGGGCAAGTTGTATCGCTGTGGGTCCCCGTCGGAAACAGGCAGGCCCCTTTCCATTTATGCTGGTGCTGTTTATGTTCTGACAGGCAGCCTGCTCTTAAACGTGGATTGTTGCCAACCATTTCCCCCCCTTGCTGCTTTTCTAGCTTGCATTAAGAGACTAGCACATCTTTCACCTTAAAAACATGGAAGCTGCCTTGTGCTGAGCCAAACCACTGATCCATCGGCCCGGTGGCAGCTCTGCAGGATCTTGTGCAGAGAGGAAAGGCCCTTTGCCGATCCTTTAACTGGTGATGCTGCCAGGGATTATTGGGGTGGGGCCGTGGCTCAGTAGTAGAGCCCCCGCTTTTCATGCAGAAGGTCCCCGGTTCGATCCCCAACAGCATCTCCAGGCAGGGCTGTAAAGAATCCTGCCTGAAGCCCTGGGGAGCCACTGCCAATGGGCTGGATGGACCCAGCGGGGTCTGACTCAGCCTAAGGCAGCTTCCTATGATCTGCTTTAAAGCAGCCCCTTTATCAGAACCACGAGGACTAGAATCTTACTTTGTTTTTAGGCAGAATGGCCATAGCTCAGTAGTAGAGCCCCTGCTTTGCGTGCAGAAGGTTGCAAGTTCGATCCCTGGCAGCATCTCCAGGTAGGGCAAGGAAAGGCTCTTGGAGGGAGAGCCACTGCTGCCAGTCAGTGTCGACAGCACTGGGCTAGACGGAGCAAGGGAGGGTCTGGCTCCATATAAGGCAGCTTCCTGGGTTCCTATTATACCTGGTACTCTGCCACAGGGTTTTGGGCCCAGCCCCATGACTTATGCACATATTGTCTTATTCTGAGTCGGATCCTTAGTCTATCTGGCTCAGTATTGGCTTTACTCCAGCTCGGTATTGACTTCACTCTGACTGCTAGTGGCTCTCCCGGCTCTTAGGCAGAGGATGGCCTTTCTCTGCCCTGCTCCCCAATCCTCTCGTTCAGCTGGAGACACTGGGGACTATTCCAGGGAATTTCTGCACGCAAAAGGAACCTGGGATCTTTGGACCACTGAGCAAAGTCCCCTCCCTCCCTCCTATCTCCATCTCTTTGGTAGCGTGTGACGGGGAGCGCCCCCTACCTGTGGTCCGGGGAGAGGCCCATGCCAATAATATGCCCGTGGATGTCGATGACGTGGTCCAGTGAATCGAAGAACTTGTCAGAATTCCTCTCCTCTTCGAGGACCGGGCCGGTGGTTGTCATCTGGTGTGGCAGGATTTGCTTAATGCCTGGAGGAGAGCATAGTTGGAAGGAAGGAGACGGTGGTGGTGAGCTGACGAGCCGGGAAAGGCCGTGTCTTGGGCAGTCTTTGAGCCTTCCTTCATGGATCAGACTGAAAGGTCCATCTAGCATAGCATCCAGCTTCCAATGTTGGACAGCCAGATACCTCTAGGAACCTCTGAAGCAAGGCAGGAAAACACCCCCCAGAATACAGTAGTCAAGAGGTAGGCTGCTCCTATGTGTGGAAGTTCCACTTAGCTACCCCTGCCAATGGCCATTGCCGGATGTCTAATCCTTCGAGAGCCATCTAAGCCCCCTCCCCCTGCCAGGGGCCAGACCACCAAGGCCCCTTACCAATCTGGTGTGGCGAATAGGTGAGGCACCCGGTGGTGAAGATCAAGTATTTCTTGTTGCCGCCCTCCATGGAGAGCAGGTTGGGCTCGGGGGGCTTCGTCCTGTTCTGTGCCAGGAGCTGGGCCACCTTAGTCTCCATCTCCAGCTCTGTCAGGACCGGCTGGACGCGCCCCTCGATGATGTCGTTCAGGAAGCGGCCCAGCCCGTCTCCAGCCGCCGCCTCGCTCTTGGCTCTGGGAGAATCCTCCGGGCTCAGCTCCTGCGCCGCTTCCTGTTTGGCCGCCGGAGGCTGCTGCTGCTCCTCCTCACTGTCGCTGCAAAGGTCGATGACCCTGTAGGGGGCAGCAGCAGCAGCAGCCCCGTCCCGCAAGTGCTCCCCGCGGTCCGGCAGGAGGTCAGGAGAATCGTAGCGGCTGCAGTCCACCACCATCACTGTCCGGATGGTGCTGGCATTCAGGTTTTGGATCTTGAAGAGCCTCTTTACCACGTTCATGTTCTCAGACTCTATACCCTGCAAGTGGAAAGGTGGGCGGGGTGAGGAAGCAGAGGCCTGGATCCCCCCCCCCCCAAACCCTGCTATGGACGCAGCCACCTGTGCCAGGGAAGAAGCCCCTGCGCACCTGGAAGGCGTTGTTCAGCCACAATACGGAACACGAGGTGAGGTAGCCAATGCGGTGCAAGTTGCCAGAGATCAGGTTGGTTTCGTTCAACCAACAACCAAACACGTCGGAGGGCTTATTGCGCACCCGGGAAAGGAGCCGGAAGTCCTCTGGAAAGAAGAGGGAAAAGGCTAGAGACTTCCCCGCCAGAAGGCAACTCACAGGATCAAGATTTTGCAGGATCGTAGTCCTGCCCCGGAGAAGAGAGGACAGAGGAGATCAAGGGGAGATTTGCCCAAGAGCACCTGTGAGCAGTCTTCAGACGGAAGACTGTCCGTCTGAACCGCGGGGGCCGTGCTGAGCGAGCGGCTCCCTCCAGGAGGCTGTGCGAAAGCACTCGAAACCGAAGAGCATAAGAGGAGCCGTGACGCTGGGTCAGACCGAGGGTCCCCCTAGTCCAGCATTCTGTTCACACAGTGGCCAACCAGCTGCCCATGGGAAGCCCACAAGCAGGACGCGAGTGCAACAGCACCCTCCCACCCATGTTCCCCAGCAAGAGTGGCAAGAGAAGCAGGACTGAGGCAATGGGTGAAAAATAGCCCCAGGAGGAGAAGGCGGCTCAAACTCTTTGCAAACTGAACCTGTTCTCTTTTCTACCTTTTCTGCCTTTGAGCCAGGCAAAACGGTTCTAAACAAAACAGCATGGCCAGCCGCTGGTGCTGGCTCATCTGGATCCGGTTCTCGGCATTTCTAAGGGACAGCATGACCCAGCGTATTGGGGGAAGCGCTCTCCACCTAGCTCTCCCGGGCAGGTGAAACTGTTTCTCAAAGCCAAGGATCAAGAAGTATTCTAGGACCCCCACCTCAATCCTGCCCTGCACCCTGTGGCATGGGGGTGGGCATAGGGTGGGGTGGGGCTGCTTAGGGGGGTGCCCTCATTGGCTCCAACAGCTCTCCCAGCAGCACATGCTAAAGGAAGCAGGAAGCCGCACTTGCTTCTGGGAGGCAGGTCCATGTCTCCTTCTCGGAGCTTTAAGGGTCCTGACAAACTCAACTTTCCACCTTTCCACTTTCTACTATCCTGCTGCTGGACAGGAAGCCACAGTCCAAAAGAGGTGCAACGGCTCAGAGGCCCTGAACCTGCGAAGTATTTGGTTTTACCTAAGCTGATGACCGCAATCTCGCCAGACGAGGAGGTCCGGGGCCCCACAAAAACCCCCGAGACGAGGAGGAGGGAATCGTCTGCGTTGAACTCCGAGAACTGCGTGTAGCTCCAGTTGTACTCCTTCATGCTGGTGCTGTGCAGCAGGGAGAGCTGGAGGTCGTTGTTCCAGATCTGCGGAGGAAGGGGAGGGGCTGTCGCGGGGCCCGAAGAGGCTTCATTCCGGACCCTGCCTCCATGTTAAGATGGCGGGTGGAGGAGAGAGTATTCAGCAGCCCAAGCTCAAGGCTGGGTGCCTGCCGCAGTTCTGTGGCAGCGTCGAAAAGCTGTGCAGTGTGGGATCGGCTGCAACATTTCAGCGCTTTCCGTTTTTGTTTAAAGGCACAAGCAAGTTACTAGCCCTCATGGTTGCAGAGATAGGTTTGAAACTGGGTGGGCAATGCCTGCTAAAATTTCAAAACCAATAGAGGTGGCTGACAGTGCAATCCTACACATACCAACTCAGAAGTAAGTTCCACTGTGCTTGATGGGGCTTACTCCCAGGTAGGTGCGCATGGCAGCCTGAGTAAGATTTTCAATAGCTAGGGACAAACTTTTACTTATTGCCCCTCCAGGACTAACAAAAGCAGAGTAAAGGCGCAATGCCATGCAAATTTAGACAGAAAAAAGGCCTACAACTCCCAGCATGCCCCAGCCAGCCTACAACTCCCAGCATGCTGGGAATTGTAGTCCTTTTTTTCTGTTCAAGCTTGCATAGGATTGTGCCCTAAATGATACAAAGTGACATCACAAAAAACTTGTGGAACTTGTACAGGTTGCAAAATTCAGCAAGTTCCTTGCAAAATTTGGATTAATTGCATGCCTATGTTTGGAATATATATACAGTAATACCTTGGATTGCAAGTAACTTGGTTTGAGAGCGTTTTGCAAGACAAGCAAATGTTTAAAAATTTATTTAATTTTTTTTTACTTGATATACAAGCGACGTCTTGCAATACAAGTACTGTAGTATGGCTTAAATGAAAAATCTCTACAATTTTTTGGGGGGGATTTCGTTTTGATATAAGAGTGTTTTGGATTACAAGCACGTTTCTGGAACAAATTATGCTCTCAATCCAAGGCATGACTGTATTTAAAGTATGGGACACTTCCAAGATTTTTTTTAAAAATGTTCATAATAATGTGCCTTTCCCCTAGAAATCGTACTTTGCTTTCCACACCCTCTCGCAGCTGCCTCAAGTGCTGTTTTTCTGGGTAGAAAGGCAGGGTACAGACAAAATCAATAAGTGTTATCCTCGTTGAGAGGGGTCGAGGCAGAATCATAGAAAAGTAGAGTTGGAAGGGGCCTACCAGGCCATCAAGTCCAACCCCCTGCTCAATGCACGAATCCAGGTCAAAGCATCCCTGACAGATGGCTGGGTTCAGAGGAGGGCAACAAGGATGATCAAGGGACTGGAAACAAGGCCCTATGAGGAGAGACTGAAAGAACTGGGCATGTTTAGCCTTCAGAAGAGGAGACTGAGGGGAGATATGATAGCACTCTTCCAGTACTTGAAAGGTTGTCACACAGAGGAGGGCCAAGATCTCTTCTCGATCATCCCAGTTTGCAGGACACAGAATCATGGGCTCAAGTTACAGGAACCCAGATTCCGCCTGGACATCAGGAAAAATTTCCTGACTGCTAGAGCAATAAGACAATGGAACCAACTACCTAGGGAGGTGGTGAGCTCTCCCACTCTGGAGGCATTCAAGGTGCAGCTGGACGGCCATCTGTCAGGGATGTTTTCACTTGGATTCCCGTATGGAGCAGGGGGTTGGACTTGATGGCCTTAGAGGCCCCTTCCAACTCTACTATTCTAGGATTCTCTGCTCTAACGACTACACCGGCTCTCAGTCTGCCTCCCATTCTTCCCCTGCTCTCTCCCCTCTCTCATCCCCATCAGCGAGGCAGAGGTAATCATGCCAGTCTACTTTTCAGGGGTTGCTGTTAGGATCACTGAGATCACAAACTCCGAATGTGTGAAAGGTCCCCGGCGTCAGTATTATTGGCATCAGTCCCTCCCCACACCGTGCCGCCGCCGCCACCTTTACCTTAACAGTACAGTCCTTGGAGCAGGAGGCAAACATGTAGCCATTGTGGGAGAAGCTGAGGTGGACGACTTGGTCGCTGTGCTCCTTCAAGGTCTCCACTTCGACACAGGGGATGGTGTCGTACAGCCGCTGGAACTCGCCATACCAGGAGGAGGCAGCTGCGGCAGAAGGGCGGGGTGGGGTGGGGTGGGGTGGGGGAGACATTTCACACGACTGCTGGCTGCGGATCTGCAGGCAATACAGGTAAGACCACCCTCCCAGCACTGATATCCTGCTGCTGTGCCAACCGGTCTCGGTGGCTGCTGTTAACTCAGTTTATATACTGCCTTTCAGCCAGAAAGCGTTTCAAGGAAAATCAATCAAAGCAATAGTTAATTGAAACGGTTACGAGAGAAACGAGAAGACCACCACCAAGAAAATAAAAACCAGGTAAATCAATGACAGCAGTGAAAATCCATATAAACCAGCCGAAAGGCAATTAAAAGGGTCTTGAATATTGTCAGAAGCCAGAGGAGAACAGGACGGACCTGCTGCCTGGAGCTGAAGGGCTAGCAAGGAAGGTAGGGGAGCAATTTCCACAATTTGGGGACCACCACTGAGAAGGCCCACTCTCCAGTAACCACCTGCCTAACCTCAAAAGTGGGGGCACCCAGAAAAGAGCTTCCCAAAGCAGGTTTTCATCGGTGGGGCTGGCTTGTGCAGGATGTGTTTGTTTAGTGCAGGGATCTTCAAACTAAGGCCCGCGGGCCACATCCGGCCCGCCTTGTCTTTTTATCCGGCCCGCTGGCCAATTGGCGGAAGCAGACTTTTTTTTAACTCTTTCGTTTCAAGCGCCGATTCTTTTAATTCTTTTCCATAATATGGAAAAATTAGTGGTGGTGTTTTACCTCTTATGTATGAGCTGATGTAGCTAAGTCAGATTTCTAATGTTTCAAAAATGCTACTTTGGACTGAAGCAGAGTATGCTCATTTGTGTGATGGCAAAAACAAAAGTATATTCATGTTAGGCATGAAATAATTGTGCAACTATATATGTAAATACCACCAGCCCTGCCAGGAGTATTCATTAATATTCCCTCTTCTTCCCTCCCCATTCCTTTTTCCTTGTGTGTCGTCTTTTTAGATTGTAAGCCTGCGGGCAGGGACTGTCTTGTTAATTATTGTAAACCGCCCAGAGAGCTTCGGCTATTGGGCGGTATAAAAATGAAATGAAATAAAATAAAATAAATAAATAAAATAACTTTCCATTTAAGGGGGGGGGGGAATTCACCCCTATCAAGTAAAAAAAAAGGACCCGGGTCCTTTTTTTTTTTACTTGATCCATTCGTTCATATTTTTTTCAAACTATAGTCCGGCCCCCCAACAGTCTGAGGGACAATGAACTGGCCCCCTGTTTAAAAAGTTTGAGGACCCCTGGTTTAGTGGATCCTTCCCCAAGGATAATACACTGCCCCGTAATCTCCCAAGGCTCAGTACTCTTGGGGTCAGAGGGAGTGGGCTTCATCCTCCGCTGAACCTCCTCCCACAAGATGGCCAACCCCTAGGTGACTTCAGAAGAAGCCAGTGAAGAAACCACAGGCCCCATTTAGGAAGCAGAAGAGACTCCACTCATTTCTTCTTCTCTGGAGAGCCCAGAGAAGAAGAGAGGCTGGCACCACAGCCATCCACCTCTGAAGAAGCCTAGACTCCTGGAGAGATTTCTGCCCCTTTAAATCTAGCCAGCCAACAGCAGGAGGAGGGTGACAAGACCCTCTGAATTTAGCTAGCACTGCCAGCCACAGAATTGGGCTGGGTGCCTTCGAGGTCAACACTTTTCTTCAGCAACCCCAGCCTCCTAGGGAGCAAGGCAGACCCTACCTGGGTGTCGTGGGATGTCCCGAGCTACTCTGTAGTACTTATAGAAGAGTTCCTTCCAGAGGACTTCGTCCTGAGCCACTGCATGCCACTGTCGGCAGGCCAGCCCCGCCGAAAGCAAGTCTGTGTAGTCCAGATAGAGGAAGATCTCAACGAGGATGCTGTCAGGGAGGGGTGGGTGAACCCCACCGTCCATTGTGTCATTCTGCAACTGCCCAGCTCCCTGGAAGGCCAGAGGAAAAGAAATGGGGGTCTGGGCAACAGTCGTTCAGGAATGGAAGGTGAAGGGGCTAACACAGGCTTCCCCAATCCAGCACCCTCCAGATGTGTTGGACTATAAGTCTCATGGGCCATGCTGGCTGGGGATGATGGGAGTGCTGGGTTGAGACAAAAGGAACCAGCTTTGTAAAGCTGCTGTGCCCGATCACCTGGAGCCAGTTTTTGCTCGTCAAGGGCAGCCAGGCTGTTTCTAAGCCTCTCTTTAACACTTTGTTTTCAAGCAACTGAATCTAGACGCCAGGGATTGAGATGGCACCAGCCGGACTCCCTCTGGCACCGCTCAAAGCTCTCCCTACTTACCGCTGGTGACAGCCTCTCAGAAGCTGGCTCTCTTGTTAAAGCGGCACCCCCAGAGGCCCCTCCCCTCCCCAAATAGGGCCGCCTGCCCTCCTCTACCCCTCCCCCCCACAGCAGACCCCCTTTCCTTCTCCTACACGCAAATAGACCCCACACACACCCCTCCCCCATGCCAGCCCCTTATTCCACCCCTCCCCCACCCACACACCCCTTTCTTCTTCCATGCCCGGCCGCCCCCATTTTGGGACACCTCTTCCCCGCCCCCCCACCTTTCACTCAGGCACCCCCTTCTCCCACCCCTCCCCCACCCAGGCACCCCTTCTCCCTCCTGCCCCTCCCCCACCCAGGCACCTCTTTCCTCTTCCTTGCCCCTCCCCTTTGGGGCACCCCCACCTCTGGGGCAACCCCCCCTTCAACAGACCTTCCACCAGCTGCTTTCTCCGTCACTTCCGCCCCTCCCACTTCCGTCTTTGCCGCTGGGGCCGGTCCCTCGTTCCCTGCTCCATGGCCTCCGCTCTAGGCACCCTCCTCTATGGATTCCCTTGCGCGGGTGCTATGGCGGCCGCGGCTCGTTCCCTGTCCAGACCTGACGAGAGACGAGCCCAGAGCGGAGGGGAAAAACAATCCCCCGTCCTGCCACAAGAGGGAGCCCGGCTGCTTGTTTCTTTCTTTCTTGTTTGCTTTCCTGCCTGGGAAGGCGAAGGCATGCTCAGGAGCTTTGCAGCTGCTGCCTATGACTCTTTAGCTTAAGACAGTAGGCTGTCCCTTTTGACTGCTTATTTGTAAGCTACTCCGGGAGCCTTTTTGGCAGCCGTGGCTGGTGGCTCCGGTGTCAGTGGGATGGTGAATCCACAACGGGTTTCAGCCTGAACTTCTAAGGTGCTGAAACCAACAATAGGTTCAGCACCATGGATGGCTCCTTAGAAGTTCAGGGTGAAACTTCTGGAGTGGATGCACTGCCCTACTGACACTGGAGTCACCAGCCACTGCTGCTTTTTGGCTGAGGAGTGGGATGAAAATACTCCAGATAAACAAACAATAATTGTTCCGTTAATAGGGTCTGGGGTTGATTGGCAGGGAGAGGTCATTTTAGTTTAAACGAATGCATAAAGAATCTAGCCACAATAGGTCAATGGATGGAGCCTCCTCATTCAGGGGCAGTGTACCTCTGAGTGCCAGTTCTTTGGGGGCAACAATGAGGAAAGCTATTGCCTTGAAGCCCATATTGCACTTGGGGGCCCCCTCCACTTTGGCACTGTGTGAAGCAGAATTATGGATTTTAGATGGACCTTTGGTCTAATCCAGCTGGGCACTTATCTTGTTCTGCCGAAGCTTGATCAGATGCTGAAGACAGAAAACCGTTGCCTTCCTGCCTTGCTTGAGAAGCCATTGTGGGAAACAGATTCCTGGACTTAGATGAGCCTTTGCTGTTATCCTAGCAGGTCTTTTCAGATGTTCTTATAATGGCAAAAAGGAGGCATTTTGTCACCTAATGCCTAACTCACCGATGGGGTTCACTGCTGCAGGACTGCTGGGTGTGGGTGGCTGCATGCTTAAATAGCTTTAAAGATCCAGAGCCTTCCCCAACCTGGTGCTCTCCGGATGTGTTGGACCGCAACTCCCAGCATGCTGGGAGTTGCAGTTCAACACAGCTGGAGAGAACCAGACTGGGGAAGGCAGATCTATGGCTATTCTCTGGGATAGCTAGATGGAGCCCCCGGGGATCAGAGGGTGCCTGTCTGAAGTCTTGGATCCAAAATCCGGGACAGGCCACTAGTCTCCACACTTCACACGCTCTCCGTCTTCCGTGTGTGTGTGTGTGTTAAAAAGATAGATTGCAAATGCAATCTCTCTAATCTGAGATTTGGACACTGTGCCATGCTGCGACTCCCAAAGCTGCTGGGAATTTGCTCCCTGGATGTCGACCTTGGCCCCTGATCTCTTCCGGGAAAGTTCACAGGGCTGATTAATAACTGACCAGTTCTCCCTGCCTCCTGCTGCCCGCGAGGGTGCCCACAAGCGCCTGCTGGGCCATTGCAGTACAGCCATGGTGCCCATCATATGCCTTCTCCTGCTGCTGCTGTTTGCTTCCCCCTCCAGTGCCCGGCGCCCCAAGAAGCCCCCGGCTCGGGAGAACCCCATTGACAAGATCCGTGTCCAGGCAAACTTCGACCCTGGCCAGGTGAGCAGCTCTGGGGCAGCTGTGGAGCTGTGCATTGCATTTTGTAGGGGAAGCAAAATCACCTTTCTGGATTCCCCTGCTGGAGGAGCGGGAGGGATAGATGGTCTCATTGGAGGCATGACACACTGGGGCCTATGTTCTCTCCCAGTCATTGGCTGGGCTGCTGTGATGTCAAGGCATGCTCAAAGATGTGCCATGGAGGAAAACCCTGAAGCTTCTCAAGGCTGTGGCACATTCTGAGGCCGTGGGCATGGGAATATTTTAAGCAGCCGTTTCCCACTTGGTGCCCTCGAGATGAGGAAGACACCAGGTTGGGGAGGGCCGCATTAGAGGGCTGCTGTTTCATTCACTGTTCACAGACCCAGAGTTATTTTCTTTATCTGCTGCTCTCCCCCCTGAATGTTCCCTGGAGCAGAATGTTCCGGAAGCGCTGCCAATCTTCAAATGCCCCGAGCCACCTGGCAGTCGACCCATGATTGGGATCCTTTCACACTGGGGTGCTTGTTACGAGCCCCGTGCACCGCCTTTCCTTATCTGCTGTGTTCGCTTGGCATGGCAGAGCTCTCTCCGCCAAGCTGCTGACAAAGGCAGCCTCAGTCCAATTTTAGTCCCTTGATAGGACTAAGGTGCCAGAACTGCAGGTGTGTACACCTGTATACAGGGATAATGACGATCCTCTCTCTCTCTCTCTCTTAATGTGCATGCATTTTAAGGAACCTTGTTCAACAGCAGACTTCCCCGGCCTGGCTTGTCTGAGCGTGGAAAGCTAAGCAGGGTCAGGCCTGGTTATTACTTGGATGGGAGACCCCTCCTCTAGTTTCCTGCATTGAGCAGGGGGTTGGACTCCATGGCCTTGTAGGCCCCTTCCAATTCTATGATCTATGAAATCTATGTTCTGGACTACAACTCCCATCAGCCCCAGCCAGCAGGGCCAATTGTAAGGGATGATGGGAGCTCTTGTGCAAAACATCTGGAGGGCAGCAGGTTGGAGAAGGCTCCTTGGTTCCCATGTAAAACCACTGGCATTTCTACCGCATTCAAAATTCTGCACAATTTAAAAAACAAACCTAAATGCATCCAAATTTCAAATTTATTTATTTATTACATTTATACCCCGCCTTTTTTCCTGCAAGGAACTCAAGGCGGCTTACATAATCTTCCTCCTCCTCTCCATTTTATCCTCACAGCAACCCTGTGAGGTAGGTTAGGCTGAGAGGCAGTGACTGGCCCAAAGTCACCCAGTGAGTTCCATGGCCGAGCAGGGACTAAAACCCAGATCTCCCGAGTCCCAGTCTAACACTCTCACCACTACGCCACACTGGCTCTAATGTTTTCTTCCAGAGAGGTTGCTGTGCTAATATGTTTTATCCAAAAACAAGAGTCTTTTTGCCTCTTAAAGACTAGCAGATGTATGCTACAGTAAATGTATGTGTACATGTTACAATCTATATGTATATATTTATGTATGTGTGAGAGTCTTTCATGGAGCTCCAAGATTTTACTTGCTTTCGCAAATTTTCTATGTTTTCAGTTTGGTTTGGAGAAGGGGTCCTCAAACTTTTTAAACAGGGGGCCAGTTCATTGTCCCTCAGACTATTGGGGGGCCGGACTATAGTTTGAAAAAAATATGAACGAATGGATCAAGTTAAAAAAAAGGACCGGGTCCTTTTTTTTTTTACTTGACAGGGGTGATTTCCCCCCCCCCTTAAATGGAAAGTTATTTTATTTATTTATTTATTTAATTTTTATACCGCCCAATAGCCAAAGCTCTCTGGGCGGTTTACAGCAATTAACAAGACAGTCCCTGCCCTCAGGCTTACAATCTAAAAAGACACGACACACAAGGAAAAAGGAATGGGGAGGGAAGAAGAGGGAATATTAATGAATACTCCTGTCAGGGCTGGTGGTATTTACATATATAGTTGCACAATTGTTTCATGCCTAACACGAATATACTTTTGTTTTTGCCATCACACAAATTAGCATACTCTGCTTCAATCTAAAGTAGCATTTTTGAAACATTAGAAATCTGACTTAGCTACATCAGCTCATACATAAGAGTTAAAACACCACCACTAATTTTTCCATATTATGGAAAAGAATTAAAAGAATCGGCGCTTGAAGTGAAAGAGTTAAAAAAAAGTCTGCTTCCGCCAGTCGGCCGGCGGGCCGGATAAAAAGGCCAGGCGGGCCGGATGTGGCCCGCGGGCCTTAGTTTGAAGACCCCTGGTTTGGAGGGACAAACAGACACACACACACACCAGCAACTCTGAATTTTAAGACATGTTCTCTGAAATAGTTTATTAACAATAAGGGTTACTATTTGCTCTCTCAAATACAGGGCTTCCATTGTGGTTTTCTGTAGGCTGCTACATCCAGGCGCATAGGTTAGGAATTAGAGGAACTGTTGCTTTTAAAAAGGAGCTGTGAATTGAGGGAAGATACATTGGAATGGCTTCATCTGAGTTGATGGAATCAGGTTCTCCTCTTCCTCCAGTTAAGGTGGCCGGATTTTGACCAGAATGGCCCTAGCCCATTGAGTTGGGCGGGAGGAGGCGCTGGGAAGGGGGTGGAGCCACTGCGATGGTGACTAAGGGCGGAGCCAGAGCAGAAGTGGGTGGGGCCTGCAGGAAACCTGTGAGGTCACGGGCAGAGCCCTGCAGAATCTGGAATCCACGGACACTCTGGGCCTTGGTGCCGCTTCCCCAAAGGACACGGTTTTGCTGGCTGGCCCAGTCCCACGCAGGCTGGAAGGAGATCCTGCCATCAGCTCGTTCCAACTTCCAGTATGGATGGACGGTGTCCTGGAAGACTTGTTGAAGCAGCCTTCCCCAAGCGGGCACCCTCCAGATGTGTTGGGCTATAGCTCCCATAACCTCTCCATCCAGCATAGAGGGTGCTCTCCAGATGGGAGTTGTAGTCCAACCCATCTGGAGGGCACCCACTTGAGGAAGGCTGCATTGAAGCAAGAGGTTCCTGGGGATGCAGAGCTGCAGAGCTCAGTGGTGGCGCCTCTGCTTTGCACATAGAAGGCCCCGGGTTCAAGGTCCTGGGTTCAAGACCTCAGGTTCAGTCCCCAGGATCTCCAGCTGAAAAAGGACCAGGTAGTAGTCGCAGGTGACAGGGAAGGCCCCTTGTCCACCTGAGACTGGAGCGCCGTTGCCGTTGGTCAGTCGACGATCCCGGGCTGGAACGGACCCGCCTGGCGGCAGCTGCGCATACCCACCCATCGTTGGTCTCTCCTCCTCTCTAGTTTGAAGGGAAATGGTTCCTGGTTGGGGTGGCGGCCCGGTGCAGCTACCTGAGCGAGAACAGCAACCAGCTCGAAGCCACGAACGTGGTGGTGTCTGTGCCGAGCACATCAGCTCTTCCGAAAGCCTTGCAGGTGGACACCTTCCGCCCGCTGTGAGTATGTTTGAGTTTGCGGCACGGGAGCATGGCTTTCCTTCTTTGATTTGTACCTCGACTTTCCACCAAGAAAAAGGGGCACTCAAGGCGGCTTATGGTGCAATCCTATGCACATTTAGACAGAAAAAAGTCCTACAACTCCCAGCATTCCCCACCCAGCTATGCTGGCTAGGGAATGCTGGGAGTTGTAGGGCTTTTTTTTTTTGTCTAAGCAGGCATAGGATTGCGCCCTTACAATCGTAAATAAAACATGATTAAAACCAAAATCAATTAATGATCATAAGCATGAGAGAGAAAGTAAACATAAGCTGCCCCTTGGGCCTCTCTGCTTGGACGCCTTTTGAGTCAGGACTAGCATGTATTTTTTCAAAATTTATTTTTTTCTTATTTAGTTTCTACAAAACAAAACCATAAAAAAGGAGAAAAAAGATATAACTACATAGATTAGAATATATCAATGAAACATAAACTGCAACAGAGCTGACCACATATCCATATCATCATCATCATCATCATCATCATCATCATCATCATGCGATCACTCGTGACCGAGTAAGATTGTCTTCCGGGATAAAAGGGGGAAATTCTAAAGAAGATTGTATAGACTCTAGCGATGGGTCCGTAAGTGACTGTGGAGGCCAATTCTAGATCCACACAGCTTCCCACAGTGAGGACACAGGTTACCAGATGGAAGATGGTCCGGTAAAGGATTCATTTGACGTGCTTTTCGCTTAGCACGTTTCTCCCTTTCACCTTGCACTCGGGCTTCTTCAGAGTCCATGGAACCTTTGTGAAAGGCCAACCTCCAGTTAGATCGTTCATGGGCCAGAGCTTCCCAGTTTTCGATGTTTATATTGCATTTTTTTAGATTAGCCTTATGAACATCTTTAAACCTCTTATATTGACCACCGGTATTCCGCTTTCCATCCTTGAGTTGGGAGTAAAGTAACTGCTTTGGGAGACGGCAGTCAGGCATTCGAACAACATGACCGGTCCACTGAAGTTGGCGTTGAAGGATCATTTTTTCAATGCTAGTAGTCTTTGCTTCTTCCAGTACACTGACATTTGTTCGCCTATCTTCCCAAGTAATTCGCAGGATTTTCCGGAGGCAACGTTGATGAAACCTTTCAAGGAGGTGGAAGTGACGTTTATAGATAGTCCATGTTTCGCAGGCATACAATAAAGTTGGTAATACAATGGCTTCATAAACCAGTGTTTTGGTCTTCTTACAAATATCCTGATCCTCGAACACTATGTTTCATTCGAGAAAATGCGGCACTTGCGGAGCTCAGACGATGCTGGATTTCACTGTCGATGTTAGCTGTAACAGAAAGATAGCTGCCAAGATAGAGAAAATGATCGACATTTTCCAGTATTGTCCTGCCAAGCTGGATAGATGGCATCATCAAAGGGTTAGCTTGCACTTGCTGATGAAGCACTTTGGTTTTTTGGATGTTAAGTGAGAGACCAAGTTTTTTGTATGCTTCTGCAAAAGCATTTAGGATAGTTTGGAGATCATCCTCTGAATGTGCGGAGACCACATTATCATCAGCATACTGAAGTTCCACAACGGAGGTTGTAATTACCTTACTTTTTGCTTTCAGCCTGCTGAGATTAAAAAGCTTTCCATCTGTTCGATATATAATTCCCACACCAGTGGGAAGTTTCCCCTTGACAAGATGTAAAACCATGGCGATGAAAATGGCGAATAATGTTGGGGCGATAACACATCCCTGTTTAACACCTGATCCCACTTTAAATGGAGCACCATGAGAGCCGTTGTTGTCCAAAACCGTTGCCGTCATGTTGTCATGGAGAAGTCGCAAGATATTCACAAATTTATTGGGGCATCCAATTTTCATAAGGATAGTCCAGAGAGCTGTATGGTCTACAGTATCAAAGGCCTTAGCCAAATCGATAAATGCCATATAAAGGGGTTGATTTTGCTCCCGGCATTTTTCTTGGAGCTGACGTGCAGTAAAAATCATGTCTACTGTCCCTCTAGAGGGGCGGAAACCATATTGAGTTTCAGGGAGGATCTCTTCTGAAATAGATAGAAGACGGTTTGCGAGAATCCTAGCAAATATTTTACCTGCGGTTGCTAAGAGAGAAATGCCCCGATAGTTTCCACAGTCTGTTCTATCACCCTTCTTAAAGAGGGTGATAATTATGGCATCCCTGAAGTCTTCTGGGATCTCTTCTCTTATCCAGATTTTTTCGATGAGTTTATGAAGATGTTGTACAAGTTCAGGGCCCCCTTCTTTAAAGATTTCAGCAGGAATCCCATCTGGTCCACTAGCTTTGTTGTTCTTCATTTGATTAAGGAAAGTTTTATAGCCAGTTGGACACTCTCCTGTCAGAGATACCTAAGGAGGATAAAATTATCCTCCTGGGCGATTTTAACGCAAGAGTCGGGCGTGACTTTGTTTTATGGCCAGAAACTATTGGAAAAGACGGAGTTGGTAATAGCAACCCGAACGGACTCTTACTTTTGTCTATATGTGCAGAGCATAATCTCACTATTACAAACACGCTCTTTCGACAAAAGAATAAGTTTAAAACATCATGGCAGCACCCACGGTCAAAGCACTGGCATCTTCTGGATTATGTAATTGTCCGTGTTAGAGATCGCCACGATGTACTTCTTACTAGGGCCATGGTGAGTGCCGACGACTGCTGGACAGACCACCGACTAATCCGTTCCACAATGGTTATCAACATTGCTCCCCAACGTAGGCTTCAAGGAAGGAAACCAAGGCGTAAAATGAACATCCACGCCCTTCAAGATCCTATTAAGCAAACTCGTCTTCAATCACTTCTTAAGGAACATCTACCTACGGAACCTCCTGACAACATTGAGGACCATTGGTCTAAGCTGAAAACCTCCATTCCTGCAGCTTGTGAACAAACTATTGGATATGAAACTAAGAAACATCAGGATTGGTTTGATGAAAATGATAATGAGATTCAATACATAATTGACCAAAAAAGGAAAGCCTTCCAAATATGGCAAAATGATATTAACTGCGCTGCCAAGAAAAAAACCTACGCTAGCGCAAAGGCTGAGGTCCAAAGAAGAACAAGAGAACTTAAGAACGCTTGGTGGAAAAAGAAAGCTGAAGAAATTCAACAACTTGCAGAATCTCATGATGCACGGGGCTTTTTTAAGGCCACAAGGGCCATTTATGGACCAAAAATCTATGGTACAAACCCTTTACAATCAAAAGATGGCACCAAACTCTTAAAACACAAAGAGTCTATTGCACTGCGTTGGAAAGAGCATTATTATGACCTTTTAAATCGTAAATCTAAGGTGGATAATGAGATTTTTTCGCAAATCCCGCAAAAACAAATTACGGTAAAGAGGAACTTGCAATACTCCCCACTTTGGATATCCATATACGTGTCCATTTGCGAGTGAAGCTGGTGACTCCTATTTTGGCGGGGCTCCTAATCCACTGCAGGTTTTAGTTGGAGCTTTATAGGAGCTATCCATGGTGCTGGAATCCATCCCCCAAAATAGGTTCTCCCCCATGGATAGCTCCTGTAAAGCTCCGAATAAAGGCTACAGTGGATTAGGAGCCCCACCAAAATAGGAGACACCGGAATCCACCCGTTCAAATGTTGAAAGCAGTGCTCTCCGACCTTGGGTCCCCAGATGTTTTTGGCCTACAACTCCCAGCTACGCTGGCTGGGGCATGATTGGAGTTGTAGGCCAAAAACATCTGGGGACCCAAGGTTGGAGAGCACTGCTTTAAAGCCTGGTGAGGTCCTCAGTCCAGTGCATCGGAGGAGGTGTTTATCCTTCTAGTTTTGTAATGTCAGTCCTTTAGCTGTCAAAGGGCATGGGAAATCCAGTTACGTTGACCATGCATTAACTTCCAGGAAGCAGGTAGACAATTTAAAAGAGCATATGCATTGGTAAATATCAAAGAGTGTTCCAATACGAAGTTTATTATGTATAGGACTAGCGTGTACGTTGCGCTCTTTTTTTCGAGGCTTCGCCAAGCTGGCAGGCTCCAGATGTCTTGGACTGTAACTCCCAGCATCCCCCCGTAGTACAGCACATCTGGGAGGCCGCTGGGTTGGCGGAGGCTGCTTTGGACAGTGGCTCTCTCTAGGTGGCCCCCTCCCGGCTCGGATCCGCAGTGGCATCTTTGTTTTGAATGTTTTGTCTCCCCTTCGTGTCTGCAGGAATGGCCACTGCTGGAACATCAAGCAAATGTACTTCCCCACCAAGATTCCTGGCCGGTTCCAGCTGAAAGGTGTGCCTTGTTGGGACACGTGTGTGTGTGTGCTCTCTCTCTCTCTCTCTCTCTGTGTGTGTGTGTGTGTGTGTGTGTGTGTGTGTGCTGATCTTCCCAAAAAGAGTTCTTGAGGAGCCCAAACAGAAGGGGACTTCCCCTGCCGCCTTCCAGCCCTCCTTTTAGAAGTTATGCCAGTTTCCCTGTGGCATTATCTTCGCATTTCTATTATGCATTTCATTTCAGTGCCTGGTCTAAGGCCCCCAGGCTGAGTTTGGGGCTGAGCTGAGACTTGATCTGGGCACTTCTTGACTCTCTGGTGGGAGGTGGGCAGAGACCTGGCTTGCGGGATCTACTTTGGCTTTTTTTCTTTTTCTTTTTTTGCTTCAACCCTGAGATTCACTGACTGGAGCATGTTGCAAAAGACACTTTGGAATCAAAGAATCCCGAGCCTGGGAATTTGAATGGAGCTCATAGTCCTTCGGCCCCCAAATCCACTCATGGTTACCAGCCTTCTTCATTTCAGCAGTATAATTGGAAATCCCTGTGCCCATCTGCTGCAAATCAGCTGCAGCCCCCGATCCACCTTTTGCCCACCCCAGTAGACTTAGCAGTGCAATCCTGGAGATGCCTACTCAGAAGTCGGCCCCACTGAGTTCAGTGAGATTTACTCCCAGGTAAGTATGTATAGGATTGCAGCTTTAGCCACTCCTCTTCTTAAAAAAAATAATAATCCAGCTAGTGCTTAATCAGGGCTGATTATGATGCTTTTTCTTGGATGTTTACACAGCTGCTTCTCAGTGTTCTAGTGACTGCAATTTTAAATCGATGTGCTACTTTTATATTGTCTTGTCCTGTGGCAGTGATCTGCAACCTAGCACCTTCCAGATGTGTTGGACTACAACTCCCATTGTCCCCAGGCAGCATACCCTGTGGGAATCATAGTCCAGCACTGAAAGGTGCCAGATTGGGAAAGACTTGCTGTATTTTAGCCAATCAAAATCAAAACTGTTGCCAGATTGAAAAAGCAAGGTATACAGGATACGTTTACAGAAGCATATAGAGCAAAAAAATATATGCAACACACACACACACACACACACACACACACACACCCTTTTACTGTGACTTGCTTTGCTGTTTTTAAAAAAAAACAAAAGTCTGCTCTTCATCTCCAAGCTGGGGGAAGCTTCACCGGTTGGATTTCTGCCTCTTGTGCTGCTGTTTAAGGGCACAGAGGCTCTGCCCGCCACCCGGGCACTGTTTCTGCATGCGCAGGCTCCCTTTGCCTCTCTGTGGTTCCTCTCCAGGCCGTGGCAAGCCAGTGGACGTGGTGGTGGCGGAGACGGACTACAGCAGCTATGCCCTCGTGTACTACCAGAAGAACCGGAAGATCTCGGCAAAGCTTTATGGTGGGGAACTCTTCATGCGCATGGACGTGTGACTAAACTGAGGAACTTGTTGCCCCGGAGATGTGGTGGCAGGCTTAGAATTGGATGGCTGCAGAGGGGGACGGCCTTCAAGCCCTGCTGGTGGGCATCTGAAATGTCTGCCCTCTGCGGGAGACAGGATACTGGGCGAAGGCGAAGTTTAGTCTGGTCCTGCTGGGTTGGCACTCTCCGCCCGGAGCATATTCGCACACGAGCTCCATTTGACGTCCCGTTAATTCTGCGCAGCTGGACGTGGCGCTCCCAGGGGGTTCTGCTCACAGTTTCCCCCGTAGCTGTGTGTGATGGTGAGGCTTTGCAACCGTGGGCTTGCCCACTGACTGGGAAGTTGGTCAGTTTGCCCAAAAGGTTAACATGGGCAGCAGCTGGACCGGCAAAGTCAGAGAAGCTTTTATCAGTTTAGGGAAGAGCATTACCACCGGCTCCAGATCAAGCTTCTGTTAAAGGCAGAAGAGCAGAGGCTTGTAAAACATAAAATACATGGCAACCCTCTTCAGGCCGAGTGTTCTCTGCCTGCTTGCTTGCTACCTGCTCAAATATGCAGACACGGCAAAGTCTCTCCTTCAAAGGAGAGGCTTCATAAAGTTGACCTCAGGGGTCCCCAACCCTTTTGGGTGGGCGGGCAAACCTGGGATTTTGAGCAAGTGTTGTGGGCAGTCTCACAGAATGTCTGTCATGGGCGGGAGCTTGCCCATAAGTGGCTACCATTTGGCTAGTCACAAACAATTGTTTCCCAGAAGGCAACCTGGCGAGACTCAAAGAAAAGTAACTTGCCCAAGAGCCTAAGCACAAGGCCAAGGTGAGGTCTCAGCTCCAAAACATGGAACCCCTCCTTGGGGTCCAAACAAAGATGGCGCCGGAGGGTGGCACCTTGTTTTGCAGCATGCCAGCCTCCCAGGTTTTTTTTTTTTTTTTTTTAATTAATGACAAAAATCTTAAGAAATAATATAGAAGCCAAGAGGGGCAGGGAGCCTACTGACTCTCAGCCTAACCTACCTCACAGGGTTGTTGTGAGGATAAAATGGGGAGGAGGAGGAGGACTATGTAAGCCGCCTTGGGTTCCTTGCAGGAAAAAAGGTGCGGGGTATAAATATAATAAACAAACAAATAATAAGAGAGGTGTCTTGGTGCCCACGTGCTCCGCGTTGGAGACCCCGGGCCCAGCTGTGCAGGGAAGGTAGAAGCATTAAACAGTGCGGTGTTTGTCCAGATGTGGGCAAAGGAGAACAGGCTTCGGGAGAAGTGAGGCTGGCAGCTGCCTAAGCGGCAACGGTGAACTGGGGGGAGGGAGACCCCTCTGCCATCTTGGCCCAGGTGTCCCCAAATTTCATTTAAAGCACATTTATTTTGTTTTGTAAACAAAATAAATGGTGTGCCACGTAGGACAAGTGAAGTGAGTGCGTTTTAATGGAAGGGCTGCTGCTGTGGGCGTAGAGAGTATCCACTCATGGAGGAAGCTGCTCGCTGCATCTCTGTGTGAATCCCTGGATGTTGAGCATCCCTTGCTGGCTGAGTGGTGGTGATGGCATTGTCTCTTCCGGGCTGGGTCACTTTTGATCACGCCCCAGTGGAGGGGCGGAGCAAGCAGCATCACCTGCCCTCCGAGGAAGCTTCCTTGTCGCATCTCTGTCTGAGTCGCCACTGTGACGGGCCTCATTCCAATCAGAGTGGGGCAAATTCAACCTTGTCTCTGCACGGTTGCAATATTCAGTCCTCTGCCATGGAGTGATGCAGGAGAATTGCCCGACTGTGGAGGAGGCGACCTGTTGCATCTCTCAATGACTCCTCTGCTCGGGGCTTCTCTCCATCCAGCCATGAGATGTGCACATACAGGGCTGGGAGCTTAGGAAACAAGGATAGCGCGGGGTGTAATGTCGCTCTTTTTTAACCTCCAAAAGGACGAACCATCCGAGTCAGCGATGCCATCACGGCTCAATTTGAGCAGCGTATGGCGGCCGTGGGCATGAGCGAGGACTTTATCTTCTACTTCCCTGTCTACGGTGAGTTGTGGACTGCCCTTGGGTGGCTTTGACGTGGTGGTGGAGTGGGGCATATAGTGCCTTCGTAGATCACAAACTGAATATGAGCCAGCAATGCGATGTGGCTGCAAAGAAGGCAAATGCTATTTGGGGCTGCATTAATAGAAGTATAGCTTCCAAATCGCGGGAAGTGATAATTCCCCTTTACTCGGCACTGGTTAGGCCTCACCTTGAGTACTGCGTCCAGTTCTGGGCACCACACTTTCAGAAGGATGTAGACAAACTGGAGAGGGTTCAAAGGAGGGCAACAAGGATGATAAAGGGACTGGAAACAAGGCCCTATGAGGAGAGACTGAAAGAACTGGGCATGTTTAGCCTTCAGAAGAGGGGGCTGAGGGGAGATATGATCGCACTCTTCCAGTACTTGAAGGGTTGTCACACAGAGGAGGGCCAGGATCTCTTGCAGGACACGGAATAATGGGCTCAAGTTACGGGAACCCAGATTCCACCTAAACACCAGGGGAAATTTCCTGACTGTCAGAGCAATAAGACAATGGAACCAACTACCTAGGGAGGTGGTGAGCTCTCCCACTCTGGAGGCATTCAAGGTGCAGCTGGACAGCCATCTGTCAGGGATGCTTTGACCTGGATTCCTGCATTGAGCAGGGGGTTGGTCTCGATGGCCTTATGGGCCCCTTCCAACTCTATTTTTCTATGATTCTATGATTCTATGAGCCCCTGCTTTCCATGCCAAAGGTCCCCGTTCAATTCACGGCATTTGCAGTTCAAAGGTTCTTTTTATTTATTTATTTATTACATTTATCAATCGCCCATCTGGCCGGTCACCCGGCCGGTCTTTTCTTTTGGGAAAGACCCAAATTCTCCTTGTGGCCCCAGAGATCCACTGCTGCCTGTCAGAGTAGGCCAGTCTTCCCAAACCTGGTGACTGCCAGATGTTTTGGACAGCAACTCCCATAATCCCTGACCATTGGCCATGCTGGCAGGGAGTTGTAGTCCAAAACATCTGGAGGGCACCAAGTGGGGGAAGGCAGTTGTAGGGCTCTGGGCTCAGCTCTGGATTCTGTTCTCAAGTGTCATGGGATATGTGAAGGAATACAAGAGTCCCGGGGCATGTGCAGAATGCTTTCCCCTTATCATTGAATAATCACAACCAGCCAACACTGAAAGAGATTCTAGGTCAGAAAATGTGAATTTTGTGGAAACTTGTCCTCTGGCATGTTGCTGTTGTTGTTTTTATTTGTTGTTTTTATTTGTTTGTTAATAATAATAATAATAATAATAATAATAATAATAATATATATATAAAAGAAAGTGTCCTGACTGACTGATTGTGTAATCCAGGGGGGAAGCAGGGATTTCATTGTGTAGTCCCAGGGGAGCTAGGATTCCGTTATGTGGTCCCTTTCCTATGGAGCAATTCAAAACAGCGGTCAGCGACCTTAAGGAATTTCGAACAAATAGTGCCTATAGGAAAATGATGACCCGTGCAAACTTGGTTGGCACGGTCACTCTTCATCATGCGAGCGAAGCCGCGGGCAAAAGCTAGTAATTAATAAATGCATCCCTTGCGGCACACTGCGGTCATGGTTGTTGCTGAGCCCCTTTTTGGGGGCCGCTCGCTTGTGAGGCAGGATACCGTCCCCAGCGTGCTGCTTTCCCCTGCAAATGCAAGAGAGAGACTAACTCGTTTCTCTCCGCTTTGTTCCTCTCCTGCAGGGTTTTGTGACTCAGCTGACCAGTTCCACTTGCTGGATGGTGAGTTGCAAATTTCAGTGCCTCGCCCTTCCTCCTCCTCTGACCCACATGCCGAGAAGCAGGGCCAAGTGTGCACAATTGAGAAGGATCTTGGAATTGTGGTAGATCACAAACTGAATATGAGCCAGCAATGCGATGCGGCTGCAAAGAAGGCAAATGCTATTTGGGGCTGCATTAATAGAAGTATAGCTTCCAAATCGCGTGAAGTGATAATTCCCCTTTACTCGGCACTAGTTAGGCCCCATCTTGAGTACTGCATCCAGTTCTGGGCACCACACTTTCAGAAGGACGTAGACAAACTGGAGAGGGTTCAGAGGAGGGCAACAAGGATGATCCTTGTAGGCCCCTTCCAACTCTACCTTTCTATGATTCTATGATTCATTGCAATCGTGTTCTGCTCTTCGGCTCAGGAGAATCCATAACTGGACAGTCCCTGCCCTCAGGCTTACAGACTGTATTCAGCAGGACATTTTGGTACTGGGTGCGGCAATTGATCATCCCAAAAACCTGGCTCATGAAAAAGCACACACAACTAAGTTGCTAGTCCTTATGGCTGTGAGATGGGCTTGAAAGCTTCTGTGGAGTCAGACACCAGGGAGGCCTCTATGAAGGACTCTCAGTGGTCAGAGAGCAGGTCATCCCTTGAGTTCTCCTCTTCACTCCTTTTTTGCCCTTTGACACCATTAGGAGAAGCAGACTAAAATTCTAACTGAAATTACCGGTTGATTGGCTATCCTGGATGCAGAGCCCAATTTGTGCACCAGGGGCTGATTGGCTGGGACGCGTGCAGAGCAGAGCCAAGGGCCTTCGGGAAGGAGAGCCTTCCTACCACCAAGTCTTTCTGCTTTTCAGAGACCAAGTACACGGGAAAACTGTGATGTCCAAGGAGGTGAGCAGCTGCCTTACAGAGGGCCACGGTGGAAGGAGCAGCCCACATCGGATCCGGCCCTGCCCTGACGGGGTCAACAGTGCAGCGTCCTCACCCAAAAACCAACCTTGACCTAATGAATAAAGTGAATCCAAGGAAAACGGTCTTCAGGCTTTCAAAATAAGAGGAACCCTGTTTTGTGTTGCCATGCTGTAAGGTGGCTTGCCATCTTAAGGATCTTGGGCCTTCCCGAATGGCCATGCTGGCTGGGGATGATGGGAGTCATAGTCCAACACATCTGTAGGGTTGGGGAAGGCTGGTCTAGGCACGCTGGATTTGATCAGAATCTGGCTTTGATTGCAAAGCATGGGATGTCTTGCAAATACTTCTTTTTTGATTCCGCAGCTCACATCTTGCAAGGCTCACTAAGATCCAGGAACTGAGCCTGCAATGCTATATGTGAAGGAAGGGGGGCTGGCTGGCTCCACCAACCCACCCTTTGCACCCAAGACCCAGAGATCCCAAGGTGCCAGACTGCCAGCCTCAGCTCTGCAGTCCGGACTTGAATCTCTGCTCAGGGACTTGCCCTTGTCTATACCCTGGATTTAGAGCTGAACCAACAGAGCAACCACAAACGCCATGTGGGGTAAAAACCAGGAAGGTTTATTCAGGTAAACAGATTACAATAAAAGGGTGGGAAATGAGGGAAGGAGACAAGGTAGAGAGACACTTCGGTACAAACGATAGAGCTACAAAACAATAAAACTGGTTCCTTATCTCTCCTAGTCCCCTGGGGGGCCGGTTCTCTTCAGAGCTACTTCAGCACAAGCCTTACCGCACGTAGAGGCCACCGCACCCACCCTAAGGCCTGGGGTGGGCGGTCCTCTTCAAGGCTTGCCTCTGCCAAAGCCCTCATTTCGCCAGCAGTCGCCTGGGGCCGGATCCTGAGGCCAGCCCGAAGGCTTGGACCTCCGCAATCTAGCTCTTGTAGCTCCGCTGCCTCTAGCCAATCAGGATGAACCTCACCTGGCCCAGGGTGACGCATGCCTACAGGGCTTGGACCACATTGCAGGCCAAAGGGCCCAGCAGACACGGGGCGCCAGGGGCCATCAAGGGGAACTATGTACATCTTGCTTTTCTCAGATAACCCCTGTACATTCTGCCCCTCCCAGCCTCCAGCCGGGACCACCTGGTTTACACATGAGGAGGTGCGTGTGTGTGTGTGTGTGTGTGTGCGTGCGATTGTGCAGGCTTTCCTCCACACTATACCTACGGCAACGCCGGAGGAAAGGATCCGAGCTGTGTTACGAAGTGCGAGTTCACTTGGGGAGGGCCGGAAGCCTGTTGCAAATGGCCAGCTGATCAGCTCGCAAAGTGCCCAGCTCTTGATTTTGATTTGGCCGACGGGTTTGCACGACGCACAATAAGACTATAGCTGGTTATCAAAATGGCACTGTTCAGGAGACGTTGCAGGTGAAAGTGGTGAGAGTGTTGGACTGGGACTCGGGAGATCCGGGTTCTAGTCCCTGCTCGGCTTTGGGCCAGTCACTGACTCTCAGCCTAACCTACCTCACAGGGTTATTGTGAGGATAAAATGGAGAGGAGGAGGAGGATTATGTAAGCCGCCTTGGGTTCCTTGCAGGAAAAAAGGCAGGGGTATAAATATAATAAATAAATAAATAAATAAATCGAGAGGGGAAGAGAATCCCACCCCTGTTCCACTTCCACCAGTCAGGAAACAGAGCCTCCAAAACTTTGCCATAGATTCATAGATCACAGAGTTGGAAGGGGCCTACAAGGCCATCCAGTCCAACCCCCCTGCTCAATGCAGGAAACTAGAGGAGGGGTCTCCCATCCAAGTAACAACCATGCTTTCCACACTCAAACAAGCTGAGCCAGCGTAAGCTACATCTCCCAACGCTCCCACTTGGCATGGCTTCTCCCCGCCATGCAGAGCTTCTGAGATGCTGCATGGTCGACCTCTTGCTCATCTCTGCAAGGTTCAAGGAGGCGTTTCTTTGGCTTTGGGAACTCTGCAGGGGAAAAAGAAAAATGTGCCCGTCCCTGCCTCTGAAGCTTCCACACCCGGCCACAGTGATGTCAGGTGTTCCCGTTGCTGTGGGGCTGGACCGTTCTGGAGTGCTCGGGCTTGTGCTGAGCCGGCAGATTGGGGGGGCAGTGCTGAGGCCTCCCCTGCAGAGCTCGCATGCTAGCAAAGTCTGTTTTCTTTTGTCATCCCCGCTCAGTTTGTTTGCACAGGTTTGTTTGTTTACTCTGTGAAACCTCAGACCTCGCACTGTCGATTGCTGCAGAGCCGAAAGAAAACCTCTCCGTGGGATAGGATTGCCAGCTTCCCCGAATCCTCACAACAGCAGAAGGGACAGCTCGGCCCAACTTCAAGAGACATAACTTTGCAGCTGCGCCTGTTGAATTTTGCTCTGCTGTGTAGAACTATGAGGTTTCCCTCACCACCGTCTCTTAGCAGACTGACAGGCTGCAGTTCAAAGGTTTATCCTGGCGTGGATATAAAGTAGCAGAGGGAAAATTCCTCTGTTGTTGTTTTTAAACAGTTCTGCATATCAGGCTACTGTTAAAGGCACAGGGCCAGGAGAAAAAGGGGTGTGGATGGCAGAAATCTGACAGGTGCAGCTTTTAGCAGAATGGAATACAGTCCACGGGAAAGGTGTTTGCTTTCTTTCTGGCTTCTCTCTCTGTGGTTTTTAAAAGCCCCCATCAGAAGAGAAAAGGTGTCAACCGGATTAAGCACAAGGCAAGCAATCCCACCCCCTTTTTCTGTGAATAAGAGTGCAGTCCCATCCATGTTTAGACAGAAAAAAGCCCTACAACTTCCAGCATGCCTCAGCCAGCATAGTTGGCTGGGGCATGTTGGGAGGGAGTCGTAGGCCTTTTTTCTGTCTAAACATGCATAGGATTGCACCCTAAAGGATGGAGTCTATATGTCCCTCCCCTTTTTCAAATTGGGATGCCAGTGGACATATTCTCCGCCCTTTGTGTAGAAGGGGGAATTCTGGGAAGTGCACCTTTTCCCTCATGGTCTCGGGGGAATTTGCATTGGCTGATATTCTCCTTTCTGTTAAGGGTAAAATTTGGATGACACTGATTTTCTAGACCCATTTCAAACTGGCTTCAGAGCAGGATACGGAGTTGAGACTGCTATGGTCGCCTTAGCAGATGATCTACGCCTGAGTACCAACAGGGGGAGTGTGTCCCTGTCGGTGCTTTTGGACCTCTCAGCGGCTTTCGATACCATCGACCATGGTATCCTTCTGGAGCGCCTGAGGGGACTGGGAATCGGGGGCACTGTGCTTCAGTGGTTCCGGTCCTACCTCTCGGGTAGGTTCCAGATGGTGATGCTTGGGGATAGCTGCTCCTCCAAAAAGGAGCTGCTATGTGGCGTGCCACAAGGAGCTATTCTTTCCCCAATGCTATTTAATATCTACATGAAACCACTGGGAGAGATCATCCGGGGGCATGGGGCGGGGTGCTATCAGTATGCTGATGACACCCAAATATATTTCTCTATGCCTTCAGCAACAGCGTCAGCTAAGGATAGTGTGTCTCCTCTGAATGAATGCCTGGAGGCAGTAATGGGCTGGATGAGGAAAAATAAACTGAAACTGAATCCAGACAAGACGGAGGTGCTTGCTGTCAAAGGCCACAATCTGGGTTTGGAGGTATGTCAACCAGTTCTGGATGGGGTTACACTCCCCCTGAAAGACTGTGTTCGCAGCTTGGGGGTGCTTCTAGATCCGTCGCTCCAAATGACAGCTCAGATAGATGCGACGGCTAAGAGTGCCTATTATCAGCTTCGGCTGATACGCCAGCTGCGCCCCTTCCTAGAACCGGAGGACCTAAAGACAGTAGTGCACGCGCTGGTAACTTCGAGGCTCGACTTCTGCAATGCGCTGTACATAGGGCTACCTTTGTACCTAGTCCGGAAACTTCAACTAGTGCAAAATATGGCCGCCAGACTGGTTACTGGTACACCTAGGGGTGCTCACATCACACCAGTTTTAAAAGCACTCCACTGGCTGCCAATCAGTTTCCGGGCGAAGTATAAAGTGTTGGTTATTACCTTTAAAGCCCTACATGGTTTGGGTCCAGGCTACCTACGGGATCGCCTTCTCCCATACAATCCACTCCGCACACTCAGGTCCTCTGGGAAGAATTTACTTCAGTCAGCCAAAACTAGGCTGACGGGTACTACCCAGAGGACCTTTTCTTCTGCTGCTCCCAGATTATGGAATGGCCTGCCGGAGGAGATTCGTCAGCTCACCAGTCTTTTGGAATTTAAAAAAGCCATAAAGACTGATCTCTTCCGGCAGGCCTATCCGGCGGAATTTTAGGTTGCCTTTAAGATGTTTTTACAATGTTTTTATGATGTTTTAATGGTGTTTTAATGATGTTTTAATGATGTTGTTTATGATGTTTTTAATATGTTTTAAGATGTTTTAATAGTATGTATTGTGTATTTTATATTTTTGTTGTTCCCCGCCTCGATCTAGACGGAGAGGCGGGTAAGAAATAAAATTTATTATTATTATTATTATTATTATTATTAAAAAAGGCAGTAAGGCACCAACAACCTTTGCTCCAATGATGCCTGGTGTGTAGAAAGAGGAGAGCGGGAGGCTTTTCTCTCCCTCTCTCAATACGAGAGCCCAAAGGGGTCATCCCATGAAGTTGAACAATGGGAGGTTCAGGGCAGAGAAAAGGAAGGGCTCCTTCACATGGTGCATAGTTCAACTATGGAACTCACTGCCACAAGATGTAGTGATGGCCACTACACAGAATCATGGAAAAGTAGTCGGAAGGGGCCTACCAGGCCATCGAGTCCAACCCCCTGCCCAATGCAGGAATCCAGGTCAAAGCATCCCCGACAGATGGTTTTGGACAGCTTTAAAAGGGGACCGGACAAATTCATGGAGGAGGAGAAGGCTACCAATGGCTACTAGTCCTGATGGCTCTATGCCACCTCCGGGATCAGAGGCGGTGTGCCTATGCACACCAGTTGCTGGGGAACGTGGGCAGGAAGGTGCTGTTGCAGTCATGTCCTGCCTGTGGGCTTCCCATGGGGGCAGCTGGCTGGCCATTGTGTGAACAGAATGCTGGACTAGATGGACCCGTGGTCTGATCCAGGCTCAGGGCCCTTCTGATGTTTTCTTTGCTCTGGCTGAGTTGCCTTTTTCATGGGGTTGGGGGAGGCTGCCGCTGGAGCTCTGGAATGTGCACCCCTCCGCCCCAGTCACCCTGCATCGCAGCTGCTGGTGGGGGACAGAAGTGAAAGCAAAGCTGTTCCCTTACGCGAACAACAACGGTTATGTAACCCTTTATTTTGGCACGGCTGAGCAAAGCTATTGGAATTTAAGTGTGTGTGTGTGTGCGTGTGTGTGTGTGTTGGAGGTGGGCTGTGTGTGGGGGTGCGCTGGGGGGAGAGAACAGTCGACATGGGCGAAGAGGGAGATCACAGAGCAGCTCCTGCTGGGAGTTCAGCACTTACACAATCACAGCCTATCCTAGTTTTCAAATTCAAAATATAAAATGTACCCCAAATGGAACACGATGTGGATACACACACCTTAAGGAGCTCGGAGCAGTGTTTGTCTTGGGGAGGAGGGGGTGCTGTTTCATTTCATCCAAAAATGCTTAACTTTTTTTTAAAAAGTGCCCCCCAATTAATAGGAGGCACCTTTTAAATTGTTCTGATAATCAAAACTGCAGTCCAACGATGAGTCGGGGCCACCACTGAGAAAGCCATGCACCCCTGGGTTGAATCTCCTCCATGGGCAGAACACTAAGCCCCTGGGGAGAGCTGTCCAGAGATCCCCCTCATCACCAAACAGGCTGCCCCAGTTTCGCAAGCTAAGCAACAGGGTGAGGACGATCCGGTGGGGAGTGGGCTCTTCTGTCCTGCCAGCCTTTCTTGTTCAGTTGTAAGTTTTCATAAAGACTCAGGACATATTCAGGGCAGACAAAAGGATGGACTCCTTCAAACAGCGCAGAGTTAAATTACAGAATTGGCTGCTCCAAAATGTAGTGGCAGCAACTAAGCTTTAAAAGGGGATTAGGCAAATTCCTGGAGGAGAAGGCTATCCGTAGCTACTAGTCCTGAGGGCTCCATGCTATCTCCGGTATCGGAGGCAGTGTGTCTTATCTGTACATCAGTTGCTGGGCATGGGAACATGGGCCGGAAGGTGGGCGAGCCTTGCGGCGGCTGGCTCACGAATTCCTCGAGCTAGTCGATTTTCCTTCTCCCCTCTCCACAGACCTGCCATTCGAACCCAACTGAGCCACATCGTGAAGATCTTTTTTGCTCGAAGCTCGAGAGATAGCTCTCAGCAGAAAGCTTTTGCATCTCAATTGGTACATAAATTCCTTTACATTCCTTACATTCCTTTGTTTGTAACAAAAAGGATTTTGTCACAGATTAGACATAATAATGTGGTAATTCTTGTGAGATGCATACCTTTTTTACAGAGGAATTTTTAATAAACTTAGTGCTTGTGTGGTAAAATATAATTTAATATATGATCATTCATTTCTATATTATATAAGCACATAATCTTCTTCTAACTCTGACTGAGGAAAACCTGCTGTAAAACCTCTCTCTCATATGCTAAGTTGGTTCTTCCTGTTCTCAGGAATTCGAGGCTCCAGGAGATAGCTCTCAGCAGAGCAGAATGCTTTTGCATCTCAATAGTACTTTTTACCTTACTTTTTTAGAAAAAGGATTTTGTTCCAGATTAGACATAATAATGTGGTAATTCTTGTGAGATGCATACCTTTTTTGCAGAAGAATTTTTAATAAACTTAGAGCTTGTGTGGTAAAATATAATTTAATATATGATCATTCATTTCTATATTATATAAGCACATAACCTATCTTCTTCTAACTCTGACTGAGGAAAACCTGCTGTAAAACCTCTCTGCTATGATTTACATATGCTAAGTTCCAGGGCTGGTGCTTCCATTAGGTGAACTAGGCGACTGCCTAGAGTGCGTGGCTAAAGGGGGCGCGGCCAGCGGGTGGGATCCGCCACCGCCGCCGCTTTCCGTGGTGGCTCCTCTCCCCTGCTCCCTGGGCGCGCAGCCAAACGCCAGCACCGCCGGCAGCGCGATTAGTTGCTGCTGCAAATCCTCTTCCACAGGCGGAGATTGAAGCCAACCGACGGGGGGAGGAGCCAGTTTGCCAAGAAAAAGGCAAGTAAAATGAAGTTTTAAACATTAAATGTAGTTTCTGTCACACTTCACCAGGGGGAAAAAAAGCACCAACCGCCAATCCAAGTTTGCTCGCTCGCTCTTTCCCACCTCTTCTTCACCCCGTAGTTCACAAGTGCTTTTTTCGCCCCTTGCTTCCCCCCCCCTTCCCTACTTGAGAGGTTAGAGCAAAAAGCAGCAGGCCTGCTACTAAAAGTCTCTCATTTCTTTAAAGGGCACACCAAAATCCAAAAACAAATTTTTAAAAAATACAAAATATGCCCGCCTCCCACAAAACAAAAACCGTCTGCAGTCTAGGACGCGTGGTAGAGGGATCAGGAGGTTTGTTCGCTTGTGGCTGTGAGGAATTAAAGGGGGGGGGAGCCCCGTTCATGCAACCCAGCAGCATTAATAATGTGTGTCTTCCTGGGAGGAAGAGCAATGACTGGTGCAATAAAGGTATAGAGTCCCGTCTCTCGCCTTCCCTGGGATGCACAGCCCCAAAGAGAGGAAAGGGGCATGTACAAACCTGGGACTATGGAATTGGCCGGTCCTCCTCTTACACACACTTTCTCTTGCTGCAGCTTAGAGCAGACCCCAATTCCACCTCGCGCCTCTTTATCCTTTCACAGTCATTTCGCTGCAAGCCAATCGCAGGCTATATCCAACCCCAAACCAAACCAAAACCCCCAAACCCCACCCCCTCGACTTGGAACCCAATGTAATAATAAGCACCGCGTGCAATGAGAAGCTCCAAATCTGACCTCATTATTTACACAAACTTTTTTAAAGGGCCAGAAGTGCAGCTGAGATTTCCAAGGGGTTTTTCTTTTTTTTGCATTTGCATTTCTCCTCCTACTTCTTGATGTATGTGTGCGAGACTGTGTGTGTACACTAAACTACGGGGTGGGGAGAGAGAGAGTAGGGGGATGTTAGAGTAGGGCGATGGGAAGAGGACAAACACTGCATTGGAAGCCTTGACTTCTGCATAAAAGGAAAAGTGACTACTTTTGCTTCAAGGGAAAAAAAAACATAGCACGTGTTTTTGTTTCATCTATTCCTTAGGCTAAAGCACCTCAACGAATAAAGTAACAGAGAACATTCTCTCAGAAATTAGCCACCACTATTTTCAGCGCTTGTGCTACAGCATTTCTTACACACGTTTCCATAACAATTCCTCAAGAGTGTCCATATGATCACAGCATGTTTTCCATATTAAAAGGCTTCCCCTAGTTATTTATATAATCCACACACACAAGTAGTTGCAGTGCGGTAGTTTCCACCTACTTGTTTGGGAAGGTGAGAGAGAGAGCGAGAGAGCGAGAGCTTCTTTGTTTTGTTTAAATCACACTACCTTGTCGGTTTCTTTGTTAAGCGTTTCTGCATTATACATCTTGGCCATCAACCAGCCTATGCTGTAGTGTTAGGTCAGTGCTTCTCAATTATTTTCTGTCATGCCCCCCCTAGGAAGAAGAAAACATTTCGCGCCCCCCGCGCGACTGTAAATAGTATCATTTGTCTATAAAATTGTTATAAGTACACCTCTGCATAACACTGTATCCTTATTAACGTATAAGAGAATAAAAAAGAAAGAAATGTGGATCAATTTACAACAAAGAATAGCTTTATTAACTGTAGCAGAAAAGATTTAAAGGAGCACAGGATTTAAAGGAACACAATATTAAAAAAAACTTTTAACTGAGGTCAAATGAGCCCCCCTTTACGGAGCCTCGCGCCCCCCCTGGGGGGCCCGCCCCACTATTTGAGAAGCACTGTGTTAGGTGGATTGGTGTCTATATCTGACATGGGATTTAACATATCCCTGGATTATGAACATTCAGTATTGAGACAGACAGGCGTCTCTCTAGCGGAACGCAAAAAGCTTTGTGGAGAGCTCTCCTAAGAAAAGTTCTGATCAGCAGAGTGACAGACAGAATGAACAAGGTTGCAGGAATTTATTTCATAATGGACATAGGGCTGGAGGGAGGGCGGACTCAAGTGGGAAGGGGGGGCGCTAAATATCTGATCTTGCCTAGGGCACCAAACGGCCTTGCATCGGCCCTGCTAAGTTCCTACTGTTTAACACCAGGATTGAAATGCTAATTTGAGAACCCTGTGGCTCCATTGAAAATGCAGAATGTCTGAGAGTTGGGTAAAGAAATGACCTTATGCTTGCATCACCTTGAGTGAACCAAACAGAATTGGCTCGAGGCAAAAACCTCCAGTTGAGTTTTTTTTAGCACACCTCTGTAAATGTCCTCCTGTCCCCTATCAGGAAAGGTTACAGCAGCTGGGATTGTTTAGCTAAGAAAAAAAGGCAAGTGAGGGGAGACATTTATTATAGACAGAATTATGCCTGGTGGGGAGAAATTGGAGAGGGAGACATCTCTCTCTCTCTCTCTCTCTCTCTCTCTCATAATACTAGAGCCCAACGGGGGTCATCCCATGAAGGTGGGAGATTCAGGACAAGGTAACAGGAAGTCCTTCACACAGCGCATAGTGAACTATGGAACTCACTCCCACAAGATGTAGTGATGGCCACTGATCTGGACAGCTTTAAAAGGGGACTGGACAAATGCATGGAGGAGGAGGAGGCTACCAGTGGCTACTAGTCCTGATGGCTCCGTGCTCCCTCCTGGACCAGAGGCAGTGTGCCTCTGTACACCAGTTGCTGGGGAACATGGGCGGGAGGGTGCTGTTGCACTCACGTCCTGCTTGTAGTGGGTTTCCCATTGGGGCAGCTGGTTGGCCACTGTGTGAACAGAATGCTGGTGCTGGACTAGATGGGCCCGTGGTCCGATCCAGCAGGGCTCTTCCTAGGTTCTTGTGTGTCCCGTTTGTGGGCATCCATCCCATTGGGGCTTCTGGTCAATGACAGAGGATGCTGGTCTGATCCAGCCCCTCTTATGGCTTGGAGGCCCCCCATGCGGGTCCATCCCCTCCACAGACGTGTCTGGGCCACAAGGCACTCAGCGAGGTCTCAGTACGGTGGGATCTGTCCTTCGGAGGCTAACCCAGAATTCCGAGATCTCAGAGGAAGTTTCCGCCGCTGCCTTTGGGGCAGGAGGAGGCAGCGGCCGCTCCTGTGTGCGACGACAGAAGCGTTCCTACTCTTTGGAAGTGCTTATGGGGGCACATCATCACCCACCTGCCCCAACCACCAGAGATCACTAGCGAATCTCATCGCTCAGCGCCTCCCCCAACCTGCCCCCCGAGATGTGTTGGACTCCAACTCCCAGCATCCCCCAGCCAGCATAGCCCCGGGCTGGGGAGCTCGTCGTCATAGCTCCTTGCAAAGAAAGATCACGATCGTTTGTAAGCGGAAGTCCACCACGGGGATGGGCAACGCTGCACCTGTTGAATTTCTGCCCGTCACATTGTGGTTAAAGGTATCGGACCAGGGACCCTGCCAGTAAGAGAAGGGGAACCAGATGATACCAGGCTCACTTCCCGACTCGGGTGCTCTGCCTCTTTCTTCTCCCAGCCAGACGAAGGTCGCCTTCTCCAAACACGAGCTTGAGCAAATCAGCGAGCCTTTCTTGTGTGATTTCCAGTTGCCTCCATCAAAGTGACTCAATCTCTACCTATCAGGAGACAACACCGCCCCACCCCCGTGAAGTCCTGTTTACCAGCCAGGGATGGGGACTCGGACTCGAGGACTCGACTCGTGAGTCGGACTGAGTCCCCCCTCTGACTCGACTCGGACTCAAGTCCCAATTTTTTTTATGGGACTCGAGACTCGACTCGTGACTCGTGACCAAGGACTCTTCAACATCCCTGGGCTGTGCCAGAAGGAGTGGAGAGGAGCGTGATTGCCGGCGAAGAGTGCACGGAAGCGAGGCGTGCCGCTGCTCGGCCACTATGGACAGGCTACCAGGAGTGCAGCCCCAACAGTGTGTCAAGATTTATTTTGATTGATGCGTGTGGAGAAAGCCCAACTGTAAAAGGAACATGAACACACAAACGCACGCACACATTTCCCTGCCAAGCTCTGTCTGCATAAGCCTCTCCACAGGGGGTGGGAGGGGAACCGGAGGTGCTGGCTCCACCAGACGAAACCTGCAGGCCAACAAAGAATCCACAAAGGAGAATTGCGGACCATCAAGAAGACAGGGCAGCCACTATGAGCTGTAAAGTACACCCCGGACCAGGATACGTCATATTTTCCTGGGCAGGCATAAGTTCACCTGCCACACAGGGGGCAGGGATAAGCCCACCTGACAGGCAGGGGGCGGGAGAGCGGAAAAAGGTGGGGTAGAAAACCCCCGTGCACATCTTCTGGGAGTTGTTGGGAACACGGGTCGCTTTGGCAAGTTCATCCCCCAGTGGTGGCTGGGATAAGCTGTTCTCTTCCCCGGATCAGGCGGATCCGGAGCCAGGCATGAAACTGACCAACGTAGAGTCTCTGATCTAAGGTAACTGACTTTCCTCAATACGCTAGCCTGGGAACCCATTCATTGATAAAACTCGGAGATCACGTCAGGTCATGTTGACGTGGTAGTATACCTAGAAAGCTATTAGTTCCGCTCCATTTAACTTGTAGTAAATAAACGCCTTATATGGTCAAACAAAGGCTCTGGAGTTTCCTTTTGCTGTGCAAACCTCCTAGTCAATTTCAATCGCTTGTACGGCCTGTAGCTCAGTGCCGGTTAACCCGTTAAGCGCCGAACTCACGCAGAGGACCCGGGTGCTGGTCCTCCACATGGTGGCAGACGACGGGACATTTGGGAAACTATAGTTGAAGGATGGAACTAATAGGGTCTAGGACAGGCTAGCTGATTGCGGGAAAAGTAGTCAGGTCGTGGCTCAGGATGGGTAGCCCCAGCCAGGAACAGCTAGAACTAGTGGCCAGCCCGGTGACTCCCGGAGCAGGGAGCCACGTCTCCACAATGGAGTGGGCCATGCGGCCGAAAACCACAACCCAGGAAGGGGAGGGAGCCCCTTTATCTTCATTGGCAGGGACCAGACCCAAGCAGTGGGGTCATCCCAGCCTAATGAGTAGCCTCAGAAGAGGCAACAGGATGGACCCCGAGTCAGAAGGAGACCTCGACGGAGGAGTTGCTGGTGGAGCCATGGGAGGGGGAGGTTTTGACGCCCTCTTCCCCCAGCTGAATTGGCAGCAGACCAGGGAGGTGATGCGGCATCAGCAGGAGATGATCCAGCATCAACAAGCGGCGCTACAGATGCAGCTGGAGCTAGCGAGGCTGGCCACGGGTGCTGGAGGGGAGGGACCATCTCCACCCCTGGCTGTAAACGCTCCGACCCCTAAATGGGACCGGAAACAATTCCCCACCTATAAACCTGGGCAGGACGTGTTGATCTTCTTCACCCTGTTCGAAGCCGCCTGCCAGGAGCAAAAGGTGCCAGACAATTTACGGATGTCCGCCTTGCAGACGCAGGTCAGCGGGGAGCTGGCCGATCTCCTGGGCATTCACACCCAAACTGCCCCCTTGGACTATGCTGCCTTCAAAGAAGCCATGAGGGAGCGCTTTGCCCTCACGGCCTAACACTGTCGCCGTAAATTCCGTTATGGGCAGCCCCCCCCCCCCCGGGGACACTTATGCATCCTGGATGGCGAATCTGGGGCAGGTTTGGGATGCGTGGATCGGGGCCACCGGGAAGACAACCTTGGCTGAGGTGAGGGAGCTCCTGATTCAAGAGCAGTTCTGTGCCACTATCCCGGAGGACTTGGCTACTGCCGTGCGGGACCGGAACCCCCCAAACTGTCGGGAAATGGGCAAGCTGGCGGATCAGATGGGGCTGTATCGGCAGCCCAAAGGGGGAAAGGGGAGTAACCCCAACTATAGCGGGACAAAGGGGGCATGGGGAAGGGCAACCCCAAACCTCGGGAAGAAGCTCCAAGCAAGCCCAAGGAGAGTCCCAGACCCAGCGCCAGTGGCTGCTTTTATTGTAAAGAACCGGGGCACCTCAAGAGAAATTGCCCCAAACTCCTTGCCAAGAACCGCAGCTCCAAACCCGCCCCGGGCAAAGTTGGAAGGGTGATCGCTCCCGAGTCTCGCCAGCTGGAGGAGCAAGAGGAGGACCAGCAGTCGGTCTCATCCCTGGATGAAGAAGCAGAGGATGCTGCACAGTCCCAGCGAGGCGGAGGACAGCATTCCCTTGGGGCCATCTCCCAAGCATCCCTGTTGCGGATTGCCTCACCGGAGCAGCTGCGTTGGAGCCAGAACAAATTCTGTGAGTCCATCCCTGTGAACAATGTTTCCCATGTGGGGTATCGGGACACCGGGGCGGACATAACTGCTTTACCTCAGAGTAAAGTGAAGAGGTGCCAGCTATTGAAAGGGCGGCTTAGGGCGCACCTGTGCCATAAAGCCCTATAACTCCCCCAACATAGCTGTTCCCCTTGCCCGGGTCTGGGTCAAGTACAGGGGATGGGAAGGAGAGGTGGATGCTATAGTGCATGGGCAGCAAGAGTGGGGGATCATAATTGGGAACAACATCGCGTTCCGGGCTGCCCAGGTCAAGGTGGGAGTGGTGACACGTCGTCAGGCAAGACAAGCGCCTGCCCCACAGCCACCCAGTCCCCCGACTCTTGCCTCCGGTCTCGATAAAACGGCACTGGCAGCCAACCGCTCTCCGCCCCCCTCCCCAGCTCCGGTTAGGGAAAGCGACCGGGGGGGTTTGCCCCAATGGCCCGGGATTTTGGGACCCAAGTGGCTTTCCAGGAAGAGCAGTGGCGCAATCCGTTCCTCCAGGAATGCCCGGACAGGGCCGGTCAAACGTTGGGGTCACTAGACCACTCTGAACGATTTTTGTGGGAGGCAGGAGCCCTTTACCGGGAGTTCATTCCAAAAACCGAGCTCAGTCTCCAGCAACAGAAGAGACAATTACCGTATTTTTCGCACCATAAGACGCACTTTTCTCCCCCAAAAAGGAGGGGGAAATGTCTGTGCGTCTTATTGAGTGAATGCTGGAAAAAAACAAAATAATTTCCCCCCCTACCTTCCTCTGCGTGCCTCCAACCGGTCCAGCGGAAGAGAGGAGGGCTCCTGCAGGGGAAAAAACTTGGCAGCGGCAGCAGCACCCCCCCCCCCCGGCATCAGGGACGCGAGCGGGTGAGCGGCAGAAGAGAGGAGGGCTCCTGCGCACTCCCAAAAACTTTGCCGCCGCGGCGTAGCGGCGGCACCCCCCCCGGCAGTAGGGACGCGGGCGGGCGGCGGAAGAGAGGAGGGCTCCTGCGCGGAGCGGGACAAGGCCGCCCGATCCCCAAAAAACTTTGCAGCCGCCTCACATCTGGCTTGATCCTGTTGGCGGGGGCAGCCCGATTTCGCTCTACTGAGCGGCGCGGAGCGTTCTCCGCGCCGCTCAAGCCGCCGCTGCTGCTGCCGCTGGAGTCAATGCCGGAGCCGCTGAAGCCGCCGCCACCGTGTCACATACGGCTGCTTCGGTGCGCTGGAACCCCGCGCTGTGATTTTGGCGGGGGAACCAGGGCAACAGGGCTTAAACAGCCCTGTTGCCCTGGTTTCCCCCCGCCAAAAACATAGCGTGGGGTCCAGCGCGCCGAAGCAGGGTCCCGTCGCATCACTTCCGCCGCGCCAGAACTGATGCGACGGGACCAGCGCGGCCGGCTCGCTGAGGAGAGCGCAAGCCGGCGAGGAGGCAGGTAGGCCTGCGTGAAAGCAGTAATGGTTATCAGAAAACAAGGGAAAAAAGATTCATGTGCAAATTATTGGAAAACTAAGAAGTGAGGCTTCCAAGTAGATTTGAACCACAGCAACTCTTTTTATTTACTGTATATAGACTTTGAAAAATGGCAACATGGTTCTTCACAAAAGGACCGTACCTTGTCATGCTAGGGCTACTTTGCTCAAAGCCTTTTCTCAATCACAGTAAAGAAGAATAAAACTCAAATTACAATATCGCCCCTCCCATCCCCACAGCGATATTGTAATTTGTGTTTTATTCTTCTTTATAACCTGTTTTGGATTGTTTTTAAGAAATGCAGGGTTAAAAAAGCAGTTAATAAATAAACAAATGTATGGAGATATTATTTTGTTCTCTTGTCATTAGTTTTCCAATAATCTGCACATGAATCTTTTTTCCCTTGTTTTCTTCCTCTAAAAACGAAGTGCGTCTTATGGCCCGGGGCGTCTTATGGAGCGAAAAACACAGTAGTTGTGCCCGCGAGGTACCGCCAAGCCGTACTACAGCTGGCCCATGATGTAGCTTGGGGAGGCCACTTAGGACAGAAGCGGACACTAGCCAGAGTGACTGAAGGTTTCTACTGGCCCATGGTAGCGAACGAGGTCCGGGAATACTGTCGGTCCTGCGATGTCTGCCAGCGGGTAGGACATAACCAGGACCACCCGAAAGCCCCCCTGCAGCCCCTACCCATAGTGGGCACCCCCTTTGAGAGGATAGGGTTGGACATTGTGGGACCCTTGAATCCTCCCACCAAGATGGGAAGAAGTTCATAATGACTGTCGTTGACTTTGCCACTCGTTATGCCGAGGCTTTCGCCCTAGCCTCTATAATAAATAATAATAATAAACGTTTATTTATAACGCCCCTTTTACCAAAGGGCGGGACAAATAACATATACAGTAAACATAACAATACAATAAAATAACCAACACCAACCACTTACTAAGCAGTATCGAATCCCAGCAACCACCACATTAGCCCAACCACTCATTCTGGCTGACTAAAAAGATAAGTCTTTAATCCCATTCGAAAGCGGGAAAGATCCTCCTCCAATCGGAGGTCCATGGGAAGCCTGTTCCACAAAAGTGGAACCAGGTCCTGAAAGGTTTGCAGCCTTGACAAGGCAGAGCGTGTCGGTGGGACCGCTAATAATCCCTGGCCCACTGATCTTAAATTCCTACCACGAACATCTAGGAAAGCCTAGATGATAAGTAATGAGGGACATTAGAGCACAAAGGCAAGAACCAATAATTTAAATTGGGCCCTAGTCTGAATGGGTAACCAATGAAGATTCCTACGGGCCATAGTAATATGGGAGTATCGGGGCAAGTTCAGAACAACACGAACAGCGCTGTTCTGAACCAGAACCAGTGGAAGAAGCACAGAAGAGGGCAAGCCTGCTATCTCTGCTACCAGCCTGGCTAAGACTCTCCTCTCTCTTTTCGCCTGCCTAGGAATGCCCCACACGGTGGTGTCGGACTGTGGCACGGGATTCGTGTCCAAATTGTTTAAAAAGATGTGGGAGTTGGGTGGTGTGGAACACCTGACTTCGGTGCCATATCACCATGAGACAAATGGGCTGGTGGAGTGGTTCAATCAGACTTTGGAAAAAATGATCCGCGCCTATGCGGCTAAACATCCCGGGACTTGGGATCAAGCTCTTCCCTACCTCTTGTTCGCATACCGAGACTCCCCCCAAGAGAGCCTGGGATTCTTCCCAAATGAGTTGATGTTTGGGAGGGAGCTGAGGGGACCCTTGGCTTTACTGCGGGCGGAATGGGAAGGAGTTGTGGCAGAGTCTCCAATGCCGGTTCAGGCATTCATGCAGCACCTACAAACTGTTCTCCGGGAGGTGCGGGAGACGGCACAGCAGCATCTCGGAGCAGCACAACAACGGCAGAGCGAGTGATATAACCGGACGGCCATACCACGGACTTTTGAAGTGGGGGACCAAGTACTGGTGCTACGAACCCTAAAGACCAATAAACTGTGTTTAAAATGGGAGGGTGATCGGGAAGGTGGGGGAAGTGAACTACCAGGTGGCTTTTCCGGGGCAGCTGGGAAAACCAAAAGTATTTCATGTAAATATGATGAAACTGTATGTGGAACGGGCTGCAAATGTGGGGTGTGTAAAGGAATGTATGGACCCCGAGTTTTCCAAGGGGGACCTGTTGGTGGAATGGGGGAAGGGGGGTGGGCTCGATGAGATTGAGTTGTCCCCCTCCCTGTCGGAGCAGCAGCAGCAGCAAATGACCCAGGTCCTAGAAGACTTCCAACCAATGTTTTCCGACTGCCCCGGACGCACTAACCTCGTGCAACATACCATTGCGACAGGGGATAGCCCCCCTCTGCAGTCCCTCCCATATCGAGTGGTGGGCTCCCATGCCCAAGTCATTGCGGACGAGGTCCAAGCCATGCTGGGCCTTGGAGTCATTGTGCCCAGCTCTAGTCCCTGGTCCTCCCCGATAGTGCTAGTGGCCAAAAATGATGGGGGGGTCCGGTTCTGTGTGGACTACCGGAAGATTAACAAAGTGACTGTCCCTGACCCCTACCCCATCCCGAACATGGACGTACTGCTAGAGAGGTTGAGGGGAGCGAAATACATCACGACACTAGACTTAACTAAGGGTTACTGGCAAGTTCCATTAGATCAGGATGCCGCGTTGAAATCTGCGTTTGTGACCCATCTAGGACTATTCCAATTCACCGCCTTGCCATTTGGAGTCTGGAACGGTCCAGCTACCTTCCAAAGGCTTGTGAATGGGATGCTAAATGGGTTAGGGGAGTTCGCGTGCGCGTACCTGGACGACATCCCATTTTTAGCTCCACCTGGGAACAACATTTACAGCATGTCCGCCAGGTATTTCAGCGGATTCAGGAGGCAGGGCTGACAGTAAAGGCAAAGAAGTGTCAGGTTGGGTGGGGGGAGGTCGAGTATCTGGGGCACAGGGTTGGGGGAGGTAGGATCAAGCCTCTGGAGGCGAAGATCGAGTCGGTTCGCACCTGGCCCCAACCTAAGACTAAGAAGCAGGTCCTGGCTTTCTTAGGGCTGGCTACTATCGTAAATTTGTGCCCCATTTTAGCCAACTAGCTGCGCCACTCACGGACCTATGTAAGAAGCGGCAGCCGATTAAAGTCCAGTGGTCGGCCGCTTGTCCTGTCGCCTATTTGAGTAAAAAACTTCTGCCCTGGGAGCGAAACTTGGCCACTGTCGAGAAGGAATACTTGGCAGTAGTATGGGCAGTGACCAATCATAGAATCATAGAAAAGTAGAGTTGGAAGGGGCCTACAAGGCCATCGAGTCCAACCCCCTGCTCAATGCAGGAATCCAGGTCAAAGCATCTCTGACAGATGTCTGTCCAGCTGCACCTTGAATGCCTCCAGAGTGGGAGAGCCCACCACCTCCCTAGGTAGTTGATTCCATTGTCTTATTGCTCTGACAGTCAGGAAATTTTTCCTGATGTTTAGGTGGAATCTAGGTTCCTGTAACTTGAGCCCATTATTCCGTGTCCTGCAAACTGGGATGATCGAGAAGAGATCCTGGCCCTCCTCTGTGTGACATCCCTTCAAATACTGGAAGAGTGCGATCATATCTCCCCTCGGTCTCCTCTTCTGAAGGCTAAACATGCCCAGTTTTTTCAGTCTCTCCTCATAGGGCCTTGTTTCCAGTCCCTTTATCATCCTTGTTGCCCTCCTCTGAACCCTCTCCAGTTTGTCTATGTCCTTGTTAAAGTGAGGTGCCCAGAACTGGACACAGTACTCAAGATGAGGCCTGACCAGTGCTTAGTAAAGGGGAATTATCACTTCCCGTGATTTGGAAGCTATACTTCTATTAATACAGCCCAAAATTGCATTTGCCTTCTTTGCAGCCACATCGCATTGCTGGCTCATATTCAGTTTGTGATCTACCACAATTCCAAGATCCTTCTCACTTGTAGTATTGTTGAGCCAAGTGTCCCCCATTCTGTAACTCTGCATTTGGTTTCCTCTTCCTAGGTGCAGCACTTGGCATTTATCCCTATTAAATTTAATTCTGTTGTTTTCGGCCCAGCGCTCCAGCCTATCGAGGTCACTTTGAATTTTGTTTCTGTCTTCCAGAGTATTAGCTGTTCCACCCAACTTTGTGTCATCTGCAAATTTGATAAGCATTCCCTGTACCTCCTGATCCAAGTCTTTAATAAAAATGTTGAAGAGCACCGGGCCCAGGACCGAGCCCTGTGGTACCCCGCTTGTTACCTCTCCCCAGTTTGAGAAGGAACCATTGATAAGCACTCTTTGTGTCCGATTCTGTAGCCAATTGTGGATCCACCTGATAGCTGTTCCATCTAGCCCACTCTTAGCTAGCTTACTAATCAGGATATCATGAGGCACTTTGTCGAAAGCTTTGCTGAAGTCAGTTCAGTTTATTTAGTTACGGTCATAGACCAAACGTAAAAAACATACATACATACATCATGTTATTTATTTACAAGAGTAAAGATAAAACAAATATATTAAGATAATTTAGTTTTGTCTTTAAGATGGTTTTATCGACTGTTTCCTAATCTTACATGCCTGGGCACTAAATCTTGCCACTCTCTGAGTTATCTCATTTCTTGAACCCGATAGGAGGAGAGAGACGTAAAATGAATCTGATCTGCCTGGAGCATTTCTTAAAATTGAAGCAATGTAAAAGGAACGAATGTCCTTGTAGTAACTGCAGTGTAATAATACATGGGTAATTGTTTCTATCTCGTTCGATTGGCATGGGCAGGTTCGCTGGGGATAGGGTGTTCCTCGGTATCTGCCCTCCAAAAGAGCTGATGGTAAAGAATCATAGAATCATAGAATCATAGAAAAGTAGAGTTGGAAGGGGCCTACACGGCCATCGAGTCCAACCCCCTGCTCAATGCAGGAATCTAGGTCAAAGCATCTCTGACAGATGTCTGTCCAGCTGCACCTTGAATGCCTCCAGAGTGGGAGAGCCCACAACCTCCCTAGGTAGTTGATTCCATGTCTTATTGCTCTGACAGTCAGGAAATTTTTCTGATGTTTAGGTGGAATCTAGGTTCCTGTAACTTGAGCCCATTATTCCGTGTCCTGCAAATGGGGTGAAGGAGAAGAGATCTTTGCCCTCTGTTGTGACATCCTTCAAGTACTGGAAGAGTGCGATCATATCCCCCTCAGTCTCCTCTTCTGAAGGCTAAACATGCCAGTTCTTTCAGTCTCTCCTTAGGGCCTTGTTTCCAGTCCCTTTATCATCCTTGTTGCCCTCCTCTGAACCCTCTCCAGTTTGTCTATGTCCTTCTTAAAGTGAGGTGCCCAGAACTGGACGCAGTACTCAAGATGAGGCCTAACCAGTGCCGAGTAAAGGGGAATTATCACTTCCCGCGATTTGGAAGCTATACTTCTATTAATACAGCCCAAAATTGCATTTGCCTTCTTTGCAGCCACATCACATTGCTGGCTCATATTCAGTTTGTGATCTACCACAATTCCAAGATCCTTCTCACTTGTAGTATTGTTGAGCCAAGTGTCCCCCATTCTGTAACTCTGCATTTGGTTTCCTCTCCCTAGGTGCAGCACTTGGCATTTATCCCTATTAAATTTCATTCTGTTGTTTTCGGCCCAGCGCTCCAGCCTATCGAGGTCACTTTGGATTTTGTTTCTGTCTTCCAGAGTATTAGCTGTTCCACCCAACTTTGTGTCATCTGCAAATTTGATAAGCATTCCCTGTACCTCCTCATCCAAGTCATTAATAAAAATGTTGAAGAGCACCGGGCCCAGGACCGAGCCCTGTGGTACCCCGCTCGTTACCTCTCCCCAGTTTGAGAAGGAACCATTGATAAGCACTCTTTGAGTCCGATTCTTTAGCCAATTGTGGATCCACCTGATAGTTGTTCCATCTAGCCCACTCTTAGCTAGCTTACTAATCAGGATATCATGAGGCACTTTGTCGAAAGCTTTGCTGAAGTCCAGGTATATCAAAGCGCGCCAGTGTAAACGCCCTGCGATGTGTTGGTATTACCAGGTCGTTAAGATAATCCTCAGGGGCGCAATTCTTGGTGTAAATCAGAGGTGGCATGTAACTGGCTGCACAAGCTCTGTCCTCCTGCAAGGCAACGTCCTTAATACGTTCACTAATTATTTCCTTGGCCTTTATAAATCCAAATTGTAGGAGCACTGGGGGAGAAAACCCATACTGTTGCAGTTTTTCCTCCACCAATTCTACCCATCCGCCCTTCAATTTATCTATCAATATCAGAGGGGATAGTCCTTGTGGGCTGAGGTTTAATTTCAACCAATAATTGATTATATTTATCCAGGCTCGTGCTTTGATGGGGATTAGGCCCGCCTTTAATCTAAGTAAGGCGTTAGGGGTTCCATATGGAGTGCCGAATACGGAGCGTAAGAATTTTGTCATAATTACCTCCAAGGGGCGAGGGTCTTTATAAATGCATACTTGGGAGCCATACAATAGTTGGGCTAAGACTTTTCCCTGAAAAACTTTGATAACGGATGGTATGTGGGAGCCACCTTCCGTGAAGAAGAATCTTAGAATGGCTGAAGCTGTTCTTTGGGCGTGCTCGGCAGAATGTGCGATTTGAGCCCTCCACGATCCAGAAACTTGGAAGACTACGCCCAAGTATTTAAAGATTTTGACCTGTTCAATAATGTGATCATTTAGCCTCCAGTTATGCTTTGTGAATCTTGCTGAAAAGACCAGAATCTTGGTCTTGTTATAGTTTATAACAAGCTGCTCCTCGGTGCAGTACGCTGAGAGAGCACGTAGGGCTCTCCTAAGGCCTACTTCTGTGTATGATAAAATAACTATATCATCTGCATATAGTAGGGCGGGAACCGGGCGGTTTGCAAGTTTTGGCGGATGGCAGCTAGCATCTGATAGAGTGGTGACCAAGGAATTTATATAAAAATTAAATAACAGGGGGGCCAAGATACAGCCTTGTTTAACCCCTCTGTTTAATGGAATTGGGGATGATAGGTGGCCCTGCGGGTTGCATCTTACTCTGAGAGTGTTTTTTTCATGGAGGGTGCGGATGAGTGTTAAAAGCCTGCGGTCGATAGAAGTGGTCTCCAGTTTTGCCCACAGCCTATCCCTGGGAATACTATCAAATTCAGCTTTGAAGTCTACAAAGGCAGTAAAAAGAGCTCCATGGGGTTTAGATCTGTATTTCTTGATAAGGTGATGTAAGATCAAGCATTGGTCAAAGGTGGAGTGACCTGGCCTAAACCCCGCTTGCTCTTCAACTAATATTTTTTCCCGGTCCATCCATTCCCAAAGTTTCCAGAACAGGTGTCTAGCATAAAGCTTGCTTACTATATTTAGTAGGCTGATTGGGCGGTAATTTGATGGATCGCATTTTGAGCCCTTTTTATGAATTGGGACAATAATTGCCAGACCCCAATCTGAAGGAATTTGTGCGGATTGGTCTATTGACGTAAAAAGTGAGGCCAAAACTGGGGCCCACCAACCTATGTTATTTTTAATTGTTTCTATAGGAATGCAGTCTGCCCCCGGGGCCTTTCCAGATTTGCATGAGGAGACTAGTTTTTTAATTTCAGATATTGAGACTGGTTGCCATGCGGGAATATTTGCCAGTTCGGCGTCTGTAATAACTAAAGGGTCTGGGCCTGCTGAATAGAGAGCTCGAAAATGATTTTCCCAGACCTCAGGCAAAACTAGACTAGCCATCTTAGAAATTTGAGGCTGAAGGCTGCGACCAACAATATGCCAGAAAAGTGAAGAATCATTATTTCTGGCTGCGCAGATCAACTGTTTCCATGCTTTGTTTAGTGCTTCTCTCTTTTTTTTCTTGACTAACTCCTTGTATTGTCGCTTCTTAAGATGTAATGTTGAGGGGATAGCCGTGGCCTTGCTTAATTTGTATTGTTTAAAATGCATGACGAGCTGCATTTTTTATCTTAACGCATTCTTGATCGAACCAGGATTTGGAATTATGATTTGTGGTGTAAGGATTAAGGGGGTGAAAATTAGTTTTTATTTGCTGATCTCGTAGAAAAGTTTGGCAGCCCTGTCCGATCTTAAGTAGTTAGAGTAAAGCTCTTCTACCCTATGGGACCATCTAATTCTTTTATGATCCTCAACTAACACAAGATCTGGGTTTATTATCTGCCAGGTGCGTGACCGTATTTCCAATACTGAATTTTAAAGAAATGGGTAAGTGGTCGCTGTCCTGATGAGAGTCGATTTTTAAATACATCATGCTAGCCAACAAATTCCGGGAGCTCATGACATAATCTATTGTGCTAGCACCACGCCCAGACCAGTAGGTGAATTCTCCAGGGAAGTCACCATATGTTGCTCCATTTAGAATGAAAACGTCAAGGTTGGCCACTAGTTGGGCGAGGTGAAATCCCCTCCGATTTGATTTAACGTCCTTAGATAGCCGGGAAAAGCATGGAAATCCTATATCATGTATGGGAGGGGCAGCATTATATCGAGAGTACAAGGTCTCATCATTGGGGCCTATTCTTGCATTAAAATCTCCAGCCACTATAACTTGGGCGTTAGGAAACTGAAGGAGCAAGGTTGATATATATTTTTCTAATTTGGACCAGATTTCATTCTCAATTGATCTATCTCCCTGAGGAGGCAGGTAAACATTTATAATCAGGAGACTGCTATGACAGAAATTTACAATACATGCTATGGCCCATCGATCGCAGGGGTCCACTCTAGTCACTGTTGCCTGAAGCTTTGTGGAGACTAGAAGAGCCAGGCCTCCTTTGGCTCTCCCACGTCTTCCCCCGGTAGTGGCCTGAAGCTCAAATGTGGCAAAACCGTCGATGTTCAGCGAAGTTCTCATCCAAGTTTCTTGAAACATAATTATATCAAAGGTGGCTATGTAGTCTTTAAAGGAAATGTCGAGATTCTTCGAAAACCACCCGGCGATGTTCCAGGATAGGAGCTTGATGGAGCCGTATAAAGGTAAGTTCCATGCAGAGTGGGCCTCAGTTGGCTCCCTGAGTGGTTTAGAAGGTTCTTTCAGAAGATTATTCCGATGATGCACTGAAGATCTAAAAGGGGTGCTGAAGTCCAGATATACTATGTCCACAGCATTCCCACAGTCCACAAGGGAGGTTACCCGATCAAAAAATGAGATCAGATTAGTCTGACAGGATTTGTTCTTGACAAATCCATGCTGGCTTCTAGTAATCACTGCATTGCTTTCAAGGTGCTTGCAGACTGACTTCTTTATAATCTGCTCCAAAATTTTCCCGGGGGGGATTGATGTCAGACTGACTGGCCTATAGTTCCCAGGTTCCTCCTTCTTGCCCTTTTTGAAGATGGGAACAAGCTTCGCCCCTACCTCTGGGGACACCGGTTTCTGTTGCAAACCGACCATTCCCCCTTGTGTTGGCTGGACCGGGTGAAGGGGTCCAACCAGAACCTGTTACGGTGGAGCCTAGCCTTGCAGGACTTTGACTTTTCAGTGGAATGCATTAAGGGCAAGGACAACATTTTGGCGGATGGGTTATCCAGGGCTTTCTCAGCAGGAGAAGATTAGATAGAAATTGGGGTGGTGGACCCCAAAGCCATCTTTCTCCAATAGGAGGGGTGTAGAGAAAGCCCAACTGTAAAAGGAACATGAACACACAACACACACCACACACAACGCACGCACACATTTCCCTGCCAAGCTCTGTCTGCATAAGCCTCTCCACAGGGGGTGGGAGGGGAACTGGAGGTGCTGGCTCCGCCAGACGAAACCTGCAGGCCAACAAAGAATCCACAAAGGAGAATTGCGGACCATCAAGAAGACAGGGCAGCCACTATGAGCTGTAAAGTACACCCCGGACCAGGATACGTCATCTTTTCCCGGGCAGGCATAAGCATAAGCCCACCTGCCACACAGGGGGCAGGGATAAGCCCACCTGACAGGCAGGGGGCGGGAGAGCGGGAAAAGGTGGGGTAGAAAAACCCCTTGCACATCTTCTGGGAGTTGTTGGGAACACGGGTCGCTTTGGCAAGTTCATCCCCCAGTGGTGGCTGGGATAAGCTGTTCTCTTCCCCGGATCAGGCGGATCCGGAGCCAGGCATGAAACTGACCAACGTATAGTCTCTGATCTAAGGTAACTGACTTTCCTCAATACGCTAGCCTGGGAACCCATTCATTGATAAAACTCGGAGATCACGTCAGGTCATGTTGACGTGGTAGTATACCTAGAAAGCTATTAGTTCCGCTCCATTTAACTTGTAGTAAATAAATGCCTTATATGGTCATACAAAGGCTCTGGAGTTTCCTTTTGCTGCACAAGCCTCCTAGTCAATTTCAATCGCTTGTACGGGCTGCCGGTTAACCCGTTAAGCGCCGAACTCACGCAGAGGACCCGGGTGCTGGTCCTCCACAATGCGTACTTGGGAGAGGCAGAAGAAGGACCTGAGATTACTCTGTGTGGCTGCTCTGAGTGTGTTTCTGGTTCCAGCAAGTTCATCAGCAGTGGAGCGGGTGTTCAGTGAGGGTGGAATTGTGATGAGATCTCACCATTCCAGAATGGGGGCCAAACATTTAGAAAAAATCATGTTCCTCAAATGCAACATGGATACGTTTTAGGAAGTACAGCAAGTTTATTTTTAAAAATCATTTTTCTAAAATGCAACCTTTCAGACATTTTGGGTTTGGCTGCCTCTGCCTGCCTGTCTGGGGTTCCCAGCCTCCTCTGCCTGCCTGGTCTCTTCTTGACCAGTTCCACAGTTGAATTGTCCAAGACAAAGGCCTCTGCCTGCCTGCTTTGGGGTTCCCTGCCTCCTCTGCCTGCCTGGTTATTTTGGGTTTTTCTGCCTGGTCTGTTCTTGCCAAAATCAGTTGCAGAGTTTTGGAATAAAAAGGCACACTTGTGCCTAGAATTTATTTAAACAACACATCTGAAGTAGCCTTATTTTGTTGGGAAAACCCCCCATTGATTTTAATAGGGACTCGTGGAGTCAGCTTTGGGAGTGACTCGTGAGTCACCATTTTGGACCAAGGACTCGGACTCGAGACTCGGGTCCAAAGACTCGTGACTCGACTCATGACTCGAGACCAAGGACTCTTCAACATCCCGGTTACCAGCTCTCCTTAAGGGTGTCCCCCCCCCCCCCCAGTCACAGGCAAACAATTGTATTTTGTGTCTTCTCTGCTCAGCAGCACAGCAAGAGCGCACTCAAGGACAGCGGTGCAGCGGAGTCGGGGCTGGTGAGGAGGCAGGGCCGGCAATTTTTTTATCAGCAGGGGTGCCTGCCAACGTCCTCTGCCTCGCCAGACCTCCCTGTTCCCCCTTAATTTAGCTGCAACCCTCGCTGTAGCTTGGGCAAATGGATTTCCCCGGCAACAATATATCAACAGGGCTCTTCTGATGTTCCCAGCCATGACTGGTAAACAGAACCTCCATGGGCGGGTGCAGTCTATCTCAGAGAGCCAGACTCTGGGCACAAAGAAGAGGGGCACTGCCATTACCTGGCTGCTTTGGGAGTCGAGGTGCTGGCCCAGATGGACCGTTTGGTCTGATCCAGCAGGGGCGGGGCAGTTCCTAGGTTCTCACCGAACACCGACGCTTACCCTCACAGCGGTAAGTTCAGTTCTCGCTAGCGCCGCGAGCCGCAAAGCAGCTGTGAGCGGCAGCACATGAGCGATCACTCCAGGAAAGGCCAAAGAGCCCCACGGCGCCCTGGAGCGCAGGCCTCTCCAGATGTGGACCTCGTTTTGTTTGCTTATGGCAGGTCAATCCGTTGGAAGGGGCGACACAGATCTTTGCACAGGAGAGCGAGAAAATGTGGACATTTTGCACTCCATCATCGGCCCCAAATGTCTTCCGCTGCAGGGGTCCTGGCGCTGGCTGGAATGCCTTGTTTGGCTTGCAGGACATGTCTCTGCTCCAGGCCACAGCTGGGAATAGTTATTTGGCAGGGGAGGGGGCATCTCAGCGCAGCCGCCCTATTTTTCACACGCTCTTGTTCTATCTTGCATAATCCGGCTCCCTAGGGGGATAGCACTGGTATGTGGTCCCACCCCGGGCGACTGCTAGAGGCCAATAAATAGCCGTCTGGGCTGAGTTTCTGGCCCACAGTCGCTCTGCTTGCAGACAGGCTGAGCACAGGGAAGCCCACAGCAGAGCAGAGCAAAACAACCTCCAGCATGAAGGCACAGTTCTTCATCTTCCTGGCCTTGGCCCTGGGCTGCCTGGGCCAGGCCTGGGCCGGGGTGCTAGTGCAGTCTGGCTTCCAGCAAGATCAGGTAACCCAACTGATGGTGTGGCAGGCTTCTTTGTCCCTCCTGCCAACCTGCGTCCAGGGAGCTGTGTTGCTTGCAAGGTGATCTGCTTTGATGTAGCAAGCTCTGTTCCTGGACCTTCAGTGAACCCCACGCAGGACCTTCTGGGTGAAAAAGCAGAAGAGCTCTTTGCAAAGACTATCCCAGATAGGCTTTGCTAAACCTGAGCTGCTAGGCAGCTTATGTCTTAGGTCTTGCAAAGTAACCTTTGCAAAGCTTGGAACGTACAGAATAGAACAACAGAGCTAGCCTGCCCTATAGCTCAGTCTCTTTCTTGGTATGTGCCCGGGCTAGAAAACAGTTTCTTTGGGTTGAGCTGGGCCTCACACCAAGTCCTGCTCATTGGATGCATGAGAAGAAGGTGATTCCACTGTCTCACTCATGCCTGAGCAAAAGGAACGGGAGAGAGTCCCGCGGCCACTTTGCTTGTTCCCGGTGCTGATTCTCTGCATGTATTATATTCATATTGTCATATAAACTACTTCCACTCCAGGTCTCGGGGGTCTGAAATGCCGGCTCTTTTGCCAGGGCCTGGCATCTAACAACTTTCCGAGTATACTGGGACGGAGTTGTGCAATTCTGGGAAGAAGAAGTCTGCCTTTTGTGATGACGTGTATTCAGAGAGTCATGGCTGGGGTGGGTGTATCAGATTCAGAGCTGGTACCTGATAGAAGGGAAAGCTCGGTTTGATCCATCGTGGTAGCTGATTAATCAATCTAAGCCGAACGTGTGTGACTATAAGAAGAAAATAGTTCTAAAGAGAGAGGGGTGTGTGGAGGAAAGAATTCCTTTGTTTTTAAATGATGCACACACACGTGTGTGGAAGGTGAATGCAGAGCCTCACAACGAGGTTGTACCCCCACCTTTGCTTTTACGCAGGAGTGCTGGGCATGTCCGAGGTGCCGCTGGGCACCCGTGGCTTTTAAGAGTATTAAAAATACTTTTTAAAATAAAGCAACCCCTCCACTGCCACACAGCTGCCGGCCATTTAGTCAGGAGCACCATTTTAATTGATCGAAACGTTTCTAATCGAGTTTCACCCTTCCCCAACCTGGTGTTCCAACAGATGTGTTGGACTACAGTTCCCATAATCCCCAATGGACATGCTGGTTGGGGGTGTTGGGAGTTGTAGTGCAACACATCAGGAGAGCACCAGGTTGGATCAACCTTACTGCCTGCCTGAATATATATGTCTGTGTTGTTTTTAATGCAACTTTTAGCTACAGGGAAGCTACTAGCAATTCTCTAACAGGCAAGGAAACACTCTTGTTTGTCTTGGACCTAAAAGAAGGCATGGGGGCAGCCGGTCAAAGCGTTTACCTATCATCTATCTCATTTTAATCGTTTTACACCCCGCCTTTGGAAATAATTCCCCCTCCCCAAAGGTGGCTTACAAGATCAAAGCAAGTATGGGGCTATAGCACATGACAGTTAAAACAAGAAAGGAGAAGCGGTTAATAACACAGTAGCACAACAAAAATAGAGAGCTCTCACTAAATGCATAGCCACGAGAAACAGAAATCAGCCAGAACAAAGCCTTACAGGACAGAAAGGTGTTTAGAACTTGTCTGAAAATGGGAAGAGGCAGGGCATGGAAGCATCACTTCCTTTTACTTTTTCTTTTAAATGGATCAGTTGCTTTTCCAGGGGACACTCTCCAAATTGATGTACTATGAAAACGTGGAGAATAATATAAACCAAATACAAAGAAGACCTGTGATCTGCTGTTGATAACCCAGGGTGGGCTGCTGCATTAGCAAATACTGCCCCCACCCTGCTCTTTTTGGGGGTACGCAAGAAAGAAAGGTGGTGAGAGAGAGAGAGAGAGGAGCAGTGGGGGAGAGACCCTCCTCCCTCCCAAAAATGACCCCCCCCCAGACCTCTGGCCTTTCTGCTCCCACCTCTAAAAGCTAATTGTAAAAGATATATTTTCTCCAGAATTTGTTAACTGACGATGGTTGGGCGGTGCTGGAAGCATGAAGGTGCTCCAGGGGTGGCTTCTCCCCACCCACATTTAATATCCAAGTTGAGGAAGATTCCTGTGAGACACAAAAGCTTGCATCTGGCCCTTAAAAAACCAGGGGGTGAGGGGAAAGAGTTGAGGGGGGTGAGAGAAACAGCGAGGGGAGGTACAGGTGGGGAGGGTTTAAAAATCAGGAATTGGGAAAATCAGCCCACAAAGCATAGAATCTCAGAGTTGGAAGGGACCTCGGAGGTCATCCAGTCCACTCCCCTGCTCAACGTAAGCTCTGCCCTGCAGGGTGGCCACCCAGCCTCTGCTCAGATCCCTCCAGCGAAGGAGAGCCCGCCCACCGCCCGAGGCAGGGTCCGTTCCGCTGCCAAACAGCTAGCCTCGTAACGTTCAGCCGAAATCCCCCTCCCTGCCCTTTCCAGCCGTTGGCTCCAGCCCTGCCCTGGGGAGCGGCAGGGACCGCGTCTGGCCTACGTCACCCTGCCCACTTGGCCAGGCAAAGCCGAGCAGCTGGAGGGCCGTGTCCATCACGGGCTCTGTATTTGTGTGTGCAGTTCAAGGGGAGATGGTACAGCATCGCCATGGCCTCCAACTCCCACTGGTTCCAGGAGAAGAAGCCCATGACGACGATGTGCGCCATGGTGGTCACGCCCACAGAAGACGGGAGCCTGGATGTCTCCGCCACCTGCCCCAAGTAAGTAGACCGGGTGCCGGTGGAGCCCCGGCTGGCCTCTGCCTCGGCAGGCCCCAAGGGCCGCAGCCCCGACTGACGGAGTCTGGTGCCCCAAAGGCTGGGAACGGGCCCCCCGGGGTCAGGGGCGGCATCCCACGGGTGGCAAAGGACCAGGAGGCGGCGGCTGGCCGGCTGCCCTGCTGCCTGTGAGGTTTTCAGAGGCATGGGTCTGGCTGCTCTCGCCGGGGACAGGGCGCTCGGCTAGGCGGACCAGTCTGACCCAGCAAGGCAGTTCTAGGAAGGACATCAGAAGAGCCCTGCTGGATCAGACCAGAGGCCCCATCCTGCCTCACAGAGGGAACCACTGGATGCCCCGGGAAGCCCACAAGCAGGACACGGAGTTGTTTCTTTTTTTCCTTTGAAAGCCATCTAAGCTGGCAACCATGGTCTTGCAGCAGTGAGTTCCATGGGTTAATGATTTTATTTTATTTTTTTAAAAAAATGCATTATCGAATTTATATCCTGCCTTTCCCCCTCTTGGAAGGAGCCCAAGACGGCTTACGCAATCCTCCTCCTCTCCATTTTTTATTCTCGCAACAACCCTGTGAGGTAGGTAGGTTAGGCTGAGAGTCAGTGACTGGCCCAAAGTCACCCGGTGAGCTTCACAGCTGAGCGAGCGGAGACTCGAACCCGGGTCTCCCAAGTCCCAGACCAATGCTCCAAGCACGACGCCACACTGGCCCGCTCTCTGTGCAGTGTGCTGTGTGGAGAGGTATTTTTTCTCCAGTGGCCCAGCAAGGGCGGCAGACATGTTCGCAGCATCATAGAAAAGTAGAGTTGGAAGGGGCCTACCAGGCCATCGAGTCCAACCCCCTGCTCAATGCAGGAATCCAGGTCAAAGCATCCCCGACAGATGGCCGTCCAGCCGCGCCTTGAATGCCTCCAGAGTGGGAGAGCCCACCACCTCCCTAGGTAGTTGGTTCCATTGTCTTATTGCTCTGAGATTTTTCCTGATGTTCAGGTGGAATCTAGGTTCCTGTAACTTGAGCCCATTATTCCGTGTCCGTGGAATGGAGCACCCGCCGGCCGCCCCCTGGCTTCCTGTTGCCAACTCTTCTGCAGCTGGGGCACCCCCAGATTCCGGGCAGGGGAGGCACGGCGGTAGCACCTCCCTGCCTCAGCCCCTTCCTGTCTTCCCCTCTGCTCCAGGCTCGACCAGTGTGAGACCGTTAAAAGCCTTTTCGTCTGGACCGAGCAGCCCGGCCAGTTCACCTACACCAGCCCACGTAAGTGAGAGCCACGTGAGCGACGTCCCGGGCAGCGGTGGCCAGGCCGGCTGAGAGAACAGTGGGCCTCATTGTTTGGGGCCGGGAGCCGCTCAGTAAACAGAGGCGACACCTCTTGCCATAATCCGCCCTGCCCTGGCCTGCCCTGCGGAGCTGCCTGCCTGGCCTTCGCCGGTTGGGCGGCCGGCCAGAGGCCAGGGCAAAGGCCTCATGACCCAGCCGAGCTGCGCCAGAGAGCATCCGCCAGCCTGCCTTTTGCGCCAGCTCGATTCACCTCCCCCGGTGTTGTCTGCAGCAGCGGGATATTCTCCCCATCCCATCATCTGCTCCTCAAGAAGACGCCTTTCGGCCTGGACACACCTGGGATCGAACCGGGACCCTTCTGCCTGCAAAGCTCCGGGCGGGTCCCTGCAGAGATGGGAGCTTTGGCCCAAAAGGGGCTCCTGAGGGCAGCTCAGCCGTGGGGGGCCCCGCTTTGCACGCCGAACCTCCCCAGTTCCGTGCAAAAAAATCAGTGGGAAATGCGGGGGAGATAGCACTGGGCCAGGCTGGGGGTGCTGGGCCTCTTTCCGAGAAGAGGCCCAAGGTAATAGCAGGTGGGACCCCAATCCCCCAAATACCAGCATGCTGCTATGCCAGGAGCTCAGCCTTGGGGGGGGGGCATTTCAGCCTTTGAGAAGGGGGGGGATCCTGCACGAAAGCCGGGAAGACCCCAAACGACCAGCGGTGGGGGAAAGGGGGCGTGGCCACGGGAAGCGGCCTTGGCCGGATTGGGACCCCACGGGTGCTGGAGTTGGCCCGGCGCTGGAGTTCCGACAGCCTGGGCTAGATGAACGTGCATTCTGGGTAAGGCAGCTTCCCATATCCTAAGAAGGACCCTGCCGGGTTGGAGCAAGCGCTCGTCCAGCCCAGCATCCTGTCTCCAGCAGCGGCTGGCAAGACGCCTCACTTGCTGTTCGTCCCTCAGATTGCCTCTGAACGAGGAGGGTTCCGCTCAGGTCTCCTGGCTGCTGACAGACCAGCCCTCTCTGCCTCCTCCCATGAGTCCTATAATAATAATAATAATAATAATAATAATAATAATAATAATAATAATACAGCCATCCTTCAGTATCTCAGGAAGGTGCCCATAACTGAGAGTTTGGCTATATGGAAATTGGTTCTCCGATCAACGATCAGCTACCCCACCCAGCCTCCCTGAAAGGCCGCTGGCTTCCCCCCCTCTTCCCTCCTCCTCTCTTTTTCCTTTGGTGTCAGGGACCATCTTGTTTTTATTGATTGTATGTGAGCTGCTCCGGGGGGGGGGGGATGGGGTGCTTTTTTTGGCCGAGGAGCAGGATGAAAATGCTTTACAGACACACATTTTTTTAAAAAAAACTGAATGGCTGAAAATTCTTTATGAAGATGTGGAGACGTGTGCGTGTGCGTGCGTTCTTTATGAAGATTTGGAAGTGTGCGTGTGCGTGTGCGTGGATGCCCTCCTGGTTGTGTAAGCGTGAAGCAAAAATGCGGGGGGATAAGGCAGTATTACTACCCCCCCCCCCAGTTTTCCGGGCACGGGCTTCCAGCTGAGTCTGGTGGCTCCAATGCCAGCGGGTGGTGTATCCACTCCAGGTTTCAGCCTGAACTTTAAAGGAGCTATCCATGGTGCTGAACCCTAGGTTCCGCACCATGGATAGCTCCTTTAAAGTTCAGGCTGAAACCTGGAGTGGATACACCACCCGCTGGCATTGGAGCCCCCGGGCGCCGCGCCTGGCTGCATTCCGGTTCTCACCACGTCTGTTCCAATTTCAGGAACAGGAAACACCTACCACATCCATGTGTCGGACACTAACTACGTCGAGTACGCTGTGCTGAACACCAAGGTGTCCAACGGTGCGGATACAGCCACCCTGGTGACGCTGTACGGTATGTACATGTCTCCCGCGGCCCGCCATGAGGGGGCAGGGTCTTCTCCCCAGTGGCTCCACTCTGCTCAGCTGCTGTGGTCCTGCCCCCCTCAGTGGCAAAGGACTGGGGCGCCGGCGTGGCTTTCAAGCAGATAAGAGAGGAGGGAGAGGTGGAGCCTTCAGGCATGCCCAGAAGAGTCAGGCGCCCCTGTCCTGACCGCCCCCCGGGATAGAGGGGTGCTCCTAACGTGCCACCCTGTTCACACATGCGGGTGGGCGATGGCCATCGAAGGGCAGTTGGCCTTGCTGAGCACCTGGAATGGGAGGCACCAGGCACCTTGGGGTGTGTGTGGCGGGGGCGGGGGGGCTAAAAGCCAGCAGGCTCAGAGTGCTCGAAGAAAGCAGCAGTTTGGGTTTCGGTGGATGGCAGATGCCCGACAGGGCTTTTGCCCGTGGATGGGATTGAGACTAGTGCTGCCGGCCTGTGTGCTTGTTTCTGTGCTTCTGTAACACCCACGTGCCTCGTACATTTGTGAATTCTCACAAGACCAGGCACCCCCCACGGAGCTCTCTTGGGTCCTGTAAAAATGGCCCTGGGGCCATCCCACCACCTGTGGAAATTGGAGAGCAGGAAAAAGTCGATTTGCTGATAGGGGTAGATCGATTCCGCCGGTCTTGCGGACTTGTTGGGTTTCCTGGGTCAGCTCGGCTGACTGCACTCACGCCGGCCGGTCCCGGAGTCCCCTGCAGCCCCCCCTGCTCTCCGTTTCCCTCGGGAGGTGTCGTGTCCCAGTGGCCTCACGCTACGGACCCTTTTCCGGCTGCAGGTAGAAGCAAGGAACTGAAGCCCGAACTGCAGGAGAAGTTCACCCAGGCGGCCTTGGCGGAGGGTGTCACCAAGGAGGACATCCTCATCTTCCCCAAGACAGGTAGGAGCAAAGCGGGGGGGGGGGTGTCTCGGCAGTGGGGGGGGGATGAGCGGCGGCAGCAGCGGGGCCCGGAGAGGCATCCGGCTCCGTCCCGGGCTTGGAATGCGGGGCTCCCCGCGGGAAGCACGCGGCGTTCTTGGCAGGTGGCGTCAGGAGCGGACGATGCAGGCCACGGGCTGAAGCTACGCAGGTCTGAGCCGCCGGGTCAGTGCTTGGAGGGGCGACCGCCTGCCTGGGCTGCCCACCTCTGTGCTCCTGCATGGAGCAGGGGGCTGGACTCGATGGCCTCACGGGCCCCCTTCCGACTCTACCGCTCTAAGATTCTGCGCTTCATCGGCCCCCTCCCATCATGGTGAGAAAGGGCAAAGCGGCCTATCTTGAGATCCACAAGCCCCACCCCCGGCTCCTCCCCCTTTAACGGCAGCGAATGGGGCCATCCCAAAAGGCAAGGGGTCCGTGGCCCTCTGCAATCTGAGCACCCCCCCCGCCCCCCAACCCTCTCCCCTCTCCGCATCGTCTCTCCCCTCTTCCCCTCCCTCTTCTCCTCCTCATTCATTCATGCATTCATCATCCACCCCCGGGGTGAGCAACAGGCGCCCCCCTGGCCTCTTGCGTGGCCACCGCCGGGCCAGCGAAATGTGGCGGTGCAGCTGCAGCGGCAAAAGACTTGGCGTCGTGCCTCCAAATTCCAGCGGCAAATGGCTACGGAGCCTTGGAATGGCCAAATTTAGGCGTGTGGCCTGTGGGGGCTCCGGGGGTTGGAAAGAGGCTCCCGGACACCCCGATTTACATTGTGATCAGTCAGGACCGGTGCAAGGCAGTTTGGTGCCCTAGGCAAGATCAGATATTTAGCGCCCCCCCTCCCACTTGAGAGCGCTGTATTTTTTTTCAAGGCGTTTCTGGCGCCCTCTTTATCCCTGCGCTCTAGGCAGCTGCCTAGTTGGCCTAATGGTAGCACCGGCCCTGTGATCAGTGTACATCAGCACACACACACAGAGGACAGCCTCCAGGTAGCCAAAGCTTACAGTCTGGAGCAGTGTTCTCCAACCTTGGGTCCCCAGATGTTTTTGGCCTACAACTCCCAGCATGCCCCAGCCAGCGTAGCTGGGAGTTGTAGGCCAAAAACATCTGGGGACCCAAGGTTGGAGAACACTGCTCTAGATCTTCCTTCCTTCCTTCTCCTTCCTTCTGTTCTTCAGCCAATGGGGCTGTCTTATTTTTAGGGGAGGGATGTTTGGGAGAGAGAGAGAGAGAGAGAGAGAGAGAGAGAAGAAAATCAGGGGAGCGAAGAGGAAGAAGAGAAACAGGCATATCCCACTGAAAACATCAGAAAGTGCGTGCTGCATTGCAGGTTGAGATGAAAGGCTGGGGCGACCAGCCCCTAGACAGCCGTACGTCCCAGAACCCAAGACTGAGCCACACAGGCGGCAGCGTGCCTCTGAGCATAGGGTGATCTCTGATGAACCCCTCTCGACCTCTCGCAGCTCCCGTGGTTGCATGTGAGGGCGGCAGCGTTGCCTAGCAGCCTGTGTGTGGTTGGACTGGAGGACCTTTGGGCGCCCTCGCCCCACAGCTGTGGTCCTGAGGTTCAGTGCTGCCTGCTTGCAGGGGACGCTGCCGTGGGGGACGCAGTCTCCTTGGCCGCCCTCCTGACCCCGTCCCTTCTCTTCCCTCTCTCTCGACAGATCAGTGCATGGAGGCATCCGTGTAGGTGAGTCGTCTTCCCTCTCCCTCCGTGGTTCGATGCCTCGAGGCTGATGCGTGTGCGGGATGCGCTCTAGGCAAGGGCTTCCCGCAGCCGTGGACCTCCAGATGTGTTGTGCTACAACTCCCATCATCCCCGGGGCGTGCTGGGAGTTGCAGTCCAAAACAGCTGGAAGGTGCCAGGTTGGGCAAGGCTGCGCTAAATGCCCCCTTCAAAGCCATTTAAGCCAAGGGCCATCTTGCGGCAACGGGGTCCGTTATCTTCACGGGCTCCCAAATAAAGTTACGTGCCTTTCCTTGTGTGTGTCCCCACCCTGACTGAGGCAGGAGGGCTGGGCTGCTTCTTGAGCGGCCGTTGGGAATATGTCCAGAGCACAGAAATCCTGACTGCTGTTTCCCCCTGCCTGCCTGTGCAGGCTTTCCTTTTCAGGGCCCCTCCCACTCCCAGACCCAACATCCAGGTTTCGTCTCGAGGGAGGAACGAAAGACGCTCAGTTTTCTGGCCTGCCGTCCTGGACTTTCCTACGATCAAAGTAGTGACCTTTTCCTGCTGAGCCCCCTGTACCTTCCGCTCCTGATAGTGCGCAACGCCCTCCCTTGATTTAAAAATAAAGAAGTGCAAGACAGGACACTGGTGTCGTCGCTGCCTCAGTTTCATCCTTGGAGAGTCTCGGTGGTGCCGGGGGGGAGTGGAGTGTCACAGTGGCAGAGCCAGAGATACTGCTCTGCTCTGGGCATTCTGGGCGGGTGGGCTCTGCAGTGTTTAACATTGTGAAGGATCACCACCTGGATCCTATGCGTGAGTTCGGCGCTTAACGGGTTAACCGGCACTGAGTTACAGCCCGTACGAGCGCTGGCGACCACCTGCGAGGCTTTCGCGCACAAGAGGAAACCGAAGCCCTTTAAATGACCAAATAAGGCTTGTATTTGTTTACACAAAACACAGAGCGGAACTAACAGCTTTCCAGGAATACTACAACGTCAACACAACCTTAGTTGACCCCTTGCGTTTATCAATGAAACAGGCTCCTAGGCTAGCGGGTTGAATCTGGTCAATTACCTCAGATCAGAGACTTTACGCTTAGTCAGTTTCAGCCTGGCTCCGGTTCGGCCAATCCGGGGATGAGAATGGCTTACTCGGGCTGCCGCTTGGAGGAGGAATCTGGCCCCGAAGTACCCTGGGTTCCCAACAACCCTCTACCGGAAGGGAGAGGGGTTTTCTACCCCTGAGTCCCCGCTCTCCCCACCCTCCAGGTCAGGTGGGGCTTATGCCTGCCCCTTTGTGTCAGGTGGGCTTATTCCTGCCCGGGAAGAAGGTGACGTACTGGTACTTTACAGCTCTTTGAGACTGCCCTGATAGTTTGATGGTTCTTTTCTTGATGGTTCTTCCTTGGTTTTGTGGATCTCCACCGAGACTCTCCTTTGCTGGGGATGACGGTCTGTCTGCTACTTCTCCTGTGACTTCATCCCCCCTCCCTCGCCCCCTCCCTTGGGTGAAGGCTGTGTGTGTGTGTGTGTGTGTGTGTGTTGGGCTTTCTCCACACCCTCCCATTTGGGGAAAGATGGCATTGGGGTCCACCACCCCAATCCCCATCTAACTGTTTCCTACTGAGAAAGCCCGGGACAACCCATCTGCCACGATGTTGTCCTTACCCTTGATGTGCTCTACTGAAAAATCAAAATCCTGCAGGGCTAAACTCCACCGCAACAACTTTTGGACCCCTTCACCCTATCCAGCCAACACAAGGGGGAATGGTCGGTATGCAACCGGAACCGGCGGCCCCACAGATAGGGGCGAAGCTTGGTCACTGCCCATACTATTGCCAGGCATTCTTTCTCGACAGTGGCCAAGTTCCGCTCCCGAGGTAAAAGTTTTTTGCTCAGATAGGCGACAGGGCACAGCCCTTGCCCTGGCCGCTACTGCAGCAAGACGGCTCCCATCCCTGCTTCCGAGGCATCCGTCTGCAGGACAAAAGGGGCTTCAAAATCTGGTGCTTGCAGCACAGGGGCTGCCATCAAGCAGGCTTTTAACCCTTCGAACGCTGCCAGGAAAGCGGCCGACCACTGGACCTTAACGGGTTGCCGCTTCTTACACAAATCTGTCAGGGGGGCGGCTAACTGGCTAAAATGGGGCACAAACGTACGATAATAGCCAGCCAGCCCTAAAAAAGCCTGAACCTGCTTCTTCGTCTGGGGTTGGGGCCAGGTGCGAACCGACTCTATCTTGGCTTCTAGGGGCTTGACACTACCTCCCCCCACCTTATGTCCAAGATACTCTACCTCCCCCCGCCCGACCTGGCACTTTTTTGCCTTCACAGTCAGCCCGGCGTCCTGAATTCTCTGAAATACCTGGCGGACATGTTGCAAATGCTGCTCCCAGGTGGAGCTAAAAATGGCTATATCGTCCAGATATGAACAGGCGAACTCACCCAGCCCATTCAGCATCCCATTCACCAGCCTCTGGAAGGTAGCCGGACCGTTCCGGACTCCAAAAGGGAGGGTGGTGAATTGGAACAACCCCAGGTGGGTCACAAAAGTGGATTTCAAGGCAGCATCCGAATCGAGCGGGACCTGCCAATAACCCTTCGTCAGGTCTAGGGTAGTAATGTATTTGGCCCCCCCTAGCCGTTCCAACAGCACATCCATGTTGGGGATGGGGTATGGGTCAGGGACAGTCACTTTGTTTATTTTTCGATAATCGACGCAGAACCGAACACCCCCATCTTTCTTGGCTACTAACACTATAGGGGAGGACCAGGGGCTAGAGCTGGGGACAATGACTCCAAGGTCCAGCATGGCTTGGACTTCATCGGCAATGACCTGGGCATGGGGCCCCACCGCCCGGTAGGGTAGGGACTGTATAGGGGGGCTATTCCCTGTGTCAATGGTGTGTTGTGTGAGTGTGGTGCATCCCGGACGGTCCGAGAACATAGGCTGGAAGTCCTCTAAGACCTGGATAATCTGCTGCCGCTGCTGTTCCGACAGAGAGGGGGACAGCTGGATCTCATCCATTCCTCCCCCTTCCCCCCATTCGGCCAACAAATCCCCGTCAGAGGTTCCCTGGTCCACACATTCCTGCACTCCCCCCACCTTCGTCCCCCATTCCACATACAATTTTAACATATTCACATGAAATACCTTTTGCCTCCCCGGCTGTCCAGGAAAAGCCACTTGATAGTTCACCTCCCCTGGCCTTCCGATCACGGTCCCCGGACCCTCCCATTTCAGGCACAATTTGTCCGTTTTTTGGGTGCGTAGTACCAACACCTGGTCCCCCACTTCAAAAGTCCGTGGCACAGCCGTCCGGTTGTATCACGCGCTCTGCCGCTGTTGCGCTGCTCCGAGATGCTGTTGTGCCGTCTCCCGCACCTCCCGAAGGACAGTTTGGAGGTGCTGCATGAAGGCATGCACCGGCATGGAAGATTCTGCAGCAACCCCCTCCCATTCCACCCGTAACAGAGCCAAAAGTCCCCTTAGCTCCCTCCCAAACATCAGTTCGTTGGGGGGAAATCCCAGGCTCTCTTGGGGGGAGTCCCGGTACGCGAACAACAGGTAGGGGAGAGCTTGATCCCAAGTCCCGGGGTGCTTAGCCGCATAAGCTCTGATCATTTTCTCAAGAGTCTGATTGAAACGTTCCACCAGCCCATTTGTCTCGTGATGATATGGCACCGAAGTCAGATGCTCCACACCCCCCAATTCCCACATCTTTTAAAACAATTTGGACACGAATCCCATGCCACAGTCCGAAACCACCGTGTGGGGCATTCCTAGGCGGGCGAAAAGAGAAAGGAGAGTCTTAGCCAGGCTGGTAGCGGAGATGGAGGCTAGGGCAAAAGCCTCGGCATAGCGAGTGGCAAAGTCAACAACAGTCAGTATAAACTTCTTCCCCGTCTTGGTGGGGGGATTCAAGGGTCCCACAATATCCAACCCTATCCTTTCAAAAGGGGTGCCCACAATGGGTAGGGGTTGAAGGGGGGATTTCGGGTGGTCCCGGTTATGCCCCACCCGCTGGCAGACATCGCAGGACCAGCAATATTCTCGGACTTCATTTGCCACCATGGGCCAATAAAACCCCTCTGTCACCCTGGCCAATGTCCGTTTCTGTCCCAAGTGACCTCCCCATGCTACATCGTGGGCCAACTGCAGCACAGCCTGGCGGTACCTTGCAGGTACAACTAACTGTCTTTTCTTTGGCTGGGGACCCGGTTCGGTTTTTGGGCAGAACTCTCGGAAGAGGGCTGCTGCTTCCCACAAAAACTGCTCTGACGGGTCCCCTGCCCCCAACACTTGACCGGCCCGATCCCGGCATTCTCGGAGGGATGGGTCACGCTGCTGCTCCTCCTGGAACACCTTTTGAGCCCCAAAATCCCGGGCCATTGGGGCGAACCCCCCTTGGTCCTCCTCCCTCCCTGAAGCAGAGGGGAGCAGCGGAGAACAGCTGGTTGCCGGGGTCACTTTACCGCGACCTGGATGGGGGGTCGGGGGGCTGGGAGGCTGTGGGGCAGGGGCTTGTTTGGCCTGACGTCGTGTCACCACCCCCACCTTGACCTGGGCAGCCCGGAACGCAATGTCGTTCCCAATGATGATCCCCCATTCTTGTTGTCCATGTACTATAACATCCACCTTCCCTTCCCATCCCTTGTACTTGACCCAGACCCGGGCAAGGGGAACAGCTATGTTGGGGGAGTTATAGGGCTTTATTGCACAGGTACGCCCTTTTAACAGCTGTCTCTTCTTTACCTTACTCCGAGGTAAAGCAGTTATGTCCGCCCCGGTGTCCCTATACCCCACATGGGAAACATTGTTCACAGAGATGGACTCACAGAATTTGCTCTGGCTCCAACGCAGTTGCTCCGGCGAGGCAATGCGCATCAGGGATGCTTGCGAGATGGCCCCAAGGGAATGCTGTCCTCCGCTCATCAGGGACCGCGCTGCATCTTCTACTTCCTCCTCTAGGGACGAGCTGGATTGCTGATCCTCCTCGTGTTCCTCCGGTTCGCGGGACTCTGGAGCGAGCATCCTTCCCACCTTGCCCGGGGATGTCTTGGAGTTGCGGTTTTTCGCGAGGAGCTTGGGGCAACTCCTCTTGAGGTGACCCGGTTCCTTGCAGTAAAAACAGCCACTGGCGCTGGGGCTCTCTTTGGGCTTGCTTGGGGCTCCCTCCCGAGGTTTGGGGTTGCCCTTCTCCGCGCTCCCTCTGGCTCCGCCACGACTGAGGTTGCCCCCCTTCATTCCTTTGGGCTGCCGATACAGCCCCATTTGGTCTGCCAACTTGCCCATTTCCCGACAGTTTGGGGGGTTCCGGTCCCTCACCGCCGTAGCCAAATCCTCTGGGATAGTGGCACAAAATTGTTCCTGGATCATGAGTTCTCGCACCTCCGCCAAAGTAGTTTTCCCGGTGGCCCCAATCCACGCATCACAAACCTGCCCCAGGTGCGCCATCCAGGAGGCATACGTGTCCCCTGGGGAAGGCTGCCCGTAACGAAATTTACGGCGACAATGCTCGGCTGTGAGGGCAAACCTCTCCCTCACAGCCTCTTTGAATGCCACATAGTCCAAGGGGGCAGTTTGGGTGTGAATACCCAGGAGATCAGCCAGCTCCCCGCTAACCTGAGTCCTCAAGGCAGACATTCTCAAATTGTCTGGCACCTTCTGCTCCAGGCAGGCAGCTTCAAACAGGGTGAAGAAGATCAACACGTCCTGCCCGGGCTTGTAGGTGGGGACCATTTAGGGGTCAGAGTGCTCCCACTCTGGGGTGTAGGGGGTCCCCCCTGTCCAGCGCCCACGGTCAGCCTGGCCAATTCCAGCTGCATCTGCAGCGCCGCTTGCTGATGCTGGACCATCTCTCGTTGATGTCGCATCACCTCCCTGGTCTGCTGCCAATTAAGTTGGGGGAAGAGGGCATCTAAACCTCCTCCTCCTATGGCCCCACCAGCAACCCCTCCGTCGAGGTCTTCCTCTAACTCGGGGTCCCTCCTCTCGCTTCTCCTGAGGCTACTCGTAAGGCTGGGGCTACCCCATTGCTTGGGTTCCTGCCCTGCCAGCAAGGATGAGGGGGCTCCCCCCCTCTCCTGGTTTGCAATCTTCGGCCGCACTACCCACTCCATTGTGGAGATCTGGCTCCCTACTCTGGTTGGGGTCTCTGGGCTGCTCCCTAGCTCTAGCTGTTCCTGGCTCAGGCTATTCATTGCTTTGGTCTGAGCGCTTTCCAGCAATCCGCTAGCCTGCCCTAGACCTGTTAGTTCCGTCCGTTAATTGTGGTTTCCAATTGTCCCGTCGTCTGCCACCATGTGAAGGATCACCACCTGGATCCTATGCGTGAGTTCGGCGCTTAACGGGTTAACCGGCACTGAGTTACAGCCCGTACGAGTGCTGGCGACCACCTGCGAGGCTTTTGCGCACAAGAGGAAACCGAAGCCGTTTAAATGACCAAATAAAGCTTTTATTTGTTTACACAAAACACAGAGCGGAACTAACAGCTTTCCAGGAATACTACAACGTCAACACAACCTTAGTTGACCCCTTGCGTTTATCAATGAAACAGGCTCCTAGGCTAGCGGGTTGAATCTGGTCAATTACCTCAGATCAGAGACTTTACGCTTAGTCAGTTTCAGCCTGGCTCCGGGTCGGCCAATCCGGGGATGAGAATGGCTTACTCGGGCTGCCGCTTGGAGGAGGAATCTGGCCCCGAAGTACCCTGGGTTCCCAACAACCCTCTACCGGAAGGGAGAGGGGTTTTCTACCCCTGAGTCCCCGCTCTCCCCACCCTCCAGGTCAGGTGGGGCTTATGCCTGCCCCTTTGTGTCAGGTGGGCTTATTCCTGCCCGGGAAGAAGGTGACGTACTGGTACTTTACAGCTCTTTGAGACTGCCCTGATAGTTTGATGGTTCTTTTCTTGATGGTTCTTCCTTGGTTTTGTGGATCTCCACCGAGACTCTCCTTTGTTGGGGATGACGGTCTGTCTGCTACTTCTCCTGTGACTTCATCCCCCCTCCCTCGCCCCCTCCCTTGGGCGAAGGCTGTGTGTGTGTGTGTGTGTGTGTGTATATTGGGCTTTCTCCACAAACATCCATTTCTGTCTCGTGTCGCATCACTCATTCTCTTGCGGAGCACTGCTTGGGAACTGCTGCTCCTTGTCCATCTTTGTGGCACGTCCCAATATTGCAATCTTGGTGCTTCCGCTCTCCCCCGCCCACTTTCCCAAAATCAGGGTGGCCAACTCTCCATTCCGCAACGAGGCTCCTGTGTCTTTGCGCGGCTGCAGCTTTTCTCTCCAGCTGGGATAAGCAGCTTTGCTCCTGTCAACTCACCGTGTTCAATGTCTCTTTCCAGAAAGGGCAGGGGAAAAACCATCCTGGGCCCTTTCTTTCCAGGTCAGGGGTGCGGAAGCTCTTTCAGCCCGAGGGCCAAAATCCATTTTGGAGAAGCTTTCAGGGTCTGCATTCCAGTGGTGGGCGGAGCCAAAGGCAAAAGGGGCGGTGCCAAGCACACCTACATGTTTTAGCTGCTGAAGCTGAACACCCTTCCTGCCAGCAGCTAAGCCTTAAGAGAGGCATTTCAGCCTTTTAGTATGGGGGGGACGACGACACACACACCCATCTGGGGAACCACACAGGCCTAAGACCCCCTTTCAGTTTGATAACATTTAGAGATGCACATGCATTGGCCTGTGTTTACATTATTTTTTGGTCTGGCAAGCTCCATGGATTTGTGTCTGAAGCAGTGATTTTTTAAATTATTTTTTAACGCACAATATATTCATGTTTTATTATATATTTAGGAAGTAGGTTGTCTTAAAAATAATTTTTATAAGATAAATGTGTTTTTTAAGTGCAGGTGTTGATACTGTAGCGTTTTATATTAGTCAACTGATGTGAGAGGTTTGGATTGTGTGTGTGTAGAGAAGTCTTTGTATATACATTATTATTTTAGGGTACAACCCTATAGCAAGTTTAGACAGAAAAAAGTTTCTGTCTAAACTTGCATAGGGTTGCACCCTTAGATACCTTTTTACACACTAGACCACTGAAGAAGACATGAGGTTGAAACGCCTCCGGTATCAGTTATGTTTGGTATATTGCAGGAATTCTTGCACAATCTTCTGGCACAATCTGCTCTCTTCTATGGTCTGTGACTGAATGCCCTGAGCCTCTTATAGGTAAAGCCACTCTAGGAGACCTTTTGGAGTTTTTTTTTTTTAATTTCCCCAGCTCGTTCACTGCTCTCTGTTGTTGTGCTGGGATCTATTTTCCTGTTTGGCTTGTTTTGCTTTGTGGCTCCCAAGGGAGGCCTTGTTTGCCCCGTGGGCTTACGGGAGGATTTAGATAGCGGCGGGATCGGCTTGCACGCCCTTCCCCTCTCCCGACTGTGGTGGGGTGGGCGGAGGGTTCCGCGCCACTGGCATGAGGGTACAGCTCCTGGCACAGGCCCCAGTTTGACTCCATCACTCCCCAGCCCCTTGTGCACAGATGTGATGCAGCATCCCAAGTTCCACACCACAGAAACACAACACTGGGTTGCCTGGGCCAGCTTGCCAATCCCTGGTCCAGTTAGAATCATAGAAAAGTAGAGTTGGAAGGGGCCTACAAGGCCATCGAGTCCAACCCCCTGCTCAATGCAGGAATCCAGGTCAAAGCATCTCTGACAGATGTCTGTCCAGCTGCACCTTGAATGCCTCCAGACTGGGAGAGCCCACCACCTCCCTAGGTAGTTGATTCCATTGTCTTATTGCTCTGACAGTCAGGAAATTTTTCCTGATGTTTAGATGGAATCTAGGTTCCTGTAACTTGAGCCCATTATTCCGTGTCCTGCAAACTGGGATGAACGAGAAGAGATCCTGGCCCTCCTCTGTGTGACATCCCAACCCAAGAGACAGCCCAGGTAGCAGCCCAGGGCCTTAGAATGCTGGGGGCTCAAGCCAACTGGGGAATCTCACAAGGGGACGCCACCTCCCCCAGACCTTTGTCCTTCCTTCTTTGGGGCGACTGTGGCTCCATTTCTGTCTATGCACGGAGCAAAAATGCCCGTTCATGTGTATGGAGCCAGGAAGAGAGGGGTCCAGATGGGATGACATAGTCTTCTGTTCATTTCTCACTGCTGCTTCCGTATTTTTACTTAGTACAGGAAACAAACACCCCGTTGAGGAGGAAAAGGTGGCACGGCTGCACGAGGCCTTTGGATAGCGAGTGCTGAGACGAGGGGTGGGCAAGCTGCCAACCTCCAGATGTCGCTGGACTCTGACTCCCATGAGCCCCAGCCAGCACAGGGCAATGGCCAGGGGTGATGGGGCTTGCAGCCCAACGACATCTGGCAGGCTGCAGGTCGGCCGCCCTTGTGCTAGGACTAGGCGCTGCCCGCCTGGAGGCACCCGGGGTCTCCGTTGGCATGGAGGACCCTCAAGGGCAGGAGACGGGGGCACGAGGCGCAGGCAGGGGGCAACATTCCGGATCACGGCAAATGCCCTTTCAGCCCTCCCTTCCTCCATCCGCCCAGCCTGCCTGTTCTCTTTTTGTGGGGTTGTGCTACTGGGCTGTTATCCGGCCACCGCCTAGCCATTGTCGCCTGCTCCCGTGTTACGTGACACCACGGATCTAGATAGTCGATCCACGCTTGCCCAACACGTTGCATAAGCGTGGGATGGAGCAGAGGGGGAGGGGGCATTTTGGGCTGCCCTGCCCACTCTGACGCCCAGCTGGAGAGATATAAAGCTGGGTGCCTCTGAGGACCCTGGATCTTCCTCTGCCCACCTGGTTCCCCATCAGCGCGCGAGGAGCCGGAGGAGAGAGCCGCGGGAATGAGGGCCCGCCCACTCGGCATGCTGATGCTCCTGCTTTGCGCCTTCTGCGCTTGGGCTGATGTGGAAGTCCAGCCAGATTTTGCTATCGAGAAGGTACTGCCCGGCCCGGGGTGATGGGTGGTCCCTGTTTTGTGGAAGTCAAAACCATACCTTTGGTTGCAGAGCTGGGCAAAGGCTCCCTACAGTGTTCCCCGAACTCGGCGCCCTCCAGGAGTGCTGGACTATGACTCCTATAATCCCCAGGGAGTGCTGGGAGTTGTAGTCCAACACATTTGGGCGGGGGCACCAGGTTGGTGAAGGCTGGTCTATCGCCTTCTTCATACCCAGCACGTTGGCTTCCCGGAGGTGTCCGGCTGCCCCCTGTTGGAAGGGGCGGTGCTGGGCACTGAAAAGATCCGGGGCTCCGGCCCACAGGGCAAAACAGGCACAAATTTGCATGTGCTAATGTGCATATGGGCTAAAGTCTGTGTGCATGCGTCTTCAAAGGACCCTGTCTATTTGCAGAAAGGGATGCATGGACAGGGGAGAGGAGGCCATTTGGTTTCAGAAGAAAACCTCAGGCAGAAAGATTGGGGGGGGGAGTACAGCTCATGCAGGGGGCTCAGATGCCACAGAGATCCACGGGGCCCCTGCACCTTTCTTTCAGCAAGTGCCCATGGACAGCAGGGTGGTGGGGCAGAGGGCCTCCCAGACATTCGGGGCTCCAAATGAAAGATTCGGGGCTCCAGCCCTAGTGGGCCGCCCCCTAACACCACCTCTGCCCCTTGGTCTCATCCAGCAGGGCGCTCCTTGAGGTTTTAAAATACATTGGCGCAGCTGCACTATTAATCTCTGGGGATTTTCCTTTTAGGATTTTTGAGGTTGGGGATTCAAATTTAGGGATGGATGAGAATGTTAAAAAAAAAAAAAAAAAACCTGTCAAAAATGTCCCAGTCGCAACCCCGAATGCAAGCGCCGCCGGGATCGCATTCTTCGGCGAAAGCTCCCACATTCTTGAGCTTGCAGTCGCATTTAAAGTGCACATTTCCCAAAAAGCCCGTGTTTTCACGCTTGAATCAATGGGGGGGGGGAGAGATGTGTACTTGGAAAAGTGTGCATTTCTCTTATTCGGAAAAACAGCCATCCACGCTTGTGTTTGGGGGCGAGAACGAGGCGAAACAAGTGTGGAGGCGGGGGATCATTTGCCCAACCCGGGCCAGCGGGGCACGCGCGGTCCAAACGCGAATGCCTGCGTTGCGTACACTGAAAGGGCAGCGGCTGCTTCACGTGGGCGAGGGTGGTTCCACACGTGGGCTGGCCTGTTAGCCTCACTGAGACGGACTGCTCCAGTTTGTAGGGATGTGGCACGTTATGGCAGTGGCGTCAAACTGCCCCGTATTCCAGAGTATGAGGGACACCATGAAGACATCTGCCACTAAGGTCGAAGCCCTTCCAAATGGCGACATGAAAATGTTGACCGGCTACCCTTTGTAAGTATCCCTTGTTGTTAGTACCTTTGCTGGCTTGGGGTGCCCCCTTTGTGATAGGGCTTGGCCAATAGGGGAAGGGGCATTTTGTATGTGTGAGAAAATCATCCCCCGAGAAATGTCCCCACCCTGCTTCAGTGAAAATTTGGGGCGGCTGTGAAAAGGGGTGAAAGTTGCCTCCCTCTGGTTTGGCTTTGTGGTCTTGGGATGCAGCCAAGAATCTGGTTGGCTACATGGTGTGTGACATAATCGCGGTGGCTGTGTGAAATGGGGGAGGGGTCAGAGGCAAAGTGGGTGGGGCAAAAATACAAAAGAATACCAGCCTATTGTAGCTGAAAGCTCTTCCTTCCTGCCTTAGGAGAGGCGCTTCCACCTTTTGGAAGGAGGGGGGGGGCTGCACAAAAGCCCGGAAACCACCCAATGATGATCGGCTGGGAAAGGGGGTGGGGCCTAGGGAAGGGGGTGGGGCCATTTCAGGATCCCCCGGAGGGCCAGATTGGGGCCCCACGCACGTTTGGCCTGAGGTTGTGCACCCCTGCGCTACGGTCTACTCCTCTAGAGATTGTGCTACTCCTCCACCCTTCTAGAAAAAAGTTGGGCTTTCTGGAGTAAGCTCTGGGAAAATAAGTGGGGACTACAAGTGGATGGTGATATCAGGCGGATCCCCCTGCAGAATGTGAGTGGGGCTCCAAGGTCAGTGGGGCGGTGTAGCCACTCCGCGTTTCAGCCTTAACGGTAAAGGAGTGGTCCATGGTGCTGAACCTATTTTGGGGGTCGAGTTCAGCACCATGGGCAGCTCCTCAAAAGTTCAGACTGAGACCCGGAGTGGATATGCCTCCTCAATGACGCCGAGAAGCCAGTGTGGCGTAGTGGTGAGAGTGCTGGACTGGGACTAGTCGGGAGATCCGGGTTCAAGTCCCCACTCTGCCAGGAAGCTCACTAGGTGACTCTGGGTCAGTCGCTGACTCTCAACCTGACCTACCTCACAGGGTTGTTGTGAGGATAAAATGCAGAGGAGGGTTCTGCCTTGGGTTCCTTGCAGGAAAAAGGCAGGATAGAAATATAATAAATAAATATTACGGAGCCACCCCCAGCCTCCACGGACTAAATGCCGAGCGTGGAACCAGCCCTTCCTCCGAAATCTCCTTACACATTTCCCTCTATTTTATTCTCAAGGCCTGAAGCATGCCAGAAGGTGGAGATGCTCTTTAAGAAGACAGACCAGCCTGGACGCTTCACCGGTGATGGTATGCAGACTTGCGGCGAGGCTTCCCAAATAGGATTGCAACCTGTTTGTGCTTTAAAAAATACCCCGGGAGCCTCTGAGCCAGCAAGGAATGAGGGTTTAAAAACAAAAGACCCAAGGGCAAAGTGATCCTAAACATGCACCGAGCGCCCCTTAAAGGTACCCCTAACTGCCCAGAGCCAGACATATATATCATTGCGTGCCATGTGCGAAAGCATTGAACACATGAACTTTCTTATTTCTGGCTATGCCAAACGAAATTGGCAGCATGGGTGTTGCTTGGCACTTTGACGATCGGGAGCCCAGTCTTTCCATTGGTATCAGTGGAAGCTTTTATGGCTTAATTGCTATGCTGGGGGGTGGATTTGGGGGCCCCGTACTGCACACGGAAGAGAGGGTATCCCTTACCTCCACAACTGTGATCCCCCTGGAAATCCCCTGGAAATAATGAAAGGCAAACTGGCTGGCCACAGGGCTTGTGGCAGCGGTGCCACAACGGTGTTTTTTTTTTGTCTGATTCCTCGTACAGATCATGCCATGATGAGAGACATGCGGGTGCTGGCCACGGACTACGAACACTTTGCCTTCCTGTACATCTTCAAGGAGGAAGAAGGGAAGCCCAGCAGCACCTCCGTCCAGGCCCTCAGTAGGTGTCCCAACAAGGCCAGGTCCTTCTGCCAGAGAGAGAGGAGGATGGAGGCAGGGCAGCTCAGAGCCCCACCCTGTCTTGCTTCTGGCGCCACGGGGGCTGCTTGGCCTCACTGGGGCTGGTCCCTTTGACGGAGTTGGCACACCCGCCAACTTTGCATAGCCCAAACCAGGGACGCATTCGTAGCGCGGAGCAGCACTTGCTGGATGCACACTTTCAAAATTCTCTCTCTGTCTCATGCATTCACCTATCTTCTGCCGATTTAAAACCTGTGCGCGTGTGCGTGTGCTATTCTTGCTCAACATGTGTGTGCGCAGAGACAAGTGGCACCTGCCTCCCTTGCCCGCTCAAGAGATCTAATTTCTAGAGGGGGCGGCTCTGGGATGGGACCGGAGCCGGACGGACGGACACTCTAGCAATCCCACGGGAGCCATTTTAACATCCTCAGCAGGAGAAAGAAGCGAGGCCCGTGACAAAATGCTGCAGCAGAGCATCCTCCCTCCCCCGCTCTCGTTTCGGGTACCAGCCAACGATTCCCTCCAAGAAGGGCACGCACGGCCCTCCTCTGCAGTGCTGCTTCCAGTTTTTTCAGGGAGGGTCACCCTCCACGGCCCCTCCCTCGCTGAGTTCCCCCTTCTCCTCCTCCTCTTTCTAACCACTCGCTTGCTTGGCAGGCAGGCAGGCAGGCAGAGAGCCCGGGGAGCAAGCAGGCAGGCCGCGGCATCTCCTGCTCCTCACCTCCGTGGTCTGGGCCAGAGCAAGAAGCTGGTGGACAGGCAGGTCGCAGTGGGGAAGGGGAGGGGCGACTCCAGGGGGCTCCTGGCGGTGGGCCCCTGCTGGGGAGGGGGTCCTGGGCTGCTGCCCAGCCATGCCGACCCTTGGTGCCGGCCCTGCTCCTTTGCTCCTCCGGCGCTCCATTTTTTCCTCTTCCATTCCATGGCTGCTTTAAAAAAAGAACAACATTTTTGTTGCCCCCATAGGTTTCATTTTCTAAAGTTTTCTTTCTTCTTCTTTCTTTTCTCTTGCGGAGGGCTACTTCTGCAAATCTCGGGGTTTTCCTGTGCATGCCAATCCCCCTGTGCATGCCAATCACCACCTTGTTTTTAGGAGGAGCAATAGGGACAAAGTAAGGGAAGTGGTTTACCAGGGAGCGGGACCAAGGAATGCAGGCTGGCCAATAGGGACACTCTGGGATTCTGTGGTTCGGCCTGCAAACAGCCCGTGTATGTGAGAAGAACAGCCCCCTATAGCAGCAATGGACGACCCTGTGCAGCTTCTGTCATTCTCTTGCTCCACTCACGGCTCCCGCTTCCCCAGGCAGAGTTTTGATTTTCTTCTGCACCGGTCATTTACACCTTTTCTGCATGCACCCAGCAGCTGGCTGAGCCATTAATCCTAATCTGAAACTGGTTTTAGTGTATACCACTTCAGAGATCTTGGTCATAGATCCCATCTGCCTCAAATGATAGTTCTTGCTCCCTAGAGAGGGGGAGAAGACTGGAACCAGTTTGACTGGGGCACCGGTTTAAGGCCGGAGACAGTTTAGTATTGCTATCATTTGCTCTGCCTTTAGCAGCATCCGTGTGCCTGGCACTTTGCAACATATAAGAGGACAGCTCCCTCCCTCCCTGTGGGGCTGGCAATCTCAAATTTGACAGAGGAAAAGGTAGCAGGGCTGAACCGGGGAAGAGTCTGCACTATTTTAGTTACATATACTTAGGCTTAGCTACAAGCTTAGCTTGGAGGGAGACTTTGTATACATACTTGTTTCTTTTGTCTCACCATTGCCTTGGTCAAGCAGGCTTTTGAAACAAAACAAAAACCTTCCAGGCCTGCTTAACCAGAGGCAAAGTGGAGCGAGTCCTCCCTCTTACACACCATCATCAGTGCTCCGAAAGAACTCCTGTCTGCCTCCAGCCCTCCATCACCACATGGTAGCTTCCCAGCAGCACCCGCCATAGCCCCATAGGATGTTTGTCAAGCCGTTGCCCTCTTCTCTGGTTACCGGGAGGGGAAACCAGGAGCATCTCACTGGAGTCAGATCAAAGCAGGTAGAAGTCTCGCAAGCAGAGTCTGGTCACACCAGGCAAGGTCAGGTTAAGCTGATATAGTCCAGTCAAGGTAGATAAATTGCAGCATGAGAGGAGTCATCAAGGCAGAAGCCCTCTTAGACGGAAGAAAACAGGACTTTGGATATCTCCATGTGGGTCTCCAACCTGCGAGGCTGTGGAGATGGAGGTTCTGCCGGGGACCCACCCTCTGAGCCAGAGGGAAATGGATGGGACGCTGGGTTGTGTCCTCTGGCCAGGGGGGGTCCTGAGATAAGGCACAGACTATCCTACCCCCAAGAAAGTCTGTGTGCCTCATCCTCATGAGTGTTCTCTGCTGTACCCTAGAACAGTGTTCTCCAACCTTGGGTCCCCAGATGTTTTTGGCCTGCAACTCCCAGCATGCCCCAGCCAGCTCCGCTGGCTGGGGCATGCTGGGAGTTGCAGGCCAAAAACAACTGGGGACCCAAGGTTGGAGAACACTGCCCTAGAAGGTCCGAGGGCTGGGGGTCATCACACTCACTCGCAGCCTCACAAGTTAAGTGTCAACACGAGTGGATCCTTATGCTCCTCCTCCTCTGGATGCAGCCAGAGTTCCAGAACTGACTGACCAAGTAAAGGAGAACTTCAGGAAGCATTACCACAAGGTGGGGCTGACCGACGACCTGATGGTACTACTGCCCCTGTCTGGTGAGTATGACAGCCGAGCTCGCCTCTCCTTCCCGCCTCTCTGGTTTTGGCATGGTCAATGAAGGCGTTTCTCTTGTTTTAAAATTGATTTATGCATACATTTAAGTATAGTATTTTCATCCTGCTCTTCGGCCAAAGGAAGGGTCCCAGTGTGGCGAACAAAATTTAATGAGGCAGTCCCTGCCCTCGGGGGTACAATCTAAATGACCACACAACACAAAAGGAAAAGGGATTGGGAAGGAGGAGGAAAAACAAAACAAAACTCAGGGACCAGTTCTTAGTTTCAAAGTTCTTATAGGTGTTCTTTCTGGTGGGGAGTGGCAAAGAGAGCTCTGTGCAGCCGCTCCTTTTTTGTTCCGTTTCCTACTTTTCACTGACAAAGTCAAAAGCAGGTTGGTTGAAAGGATGGCCTCCGTTTGGGTGAGACTATTGGTCCGTTTAGCCCCGTACCACCTACTCCGACTGGCAGCTATCTCCGTCCGGGATCTTTCCTCCCAGTCCTGTTGTCGGAGCTCCTGAGATGCCAAGGATCGAACCCGGGGCCTTCTGCATGCAAAGCACATGCTCTGGTATGCAGAACTGTCCGTTCACCTGCCAGTGAACTGCGGGCCATCCTAAAAGCATCATGTTAAAAAATACACACTGAAAGCCAATGGGGCATACTGGTACATAGAGCAGGCGTCCTCAACCCTTTTGGGTCAGTGAGAATATTGGGGATTTTGAGAGTGTTGTGGGCACTCCCACAAAATGGCTGCCATGGGAGGGGGGGGGCTTGACCATTCAGCAAATGGCTACCATTTAGCCAGTCACAAAACACTCACATCCCTGAAGGCAAACTGTGTAGACTCAAAGGGAAGTCGCCTGCCGAAGAACTGATGTCAGCACGCATTCTGTTCACACAGCGGCCGACCAGCTGCCCACGGTGGGGTCTGAGCTGCAAAACAAAAAACGACCCTTTTGAACCCAAATAAAGAGGGTGATGGGGGGACAGCCCTTTTCTTTGCAGCACGAATGCCACCACCCCGCTCAAAACAACATTAATTTTAAACAAACAAACAAACAAACAAACATAGAAATAAAAACCAGGAGGGGCCGGGAGCCCGCTGGGCGCCCAGAGAGGTGCCTGTGGGCAAATGGGCTCCCACGTGCTCCACACTGGAGACCCCGGACGGAAGAGGGTCAGGAGGAGAGACCTGGCAAGACCCAGGTTCAAATTCCAGCTCAGTTATGAAGGTCACTGGGTAATCTTGGGCCACGGACGCTCTCTCTCAGCCTAACCTACCTCACGGGGCTGTTGTGAGGATACCGTTGGCTCCCACTAAGCAATCTGAGAGTCAGCTGGTGCCTGAGATATGCGGAGAAGCGGCAGAGAAATGTGGTGGCCGCCCGGGAGGCTGTTCCAGTCTGAATTGCCCCTTGCTGATCCTGTTGTGCCGCCAGACCTGAAAGGACACTTGCCCAGGCCAGGCCAGGCCAGCCTCCCTGAGCCTGGTGCTTTCTGGATGTGTTGGATTACAACTCCCATCACTCCCATCATGGCCATGCTGGCTGGGAGTGATGGGAGTTGTAGTCCAACACATCTGGAGGGTGCTCAGTTGGGAGTGGCTGGCCCAGTGTGATCCAACCCTCACCTTCTAGTGCTGGCTGGATGGTCATGGGTTGCATCCAATGTTAGTCCTACTTAGATGGGTCTACTCTAAGCAAGACTAAGGTTGGATACTATACTGCCCAAAGGTTCCTAAAGCCACATTTCTGTGCTCCGGTGCTCACGAATCTCTTTCTTTGCCTTGCAGATGTGTGTTTCAAGCTCTTCAGGTGAGTTGGGGTGTCTCTCCAAATCGGGGGGTGCTTGCCATAGCTGGGAAATTGGGCATCGGAGGGTGGAGAGCTGAGCTGCCTTCATGGGGGTTTAGTGCTGGGCCACTGGTGTCCCATCTTGATTTAGGCTGCCCAGAATCAGGGCCTTTGTTTGTGTGCGGAAAGAGAGGGCGATGAGGGGTCAGGCACTGGGTTCCTTAAACACTCTGCTGCCTTTCTGGGGCTCTGGGGAACGGCGATCTGGGTTTCGGGCTGCATGTGCCTCTGAAGATGTTCAGCTGCAGCCCAGTGGCTCAGGAGCCAAACTTAGCCTCAGACAGGTCCGGAACCTTGTTTCCAGGCCATCGTGGACTTTTCTCTTCCAATCCTTCCTAGGGGAGGAAGGGGAAGGGGGCAAAGGTCCAGCAACATTTGGCGTGTCTCCATACTGTGGCAGGGATGAGACCACCGAGCCCCACAAAGCAGGCGTGCCAAAAACTGCCCCAGAGGAATGGGGCTCCGAGAGAGCCCCTATTCGCCTGGCATTTTGCTGGAAACACTCCACTGCCTTCCTTAGCAACTGCGCCCCATGGACTACAACTCCCATCATTGTCTTATAAGTCAGGGGTGGGGAACCTCCAGCCAGGGGGGGCAGTCCAGCCATGCCCCTTTCCCCCATCCCACCCACCCCCCTTCTAAAAGGCTGAAATGCCTCTCTGGAGGCCGCGTGACTGGCAAGGAAGAGCTTCGTGCCAAAATAAAATATGTTTGGCCCCGCCCCTTTTGCCTTCAGCCCCGCCCACCACTGGAATGTCCCCCCCCCCCCAGCTTCTCTGAAATGGAATCCGGCCTTCGGGCCACGAGCTGTTCCCCACCCCTGCTGTAAGGGCTTTGCAGATATTGTGTGTGTGTGTGTGTGTGTGTGTGTGTGAAACTGTTTTGGCCCCAGGGCCCAGGTTGCCTCCCCGGGGCCAGATGATTTCAAAGTCACCCCCCCCCCCCAGTGTCCTCTGCCCCCTTCTTTGTGCACAGGGGGGCATGGCACAATCGTCCCGTTCCTCGCTGGCCACAAAGAAAGGGGCCGGTGGAGAAAGGCTGTGCTTCTCTGCCGATGAGCAGCCCCCCCCCCCCGGCAGGAATATTAGCCGGCTGGACGGGAACCGGGATCTGGTGTGGGTGGATCAGCGGGGAAGCTTGCTGAGTGGACAATTCTGGTAGAAGCAGCATAGGCTTTGATGGCCTTTTGCGGCGGTCCACGATCCTGCGCTTACCCACAGCCCCTCTTGCTATTGTGTTGCAGTGGCTGAAGCGGTCCCAATTCACCGGCAGCCAACGCTCGCTCTCGCCCCCCCCCGTCCCCGCTGATGAAACTTCTCTGATCCAGAACTCGCTGCTGCTGCTGCTGCTGCTCGTCCTCGTCACCCCTCCGCCCCCCTCCCCACCGCCCAAGTGCGCCCCCTTTCTCTTCTCTGCACTTCGGGCTCTGCCTGCTTCACATCACTGCCCTTTCTGCTGAATAAACAGCTTTAAAATACGTACATTATCTTCCTTTGGCAATTCATGTCTGTGGGGTCCGCATGAGGAAAGAGGCAGCCGCCCTGTCGCGGGCCCCTCCCACAAGGAAAGCACCGCTCGCTGCAGAATCGCTGCACTTGGAGGAAGAAGAGCACGTTCTGTCTGGGTGCAAGTCGAACAAATACATTTACAATGGGGCCCATTATTTATTTATTTATTTATTTATTAAGATTTATTATTATTAAATTCCCTGCTGCCTTCCACATTTTGGTGGGGTGGAACTGGGGGCCCTGACCCACAGATGTGGGCTCCCCAAATAATTCAGAATCCTGCACGATCGGGGTCCTAAATCTCGCAGCGCGTTGACACACAGAGGTGAGGGCAGTCACCCAGCTTCAGACCTGCCTCGTCCAATAGGTGGAAGGCACTGGGGGTTCTAATATCGCCATTGGCTATGCTGGCTGGGGCTGATGGGAGTTGCAGTCCAACAATATCTGGAGGGCCACATGTTCCCCACCCCTGATCTCCAGTTTAGCCTATTTCTTTCATGGTAAAGGGGTTCCAGCCTGGTCCCCACACTCCAGACCTCGGGGCCCTGGTAAGGTGTATCCTTCCTCCCCCACCCCCATACGTGGGCCCTGCCTCCGTGATGACACTGAAGTGCGCATGCGCAGAGCGGAGGTCTAATGTACCAACCAAGTCTTTCTAGCTGCTAGTCAAGTTTGTCACCCTAAATGGGGTGCATTAGTTGGGGACAGACTGTTGGTCTATATAGCCTAGAATTGTCTACAGGAGGGATGTGGAAGCTTTTTCAGCCCACAGGCCAAATTCTGATCTGGGAAAGGTCTTGGGGTCTGCATTGCACCTGTGGGCAGGGCCGAAGGCAGAGTGGGAGGGGCTGAGATGTGATTCTTACATACTTTAAGCCTTCTCAGAAGTAAGCAGGACTAAGCTTCCACATGTCTACTCAGAAGTAAGCAAGATTGAATCACTCAGCAGCACTTTCAAATATCAACCCTCAATACCAAGTCTCTGCGTGTCTACCCAGAAGCAAGCAGGAGCAGCATGTCCACTCAGAAGCAAGCAGGGCAAGCCACTGCATGTCTACTCAGAAGTAAGCAGGACTGAATCACTCAGCAGCACTTTCCCAAATACCAAGCACCCCAAATACTACTGAGCCTTTGCATGTCTGCTCAGAAGTAAGCATGAGCAGCATGTCTACACATAAATATTTTTTTAAAAAGTAAGCAGGGCAAGCCTCTGTATGTTTATTCAGGAATAAGGAGGACAAGCCTCTGTTTATTCAGGAATAAGGAGGACAAGGAGGCCGGGACTCAGGAAGAAGCTGGTGGACTGGAAGGGAAACCACCACAGGCCATATGCAGCCTGGGCTGGAGGTTCGCCCTCCACATAGTGGTGGGTGATCTGCCCACCACCTAACTCGCTAGACACTTGGCGAGTTGCTGCTGTGCCTGCCGAGCCGAGCCAAAAGCAAATGCCAGCCGAGCCACTCGCTGGACTTCCGAGTTCCCGGCGGAGCACTCTTTACATAGAAAATGGCGTAAGATACATTAAAAGTGGCCACAATTTGCGTAACTTGTGTAAATCGCGGCCGTTTTTAATGTATCTTACATCATTTTCTGCATAAAAAGCACTCCGCCAATGTTCATGGAATCATAGAAAAGTAGAGTTGGAAGGGGCCTACAAGGCCATCCAGTCCAACCCCCTGCTCAATGCAGGAATCCAGGTCAAAGCATCCCTGACAGATGGCTGTCCAGCCACACCTTGAATGCCTCCAGGGTGGGAGAGCCCACCACCTCCCTAGGTAGTTGGTTCCATTGTCTTATTGCTCTGACAGTCAGGAAATTTTTTCCTGATGTTTAGGTGGAATCTAGGTTCCTGTAAATTAAACCTAAATTACAACGGCTGTGAAGGCGGATGAAGGCTGCAGCAGAGAATGGTTTTCCAATCGTCAGGGTAACCGTGCCATTGGATCTCTGCCATACTCTGTCAAGTTTGTGTGGTGATTCGTTGTGCACCGATCTCCCCACATAAAACAGTTTCACGCACAGGCGTCTTCCAACCCAACCCATCCAACCCAACCCAACCCAACCCAAACAAACAAACAAAAAAAAAAAAAAAAAAAAAGTCCCATGGCGACTGGCGAATGGCAACGGGGGCAGGACTGTGAATCTGGAAGCCCCTAGTCATGGACCAGCACATGGGCGGTGGATGCAGACTCAGTCGCCCTGTTCAAGGAACGAGGTAGTCGAGCAGCTCGGCAGCTGTATCCATGACTGAGCAGCCCTATTTAGGATCCACTCTGCTCACCCCGTATGGGGAGGGGGCTAGAAAAGGTGCCCTAAACATAGTCTACCTCTTTCTCCCCTGACTGGATTACCGCGTCCAATGGGGTCACCATTTTAGCGGTCGAAAAAGACATTTGAATTTTGGAACATGGAATATACGGACATTGCTGGATAACATAGATAGTGAACGCCCTGAGCGTAGGACTGCTATTATTGCAAGGGAGCTGAGACGGTTTAAAATTGACATAGCAGCACTTCAAGAAACTCGAAGGGCAGGAGAGGGACAGCTGAAAGAAGAAAAAGGAGGTTATACCTTCTTCTGGAAAGGACTACCTGAGCAGGACCGACGAATACATGGTGTAGGCTTTGCCATCAAAAATGAACTAGTGAACTCTTTGTCAGAAGCTCCTACTGGCATTAACGAACGCCTGATAACTCTTCGATTAAAGCTCGCCAATAACCAACAGGTAACTATTTTGAGCGCTTATGCACCAACATTAGATGCTGATGATGACATCAAGGAAAGTTTTTACAGCCAGTTGGACACTCTCCTGTCAGAGATACCTAAGGAGGATAAAATTATCCTCCTGGGCGATTTTAACGCAAGAGTCGGGCGTGACTTTGATTTATGGCCAGAAACTATTGGAAAAGACGGAGTTGGTAATAGCAACCCGAACGGACTCTTACTTTTGTCTATATGTGCAGAGCATAATCTCACTATCACAAACACGCTCTTTCGACAAAAGAATAAGTTTAAAACATCATGGCAGCACCCACGGTCAAAGCACTGGCATCTTCTGGATTATGTAATTGTCCGTGTTAGAGATCGCCGCGATGTACTTCTTACTAGGGCCATGGTTAGTGCCGATGACTGCTGGACAGACCACCGACTAATCCGGTCCACAATGGTTATCAACATTGCTCCCCAACGTAGGCTTCAAGGAAGGAAACCAAGGCGTAAAATGAACATCCAAGTCCTTCAAGATCCTATTAAGCAAACTCGTCTTCAATCACTTCTTAAGGAACATCTACCTACGGAACCTCCTGACAACATTGAGGACCATTGGTCTAAGCTGAAAACCTCCATTACTGCAGCTTGTGAACAAACTATTGGATATGAAACTAAGAAACATCAGGATTGGTTTGATGAAAATGACAATGAGATTAAATATATAATTGACCAAAAAAGGAAAGCCTTCCAAATATGGCAAAATGATATTAACTGCGCTGCCAAGAAAAAAACCTACGCTAGCGCAAAGGCTGAGGTCCAAAGAAGAACAAGAGAACTTAAGAACGCTTGGTGGAAAAAGAAAGCTGAAGAAATTCAACAACTTGCAGAATCTCATGATGCATGAGGCTTTTTTAAGGCCACAAGGGCCATTTATGGACCAAAAACCTATGGTACAAACCCTTTACAATCAAAAGATGGCACCAAACTCTTAAAAGACAAAGAGTCTATTGCACTGCGTTGGAAAGAGCATTATTATGACCTTTTAAATCGTAAGTCTAAGGTGGATAATGAGATTTTTTCGCAAATCCCGCAAAAACAAATTAAAGAGGAACTTGCAATACTCCCCACTTTGGATGAAGTAAAAAAAGCCATTAATCAAATGAAGAACAACAAAGCTAGTGGACCAGATGGGATTCCTGCTGAAATCTTTAAAGAAGGCCCCCCCGAACTTTTACAACATCTTCATAAACTCATCGAAAAAATCTGGATAAGAGAAGAGATCCCAGAAGACTTCAGGGATGCCATAATTATCACCCTCTTTAAGAAGGGTGATAGAACAGACTGTGGAAACTATCGGGGCATTTCTCTCTTAGCAACCGCAGGTAAAATATTTGCTAGGATTCTCGCAAACCGTCTTCTATCTATTTCAGAAGAGATCCTCCCTGAAACTCAATATGGTTTCCGCCCCTCTAGAGGGACAGTAGACATGATTTTTACTGCACGTCAGCTCCAAGAAAAATGCCGGGAGCAAAATCAACCCCTTTATATGGCATTTATCGATTTGGCTAAGGCCTTTGATACTGTAGACCGTACAGCTCTCTGGACTATCCTTATGAAAATTGGATGCCCCAATAAATTTGTGAATATCTTGCGACTTCTCCATGACAACATGACGGCAACGGTTTTGGACAACAACGGCTCTCATGGTGCTCCATTTAAAGTGGGATCAGGTGTTAAACAGGGATGTGTTATCGCCCCAACATTATTTGCCATTTTCATCGCCATGGTTTTACATCTTGTCAAGGGGAAACTTCCCACCGGTGTGGGAATTATATATCGAACAGATGGAAAGCTTTTTAATCTCAGCAGGCTGAAAGCAAAAAGTAAGGTAATTACAACCTCCGTTGTGGAACTTCAGTATGCTGATGATAATGTGGTCTCCGCACATTCAGAGGATGATCTCCAAACTATCCTAAATGCTTTTGCAGAAGCATACGAAAAACTTGGTCTCTCACTTAACATCAAAAAAACCAAAGTGCTTCATCAGCAAGTGCAAGCCAATCCTTTGGTGATGCCATCTATCCAGCTTGGCGGGACAATACTGGAAAATGTCGATCATTTCCTCTATCTTGGCAGCTATCTTTCTGTTACAGCTAACATCGACAGTGAAATACAGCATCGTCTGAGCTCCGCAAGTGCCGCATTTTCTCGAATGAAACATAGAGTGTTCGAGGATCGGGATATTTGTAAGAAGACCAAAACACTGGTTTATGAAGCCATTGTATTACCAACTTTATTGTATGCCTGCGAAACATGGACTATCTATAAACGTCACTTCCACCTCCTTGAAAGGTTTCATCAACGTTGCCTCCGGAAAATCCTGCAAATTACTTGGGAAGATAGGCGAACAAATGTCAGTGTACTGGAAGAAGCAAAGACTACTAGCATTGAAAAAATGATCCTTCAACGCCAACTTCAGTGGACCGGTCATGTTGTTCGAATGCCTGACTGCCGTCTCCCAAAGCAGTTACTTTACTCCCAACTCAAGGATGGAAAGCGGAATATCGGTGGTCAATATAAGAGGTTTAAAGATGTTCATAAGGCTAATCTAAAAAAATGCAATATAAACATCGAAAACTGGGAAGCTCTGGCCCATGAACGATCTAAATGGAGGTTGGCCTTTCACAAAGGTTCCATGGACTTTGAAGAAGCCCGAGTGCAAGGTGAAAGGGAGAAACGTGCTAAGCGAAAAGCACGTCAAATGAATCCTTTACAGGACCATCTTCTATCTGGTAACCTGTGTCCTCACTGTGGGAAGCTGTGTGGATCTAGAATTGGCCTCCACAGTCACTTACGGACCCATCGCTAGAGTCTACACAATCTTCTTTAGAATTTCCTCCTCTTATCCCGGAAGACAATCTTACTCGGTCACGAGTGATCGCCTGATGATGGGTCAAGTGTGGGTTGCACTGTGTGAACCCAGCTATGTTAACAAACCATGGTTAATGATGAGGTTCCTGTAACTTGAGCCCATTATTCCGTGTCCTGCAAACTGGGATGATCGAGAAGATCATGCCAAATGTTTTCCCAGAGGGCTTGGCAGGGGTTCTTTGATGAATTCTCATGCCATAATAATCATGCCATAATCCAGGAGGATCAAGCCAAACATCTTTTACTGCGAGTTAAGATCCTTATTAGACAGAGTACAGCAACCCCGAGTCCCCTAGTAAGAGCCCCACCCCTTGGACAGGCAGCGACCACAATCGCACCAACCGACCAGCCAAGAAGCTCTGCCTCCGGCATCAGTGGTGTCCTTGCTGCAGTCGCCCAGCCTTGAGGTCTCTCTGCTCCGTCTGCGTCTGGTTCATTGTCCTTCTTCAGGCTGGCAGCCAAACGGCTCCTGGATCTCTCTCTTCCTTCTCAGCACACTTCAACCACACACACCACACCACCCCTTCAGGCTGCATTTGCTAGTCTTATATACAATTCTAGCACCAAACTGCAAGGGCTGCAGAGACCTGTGCTGTGTACAATTTCATCATCCTGGGTGGCAGCCAAGTCACATGATGCCGGTAAGTTGCTGATCATTGCATCAGTCTGGCAAGCAGCCAGGTCACATACCAGTAAATAAGCCAAGGTTCGCTGATTCACTGATAACACCTACATTTTAGTTTCTTAAATCAAGCCCAGAGCATAGAGGAAGAACTCTGTACAACACTCCTGTGCTCCTCGATTATCTTCCACAATTCCCCCCAGTACAACTGGGAACCCGGAAGTCACTTCCCTGGCTCAGCTTGGGAGAACATGAGTCGAGCCGGAGAAGCCGGTAGGTGGGGCAGAGTTTGGGGGGGGTCAAGCCTTGCATGTTTGCTGGACTTCTCACACATCCCTACCCCCACAGCTGGTCCAGGGCCTAAAAGCCTTTTCATTAGGAGTGGTAACTAGAGGGAATTGCAGGCAAACTGGCTGCAACTACAAAGGCCATCTGTAAAAATTAGACAAATACATTATTGATGAGAAGCCTATCAATGGCTACTAGTCATGAAGGCTAAATATCCATCAGGTCTGGGACGTGAGTGGCAGAGGTCCTTGGCTGGAACACCAAGGCCAGGGGAGATGGAGGCAAAAAAGGCCAGAGGCAGAAGCACAGGCCAGGAATGAGCAAGGGCCCAATATGTACAAGGCCTGGCAGGGCCAGAGACAAGTGCATAATCCAGGAACAAGCAAGGGTCAGATACATACAAGGCTCAGCAGGGCCAGAGGCAGAAGCATGGGACAGAAGTGGGGCCAGGGCAAGGCTCAGCATTTGTATCAAAGGGCCAGGAACTGACTACAGGCACCACAATAACTCATGTTGCTGTGGCAAAGGCTTGAGCGAAGAGGAAGCCCTTATGTAGGGCTTCCTGCCATTCCCAGCTGGTCTGCATTAGCGAGCCTGGGAGCGCCTGGAGGTCTGAGGCTGAACCCTGCAAGTACAGCAGTGTAGGCTGGGCTGCTTTCTGAAAAGCGGCCACCAGATGGAGCTGTGGCACTGTGCTGGCTGAGCAGGTCCTGACAATATCACCTCTCGCATCAGAGGCCATATGCCCAGGGGAGGCATGCAGCATGGCTCCTATCTCGGTGGGGCTCCTGTTCCATCTTATTTGGAGTTTTATAGGTGCTGCCCATGGTGCCGAACTCCACCCCCAAAATAGGTTCACCACCACCACAGAGCACTATGGATATAAAGCCATAAAGCTCAGAATAAAACCTGCAATGGAATAAAACCTGCTGACTGGGGCTGGCTACAAGGAGCGCACGACTCCTCTGTTACAACAGCTTCACTGGCTCCCAGTCTGTTTCCGGGCACAATTCTAAGTGCTGGTTATGACCTATAAAGCCCTATACGGCTCGCTTGGGTCCAGGTTATCTGAAAGACCGTATCCTCCCCTACGAGCCTGCCTGTACTTTGAGATCTTCTGCGGAGGCCCTTCTCTTACTTCCGCCACCATCCCAGGCACGCCTGGCAGGAACACGGCAGAGGGCCTTCTCGGTGGTTGCTCCAACACTCTGGAATTCCCTTCCCAGGGAGGCGAGAATGGCACCCTCCTTGGTATGTTTTTGAAGGCAGGCAAAAACTTTCTTGTTCCGGCAGGCCTTCGGGGAATAAAATTGGACCTATGAGAAAGCGATGGATTTGCACTGATCTTATAGTTATTGTTGTTTTAGCTGTGATATTTTATATAATTTTAATACTGTTTCTGATTTAGTTATATGTTTAACTTTTATATTTTTCTATTTATATGCTTTAACTTTCCAATTGAAACCGGAGTCACCAGCCTCCCCTGCATATGCCTCTCAATACCAGCTTCTAGGGGACATGACCGCAAGGCTGCTCGGACGCCCATGTCTTGCCTGCGGGTTTCTCACTGGGGCATTCGGTTGGCCACTGTGGGAACAGGATGCTGGGCTAGAGAGGCCCCCTTGGGCCTGATCCAGCACAGATCTTCTTACGGAACGTCCGTCGCAGGCAGTGCCTCCTCCTCCTCCCCACAGGAGCCCAGCCTCGCGACTTGCTCCTCTACTATTTTCTCTCATGCGTCTCCACAGGTATCATAGAATCATAGAACTCATAGAAAAGTAGAGTTGGAAGGGGCCTACAAGGCCATCGAGTCCAACCCCCTGCTCAGTGCAGGAATCCAGGTCAAAGCATCCCTGACAGATGGCTGTCCAGCTGCACCTTGAATGCCTCCAGACTGGGAGAGCCCACCACCTCCCTAGGTAGTTGATTGATTCTCTTGTCTTATTGCTCTGACGGTCAGGAAATTTTTCCTGATGTTTAGGTGGAATCTAGGTTCCTGTAACTTGAGCCCATTATTCCGTGTCCTGCAAACTGGGATGAACGAGAAGAGATCTTTGCCCTCCTCTGTGTGACATCCCTTCAAGTACTGGAAGAGTGCGATCATATCTCCCCTCCGTCTCCTCTTCTGAAGACTAAACATGCCCAGTTCTTTCAGTCTCCTCTCATAGGGCCTTGTTTCCAGTCCCTTGATCATCCTTGTTGCCCTCCGCTGAACCCTCTCCAGTTTGTCTACGTCCTTCTGAAAGTGTGGTGCACAGTCTCCAGGCAGAGCTAGGAGAGAATCCTGCCTGGAACCCTGGAGAGCCGCTGCTGCCAGTCAGTGTTGACAATGCTGGGCTAGATGGACCGAGACGGGTCTGACTCTGTCTAAGGCAACTTCCGATGTGCCAGAATCAAAGGGGTGGGGCCAGAATACCAAAAACCACTCACCAATTGCAGCTTAAAGCTCCTGCTGCCGGGAACGCAGCCGTAGGAGAGGCATTTCCACCTCTGAGAATGGGGGGAAATGCACAAAAGCTGGGAAGCCACCTAACGATCCGTGGCCAGAAGAAGGGGGCCTGTCCGACTGGAGAAACCCAAAGGCACCCCTGCTATATCGGAATTGAGCCACTTCTCATGAATCCCCTTGGAAGAATTGATTCCTATATTCTGTATGTTACAAATGAGAACACAGCTTAGAGATAATATTTGTGTTAGATGCCGATAAATCTCGGTTCCCATGGAAAGCTAAATTGTTTCATATAGAGCTCAAAAACTCTTAGCTTTACATACGAAGAAAGATGGGTTGCCTCTCTGAAAAGGCCCCAGTGAGTTGCAACTCTTGCAAAAGGGCAAGAGTTACTTGCCATTTTCCTGGCTCTGCTCCTGTTCTGGAGGGATTTCTAGACAGGGGTAAGCCATGATTTCAGCAGATTTCACAGATGGATCCATCCATCCCCTATCTGGTGCCTCCAGATGTTTGGGATTTCAACCCCATCAGCCTCATCTCGCACGGCAAGAGATCTGATCCACCATTAATTTTGCATGGCCTTCTTGGTTCTTTCTTGCAGAGTGGGGTGAGAAAACCATTGATACGATCGAAGTGCACGACAACTATGTCATTGTCACCATAACAAAGGTCAAGGGTGACAAGCTATACAAGTTTGTGACAGTTTATGGTATGTACCCAAGTGGTCTTCCACCTTCATTTAAATGGAAGACCGACAACCTGGTCTTCTGCGCGGGTTCAATCCTAAGGGGGTAGCGAGTCCTGGGGCGGGCCTTCTCCGAGGTCCCCAGCGACTATCACCCTTAGCCCAGAACAAAGGGATAACTTATAGCCACAAAAGTATCTTTTATAAAACAAGTTTATTTACAAAATTACCTTCACCCAGACACAGGCCAGCAATACAGCTTATCAGTACGGTACAAAGTAGCAAGCAAGAAGTCTTAAGGACACCGTGGTTTCAGGGCTCTCAGCTAGTTAGTTCAGCTCGGGCTCCAACAGAGGCCCGGTCAACCGCACGCTGCTAGCTGGGTTCCCGGCGGAGGTCCAGTCTACCCAAGCAGCTAGCTGGGTTCCCGGCGGAGGTCCGGTCTACCCAAGCGGCTTGTGAGTGATTTCAGCTTGGTTTCCCGGGGGTCCGGTCAACCCAAGTGGCCAGTGATTTCAGCTTGGTTTCCCGGGAGTCCGGTCAACCCAAGCAGCCAGTGATTTCAGCTAGCTGGAGTGCGCCGGGTGCTGATACCCGGGGTTGCCGATCCTTCGTTCCCTTACCCCAAGCATGGGGCAAGATTGCTGATCAGGTACAACAACTCAGTTCCCTTGCGCAGGGTGTTTTATACCTTGGGTTTCAGGTAGCCCCTCCCTCCGTAATCAGGTGGGTTGCCACCCTCCCTGAGGGGCGGCCTTTTGGGTCAGGTGGGGTGACGCCTTCCCCCCGTGGGGTGGGGTCCCTTTGAAGCCACTTGCTTAATGGTCCCATCCTGTGGTGTTGAGTGGTCCTTTCTTATGGGTGCCGAAGTGTCTGCTCTGGTGAGGTATCCAAGTCTTATGTAGAGGGGGCTGATATACGAGAGCATTGACAAACCTGGCGATGCTTCCTGTCTTCCCCCCTGGGGTGATTCTATGCAGATGTTGTTTGTCCCCTTTGGCCTCTGTGGAGACTGGCTGTCTACCCCTCCCGCCGGGTCTCCTTCCCCCCACCTTGGTGAGTGTGTGTGTGTCAGAAAGGGGGCTTAGGTTGGCTTTCTGCACATCTCCCCCCCGGGGAAAAGATGGCATTGGGGTCCCACACCCCAATTTCCCATCGACTTGCCCATCACCTGAGAGAGCCCGGGAGAGTGCATCAGCCAAGACATTGTCCTTACCCTTGATGTGCTCAATTTTGAAGTCAACGTCTTGCAACGCCAGACTCCACCGTAGGAGTTTTTGGTTGTTGCCCTTGACTCTATCTAACCAGCACAGGGGGGAATGGTCAGTCTGCAGGCGGAACCGTCTCCCCCAGAGGTAGGGGCGCAACTTGGTGATGGCCCACACCACGGCCAGGCACTCCTTCTCAATGGTGGCAAGACTACGTTCTCTGGGCAGGAGCTTCTTGCTCAGGTATGCAACGGGGCGCAGCCCTTCTCCTACCTTCTCCTGTAATAACACCGCCCCCATCCCGGCCTCAGAGGCATCTGTCTGTAGAACGAAGGGGGATTCGAAGTCTGGGGCTTGCAGAATGGGAGCTGCCGTGAGGCAGGCTTTTAACCTGTCGAAAGCGGTCTGGCAAGCCGCGGTCCACTGCACCCTGTTCGGTTGGTGCTTCTTACAAAGATCAGTCAGAGGGGCTGCTAGCTGACTGAAGTGTGGCACAAACTTCCGATAGTACCCTGCAAGTCCCAGAAAAGCCTGCACCTGTTTTTTGGTTGCGGGTTGGGGCCATTTCTGAACCGACTCGATCTTAGCTTCCATGGGTTTGATGCTCCCCCCTCCGACCCGATGTCCAAGGTACTCAACCTCCCCTAGCCCCACCTGGCACTTCTTTGCTTTCACTGTCAACCCAGCGTCCCGGATCCGCTGGAAGACCTGCCGGACATGCTGCAGATGCTGCTCCCAAGTGGAGCTAAAGATAGCTATGTCGTCCAGATAGGCACAGGCAAATTCTCCCAACCCATTCAGCATTCCATTCACCAGCCTCTGAAAGGTTGCCGGCCATTCCGACTCCGAAGGGAAGAGTGGTGAACTGGAATAAACCCAGGTGTGTGACAAAGGCAGACTTGAGAGCAGCATCCGCGTCTTGCGGGACTTGCCAGTAGCCCTTGGTGAGGTCTAGGGTGGTAATGTACTTGGCCCTCCCTAGCTTCTCCAGCAAGACATCCATGTTGGGGATGGGGTAGGGGTCAGGGACGGTCACCTTGTTGATTTTCCGATAGTCCACACAGAACCGCACCCCCCCCATCCTTTTTGGCCACCAGGACAATCGGGGAGGACCATGGACTAGAACTAGGAACGATCACCCCTAGGTCTAACATGGCTTTGACTTCCTCAGCAATGACCTGAGCGTGGGGTCCCACCGCCCGGTATGGCAGAGATTGCAGAGGGGGGCTGTCACCTGTTTGAATAGTGTGCTGGATGAGTGGGGTCCGCCCGGGGCGGTCTGAGAAGATGGTCCCAAATTCATCCAGCACCCGCTTCATTTGCTCCCGCTGAGCCTCGGACAGGGCGGGTGACAGTGAGATTTCTTCCATCCCCCCGCCATCCCCCCATTCTCCCAACAGATCCCCATCAGCGAAATCCTTATCATTATGTTCCTTCACACAGCCCAGTCCCGCACCCCGGTCCATGTACAATTTCAACATATTCACATGAAACACTTTACATTTTCCAGGAGTCCCAGCAAAGGGTATTTTGTAGTTGACTGGTCCAAGTTTCTCAACTACAGTCCCCGGACCCTCCCACGTAAGACACAGCTTGTCCGTTTTGAGGGTACGCAGAACCAACACTTTATCACCCACCTCAAAAGTCCGGGCTACTGCGGTTTTATCATACAGCTCCTTTTGCTGCTGCTGGGCTGCCTTCAGATGCTGTTGGGCGGCTTCTCGAACGCTGTGGAGGGTGTCCCGTAGCCACCGCAGAAAAGTGTGAACCGGCACGGGCGAACTGCCGGCAGCCCCCTCCCACTCCTCCCGCAAAAAAGCCAAAGGCCCCCGTAGTTCTCTGCCAAACATCAGTTCATTCGGGGAAAACCCGAGGCTTTCCTGCGGAGCATCTCGGTAGGCAAAGAGGAGGTAGGGTAGGGCTTGGTCCCAAGTTCCCAGGTGACGGCTAGCGTACGCCCGGATCATTTCTCCCAAAGTCTGGTTGAAGCGTTCAACCAGTCCGTTGGTCTCGTGGTGGTAAGGCACCGAAGTTACATGGTCAACCCCCCCCCCCAGGTCCCACATCTTCTGGAACAGTTTAGACATGAACCCGGTGCCGCAGTCCGACACGACCGTGCGGGGCATTCCTAAGCGGGCAAAGAGAGAGAGCAGAGTCTTAGCCAGGCTGTGCAGAGATGGAGGCTAGCGCAGAAGCCTCCGCGTAGTGGGTGGCAAAGTCCACTACCGTCAGTACAAACTTTTTCCCCGTCTTGGTGGGAGGGTTCAGGGGACCCACTATGTCCATAGCAATCCGTTCAAAAGGGATCCCCACCACCGGAAAAGGCTGAAGGGGAGCTCTTGGGTGATCGTGATTGTGTCCCACTCGCTGGCACACGTCGCAGGACCGACAGTAAGCCTTAATGTCGGAGGCTATCATGGGCCAGTAGAACCCCTCTGTGATTCGAGCTTGGGTCCGCTTCTGCCCCAGGTGTCCTCCCCATGCCACGTCGTGGGCGAGGTGCAACACGGCGCGGCGGTACCGTTGGGGAACCACCAGTTGCCTTTGCTTGCGCCCCGGTGCCACTTCCCCCTTTGTCTCGAACTCCCGGTACAAAGTTCCATTGTCCCAGACAAATCTTTCGGTGGCAAGGGATACCCCGGGGTCTTGGTTGGCCAGACACTCTCGCAAGGACGGGTCCAGCCGCTGGGCTTCCTTGAATTGGGCTTGTGTCCCAAAGTCTTTAGCCATCTGAGCAAACCCTTCATTCTTCGGGGGCTCTGCTATTGCCTGGTTCTCCCCGGAGTGCCCCGCAGGGGATGGGGTCACCCCGGGTGGTGGAGGGGGCACGGGCTTAGGTTTTGGGACCGGTGTGTTTACGGGCGGCCTCCCTCGCCTTGCCTGTCCCCGGGTGACGACCCCCATCTTAGCTTTGGCCACCCGGAACGCGAGGTCGTTCCCAATGATGATGCCCCACTCCTTTTGGCGATGGATGATTACGTCCATCTCTCCTTCCTACCCCTGGTACTTGATCCAGACCCGGGCGATGGGGACGGTGATGTTGGGGGAGTTATAGAGTTTGATCGTACACGTACATCCTGACAAAAGTTGGGGCCTCTCTACGCGGTCCTGGGGCAGAGCCGTTACATCTGCCCCATTGTCCCTATACCCCACCCTGGGAACATTATTGATATAGATGTACTCACAGAATTGCTTGCGGCTCCATCTCAGCTGGTCCGGGGAGGCGATGCGATACAGCGATGCACGGGGTTCAGGACGGTAGGAATCCCACTCCTGGAGATCCTCCTCGGCACCGCGATCCTCGGGGATGCTTGCATGCAGGGAGAGGACCGACCGTCGCTCGTCGTCGCTGTCGTCGTCCTGAGCGGCTGCAGCACCCGCAACGTGTCTTACTTTCCCCGGCAAGGGACGGGCATCCCGGTTCTTGGGTTGGAGCTTGGGGCAACCCCGCCGCAGGTGTCCCATCTCGTTACAGTGGAAGCACGCCCCAGACCGAGGGTTTTGGTTCCCCTTGGTTCGAGGGGCCTCCCCGCGCCATCGGGGCAGGCCCATTTCCGGCTACGGGTTCTTCTCGGCCACAGCCGTGGAAGTTCTCTTGGTGGATGGGGCCATCCGGTATAGCCCCATCTCGTCGGCCATGATCCCCGCTGCCTCACAGGTACGGGGCTTCTGATCCCTCACGACAGCGGCCAGCTCCTTCGGGATGGTGGTGAAGAACTGCTCCATGGCGATCAGCTCGACAACTTCCTTCAGGGTGGAGGCCCGGGAAGCCTCCACCCAGGACTCGCAGACGTGCATCACCTGGGCTACCCATGCCACGTGGGTGGTCCCGGGGGAAGGTCTACCCTCTTGAAATCTCCGCCCGCAATGTTCGGCGGTGAGGGCGAAGTGTTGCCTGACCGCTGCCTTGAACGCCTCGTAGCTTGCTGGGGTCTTCCGCAGATGAGCCCCGAGGAGGTCAGCCAGGTCCCCACTGACCTGGGTTCGCAGGGCGGACAACCGCAAGTTGTCGGGGACCCGCTGCTCCTGGCACTCCATTTCGAAAATGTAGAAGAACATCAGGACATCCTGCCCTGGCTTGTAGTAGGGGAACGCCTTGCGGTCCCACGACGGAGGGGGAGGAGCGGCGGGGACAGTTGGGGAAGTTTTCCCCGCCTCAAGCTGCAGCTTGGCCAACTCCATCTGCATCCGGATCATTGCGCGCTCATGGGCCATCCTCTCCCGCTCGTGGGCCATCCAGTCCGAGGGAAGCTCGAGGGGTTCCAGGGGCTCCAGAGGCTCCAGAGAGGCGGGGTCCTCGGTCACCACCTCCTCTCTCCCATCTGTCGGAGCTGGGATACGGCGGCCCCTGGATCGGGCACCCTGGGTCCGACTCGCCAGCAGCTCCGTCTGCCGGATCAGCGCCGCCAACCCCGGGGTGATGGGGGTTGCGGGCAGGGGCCGCCATGGCTCGGCTCCCCCAGTTGCTCCTTCAGGCTCTGGGTCGTTCATGGTGATCCTTAGGCTCTTGCTACTTTGGGTCTGGGAGATATTCTGGGCTAATAAGTTATCCCACCACTGCCACCAAGTGGAAGACCGACAACCTGGTCTTCTGCACGGGTTCAATGCTAAGGGGGTAGCGAGTCCTGGGGTGGGCCTTCTCCGAGGTCCCCAGCGACTATCACCCTTAGCCCAGAACAAAGGGATAACTTATAGCCACAAAAGTATCTTTTAGAAAACAAGTTTATTTACAAAATTACCTTCACAAACCCAGACACAGGCCAGCAATACAGCTTATCAGTACGGTACAAAGTAGCAAGCAAGAAGTCTTAAGGACACTGTGATTTCAGGGCTCTCAGCTAGTTAGTTCAGCTCGGGCTCCAGCAGAGGCCCGGTCATCGCACGCTGCTAGCTGGGTTCCCGGCGGAGGTCCGGTCTACCCAAGCGGCTTGTGAGTGATTTCAGCTTGGTTTCCCAAGGGTCCGGTCAACCCAAGCGGCCAGTGATTTCAGCTTGGTTTCCCGGGGGTCCGGTCAACCCAAGCGGCCAGTGATTTCAGCTTGGTTTCCCGGGGGTCCGGTCAACCCAAGCAGCCAGTGATTTCAGCTAGCTGGAGCGCGCCGGGTGCTGCTACCCGGGGTTGCCGATCTTTCGTTCCCTTACCCCAAGCATGGGGCAAGATTGCTGATCAGGTCCAACAACTCAGTTCCCTTGCGCAGGGTGTTTTATACCTTGGTGTTTCAGGTAGCCCCTCCCTCCGTAATCAGGTGGGTTGCCAATCAGGTGGGTTGCCACCCTCCCTGAGGGGCGGCCTTTTGGGTCAGGTGGGGTGACGCCTTCCCCCCGTGGGGTGGGGTCCCTTTGAAGCCACTTGCTTAATGGTCCCATCCTGTGGTGTTGAGTGGTCCTTTCTTATGGGTGCTGAAGTGTCTGCTCTGGTGAGGTATCCAATTCTTCTGTAGAGGGGGCTGATATACGAGAGCATTGACAAACCTGGCGATGCTTCCTGTCTTCCCCCCTGGGGTGATTCTATGCAGATGTTGTTTGTCCCCTTTGGCCTCTGTGGAGACTGGCTGTCTACCCCCCCCCCCCGGGTCTCCTTCCCCCCACCTTGGTGAGTGTGTGTGTGTCAGAAAGGGGGCTTAGGTTGGCTTTCTCCACAATTTATTTTCCTCGTTTATATGTCATTTTCCTGCCAATAGCCTCAAGGTGGTTTGCGCTCCAAAATAGTGCCGTAGACACACACACAATACAGGGCCCCAGGCTATGCTCTGAGGGCACCTGGCACAGCCACCTCCCTGAAGCTGAGCAGGTCTGGGGCTGGTCAGTGCCCGGATCGGACGGAGACTGCTTGGAAAATCCGATTACGCCACCTTGAGGTCCCTCATGGAAGAAAGGTGGTATAGAATAATAGAATCATAGAAAGGTAGAGTTGGAAGGGGCCTACAAGGCCATCGAGTCCAACCCCCTGCTCCATGCAGGAATCCAGGTCAAAGCATCCCAGAACAGATGTCTGTCCGGCTGCACCTTGAATGCCCCCAGATTGGGAGAGCCCACCACCTCCCTAGGTAGTTGGTTCCATGGTCTTATTGCTCTGACAGTCAGGAAACATATCAAGAATACAAAAAGTATAAGGGACCAGGAGAGATGGGGGGCACCGGGGCTGCTGGTGGAGGCGGGTCTGGGGAGCAGGAGCCAAGAGGCCGTTGGTTCCAGCCAGGCCAATAGAGGGGGTCTTCCTGCCTTACCTGCCCTTCTGCTGCGAGGCAGCAAGAGGGGAGGAGCCTCGTGGCCGATGGAGGGGGGCTCCCTCTCACACCTCTCCCTCAGGTGCCGTCGAGTGGGAGGGCCGCTGAGGGAGGCAATGTCCTTCAGGCACACACTCTGTCATTCCGACACAGGACACCTCAAATCAGTGAGACTTCTTATCGTAGCAGACCTCTTGGTAAAAGGTTAACGGCGACACTCTCAGAAATCAAAGAGCTGATGGCAATTAGCTATGGGCTCTATTGATAATGCAAAGAACCATCAGCAGTTCTCTCCCTTCTCCCTCAAGTGCAGTCAGGTGGGAGGGCCACTGAGAGAGACCATTTCTAGGAAGGGGAGAGGAAAACAGCATGTGCTCTCATTTGCGACCGGTCCCAGCTTTCCTCTGGGCTCAGTGGGAACATTTCCGCCATGTGTACATTTTCACCAAACACACCCTGAGAAATGGTGCCGGCTGCCTCCACAATGCCCAGTCCTTGTGTGCTTCCAGGCCACGCAGCCCCCTTGGCACCGGCGACGTGTGGCCATGTTACAAGCGCAGAGACACCTCACGGGACCGACCGAGAGCGAGAATGGCTCAGCTGAAGTGTTGCTTGTGGCTCCACAACTTCCCAGGTCTCACAAGAAACTGAAATTCTGCCCAGATCACTGACTGTCTTCCTGGGTAGCGCTACCCTAGTCCTACAGGGTATTCCAAACACTTCGGAGATCTGCAGAATCCCTGCTCTCAACAAGCCAATTTGGCCAAGATTTCCACACCATTGTATCATGCTTTCCTTTGGATCCACCAAAAATAGGACTGTGCCCCTAGTGTGTGTCTCCCCCGGCATTCTAGTTTGGAATACTTGGATGAAATTTTTGCTGCACCCTGGTTTCCCCCATATTATGAAATATCTATCTTTTTGTTGTTCAGAGCCCTGCCCTCTACTGGTGGGAGTATGAAAAACATGTAGTACTCAGGTCTGTCTCTGTGGCTTCTTTGTGCAGGCAGGGACCCCCAGTTGACCCCGGAAATCGAGGAGAAATTCAGAGCCAAAGCTAAGGAGGAGGGCATGACTGAGGAACAGATCATCATCATGCCCAACGAAGGTAAGACCTAAGGGAAACTGCTTTTTGTACGTCCAGGCTGGAATGGAGAAAATCGTATTGAAATATATTGATTACTAGATAATCTATGGCGTACAGAGGTTTTAAAATCTCTCCTTCTGGGGAAGCCGAGTTCTGGGTTGTGGTGGTCTTTTTCAGCAATATGGCTGAGGAAGTGGTGTCTGGCATAATGTTGCGGCTTGGGGTTTTGGGGTGTGCACGTTACCTGTGTCTGCTCGCGCTTGTGTCACACACTCTCCCTTGCACTCTAATTCATAGTATTCACAAATATCAGCCTCCCCCAGCCTGGTTCCTGCCAGATGTTTTGGACTTCAACTCCCATCAGCCCCAGCCAGCATGCCCAATGGTCAGGAATGCTGGGAGTTGTAGTCCAAAGGTTCTGGAGGAAAACAGGCTGGGGAAAGCTGACAGATGTCATTCACGTTTGTTCTCTCTCTCTCTCTCTCTCTCTCTCTCTCTCGCACACTCGCACTAACAGTTCACCAACACCCCAAAAGTTCCATCTTCTCCAACACTTCTCAGACAAAAAGAGGTTGGGCCCCACGGGTGGAGCCCAATGTCCCAGGGGGCCAATGATGTGGGGTGAGAAAAGTGCTATAAGCAGCTGAAGCAATAATAGAGAAGCATGCCTCTGGGCATGAGCAGAGTGCAGACACCTCTGTGTGGGATTGGCAGGGGATGGGGCCGGCAGTCCTCTTCAGGCAGAGTATATACGGTAACTTCTGCCTTCTGGGAACAGCTTGAGCCCTGGTGGAGGAAGTGAGGTTATACAGGCTCCTACAGGCTCCTCTGTTTTTCCCTGTTGCATCACCTGATCAAAAGCCAGTAATTTGACGGAGGAAATAATTGTGTGTGTGCGTGTGTGTCCCCTCCCCATTTTGTTTTCACAGTGGTCTGCACAGAATCAGCGGAGGTGAGTTTTTAAAAGCATCGATTGAACATACAGTGAAGACAGACATGATGCCTCCCTCACTGCCTTCACTAATATGTACCTGTGGAGAAAGCCAACCTAAGCCCCCTGCCTGACACACACACACACTCACCAAGGAGGGGGGAAGGAGACCCAGGGGGGGAGACAGCCAGTCTCCACAGATGCAAAAGGGGACAAACAACATCTGCATAGAATCACCCCAGGGGGGAAGGCAGGAAGCATCCCCAGGATTGTCAATGCTCTCGCATATCAGCCCCATCTACATAAGACTTGAATACCTCTCCAGAGCAGACACTTCGGCACCCCTAAGAAATGGCCACTCAACACCATAGGATGGGACCATTAAGCAAGTGGCTTCAAAGGGACCCCACCCCACGGGGGGAGGGCGTCACCCCACCTGACCCAAAAGGCCGCCCCTCAGGGAGGGTGTCAACCCACCTGATCATAGAGGGAGGGGCTACCTGAAACACCAAGGTATAAAACACCCTGCGCAAGGGAACTGGGTTGTTGGACCTGATCAACAATCTTGCCCCATGCCTGGGGTAAGGGAACGAAGGATCGGCAACCCCGGGTAGCCGCACCCGGCACGCTCCAGCTAGCTGAAATCACTGGTCGCTTGGGTTGACCGGACCCCCGGGAAACCAAGCTGAAATCACTCACAAACCGCTTGGGTAGACCGGGCCTCCGCCGGGAACCCAGCTAGCAGCGTGCGGTTGACCGGGCCTCTGCCGGGACCCGAGCTGAACTAACTAGCTGAGAGCCCTGAAATCACGGTGTCCTTAAGACTTCTTGCTTGCTACTTTGTACCGTACTGATAAGCTGTATTGCTGGCGTGTGTCTGGGTTTGTGAAGGTAATGTTGTAAATAAACTTTTTTTCTAAAAGATACTTTTGTGGCTATAAGTTATCCCTTTGTTCTGGGCTAAGGGTGATAGTCGCTGGGGATCTCGGAGAAGGCCGCCCCAGGACTCGCTACCCCCTTAGCATTGAACCCACGCAGAAGACCAGGTTGTCGGTCTTCCACTGTACCTTTTGCTTTCCTGGGTTGAGCGTTGCAAATTTCAACATGGTCAGGCATCTGCACTGGGTGCTATTGGCTTGTGGCTGTGACATCACCAACACACTTCCCCAAAACCCAATACCTGGAGCACTTTTGCAATTCATTGTGATGGGTGTGTGTGGAGAAGGTGAAGGGTGGACATAGAAAAGAATAAAAACGCAGGTGTTCCTTGAACCACCACCACAACAACGAAAACCCTTATTCATCCGAATGATGTCTATCTAGTGTGGAATGAAGTGGAAGCACCAGAGAACGTGCTTCTTGTTTAATCTCTGGTTTTAAAAAAGGGTCTCAGTTAGCAGGTCCCTGGAGAAAGAAGCTGAAGCCAATATCCTTCCTCAAACCCTCCAGGTGTGCTGCACTACGACTCCCATAATTCCACAGCCAGCTACGGTATTTCACAAGCTTTTTTTGGTCTTGTAGGTGACGAGAACTGATTCATCAGAAGATCAGAGGATCCCGGCTGCTGCTTGCAAGCATCCCTTTGCTCTGTAGCATGTGACCTGGGGCTTTGTTAAACCCCTGCGGCGGAAACCTGCTCTTGCTCTCAATAAATAGATTCAGAAACTGCACCTTTCTTTCCAGTTCTTGTGTGTGTGAATGAAAGGGGAAGGGATCTTGATGACAAACTCAGCCTCCTCCTGTCTTCTCCTTTTCCTCCAAGGGTACATTTGTAAGGGCTCCCAACTGGCACACACACACCCCATTTCCAACCTCCATTCCCTAGGGCAGTGTTCTCCAACCTTGGGTCCCCAGATGTTTTTGGCCTACAACTCCCAGCATGCCCCAGCCAGTACCTGAAGGAAAAGGCTGCCAGAGAGGCAGCACCTGAAGGGGTGGAGTTTCCAGAGAGACTCCCTGGCCTGGCCCTAAAAGCCGGTCAATTGCTCCCAGACTCTGTTGGAGCAGCTGCTGAGCTTGCTAGTTCTCTGGCTGCCAGGATTGCTGATCGAGGTCCTGAAACCTGGCCAAAGTTCCAGATGTGGCCCAGCCGTCTGGGTTGCGCTGAGCCTCAGCGGTCAACCAGGACAGAGGATGGATTCCTGACGGGGCAGGATGTAAAGCCAGCCTCACTCAGTGCCACCACCCCAGTCTGGATCAGGCCCCTCCCCAGTGCTACAGCCCCTCTGTATGAGCTGCTGTTCTCCTCCTAATCAACCTGTTGTTTGGGGTTTTTTTAAATCTGTTTTTATCTTTTGATTGTTCACCACTCTGGCACCTGCTTAGATATGGAGTGGTATACAAATACTGTAAATAAAATAATTAATAAATAAATAACCTCTCTTGCGGGGGCGGGCGGGCAATTCTGCCATGTGTCCAACGGCAGGGAGGGAGGGAGGACCCATGCCGCAGGGGAGCTGCAGAGCAATGGAAGCGGCAAGTCCTGTCGCCTGCCCTTGGGCACATGGCAGAATTATCCGCCTGCCCCTCGCAGCAGAGCAGACCCGACCCAGGGGAATGTGAACCCCTCAAACATACTGTCTCTACCATTTTATAATGTACCATGTGTTTGGACAGAAAATAACTTCAGATCTAGCTTTAGCAGCTACGAAACCAAAACACACCACCTTAACTTAAGCATACCTGGGTTGTTAGAAAGCTAGCACCACAAGGGTGACGGCTCTGTCCCTTGGAAACCTGGCAGCCTCAAGGGGGGCCAGCTGCTTCCTGGGGGGCTGTGTGGCCTGGGGCAGTATATGTGCCAGATGGGGTGGCAGACCAGGGCAAAGCATCACCCTTGGGGACAAGGCTGGGCAGAAGGAGAGAGGCTGCGGTGAGCGCTAACCCTCTCCTCTCCATATCTGAGGCAACAGGGAGGGGCAGGGAAGTTGCAGAGCTAACATTCAAAACAGGCCTGGGATGTTCCAAGGTACTGTCACAATTTATTTATTTATTTATTTATTTATTTATTATATTTATACCCCGCCTTTTTTCCTGCAAGGAACCCAAGGCGGCTTACATAATCCTCATCCTCCTCTCCATTTTATCCTCACAACAACCCTGTGAGGTAGGTTAGGCTGAGAGTCAGTGACTGGCCCAAAGTCACCCAGTGAGTTTCATGGCCAAGCGGGGACTAGAACCCGGATCTCCCGAGTCCCAGTCCAGCACTCTCACCACTACGCCACACATAAGTTATAATACAGGGGAAATGTGCTCCTTCCTTCCTTCTCTCTCTCTCTTTCTCTCATAGGAATGTGGAATCGATAGTTTAACTGATGAAATTTGCAGATTTGCAAAACCTCAGCGCAGGAGCCTTTTGGAGTCTTGAGAAGGAGGAGTAAGGAAATTTAACAATGTAAATGGGCAAAAACGTGTGGCCCTTTCGCCCAACATGCAGACACCAAGATGCTGCAGCAGCACTCAGGAAAAGCAAAAAGATGTTGAACAGCACTGGAAGGACAGCAACTATCAGGTGGATCCACAATTGGCTACAGAATCGGACTCAAAGAGTGCTTATCAATGGTTCCTTCTCAAACTGGGGAGAGGTAACGAGCGGGGTACCACAGGGCTTGGTCCTGGGCCTGTGCTCTTCAACATTTTTATTAATGACTTGGATGAGGAGGTACAGGGAATGCTTATCAGATTTGCAGATGACACAAAGTTGGGTGGAACAGCTAATACTCTGGAAGACAGAAACAAAATTCAAAGTGACCTCGATAGGCTGGAGTGCTGGGCCGAAAACAACAGAATGAAATTTAATAGGGATCAATGCCAAGTGCTGCATCTAGGGAGAGGAAACCAAATGCAGAGTTACAGAATGGAGGACACTTGGCTCAACAATACCACAAGTGAGAAGGATCTTGGAATTGTGGTAGATCACAAACTGAATATGAGCCAGCAATGTGATGTGGCTGCAAAGAAGGCAAATGCTATTTTGGGCTGCATTAATAGAAGTATAGCTTCCAAATCGCGGGAAATGATAATTCCCCTTTACTCGGCACTGGTTAGGCCTCATCTTGAGTACTGCGTCCAGTTCTGGACATCACACTTTAAGAAGGACGTAGACAAACTGGAGAGGGTTCAGAGGAGGGCAACAAGGATGATAAAGGGACTGGAAACAAGGCCCTATGAGGAGAGACTGAAAGAACTGGGCATGTTTAGCCTTCAGAAGAGGAGACGGAGGGGAGATATGATCGCACTTTTCCAGTACTTGAAGGGTTGTCACACAGAGGAGGGCCAGGATCTCTCCTCGGTCATCCCAGTTTGCAGGACACGGAATAATGGGCTCAAGTTACGGGAACCTAGATTCCACCTAAACAGCAGGAAAAATTTCCTGACTGTCAGAGCAATAAGACAATGGAACCAACTACCTAGGGAGGCATTCAAGGTGCAGCTGGACAGCCATCTGTCAGGATGCTTTGACCTGGATTCCTGCATTGAGCAGGGGGTTGGACTCGATGGCCTGGCAGGCCCCTTCCAACTCTACCTTTCTATGATTCTATGATTTCATTTATTCATTCATTGCAATCGTGTTCTGCTCTTCGGCTCAGGAGAATCCATAACTGGACAGTCCCTGCCCTCAGGCTTACAGACTATATTCAGCAGGACATTTTGGTACTGGGTGCAGCAATTGATCGTCCCAAAAACCTGGCTCATGAAAAAGCACACACAACTAAGTTGCTAGTCCTTATGGCTGTGAGAGATGGGCTTGAAAGCTTCTGTGGAGTCAGACACCATGGAGGCCTCTATGAAGGACTCTCAGTGGTCAGAGAGCGGGTCATCCCTTGAGTTCTCCTCTTCACTCCTTTTTTGCCCTTTGACACCATTAGGAGAAGCAGACTAAAATTCTAACTGAAATTACCGGTTGATTGGCTATCCTGGATGCAGAGCCCAACTTTGTGCACCAGGGGCTGATTGGCTGGGATGCGTGCAGAGCAGAGCCAAGGGCCTTCGGGAAGGAGAGCCTCCCTACCACCAAGTCTTTCTGCTTTTCAGAGACCAAGTACACGGGAAAACTGTGATGTCCAAGGAGGTGAGCAGCTGCCTTACAGAGGGCCACGGTAGAAGGAGCAGCCCACATCGGATCCGGCCCTGCTCTAACGGGGTCAACAGTGCAGCGTCCTCACCCAAAAACCAACCTTGACCTAATGAATAAAGTGAATCCAAGGACAACGGTCTTCATGCTTTCAAAATAAGAGGAACCCTGTTTTGTGTTGCCATGCTGTAAGGTGGCTTGCCATCTTAAGGATCTCGGGCCTTCCTGAATGGCCATGCTGGCTGGGGATGATGGGAGTCATAGTCCAACACATCTGTAGGGCACCAGGTTGGGGAAGGCTGGTCTAGGCACGCTGGATTTGATCAGAATCTGGCTTTGTTTGCAAAGCATGGGATGTCTTGCAAATACTTCTTTTTTGATTCTGCAGCTCACATCTTGCAAGGCTCACTAAGATCCAGGAACTGAGCCTGCAATGCTATATGTGAAGGAAGGGGAGCTGGCTGGCTCCGCCAACCCACCCTTTTCACCCAAGACCCAGAGATCCCAAGGTGCCAGACTGCCAGCCTCAGCTCTGCAGTCCTGACTTGAATCTCTGCTCAGGGACTTGCCCTTGTCTATACCCTGGATTTAGAGCTGAACCAACAGAGCAACCACAAACGCCATGTGGGGTAAAAACCAGGAAGGTTTATTCAGGTAAACAGATTACAATGAAAGGGTGGGAAATGAGGTAAGGAGACAAGGTAGAGAGACACTTTGGTACAAACGATAGAGCTACAAAACAATAAAACTGGTTCCTTATCTCTCCTAGTCCCCTGGGGGGCCGGTTCTCTTCAGAGCTACTTCAGCACAAGCCTTACCGCACGTAGAGGCCACCGCACCCACCCTAAGGCCTGGGGTGGGCGGTCCTCTTCAAGGCTTGCCTCTGCCAAAGCCCTCATTTCGCCAGGAGTCACCTGGGGCCGGATCCTGAGGCCAGCCCGAAGGCTTGGACCTCCGCAATCTAGCTCTTGTAGCTCCGCTGCCTCTAGCCAATCAGGATGAACCTCACCTGGCCCAGGGTGACGCATGCCTACAGGGCTTGGACCACATTGCAGGCCAAAGGGCCCAGCAGACACGGGGCGCCAGGGGCCATCAAGGGGAACTATGTACATCTTGCTTTTCTCAGATAACCCCTGTACATTCTGCCCCTCCCAGCCTCCAGCCGGGACCACCTGGTTTACACATGAGGAGGTGCGTGTGTGTGTGTGTGTGTGTGCGTGCGATTGTGCAGGCTTTCCTCCACACTATACCTACGGCAACGCCGGAGGAAAGGATCCGAGCTGTGTTACGAAGTGCGAGTTCACTTGGGGAGGGCCGGAAGCCTGTTGCAAATGGCCAGCTGATCAGCTCGCAAAGTGCCCAGCTCTTGATTTTGATTTGGCCGACGGGTTTGCACGACGCACAATAAGACTATAGCTGGTTATCAAAATGGTGCTGTTCAGGAGACGTTGCAGGTGAAAGTGGTGAGAGTGTTGGGCTGGGACTCGGGAGATCCGGGTTCTAGTTCCTGCTCGGCCATGAAGCTCACTGGGTAACTTTGGGCCAGTCACTGACTCTCAGCCTAACCTACCTCACAGGGTTGTTGTGAGGATAAAATGGAGAGGAGGAGGAGGATTATGTAAGCCGCCTTGGGTTCCTTGCAGGAAAAAAGGCAGTGGTATAAATATAATATAATAAATAAATAAATAAATAAATCGAGAGGGGAAGAGAATCCCACCCCTGTTCCACTTCCACCAGTCAGGAAACAGAGCCTCCAAAACTTTGCCATAGATTCATAGATCACAGAGTTGGAAGGGGCCTACAAGGCCATCCAGTCCAACCCCCCTGCTCAACGCAGGAAACTAGAGGAGGGGTCTCCCATCCAAGTAACAACCATGCTTTCCCCGCTCAAACAAGCAGAGCCAGCGTAAGCTACATCTCCCAACGCTCCCATTTGGCATGGCTTCTCCCCGCCATGCAGAGCTTCTGAGATGCTGCATGGTCGACCTCTTGCTCATCTCTGCAAGGTTCAAGGAGGCGTTTCTTTGGCTTTGGGAACTCTGCAGGGGAAAAAGAAAAATGTGCCCGTCCCTGCCTCTGAAGCTTCCACACCCGGCCACAGTGATGTCAGGTGTTCCCGTTGCTATGGGGCCGGACCGTTCCGGAATGCTCGGGCTTGTGCTGAGCCGGCAGATTGGGGGGGCAGTGCTGAGGCCTCCCCTGCAGAGCTCGCATGCTAGCAAAGTCTGTTTTCTTTTGTCATCCCCGCTCAGTTTGTTTGCACAGGTTTGTTTGTTTACTCTGTGAAACCTCAGACCTCGCACTGTCGATTGCTGCAGAGCCGAAAGAAAACCCCTCCGTGGGATAGGATTGCCAGCTTCCCCGAATCCTCACAACAGCAGAAGGGACAGCTCGGCCCAATTTCAAGAGACATAACTTTGCAGCTGCGCCTGTTGAATTTTGCTCCGCTGTGTAGAGCTATGAGGTTTCCCTCACCACCGTCTCTTAGCAGACTGACAGGCTGCAGTTCAAAGGTTTATCCTGGCGTGGATATAAAGTAGTAGAGGGAAAATTCCTCTGTTGTTGTTTTTAAACAGTTCTGCATATCAGGCTACTGTTAAAGGCACAGGGCCAGGAGAAAAAGGGGTGTGGATGGCAGAAATCTGACAGGTGCAGCTTTTAGCAGAATGGAATACAGTCCACGGGAAAGGTGTTTGCTTTCTTTCTGGCTTCTCTCTCTGTGGTTTTTAAAAGCCCCCATCAGAAGAGAAAAGGTGTCAACCGGATTAAGCACAAGGCAAGCAATCCCACCCCCTTTTTCTGTGAATAAGAGTGCAGTCCCATCCATGTTTAGACAGAAAAAAGTCCTACAACTTCCAGCATGCCTCAGCCAGCATCGTTGGCTGGGGCATGTTGGGAGGGAGTCGTAGGCCTTTTTTCTGTCTAAACATGCATAGGATTGCACCCTAAAGGATGGAGTCTATATGTCTTCCTCCCCTTTTTCAAATTGGGATGCCAGTGGACATATTCTCTGCCCTTTGTGTAGAAGGGGGGAATTCTGGGAAGTGCACCTTTTCCCTCATGGTCTCGGGGGAATTTGCATTGGCTGATATTCTCCTTTCTGTTAAGGGTAAAAATGGCACCAACAACCTTTGCTCCACTGATGCCTGGTGTGTAGAAAGAGGAGAGCGGGAGGCTTTTCTCTCCCTCTCTCAATACGAGAGCCCAAAGGGGTCATCCCATGAAGTTGAACAATGGGAGGTTCAGGACAGAGAAAAGGAAGGGCTCCTTCACATGGTGCATAGTTCAACTATGGAACTCACTGCCACAAGATGTAGTGATGGCCACTACACAGAATCACGGAAAAGTAGAGTCGGAAGGGGCCTACCAGGCCATCGAGTCCAACCCCCTGCCCAATGCAGGAATCCAGGTCAAAGCATCCCCGACAGATGGCTCTGGACAGCTTTAAAAGGGGACCGGACAAATTCATGGAGGAGGAGAAGGCTACCAATGGCTACTAGTCCTGATGGCTCTATGCCACCTCCGGGATCAGAGGCGGTGTGCCTATGCACACCAGTTGCTGGGGAACGTGGACAGGTAGTGGCGGGGGCGAGCCTTGCAGCGGCTGGCTCACGAATTCTTCGAGCTAGTCGATTTTCCTTCTCCCCCCTCCACAGACCTGCCATGCGAACCCAACTGAGCCATGATCTTGAAGATCTTTTGCTCGAAGCTCGAGAGATAGCTCTCAGCAGAAAGCTTTTGCATCTCAATTGGTACATTTACATTGGTCCTTTACATTCCTTTGTTTGTAACAAAAAGGATTTTGTTCCAGATTAGACATAATAATGTGGTAATTCTTGTGAGATGCATACCTTTTTTACAGAGGAATTTTTAATAAACTTAAAGCTTGTGTGGTAAAATATAATTTAATATATGATCATTCATTTCTATATTATATACGCACATAACCTATCTTCTTCTAACTCTGACTGAGGAAAACCTGCTGTAAAACACCAGGATTGAAATGCTAATTTGAGAACAGCCCCTGTGGCTTGATTGAAAATGCAGAATGTCTGAGAGTTGGGGAAAGAAATTACCTTAGGTTCGCAAAAATCGTTAATTCACCTTGATTGAACCAAACAGAATTGGCTCCAGGCAAAAACCTCTAGTCAAGTTTTTTAGCATGTCCCTAGCAGGAAGGTGCTGTTGCAGTCACGTCCTGTGGGCTTCCCATGGGGGCAGCTGGCTGGCCATTGTGTGAACAGAATGCTGGACTAGATGGACCCGTGGTCTGATCCAGGCTCAGGGCCCTTCTGATGTTTTCTTTGCTCTGGCTCAGTTGCCTTTTTCATGGGGTTGGGGGAGGCTGCCGCTGGAGCTCTGGAATGTGCACCCCTCCGCCCCAGTCACCGTGCATCGCAGCTGCTGGTGGGGGACAGAAGTGAAAGCAAAGCTGTTCCCTTACGCGAACAACAACCGTTATGTAACCCTTTATTTTGGCACGGCTGAGCAAAGCTATTGGAATTTAAGTGTGTGTGTGTGTGTGTGTGTGTGTGTTGGAGGTGGGCTGTGTGGGGGGGCGTGCTGGGGGGAGAGAACAGTCGACATGGGCGAAGAGGGAGATCACAGAGCAGCTCCTGCTGGGAGTTCAGCACTTACACAATCACAGCCTATCCTAGTTTTCAAAATATAAAATGTACCCCAAATGGAACACGATGTGGATACACACACCTTAAGGAGCTCGGAACAGTGTTTGTCTTGGGGAGGAGGGGGTGTTGTTTCATTTCATCCAAAAATGCTTAACTTTTTTAAAAAAGTGCCCCCCAATTAATAGGAGGCACCTTTTAAATTATTCTGATAATCAAAACTGCAGTCCAACGATGAGTCGGGGCTACCACTGAGAAAGCCATGCACCCCTGGGTTGAATCTCCTCCATGGGCAGAACCCTAAGCCCCTGGAGAGAGCTGTCCAGAGATCCCCCTCATCACCAAACAGGCTGCCCCAGTTTCGCAAGCTAAGCAACAGGGTGAGGACGATCCGGTGGGGAGTCGGCTCTTCTGTCCTGCCAGCCTTTCTTGTTCAGTTGTAAGTTTTCATAAAGACTCAGGACAATATTCAGGGCAGACAAAAGGATGGACTCCTTCAAACAGCGCAGAGTTAAATTACAGAATTGGCTGCTCCAAAATGTAGTGGCGGCAACTAAGCTTTTAAAATATTGTTTTAATTATTATATTTTATTGTGTTGTTTTGTTGTATTTTAATTGTACATCGCCCAGGGTGGCCGGGTGACCGGCAAGATGGGCGATTGATAAATATAATAAATAAATAAATAAATAAATAAATAAATAAAAAAGGGGATTAGGCAAATTCCTGGAGGAGAAGGCTATCCGTAGCTACTAGTCCTGAGGGCTCCATGCTATCTCCGGTATCGGAGGCAGTGTGTCTTATCTGTACATCAGTTGCTGGGCATGGGAACATGGGCCGGAAGGTGGGCGAGCCTTGCGGCGGCTGGCTCACGAATTCCTCGAGCTAGTCGATTTTCCTTCTCCCCCCTCCACAGACCTGCCATTCGAACCCAACTGAGCCACGATCTTGAAGGCCTTTTTTGCTCGAATCTCGAGAGATAGCTCTCAGCAGAAAGCTTTTGCATCTCAATTGGTACATAAATTCCTTTACATTCCTTACATTCCTTTGTTTGTAACAAAAAGGATTTTGTCACAGATTAGACATAATAATGTGGTAATTCTTGTGAGATGCATACCTTTTTTACAGAGGAATTTTTAATAAACTTAGTGCTTGTGTGGTAAAATATAATTTAATATATGATTATTCATTTCTATATTATATAAGCACATAATCTTCTTCTAACTCTGACTGAGGAAAACCTGCTGTAAAACCTCTCTCTCATATACTAAGTTGGTTCTTCCTGTTCTCAGGAATTCGAGGCCCCAGGAGATAGCTCTCAGCAGAGCAGACTGCTTTTCATAGAATCATAGAATCATAGAAAGGTAGAGTTGGAAGGGGCCTACAAGGCCACCGAGTCCAACCCCCTGCTCAATGCAGGAATCCTGGTCAAAGCATCCCTGACAGATGGCTGTCCAGCTGCACCTTGAATGCCTCCAGAGTGGGAGAGCCCACCACCTCCCTAGGTAGTTGATTCCATTATCTTATTGCTCTGACAGTCAGGAAATTTTTCCTGATGTTTAGGTGGAATCTGGGTTCCTGTAACTTGAGACCATTATTCCGTGTCCTGCAAACTGGGATGATCAAGAAGAGATCCTGGCCCTCCTCTGCGTGACATCCCTTCCAGTACTGGAAGAGTGCGATCATATTTCCCCTCAGTCTCCTCTTCTGAAGGCTAAACATGCCCAGTTCCTTCAGTCTCTCCTCATAGGGCCTTGTTTCCAGTCCCTTTATCATCCTTGTTGCCCTCCTCTGAACCCTCTCCAGTTTGTCTACGTCCTTCTTAAAGTGTGGTGCCCAGAACTGGATGCAGTACTCAAGATGAGGCCTAACCAGTGCTGAGTAAAGGGGAATTATCACTTCCTGCGATTTGGAAGCTATACTTCTATTAATGCAGCCCAAAATAGCACTTGCCTTCTTTGCAGCCACATCGCATTGCTGGCTCATATTCAGTTTGTGATCTACCACAATTCCAAGATCCTTCTCACTTGTGGTATTGTTGAGCCAAGTGTCCCCCATTCTGTAACTCTGCATTTGGTTTCCTCTCCCTAGGTGCAGCACTTGACATTTATCCCTATTAAATTCCATTCTGTTGTTTTCGGCCCAGCGCTCCAGCCTATCGAGGTCACTTTGAATTTTGTTTCTGTCTTCCAGAGTATTAGCTGTTCCACCCAACTTTGTGTCATCTGCAAATTTGATAAGCATTCCCTGTACCTCTTCATCCAAGTCATTAATAAAAATGTTGAAGAGCACTGGGCCCAGGACCGAGCCCTGTGGTACCCCGCTCATTACCTCTCCCCAGTTTGAGAAGGAACCATTGATAAGCACTCTTTGAGTCCGATTCTGTAGCCAATTGTGGATTCACCTGATAGTTGTTCCATCTAGCCCACTTTTAGCTAGCTTGCTAATCAGGATATCACGAGGCACTTTGTCGAAAGCTTTGCTGAAGTCCAGATATATGATGTCCACAGCATTCCCACAGTCCACAAGGGAGGTTACCTGATCAAAAAATGAGATCAGATTAGTCTGGCAGGATTTGTTCTTGACAATCACTGCATTGTTTTCAACGTGCTTGCAGACTTCCCTTTTTCCTTTGGTGTCGTGCGGTCAGGGACCTTCTTGTTTTTATTTATTGTATGTGAGCTGCTCGGGGGGGGGGGGCTATTTTTCTTTATAATCTGCTCCAAAATTTTCTCAGGGCTTGATGTCAAACTGACTGGCCTATGGTTACCAGGTTCCTTCTTCTTGCCCTTTTTGAAGATGGGAACAACATTTGCCCTCCTCCAGTCATCTGGCACTTCACCTGTCCTCCATGATTTCTCAAAGATAATAGACAGTGGTTCTGAGAGTTCTTCTGCCAGTTCCTTTATTACTCTAGGATGTAGCTCATCAGGCCCTGGAGATTTAAACTTGTTCAGAGTAATCAGGTGCTCCTTGACCATTTGCCTATCAATCTCAAGCTGCAATCCTGCCCCTTCAGTCTGCCCTTCAGGTTTGCCCGGGGGGTCATAGACCCTCTTTTGGGAGAAGACCGAGCCGAAGTAGGAATTGAACACTTCTGCCTTTTCTTTGTCTTCTGTTATCAATTTGCCATCCTCATTGCGTAGTTGAACCTCCATTTCTTTCCTCTGTCTTTTACTGTGCATGTATCTGAAGAAAGCTTTCTTGTTGTTTTTAGTATCCCTCGCTAACCTTAGCTCATTCTCAGCTTTAGCCTTCCTGACACTATTCCTGCAGTTCTGTGCTACCTGCCTGTACTCTTCCCTTGTAGCCTGTCCTTCCTTCCACTTCCTTTACGTGCCCTTTTTTGTTTTCAGGTCATCTTTGAGTTTATTGTGAAGCCACATTGGCTTCTTCTTTTGCCCTCTGCCTTTTTCCTTGTGGGAATTGTCTGCAATTGTGCCTTTAAAATTTCCTCTTTTAAAAGCTCCCACCCATCCTGGGCTCCTTTTCTCATTAGAGTCGCTTGCCATGGGACCTTACTTATCATTGTTCTGAGTTTGTTAAAATTGGCTTTCCTAAAATCCAGGGTACGTGTTTGGCTACGCTCCACCTTTGCTCCCCTTAGAATCAAGAACTCAAGTATAACATGGTCACTTTCCCCCAGAATTTTGCATCTCAATAGTACTTTTTACCTTCCTTTTTTAGAAAAAGGATTTTGTTACAGATTAGACATAATAATGTGGTAATTCTTGTGAGATGCATACCGTTTTTACAGAGGAATTTTTAATAAACTTAGAGCTTGTGTGGTAAAATATAATTTAATATATGATCATTCATTTCTATATTATATAAGCACATAACCTATCTTCTTCTAACTCTGACTGAGGAAAACCTGCTGTAAAACCTCTCTGCTATGATTTACATATGCTAAGTTCCTACTGTTTAACACCAGGATTGAAATGCTAATTTGAGAACAGCCCCTGTGGCTCTATTGAAAGTGCAGAATGTCTGAGAGTTGGGTAAAGAAATGACCTTATGCTCGCATCACCTTGAGTGAACCAAACAGAATTGGCTCGAGGCAAAAATCTCCAGTCATTTTTTTTTAGCACACCTCTGCTCCCCTATCAGGAAAGGTTACAGCAGCTGGGATTGTTTAGCTAAGAAAAAAAGGCAAGAGAGGTGTACAGAATTATGCCTGGTGGGGAGAAATTGGAGAGGGAGACATTTCTCTCTCTCTCATAATACTAGAGCCCAACGGGGGTCATCCCATGAAGGTGGGAGATTCAGGAGAAGATAACAGGATAACAAGTCCACGCAGCGCATAGTGAACTATGGAACTCACTCCCACAAGATGTAGTGATGGCCACTAATCTGGACAGCTTTAAAAGGGGACTGGACAAATGCATGGAGGAGGAGCAGGCTACCAGTGGCTACTAGTCCTGATGGCTCCGTGCTCCCTCCTGGACCAGAGGCAGTGTGCCTCTGTACACCAGTTGCTGGGGAACATGGGCGGGAGGGTGCTGTTGCACTCACGTCCTGCTTGTAGTGGGTTTCCCATTGGGGCAGCTGGTTGGCCACTGTGTGAACAGAATGCTGGTGCTGGACTAGATGGGCCCGTGGTCCGATCCAGCAGGGCTCTTCCTAGGTTCTTGTGTGTCCCGTTTGTGGGCATCCATCCCATTGGGGCTTCTGGTCAATGACAGAGGATGCTGGTCTGATCCAGCATGGCCCCTCTTATGGCTTGGAGGCCCCCCATGCGGGTCCATCCCCTCCACAGACGTGTCTGGGCCACAAGGCACTCAGCGAGGTCTCAATACGGTGGGATCTGTCCTTCGGAGGCTAACCCAGAATTCCGAGATCTCAGAGGAAGTTTCCGCCGCTGCCTTTGGGGCAGGAGGAGGCAGCGGCCGCTCCTGTGTGCGACGACAGAAGCGTTCCTACTCTTTGGAAGTGCTTATGGGGGCACATCATCACCCACCTGCCCCAACCACCAGAGATCACTAGCGAATCTCATCGCTCAGCGCCTCCCCCAACCTGCCCCCCCGAGATGTGTTGGACTCCAACTCCCAGCATCCCCCAGCCAGCATAGCCCGGGGCTGGGGAGCTCGTCGTCATAGCTCCTTGCAAAGAAAGAAGGGGCGACACAGATCTTTGCACAGGAGAGCGAGAAAATGTGGACATTTTGCACTCCATCGTCGGCCCCCCCCCAAATGTCTTCCGCTGCAGGGGTCCTGGCGCTGGCTGGAATGCCTTGTTTGGCGTGCAGGACATGTCTCTGCTCCAGGCCACAGCTGGGAATAGTTATGTGGCAGGGGAGGGGGCATCTCAGCGCCGCTGCCCTATGTTTCACATGCTCTTGTTCTATCTTGCATAATCCGGCTCCGTAGGGGGAGAGCACTGGTGAATGTGGTCCCACCCCGGGCGACTGCTAGCGCGGCCAATAAATAGCTGTCTGGGCTGAGTTTCTGGCCCACAGTCGCTCTGCTTGCAGACAGGCTGAGTACAGGGAAGCCCACAGCAGAGCAGAGCAGAGCAGAGCAAAACAACCTCCAGCATGAAGGCACAGTTCTTCATCTCCCTGGCCTTGGCCCTGGGCTGCCAGGGCCTGGTCTGGGACGAGGTGCCCGCGCAGTCTGGCTTCCAGCCAGGTCAGGTAACCCAACTGATGGTGTGGCAGGCTTCTTTGTCCCTCCCGCAACCAGGAATTCTTCTTTTCTCCAGAATTTGTTAACTGACGATGGTTGGGCGGTGCTGGAAGCATGAAGGTGCTCCAGGGGTGGCTTCCCCCCACCCACATTTAATATCCAAGTTGAGGAAGATTCCTGTGAGACACAAAAGCTTGCATCTGGCCCTTAAAAAACCAGAGGGTAGGGGGAAAGAGTTGAGGGGGGTGAGAGAAACGGCGAGGGGAGGTACAGCAGGTGGGGAGGGTTTAAAAATCAGGAATTGGGAAAATCAGCCCACAAAGCACAGAATCTCAGAGTTGGAAGGGACCTCGGAGGTCATCCAGTCCACTCCCCTGCTCAACATAAGCTCTGCCCTGCAGGGTGGCCACCCAGCCTCTGCTCAGATCCCTCCAGCGAAGGAGAGCCCGCCCACCGCCCGAGGCAGGGTCCGTTCCGCTGCCAAACAGCTAGCCTCGTTGGGACATTTCTCCTAACGTTCAGCCGAAATCCCCCTCCCCCCCTGCCCTTTCCAGCCGTTGGCTCCAGCCCTGCCCTGGGGAGCGGCAGGGACCGCGTCTGGCCTCCGCCAGGCAAAGCCGAGCAGCTGGAGGGCCGTGTCCATCACGGGCTCTGTATTTGTGTGTGCAGGTCAAGGGGAGATGGTACAGCATCGCCTTGGCCTCCGATGGCCGCTGGTTCCAGGAGATGAAGCAGGTGATGAAGATGTGCACCACGATGATCACGCCCACAGAAAACGGGAACCTGGAAGTCTCCGCCACCTACCCCAAGTAAGGAGACCGGGTGCCGGTGGAGCCCCGGCTGGCCTCTGCCTCGGCAGGCCCCAAGGGCCGCAGCCCCGACTGACGGAGTCTGGTGCCCCAAAGGCTGGGAACGGGCCCCCCGGGGTCAGGGGCGGCATCCCACGGGTGGCAAAGGACCAGGAGGCGGCGGCTGGCCGGCTGCCCTGCTGCCTGTGAGGTTTTCAGAGGCATGGGTCTGGCTGCTCTCGCCGGGGACAGGGCGCTCGGCTAGGCGGACCAGTCTGACCCAGCAAGGCAGTTCTAGGAAGGACATCAGAAGAGCCCTGCTGGATCAGACCAGAGGCCCCATCCTGCCTCACAGAGGGAACCACTGGATGCCCCGGGAAGCCCACAAGCAGGACACGGAGTTGTTTCTTTTTTTCCTTTGAAAGCCATCTAAGCTGGCAACCACGGTCTTGCAGCAGTGAGTTCCATGGGTTAATGATTTTATTTTATTTTTTTAAAAAAATGCATTATCAGATTTATATCCCGCCTTTCCCCCTCTTGCAAGGAGCCCAAGACGGCTTACGCAATCCTCCTCCTCTCCATTTTTTATTCTCGCAACAACCCTGTGAGGTAGGTAGGTTAGGCTGAGAGTCAGTGACTGGCCCAAAGTCACCCGGTGAGCTTCACAGCTGAGCGAGCGGAGACTCGAACCTGGGTCTCCCGAGTCCCAGTCCAGCGCTCCAAGCACGACGCCACACTGGCCCGCTCTCTGTGCAGTGTGCTGTGTGGAGAGGCATTTTTTCTCCAGTGGCCCAGCAAGGGCGGCAGACGTGTTCGTAAAATCATAGGTAGAGTTGGAAGGGGCCCACTACAAGGCCATCGAGTCCAACCCTCTGCTCAGTGCAGGAATCCAGGTCAAAGCATCCCTGACAGATGGCCGTCCAGCTGCACCTTGAATGCCTCCAGAGTGGGAGAGCCCACCACCTCCCTAGGTAGTTGGTTCCATTGTCTTATTGCTCTGAGATTTTTCCTGATGTTCAGGTGGAATCTGGGTTCCTGTAACTTGAGGCCATTATTCCGGAGCACCCGCCGCCCCCTGGGCTGGCTTCCTGTTGCCAACTGTTCTGCGGCTGGGGCACCCCCAGATTCCGGGCAGGGGAGGCACGGCGGTAGCACCTCCCTGCCTCAGCCCCTTCCTGTCTTCCCCTCTGCTCCAGACTCGACCAGTGTGTGACCAATAAAAGCCTTTTCGTCCGGACCGAGCAGCCCGGCCAGTTCACCTACACCATCCCAGGTAAGTGAGAGCCACATGAGCGACGTCCCGGGCAGCGGTGGCCAGGCCGGCTGAGAGAACAGCGGGCCTCATTGTTTGGGGCCGGGAGCCGCTCAGTAAACAGAGGCGACACCTCTTGCCATAATCCGCCCTGCCCTGCCCTGCCCTGCGGAGCTGCCTGCCTGCCCTTCGCCGGTTGGGCGGCCGGCCAGAGGCCAGGGCAAAGGCCTCCTGACCCAGCCGAGCTGCGCCAGAGAGCATCCGCCAGCCTGCCTTTTGCGCCAGCTCGATTCACCTCCCCCGGTGTGGTCTGCAGCAGCGGGATATTCTCCCCATCCCATCATCTGCTCCTCAAGAAGACGCCTTTCGGCCTGGAGACACCTGGGATCGAACCGGGACCCTTCTGCCTGCAAAGCAGGGCCTCTGCCACGGAGCTCCGGGCGGCGGGCGGGTCCCTGCAGAGATGGGGGCTTCGGCCCACCAGGGGCTCCTGAGGGCAGCTCAGCCGTGGGCCTCCCGCTTTGCACGCCGAAGCTCCCCGGTTCCGTGTAAAAGGATCTGTGGGAAATGCGGGGGAGATAGCACTGGGGGCCAGGCTGGGGGTGCTGGGCCTCTTTCCGAGAAGAGGCCCAAGGTAATAGCAGGTGGGACCCCAATCCCCCAAATACCAGCATGCTGCTAAGCCAGGAGCTCAGCCTTGGGGGGGGCATTTCAGCCTTTGAGAAGGGGGGGGGATCCTGCACGAAAGCCGGGAAGACCCCAAAGGACCGGTGGTGGGGGGAAAGGGGGCGTGGCCACGGGAAGCGGCCTTGGCCGGATTGGGACCCCACGGGTGCTGGAGTTGGCCCGGCGCTGGAGTTCCGACAGCCTGGGCTAGATGAACGTGCATTCTGGGTAAGGCAGCTTCCCATATCCTAAGAAGGACCCTGCCGGGTTGGAGCAAGCGCTCGTCCAGCCCAGCATCCTGTCTCCAGCAGCGGCTGGCAAGACGCCTCACTTGCTGTTCGTCCCTCAGATTGCCTCTGAACGAGGAGGGTTCCGCTCAGGTCTCCTGGCTGCTGACAGACCAGCCCTCTCTGCCTCCTCCCATGAGTCCTATAATAATAATAATAATAATAATAATAATAATAATAATAATAATAATAATAATAATAATAATAATAATAATAATACAGCCATCCTTCAGTATCTCAGGAAGGTGCCCATAACTGAGAGTTTGGCTATATGGAAATTGGTTCTCCGATCAACGATCAGCTACCCCACCCAGCCTCCCTGAAAGGCCGCTGGCTTCCCCCCCTCTTCCCTCCTCCTCTCTTATTCCTTTGGTGTCAGGGACCATCTTGTTTTTATTGATTGTATGTGAGCTGCTCGGGGGGGGGGGGATGGGGGGCTTTTTTTGGCCGAGGAGCAGGATGAAAATGCTTTACACACACGGATTTTTTTTTAAAAAACTGAATGGCTGAAAATTCTTTATGAAGATGTGGAGACGTGTTCAGACATTTGAAAGTGTGCGTGTGCGTGCGCGTGGATGCCCTCCTGGTTGTGTAGGTGTGAAGCAAAAATGCGGGGGGAGAAGGCAGTATTACTACCCCCCCCCCCAGTTTTCTGGGCACGGGCTTCCAGCTGAGTCTGGTGGCCCCAATGATAGCTCCTTTAAAGTTCAGGCTGAAACCTGGAGTGGATACACCACCCGCTGGCATTGGAGCCCCCGGGCGCCGCGTCTGGCTGCATTCCGGTTCTCACCACATCTGTTCCAATTTCTGGATCAGGAAACACCTACCACGTCCGTGTGTTGACTAACTACGTCGAGTACGCTTTGCTGCATGCCAAGTTGACCAACGGTGCGGGGACATCCACCATAATGGCGCTGTACGGTACGTACATGTCTCCCGCGGCCCACCATGAGGGGGCAGGGTCTTCTTCCCAGTGGCTCCACTCTGCTCAGCTGCTGTCGTCCTGCCCCCCTCGGTGGCAAAGGACTGGGGTGCCGGCGTGGCTTTCAAGCAGATAAGAGAGGAGGGAGAGGTGGAGCCTTCAGGCATGCCCAGAAGAGTCAGGCACCCCTGTCCAGACCGCCCCCCGGGATAGAGGGGTGCTCCTAACGTGCCACCCTGTTCACACATGCGGGTGGGCGATGGCCATCGAAGGGCAGTTGGCCTTGCTGAGCACCTGGAATGGGAGGCACCAGGCACCTTGGGGTGTGTGTGGCGGGGGCGGGGGGGCTAAAAGCCTGCAGGCTCAAAGTGCGCGAAGAAAGCAGCAGTTTGGGTTTCGGTGGATGGCAGATGCCTGGCAGGGCTTTTGCCCGTGGATGGGATTGAGACTAGTGCTGCCGGCCTGTGTGCTTGTTTCTGTGCTTCTGTAACACCCACTTGCCTCGTACATTTGTGAATTCTCACAAGACCAGGCACCCCCCACGGAGCTCTCTTGGGTCCTGTAAAAATGGCCCTGGGGCCATCCCACCACCTGTGGAAACTGGAGAGCAGGAAAAAGTCGATTTGCTGATAGGGGTAGATCGATTCCGCCGGTCTTGCGGACTTGTTGGGTTTCCTGGGTCAGCTCGGCTGACTGCACTCACGCCGGCCGGTCCCGGAGTCCCCTGCAGCCCCCCCTGCTCTCCGTTTCCCTCGGGAGGTGTCGTGTCCCAGTGGCCTCACGCCACGGACCCTTTTCCGGCTGCAGGTAGAAGCAAGGAACTGAAGCCCGAACTGCAGGAGAAGTTCACCCAGGCGGCCTTGGCGGAGGGTCTCACCAAGGAGGACATCCTCATCTTCCCCAAGACAGGTAGGAGCAAAGCGGGGGGGGGGGTGTCTCGGCAGTGGGGGGGGGGATGAGCGGCGGCAGCAGCGGGGCCCGGAGAGGCATCCGGCTCCGTCCCGGGCTTGGAATGCGGGGCTCCCCGCGGGAAGCACGCGGCGTTCTTGGCAGGTGGTGTCAGGAGTGCACGATGCAGGCCACGGGCTGAAGCTACGCAGGTCTGAGCCGCCGGGTCAGTGCTTGGAGGGGCGACCGCCTGCCTGGGCTGCCCACCTCTGTGCTCCTGCATGGAGCAGGGGGCTGGACTCGATGGCCTCACGGGCCCCCTTCCGACTCTGCCGCTCTAAGATTCTGCGCTTCATCGGCCCCCTCCCATCATGGCGAGAAAGGGCAAAGCGGCCTATCTTGAGATCCACAAGCCCCAGCCCTGGCTCCTCCCCCTTTAACGGCAGCGAATGGGGCCATCCCAAAAGGCAAGGGGTCCGTGGCCCTCTGCAATCTGAGCACCCCCCCGCCCCCAAACCCTCTCCCCTCTCCGCATCGTCCCTCCCCTCTTCCCCTCCCTCTTCTTCTCCTCATTCATTCATGCATTCATCATCCACCCCCGGGGTGAGCAACAGGCGCCCCCCTGGCCTCTTGCGTGGCCACCGCCGGGCCAGCGAAATCTGGCGGTGCAGCTGCAGCGGCAAAAGAGTTGGCGTCGTGCCTCCAAATTCCAGCGGCAAATGGCTACGGAGCCTTGGAATGGCCAAATTTAGGCGTGTGGCCTGTGGGGGCTCCGGGGGTTGGAAAGAGGCTCCCGGACACCCCGATTTACATTGTGATCAGTCAGGACCGGTGCAAGGCAGTTTGGTGCCCTAGGCAAGATCAGATATTTAGCGCCCCCCCTCCCACTTGAGAGCGCTGTATTTTTTTTCAAGGCGTTTCTGGCGCCCTCTTTAGCCCTGCGCCCTAGGCAGCTGCCTAGTTGGCCTAATGGTAGCACCGGCCCTGTGATCAGTGTACATCAGCACACACACACAGAGGACAGCCTCCAGGTAGCCAAAGCTTACAGTCTGGAGCAGTGTTCTCCAACCTTGGGTCCCCAGATGTTTTTGGCCTACAACTCCCAGCATGCCCCAGCCAGCGTAGCTGGGAGTTGTAGGCCAAAAACATCTGGGGACCCAAGGTTGGAGAACACTGCTCTAGATCTTCCTTCCTTCCTTCTCCTTCCTTCTGTTCTTCAGCCAATGGGGCTGTCTTATTTTTAGGGGAGGGATGTTTGGGAGAGAGAGAGAGAAGAAAATCAGGGGAGCGAAGAGGAAGAAGAGAAACAGGCATATCCCACTGAAAACATCAGAGAGTGCGTGCTGCGTTGCAGGTTGAGATGAAAGGCTGGGGCGACCAGCCCCTAGACAGCCGTACGTCCCAGAACCCAAGACTGAGCCACACAGGCGGCAGCATGCCTCTGAGCATAGGGTGATCTCTGATGAACCCCTCTCGACCTCTCGCAGCTCCCGTGGCTGCATGTGAGGGCGGCAGCGTTGCCTAGCAGCCTGTGTGTGGTTGGACTGGAGGATCCTTGGGCGCCCTCGCCCCACAGCTGTGGTCCTGAGGTTCAGTGCTGCCTGCTTGCAGGGGACGCTGCCGTGGGGGACGCAGTCTCCTTGGCCGCCCTCCTGACCCCGTCCCTTCTCTTCCCTCTCTCTCGACAGATCAGTGCATGGAGGCATCCGTGTAGGTGAGTCGTCTTCCCTCTCCCTCCGTGGTTCGATGCCTCGAGACTGATGCGTGTGCGGGATGCGCTCTAGGCAAGGGCTTCCCGCAGCCGTGGACCTCCAGATGTGTTGTGCTACAACTCCCATCATCCCCGGGGCGTGCTGGGAGTTGCAGTCCAAAACAGCTGGAAGGTGCCAGGTTGGGCAAGGCTGCGCTAAATGCCCCCTTCAAAGCCATTTAAGCCAAGGGCCATCTTGCGGCAACGGGGTCCGTTATCTTCACGGGCTCCCAAATAAAGTTACGTACCTTTCCTTGTGTGTGTCCCCACCCTGACTGAGGCGGGAAGGCTGGGCTGCTTCTTGAGCGGCCGTTGGGAATATGTCCAGAGCACAGAAATCCTGACTGCTGTTTCCCCCTGCCTGTGCAGGCTTTCCTTTTCAGGGCCCCTCCCACTCCCAGACCCAACATCCAGGTTTCGTCTCGAGGGAGGAACGAAAGACGCTCAGTTTTCTGGCCTGCCGTCCTGGACTTTCCTACGATCAAAGTAGTGACCTTTTCCTGCTGAGCCCCCTGTACCTTCCGCTCCTGATAGTGCGCAACGCCCTCCCTTGATTTAAAAATAAAGAAGTGCAAGACAGGACACTGGTGTCGTCGCTGCCTCAGTTTCATCCTTGGAGAGTCTCGGTGGTGCTGGTGGGGAGTGGAGTGTCACAGTGGCAGAGCCAGAGATACCGCTCTGCTCTGCGCTTTCTGGGCAAGTGGGCACTGCAGCGTTTAACATCCATTTCTGTCTCGTGTCGCATCACTCATTCTCTTGCGGAGCACTGCTTGGGAACTGCTGCTCCTTGTCCATCTTTGTGGCACGTCCCAATATTGCAATCTTGGTGCTTCCGCTCTCCCCCGCCCACTTTCCCAAAATCAGGGTGGCCAACTCTCCATTCCGCAACGAGGCTCCTGTGTCTTTGCGCGGCTGCAGCTTTTCTCTCCAGCTGGGATAAGCAGCTTTGCTCCTGTCAACTCACCGTATTCAATGTCTCTTTCCAGAAAGGGCAGGGGGAAAACCATCCTGGGCCCTTTCTTTCCAGGTCAGGGGTGCGGAAGCTCTTTCAGCCCGAGGGCCAAAATCCATTTTGGAGAAGCTTTCAGGGTCTGCATTCCAGTGGTGGGCGGAGCCAAAGGCAAAAGGGGCGGTGCCAAGCACACCTACATGTTTTATCTGCTGAAGCTGAACACCCTTCCTGCCAGCAGCTAAGCCTTAAGAGAGGCATTTCAGCTTTTTATTATGGGGGGGGGGGGGGAGACACATACACCCATCTGGGGAACCACACAGGCCTAAGACCCCCTTCCAGTTTGATAACATTTAGAGATGCACATGCATTGGCCTGTGTTTACATTATTTTTTGGTCTGGCAAGCTCCATGGATTTGTGTCTGAAGCAGTGATTTTTTAAATTATTTTTTAATGCACAATATATTCATGTTTTATTATATAGTTAGGAAATAGGTTGTCTTAAAAATGCAATATAAACATCGAAAACTGGGAAGCTCTGGCCCATGAAGGATCTAACTGGAGGTTGGCCTTTCACAAAGGTTCCATGGACTTTGAAGAAGCCCGAGTGCAAGGTGAAAGGGAGAAACGTGCTAAGCGAAAAGCACGTCAAACGAATCCTTCACAGGACCATCTTCCATCTGGTAACCTGTGTCCTCACTGTGGCAATCTGTGTGGATCTAGAATTGGCCTCCACAGCCACTTACGGACCCATCGCTAGAGTCTACTCTACACAATCTTCTTTAGAATTTCCTCCAATCTTCTTTAGAATTTCCTCCTTTTATCCTGGAAGACAATCTTACTCAGTAACGAGTGATCGCCTGATGATGATGACTCAGAAGTAAGCAGGACTGAATCACTCAGCAGCACTTTCCCAAATGCCAAGCATTCCAAATACTACTAAGCCTTTGCATGTCTACTCAGAAGTAAGCATGAGCAGCATGTCTACTCATAAATAATTTTTAAAAAAGCAAGCAGGGCAAGCCTCTGTATGTTTATTCAGAAATAAGGAGGACAAGCCTCTGCAGGACAAGGAGGCAGGGCCTCAGGAAGAAGCTGGTGGGCTGGAAGGGGAACATGCAGCCTGGGCTGGAGGTTTGCCCTCCACATAGTGGTGGGTGATCTGCCCACCACCTAACTCGCTAGACACTTGGCGCTGCCGAGCCGAGCCAAAAGCAAATGCCAGCCGAGCCGCTCGCTGGACTTCCGAGTTCCCGGCGGAGCACTTTTTACATAGAAAATGGTGTAAGATACATTAAAAGCGGCCAGAATTTGCGTAACTTGTGTAAATCGCGGCCGTTTTTAATGTATCTTATACATCATTTTCTACATAAGAAGCACTCCGCCAATGTTCTGCCAAATGTTTTCCCAAAGGGCTTGGCAGGGGTTCTTTGATGCATTCTCATGCCATAATAAATCCAGGAGGATCAAGCCAAACATCTTTTATTGCGAGTTAAGATCCTTATTAGACAGAGTACAACAACCCCGAGTCCCCTAGTAAGAGCCCCACCCCTTGGACAGGCGGCAACCACAATCGCACCAACCGACCAGCCAAGAAGCTCTGCCTCCGGCATCAGTGGTGTCCTTGCTGCAGCCGCTCAGCCTTGAGGTCTCTCTCCTCTGTCTGCGTCTGGTTCGTTGTCCTTCTTCAGGCTGGCAGCCAAACGGCTCCTGGATCTCTCTCTTCCTTCTCAGCACACTTCAACCACACACACCACCCCTTCAGGCTGCATTTGCTAGTCTTATATACAATTCTAGCACCAAACTGCAAGGGCTGCAGAGACCTGTGCTGTGTACAATTTCATCATCCTGGGTGGCAGCCAAGTCACATGCCGGTAAGTTGCTGATCATTGCATCAGGCTGGCAAGCAGCCAGGTCACATACCAGTAAATGAGCCAAGGTTCGCTGATTCACTGATAACACCTACATTTTAGTTTCTTAAATCAAGCCCAGAGCATAGAGGAAGAACTCTGTACAACACTCCTGTACTCCTCAATTATCTTCTGCAATTCCCAGTACAACTGGGAACCCGGAAGTCACTTCCCTGGCTCAGCTTGGGAGAACATGAGTTGAGCCGGAGAAGCCGGTAGGTGGGGCAGAGTTTGGGGGGGGTCAAGCCTTGCATGTTTGCTGGACTTCTCACACATCCCTACCCCCACAGCTGGTCCAGGGCCTAAGAGCCTTTTCATTAGGAGTGGTAACTAGAGGGAATTGCAGGCAAACTGGCTGCAACTACAAAGGCCATCTGTAAAAATTAGACAAATACATTATTGATGAGAAGCCTATCAATGGCTACTAGTCATGAAGGCTAAATATCCATCAGGTCTGGGACGTGAGTGGCAGAGCTCCTTGGCTGGAACACCAAGGCCAGGGGAGATGGAGGCAAAAAAGGCCAGAGGCAGAAGCACAGGCCAGGAATGAGCAAGGGCCCAATATGTACAAGGCCTGGCAGGGCCAGAGACAAGTGCATAATCCAGGAACAAGCAAGGGCCAGATACATACAAGGCTCAGCAGGGCCAGAGGCAGAAGCATGGGACAGAAGTGGGGCCAGGGCAAGGCTCAGCATTTGTATCAAAGGGCCAGGAACTGACTTCAGGCATCACAATAACTCATGTTGCTGTGGCAAAGGCTTGAGAGAAGAGGAAGCCCTTATATAGGGTTTCCTGCCATTCCCAGCTGGTCTGCATTAGCGAGCCTGGGAGCGCCTGGAGGTCTGAGGCTGAACCCTGCAAGTACAGCAGTGTAGGCTGGGCTGCTTTCTGAAAAGCGGCCACCAGATGGAGCTGTGGCACTGTGCTAGATGAGCAGGTCCTGACAATATCACCTCTCCCATCAGAGGCCATATGCCCAGGGGAGGCATGCAGCATGGCTCCTATCTCGGTGGGGCTCCTGTTCCATCTTATTTGGAGTTTTATAGGTGCTGCCCATGGTGCCGAACTCCACCCCCAAAATAGGTTCACCACCACCACAGAGCACTATGGATATAAAGCCATAAAGCTCAGAATAAAACCTGCAATGGAATAAAACCTGCTGACTGGGGCTGGCTACAAGGAGTGCACGACTCCTCTGTTACAACAGCTTCACTGACTCCCAGTCTGTTTCCGGGCACAATTCTAATTGCTGGTTATGACCTATAAAGCCCTATACGGCTTGCTTGGGTCCAGGTTATCTGAAAGACCGTATCCTCCCCTACGAGCCTGCCTGTACTTTGAGATCTTCTGCGGAGGCCCTTCTCTTACTTCTGCCACCATCCCAGGCACGCCTGGCAGGAACACGGCAGAGGGCCTTCTCGGTGGTTGCTCCAACACTCTGGAATTCCCTTCCCAGGGAGGCGAGAATGGCACCCTCCTTGGTATGTTTTTGAAGGCAGGCAAAAACCTTCTTGTTCCGGCAGGCCTTCGGGGAATAAAATTGGACCTATGAGAAAGCGATGGATTTGCACTGATCTTATAGTTATTGTTGTTTTAGCTGTGATATTTTATATAATTTTAATACTGTTTCTGATTTAGTTATATGTTTAACTTTTATATTTTTCTATTTATATGCTTTAACTGTCCTAACTGAAACCGGAGTCACCAGCCTCCCCTGCATAGGCCTCTCAAACCAGCTTCTAGGGGACATGACCGCAAGGCTGCTCGGACGCCCATGTCTTGCCTGCGGGTTTCTCACTGGGGCATTTGGTTGGCCACTGTGGGAACAGGATGCTGGGCTAGAGAGGCCCCCTTGGGCCTGATCCAGCACAGATCTTCTTACGGAACGTCCGTCGCAGGCAGTGCCTCCTCCTCCTCCCCACAGGAGCCCAGCCTCGTGACTTGCTCCTCTACTATTTTCTCTCATGCGTCTCCACAGGTATCATAGAATCATAGAACTCATAGAAAAGTAGAGTTGGAAGGGGCCTACAAGGCCATCGAGTCCAACCCCCTGCTCAGTGCAGGAATCCAGGTCAAAACATCCCTGACAGATGACTGTCCAGCTGCACCTTGAATGCCTCCAGAGTGGGAGAGCCCAACACCTCCCTAGGTAGTTGATTGATTCTCTTGTCTTATTGCTCTGACAGTCAGGAAATTTTTCCTGATGTTTAGGTGGAATCTGGGTTCCTGTAACTTGAGCCCATTATTCCGTGTCCTGCAAACTGGGATGACCGAGAAGAGATCCTGGCCCTCCTCTGTGTGACATCCCTTCAAGTACTGGAAGAGTGCGATCATATCTCCCCTCAGTCTCCTCTTCTGAAGGCTAAACATGCCCAGTTCTTTCAGTCTCTCCTCATAGGGCCTTGTTTCCAGTCCCTTGATCATCCTTGTTGCCCTCCGCTGAACCCTCTCCAGTTTGTCTACGTCCTTCTGAAAGTGTGGTGCACAGTCTCCAGGCAGAGCTAGGAGAGAATCCTGCCTGGAACCCTGGAGAGCCGCTGCTGCCAGTCAGTGTTGACAATGCTGGGCTAGATGGACTGAGACGGGTCTGACTCTGTCTAAGGCAACTTCCGATGTGCCAAAATCAAAGCGGTGGGGCAAAAATTCCAAAAACCACTAACCAATTGCAGCTTAAAGCTCCTGCTGCCGGGAACGCAGCCGTAGGAGAGGTACCGAGCGGGGTACCACAGGGCTCGGTCCTGGGCCCGGTGCTCTTCAACATTTTTATTAATGACTTGGATGAGGAGGTACAGGGAATGCTTATCAAATTTGCAGATGACACAAAGTTGGGTGGAACAGCTAATACTCTGGAAGACAGAAACAAAATTCAAAGTGACCTCGATAGGCTGGAGCGCTGGGCCGAAAACAACAGAATGAAATTTAATAGGGATAAATGCCAAGTGCTGCACCTAGGGAGAGGAAACCAAATGCAGAGTTACAGAATGGGGGACACTTGGCTCAACAATACTACAACTGAGAAGGATCTTGGAATTGTGGTAGATCACAAACTGAATATGAGCCAGCAATGTGATGTGGCTGCAAAGAAGGCAAATGCAATTTTGGGCTGTATTAATAGAAGTATAGCTTCCAAATCGCGGGAAGTGATAATTCCCCTTTACTCGGCACTGGTTAGGCCTCATCTTGAGTACTGCGTCCAGTTCTGGGCACCTCACTTTAAGAAGGACATAGACAAACTGGAGAGGGTTCAGAGGAGGGCAACAAGGATGATAAAGGGACTGGAAACAAGGCCCTATGAGGAGAGACTGAAAGAACTGGGCATGTTTAGCCTTCAGAAGAGGAGACTGAGGGGAGATATGATCGCACTCTTCCAGTATTTGAAGGGATGTCACACAGAGGAGGGCAAAGATCTCTTCTCGTTCATCCCAGTTTGCAGGACACGGAATAATGGGCTCAAGTTACAGGAACCTAGATTCCACCTAAACATCAGGAAAAATTTCCTGACTGTCAGAGCAATAAGACAATGGAATCAACTACCTAGGGAGGTTGTGGGCTCTCCCACTCTGGAGGCATTCAAGGTGCAGCTGGACAGACATCTGTCAGAGATGCTTTGACCTGGATTCCTGCATTGAGCAGGGGGTTGGACTCGATGGCCTTGTAGGCCCCTTCCAACTCTACTTTTCTATGATTCTATGATTCTATGATTTCCACCTCTGAGAATGGGGGGAAATGCACAAAAGCTGGGAAGCCACCTAACGATCCGTGGCTAGAAGAAGGGGGCCTGTCCGACTGGAGAAACCCAAAGGCACCCCTGCTATATCGGAATTGAGCCACTTCTGGTGTGCCTCATGAATCCCCTTGGAAGAATTGATTCCTATATTCTGTATGTTACAAATGAGAACACAGCTTAGAGATAATATTTGTGTTAGATGCCGATAAATCTCGGTTCCCATGGAAAGCTAAATTGTTTCATATAGAGCTCAAAAACTCTTAGCTTTACATACGAAGAAAGATGGGTTGCCTCTCTGAAAAGGCCCCAGTGAGTTGCAACTCTTGCAAAAGGGCAAGAGTTGCTTGCCATTTTCCTGGCTATGCTCCTGTTCTGGAGGCATTTCTAGACAGGGCTAAGCCATGATTTCAGCAGATTTCACAGATGGATCCATCCATCCCCTATCTGGTGCCTCCAGATGTTTGGGATTTCAACCCCATCAGCCTCATCTCGCACGGCAAGAGATCTGATCCACCACTAATTTTGCATGGCCTTCTTGGTTCTTTCTTGCAGAGTGGGGTGAGAAAACCATTGATACGATCGAAGTGCACGACAACTATGTCATTGTCACCATAACAAAGGTCAAGGGTGACAAGCTATGCAAGTTTGTGACAGTTTATGGTATGTACCCAAGTGGTCTTCCACCTTCATTTATTTTCCTCGTTTATATGTCATTTTCCTGCCAATAGCCTCAAGGTGGTTTGCGCTCCAAAATAGTGCTGTAGACACACACACAATACAGGGCTGGACTGTCAGGGCTGGACTCCAGTCAGAGGACTGGAGCAGCAAGTGTCAACCCTCAGGAGCATAAGAGAAAGCGAGGAGTTCTTAGACAGAACGGTGGATCTACAGCACCAAAGCACAGTACAGGGGCCAGAAGGGCAACTGCAGGATGAGGTGGAGTCGGAGACTGCAGAGGCAAGGGAAAATAACGTAGGGGGAACTCCCTGGAAAAGGGTGACTGTTAGGAGCAGAAGAACTACAAGACACTCTGCACCTGTGGAAGCAGTGGAGCTATGGAACCGCTTCCATGTACTTGAGGACGAGAGCAGAGGACAGCCTGCAGAGGACGGATTACCGGGCACCCAACGTGACAGCGAGCAAGAGGCTGAGGGTCAGTCAATTGGAGGCAATCAAACCAAGGCCTACAGCAAGAGGAAGAGAAGAGTACTCGTAGTGGGAGACTCCCTCCTGCGGGGGATCGAAGCCAAAGTATGTCGCAAAGACCCCTGGACTCGCCAGGTGTGCTGTCTCCCCGGGGCACGGACTAAGGATGTGACAGAGCAGCTGCCGAGGCTCATGCAGCCCACCGACACATACCCCTTTCTTCTCTTCCACGTGGGTACAAATGATACTGCCAAGCGGAGTTACAAAGAAATCACGGCAGACTTTGAAGAGCTGGGAAGGGAACTCAAGAACTTCGGGGCCCAGATAGTTTTCTCATCCATCCTTCCAGTACTTGGAAGAGGCATAGAAAGGGAAAGAAAAATACTCCGAGTGAATGACTGGCTACAAAGGTGGAGCCGACGTGAGGGATTTGGATTCTGGGACCACGGGCTACACTTCCTGGAAGATGGACTGCTGGCAAAGGATGGGTTGCACCTCACAAGGACTGGGAAGAATGTGTTTGGCCACAGCATGAGGAACTTAATCAGGAGGGCTTTAAACTGAATCCAACAGGGGAGGGAGACATAAACTCGGGGGTACCAATGGAAGAAGGCCTCTATGCCACAATGGAGAGAACAGCTCCAGCGGTGCCCATTGATAGTCTACCACAAAATGTAGGGGGAATGTCGGACTATAAAGCACATAGTCTTCAATGTCTCTATACTAATGCCCAGAGTATGGGCAATAAACAAGACGAACTTGAACTCTTGATACATGAGGGCAAGTACGACTTGATAGGGATAACTGAAACCTGGTGGGATGACTCCCATGACTGGAATACAGCAATTGAAGGGTATAACTTGTTCAAAAGGAACAGAAGCAACAGAAAGGGAGGTGGCGTTGCACTGTATGTTAAAAATACGTATCTCTGCACAGAGATACAGGAAGAGGAGCTTGGCAGCCCCATTGAGAGCATCTGGGTTAAAATAAAGGGGGCAAAGAATAAAGCGAACATGGCGGTTGGAGTCTACTACCGACCACCCAATCAAGGAGAAGACGAGGATGGAACTTTTGAAAAGCAAATTGCCAGTGTTTCAAGGAGGCACGATGTGGTAGTAATGGGAGACTTCAATTTCCCTGATATCTGTTGGGAGACTTATTCAGCCAAACATGGCCCCTCCAAGAAATTCCTGAGCTGTGCTGCTGATAACTTCCTCCTACAGAAAGTGGAGGAAGGAACTAGAGGATCGGCTATCCTTGACCTGATTCTAACCAACAGAGACGAGTTAGTGGATAAAGTGGCAGTTTCGGGAACTCTGGGGGAAAGTGACCATGTTATACTTGAGTTCTTGATTCTAACAGAAGCAAAAGCTGAGTGTAGCCAAACACGTACCCTGGATTTTAGGAAAGCCAATTTTAACAAACTCAGAACAATGATTAGTAAGATCCCATGGCAAGTGACTCTCACGAGAAAGGGAGCCCAGGAGGGGTGGGAGTTTTTAAAAAAGGAAATTTTAAAGGCACCATTGCAAACAATTCCCACAAGGAAAAAAGGCAGAGGGCAACAGAAAAAGCCAATGTGGCTTCACAATAAACTCAAAGATGACCTGAAAACAAAAAAGGACATGTATAGGAAGTGGAAGGAAGGACAGGCTACAGGGGAAGAGTACAGGCAGGTAGCACAGAACTGCAGGAATAGTGTCAGGAAGGCTAAAGCTGAGAATGAGCTAAGGTTAGCGAGGAATGCTAAAAGCAACAAAAAAGCTTTCTTCAGATACATGCACAGTAAAAGACAGAAGAAAGAACTGGTGGTTCAACTACGCAGTGAGGATGGCAAATTGATAACAGAAGACAAAGAAAAGGCAGAAGTGTTCAATTCCTACTTCGGCTCGGTCTTCTCCCAAAAGAGGGTCTATGACCCCCCTGGCAAACTTGAAGTGCAGACTGAAGGGGCAGAATTGCAGCTTGAGATTGATAGGCAAATGGTCAAGGAGCACCTGATTACTCTGAACGAGTTTAAATCTCCAGGGCCTGATGAGCTGCATCCTAGAGTAATAAAGGAACTGGCAGAAGAACTCTCAGAACCACTGTCTATTATCTTTGAGAAATCATGGAGGACAGGTGAAGTGCCAGACGACTGGAGGAGGGCAAATGTTGTTCCCATCTTCAAAAAGGGCAAGAAGGAGGAACCTGGGAACTATAGGCCAGTCAGTCTGACATCAATCCCCGGGAAGATTTTTGAGCAGATTATAAAGAAGTCAGTCTGCAAGCACCTTGAAAACAATGCAGTGATTACTAGAAGCCAGCATGGATTTGTCAAGAACAAATCCTGTCAGACTAATCTGATCTCATTTTTTGATCGGGTAACCTCCCTTGTGGACTGTGGGAATGCTGTGGACATTATATACCTGGACTTCAGCAAAGCTTTCGACAAAGTGCCTCATGATATCCTGATTAGTAAGCTAGCTAAGAGTGGGCTAGATGGAACAACTATCAGGTGGATCCACAATTGGCTAAAGAATCGGACTCAAAGAGTGCTTATCAATGGTTCCTTCTCAAACTGGGGAGAGGTAACGAGCGGGGTACCACAGGGCTCGGTCCTGGGCCCGGTGCTCTTCAACATTTTTATTAATGACTTGGATGAGGAGGTACAGGGAATGCTTATCAAATTTGCAGATGACACAAAGTTGGGTGGAACAGCTAATACTCTGGAAGACAGAAACAAAATTCAAAGTGACCTCGATAGGCTGGAGCGCTGGGCCGAAAACAACAGAATGAAATTTAACAGGGATAAATGCCAAGTGCTGCACCTAGGGAGAGGAAACCAAATGCAGAATTACAGAATGGGGGACACTTGGCTCAACAATACTACAAGTGAGAAGGATCTTGGAATTGTGGTAGATCACAAACTGAATATGAGCCAGCAATGCGACGTGGCTGCAAAGAAGGCAAATGCAATCTTGGGCTGTATTAATAGAAGTATAGCTTCCAAATCGCGGGAAGTGATAATTCCCCTTTACTCGGCACTGGTTAGGCCTCATCTTGAGTACTGCGTCCAGTTCTGGGCACCTCACTTTAAGAAGGACATAGACAAACTGGAGAGGGTTCAGAGGAGGGCAACAAGGATGATAAAGGGACTGGAAACAAGGCCCTATGAGGAGAGACTGAAAGAACTGGGCATGTTTAGCCTTCAGAAGAGGAGACTGAGGGGAGATATGATCGCACTCTTCCAGTATTTGAAGGGATGTCACACAGAGGAGGGCAAAGATCTCTTCTCGGTCATCCCAGTTTGCAGGACACGGAATAATGGGCTCAAGTTACAGGAACCTAGATTCCACCTAAACATCAGGAAAAATTTCCTGACTGTCAGAGCAATAAGACAATGGAATCAACTACCTAGGGAGGTGGTGGGCTCTCCCAGTCTGGAGGCATTCAAGGTGCGGCTGGACAGACATCTGTCAGAGATGCTTTGACCTGGATTCCTGCATTGAGCAGGGGGTTGGACTCGATGGCCTTGTAGGCCCCTTCCAACTCTACTTTTCTATGATTCTATGAGGGCCCCAGGCTATGCTCTGAGGGCACCTGGCACAGCCACCTCCCTGAAGCTGAGCAGGTCTGGGGCTGGTCAGTGCCCGGATCGGACGGAGACTGCTTGGAAAATCCAACTACGCCACCTTGAGGTCCCTCATGGAAGAAAGGTGGGATAGAATAATAGAATCATAGAAAAGTAGAGTTGGAAGGGGCCTACAAGGCCATCGAGTCCAACCCCCTGCTCCATGCAGGAATCCAGGTCAAAGCATCCCCAACAGATGTCTGTCCAGCTGCACCTTGAATGCCCCCAGATTGGGAGAGCCCACCACCTCCCTAGGTAGTTGGTTCCATGGTCTTATTGCTCTGACATACAGAAAATATATCAAGAATACAAAAAGTATAAGGGACCAGGAGAGATGGGGGGCACCGGGGCTGCTGGTGGAGCAGGAGCCAAGAGGCCGTTGGTTCCAGCCAGGCCAATGGAGGGGGTCTTCCTGCCTTACCTGCCCTTCTGCTGCGAGGCAGCAAGAGGGGAGGAGCCTCGTGGCCGATGGAGGGGGGCTCCCTCTCACACCTCTCCCTCAGGTGCAGTTGAGTGGGAGGGCCACTGAGGGAGGCAATGTCCTTCAGGCACACACTCTGTCATTCCGACACAGGACACCTCAAATCAGTGAGACTTCTTATCGTAGCAGACCTCTTGGTAAAAGCTTAACGGCGACACTCTCAGAAATCATAGAGCTGATGGCAATTAGCTATGGGCTCTATTGATAACGCAAAGAACCATCAGCAGTTCTCTCCCTTCTGCCTCAAGTGCAGTCAGGTGGGAGGGCCACTGAGAGAGACCATTTCTAGGAAGGGGAGAGGAAAACAGCATGTGCTCTCATTTGCGACCGGTCCCATCTTTCCTCTGGGCTCAGTGGGAACATTTCCGCCACGTGTACATTTTCACCAAACACACCCTGAGAAATGGTGCCGGCTGCCTCCACAATGCCCAGTCCTTGTGTGCTTCCAGGCCACGCAGCCCCCTTGGCACCGGCGACGTGTGGCCATGTTACAAGCGCAGAGACACCTCACGGGACCGACCGAGAGCGAGAATGGCTCAGCTGAGGTGTTGCTTGTGGCTCCGCAACTTCCCAGGTCTCACAAGAACCTGAAATTCTGCCCAGATCACTGACTGTCTTCCTGGGTAGCGCTACCCTAGTCCTACAGGGTATTCCAAACACTTCGGAGATCTGCAGAATCCCTGCTCCCAACAAGCCAATTTGGCCAAGATTTCCACACCATTGTATCATGCTTTCCTTTGGATCCACCAAAAATAGGACTGTGCCCCTAGTGTGTGTCTCCCCCGGCATTCTAGTTTGGAATACTTGGATGAAATTTTTGCTGCACCCTGGTTTCCCCCATATTATGAAATATCTATCTTTTTGTTGTTCAGAGCCCTGCCCTCTACTGGTCGGAGGTATGAAAAACATGTAGTACTCAGGTCTGTCTCTGTGGCTTCTTTGTGCAGGCAGGGACCCCCAGTTGACCCCCGAAATCGAGGAGAAATTCAGAGCCAAAGCTAAGGAGGAGGGCATGACTGAGGAACAGATCGTCATCATGCCCAATGAAGGCAAGACCTAAGGGAAACTGCTTTTTGTACGTCCAGGCTGGAATGGAGAAAATCGTATTGAAATATATTGATTACTAGATAATCTATGGCGTACAGAGGTTTTAAAATCTCTCCTTCCGGGGAAGCCGAGTTCTGGGTTGTGGTGGTCTTTTTCAGCAATATGGCTGAGGAAGTGGTGTCAGTGCGCCCGGAGTAGTGGTGGGGCGCTGGGACGAGCAGCGTTTAATACAGCGGCCGCCTTTTAGCTGTTGGCGGCCGCTCGTCTTTTTTGCCGGGGCTTGCTGCGGCTGCGACGAGCAGCTGATCCTCGCACAGATTGCCAGGGATTGGTTGCCGTGACGCCGAGCTGGAGCCTGGGCGCCTCCCCCCCACCTTGCCTCGCTCCACGCCGCCTCCCGCCTCGCCTCTGCGCCGCCTCCCCCCCCGCTTCGCCTCCCCCCCTCGCCTCGCCTCGCCCCCCCTCGCTTCGCCTCCCCCCCTCGCTTCGCCTCTACTCCGCGCTGCCTCCCCCCCCACACCTACCTTATCCGTGCTGTTTCCGGAGCCCCGCCCGCGCTGTGTTTTGGCGGGAAGAACCAGGGCAACAGGGCTTAAAAAAAAGGGAGCCAGGTCCCTTTTCGGAGGAGGCGTGGGAAGGTAGGTGGGGAGCGGCAGCGGCAGCGTGCGGGGGGGGGGGAGGTTGCAGAGCAGGGCTGCTTTCCGGAGTCCCCCCCCACGGCACGAGAGGGGGGGGCGCTAAATATAGTTTCGCCTAGGGCGCCAAACTGCCCTGCACCGGTCCTGGGATCTTGGAATTGTGGTAGATCACAAACTGAATATGAGCCAGCAATGCGATGTGGCTGCAAAGAAGGCAAATGCTATTTTGGGCTGCATTAATAGAAGTATAGCTTCCAAATCGCGGGAAGTGATCATTCCCCTTTACTCAGCACTGGTTAGGCCTCATCTTGAGTACTGCGTCCAGTTCTGGGCACCACACTTTAAGAAGGACGTAGACAAACTGGAGAGGGTTCAGAGGAGGGCAACAAGGATGATCCAGGGACTGGAAACAAGGCCCTATGAGGAGAGACTGAAAGAACTGGGCATGTTTAGCCTTCAGAAGAGGAGACTGAGGGGAGATATGATCGCACTCTTCCAGTACTTGAAGGGTTGTCACACAGAGGAGGGCCAGGATCTCTTCTCGGTCATCCCAGTTTGCAGGACACGGAATAAAGGGCTCAAGTTATGGGAACCTAGATTCTACCTAAACAGCAGGAAAAATTTCCTGACTGTCAGAGCAATAAGACAATGGAACCAACTACCTAGGGAGGCATTCAAGGTGCAGCTGGACAGCCATCTGTCAGGGATGCTTTGACCTGGATTCCTGCATTGAGCAGGGAGTTGGACTCGATGGCCTGGTAGGCCCCTTCCAACTCTATCTTTCTATGATTCTATGATTTCATTCATTCATTCATTGCAATCGTGTTCTGCTCTTCGGCTCAGGAGAATCCATAACTGGACAGTCCCTGCCCTCAGGCTTACAGACTATATTCAGCAGGACATTTTGGTACTGTGTGCGGCAATTGATCATCCAAAAAACCTGGCTCATGAAAAAGCACACACAACTAAGTTGCTAGTCCTTATGGCTGTGAGATGGGCTTGAAAGCTTCTGTCGAGTCAGACACCAGGGAGGCCTCTATGGAGGACTCTCAGTGGTCAGAGAGCGGGTCATCCCTTGAGTTCTCCTCTTCACTCCTTTTTTGCCCTTTGACACCATTAGGAGAAGCAGACTAAAATTCTAACTGAAATTACCTGTTGATTGGCTATCCTGGATGCAGAGCCCAATTTGTGCACCAGGGGCTGATTGGCTGGGACGCGTGCAGAGCAGAGCCAAGGGCCTTCGGGAAGGAGAGCCTTCCTACCACCAAGTCTTTCTGCTTTTCAGAGACCAAGTGCACGGGAAAACTGTGATGTCCAAGGAGGTGAGCAGCTGCCTTACAGAGGGCCACGGTGGAAGGAGCAGCCCACATCGGATCCGGCCCTGCCCTGACGGGGTCAACAGTGCAGCATCCTCACCCAAAAACCAACCTTGACCTAATGAATAAGGTGAATCCAAGGAAAACGGTCTTCAGGCTTTCAAAATAAGAGGAACCCTGTTTTGTGTTGCCATGCTGTAAGGTGGCTTGCCATCTTAAGGATCTCGGGCCTTCCCGAATGGCCATGCTGGCTGGGGATGATGGGAGTCATAGTCCAACACATCTGTAGGGTTGCGGAAGGCTGGTCTAGGCACGCTGGATTTGATCAGAATCTGGCTTTGATTGCAAAGCATGGGATGTCTTGCAAATACTTCTTCTTTGATTCTGCAGCTCACATCTTGCAAGGCTGACTAAGATCCAGGAACTGAGCCTGCAATGCTATATGTGAAGGAAGGGGAGCTGGCTGGCTCCGCCAACCCACCCTTTGCACCCAAGACCCAGAGATCCCAAGGTGCCAGACTGCCAGCCTCAGCTCTGCAGTCCGGACTTGAATCTCTGCTCAGGGACTTGCCCTTGTCTATACCCTGGATTTAGAGCTGAACCAACAGAGCAACCACAAACGCCACGTGGGGTAAAAACCAGGAAGGTTTATTCAGGTAAACAGATTACAATGAAAGGGTGGGAAATGAGGTAAGGAGACAAGGTAGAGAGACACTTTGGTACAAACGATAGAGCTACAAAACAATAAAACTGGTTCCTTATCTCTCCTAGTCCCCTGGGGGGCCGGTTCTCTTCAGAGCTACTTCAGCACAAGCCTTACCGCACGTAGAGGCCACCGCACCCACCCTAAGGCCTGGGGTGGGCGGTCCTCTTCAAGGCTTGCCTCTGCCAAAGCCCTCATTTCGCCAGGAGTCACCTGGGGCCGGATCCTGAGGCCAGCCCGAAGGCTTGGACCTCCGCAATCTAGCTCTTGTAGCTCCGCTGCCTCTAGCCAATCAGGATGAACCTCACCTGGCCCAGGGTGACGCATGCCTACAGGGCTTGGACCACATTGCATGCCAAAGGGCCCAGCAGACACGGGGCGCCAGGGGCCATCAAGGGGAACTATGTACATCTTGCTTTTCTCGGATAACCCCTGTACATTCTGCCCCTCCCAGCCTCCAGCCGGGACCACCTGGTTTACACATGAGGAGGTGCGTGTGTGTGTGTGTGTGTGTGTGTGTGCGTGCGATTGTGCAGGCTTTCCTCCACACTATACCTACGGCAACGCCGGAGGAAAGGATCCGAGCCGTGTTACGAAGTGCGAGTTCACTTGGGGAGGGCCGGAAGCCTGTTGCAAATGGCCAGCTCATCAGCTCGCAAAGTGCCCAGCTCTTGATTTTGATTTGGCCGACGGGTTTGCACGACGCACAATAAGACTATAGCTGGTTATCAAAATGGCACTGTTCAGGAGACGTTGCAGGTGAAAGTGGTGAGAGTGTTGGGCTGGGACTCGGGAGATCCGGGTTCTAGTCCCTGCTCGGCCATGAAGCTCACTGGGTGACTTTGGGCCAGTCACTGACTCTCAGCCTAACCTACCTCACAGGGTTGTTGTGAGGATAAAATGGAGAGGAGGAGGAAGATTATGTAAGCCGCCTTGGGTTCCTTGCAGGAAAAAAGGTAGGGGTATAAATATAATATAATAAATAAATAAATAAATAAGTCGAGAGGGGAAGAGAATCCCACCCCTGTTCCACTTCCACCAGTCAGGAAACAGAGCCTCCAAAACTTTGCCATAGATTCATAGATCACAGAGTTGGAAGGGGCCTACAAGGCCATCCAGTCCAACCCCCCTGCTCAATGCAGGAAACCAGAGGAGGGGTCTCCCATCCAAGTAACAACCAGGCCTGACCCTGCTTAGCTTTCCACGCTCAGACAAGCTGAGCCAGCGTAAGCTACATCTCCCAACGCTCCCATTTGGCATGGCTTCTCCCCGCCATGCAGAGCTTCTGAGATGCTGCATGGTCGACCTCTTGCTCATCTCTGCAAGGTTCAAGGAGGCGTTTCTTTGGCTTTGGGAACTCTGCAGGGGAAAAAGAAAAATGTGCCCGTCCCTGCCTCTGAAGCTTCCACACCCGGCCACAGTGATGTCAGGTGTTCCCGTTGCTGTGGGGCCGGACCGTTCCGGAGTGCTCGGGCTTGTGCTGAGCCGGCAGATTGGGGGGGCAGTGCTGAGGCCTCCCCTGCAGAGCTCGCATGCTAGCAAAGTCTGTTTTCTTTTGTCATCCCCGCTCAGTTTGTTTGCACAGGTTTGTTTACTCTGTGAAACCTCAGACCTCGCACTGTCGATTGCTGCAGAGCCGAAAGAAAACCCCTCCGTGGGATAGGATTGCCAGCTTCCCCGAATCCTCACAACAGCAGAAGGGACAGCTCGGCCCAACTTCAAGAGACATAACTTTGCAGCTGCGCCTGTTGAATTTTGCTCCGCTGTGTAGAGCTATGAGGTTTCCCTCACCACCGTCTCTTAGCAGACTGACAGGCTGCAGTTCAAAGGTTTATCCTGGCGTGGATATAAAGTAGCAGAGGGAAAATTCCTCTGTTGTTGTTTTTAAACAGTTCTGCATATCAGGCTGCTGTTAAAGGCACAGGGCCAGGAGAAAAAGGGGTGTGGATGGCAGAAATCTGACAGGTGCACCTTTTAACAGAATGGAATACAGTCCACGGGAAAGGTGTTTGCTTTCTTTCTGGCTTCTCTCTCTGTGGTTTTTAAAAGCCCCCATCAGAAGAGAAAAGGTGTCAACCGGATTAAGCACAAGGCAAGCAATCCCACCCCCTTTTTCTGTGAATAAGAGTGCAGTCCCATCCATGTTTAGACAGAAAAAAGTCCTACAACTTCCAGCATGCCTCAGCCAGCATCGTTGGCTGGGGCATGTTGGGAGGGAGTCGTAGGCCTTTTTTCTGTCTAAACATGCATAGGATTGCACCCTAAAGGATGGAGTCTATATGTCTTCCTCCCCTTTTTCAAATTGGGATGCCAGTGGACATATTCTCTGCCCTTTGTGTAGAAGGGGGAATTCTGGGAAGTGCACCTTTTCCCTCATGGTCTCGGGGGAATTTGCATTGGCTGATATTCTCCTTTCTGTTAAGGGTAAAAAAGGCACCAACAACCTTTGCTCCAATGATGCCTGGTGTGTAGAAAGAGGAGCATGGGAGGCTTTTCTCTCCCTCTCTCAATACGAGAGCCCAAAGGGGTCATCCCATGAAGTTGAACAATGGGAGGTTCAGGGCAGAGAAAAGGAAGGGCTCCTTCACATGGTGCATAGTTCAACTATGGAACTCACTGCCACAAGATGTAGTGATGGCCACTACACAGAATCACGGAAAAGTGGAGTCGGAAGGGGCCTACCAGGCCATCGAGTCCAACCCCCTGCCCAATGCAGGAATCCAGGTCAAAGCATCCCCGACAGATGGCTTTGGACAGCTTTAAAAGGGGACCGGACAAATTCATGGAGGAGGAGAAGGCTACCAATGGCTACTAGTCCTGATGGCTCTATGCCACCTCCGGGATCAGAGGCAGTGTGCTTATGCACACCAGTTGCTGGGGAACGTGGGCAGGAAAGTAGTGGCGGGGGCGAGCCTTGCAGCGGCTGGCTCACGAATTCTTCGAGCTAGTCGATTTTCCTTCTCCCGCCTCCACAGACCTGCCATGCGAACCCAACTGAGCCACGATCGTCCGTGAAGATCTTTTGCTCGAAGCTAAGCTCGCTGGAGAGATGGCTCTCAGCAGAAAGCTTTTGCATCTCAATTGGTACATAAATTCCTTTACATTCCTTTGTTTGTAACAAAAAGGATTTTGTTACAGATTAGACATAATAATGTGGTAATTCTCGTGAGATGCATACATTTTTTACAGAGGAATTTTTAATAAACTTAGAGCTTGTGTGGTAAAATATAATTTAATATATGATCATTCATTTCTATATTATATAAGCACATAACCTATCTTCTTCTAACTCTGACTGAGGAAAACCTGCTGTAAAACACCAGGCTTGAAATGCTAATTTGAGAACAGCCCCTGTGGCTCGATTGAAAATGCAGAATGTCTGAGAGTTGGGGAAAGAAATTACCTTAGGTAAGAGTTGGGGGAGGCTGCCGCTGGAGCTCTGGAATGTGCACCCCTCCGCCCCAGTCACCCTGCATCGCAGCTGCTGGTGGGGGACAGAAGTGAAAGCAAAGCTGTTCCCTTACGCGAACAACAACCGTTATGTAACCCTTTATTTTGGCATGGCTGAGCAAAGCTATTGGAATTTAAGTGTGTGTGTGTGTGTGTGTGTGTGTGTTGGAGGTGGGCTGTGTGTGTGGGTGCGCTGGGGGGAGAGAACAGTCGACATGGGCGAAGAGGGAGATCACAGAGCAGCTCCTGCTGGGAGTTCAGCACTTACACAATCACAGCCTATCCTAGTTTTCAAATTCAAAATATAAAATGTACCCCAAATGGAACACGATGTGGATACACACACCTTAAGGAGCTCGGAGCAGTGTTTGTCTTGGGGAGGAGGGGGTGCTGTTTCATTTCATCCAAAAATGCTTAGCTTTTTTTTAAAAGTGCCCCCCAATTAATAGGGGGCACCTTTTAAATTGTTCTGATAATCAAAACTGCAGTCCAACGATGAGTCGGGGCCACCACTGAGAAAGCCATGCACCCCTGGGTTGAATCTCCTCCATGGGCAGAACACTAAGCCCCTGGAGAGAGCTGTCCAGAGATCCCCCTCATCACCAAACAGGCTGCCCCAGTTTCGCAAGCTAAGCAACAGGGTGAGGACGATCCGGTGGGGAGTGGGCTCTTCTGTCCTGCCAGCCTTTCTTGTTCAGTTGTAAGTTTTCATAAAGACTCGGGACATATTCAGGGCAGACAAAAGGATGGACTCCTTCAAACAGCGCAGAGTTAAATTACAGAATTGGCTGCTCCAAAATGTAGTGGCGGCAACTAAGCTTTAAAAGGGGATTAGGCAAATTCCTGGAGGAGAAGGCTATCCGTAGCTACTAGTCCTGAGGGCTCCATGCTATCTCCGGTATCGGAGGCAGTGTGTCTTATCTGTACATCAGTTGCTGGGCATGGGAACATGGGCCGGAAGGTGGGCGAGCCTTGCGGCAGCTGGCTCACAAATTCTTCGAGCTAGTCGATTTTCCTTCTCCCCCCTCCACAGACCTGCCATTCGAACCCAACTGAGCCACGATCGTGAAGATCTTTTGCTCGAAGCTCTCAGCTAGCTCTCAGCAGAAAGCTTTTGCATCTCAATTGGTACATAAATTCCTTTACATTCCTTACATTCCTTTGTTTGTAACAAAAAGGATTTTGTCACAGATTAGACATAATAATGTGGTAATGTGGTAATTCTTGTGAGATGCATACCTTTTTTACAGAGGAATTTTTAATAAACTTAGTGCTTGTGTGGTAAAATAAAATTTAATATATGATCATTCATTTCTATATTATATAAGCACATAATCTTCTTCTAACTCTGACTGAGGAAAACCTGCTGTAAAACCTCTCTCTCATATGCTAAGTTCGTTCTTCCTGTTCTCAGGAATTCGAGGCCCCAGGAGATAGCTCTCAGCAGAGCAGACTGCTTTTCATAGAATCATAGAATCATAGAAAGGTAGAGTTGGAAGGGGCCTACAAGGCCACCGAGTCCAACCCCCTGCTCAATGCAGGAATCCAGGTCAAAGCATAGAATCATAGAATCATAGAAAAGTAGAGTTGGAAGGGGCCTACAAGGCCATCGAGTCCAACCCCCTGCTCAATGCAGGAATCTAGGTCAAAGCATCCCTGACAGATGGCTGTCCAGCTGCACCTTGAATGCCTCCAGAGTGGGAGAGCCCACAACCTCCCTAGGTAGTTGATTCCATTGTCTTATTGCTCTGACAGTCAGGAAATTTTTCCTGATGTTTAGGTGGAATCTAGGTTCCTGTAACTTGAGCCCATTATTCCGTGTCCTGCAAACTGGGATGATCGAGAAGAGATCTTTGCCCTCCTCTGTGTGACATCCCTTCAAATACTGGAAGAGTGCGATCATATCTCCCCTCAGTCTCCTCTTCTGAAGGCTAAACATGCCCAGTTCTTTCAGTCTCTCCTCATAGGGCCTTGTTTCCAGTCCCTTGATCATCCTTGTTGCCCTCCTCTGAACCCTCTCCAGTTTGTCTACGTCCTTCTTAAAGTGTGGTGCCCAGAACTGGACGCAGTACTCAAGATGAGGCCTAACCAGTGCTGAGTAAAGGGGACTTATCACTTCCCGCAATTTGGAAGCTATACTTCTATTAATGCAGCCCAAAATAGCATTTGCCTTCTTTGCAGCCACATCGCATTGCTGGCTCATATTCAGTTTGTGATCTACCACAATTCCAAGATCCTTCTCACTTGTGGTATTGTTGAGCCAAGTGTCCCCCATTCTGTAACTCTGCATTTGGTTTCCTCTCCCTAGGTGCAGCACTTGGCATTTATCCCTATTCAATTTCATTCTGTTGTTTTCGGCCCAGCGCTCCAGCCTATCGAGATCTCTTTGAATTTTGTTTCTGTCTTCCAGAGTATTAGCTGTTCCACCCAACTTTGTGTCATCTGCAAATTTGATAAGCATTCCCTGTACCTCCTCATCCAAGTCATTAATAAAAATGTTGAAGAGCACTGGTCCCAGGACCGAGCCCTGTGGTACCCCGCTCATTACCTCTCCCCAGTTTGAGAAGGAACCATTGATAAGCACTCTTTGAGTCCGATTCTGTAGCCAATTGTGGATCCACCTGATAGTTGCTCCATCCAGCCCACTTTTAGCTAGCTTGCTAATCACGATATCACCAGGGCCGGATTAAGATAGGGGCTGTGGGAGCGGCCGCTCCAGGCCCTTAACAGACAATCGGCCAGCAATTATAGGGATACGGGCGATTTTTCCCCCTTCGGAGTTAGCTCTGGTCGTTATCATTCAGCATAATTAATGATTTTTTCAAGATTAGAAAGGTGTTCTAAGCACATCTGCATTACATGCTTGAGGCAAGACCTAGCAAGAACTGTTGTTCTCAAATTAGCATTTCCGTATCTTTGCATTTCAATCATTGTTACTACATTTCTTTGTGAGAACGTCTAGCACATGGGGGGCTTGCTAGGGTCTGTAATATTCAGATTTAGAAGGGACCTCTCTCTCCAGCCTCGAGCAAAAGATCTTTCTGATTCGCAGCTCAATTGTTCAAATGCTAGTTTAACAAAACAACAACAAAAAAAAGCAACAAGAACAACACAATTATTCTTGGTCAAGCAAAGCTTCCTGGCTTTTTGTTGTGGCTGCTTTTTTTTTTTTTTTTAATAAATAATTTGGGGGAAATTGGGAAGACCCTTACTGATGAGCTGCAGGAGTTTTTGCTCCATCAAGCGACCCCTCTCTGCCCACCCGCCTCTAAAATCTCCACCATGACTTCTGCTTGCTATGGGACAAACCTCTGGGATGGTCTTTACCTGCCGCTGGTCCTGATGGCCCTCCTCTGCACAGGTAAGGTTCAAAAGTTTGACTCTTTTGATCTGCAAGTTCTCCTTCTCCTTCTCCTTCTTTTCTGTAAAAGGGCTTTCCCTCTTTTGTGAGCCAAACTGAACGTAAGGGCTGTGTGTTTGTGGGTGTGGGTGTCTGCCTTTTGGGGGTGTTGATCCTCCTGCCGCCTGCAAAATGTCACCTGCTTGGCTAATACTGTGTGTGTGTGTGTGTGTGTGTGTGTGTGCACGTGCGCTTTCATGGGGAATTGTGTGGCATTTTAAGTTTTATTTTGAAAAACCCCAGAGAACAGAGTTCACCAAATATCCCTCTTGGATATTTTGGACTACAGTTCTCATTTGCCTCAGGCAGCATGGCCAGTGGCTGGGGAAGATGGTTTATGTTTATTTAAAAATGGTTGTTGTGAATGTTCTATTTATGTGAATGTGTCTGCCTTTTGGGGGTGTTGATCCTCCTGCCGCCTGCAAAATGTCACCTGCTTGGCTAATACTGTGTGTGTGTGTGTGTGTGTGTGTGTGCACGTGCGCTTTCATGGGGAATTGTGTGGCATTTTAAGTTTTATTTTGAAAAACCCCAGAGAACAGAGTTCTCTGTGTGTGTGTGCACGTGCGCTTTCATGGGGAATTGTGTGGCATTTTAAGTTTTATTTTGAAAACCCCCAGAGAACAGAGTTCACCAAATATCCCTCTTGGATATTTTGGACTACAGTTCTCATTTGCCTCAGGCAGCATGGCCAGTGGCTGGGGAAGATGGGAGCTGGGGCCCCAAACATTTGGAAGGGCCCCGGTTGGGGAAGACTGCCCTAGAGGTTAAAAAACGTGGAGGTACTTATCATCAACGATATGTGATGAACGGTTTTATTGAGTTAACAAGCTTATTGTTTACAAAAAAAGAAATATTTTCAATATGTTTCTGTTTTGGCACTTTAATGGTAATTAAAATATTTAATTTGTTTTAATATAAAATTGCGTCTTCATTTTATTTATTTCCATAAAAAGGCCCACCAAAATCCTCAGCACCAGGCCCATAATGCTCTTAATCCGGCCCTGGATATCACGAGGCATTTTGTCGAAAGCTTTGCTGAAGTCCAGATATATGATGTCCACAGCATTCCCAGAGTCCACAAGGGAGGTTACCCTGATCAAAAAATGAGATCAGATTAGTCTGGCAGGATTTGTTCTTGACAATCACTGCATTGTTTTCAAGGTGCTTGCAGACCTCCCTTTTTCCTTTGGTGTCTTGCAGTCAGGGACCTTCTTGTTTTTTTTTATTGTATGTGAGCTGCTCGGGGGGGGGGGGCTTTTTTTCTTTATAATCTCCTCCAAAATTTTCACAGGGATTGATGTCAGACTGACTGGCCTATGGTTCCCAGGTTCTCCTTCTTGCCCTTTTTGAAGATGGGAACAACATTTGCCCTCCTCCAGTCGTCTGGCACTTCACTTGTCCTCCATGATTTCTCCAAGGTAATAGACAGTGGTTCTGAGAGTTCTTCTGCCAGTTCCTTTATTACTCTAGGATGCAGTTCATCAGGCCCTGGAGATTTAAACTCGTTCAGAGTAATCAGGTGCTGCTTGACCATTTGCCTATCAATCTCAAGCTGCAATCCTGCCCCTTCAGTCTGCACTTCAGGTTTGCCCGGGGGGGTCATAGACCCTCTTTTGGGAGAAGACCGAGCCGAAGTAGGAATTGAACACTTCTGCCTTTTCTTTGTCTTCTGTTATCATTTGCCATCCTCATTGCGTAGTTGAACCTCCATTTCTTTCCTCTGTCTTTTACTGTGCATGTATCTGAAGAAAGCTTTCTTGTTGTTTTTAGCATCCCTCGCTAGCCTCAGCTCATCCTCAGCTGTAGCCTTCCTGACACTATTCCTGCAGTTCTGTGCTACCTGCCTGTACTCTTCCCTTGTAGCCTGTCCTTCCTTCCACTTCCTATACATGCCCTTTTTTGTTTTCAGGTCATCTTTGAGTTTATTGTGAAGCCACATTGGCTTCTACTGTTGCCCTCTGCCTTTTTTCCTTGTGGGAATTCTTTGCAATTGTGCCTTTAAAATTTCCTTTTTTAAAAACTCCCACCCATCCTGGGCTTCTTTTCTCATTAGAGTCGCTTGCCATGGGACCTTACTTATCATTGTTCTGTTTGTTAAAATTGGCTTTCCTAAAATCCAGGGTACGTGTTTGGCTACACTCCACCTTTGCTCCCCTTAGAATCAAGAACTCAAGTATATAACATGGTCACTTTCCCCCAGAGTTTTGCATCTCAATAGTACTTTTTACCTTCCTTTTTTAGAAAAAGGATTTTGTTACAGATTAGACATAATAATGTGGTAATTCTTGTGAGATGCATACCTTTTTTACAGAGGAATTTTTAATAAACTTAGAGCTTGTGTGGTAAAATATAATTTAATATATGATCATTCATTTCTATATTATATAAGCATATAACCTATCTTCTTCTAACTCTGACTGAGGAAAACCTGCTGTAAAACCTCTCTGCTATGATTTACATATGCTAAGTTCCTACTGTTTAACACCAGGATTGAAATGCTAATTTGAGAACAGCCCCTGTGGCTCTATTGAAAGTGCAGAATGTCTGAGAGTTGGGTAAAGAAATGACCTTATGCTCGCATCACCTTGAGTGAACCAAACAGAATTGGCTCGAGGCAAAAATCTCCAGTCAGTTTTTTTTAGCACACCTCTGTAAATGTCCTCCTGTCCCCTATCAGGAAAGGTTACAGCAGCTGGGATTGTTTAGCTAAGAAAAAAAGGCAAGAGAGGTGTACAGAATTATGCCTGGTGGGGAGAAATTGGAGAGGGAGACATTTCTCTCTCTCTCATAATACTAGAGCCCAACGGGGGTCATCCCATGAAGGTGGGAGATTCAGGAGAAGATAACAGGATAACAAGTCCACGCAGCGCATAGTGAACTATGGAACTCACTCCCACAAGATGTAGTGATGGCCACTAATCTGGACAGCTTTAAAAGGGGACTGGACAAGTGCATGGAGGAGGAGGAGGCTACCAATGGCTACTAGTCCTGATGGCTCCGTGCTCCCTCCTGGACCAGAGGCAGTGTGCCTCTGTACACCAGTTGCTGGGGAACATGGGCGGGAGGGTGCTGTTGCACTCACGTCCTGCTTGTAGTGGGTTTCCCATTGGGGCAGCTGGTTGGCCACTGTGTGAACAGAATGCTGGTGCTGGACTAGATGGGCCCGTGGTCCGATCCAGCAGGGCTCTTCCTAGGTTCTTGTGTGTCCCGTTTGTGGGCATCCATCCCATTGGGGCTTCTGGTCAATGACAGAGGATGCTGGTCTGATCCAGCATGGCTCCTCTTATGGCTTGGAGGCCTCCCATGCGGGTCCATCCCCTCCACAGACGTGTCTGGGCCACAAGGCACTCAGCGAGGTCTCAGTACGGTGGGATCTGTCCTTCGGAGGCTAACCCAGAATTCCGAGATCTCAGAGGAAGTTTCCGCCGCTGCCTTTGGGGCAGGAGGAGGCAGCGGCCGCTCCTGTGTGCGACGACAGAAGCGTTCCTACTCTTTGGAAGTGCTTATGGGGGCACATCATCACCCACCTGCCCCAACCACCAGAGATCACTAGCGAATCTCATCGCTCAGCGCCTCCCCCAACCTGCCCCCCCGAGATGTGTTGGACTCCAACTCCCAGCATCCCCCAGCCAGCATAGCCCCGGGCTGGGGAGCTCGTCGTCATAGCTCCTTGCAAAGAAAGATCATGATAGTTTGTAAACGGAAGTCCACCATGGGGATGGGCAATGCTGCACCTGTTGAATTTCTGCCCGTCACATTGTGGTTAAAGGTATCGGACCAGGGACCCTGCCAGTAAGAAAAGGGGAACCAGATGATACCAGGCTCGCTTCCCGACTCGGGTGCTCTGCCTCTTTCTTCTCCCAGCCAGACGAAGGTCGCCTTCTCCAAACACGAGCTTGAGCAAATCAGCGAGCCTTTCTTGTGTGATTTCCAGTTGCCTCCATCAAAGCGACTCAATCTCTACCTATCAACACCGCCCCACCCCCGCGAAGTCCCGTTTACCAGCTCTCCTGAAGGGTGTCCCCCCCCCCCAGTCACAGGCAAACAATTGTATTTTGTGTCTTCTCCTCTGCTCAGCAGCACAGCAAGAGCGCACTCAAGGACAGCGGTGCAGCGGAGTCGGGGCCGGTGCGGAGGCAGGGCCGGCAATTTTTTTATCAGCAGGGGTGCCTGCCAACATCCTCTGCCCCGCCAGACCTCCCTGTTCCCCCTTAATTTAGCTGCAACCCTCGCTGTAGCTTGGGCAAATGGATTTCCCCGGCAACAATATATCAACAGGGCTCTTCTGGTGTTCCTAGCCATGACTGGTAAACAGAACCTCCATGGGTGGGTGCAGTCTATCTCAGAGTGCCGGACTCTGGGCACAAAGAAGAGGGGCACTGCCATTACCTGGCTGCTTTGGGAGTCGAGGTGCTGGTCCAGATGGACCGTTTGGTCTGATCCAGCAGGGCGGGGCAGTTCCTAGGTTCTCACCGAACACCGACGCTTACCCTCACAGCGGTAAGTTCAGTTCTTGCGAGCGCCGCGAGCCGCAAAGCAGCTGTGAGCGGCAGCACGTGAGCGATCACTCCAGGAAAGGCCAAAGAGCTACACGGCGCCCCAGAGCGCAGGCCTCTCCAGATGTGGACCTCGTTTTGTTTGCTTATGGCAGGTCAATCCATAAGGATTGACCTGCCATAAGCAGGTTGGAAGGGGCGACACAGATCTTTGCACAGGAGAGCGAGAAAATGTGGACATTTTGCACTCCATCGTCGGCCCCCCCAAATGTCTTCCGCTGCAGGGGTCCTGGCGCTGGCTGGAATGCCTTGTTTGGCGTGCAGGACATGTCTCTGCTCCAGGCCACAGCTGGGAATAGTTATTTGGCAGGGGAGGGGACATCTCAGCGCCGCTGCCCTATGTTTCACATGCTCTTGTTCTATCTTGCATAATCCGGCTCCGTAGGGGGAGAGCACTGGTGAATGTGGTCCCACCCCTGGTGAATGTGGTCCCACCCCGGGCGACTGCTAGAGCGGCCAATAAATAGCTGTCTGGGCTGAGTTCTGGCCCACAGTCGCTCTGCTTGCAGACAGGCTGAGTACAGGGAAGCCCACAGCAGAGCAGAGCAGAGCAGAGCAAAACAACCTCCAGCATGAAGGCACAGTTCTTCATCTCCCTGGCCTTGGCCCTGGGCTGCCAGGGCCTGGTCTGGGACGAGGTGCCCGCGCAGTCTGGCTTCCAGCCAGGTCAGGTAACCCAACTGATGGTGTGGCAGGCTTCTTTGTCCCTCCCGCAACCAGGAATTCTTCTTTTCTCCAGAATTTGTTAACTGACGATGGTTGGGCGGTGCTGGAAGCATGAAGGTGCTCCAGGGGTGGCTTCCCCCCACCCACATTTAATATCCAAGTTGAGGAAGATTCCTGTGAGACACAAAAGCTTGCATCTGGCCCTTAAAAAACCAGAGGGTGGGGGGAAAGAGTTGAGGGGGGTGAGAGAAACGGCGAGGGGAGGTACAGCAGGTGGGGAGGGTTTAAAAATCAGGAATTGGGAAAATCAGCCCACAAAGCATAGAATCTCAGAGTTGGAAGGGACCTCGGAGGTCATCCAGTCCACTCCCCTGCTCAACGTAAGCTCTGCCCTGCAGGGTGGCCACCCAGCCTCTGCTCAGATCCCTCCAGCGAAGGAGAGCCCGCCCACCGCCCGAGGCAGGGTCCGTTCCGCTGCCAAACAGCTAGCCTCATAACATTCAGCCAAAATCTCCCTCCCTGCCCTTTCCAGCCGTTGGCTCCAGCCCTGCCCTGGGGAGCGGCAGGGACCGCGTCTGGCCTCCGCCACCCTGCCCACTTGGCCAGGCAAAGCCGAGCAGCTGGAGGGCCGTGTCCATCACGGGCTCTGTATTTGTGTGTGCAGGTCAAGGGGAGATGGTACGGCATCGCCTCGGCCTCCGATGACCACTGGTTCCAGGAGATGGAGCAGGTGATGAAGATGTACACCACGATGATCACGCCCACAGAAAACGGGAACCTGGAAGTCTCCACCACCTACCCCGAGTAAGGAGACCGGGTGCCTGGTGGAGCCCCGGCTGGCCTCTGCCTCGGCAGGCCCCAAGGGCCACAGCCCCGACTGACGGAGTCTGGTGCCCCAAAGGCTGGGAACGGGCCCCCCGGGGTCAGGGGCGGCATCCCACGGGTGGCAAAGGACCAGGAGGCGGCGGCTGGCCGGCTGCCCTGCTGCCTGTGAGGTTTTCAGAGGCATGGGTCTGGCTGCTCTCGCCGGGGACAGGGCGCTCGGCTAGGCGGACCAGTCTGACCCAGCAAGGCAGTTCTAGGAAGGACATCAGAAGAGCCCTGCTGGATCAGACCAGAGGCCCCATCCTGCCTCACAGAGGGAACCACTGGATGCCCCGGGAAGCCCACAAGCAGGACACGGAGTTGTTTCTTTTTTTCCTTTGAAAGCCATCTAAGCTGGCAACCACGGTCTTGCAGCAGTGAGTTCCATGGGTTAATGATTTTATTTTATTTTTTTTAAAAAATGCATTATCGAATTTATATCCCGCCTTTCCCCCTCTTGCAAGGAGCCCAAGACGGCTTACCTCTGTGTGGAGAGGTATTTTTTCTCCAGTGGCCCAGCAAGGGCGGCAGACATGTTCGCAGAATCATAGAAAAGTAGAGTTGGAAGGGGCCTACCAGGCCATCGAGTCCAACCCCCTGCTCAATGCAGGAATCCAGGTCAAAGCATCCCCGACAGATGTCTGTCCAGCCGCACCTTGAATGCCTCCAGAGTGGGAGAGCCCACCACCTCCCTAGGTAGTTGGTTCCATTGTCTTATTGCTCTGACCGTCAGGAGATTTTTCCTGATGTTCAGGTGGAATCTGGGTTCCTGTAACTTGAGCCCATTATTCCGTGTCCGTGGAATGGAGCACCCGCTGCCGCCCCCTGGCTTCCTGTTGCCAACTCTTCTGCGGCTGGGGCACCCCCAGATTCCGGGCAGGGTAGGCACGGCGGTAGCACCTCCCTGCCTCAGCCCCTTCCTGTCTTCCCCTCTGCTCCAGTCTCGACCAGTGCGTGACCATTAAAGGCCTTTTCATGCAGACCGAGCAGCCCGGCCAGTTCACCTACACCAGCCCACGTAAGTGAGAGCCACGTGAGCGACGTCCCGGGCAGCGGTGGCCAGGCCGGCATGAGAGAACAGTGGGCCTCATTGTTTGGGGCCGGGAGCCGCTCAGTAAACAGAGGCGACACCTCTTGCCATAATCCGCCCTGGCCTGCCCTGCCCTGCGGAGCAGCCTGCCTGGCCTTCGCCGGTTGGGCGGCCGGCCAGAGGCCAGGGCAAAGGCCTCCTGACCCAGCCGAGCTGCGCCAGAGAGCATCCGCCAGCCTGCCTTTTGCGCCAGCTCGATTCACCTCCCCCGGTGTGGTCTGCAGCAGCGGGATATTCTCCCCATCCCATCATCTGCTCCTCAAGAAGACGCCTTTCGGCCTGGACACACCTGGGATCGAACCGGGACCCTTCTGCCTGCAAAGCTCCGGGCGGGTCCCTGCAGAGATGGGGGCTTCGGCCCACCAGGGGCTCCTGAGGGCAGCTCAGCCATGGGCCTCCCGCTTTGCACGCTGAAGCTCCCCGGTTCCGTGCAAAAAGATCAGTGGGAAATGCGGGGGAGATAGCACTGGGCCAGGCTGGGGGTGCTGGGCCTCTTTCCGAGAAGAGGCCCAAGGTAATAGCAGGTGGGACCCCAATCCCCCAAATACCAGCATGCTGCTAAGCCAGGAGCTCAGCCTTGGGGGGGGGGGATTTCAGCCTTTGAGAAGGGGGGGGATCCTGCACGAAAGCCGGGAAGACCCCAAACGACCGGTGGTGGGGGGAAAGGGGGCGTGGCCACGGGAAGCGGCCTTGGCCGGATTGGGACCCCACGGGTGCTGGAGTTGGCCCGGCGCTGGAGTTCCGACACCCTGGGCTAGATGAACGTGCATTCTGGGTAAGGCAGCTTCCCATATCCTAAGAAGGACCCTGCCGGGTTGGAGCAAGCGCTCGTCCAGCCCAGCATCCTGTCTCCAGCAGCGGCTGGCAAGACGCCTCACTTGCTGTTCGTCCCTCAGATTGCCTCTGAACGAGGAGGGTTCCGCTCAGGTCTCCTGGCTGCTGACAGACCAGCCCTCTCTGCCTCCTCCCATGAGTCCTATAATAATAATAATAATAATAATAATAATAATAATAATAATAATAATAATAATAATAATACAGCCATCCTTCAGTATCTCAGGAAGGTGCCCATAACTGAGAGTTTGGCTATATGGAAATTGGTTCTCCGATCAACGATCAGCTACCCCACCCAGCCTCCCTGAAAGGCCGCTGGCTTCCCCCCCTCTTCCCTCCTCCTCTATTTTTCCTTTGGTGTCAGGGACCATCTTGTTTTTATTGATTGTATGTGAGCTGCTCGGGGGGGGGGGGGATGGGGGGCTTTTTTTGGCCGAGAAGCAGGATGAAAATGCTTTACACACACGCATTTTTTTAAAAAAAACTGAATGGCTGAAAATTCTTTATGAAGATGTGGAGACGTATTCAGACATTTGAAAGTGTGCGTGTGCGTGTGCGTGGATGCCCTCTTGGTTGTGTAGGTGTGAAGCAAAAATGTGGGGGGAGAAGGCAGTATTACTACCCCCCCCCCCCAGTTTTCTGGGCACGGGCTTCCAGCTGAGTCTGGTGGCCCCAATGATAGCTCCTTTAAAGTTCAGGCTGAAACCTGGAGTGGATACACCACCCGCTGGCATTGGAGCCCCCGGGCGCCGCGTCTGGCTGCATTCCGGTTCTCACCACATCTGTTCCAATTTCAGAATCAGAAAACACCTACCACGTCCGTGTGTTGACTAACTACGTCGAGTACGCTTTGCTGCATGCCACGTTGACCAACGGTGTGGGGACATCCACCATAATGACGCTGTACGGTACGTACATGTCTCCCGCGGCCCGCCATGAGGGGGCAGGGTCTTCTCCCCAGTGGCTCCACTCTGCTCAGCTGCTGTCGTCCTGCCCCCCTCGGTGGCAAAGGACTGGGGCGCCGGCGTGGCTTTCAAGCAGATAAGAGAGGAGGGAGAGGTGGAGCCTTCAGGCATGCCCAGAAGAGTCAGGCGCCCCTGTCCAGACCGCCCCCCGGGATAGAGGGGTGCTCCTAACGTGCCACCCTGTTCACACATGCGGGTGGGCGATGGCCATCGAAGGGCAGTTGGCCTTGCTGAGCACCTGGAATGGGAGGCACCAGGCACCTTGGGGTGTGTGTGGCGGGGGCGGGGGGGCTAAAAGCCAGCAGGCTCAAAGTGCTCGAAGAAAGCAGCAGTTTGGGTTTCGGTGGATGGCAGATGCCCGACAGGGCTTTTGCCCGTGGATGGGATTGAGACTAGTGCTGCCGGCCTGTGTGCTTGTTTCTGTGCTTCTGTAACACCCACGTGCCTCGTACATTTGTGAATTCTCACAAGACCAGGCACCCCCCACGGAGCTCTCTTGGGTCCTGTAAAAATGGCCCTGGGGCCATCCCACCACCTGTGGAAATTGGAGAGCAGGAAAAAGTCGATTTGCTGATAGGGGTAGATCGATTCCGCCGGTCTTGCGGACTTGTTGGGTTTCCTGGGTCAGCTCGGCTGACTGCACTCACGCCGGCCGGTCCCGGAGTCCCCTGCAGCCCCCCCTGCTCTCCGTTTCCCTCGGGAGGTGTCGTGTCCCAGTACCTCACGCCACGGACCCTTTTCCGGCTGCAGGTAGAAGCAAGGAACTGAGGCCCGAACTGCAGGAGAAGTTCACCCAGGCGGCCTTGGCGGAGGGTCTCACCAAGGAGGACATCCTCATCTACCCCAAGACAGGTAGGAGCCAAGCGGGGGGGGGGGGGGTCTCGGCAGTGGGGGGGGATGAGCGGCGGCAGCAGCGGGGCCCGGAGAGGCATCCGGCTCCGTCCCGGGCTTGGAATGTGGGGCTCCCCGCGGGAAGCACGCAGCGTTCTTGGCAGGTGGTGTCGGGAGCGGACGATGCAGGCCACGGGCTGAAGCTACGCAGGTCTGAGCCGCCGGGTCAGTGCTTGGAGGGGCGACCGCCTGCCTGGGCTGCCCACCTCTGTGCTCCTGCATGGAGCAGGGGGCTGGACTCGATGGCCTCACGGGCCCCCTTCCGACTCTGCCGCTCTAAGATTCTAGGCTTCATCGGCCCCCTCCCATCATGGCGAGAAAGGGCAAAGCGGCCTATCTTGAGATCCACAAGCCCCAGCCCTGGCTCCTCCCCCTTTAACGGCAGCGAATGGGGCCATCCCAAAAGGCAAGGGGTCCGTGGCCCTCTGCAATCTGAGCACCCCCCCGCCCCCAAACCCTCTCCCCTCTCCGCATCGTCTCTCCCCTCTTCCCCTCCCTCTTCTTCTCCTCATTCATTCATGCATTCATCATCCACCCCCGGGGTGAGCAACAGGCGCCCCCCTGGCCTCTTGCGTGGCCACCGCCGGGCCAGTGAAATGTGGCGGTGCAGCTGCAGCGGCAAAAGAGTTGGCGTCGTGCCTCCAAATTCCAGCGGCAAATGGCTACGGAGCCTTGGAATGGCCAAATTTAGGCGTGTGGCCTGTGGGGGCTCTGGGGGTTGGAAAGAGGCTCCCGGACACCCCGATTTACATTGTGATCAGTGTACATCAGCACACACACACAGAGGACAGCCTCCAGGTAGCCAAAGCTTACAGTCTAGAGCAGTGCTCTCCAACCTTGGGTCCCCAGATGTTTTTGGCCTACAACTCCCAGCATGCCCCAGCCAGCGTAGCTGGGAGTTGTAGGCCAAAAACATCTGGGGACCCAAGGTTGGAGAACACTGCTCTAGATCTTCCTTCCTTCCTTCTCCTTCCTTCTGTTCTTCAGCCAATGGGGCTGTCTCATTTTTAGGGGAGGGATGTTTGGGAGAGAGAGAGAGAAGAAAATCAGGGGAGCGAAGAGGAAGAAGAGAAACAGGCATATCCCACTGAAAACATCAGAAAGTGCGTGCTGCGTTGCAGGTTGAGATGAAAGGCTGGGGCGACCAGACCCTAGACAGCCGTACATCCCAGAACCCAAGACTGAGCCACACAGGCGGCAGCGTGCCTCTGAGCATAGGGTGATCTCTGATGAACCCCTCTCGACCTCTCGCAGCTCCAGTGGCTGCATGTGAGGGCGGCAGCGTTGCCTAGCAGCCTGTGTGTGGTTGGACTGGAGGACCTTTGGGCGCCCTCACCCCACAGCTGTGGTCCTGAGGTTCAGTGCTGCCTGCTTGCAGGGGACGCTGCCGTGGGGGACGCAGTCTCCTTGGCCGCCCTCCTGACCCCATCCCTTCTCTTCTCTCTCTCTCGACAGATCAGTGCATGGAGGCATCCGTGTAGGTGAGTCGTCTTCCCTCTCCCTCCGTGGTTCGATGCCTCGAGGCTGATGCGTGTGCGGGATGCGCTCTAGGCAAGGGCTTCCCGCAGCCGTGGACCTCCAGATGTGTTGTGCTACAACTCCCATCATCCCCAGGGCGTGCTGGGAGTTGCAGTCCAAAACAGCTGGAAGGTGCCAGGTTGGGCAAGGCTGCGCTAAATGCCCCCTTCAAAGCCATTTAAGCCAAGGGCCATCTTGCGGCGACGGGGTCCGTTATCTTCACGGGCTCCCAAATAAAGTTACGTACCTTTCCTTGTGTGTGTCCCCACCCTGACTGAGGCGGGAGGGCTGGGCTGCTTCTTGAGCGGCCGTTGGGAATATGTCCAGAGCACAGAAATCCTGACTGCTGTTTCCCCCTGCCTGTGCAGGCTTTCCTTTTCAGGGCCCCTCCCACTCCCAGACCCAACATCCAGGTTTCGTCTCGAGGGAGGAACGAAAGATGCTCAGTTTTCTGGCCTGCCATCCTGGACTTTCCTACGATCAAAGTAGTGACCTTTTCCTGCTGAGCCCCCTGTACCTTCCGCTCCTGATAGTGCGCAACGTCCTCCCTTGATTTAAAAATAAAGAAGTGCAAGACAGGACACTGGTGTCGTCGCTGCCTCAGTTTCATCCTTGGAGAGTCTCGGTGGTGCTGGGGGGGAGTGGGGTGTCACAGTGGCAGAGCCAGAGATACCGCTCTGCTCTGTGCATTCTGGGCGGGTGGGCACTGCAGTGTTTAACATCCATTTCTGTCTCGTGTCGCATCACTCATTCTCTTGCGGAGCACTGCTTGGGAACTGCTGCTCCTTGTCCATCTTTGTGGCACGTCCCAATATTGCAATCTTGGTGCTTCCGCTCTCCCCCGCCCACTTTCCCAAAATCAGGGTGGCCAACTCTCCATTCCGCAACGAGGCTCCTGTGTCTTTGCGCGGCTGCAGCTTTTCTCTCCAGCTGGGATAAGCAGCTTTGCTCCTGTCAACTCACCGTGTTCAATGTCTCTTTCCAGAAAGGGCAGGGGAAAAACCATCCTGGGCCCTTTCTTTCCAGGTCAGGGGTGCGGAAGCTCTTTCAGCCCGAGGGCCAAAATCCATTTTGGAGAAGCTTTCAGGGTCTGCATTCCAGTGGTGGGCGGAGCCAAAGGCAAAAGGGGCGGTGCCAAGCACACCTACATGTTTTATCTGCTGAAGCTGAACACCCTTCCTGCCAGCAGCTAAGCCTTCAGAGAGGCATTTCAGCCTTTTAGTATGGGGGGACGACGACACACACACCCATCTGGGGAACCACACAGGCCTAAGACCCCCTTCCAGTTTGATAACATTTAGAGATGCACATGCATTGGCCTGTGTTTACATTATTTTTTGGTCTGGCAAGCTCCATGGATTTGTGTCTGAAGCAGTGATTTTTTAAATTATTTTTTAATGCACAATATATTCATGTTTTATTATATAGTTAGGAAATAGGTTGTCTTAAAAATGCAATATAAACATCGAAAACTGGGAAGCTCTGGCCCATGAAGGATCTAACTGGAGGTTGGCCTTTCACAAAGGTTCCATGGACTTTGAAGAAGCCCGAGTGCAAGGTGAAAGGGAGAAACGTGCTAAGCGAAAAGCACGTCAAACGAATCCTTCACAGGACCATCTTCCATCTGGTAACCTGTGTCCTCACTGTGGGAAGCTGTGTGGATCTAGAATTGGCCTCCACAGTCACTTACGGACCCATCGCTAGAGTCTACACAATCTTCTTTAGAATTTCCTCCAATCTTCTTTAGAATTTCCTCCTTTTATCCTGGAAGACAATCTTACTCAGTAACGAGTGATCGCCTGATGATGATGACTCAGAAGTAAGCAGGACTGAATCACTCAGCAGCACTTTCCCAAATGCCAAGCACCCCAAATACTACTAAGCCTTTGCATGTCTACTCAGAAGTAAGCATGAGCAGCATGTCTACTCATAAATAATTTTTAAAAAAGCAAGCAGGGCAAGCCTCTGTATGTTTATTCAGAAATAAGGAGGACAAGCCTCTGCAGGACAAGGAGGCAGGGCCTCAGGAAGAAGCTGGTGGGCTGGAAGGGGAACATGCAGCCTGGGCTGGAGGTTTGCCCTCCACATAGTGGTGGGTGATCTGCCCACCACCTAACTCGCTAGACACTTGGCGCTGCCGAGCCGAGCCAAAAGCAAATGCCAGCCGAGCCGCTCGCTGGACTTCCGAGTTCCCGGCGGAGCACTTTTTACATAGAAAATGGCATAAGATACATTAAAAGCGGCCAGAATTTGTGTAACTTGTGTAAATCGCGGCCGTTTTTAATGTATCTTATTACATCATTTTCTACATAAGAAGCACTCCGCCAATGTTCTGCCAAATGTTTTCCCAGAGGGCTTGGAGGGGTTCTTTGATGCATTCTCATGCCATAATAAATCCAGGAGGATCAAGCCAAACATCTTTTATTGCGAGTTAAGATCCTTATTAGACAGAGTACAACAACCCCGAGTCCCCTAGTAAGAGCCCCACCCCTTGGACAGGCGGCAACCACAATCGCACCAACCGACCAGCCAAGAAGCTCTGCCTCCGGCATCAGTGGTGTCCTTGCTGCAGCCGCTCAGCCTTGAGGTCTCTCTCCTCTGTCTGCGTCTGGTTCGTTGTCCTTCTTCAGGCTGGCAGCCAAACGGCTCCTGGATCTCTCTCTTCCTTCTCAGCACACTTCAACCACACACACCACACCACACCACCCCTTCAGGCTGCATTTGCTAGTCTTATATACAATTCTAGCACCAAACTGCAAGGGCTGCAGAGACCTGTGCTGTGTACAATTTCATCATCCTGGGTGGCGTGGCAGCCAAGTCACATGATGCCGGTAAGTTGCTGATCATTGCATCAGGCTGGCAAGCAGCCAGGTCACATACCAGTAAATTAGCCAAGGTTCGCTGATTCACTGATAACACCTAAATTTTAGTTTCTTAAATCAAGCCCAGAGCATAGAGGAAGAACTCTGTACAACACTCCTGTGCTCCTCAATTATCTTCTGCAATTCCCCCCAGTACAACTGGGAACCCGGAAGTCACTTCCCTGGCTCAGCTTAGGAGAACATGAGTCGAGCCGGAGAAGCTGGTAGGTGGGGCAGAGTTTGGGGGGGGGGTCAAGCCTGGCATGTTTGCTGGACTTCTCACACATCCCTACCCCCACAGCTGGTCCAGGGCCTAAGAGCCTTTTCATTAGGAGTGGTAACTAGAGGGAATTGCAGGCAAACTGGCTGCAACTACAAAGATCATCTGTAAAAATTAGACAAATACATTATTGATGAGAAGCCTATCAATGGCTACTAGTCATGAAGGCTAAATATCCATCAGGTCTGGGACGTGAGTGGCAGAGGTCCTTGGCTGAAACACCAAGGCCAGGGGAGATAGAGGCAAAAAAAGGCCAGAGGCAGAAGCACAGGCCAGGAATGAGCAAGGGCCCAATATGTACAAGGCATGGCAGGGCCAGAGACAGGTGCATAATCCAGAAACAAGCAAGGGTCAGATACATGGAAGGCTCAGCAGGGCCAGAGGCAGAAGCATGGGGCAGAAGCGGGCCGGGGCAAGGCTCAGCAGTTGTATCAAAGAGCCAGGAACTGACTGCAGGCATCACAATAACTCATGTTGCTGTGGCAAAGGCTTGAGGGAAGAGGAAGCCCTTATATAGGGTTTCCTGCCATTCCCAGCTGGTCTGCATTAGCGAGCCTGGGAGCGCCTGGAGGTCTGAGGCTGAACCCTGCAAGTACAGCAGTGTAGGCTGGGCTGCTTTCTGAAAAGCGGCCACCAGATGGAGCTGTGGCACTGTGCTGGCTGAGCAGATCCTGACAATATCACCTCTCGCATCAGAGGCCATATGCCCAGGGGAGGCATGCATGACTCCTATTTCGGTGGGGCTGGTCTGCATTAGCGAGCCTGGGAGCGCCTGGAGGTCTGAGGCTGAACCCTGCAAGTACAGCAGTGTAGGCTGGGCTGCTTTCTGAAAAGCGGACACCAGATGGAGCTGTTGCACTGTGCTGGCTGAGCAAATCCTGACAATATCACCTCTCGCATCAGAGGCCATATGCCCAGGGGAGGCATGCATGACTCCTATTTGGGTGGGGCTCTGTGGAGAAAGCCAACCTAAGCCCCCTTTCTGACACACACACACTCACCAAGGTGGGGGGAAGGAGACCCAGGGGGGGGGGGGAGACAGCCAGTCTCCACAGAGACCAAAGGGGACAAACAACATCTGCATAGAATCACCCCAGGGGGGGAGACAGGAAGCATCCCCAGGTTCGTCAATGCTCTCGTATATCAGCCCCATCTACATAAGACTTGAATACCTCGCCAGAGCAGACACTTCGGCACCCATAAGAAAGGACCATTCAACACCACAGGATGGGACCATTAAGCAAGTGGCTTAAAAGGGACCCCACCCCACAGGGGGAAGGCGTCACCCCAGCTGACCCAAAAGGCCGCCCCTCAGGGAGGGTGGCAACCCACCTGATTGGCAACCCACCTGATTACGGAGGGAGGGGCTACCTGAAACACCAAGGTATAAAACACCCTGCGCAAGGGAACTGAGTTGTTGGACCTGATCAGCAATCTTGCCCCATGCTTGGGGTAAGGGAACGAAGGGATCGGCAGCCCCGGGTAGCAGCACCCGGCGTGCTCCAGCTAGCTGAAATCACTGGCTGCTTGGGTTGACCGGACCCCCGGGAAACCAAGCTGAAATCACTGGCCGCTTGGGTTGACCGGACCCCCGGGAAACCAAGCTGAAATCACTCACAAGCTGCTTGGGTAGACCGGACCTCCGCCGGGAACCCAGCTAGCCGCTTGGGTAGACCGGACCTCCGCCGGGAACCCAGCTAACAGCATGCGGTTGACCGGGCCTCTGCTGGAGCCCGAGCTGAACTAACTAACTGAGAGCCCTGAAATCACGGTGTCCTTGAGACTTCTTGCTTGCTACTTTGTACCGTACTGATAAGCTGTATTGCTGGCCTGTGTCTGGGTTTGTGAAGGTAACTTTGTAAATAAACTTGTTTTATAAAAGATACTTTTGTGGCTATAAGTTATCCCTTTGTTCTGGGCTAAGGGTGATAGTCGCTGGGGACCTCGGAGAAGGCCCGCCCTAGGACTCGCTACCCCCTTAGCATTGAACCCGCGCAGAAGACCAGGTTGTCGGTCTTCCACTTGGTGGCAGCGCTGGGATAACTTATTAACCCAGAATATCTCCCAGACCCAAAGTAGCAAGAGCCTAAGGATCACCATGGGTGACCCAGAACCTGACGGAGCGACTGGGGGAGCCGAGCCATGGCGGCCCCTGCCCGCAACCCCCATCACCCTGGGGTTGGCGGCGCGGATCCGGCAGACGGAGCTGCAGAGGGAGCTGCTGGTGAGTCTGGCCCAGGGTGCCTGACCCAGGGGCCGCCCTATCCCAGTTCCGACAGATGGGAGAGAGGATGTGGTGACCGAGGACCCCGCTCCTCTGGAGCCTCTGGAGCCCCTGGAGCCACTCGAGCTTCCCTCGGAATGGATGGCCCACGAGTGTGAGAGGATGGCCCACGAGCGCGAAATGATCCGGATGCAGATGGAGTTGGCCAAGCTGCAGCTCGAGGCAGGGAAAACTCCCCCGACTGTCCCCTCCGCTCCTCCCCCTCCGTCGTGGGACCGCAAGGCGTTCCCCTGCTACAAGCCAGGGCAGGATGTCCTGATGTTCTTCTACATTTTCGAAATGGCGTGCCAGGAGCAGCGGGTCCCCGACAACTTGCGGTTGTCCTGCCCTGAGAACCCAGGTCAGTGGGGACCTGGCTGACCTCCTCGGGGCTCATCTGCGGAAGACCCCGGCAAGCTACGAGGCGTCCAAGGCAGAGGTCAGGCAACACTTCGCCCTCACCGCCGAACATTGCGGGCGGAGGTTTCGAGAGGGTAGACCTTCCCCCGGGACCACCCACGTGGCATGGGCAGCCCAGGTGATGCACGTCTGCAAGTCCTGGGTGGAGGCTTCCCGGGCCTCCACCCTGAAGGAAGTTGTCGAGCTGATCGCCATGGAGCAGTTCTTCACCACCATCCCGAAGTAGCTGACCGCTGTCGTGAGGGATCAGAAGCCCCGTACCTGTGAGGCGGCGGGGATCATGGCCGACGAGATGGGGCTATACCGGACGGCCCCATCCACCAAGGGAAGTTCCGCGGCTGTGGCCGAGAAGAAACCGGAGCTGGAAAAGGGCCTGCCCCGATGGCACGGGGAGGCCCCTCGGACCAAGGGGAACCAAAACCCTCGGTCTGGGGCGTGCTTCCACTGTAACGAGATGGGACACCTGCGACGGGGTTGCCCCAAGCTCCAATCCAAGAACCGGGATGCCCGTCTCTCGCCGGGGAAAGTAGGACGCGTCGCGGGTGCTGCAGCCGCTCAGGACGACGACAGCGACAACGAGCGACGGTCGGTCCTCTCCCTCCATGCAAGCATCCCCGAGGATCGCGGTGCCGAGGAGGATCTCCAGGAGTGGGATTCCTACCGTCCTGAACCCCGTGCATCGCTGTATCGCATCGCCTCCCCGGACCAGCTGAGATGGAGCCGCAAGCAATTCTGTGAGCCCATCTATATCAATAATGTTCCCAGGGTGGGGTATAGGGACACTGGGGCAGATGTAACGGCTCTGCCCCGGGACCGCGTAGAGAGGTCCCAACTTTTGTCAGGACGTACGTGTACGATCAAACCCTATAACTCCCCCGACATCACCGTCCCCATCGCCCGGGTCCGGATCAAGTACCAGGGGTGGGAAGGAGAGATGGACGTAATCATCCATCGCCAAAAGGAGTGGGGCATCATCATTGGGAACGACCTCGCGTTCCGGGTGGCCAAAGCTAAGATGGGGGTCGTCACCCGGGGACAGGCAAGGCGAGGGAGGCCGCCCGTAAACACACCGGTCCCAAAACCTAAGCCCGTGCCCCCTCCACCACCCGGGGTGACCCCATCCCCTGCGGGGCACCCCGGGGAAAACAAGGCCATAGCGGAGCCCCCGAAGAACGAAGGGTTTGCTCAGATGGCTAAAGACTTTGGGACACAAGCCCAATTCAAGGAAGCCCAGCGGCTGGACCCGTCCTTGCGAGAGTGTCGCGCTCTGGCCAACCAAGACCCCGGGGTATCCCTTGCCACCGAAAGATTTGTCTGGGACAATGGAACTTTGTACCGGGAGTTCGAGACAAAGGGGGAAGTGGCACCGGGGCGCAAGCAAAGGCAACTGGTGGTTCCCCAACGGTACCGCCGCGCCGTGTTGCACCTCGCCCACGACGTGGCATGGGGAGGACACCTGGGGCAGAAGCGGACCCAAGCTCGAATCACAGAGGGGTTCTACTGGCCCATGATCGCCTCCGACATTAAGGCTTACTGTCGGTCCTGCGATGTGTGCCAGCGAGTGGGACACAATCGCGATCACCCAAGAGCTCCCCTTCAGCCTTTTCCGGTGGTGGGGATCCCTTTTGAACGGATTGCTATGGACATAGTGGGTCCCCTGAACCCGCCCACCAAGACGGGGAAAAAGTTTGTACTGACGGTAGTGGACTTTGCCACCCACTACGCGGAGGCTTCTGCGCTAGCCTCCATCTCTGCAGCCAGCCTGGCTAAGACTCTGCTCTATCTTTGCCTGCTTAGGAATGCCCCGCACGGTCGTGTCGGACTGCGGCACCGGGTTCATGTCTAAACTGTTCCAGAAGATGTGGGACCTGGGGGGGGGGGGTTTGACCATGTAACTTTGGTGCCTTACCACCACGAGACCAACGGACTGGTTGAACGCTTCAACCAGACTTTGGGAGAAATGATCCGGGCGTACGCTAGCCGTCACCCGGGAACTTGGGACCAAGCCCTACCCTACCTCCTCTTTGCCTACCGAGATGCTCCGCAGGAAAGCCTCGGGTTTTCCCCGAATGAACTGATGTTTGGCAGAGAACTACGGGGGCCCTTGGCTTTGTTGCGGGAGGAGTGGGAGGGGGCTGCCGAATGTTCGCCCGTGCCTGGTACACACTTTTCTGCGGCGGCTGCGGGACACCCTCCACAGCGTTCGAGAAGCCGCCAAACAGCATCTGAAGGCAGCCCAGCAGCGGCAAAAGGAGCTGTATGATAAAACCGCAGTAGCCTGGACTTTTGAGGTGGGTGATAAAGTGTTGGTTCTGCGTACCCTCAAAACGGACAAGCTGTGTCTTAAGTGGGAGGGTCCGGGGACTGTAGTTGAGAAACTTGGGCCAGTCAACTACAAAATACTCTTTGCTGGGACTCCTGGAAAATGTAAAGTGTTTCATGTGAATATGTTGAAATTGTATGTGGACCGGGGTGCGGGAGTGGGCTGTGTGAAGGAACATAATGATAAGGATTTCGCTGATGGGGATCTGTTGGGAGAATGGGGGGATGGTGGGGGAATGGAAGAAATCTCACTGTCACCAGCCCTGTCCGAGGCTCAGCGGGAGCAAATGAAGCGGGTGCTGGATGAATTTGGGACCATCTTCTCAGACCGCCCCGGGCGGACCCCACTCATCCAGCACACCATTCAAACGGGTGACAGCCCCCCTCTGCAATCTCTGCCATACCGGGCGGTGGGACCCCACGCTCAGGTCATTGCTGAGGAAGTCAAAGCCATGTTAGACCTAGGGGTGATCGTTCCTAGTTCTAGTCCATGGTCCTCCCCGATTGTCCTGGTGGCCAAAAAGGATGGGGGGGGGTGCGGTTCTGTGTGGACTATCGGAAAATCAACAAGGTGACCGTCCCTGACCCCTACCCCATCCCCAACATGGATGTCTTGCTGGAGAAGCTAGGGAGGGCCAAGTACATTACCACCCTAGACCTCACCAAGGGCTACTGGCAAGTTTCGCTGGACGCGGATGCTGCTCTCAAGTCTGCCTTTGTCACACACCTGGGTTTATTCCAGTTCACCACTCTTCCCTTCGGAGTCTGGAAAGGTCCGGCAACCTTTCAGAGGCTGGTGAATGGAATGCTTGAACGGGTTGGGAGAATTTGCCTGTGCCTATCTGGACGACATAGCTATCTTTAGCTCCACTTGGGAGCAGCATCTGCAGCATGTCCGGCGGGTCTTCCAGCGGATCCGGGACGCTGGGTTGACAGTGAAAGCAAAGAAGTGCCAGGTGGGGCTAGGGGAGGTTGAGTACCTTGGACATCGGGTCGGAGGGGGGAGCATCAAACCCATGGAAGCTAAGATCGAGTCGGTTCAGAAATGGCCCCAACCCGCAACCAAAAAACAGGTGCAGGTTCTGGGACCTGCAGGGTACTATCGGAAGTTTGTGCCACACTTCAGTCAGCTAGCAGCCCCTCTGACTGATCTTTGTAAGAAGCGCCAACCGAACAGGGTCCAGTGGACCGCGGCTTGCCAGACCGGTTTCGACGGGTTAAAAGCCTGCCTCACGGCAGCTCCCATTCTGCAAGCCCCAGACTTCGAATCCCCCTTCGTTCTACAGACGGATGCCTCTGAGGCCGGGATGGGGGCGGTGTTGTTACAGGAGAAGGTGGGAGAAGGGCTGCGCCCCGTTGCATACCTGAGCAAGAAGCTCCTGCCCAGAGAACGTAGTCTTGCCACCATTGTTGAGAAGGAGTGCCTGGCCGTGGTGTGGGCCATCACCAAGTTGCGCCCCTACCTCTGGGGGAGACGGTTCCGCCTGCAGACTGACCATTCCCCCCTGTGCTGGTTAGATAGAGTCAAGGGCAACAACCAAAAACTCCTACGGTGGAGTCTGGCGTTGCAAGACTTTGACTTCGAAATTGAGCACATCAAGGGTAAGGACAATGTCTTGGCTGATGCACTCTCCCGGGCTTTCTCAGGTGATGGGCAAGTCGATGGGAAATTGGGGTGTGGGACCCCAATGCCATCTTTTCCCCGGGGGGGAGATGTGGAGAAAGCCAACCTAAGCCCCCTTTCTGACACACACACACTCACCAAGGTGGGGGGAAGGAGACCCAGGGGGGGGGGAGACAGCCAGTCTCCACAGAGACCAAAGGGGACAAACAACATCTGCATAGAATCACCCCAGGGGGGAAGACAGGAAGCATCCCCAGGTTCGTCAATGCTCTCGTATATCAGCCCCATCTACATAAGACTTGAATACCTTGCCAGAGCAGACACTTCGGCACCCATAAGAAAGGACCATTCAACACCACAGGATGGGACCATTAAGCAAGTGGCTTAAAAGGGACCCCACCCCACAGGGGGAAGGCGTCACCCCAGCTGACCCAAAAGGCCACCCCTCAGGGAGGGTGGCAACCCACCTGATTGGCAACCCACCTGATTACGGAGGGAGGGGCTACCTGAAACACCAAGGTATAAAACACCCTGCGCAAGGGAACTGAGTTGTTGGACCTGATCAGCAATCTTGCCCCATGCTTGGGGTAAGGGAACGAAGGGATCGGCAACCCCGGGTAGCAGCACCCGGCGTGCTCCAGCTAGCTGAAATCACTGGCCGCTTGGGTTGACCGGACCCCCGGGAAACCAAGCTGAAATCACTCACAAGCCGCTTGGGTAGACCGGACCTCCGCCGGGAACCCAGCTAGCCGCTTGGGTAGACCGGACCTCTGCCGGGAACCCAGCTAGCAGCATGCGGTTGACCGGGCCTCTGCTGGAGCCCGAGCTGAATTAACTAGCTGAGAGCCCTGAAATCACGGTGTCCTTGCTTGCTACTTTGTACCGTACTGATAAGCTGTATTGCTGGCGTGTGTCTGGGTTTGTGAAGGTAATTTTGTAAATAAACTTGTTTTATAAAAGATACTTTTGTGGCTATAAGTTATCCCTTTGTTCTGGGCTAAGGGTGATAGTCGCTGGGGACCTCGGAGAAGGCCCGCCCTAGGACTCGCTACCCCCTTAGCATTGAACCCGCGCAGAAGACCAGGTTGTCGGTCTTCCACTGGCTCCTATTCCATCTTATTTGGAGTTTTATAGGTGCTGCCCATGGTGCTGAACTCCACCCCCAAAATAGGTTCACCACCACCACAGAGCACTATCGATATAAAGCCATCAAGCGCAGAATAAAACCTGCAATGGAATAAAACCTGCTGACTGGGGCTGGCTACAGGGAGCACACGACTCCTCTGTTACAACAGCTTCACTGGCTCCCAGTCTGTTTCCGGGCACGATTCTAAGTGCTGGTTATGACCTATAAAGCCCTATACGGCTTGCTTGGGTCCAGGTTATCTGAAAGACCGTACCCTCCCCTACAAGCCTGCCCGTCCTTTGAGATCTTCTGCGGAGGCCCTTCTCTTACTTCCGCCACCATCCCAGGCACGCCTGGCAGGAACACGGCAGAGGGCCTTCTCGGTGGTTGCTCCAACACTCTGGAATTCCCTTCCCAGGGAGGGGAGAATGGCACCCTCCTTGGTACGTTTTTGAAGGCAGGCAAAAACTTTCTTGTTCCGGCAGGCCTTCGGGGAATAAAATTGGACCTATGAGAAAGCGATGGATTTGCACTGATCTTATAGTTATTGTTGTTTTAGCTGTGATATTTTATATAACTTTACTACTGTTTCTGATTTAATTATACGTTTAACTTTTTTATTTTTCTATTTATATGCTTTAACTGTCCAACTGAAACCAGTCGTCAGCCAGCCTCCCCTGCATATGCCTCTCAATACCAGCTTCTAGGGGACATGACTGCAAGGCTGCTCGGACGCCCATGTCTTGCCTGCGGGTTTCTCACTGGGGCATTCGGTTGGCCACTGTGGGAACAGGATGCTGGGCTAGAGAGGCCCCCTTGGGCCTGATCCAGCACAGATCTTCTTACGGAACGTCCGTCGCAGGCAGTGCCTCATCATCCCCACAGGAGCCCAGCCTCGTGACTTGCTCCTCTACTATTTTCTCTCATGCATCTCCACAGGTATCCTAGAGCAACAGGTTGGAGAGCAAGCGATGGAGAAAACAGCAGCCAATGTTTGTTCTCGGCCTTGTTGCTGCCCCCCCACCCTCCTCTGGAACTCTGATTCCCGTGCGTTAGGCAAGAGAAGAGAGATGTTTCTGGTTGATTGCCGGCCAAACGTCCATTGGGCCCTGTGCCAAGGCAAATGTCCCCTCTGTTTGGGGGACTGTAGTGGCTCTTTGTGTGGTGTGAACTCATCCATTGAATGGCTGTCCATCAAACGAGCCCCTGCCAACAATAACCTCACTCTCTCTCTCGTTGTCCACCTGGCTGGAGGCGGGTGTGACGTCAACCTTTGAGACTGGGAGTGGGGTGGGCGGGGTCTCGAACTTCTATAAAAACCAGGAAACCCCTCAGAAACCCGGTCCACCTTTCTAACACAGGGTGCCTGCCCAGAATATTCTTTTGCCGAGAACAGAGAGAGGAAAAACAGGAGATGAAGGCCTGCCTGATTGGTCTGGGCCTTGCCCTCCTCGGCACTGTCCATGCCATTTACGATGCAGACCGCTGTGACACTGAAAAGGTAACGAATCCAGGCTGGCACGCCAGGAAAGGGCAGGTTTTCTCTGGGCTGTGCTGGATCCACCCGCTCCCCTTTGGCAGGTCCCCAAAGTTCTTGGCTTCTCTTCTGAAGGGCTCTGACTTCTATCACTGTTAAGCACCTTAGGACTCTGTATGGGAAATCTTGAGGAGTGCTCCAGTCATCCTCCACACACTCACTTTCTCCAACCTGGTGCCCTCCAGATGTGTTGGACTGCAACTCAATGGCCACGCTGGCAGGGAATTATGGGAGTTGCAGTCCAACACATCTGGAGAGCACCAGGTTGGAGAAGATTGTTTTTAGCAGGTATCGACTCCGTTCTTCCATCAAGCCACAACCTGGTGGGACACTCATGGCAAAAGCCCCATTCTGGGAAGAATTTGCCATTGGTGATCCATTTCTTAATAAGAAGAGCAAGTAACCACCTTTCTTTCTTTCCTTTTAAGGATGGAGTAGAAATTCATTTGTTTTGCATTTTAATGGAAACTGTACTGAATTTCACAATTTCGAAGCAATACAGTTCAGTTATCCTGCAAAATTTGCACTTCTCCACAGTTTGCTAGAATCATGAAAAAATGCATACAAATATCTGTATATTTGTGAAAATAATGTTGAAAATGTATTATGGTGGGGGAAATGGTTTGCAAAAATGTGTACTGGAAAAAAGTGAGAAAGAGAGAAACCGGAATGGGCAGATTTGAGCATCCGAGCCTTTATTTCATGCCACGATCACTTCCCTCTGCACAAATTGGAAAGGGAAACTAGGGGTGCCCCCTTGGATCTACCAGTTAATCAACAAAAGGTTTAGTTGATTAATTGGTGGGGCTCAATTTTAATTATTGAGGCCAAGAGTTAAGGGCACACTAAGTTTAGTTATTGAGGATAAACACATGACTGCACCTTCCTTCAATATCTCAGGGAGGGACATCAACCAGGTTTGGGTAATATAATGTTTATTTAAATTTAATCCCTTTGATTAAAAGGCAGGCAATTAACTCACACAATTGTAATTGGTTGCCAGGCTCAATATAAGCTATAGTCTTTTACTGTTGAATGCTTTCAGAGAGAACTTTTCTGCCCGTCTGAATTTTAACATGAGCCAATGCTACTCAACACCACTCTCCCTTTGTGGCCATCTTCAGGAGCAGAGACATTCCAAGAACAACTTCTCCAAGATTATGTTCCTAAGGGTTTACTTCTATCGATATTGTCAGGAGTGGCTGGAATTAGAACCAGGCTCAGGCTGAGCATAATCTGTAGTCCATGGCGGCTGCCTTCCCCTCCTAAAGAGTCACTTGAGTTGTGGAGAAAAGGGTGAAATGTGTTGTGTTTTTCACCGAGCTTCCACCCATGCAGTGAACCAGTTGATTAGCTCCCCTTGGCACCCAGCAGGCTATAAATGCTTCCAGGCTGGACCTGACGTCTGCCTGGGCAACAGACTGTGAAGCTGTCCATGTCTTCTTCACACTCCCTCGCTTTATAATATTTTCCTTGGTTTCTCTGCTGGCCTATTAGCTCTGCCCAGGCCCCCAACAGACACACCCAGAACCTTTCCCCAAACATTTCATGAATGGAAACAGGTTCGAACAGCCCCGTTCTCCTCCTGAGCATCAGGGCGGGATGCTCATGTTGTCTTCTCTGCAATTGCCAGGCCTTCACTGATTTTAAAGCTGAGGATGTCTCCCACCCCCTCCTTTGGGTTAAAGAGATACTCGGAAATCATAATTGCTTTATGATGTGTTATCAGCGGTCTGAAATATGCCTCTGCTGCTGGCTACAGAGTGTGCGAAATGGCAGGTTGAGCGCTGCAGGCAGCATTAGAGTTCATGCGCTGGTCTTCAAATTCATGTGCACTAGAGATGAGAGGCATCTACAGACCACAGGAAACTCAAACTCACCCAAACGATGCTTTTGAAGGGGCGGGAATGACAGCAGAGCCCCGTGTGTGTGAGATGGGAGATTAAAAATCCTGTTCCCGTGTGTAGACGCCCTTAAATCCACACACAGAAGTTCAGATCTTTCTCTCCCTCTCTCTCTGCGCAGCGTGCAGCGTTTCGGTTGCAAACAGCCAGCCAGCTCCTGTAATCTGACTCCAGCTGCCAGCTCCCCCGGTTTGTAGATTCCATGTAGCAAGGAAATAACTCTGTAACTCCACAGGTCTATTCTACCTGTTTATTTACTATAGCAAGTAATATTCTACAGAGTATACATTCCTAGTTACAGTCCATGTGCAGAGTACAATGCATAGCAAGCATTTATTCCAGTGGAGCAAGGTTGGCTTTACTCCACCCAGCAAAGACGTTACATGGTTGCATAAGTCCAGCAAGCAATAGTCAGAAGAAAAGAGTGAAGAGAGAGAACAGTTCTGCTTCTCTCTAAAATGGCTCCAGACAGAAAAACAAGTCAGTACGTCACCAGAAAGCATAAACCATGTGACAGGCTCATACTGTTTCCCACACACTCTAGTAACCCCTGCGAGAGCACGAGATTCTAGAAAGACACAACAAACTTGTTTACCGCCATTCTGTTCCTTCCATGTTGTCAACAGTGTGCTCCAGCTTGTGAATGTGATACATATCACAACAGCTTTTAAGGTACATTTTGAGTCAGAATAGTGACAGGGGTTTACCAAATTCAGGGAATGGAGAAAGGGGACCATCCCTTGCCAACAGGGACCTACTGGAACATAATATCCACAGTCACCTGGCCTTCCTGGCTGCACCCAGGGCCATAGCAGGGATAGGAACCTCAAATGATCCCCACATGAGTACCCGTGTTGGACAGGGGCAGCCTTGGTCCAGGTGGGCTTCTGTGGATTTCTGCTCAGATCCTCAGCTTTTCCCTGCTGAAAGGGCAGCCCTTGAATGTAACAGTCTCTTGCCTTCAGCTCCTCGGGGACTGGGTCGTGCTTGCCTTTGCAACTAACTGCTCGTTGCTTGAAAAGCATCTGGATGACATGAAGGCCGTGGTCACCACCACCAGCATAACCAAGGATGGAAGCCTCAGACTTGCTTGGAGTTTCCCAACGTAAGCGCCCCCACTTGTGTTAAGCATGCCCGCCCCCCCTTGTTTGATTTGTCATCCCCAAATGGCAGAATGTGACCGGCCTGCCGGATGTGGTTGTGAGAGGCGGTGAGCATTTGAAATCTTGCGCACAGCTTGGTGGAAATTCCGCATTTCAAATCTGAAATGTCAAATGTGGAGATTTTCCTGTCGTGATTTTCAGATTTGGAGAAATGTGTCAGAAAAAGCAGGAGCTCGTGCAGAATGCAGCCGTTCGGCTGGTGTCGGGAGCTGCACCTTTTCAGCATGAAACTCCTTTGCTGAGGGCACTGCACTGGCTGCCTATTCGCTACTGGGCCAGGTTTAAGGTTCTCATGCTAGTGTACCTGAGAGAGCGCCTTCTCCCTCACCAACCTGCCCAGTCACTGAGGTCATCAGAGGACATTCTCCTGGTGGTTCCACATGGACCTATGGCCCGTCTGGAGTCCAGCAGGAGAAGAGCCTTCCATGTGGTGGCTCCATTTCTATGGAACTCCCTGCCAACTGTGTTGTGTTCCGGGAAGCCTTCTCTCCTCTCCAACCACAGTTTTAATTATACCTTGTCTTCAATGCCTTATTTTTATTCTTTATCTGTTTTTATCTTTTTATTGTTCACTGCTCCAAAATCTGCTTAGATATGGAGCGGTACACAAATACTGTAAATAAATAAAAAGTACAACTGGCATCTTAAGACTTATTGGTAAAAAAGGTGGTGCTCTGATGGATCAGCTGGCCGGGTGTCATGTGTTGCACCGATTGTTCTGAGATGCCTAAATCCAACAGCCACCATATTAGGGGGGATGTTGCAAAATGTTTGAATTGCGATGCAAGATGATGACCTTGTGCTTTATGACTTTTCTCTTTCTCTTGTTTTGTAGGCCATTTGGGTGCCAAAGAATGGAACTCGATTTCCAGAGAAGGGAAGATGGAGTGTTTGTCAACAAATCTGGTCTGTACGAGTGAAATGTTGCCCTTTTAAAGCTTCTTCTGCACACCATGCAGTGAGAGGTTGCAGGAGCAGAGCTTCCCTCTGGAAGAATGGCTGTCCGGAGACAGAGGGTGTCTCCGTAGCACTTGAGCTGATTTACAAATGTATAAGATGACACAGGTGGAAGCACAGAGCGTGATGCTCCAGCCTGTCACAGGGTGACTGTGGCGTATGCAGTGTCGCTTGCACAGGGCACCATCCAGCACTGCCCAAGCACCACCTGGACCAATACCTAGCGCAACGGAGGGTTAGCACTTTGTACAGGAACTGGAGATGAGCAGGGAATGCTTCCTTCCAGAATGGGGCATGTCAGCGGAGCTGGCACAAGGGACCTCCGCTGACCTGTCCTGATCTGGAAACGGGCGTTCCCGCTCATTCCCTGGGTTCCTTTACAAAGCGCTGACTCGTGACTCCCCGTTGTCCTAGCTTGAACAACGGCTTCAACAGGAGCGCGGCTGTCCCTGTTGGATGCTGCCCAGTCCTAGAGTGTGCTATTTTAGGAACACGCAGGGTATCTTGCATGAGTCAGATGACTGCGTATTTTTTAAATGGATCATATACTAGAGACCTGCATCCACCCGTTGAGCACATCAATCACAATGCACACAACCCATCTTCCCCTAACTTCTCATTCAGTGGATGATGGAAGAACCCTGCCCTCCATTTCCTTCTAAAAGAATGGAAGCATTCACGGAACTGTGGAACTCCTTTCCCCTGGAAACTCCTCAACGTCTGAGCATTTTCTTTCTGGGGTTCTACAATTAGAGGGAATTAGATATTTAGACTGCAATCCTACACACACCTACCCAGGAATAAGTCCAATCGACCTCCATGGAACTTACATAGGATTGCACTTTAAATTCAGCATTAATCTTCCTTTTTTTGCTGGTCCCTTGGGATTTGACTGGTTGATACATTTTTCTTGTTGTTGGCTATGCTTTTTTCTTTTCGGTGCTCATTGATTTTTTTTTATTTGTAATTGCATCCCCCCTTCCTCTCTGCAATCCGCTTTGAAAAGAGCAGGTATACATAACTATTTAACATAACCATTAAATATTACGGTGCTTAGGTCAACAGGTTTTTTATATTCCCGATTAGGTTTTTTTTCTTTTTTAAAAATGGGTCAATAATTTAATGAGGTCTGTACAGCCCAGAGCCAAGGTGTTTTTTGTTTGTTTGTTTTTTTAGCATTTAGTAAGAGAAGCTTTCCAACTGGTACAAAATCTTGCTTTTGTTCCTGTCTGTTCTACAAGGATAAGAAATCTGATACACCGTTCATTTTGGATGGCCACCTCTGTTCTTTCATGCAGCATGGGGTGACTACACTATAGATACGTTGAAGACAGATTGTAAGACGTATGTCATTGCCACCATAAAGATGGTCAAGGACGGGAGGACCACCACGTATGTGATCCTGTACGGTACGTAACCAATTCTGCTTCCAAGTTTGAGGAGCAGGAAACACACACCCCTCAAAACACTTATTTATTTATTTATTTCCTACATTTTATATACCACCTTTCTGCCAATGCAATCAAGGTGGTTTGCAATCCAAAATCATTACTTTCAACGGAATAGACATGAGGGATGTGTGAGGATTTTGTTCAGGGGGTGGAAGTCTGGCAAACTTGCAGAGCATCTGTAATTTAACATATGCAAGTTTGCGCTTTTTATTTGGTCCTTTTCGGTACCTAGCGCCACCCCTGCCTCTCCCTCTGGTGCAGCCAGTTGGATTGCACATTGACAGACACAGGGCATGGTGGGAAGACAGGAGCCGAATGACAGCGAGGACTGTGCTCCCCCCCCCCACCTGTGTGTCTCCCCTGGCATCCCTTTTGGAACACTTGGCCAAAGGCAATGGTGACCCCCCCCTGGTGACCCCCCCGTGTTATGAAATGACTTTTTAATGCACAGAATTCTGCCCTCTAGTGGTGGGAGGTATGAAAATCATGTAGGACTTAGGCATGTCTCTGTTGCTTGTTTGTGCAGTTAGGGGCCTCCGCACAACCCCCAAAGTCAAGCAGCAGTTTACCAGTACAGCTAAGAAAGAGGGCTTGAATGAGGAACAGATCAAGATCATGCCCAACGAAGGTAAGACCTAAGAGAAGCTGCTTTTTGTACACACAGGGTGGAGCAGACAAAATCAGACTGTATTTTATAAAGAAATAGATAATAATCCAATGGGTTTGGGGAGCAATCCTATGCATGTTTAGACAGAAAAAAGTCCCACAACTCCCAGCATTCCCCAGCCAGCTATGCTATGCTGGCTGGGGAATGCTAGGCGTTGTAGGACTTTTCTCTGTCTAAACATGCATAGGATTGTGCCTTTAGAGGTTTAAACTATAGGTTTGTGGTAGATCACAAACTGAATATGAGCCAGCAATGCGATGTGGCTGCAAAGAAGGCAAATGCTATTTTGGGCTGCATTAATAGAAGTATAGCTTCCAAATCGCGGGAAGTTATAATTCCCCTTTACTCGGCACTGGTTAGGCCTCTTCTTGAGTACTGCGTCTAGTTCTGGGCACCACACTTTCAGAAGGACGTAGACAAACTGGAGAGGGTTCAGAGGAGGGCAACAAGGATGATCAAGGGACTGGACTCAAGGCCCTATGAGGAGAGACTGAAAGAACTGGGCATGTTTAGCCTTCAGAAGAGGAGACTGAGGGGAAATATGATCGCACTCTTCCAGTACTTGAAGGGATGTCACACAGAGGAGGGCAAGGATCTCTTCTCTATCATCCCAGTTTGCAGGACACGGAATAATGGGTTCAAGCTACAGGAACTTAGATTCCACCTAAACATCAGGAAAAATTTCCTGACTGTCAGAGCAATAAGACAATGGAACCAATGACCTAGGGAGGCCGTGGGCTCTCCCAGTCTGGAGGCATTCAAGGTGCAGCTAGACAATCATCTGTCAGGGATGCTTTGACCTGGATTCCTGCACTGAGCAGGGTGTTGGACTCGATGGCCTTGTAGGCCCCTTCCAACTCTACTTTTCTATGATTCTATTATTCTAAATGCTTTTCTTTGGGCTAGCTTAGTTTGAGGTGTGTGTGTGTGTGTGTGTGTGTGTAACATATTCATGAACAAAGGAAGGAAGTGGAGACTGGCATAAGTACGTGTTGCTGTTTTTAATGCAGAGGAGATGTGCTCTTTGCACTTCCTTCCACATCAGTTCAATCACTCTCATGCAGTCATTTGGGTAAAAATGTGAACTGAACAAATTTGAACTGAACCGAACAAATGTGAACTCAACAAATTTCTCCCCCACCTCTACTGAGTAGTCACATGTGCCACTCATGTTCTCTTTCTCACTTGCTCCAGAACGCACCCACATCCACACACAAGTACACACGTCATGGCCATCTCGGCAGTTCTGCCTTCTGGCCCCTCTCTTCTAAAACTTGATGCAGGCAAGAGGCGACATGGGCAGGAGGAGGGATAGGGGACACCCCCCGGGGCCGTTTGTGGGGGAGAATATGCATGCATTTCAGTGATAGATTTTCATAGATCTCATAGATCACAGAGTGGGAAGGGGCCTACGAGGCCATCTAGTCCAACCCCCTGCTCAATGCAGGAGACTAGAGGAGGGGTCTCCCATCCAAGTCACAACCAGGCCTGGCCCGGCTTAGCTTTCCACGCTCAGACAAGCTGAGCCAGCGTCAGCCACAGGCCTGTCTATAGGGCTTAGCTTAGTTACAGTCAGGTGTGAGGACCAATGGTTGGATCAGGAAATGGTGGCTGTTAAGGAGGGATTTGAACCCTGTAAGGACACCTGGGAGGCTGTTCCAGGTGTAGGGGCAGCAAGGGAGGAAGGGCGGAGTCTTCTGAGTGTGTGAGGTCTGCCTTCTGGGCAGGCTTAAGCTTTGGTGGAACCCTGAACACTTGCAACTAAGCAATGCGCGCACGTCCGTCTCCCTGCTTTGCATCTCGTAATCCAATTGCCAGTAATTTGACAGATGCAATCATGTCCCCTCCTCCATATTTTGTTTTCACAGTGGTCTGCGGAGAAAAAAAGCAGGTGAGTTTTTAAGGCATCGATTCAAATTATTATTATTATTATTATTATTATTATTATTATTATTATTATTATTACTATTATTATTATTACTACTACTACTACTACGATGACGACGACTACTACTAGTGTTGCTGTTGTTGTTGTTGTTGTTGTTGTTATTAATTAAATTTTTCAATTCAATTCAGAGCTTTTTAGGGCAAAGGCAGATGTAATATTTTTAAAGCAGTGGGACTGGCTGGGGAGCGAATATGACGTCACCAACACATTTTCTTCAACCTAATACCTGGAGCATTTTGCAATTCATTGGGCTGGGGGGGAGAAGGTGAACGATGGATATAGAAATAAATAAACTTAAATTAGCAAAACTTCCCTGATGCATGAGGGGACAGGCAAGAGTAGGAGTGGCTCAAATGGGAAATCTCCGTGTTATCCCCAATCAGAGATCAGAGATTACATAGGGAGTCCCCTGCACTACTCAGCCTGGGCTTGCGGGAGCTGGCTGGCCTCTCTCCGAATGGAGAACTTTTTTGGAAAATTGGGTAAGGGCAGTGTGGGTGATGTCTTGGGGAGGGTTTTGAGGCTTTGGGGCCGAACCCTGCCCCCCCCCGGATGCCATCCAGCCACTTGCTTGGCTTGGTCCAGGGGTGTAATCTGGCCCTCGGAGCGGCTGCCTACCCAGTTTTGGACAGAGGTGGAGTCAGGCAACTCCACAGGGAGAGCCTGTGCAGAAGGTCCCGCATACGCATCTCACACACCTTTTTCTCATGTAGTGGACTAAAGCCAGTCCATGAGCAGATCAGGAGATGCCACCTGCCGCTTGGAAGCGTCCCATCTCTCTGTACCGTGCCAGCCGGGGCTTTGCCAAACTGCTGGAACAGAAGCCTCCTCATGCTCTTAATAAACAGATTCAGACTGTGACTCCAGTGTGTGTGTGTGTGTGTGTGTGTAAGAGAGGGAGGGAGGGGGGGAAGGGAATCTTGGTTGCCAACTCAGCAGCCTCCCCCCACCCCAGGGTGAATCTTCTCCTTTTCCTCTGAGGCTGCAAGAGGTTCTGTATTTCCAAGGATCAGGCAGTGACAGAACAAGTGGTCTACTCATGTACAAAGGCCCAGGTTCAATCTCCAGTTAAATGATCTTTGGTAGCAAGTTTGAGGAACATCTCGGAGAGCAGCTGCTGCCGGTAAGACAGTACTGGGATAGCGGACCTGGGAAATGGCAGCTTCCTATGGCTTTGCATCCTGATTGAATTCCCAGTGCCTCCAGTTCTTGGGAAAGCCCCTTCTCTACCGGAGACCCTGGGAAGCAGCTTCCAATTGGAGTGGACAACAGTACCGAGTATGATGGATCAATGGTTGGATCCTGTAACAAGGAACTTCCTATATGTGTACATTGGAGACATTATACATCCAGCTCCAGGACAGAGATCAATTGTGAATGGATGATTGGCCCATTGGTACTCTTCAGTTATATATAAGGAATCCAGACAGCAGATTTGCACTTGGGGAACCAAGTGGTCCGTAATAGATGGGCACCCTGTCTACCCCCGCATTAGATTTACAGCGACCGAGCACTCACAGAATTGTGAATAGCTTAATAAAGCAATTAGGTCATGATAAAAGCAAGAATGCAATCAGATAAGGTAACAAGAGGGAGCTTCTCAGATCAGAAACAAATACAAGATAGATGTTTTGAGAAAACACACTCACAAGACAGGAGGGAGCCAGAGAAATAATTCTTGTTTCACATACATGCCTGTAACATATCATGGGATTCTGGAATGTTTTTATACGTGTGTTATTATAACTGTGAAGGACCAGCACCCGGGTCCTATGCGTGAGTTCGGCGCTTAACGGGTTAACCGGCACTGAGTTACAGCCCGTACAAGCGATTGAAACCGACTAGGAGGTTTGCGCAACAAAAGGAAACTCCAGCCCTTTGTATGACCAAATAAGGCTTTTATTTACTATACAATATATGGAGCGGAACTAATAACTTTCTAGGAATACTATAACGTCAACATGACCTGACGTGATCTCCGAGTTTATCAATGAACGGGTTCCCAGGCTAGCGCATTGGGATTAGTCAGTTACCTTAGACTAAAGACTTTACGCTGGTCAGTTTCAGCCTGGCTCCGGATCTGCCCGATCCGGGGAAGAGAACAGCTTATCCCAGCCGCCGCTGGAGGACGAACTTGACGAAAGCAACCCGTGTTCCCAACAACCCCCAAAAGGGGGGGAGAGGGGTTTTCTACCTCTGAGTTTCCCGCTCTCTCCGCCCTTGCAGTCAGGTGGGCTTATGCCTGCCCCTTCGTGCCAGGTGGGCTTATTCCTGCCCGGCAAAAAGGTGACGTGTTGGGTACTTTACAGCTCTTTGAGACTGCCCTGCTAGTTTTGATGGTCTTGATGGTCCTTTCCTGGGTTTTGTGGAATCCAACCGACCGAGGTCCTCCATTGTTGGTATGCAGATCCGTCTGGCTACTTCCCTGTATCTCCAGTCTCCCTCCCCCGCCCCCTTTTGGGAAGAGACTGAGTTGTGCGTGTGTGTGTGCGTGTGCATGTGTACTCGTGTCAGGCTTTCTCCACAATAACCATCACTCTTATTAAGAGGTTGTTTTTCAGCACTATAGACATAGGTGATTTAGGAAGAGAAATGTATCCTTAGGAATATATCTCAAGTAAGACATAAATAAATGAAGTAAAAATAACCTGGACATGTTGAGTGGACTCCAAATAATATATTAAGGAGATTTTGAACGCACAATAAGGGGGAATTTTCTCATCAGAGAACCGACGCCTGTTAACAGCCTGCAGATGAGCATGGGAATTCTGATACAATCACTAATACCGATACTGTTTTTTGTTCTCTTTAGAAGCCTTGACTTAAGATGTGTTTGAATCGATGCATGTTTGAGCTTTGTATTCAGTATTGTTATGCTGATATTCTTATAGTAAAGTAACAGAAGACAGATCTGGTTTGAGAGGGTGATTTCTGGAAAATAAAAAACTCTTTATGTCCTATATCTCGAGTGAAGAAATTAATCTTACTCTCAGATGATGTCTTGTGTGAATATGTTGAGTTAAACAGGTAGCCTACAGAGTGATAAACCTATTTTGAAAGAGCCTCCGAACGGGGACTTAATATGTCGCACAGCGCCACCAGATTCTCACATATGGTGCTTCAAAATGGATGGCTTCAAGCGCCACCGACCAAAACGGGAATGTGTATCTATTTCAGGTTTTCTACCTGAACAGATTTCTGTGTTTAGGAAAAAGAAAAAAAAAAGACGGAAAAAGCAGTGGGAAAGCACAGGAGGCCCACAAATATGGAAGACAACATTGTCTAAACAACCATCCCAAATAAAATTCTGAGAATGAAGCAATGTGATTGCCCCACAGAAAGCTCACCCGGAAGCATCCAGAGGGCAACTCAGCTCTCTACAGCCTCGGCACAAGCGCCCCCGTCGCCCGAGGCACGAGAGTTCATTTGCTGCCAGGTCATGATCCCCCCACCGCTAGCCCCTTCCCCGTACTGCTGCCAGCTGCATCCCCTTCCCACGTTGTGCCCCTCCCACACCTTCCCACATCACACCTCAATCCCTTTACTGCACATAGAATCATAGAGCAGTATTATTATTATTATTTATTTATTTATTTATCGCCCATCTGGCCGGCCACCGGCCACCCTAACCCTGGGCGATGTACACAGATAAAAACACAAAATAAAAACAGGATAAAATACATTTAAAACAATATAAAATTTTAAAATCATTAGCCCACCCCATATTCCCACCTGAATAGCCAAGTTTTTAGTGAGCGGCGGAAGCTCAGCAGAGAAGGGGCATGGCGGAGGTCACTCGGGAGAGAGTTCCACAGTACGGGGGCCGCCACAGAAAAGGCCCTCTTCCTAGTCCCCACCAGTCTAGCTGCTCTGGCTGAAGGGACAAGGAGAAGGCCGTCCGTGGCAGATCTTGTTGAGCAGCCCACTTGGTGTTGCTGGAGATGCTCCTTTCGATAGACTGGACCGGAGCCATATAGGGTTTTAAAGGTCAAAACCAACACCTTGAATTCAGCTCGGCAAGCAACTGGTAGCCAATGCAGCTCCTTGAGCACTGGAGTGATGTGATCCCACTGGCGGCTGCCTTTAACCAGGCGAGCTGCCGCTTTCTGTACCAGCTGTAGCTTCCAAACCGACTTCCAGGGTAACCCCACGTAGAGTGCATTATAGTAGTCTAGGCGAGAGGAGACCAAGGCATGAACCACTGATGGGAGCAGATGATTAGGAAGGTAGGGGCGCAGCTGCCGTATCAGATGGAGCTGATACAGCGCCACCCGGCTCACAGCTGCCACCTGAGCCTCCATGGACAGCTGGGAGTCTAGAATGACCCCCAAGCTGCGGACCTGGTCCTTCAGGGGGAGATGTACCCCATTCAGTAGAGTTGGAAGCGGCCGATCAGGCCGTCGAGTCTGACTCCCTGCTCAGTGCAGGAATCCCAGCTGTGGCCGTGCTCCGCCTGCTTTCCCCTGTCGTGACTCCCACGTCACACACTCCCCTCCCCTCACGGCATCGCGCCTCCTTTCCCCTTGAGTTCACCACCAAGCAATCAGGCGGTCTCCTGGGACGCCTCTCCCACAATCCTTGGCTCTGAGGAAGGACACTCTGAGAGGCAGGCATTCCAACTTGGCCGGCTCCCTGAAGTGCTTCGCCGGCTGCTTCCTAAGCCAACGTGGCTCTCCGGAGGGCGGCTGCTCTGAAGAGCCCCGCCACGCCAGCTTACTTTCTCACTACAGCAAATGCCACGGTGGCAGAGAGGCTGGCACGGCTCTCCAGATCACCCGCTGGAGGCGGCAGCGGTGGGCCTTCCTGGTGGCGGGGGGGGCGGAGCAGTGCAATTTGCCGCACCTCCCACTTTGCTGCCTGAGACGGGGGCTTCACCCCACCCAATGGGAGGGCCAGCCCAGGCTCCTTATGTGTCTTTCGAACTCATCCAGAACTGCTGGCTTTGTTTTGCTTACAGCCATGTACAGATCTATCTCAGCCCCTCACCCTGGTCTTTAAAGGGGGATCCAGGGTGAGCTATTTAGCCATCCTATTGATACCCAGAGGTTGGCTGGGAAAGATCCATTCCTTCCTGGGGATGTGGGAGGGAGCCCACTCATTCATAGATCTGTTTAACCATTGGGGTAGCCGGGCCAGACCTGGCATAGCGGGTGTAGACTGCCTTTAACTGCTTAGAGGTATTTTAAAATATATTCAGCAGTTTATAAATATATTACATAAATGAATGAATAAATTTAATCAGTTAACCCTTTCCTTGTTACAGTCATAGGGTGGGAAGGGACCCCACAGGTGATACCTAGACTAGCCCCCCCCCAATCTCATTACGATATTAAGAATCCCCACATTGTGCCAGATTGTAACATGTCAGGGGCCCTTGTCCACTCACTTCACCCCATCAGTGAACTGTGGGTCTCAGTAGGGCTGGAGGAGAAATTTGTTTGCTTCACATTTTAATATGAATTGATCTAATTTGCACTTTCCAAAAAAGATGATTGCAATTATGCATCAGTTTATGCACTTCTCTGAATTTTGCAATGCAGTTCTTCAATTTAAAAAGTGAGCACATTAGGGTAAACAGCACAGCACACAGAAGACATATATTAAGGTGAAATGCATACAAACATTCACATGGACTTTAAAAAAAGAGCAAATTGATGCAGAAATAGGATGAAGCGAAATTGTGCTTGAAAAAAGGTGGACACAATGAAAATGAGGTTCTGACTTTGCTTCAATGGGCAAGAGAGTGTAACCAGGCCATTTGAAAGCTCAATATATTTCAGTGTTCTCCAACCTTGGGTCCCCAGATGTTTTTGGCCTACAACTCCCACATCCCAGCTGGTGGGCATGCCCAAACATCTGGGACCCAGGTTGGAGGATATATTTGAAATGAAACGGAATCCCTTAACTAGGAAACATGCCACCAGGAAATTGTATGATGATTTAAAGATACAATGCAAAGAACATTACATGCAGAATTAAAATGCGAAATGTATAACGTGGTTAATAATACAATTAATAATAGAATAATTACAATAATACAATAATGCAGTTGTAATCATGAGCCACAAAACTGTGTGACTGATACATGCAAAGATTAGACCGTGCAAAGTAAACCACAGTTTAACTTTTGCTGAGGCCTTTTAGAAAAAATATATATATTAGGGAAACTGTATTAGAGCATCAGATGGGCTAGTTATAGCATAGAAAAGCTACGGTAGGCCAAACTAGCAGCAGTTTAAATTGTTACTTAGCTCTACCAAAACTCCCACCAGTCCAGACTAATTAAATGCATTTCTTAGAGCTTCCAACTACGTAACAGTGTAGTCCAAACCTTCAGGGAAAAGGAAGGAGGAAAAGGAAGATGACAGTTTCCTATCCTAACCACAGTTCTGAGGAACAGGCTCCTGTAGACCCGGGTGAAGGTTGGAGGAGGTCACTCCCAGGGTCCGAGGTGAAGGACTCAGCAGATTCCAAGGGGGTGTGTGTGGAATTAATCCTGGAAGTGAAGAAAATAATTTGAAATGGTAAAGGGTGGTGAAGCCTAACCAGAGAATAAAATAAAATAGAGGGGGTTGGGAGAGCTGCTGAATCTGTTTCAATGTACTCAGGAGCCAAGCATCTCGCCTCCAAAGACTTGTTCAGAAAAAATGGCCTGCAGCAGCCTGGCAAAAGGGACATAGTCAAACTGAGAAATGCTTCCTTCTCTCAAAAAGCAGGCAAATGTACAAGCCATGGCCAGAAAGCCCCCCCCCCAATGGGTAAAAATCTGTTAGCAAAAAAAATGGAACTGTGCAAAACTGAAACATTTAATAAAACAAAAGAAAGAAGTGGGCAAAGTCTCTCTCCTAGGGGTACAGTCATTTTTTGATCCAGGGGCAGCCCAAAAGTTTCTTAACTCCTGATCAGCCTTTTCCCTTCTCCTCACTTGCCCCACCTCTACTTTGGTTCTGGATTAGTGAATGACAGCGGGTGGGGTGCTGCTTGGGGTGCTGCTGCTGCAGAAGCCTGCAAAAACAGTCCCCCCTTGTTTGATGGGGTTGACGCTCTGGCCGCGGGGAGCAGCGGACGCGGGGACTTCTTCTCACCAGGGCCGGTGCTACCATTAGGCCAACTAGGCGGCTGCCTAGGGCACCGGGCTAAAGGGGGCGCCAGGAGCATAGGGCTGGAGGGAGGGAGGGCTCAAGTGGGAAGGGGGGGCGCTAAATATCTGATCTTGCCTAGGGCACCAAACTGCCTTGCACCAGCCCTGCTTCTCACACTGCTCCACTGCACCAGGACTGCACCACCCACAGCATTATCACCGTGATGGGCGGCATCTCACATTCCAGGCAGCAAAAACATTCTGCCCTCAGGGAAAGACAGGCCTGCTTGCGAACCAAAAGCCTTACTCCCCTTCCGTTCCATGGCTCCCTTATGAGCCGTCTGCCCCCAGCACCTGAACCCTTAAAAAAGGACCTGAGTACATGTTACAGAAAGTGAAACAGACAAATGTGTCTATCCCCAGCGGTGCGTGCTATTGCATGGTGCATGCTGTTGCATGGTGCACATTGTATCTGTAAACAGACTTGTAGTCACAGCCACAATCCTATTAAGAGGGGAGCTCTCTGCACGCACTCAAAAGCACTTTGTCCTCTGCTCTGTTTCCCAAAAAATGAAGCAAAAAAGCACACACAAATGACAGACCAAATTGTTGGACGGGAGGCAAATGCACCTGCCTGCCGGCTGAAAGTACTCTTTGTCTCTCTGAAGGTGAAACTACTCGTGACACGGTGTGCTTCTTGGGAACAAGTTGCTTGACCCTGGCCACTGTTCTTCTAAAGAAAAAGCAGCCCTGGGCAAGGGAAGCCGGCCAGGAGCTATGGACAGAGTGTCAACAGGATAAAGGCACTGATTGTGCTAGGCTGCCCTTTTACGCATCACCAGATAAAAGGCTTACCAAGCTAAACAATTTACGGATCATCACCTCCATCTCAGCAGAGGGGGTGGGGCTGTGACCAGGTGACCTGTGTGCCTCTGTGGCTCAGTCTCCTCTCCAGGTACTGCGGCCAACTGTTGGGGGGGGGGCAACTTCAAGGTGGGCCCTTGCTGCTCTCGCTTCTTATGTACTTTTAAATCAGACCTGGACTGGACAGCCCTTTCAGCTAGAGCAGTGTTCTCCAACCTTGGGTCCCCAGATGTTTTTGGCCTACAACTCCCAGCATGCCCCAGCCAGCTGGGGCATGCTGGGAGTTGTAGGCCAAAAACATCTGGGGACCCAAGGTTGGAGAACACTGAGCTAGAGGGTGGGTCCTCAGACAGAGGACTGTCCTCTGAGAAGTAGGACACATGGCCGCCCTGGATTGTATGTGAGAGTCAGACACCTCTCAAGAGGCCAAATGACTCACAATATTAGCCACACTTTAGCGTGCTTGAACTAGCCACTTGGATCTCGAAGAGAAAGCAGCCGTAGGGCCCCGATCTGGAACATCCTCCCAAAATGGATTGGGGGCCCATGGCAGTTTCCGACTGAAAATCACCACTCTCCCTGGCTGCTACTTGACCCCCCCCCCCAAGCAGTAAATATACAGAGCGCGTCAGCATCTTAAAAGTAGCGTTAACAGCATCGGGGAATTAAAGCGCAGGGTCTAAGGCACAGGTGGGCAGCCAGGTGGCTGCATGTGGCCCATAGAAACCTTATCTGCAGCCCGCCATGGGTCCCCAAGCCTTCAGTTTCCCTCTGAGGGAGGCAATGGGGGGGGGGAGTCATCCCCATTCAGGCTTGTTTGGTGGGGGGGTACGTAGGGGGGGGGTTAGGAGACTTGGATGTCCTGCTCCATTGGAGGTTCCATCACTATTTATTTATTTATTTATTAAAATTCTATACTGCCCAATCACTGAAGTTCTCTGGGTGGGTCACCACAGTAAAACCATAAAATAAAACAACATGATAAAATAGAAAAAAATTTAAAGTTTCAAACTATAGTATACACTGAAGTAAAAACCAATGACTTAGAGATGTCCGAGAAATTCATTTTGCTTTATTTATTTTTCTACTCAAATTTGCCCCGTTTGCACCTCTGACTGTGACAATGAACGTGTGCATTTTTGCGGGAAAAGCTCGCATTTCCCAGATAATAATACGCATTTTCATGTTTTCGTTCATGGGAGAAAATTGCCAAGTTGGGAGCACACTTTCCCCATTTGAACGAAGCAAGCAAACAAAAAAGATCGTAAACAAAAAGCGGAGCGAGGCAGTCGGAGCTTCAAGGCGGAATTCAGAGATGCTGACGCTCCAGTCCCTAGTAAAGATCTAAAAATATAATATCAGATTGAAAGCAATCATGGCACAAGCGAGGGGCACGGGGTGAGGCGGCGACGGAAGGACTTCTGGAGCAGAGCAGGCTCAGGACCCCGGACAGAACTGCGGTGCTGACTCCGGGGCTGCGGGCCCGGCTTCAGTACCATGGAGAGCAATCCTGCAACGAAGGCAGCGTGACCTCGCGCACCGGCCTGGAGCGACGACGGGCAGGGCCTGCTGGGCTGGCCAGGCCAGGCCAGGAGCATCTCCCCCCCCCCCTCAAGGGCTGCGCCTGCTTTGCTAAAGGGCCAGTGCCCTGTCACTGGATGCTTCCGGGGCGGGATTGCTCCCCAGGCCTCCCTGCTCACTCCAGGAGTCAGAGGGCAATAGCACCTGCTGGGGAATGAGTGGGCCAGGTGCTGGGTCCAAGGAGAAGCCCCCCCCCCGCGAAATTACACTTTTGTAAATTTATGAGCTGCCTGCCTTACAATCGAAGGGATTAAAGTTAAATAAACGTTTCCGTATTGCCCAAACCTCATTGCATGCCCCTCCCTGCGATGTTGATGAAAGGCGGGCTCATATGTTTAGCCTCAGTAACTAAACTTAGTGTGTCCTTAGCTCTTGGCCCCATTAGGCTGAGGCCCACAGATTCATCAACTAAGCCTTTTGTTGATTAATTCGTAGTTTGAAGTGGGCACCCCAGTTTCCATTTCCAATTTGTGCAGAGAGACGGGACTATGAATATGACATGAAAAAAGTCAGGATGGATGCATCTGTCCGTTTGAGTTTCTGGAGAGCCAGTGTGGCGTAGTGGTGAGAGTGTCGGGCTGGGACTTGGGAGATCCGGGTTCTAGTCCCTGCTCGGCCATGAAACCCACTGGGTGACTTTGGGCCAGTCCCTGCCTCTCAGCCTGACCTACCTCACAGGGTTGTTGTGAGGATAAAATGGAGAGGAGGAGGAGGATTATGTAAGCCGCCTTGAGTTCCTTGCAGGAAAAAAGGTGGGGTATAAATATAATAAATATAATATATAATATATTCTTTCCGTTTCTCATTTTACCAAACTTAAGAACATAAGACGACACATGCTGGATCAGTCCAAGGATCCATTTTGATCACACAGTGGCCAAGCGACTGCCTGGGGGAAACCCAGACATGGGACAGGACACAGTTAGGGCACGGGTGCAACAGCAGCACCCTCCCAGTCACGTTCATTTGTCATCGTAGAAAGGTGTGGACTCCTCCTCCTCCTGCCCCAAAGGGAAGCGGCGGAAACTTCCTCTGAAACCTCAACATTCTGGGTTAGCCTTGAAGGAAGCATCCCACCATATTAAGAACTCGCTGAGTGCCTTGTGATCCAGACATATCTGTGGTGAAGAAGAACCCACACGGGAGGCCTCCAAGAGCCATGTTGGATCAGACCAGCGTCCACTCTAGTCCATCATTGACCAGAAGCCCCATCACGACATCTTGTGGAATTGAATTCCATAGTGCAACTCTGTGCTGTGTGAAGAAGTCCTTCCTTTTATCTGTCCTGAATCTCCCACCAATCAGCTTCCTGGGATGACCCCGTTGGGTTCTGGTTTTAGGAGAGAGTTAGAAAATTGCCTCCCTGTCCACTTTCTCCCCACCAGGCATAATTCTGTACAAGTTTATCATGTCTCCCCTCACTCGCCATTTTTCTAAGCTAAAGAGCCCCCAAAGTTGTATCCTTTCCTCGTAGGGGAGCTGTTCCAGCCCCTGGATCCTGTGCAGATCAAAGAGCAGACCCTTTCTGCACTTCCTCCAATATCCTTTTTTAGGTGCAGTGATGCCAAGTGTGGCCGCACCATAGATCTGTATAAAGCAGATCCTTTTCTCATTCTGCCTGACATGTTCCCACCCCAGCCTGGACTGCCTCCTCCCTCAGACTGCCTAGCAGGCCAGGCCTCGTCAGCCCTGCCCACGTGGCGAGAGCCCAGTCTCACGAGTCCTCTGCTTTCATGCATTTCCCTGCTGAGCTCAGAACAGATGGTTGCCAGAGATTACGTTTGCATTTCAGCTCACGTGTTGGCCTTGTGTGTGTGTCTCCTCCTTCACCCGTATAACTCTCCTTCCCCTGCATTAGATAAGGGGAGCGAGACCTTTCTCAGTTGATCGCAGGCCAAATGCCCGTTGGGTCCTGGGCCAAGGCAAATGTCCCTCTGCAATGGTTCTTTGTGCGGTGTGAGGTCATCTGTCAAATGGCCCTTCGGGGCAACCCTGCCCGTGCCAAGAACAATCGTGTGATCTCGGTGTGGTTGTCCACGTGGCAGGTGGGCAAGAGAGGACAGAGCTGGATGTGATGCCAGCATTTGGGAGTGGAGGGCGGGGCAGAGTAGGCGGGGAGCGCTCCAAAGCTCTATAAAAGCAGGGGACCCCACAAACCCAGACCTCGCTTCCTCCAGTATCTGAGAATATTCTTTTGCTGAGAAGGCAGAATACAAACGTGCAAGATGAAGGTCTGGCTGGTCGGGTTGGGCCTGGCCCTGCTCTGCATCATCCATTCTATGGCAGAGGAACTTCAAAATCCCGACGATGAGAAGGTAACAAATTTGGGCTGGGTACTCAGGAAGGGGGTGGCTTTCTTTGGGGTGCTCCTCATTCACCCCTCTCCTGTGCCAGTGGGTCTCCAAAGCTTTTGATTTCTATTCTGAAAGGTTCTAACTCCTATTGTACACTATTCTTTTAGATGGATAATTGCATTTAAGGCATCACATCTGTTCTTCCCTTGTGCTCCAACCTGGTGGAATCATGGAGAAAACTATTTTTCATGCAGTATTCATATCTATATATCTATCTATATATAAAAGAAAGTGTCCTGACTGACTGATTGACTGACTTATTTTATTATTTTATTTATTTATTATATTTATACCCCACCTTTTTTCCTGCAAGGAACCCAAGGTGGCTTACATAGTCCTCCTCCTCTCCATTTTATCCTCACATCAACCCTGTGAGGTAGGTGAGGCTGAGAGTCAGTGACTGGCCCAAAGTCACCCAGTGAGTTTCATGGCCAAGCGGGGACTAGAACCCAGATCTCCTGAGTCCCAGTCCAACACTCTAACCACTATGCCACACTGTTTAATCTAGGAACTTGAAATTTTGAAGGAACATTGCTTTTATGACATAGAACCCCACTAAGGAAGGATTTTTGGAAATTCCGTCCCTAAGGGGGTGAAAAAAGGGGGCAAAATCACCCCACACTCATATCTCCTATGGGCAAAACAACAGGGGAGCAGTTATGCAAATCGGCCTCACCTCAGAATTTCTGCAGGAGTCAATAGGAGCAGTTATGCAAATAGCCCATAGAACACTTAGAATGTTCCTATGAATTCCTGCAGGGGCCAATAGGGCTGGGTATGCAAATCTCCCCTAGGCCATTTAGAATGTTCTCTGAGGGGGTGAAAAGGGAGGGAAACTTTTTAAATGACTGAATGACTGCTGTGTGCAGGGTGTCGTTGCATAGGCTCCATCACGTTTTGACGGATCTGCCCCAAACGTGGCACACATACTCTCCATCACCCAAGGACAAAGACTGGTGGGTTCAAATCTCAGAAAAACCTTCGCTGAGCCTGTATGGCCCAAAATAGATGAGAGAGCCAATGGCGTCACTTGGAATGTTCGCAGAGGCCATTCAGGAGCGGTTATGCAAATTGCTCCAACGACATATAGAATGTTCATATGAACTGCCACAGGGGCCAATCAGGAGCAGATATGCAAATCTCTCCTGCGTCAAAACAATGTTCATATGAACCACAGCCAGGGCGGAGCTGGGATTTCATTGGGTAGTCCTGGGGTGGGGGCGGGGGAAAGCTGGGATTTCATTGTGCAGTCCTGGGGGAGCTGGGATTTCATTGTGTAATCCAGAGAGGGAAGCAGGGATTTCATTGTGTACTCCTGGGGGGGGCAGGAATTTAATTGTGCAGTCCCAGGGGAGCTGGTAGTCCCGGGGGAGCTGGGATTCCATTATGTAGTCCTGGGGGGACCTTTCCTATGGAGCGATTCAAAACAGCGGTCAGCGACCTTAAGGAATTTCGAACAAATAGTGCCTATAGGAAAATGACGACCCGTGCAAACTTGGCACGGTCACTCTTCATCACGCGAGCAAAGCCGCGGGCGAAAGCTAGTTTGTAATAAGAGCAATTAAACACTTTGGTGTCATCCCCCCCCCACGTCCATACGATAGTCTCCTTTCTTCACACAAATTGACAGTGCCGATATAGGGGTGTCCGCTTGAATCTCCCAATTTTATCAGTGAAAGATTTTGCTGATGAATTGATGAGGCTCAATTTTAAAGGCTGGGGCTAAGACAAAGAGCCGTGTAAGTTACATTACTGAGGATGAGCGTATGAGCCTCCATTACGCAGGGGCAGACCACTGATCCGGCAAGCCCAGTCTTGTGTTCTCTGACAGGTGGTGGCCCTTCCTAGCTCCGGAATCTGAGTTCCTTTCCAACGGGAGATTCCAAGGATTAAACCCGGGACCTTTGCCCCTGCACTGCTGCCTCTCCTCAAAGATTACACGGATGCTGCTGCAGGGATCCCTTGTAGCAGGGAATGAAAAAGAGAACGTGAAAGATGGTTCTCCAGTGAAGCCGAAAGGTGGGAGCGAGAGGGCAGACAACAGAAAGGACTCCACATGGCGCGTTGACTATGGGATGCGCGGCCACAGGATGCAGGTGATGATGGCCACCAACTTGGAAGGCTTTCAAAGGGGATTAGATAAACGTATGCAGGAGAGGCTATCCGTGGCTAGTCATGAATGCCACTGAATACCAGTTGTTGGGGAACATGGACAGGAGGGTGCTACAACTGCGCTCATGTCCTGCTTGTCAGCTTCCCTGGGGCCACAGTGGGAAGAGAATGCTGGACTAAAGAGGCCTTTCGGGTCTGATCCAGCATCAGGGCTCTCCTTAGGTTCCGGTGTCCTTATGAAATCCACAAGCATCCTTCTCTCACACTAGGATTTCAAGCAGGTATCCCCAAAGGCCCCGCTGGCTAGTCCCCCTTTAAAGCCACCGTGTAGTGGTTGAGAGCCTGTTCTGCAGGCAGAAGGTCCGAGGCTCACTCCCCGGCATCCGTTGAAAGGATGGGACGGGAAGGGCTCCCCACTGCCACTGAGACCTTGGCAAGCCGGTGCTGTTCAGAAGGAGGAATCATCTCCCAGAACGGTCTCCTCAGGTCCAGTCTATCTCAAGGACAGGAACGGTGCAGGGCTGTTTGGCGCCCTAGGCCAAATTATATTAGGCGCCCCCCCTCGTGCCGTGGGGGGGGCCTCCGGAGCAAAGCAGCCCTGCTTTGCAACACCCCCCCGCGCGCGTGCGCGACCGCGCACCGTCCGCCAACCACCTACCTTCCCCACCGCCCACCGCCCACCGCTGCTGCTGCTGCTGCTGCGCCTCCGCCTCCTCCTCCGACGCTGGGACGAAGGTAGGTAGATGGTTGCTGGCGGGCGCGCGCGCGGGGGGGGGCGGTTGCTGCGGCGGCGGCAGCGGTCGGCAAGCGGGCGGGGAGGAGCGGCGGAGGCGGCAGGCAGGGCAGGAGCGCGCCGGAGGCGAGGAAGGGGCGCAGAGTTTGCGCCCTCTTCCGCCACGCGCCCTAGGCAGCCGCCTGGGTCTGCCTAGCGGTAGCGCCGGCCCTGCTCAAGGAGCATCTCCAGCAACATCAAGTGGGCCGCTCAACAAGATCTGCCACAGGCGGCCTTCTCCTTGTCCCTTCAGCCAGAGCAGCTAGACTGGTGGGGACGAGAGCCTTTTCTGTGGCGGCTCCCGTACTGTGGAACTCTCTCCCGAGTGACCTCCGCCATGCCCCCTCTCTGCTGAGCTTCTGCCGCTCATTAAAAACCTGGCTGTTCAGGTGGGAATATGGGGTGGGTTAAGATTTTTTTAAAAAATTATTATGTTTTAAATGTATTTTATCTTGTTTTTATCCTATGTAGGGTGGCCGGTTGCCGGCCAGATGGGTGATTAATAAATGTAAATAAATAAATAAATAACCATTCCAGTCAGTCACTGGAAGACTTAAAGTTCTGTAAATTTAAGCATTGGTACCCCCACTTGCATGTTTTTTTGTCCCCTCCCCATTCCCTTTTCCTTTGTATCATACGTCTAAGATTGTGCAGCACCCAGAAAATATTGGATGCTTGATAAATAATATGCAAATAGGCAAACAAACAGGGTCAGCGATTTATTAGGGGACGGTGGACTCAAAAATGGGAGCTGTCCCTGGTCATTAGGGGGCTTTGGAGCATCCGCGCTGGGTCTTCCCACACCTTCGCATGGAGAAGAACCCAAGATGACCACCAGGTAAGTCCCAGTTTTGGACGGCGGCATGGATGGATCACTGGTGTGCCAGGTAGGTGGCCATGCAGGCAACTTTGGCTTGGATGCCCAACTTTTCCTGCGCCTTCTGAAAAAGCTGGCCTTGGTCCCTAACACCGCCTTTTCCCTTCAGGCTCTTGGGACCTGGCATGTGCCTGCCATGGCTACTACCTGCAAGTACATTTTGAAGCATAAGAATGATATGAAGATTCTTGTTGCCACCTTGAGTAAAATGGAGGATGGAAGTATCAAAGTGGCTAGCAGATTCCCGACGTAAGTGTCCTGGTTTGTCCACAATGAGCATGCGTCTCCCATTTGTCTGTTAACTTATTAAATATATATCCCACCTTTCCACTAAAAGAGCGCTCAAGAAGGCTAACGGTAAAACACAGGGGGAAATGAGAAGGCTATAGGAAAAGCTCATCTATTTAACACACATCCAATTAAAAAAACAACAACACATGGGGTAGAAATAAAAGACAAATGTTTGCAGCAGCCCCGAGATGTGGTCGTCTATGTTCTTGCGGGAGACACAGCAGGTCTGAAATCTTGCGCACAAATTGGTGGAGAAACGCTAGATTTCCCATCAGAAATCCCAAACCAGAAGATTTTCCCATCATCACGACTTTGAGATTGGGAGAGATGTGTAAGAAAAGATACAACAGCAGGCCACTGCTGAGGCGAGGCTCTTCTGGATTAGCTTGCTGCTGGCTGGAATGCGTCAGGGCTGGCCCGTCCATTAGGCAAGGCGAGGCCTCTGGTCAAGGGCCGGTGGAGGTGGGCCGGCGGAGCAAGCCGCACGTGCCCCTGCCGCTGCCTGCTGGCCCCCCTTTGCCGCCCAGTTGCTGCTGCTCCGCACACATCCAGCGCCAGCGCGATCTGCCGGCGTGCCTCTCGGGGCAACCCATTCTCCTCTTGCTGCGGGGGGTGCGCGGGCCCCAGGCAGTGTCCGGTCAACTCTTGCGACCAGAAGACAGGAAAGAAGAACTGGCGCTAGAGGGCGAGCGAGCAGCAGTTTGTTGCGGAGAGAAGCAGGCAGGAGCTGGCTGAGCAGTCGAAGGAAAGCTAGGGAGGAGGAGGAGGAGGAAGTGACTGGGTCAGTAGGAAGGGGCAGTGGGAGCCAGCGGGGGCCTGTTGCTGCGGGCGGGCGGGGTCCCCTTGCGCTTTGGAGACTGTGCCGGAGAAGGACTGGAATGGGGACTGGAGATCTATGGGGACTGGAGATAGGAGAAATGGAGGAAAGGGGCTCCAGGTGAAATCCCAGCACACACACACCCCAATGCAAAGTTCTTTGGATCAAAATGGAGCAGTTTGGAGTGTGCTGTGAAAAGCCAGCCATTTGAGGGCGGGGGGGACGAACAGCAATCCTTCCTCCCTTTTGCCGTTTTTCTCCACAACCCATTTCCAGGCGTCGGGAGGCGGGGGGGGGGGCTTAATGAGCTTCTGCCTTGGTCTGATTGTCCCGCTGGGCTCTCCTTCTTCCAAGCGATGCTTGCCTTGTTATTGGCGCAGGCCCCGGATGCAACCCCTCGGCCGGGGTGCACAGGCCAGGCTGCGCTCTGGGACAGTGAAGCGCCTGGTCAAAGCCCAGGTTCTTGCTCTATGCGGCACGCAAGGAGGTTTTTCGCGCAGTAACAGTCATTATACGCTATGGAGGTTTTCTCAGAAATTAATCCCACGGTGTTCAATGGGACGTATAAGTTTCTTTCTTTACTACGGATTGCAGCGTGAAGTGGAGACTTATATCTGGGCGCGCACACCCAGTCGGTCTCCAGGCAGCCCTGCTTCTCACCTTCGTCATGCACAGACCAGATTTATACGGGGCCCCTCCCCCCCCCCGGTTGCACAGAAAGCCTGATCTTCTCTGGCTGGCTTGTATCTGGAGCGCGGGGTGGGGAGCCAAAGTGGGCTGGGGGCAGGAGGGACTGGCAGCGCCTATCTCAACGGGGCTCCTTTTCCATTGCAGGTTTTACATGCTTTACTTGGAGCTTCACAGGAGCTCTCCATGGTGCTGACCCCCTATAGGTTAACCACCATGTAGCACCATGGATAGCTCCTGTGAAGCTCGGAGTAAAACCTGCAGTGGGAAAGGAGCCCCACTGGAATAGGAGTCACACACACACACACACCGGTTGTGGGGAAGAGGCACACCAGCCGCAGCAAGGAGGGGCTGTTTTGTCTCCTGCCATTGCTACTTTAGCCGGCAGGGAAACAACAAGAGGAAAAGGCACTTATGTGTCCCCAGACAGAAGAGAAAATATCCTCAGGTGCCTGAAAAAAATGTTTATGATGCCCAACACATTTCAGAAAGGGCTTCCCTTCCTCAGGGGCTGCTTCTCTTTCTCCAAACGGGTCGCAAGGAATCCGTCCAATACTTCTTCTGTCTTAAAATACTCAAAAGAGTATTTTTTGAGGTATTTTAAGTACATCATCAGTATTTTACTGATGGAAGTTGCAGTCCAACACATTGAGGGAGCACCTGGTTGAGGAAAGCTGCTTTAGGTTAAAGGTCATTTCAGGGAGGGCATTGCCTATGTAGCAGAGGTGTTGAACCTTTTAAAGTATTTTTGAGTATTTTAAGAGTATTTTTGAGTATTTTAAGAATATTTTTTTGAGTATTTTAAGTACATCATCAGTATATTAAGACAGAAGAAGCATTGGAAGGATTCTTTGCGACACATTTGGGGAAAGAAGAGCAGGCCCTGAGGAAGGGAAGCCCTTTTCATGACCTTCCCCCCCCCCCCGGGAATTTAGTGGCCAGCAACACAGGAGAGAGAGAGAGAGAGAGAGAGAAAGAGCGAGAGAGCAAGACAGCGAGAGAGCAGTGAGGGAGGGTGGAGGTGGAGAAGCGAATAGAATCGTACAAAAGTAGAGCTGGAAGGGGCCTACCAGGCCATCGAGTCCAACCCCCTGCTCAGTGCAGGAATCCAGGTCAAAGCACCGTCCAGCCGCGCCTTGAATGCCTCCAGACCTCCCTAGGGAGTTGGTTTTGTTTGGCTTTTGTTTGGATTGGAGAGGGCCGGGGGGGGGGGGGGGGGACACAAAGGGTTCCTGTCAGCCCAGAGCAATTGCAGAGAAGAGGTAAGCTTGTAGATGACAGGTGTGACTGTGATGCCTGTGTGTGTGTGTGTGTGTGTGTGTGTAAGAGAGAAAGACCAAGACAGAGAGAAAGAGGGAGGGAGAAGCGTTGATCTGATGATTGCATTTGGGAGAAATCGGGGTGGTGGGTGGTGGGTGGTGGGATCGTTTCCTGCTCTGCCCCAGGCAGCAAAATGTCTTGGGCCAGTACTACAAGGCATTGCACTGTTTGTTTTGGGGCACCTAAGATGAACAGCATACTTGGGGATGATGTTGCAGAACGTTTGATTTAGCAAAACAGACATTTCAGTTTTTGTGATCAGTTTGAGCGAGCAGGATCTCCCCTGCCTGCCCCCTGCTCGAAGCCCAGAGGGCTCTGGTTCTCTCAGTCAGAAGCATCCCAGAAAAAAACACCACCATCCTGGAAGACTTTCTTGTTCTTATGAGAGCAAAGTGGACATCGCCGGAGCGCTGCAACCACCTCCCACTAGTTAGAATTGGGGGCTGGAGGAAGGCGTTCCAGGCTGCCGTTAAATGTTAGGCTCCTCTCCAGGCACCTCCCTTGTGGGCGCTTTAAGCACTGTCTGCCAGCCAGGGCCCCACTTCCCTTGAGATGCAGCAGGACCTGCAGCTGGTCTCCTTGTGGCCTGAGGACTTTCCTCCTTGTCTCATTTTGCAGGCCACACGGGTGCAAGGAGATGGAAATGATCTTTACGAAGAGAGAAGACGGGAAGTTTGCCCATAAGTGCGGTCTGTATGAATGAAATATTGCCCTTTCAACTGCTTGCTTCTACAGACCAGAAACTTGGCACATGGGTGGTGTTGGGCAGGGCCCCTAGTTCAATGGCAGAGGGGCTGCTTTGCATGCAGAAGGTCCCGGGTTCAGCCCTCAGCATCTCCAGGTAAAAAAGATCATGTGCCAGGTGATGTGGAAGACCTCTCTGTCCCTCCGCCCGAAACCTGGGACAGCTGCTGCCAGTCAGCGCAGGCAATGCTGGTTTTGATGGAGAAACTGTCTGCGCTGGGGTAAGGCAGCTTCTTTTGAAACTTGCGAGCATGTATGCTATAATAATAATAATAATAATAATAATAATAATAATAATAATAATAGGCAGTCTTCCCCTTAAAATGCTGCTTTGGGCACCAAGATTCTGGCATCTGTGAAAGTGAGTTCATTTATATGCTGCATTTCTAGCTGTGCCCATAGTGGCTCATCGTAAACACTACCTGATCAAAATGTGTAATTTTTTTGGGGGGGGGAGAAGCAATTTGTTACACAAAATTGATCAATACATTCACATGACTCAAAAAGAAAAGAAAAGAAAGAACAGAAAAGAAAGCCTGTGTAGTTTTAGAATGAGCAAAACAGAAAACGGTGTGCTGATCAAATTGTTCCCGACAAGCCGTTGTGACTCAAATGCAACCTAGAGCCCACTGGATGTGTGAAACTACAATTCCCTCCATTCCCAGCCTGGCTGGGAATGATGGGAGTTGCAGTCCAACACATCTAGGGAGCACCTGGTTGAGGAAAGCTGCTTTAGGTTAAAGGCCATTTCAGGGAGGGCATTGCCTGTGTAGCAGAGGTGCTGAACCTTTCTCAGTCCGAGGGCTGAATTCTATTTCAGGGAAGCTCTTGGGGCCGCATTCCAGGGCTGCAGCTCAGTGGTGGAGCCCCTGCTTTGCATGTAGACGGTCCCAGGTTCGATCCCCGGCAGCATCTCCAGGCAGAGCTAGGGGAGAATCCTGCCTGGAACCCTGGAGAGCCGCTGCTGCCAGTCAGTGTTGACAATGCTGGGCTGGATGGACCAAGACGGGTCTGACTCTGTCTAAGGCAACTTCCGATGTGCCAAAATCAAAGGGGTGGGGCCAGAATACCAAAAACCACTAACCAATTGCAGCTTAAAGCTCCTGCTGCCGGGAACGCAGCCGTAGGAGAGGCATTTCCACCTCTGAGAATGGGGGGAAATGCACAAAAGCTGGGAAGCCACCTAACGATCCGTGGCCAGAAGAAGGGGGCCTGTCCGACTGGAGAAACCCAAAGGCACCCCTGCTATATCGGAATTGAGCCACTTCTGGTGTGCCTCATGAATCCCCTTGGAAGAATTGATTCCTATATTCTGTATGTTACAAATGAGAACACAGCTTAGAGATAATATTTGTGTTAGATGCCGATAAATCTCGGTTTCCATGGAAAGCTAAATTGTTTCATATAGAGCTCAAAATCTCTTAGCTTTACATACGAAGAAAGATGGGTTGCCTCTCTGAAAAGGCCCCAGTGAGTTGCAACTCTTGCAAAAGGGCAAGAGTTGCTTGCCATTTTCCTGGCTCTGCTCCTGTTCTGGAGGGATTTCTAGACAGGGCTAAGCCATGATTTCAGCAGATTTCACAGATGGATCCATCCATCCCCTATCGGGTGCCTCCAGATGTTTGGGATTTCAACCCCATCAGCCTCATCTCGCACGGCAAGAGATCTGATCCACCATTAATTTTGCATGGCCTTCTTGGTTCTTTCTTGCAGAGTGGGGTGAGAAAACCATTGATACGATCGAAGTGCACGACAACTATGCCATTGTCACCATAACAAAGGTCAAGGGTGACAAGCTATGCAAGTTTGTGACAGTTTATGGTATGTACCCAAGTGGTCTTCCACCTTCATTTATTTTCCTCGTTTATATGTCATTTTCCTGCCAATAGCCTCAAGGTGGTTTGCGCTCCAAAATAGTGCCGTAGACACACACACAATACAGGGCCCCAGGCTATGCTCTGAGGGCACCTGGCAGAGCCACCTCCCTGAAGCTGAGCAGGTCTGGGGCTGGTCAGTGCCCGGATCGGATGGAGACTGCTTGGAAAATCCAACTACGCCACCTTGAGGTCCCTCATGGAAGAAAGGTGGGATAGAATAATAGAATCATAGAAAGGTAGAGTTGGAAGGGGCCTACAAGGCCATCGAGTCCAACCCCCTGCTCCATGCAGGAATCCAGGTCAAAGCATCCCCGACAGATGTCTGTCCAGCTGCACCTTGCATGCCTCCAGAGTGGGAGAGCCCACCACCTCCCTAGGTAGTTGGTTCCATGGTCTTATTGCTCTGACATACACAAAATATATCAAGAATACAAAAAGTATAAGGGACCAGGAGAGATGGGGGGCACCGGGGCTGCTGGTGGAGGCGGGTCTGGGGAGCAGGAGCCAAGAGGCCGTTGGTTCCAGCCAGGCCAATAGAGGGGGTCTTCCTGCCTTACCTGCCCTTCTGCTGCGAGGCAGCAAGAGGGGAGGAGCCTCGTGGCAGATGGAGGGGGTTCCTGCATTGAGCAGGGGGTTGGACTCTATGGCCTTGTAGGCCCCTTCCAACTCTACTTTTCTACGATTCTATGATTCTATGAAAAAATAACCTCCACCAGGGCACGACATTCTAGTTTGGAATACTTGGATGAAAATTTTGCTGCACCCTGGTTTCCCCCATATTATGAAATATCTATCTTTTTGTTGTTCAGAGCCCTGCCCTCTACTGGTGGGAGGTATGAAAAACATGTAGTACTCAGGTCTGTCTCTGTGGCTTCTTTGTGCAGGCAGGGACCCCCAGTTGACCCCCGAAATCGAGGAGAAATTCAGAGCCAAAGCTAAGGAGGAGGGCATGACTGAGGAACAGATCATCATCATGCCCAATGAAGGTAAGACCTAAGGGAAACTGCTTTTTGTACGTCCAGGCTGGAATGGAGAAAATCGTATTGAAATATATTGATTACTAGATAATCTATGGCGTACAGAGGTTTTAAAATCTCTTCTTCTGGGGAAGCCGAGTTCTGGGTTGTGGTGGTCTTTTTCAGCAATATGGCTGAGGAAGTGGTGTCTGGCATAATGTTGCGGCTTGGGGTTTTGGGGTGTGCACGTTACCTGTGTCTGCTCGCGCTTGTGTCACACACTCTCCCTTGCACTCTAATTCATAGTATTCACAAATATCAGCCTTCTCCAACCTGGTTCCTGCCAGATGTTTTGGACTTCAACTCCCACCAGCCCCAGCCAACATGCCCAATGGTCAGGAATGCTGGGAGTTTAAGTCCAAAGGTTCTGGAGGAAAACAGGCTGGGGAAAGCTGACAGATGTCATTCACGTTTGTTCTCTCTCTCTCTCTCTCTCTCTCTCGCACACTCGCACTAACAGTTCACCAACACCCCAAAAGTTCCATCTTCTCCAACACTTCTCAGACAAAAAGAGGTTGGGCCCCACGGGTGGAGCCCAATGTCCCAGGGGGCCAATGATGTGGGGTGAGAAATGTGCTATAAGCAGCTGAAGCAATAATAGAGATGCATGCCTCTGGGCATGAGCAGAGTGCAGACACCTCTGTGTGGGATTGGCAGGGGCTGGGGCTGGCAGTCCTCTTCAGCCAGAGTATATAACTTCTGGGAACAGCTTGAGCCCTGGTGGAAGTGAGGTTATACAGGCTCCTCTGTTTCTCCCTGTTGCATCACCTGATCAAAAGCCAGTAATTTGACGGAGGAAATAATTGTGCGTGTGTCCCCCCACCCCCATTTTGTTTTGACAGTGGCCTGCACAGAAGAATCAGAGTAGGTGAGTTTTTAAAAGCATCGATTCAACATACAGTAAAGACAGACATGATGCCTCCCTCACTGCCTTCACTAATATGTACCTTTTGCTTTCCTGGGTTGAACGGTGCAAATTTCAACATGGTCAGGCATCTGCACTGGGTGCTATTGGCTTGTGGCTGTGACATCACCAACACACTTCCCCAAAACCCAATACCTGGAGCACTTTTGCAATTCATTGTGATGGGTGTGTGTGGAGAAGGTGAAGGGTGGACATAGAAAAGAATAAAAACACAGGTGTTCCTTGAACCACCACCACAACAATGAAAACCCTTATTCATCCGAATGATGTCTACCTAGTGTGGAATGGAGTGGAAGCACTAGAGAACGTGCTTCTTGTTTAATCTCTGGTTTTAAAAAAGGGTCTCAGTTAGCAGGTCCCTGGAGAAAGAAGCTGAAGCCAATATCCTTCCTCAAACCCTCCAGGTGTGCTGCACTACGACTCCCATAATTCCACAGCCAGCTATTTCACAAGCTTTTTTTTTTTTTTTTTTTGGTCTTGTAGGTGACGAAAACCGATTAATCAGAATCAGAGGATCCCGGCTGCTGCTTGCAAGCATCCCTTTGCTCTGTAGCATGTGATCCGGGGCTTTGTTAAACCCCTGCGGCGGAAACCTGCTCTTGCTCTCAATAAATAGATTCAGAAACTGCACCTTTCCTTCCAGTTCTTGTGCGTGTGAATGAAAGGGGAAGGGATCTTGATGACAAACTCAGCCTCCTCCTGTCTTCTCCTTTTCCTCCAAGGGTACATTTGTAAGGGGTCCCAACTGGCACCCCCCCCCCCATTTCCAACCTCCATTCCCTAGGGCAGTGTTCTCCAACCTTGGGTCCCCAGGTGTTTTTGGCCTACAACTCCCAGCATGCCCCAGCCAGTACCTGAGGGAAAAGGCTGCCAGAGAGGCAGCACCTGAAGGGGTGGAGTTTCCAGAGAGACTCCCTGGCCTGGCCATAAAAGCCGGTCAATTGCTCCCAGACTCTGTTGGAGCAGCTGCTGAGCTTGCTAGTTCTCTGGCTGCCAGGATTGCTGATCGAGGTCCTGAAACCTGGCCAAAGTTCCAGATGTGGCCCAGGCCCAGCCATCTGGGTTGCAGCACTGAGCCTCAGCAGTCAACCAGGACAGAGGATGGATTCCTGACGGGGCAGGATGTAAAGCCAGTCTCACTCAGTGCCACCACCCCAGTCTGGATCAGGCCCTCCACAGTGCTACAGCCTCTCTGTATGAGCTGCTGTTCTCCTCCTAATCAACCTGTTGTTTGGGGTTTTTTTAAATCTGTTTTTATCTTTTGATTGTTCACCACTCTGGCACCTGCTTAGATATGGAGTGGTATACAAATACTGTAAATAAAATAATTAATAAATAAATAACCTCTCTTGCGGGGGCGGGCGGGCAATTCTGCCATGTGTCCAACGGCAGGGAGGGAGGACCCATGCCACAGGGGAGCTGCAGAGCAATGGAAGCGGCAAGTTCTGTCGCCTGCCCTTGGGCACATGGCAGAATTATCCGCCTGCCCCTCGCAGCAGAGCAGACCCGACCCAGGGGAATGTGAACCCCTCAAACATACTGTCTCTGTTAGGTTTTGCATAGGCAGAACGAGATTACTGATATGGTTATGGAATTTAATCCAACCTTATGGTTCATAATCCACTCTGTAGGCCCGTCTGCCTACGTGGATCCAGCAGAGCGTTAGATGGAAAAATACAGCTTCTGCCTCTGTGTGGCCCATGTTACACAGAGACTCACCGACTTTCCGTCTACTCAGCATTCCAAGCGTCTCGGGTTACAGCCTCTCCTGCAGCACTGTAGCTTAGGAATTACAACTCCAATAGATTTCACAACACAGGATCTCATTTCTACCTGTTTATTGTATCTATGTCAGAGCTAATACAAAACTACATAGCTTAGCTTATTCCAGTGCAAAGCCAGTCCTGGCAAGCACTCAGCATTACATGTTTGCTACATGTCAGAGAGAAGACAGGAACAGAAGTGCATACAGAAAGCAATCCCCTTCTCTCCAGTTACAGGAAACGAAACTCAACAATCGTAACACGTCATCAGAAAGTACAAACCATGTGATCAGTTCATATTTCTGTCCATCCCACTTTTCTCATGAGAAAGAGAATAACAATTCTTGCCTAAATAAGCTTGTTATTCTAGACACCCTGTACCTTTCCAAATGAAAACAATCTGTGGCACAGCTGCTGTTGTGTTACATGTCCCAACATCCCCCCACAGCCTGTGATACATGTTGTTTACATTTACTCAATGAGGCTTAGTGCCCTCATTAGTTTCCTGTGTCTTACTTCAGGCAATGGTTTTGTGAAAAGATCTGCCACCATATCCCCTGATGCACAGTACTTGAGTGTTACCCACCCTTTTTGCACACAGTCCTTTACATGAGAGTAACGAACATCAATGTGTTTGGTTCTTGGCCTACATTTTTCATTTTGAGCCATGCTGATGCAAGCTTGGTTGTCCTCAAAAATTGTAACAGCCTTGTCTACTGGTATGTGCATATCAGCAAACAATTGTTTGAACCATTCTATCTCATTACATGCTTGAGATAAACTGATGAACTCAGATTCTGCGCTAGAAATCGCCACACAAGTCTGTTTTCGTGTGTACCAGTCAATAAGACTGTTTTCATACATTAAAACTGTCCCACTTGTGGACTTTCTATCTGTTGCAGATCCCCAATCAGCATCAGTGTACACACAAAAACCTCCATTTGTGTGTGCTGACAATTTCAGTTTGCAATTCATGGTACCTTTTAAATACCTTAACACTCTTTTCACAGCTAGCCAATCATAGTTAGAAGGATTTTGCGTCTTCCTGCTAAGTATGTTCACAGCATTGCTGATGTCTGGCCTACTCACATTTGCCAAGTATAGCAGACTTCCAATAACACTTTGATATTTGCCAATATCATCAAATGCAGTGTTATCTGTGTGTTTCTGATATTCAAGAGTCATTGGAGTGGTAACTGGGTTACAATTCTCCAGTCCATGAATTTCCAGCAATTTCTGAATTTTTCCACTTTGTTCAACTATGAAAGAACCTTCCTCATCTTGAGACAATTGCATTCCAAGATAGTGTTGTACCAAACCCAGATCTTTCAGTTCAAAGTGTTCTTGCAATTCTTTTGCAACTTTTTCCTTTTGACTTACTGTTTGTGTTACCAGTAAGATGTCATCTACAAAAATCAACAAATATACCCAGTTTCCCTGTTCTGTGTAATTTGTGTACAGACAATGATCAGCTTTGCTTTGTTTAAACCCCAAACTAATCAAAACTGTGTCCAGCTTTTGGTTCCAGCATCGAGCTGCCTGTTTCAACCCATATATGGACTTGTTCAGACGACATACAAGACTGGGATTTTCTACAAAACCTTGTGGTTGCACCATGTAGAGTTCCTCTTGTAATTCACCATATAAAAAAGCTGTTTTTACATCAAAATGAAATGCCATCATTTTTCTTTGTGCTGCCAATTTCAACAATAGTCTGACAGTTGCATACCTTGTTGTTGGTGCAAACACGGAATCAAAATCTACCCCATGCTTTTGCCCAAACCCCCTGGCAACGAGTCTTGCTCGGTATCTCTCTACCTGCCCCAGGTGATTTGTCTTCACCTTGTACACCCATTTACAGGTGATGGCCTTTCGCCCCACAGGTAAAGATACTAGACTCCATGTGTTGTTGTCATGCATTGCATTGATTTCCTCCTGCATGGCCTCAAACCAATCATTCTTCACTTTTGGTTCCAAGCTTTGAATTTCCTCAAAACTTTGTGGTTCTAAAGCTATTTTGAGAGCTTTATGTACAACAGTTTGCCCACTTTTGAATTCATCCTGATATCTAATAGGTGTTTTGCGTTCTCGGGTTGAACGCCTCAGAGATTGTTCACCTCCCTCCTGTTCCCCAGATATCTGCCCAGTGGCCTGTTCTGCCTCAGAAGCATCCTGCTGCGTTTCAGACATTGCCTGCATGGGCAACTCAACCAGCTGTTTCTGATCATCTGTTTGCTCGTGAAAAATCACATCTCTGCTCAGAATTACCCTGTTGTGATGTGGTGACCACAACCTGTACCCTTTCATTTGTGCATCATACCCCAGCAGAAAACATTCAAAGTTTCTTGCCTGTACATGAACAAAACATTTACATCCAAAAATGCGCACGTGTGCTACCTTTGGTTTCCTCCCATGAAACATTTCATATGGAGTTTTTCCAATTGTGGAATTTGGTAACCTGTTCAGCAGATAGTTAGCATTTGACAATGCATCCCCCCAGAAACGGTTTCCCACCTTTGACTCAGTCAATTGGGCCCTCATCATGTCCTGGAGTGTTCTGTTACGTCTTTCAGCAACGCCATTTTGAAATGGGGAGTATGGGGCTGTGACTTTGTGCCCTATACCCTCTCTTTCCAAAAATTTCTTGAACTTTGTACTCATGTACTCTCCCCCACCATCCGTGAGTAATTCTCCAATTGGATACTGCTTATATCTGTTCCCTGCCCATTTAACAAATGATTCAAATCTCTCTTGAACCTGAGATTTATTCTGCAGCAGATATACGTATCCAAAATGAGAATAGTAATCAATTAGGGTTAGAAAATATTTGTTCCCCCCATAGCTAGTTTCAAATGGACCAGCAACATCAGAGTGTACCAGCTCAAAGATTCTTGTGCTCACTCTATCACTGTGTTTCTGAATGTTAGACCTGTGTGACTTTGCAATACTGCATACTTCACATTCCACATACTTTGAACATGGTTTCATTGTTACACCCTCACACAGATCTGGCATTTTTTCTATGCTTCTGTAGTTGGCATGTGCAAAATAAAGAAATATTTTTCTTTAGGAAAAGCTAAAATCAGCTGGAGGCTGGAATTCTGTTTTGAACTCAAACATTGCTGAATTGAGATTTGCACAGAGAGGCAGATCAATGTTTGTTTGTTAAACAGGAGGAACAGGGACATAGACTGTATGTACTTTGTTTAGATGGATGATCTATTGTTTTTTCTGGACAGATAAAAGCAATATGATATAATTGATCCAGGGTTTGGAATTTCATTGAAAATGAAACTGCTTGGTGGTGGATCAACTGTTTATTTGTAAATAGAAGTTGAGGGGAAAAGAACCAAGAGGGCAGTATCTTACTGCAACAAACCAGAGAAATATCATGGATGTGATTGAGAAATTTGGAGATTGTTAACTCAGTGCGAGACTCCAAATAATTGAGGATTTTCAAGCACATGCTGATGGAAAAGCAGTTTGAATGCTACACAGAAGCATTGGGCTGTTGAGCTTCATTGTACAAGCAACAAGGCCAGGTATTGCTGTCAGTGTGATAGGCAGACTGTTAGACCAACAGGACGTGCTTGGAGAGCTCTGAAAAGGAGTTATGTGTTATCTGGAGGGAACATCACACTTCAGACTAAGATTTACAAGTCAGAGCACAGGTGGCTTACAGATTCACAGAAATGCCAGTTGTGGTTGTGATAGTAAGAACAACAAGAACACACCTGAAGTTTCTTATTTTTATAACCATACTTTGGTTGATTGATTTTATAGAAACAATCATTTAGAAGTTAGAGTTCAACTGAAGCTGAACTGAATGCATTGTATTATGTATTGTGCTATTATGCTATTGTAAAGCTTGAATAGTTATTGCATGTGTTTAAATAGTTTAAATTGTTAAAAATGTTTAAATGATGCTGGGATTGATGTGAAAAACCTATTACAGTTTTTTCAGGAAACCAAGGCAGGATTGCTATGCTGCAGGCAGATAGCAATACACAACGTTTTGGGTTTGCAAATAAAACTGTGTCATAAGGAGGGATACATCAGAAGTGATTTGATGGTGGTTCAAATTTCTGGCAGGTAAAGTCATTCCTGCAAAAGTTTTTTTATCAAAGTCCATAGATGAAATAACAGCATCAGATGTCAACAAAGCTGTTGCTGTTGTATGAGGTAAATAACCACGTTCTGCGACAAATGCAAAAGCAGGGGGATGTTAGGTTTTGCATAGGCAGAACGAGATTACCACCTGACATCAGGATTATCACCTGACATGGAGGTTGTCTCTTGAGATGAAGTACACAAGGCTCCGGTCACCAGACATAGTCTCAAGGTGATATGACTCAGCAACCTTGGACAGGTTTGGAATCAACATGTTGACGAATAGGTTATACAACTGGGGTGAGTAATATCCTATTTATAGGTACAGGGTCTGTGGTATAAAGCTAACACACTTGTTGATAGCTTTCACTTCTCTTCTCGTCTCACTCCTCTCGACTTGTTCTGGACTTCACTTCATCTAGCCTTACCACTGGGGTATTGGATTTGTATCTGCAATGATGTAGTGAGTAAGAGATGCATTGATTACCTTAATCCCATGTAATTGGGTCTTACAAATAAACTCTTTAATCTTTATTAACTGCTGTTATCTCCTCCTTCCGCCTGCGTGACTGGGACTGAGGGTCATTGGCTAGGGAAGCTTTTGAACCCGGGTCAGTCCAGCTCTCACAGTCTCTACCATTTTATAATGTACCATGTGTTTGGATAGAAAATAACTTCAGATCTAGCTTTAGCAGCTACGAAACCAAAACACACCACCTTAAGCATACCTGGGTTGTTAGAAAGCTAGCACCACAAGGGTGACGGCTCTGTCCCTTGGAAACCTGGCAGCCTCACGGGGGGCCAGCTGCTTCCTGGGGGGTTGTGTGGCCTGGGGCAGTATATGTGCCAGATGGGGTGGCAGACCAGGGCAAAGCATCACCCTTGGGGACAAGGCTGGGCAGAAGGAGAGAGGCTGCGGTGAGCGCTAACCCTCTCCTCTCCCTATCTGAGGCAACAGGGAGGGGCAGGGAAGTTGCAGAGCTAACAGTCAAAACAGGCCTGGGATGTTCCAAGGTACTGTCACATAAGGTATAATACAGGGGAAATGGGCTCCTTCCTTCCTTCCTTCCTTCCTTCTCTCTCTTTCTCTCATAGGAATGTGGAATCAATAGTTTAACTGGTTAAATGTAAATACATTTGCAGATTAGCAAAACCTCAGTGCAGGAGCCTTTTGGAGTCTTGAGAAGGAAGGGTAAGGAAATTTAACAATGTAAATGGGCAAAAACGTGTGGCCCTTTCGCCCAACATGCAGACACCAAGATGCTGCAGCAGCACTCAGGCAAAGCAAAAAGATGTTGAACAGCACTGGAAGGACAGCAACTATCAGGTGGATCCACAATTGGCTACAGAATTGCTCAAAGAGTGCTTATCAATGGTTCCTTCTCAAACTGGGGAGAGGTAACAAGCGGGGTACCACAGGGCTCGGTCCTGGGCCCGGTGCTCTTCAACATTTTTATCAATGATTTGGATGAGGAGGTACAGGGAATGCTTATCAAATTTGCAGATGACACAAAATTGGGTGGAACTTTTGTTCTGGAAGACAGAAACAAAATTCAAAGTGACCTCGATAGGCTGGAGCGCTGGACCAAAAACAACAGAATGAAATTTAATAGGGATAAATGCCAAGTGCTGCATCTAGGGAGAGGAAACCAAATGCAGAGTTACAGAATGGGGGACACTTGGCTCAACAATACTACAAGTGAGAAGGATCTTGGAATTGTGGTAGATCACAAACTGAATATGAGCCAGCAATGCGATGTGGCTGCAAAGAAGGCAAATGCTATTTTGGGCTGCATTAATAGAAGTATAGCTTCCAAATCGCGGGAAGTGATAATTCCCCTTTACTCGGCACTGGTTAGGCCTCATCTTGAGTACTGCGTCCAGTTCTGGGCACCACACTTTAAGAAGGATGTAGACAAACTGGAGAGGGTTCAGAGGAGGGCAACAAGGATGATAAAGGGACTGGAAACAAGGCCCTATGAAGAGAGACTGAAAGAACTGGGCATGTTTAGCCTTCAGAAGAGGAGACTGAGGGGAGATATGATCGCACTCTTCCAGTCCTTGAAGGGTTGTCACACAGAGGAGGGCCAGGATCTCTTCTCTGTCATCCCAGTTTGCAGGACACGGAATAATGGGCCTCAAGTTACAGGAACCTAGATTCCACCTAAACATCAGGAAAAATTTCCTGACTGTCAGAGCAATAAGACAATGGAACCAACTACCTAGGGAGGTGGTGGGCTCTCCCACTCTGGAGGCATTCAAGGTGCAGCCGGATAGCCATCTGTCGGGGATGCTTTGACCTGGATTCCTGCATTGAGCGGGGGGTTGGACTTGGACTCGATGGCCTGGTAGGCCCCTTCCAACTCTACTTTTCTATGATTATATGACACATTCAGCAACGTGGATCAGCAGCTTTTGATCACAGCTCAAACATGCAGTGGCATTAAGCTGATCACGAGCTGCCTCCCACGCCTTCTTGGGACTGGGTGGGGGAGAGGGGGGAACTGTCTGATCACAGGTTATCTCCCTAGAGTCCCCGCAGAACAGACTGTGATGGCCATAATGTTCTTGGGTTTTCAGAATACGCTTGCCAGTGAAACTGTTACCGTACTTCTGCAAATAAAAACCCCCTTGTTCCATCCCGCCTCCATATAACCAGTTCCCAGGAGATGAGGCGGATTTGCAACTTTGGGGATGCAAGTGGAGGGGTATAAAGCGAGGTGGCACCATCCAAGAGCAGAGATCTCCTTGGCCATCGCACAAGCGTCCTCCCTGGTGCCACAACAGACTTTTGTGAGGCTGTTTTTTAAATTAATACATATAATTAATTTTTTATTTTAAAATTTCAACAAAACAAAAAAGGAGAGGGGGAAATTTGTAGCTACATAGATTTGAATACCGTATATCAATTTCAATGCATGCATTACACACACACACACACACACGCACACATACACAAATGCAGCTTTCTAAGAATTATAGATAAAGTTCAACAAAGGCAGACCGCATATCCATATAAGATAGATAGGTAAATTTTATTTCGGTCACAGACCAGAGATACATATCCATATAAGTGTCCATTTGCCAGTGGGGTCCTCATACCTCATACCTTTCAAATGTTGAAAGCATTGTTAGGTCCTTAATCCATTGCGTTATAGCAAGTGAGCAGTTATCCTGCCAATGTTGCAATATCAGTCGTTTAGCTGTCAGGAGGGTGTGGAGAATCCAGTTACGTTGTCCATGTGTTAACTTCCAGGAAGCAGGTAGATAATTTAGGAGGACATGGACATCAGTAAATATTAGTGTTCTCCAACTTTGGGTCCCCAGATGTCTTTGGCCTACAACTCCCAGCATGCCCCAGCCAGTGTACCTGGCAGGGGCATGCTGGGAGTTGTAGGCCAAAAACATCTGGGGACCCAAGGTTGGAGAACACTGTATTAAAGAGTGTTTCAATACAAGGTTTATCCATATCATAACCTTCACAAAAGATGCAACTATTGGGCATTGCCGAAACATTTGGTTAAAAGAAGCATTCGCCGTATTACACCTCCAGAAATTAGCTGACTTAGACAAACCCTTAGTAAAGAGATGTCATCACATGCGATAGGCCCCGAACAAGAGTTTTTCCTGAATAAGGCATAACCTGAGATCCATAGCTGCTTCGTAAACAGATGCCAAAGCGGCGATGCATTGATTAGGCAAAATGGGACAATCCAGTTCCCTATTCCATTCCTGCTGAAGACCCTGTGCATCATATTTATTCACCAATAATAACTATTTATAAACATGGATCGTAGGTCAATATAACTGATCAGCCTCAGTAAGTGCTTCCAATAGTGAAGGAGGCTCTGAAGCGGCAGAAGCGGCAGGGCCAAACCTAGATTCTTACAAATGTTGCAATTGCAAGTATTGCCAATTCAGGTAACAGGTAGATTGTATTTGGCATGCAAAGGAAAGATGGGAAAAGCTCAGCAGCAGCAGCACCCACTAGTTCATCCAAGGTAAAAGTCAACTTATCCGTCCCAGGAAGTGCCTCCCACGCTTTCTTGGGGCTGGGTGGAGAAGAGGGGGAACTGTCTGATCACAGGTTATCTCCCTAGAGTCCCCGCAGAACAGACTGTGACGGCCATAATGTTCTTGGGTTTTCAGAATACGCTTGTTGCCAGTGAAACTGTTACTTCTGCAAATAAAAACCCACTTGTTCCATCCCACCCCCATATAACCAGCTCCCAGGAGATGAGGCGGATTTGCTCGAATGAACTTTGGGAATGCAAGTGGAGGGGTATAAAGCGAGGTGGCACCATCCAAGAGCAGAGATCTCCTTGGCCATCGCACAAGCGTCCTCCCTGGGCTGTTGCAAGGATGAACGGTCTGCTGCTGAGCATCGTGTTGGCCTTGGCCCTCCCATTTGATGCTGCTGCTGATGTTGCTGTACAGCCAAACTTCAGTGCCAGAAAGGTAATCTCAAAAGGTCCTCCAAATGGGAGATGTGAACCCAATCAGCAAGAGAGAGCAGAATGCTAAGCTGTGGACCACTTAGGGCAGTGTTCCTCAACCTTGGGTCCCCAGATGTTTTTGGCCTACAACTGGCTGGGGCATGCTGGGAGTTGTAGGCCAAAAACATCTGGGGACCCAAGGTTGAGGAACACTGACTTAGGGTGATCCCTTACACATCGCCAAAAAAAAAAAGAGAGAGAGAGAGGAGAAAGAGGGGCACTGATTTGCATAAAATGTGCATAAGTTAATTTTTCTACATAGATGCAAATTTAGAAATACTTTCTAAATAGAGTTTACATAGGCATTCAAGGTGCGGCTAGACAGCCATCTGTTGGGGATGCTTTGACCTGGATTCCTGCATTGAGCAGGGGGTTGGACTCGATGGCCTGGTAGGCCCCTTCCAACTCTACTTTTCTATGATTCTACATCTCCCCACAGTGCGGGAGCACAGTGACCAGGTGATCTGTGTGCATGCTGCTCAGGTGCTAACTTGGCCCCACAGCTTGGCCCCATAGTTTGACCATGGTGATTTAGGCACTCGTAACCTCAAGCTGGGATTATTGCAATCTGCGGTATGTGGGGCTACACTTAGGTGTGCTCTGGAAGCTGCAACTGGTGAAGAATGCAGCTGTGAGGCTGCTAACATGGGCTTCTTTTCAACAGTGCATTGCACCTCTGCTAAATGAACTGCACTGGCTGTCAATAAGCTACTGGGCTGAGTTTAAGGTTCTGCTGGGATTGGGTTACTTTAGGGCAGTGTTCTCCAACCTTGGGTCCCCAGATGTTTTTGGCCTGAAAACTCCCAATGCTGGGAATTGTAGGCCAAAAACATCAGGGGACCCAAGGTTGGAGAATACTGCCTTAGGGATTGTCCTGCCTGGTCCTTTCAGTTCTCAGGAGCACCCCTTCAGATGGTACCACATACCTGTAACAGAGCATTTAGTGTTGCAGCACACGCCCTTTGGAACTCACTGCCCATTGACCTTAGGCCTTAGGCCTTCAGTCTTGATCTTTAGACAGCTGCTCAAGAGCCACCTCTTCCTGCAAGCTTTCCCTGAGGGGTGATTATTTCATCCTACTTTTATCGTTATACTTTAAGGTTGTATCATTTTTATTAATTGCCTTGATAGTTCATTTGAAAACAGTACATAAATTTGTGTAATAAATAAATCACCATTGATGGGTAACTTCAAGGCTCCCTCCTCCACTTCCTTCCAACCCCTTTTATCTTTAAATCGGACTTGGATTGGACAGCCTTTCATAGATTTCATAGATTTCATAGATCATAGAGTTGGAAGGAGCCTACAAGGCTATTGAGTCCAACCCCCTGCTCAATGCAGGAAACTAGAGGAGGGGTCTCCCATCCAAGTAACAACCAGGCCTGACCCTGCTTAGCTTTCCACGCTCAGACAAGCTGAGCCAGCGTAAGCCACAGGCCTGTATTCAAATAGAGGACTGTCCTCCGTAAAGTGGGACCACTAGGTTCACTAAAGAAGGGGGCATTTGCGCCAACAGCTCCTTTCCTGATGGATGGTCTTGTGTGTGTTTTTTTTTATGCTGGCCATTTTCTCTAAAGCTGTGGCCAAAGGAACGTGGGGAGGATGGATTTCTTCTCTTTAGGGAGTTGTAGGACTTTTTTCTTCTAAACATGCATAGGATTGCGCCCTAAGGCAAACTCCTCTTTCTAGTTGTCTGGGAGATGGTACCCCATTCAGTTGGTATCGGATTTCGTTGCCGTGCCAGTGAAGAAGGTTAACATCGTTGGAAAAACAGTGGTGCCCTTGCGGAATGGAGACATAGAAATGGACATTGAGGATCTTGTGTAAGTTCCCATGAGATGCTGTGGTTTTTGGCTTCTTTTGGGAGAGCTGTCAAAACATTTTCCTTCTCTTTTGCTCTGGTGAGCCAACCACAATCCACCTTCACCCTTGTGAGCCACGTTTTGCACGTTCACATGAGCAGAAAATTAAGCACGTTGATGAAAGTAGAGCTCAAATGAATTGGGTCCAAAATATTTTCCCTCTGAACTCCCACTGTTAAAAATAAACAAAAAAAAAAACTCTACAGGCAGTGGCTGGGCTGCTCAGAGCATCCGAGCCATGTTCTTAGGACATAGATTCATAGATCCATAGATGTTAGAGTTGGGAGGGGCCTACAAGGCCATCGAGTCCAACCCCCGGCTCAATGCGGGTAGCAATGCAACCTCATGATGAAGCATCATGAGCAGGGCTGTTCTCTGTGCGTGGGCGGGGACATCGCTGCCCTCATTGGACAATGGTGTAGCCGGGGGAGGCCGGGGACGCCTGCGTCGGATGGGCTCCTTTTCCATTGCAAGTTTTATGTGGAGCTTCATGGGAACTCTCCACGGTGCTGAACTCCACCCCCAAAATAGGTTCACCACCAGGGAGCACCATGGATGGCTCCGGTGAAGCTCCAAATAAAACCTGCAAAACCTGCAATGGACAAGGAGCCCCACTGAAACAGGCGTCGCCAGCACACATGCCCCCGGGGTGTAGCAATGTTCCCTGGGTAATTCTCAGGGGAGGCCGGTGACTCCTGTGTCGGTGGGGCTCCTTATCCGTTGCAGCTTTTATTCTGACCTTTATAGGAGCTCCATGGCAGTGAACCTATTTTGCGGATGGAGTGCAGCACCGTGAACAGCTCCTATAAGACTCAGAATAAAAGCTGCAAGGGATGAGAAGCCCCACTGATGTAGGAGCCACCGGCCTTCCCGGGTAATTCTGCCCTGGGAACACAGCCTTTTGTTTTTGTAAACTGGGTGGGGTAGGGACACACCCTCAACTATTTCATATTTAAAAGTAAAACCACTTCTGGAATGTTTGGAAGGGAATCTTTGGGAGGGATTTTTGCCCCACCCCCTGAAACATGCCACACTCCCAAAACTTGCAAAAAAAAACAACCCACCGGCCTGACTATTTCAGCCCAGCACTGAGCTGAATGTTCTTGATCATCACACAGTCCTTCTTCACACAGTGCAGAGTTAAAGTATGGAATTCGCTAGCACAAGATGAAGTGATGGGACACGGGCGGCGGGAGGGTGCAGGCAGGGATGGGGACTCCAGGACTCGTGAGTCAGACTGAGTCCCCCCTCTGACTCGACTTGGACTCGACTCCCAATATTTTTAATGGGACTCAAGACTTGACTCGGGACTCGAGACCAAGGACTCGTGTCGTGTTCCAAAATCGTGTTCCTCAAATGCAACATGGATAGGTTTTAGGAAGTACCACAAGTTTATTTTTAAAAATCATTTTCCTAAAATGCAACCTTTCAGACATTTTGGGTTTGGCTGCCTCTGCCTGCCTGTCTGGGGTTCCCAGCCTCCTCTGCCTGCCTGGTCTCTTCTTAACCAGTTCCACAGTTTGAATTGTCCAAGACAAACGCGTCTGCCTGCCTGCTTTGGGGTTCCCTGCCTCCTCTGCCTGTCTGGTTATTTTGGGTTTGTCTGCCTGGTCTGTTCTTGCCAAGATCAGTTGCAGAGTTTTGAAGAAAAAAAAAAAAAGGCACACTTGTGCCTAGAATTTATTTAAGCCACACATCTGAAATAGCCTTATGTTGTTGGGGGAAAACCCCATTGATTTTAATAGGGACTCGTGGAGTCAGCTTTGGGAGGGACTTGTGACTCGTGAGTCACCATTTTGGACCGAGGACTCGGACTCGAGACTCGGGTCCAAAGACTCGTGACTCGACTCATGACTCGAGAACAAGGACTCTTCAACATCCCTGGGGTGCTGTGGCACTCCTGTCCTGCTTGTGGGCTTCCCATGGGGAAGGCCCAGCCTCAGGGCTCTTCTAAGGTTCTTACGTTCTTACCACAGCCCCGCTCAAGAATCACGGGAGGCTCTTGGGAGCACGCCCGTTCCCCGAGGTGTGCTCACACGCCCCTCCCACCCCACCCCACCCCACTCTCGATTGGTCCATGACCTGAGTGGATGCTACTCCGCTATGCAAGTTGGGCAGTAATGTTTGTTTCTTTGCAGCGATGGAGAATGTGGCATGAAAATAACAACTTTTTTCCACACCAACCAGCCTGGCAGATTTAAAAATAAGGGTAAGTGCAGGAGACTCCCTTTCTGGCACTGAAAGGGATTTGAAAAATGGTTCACTGGCCACAAAATGGATCCTTGCCCAAATTTCTCCTCTCATAAGCAGAGCTTCAACCCCAACCGCACCAGTATCATGTCAGAGTTGGATCATTGCGACTATGGTAGGAGAGAAAGGGTTAACCCCTCCTCCCCATATGCTGTGGTCCCAATCCTCCTGGCCCCTTCCCTGTGGCTGCTATTCAGAGTAACCCAAACACGTTGCATGCACCCATGATGCATTTCACCTCACTTAAATCTCAATTCTGTGCATGTTTAGACAGGAAAAAAAAGTCCTACAACAGCCAGCATGCCCCAGCCAACAGGGCAGTTGTAGGTCTTTTTTCTGTCTAAACAGGCATAGGATTGCACACTTAGTTGCATGCAAGACTTGTTCTTTGCGATGGTGAATGATGCTGCTAGGATTCCCCCACAGCAGCCAGCTTCAGATCCCTTGCACTCATGCAACTGCAAAGCTTCACAGTTGTGCAAGTACAGTAAAAAATAATAATAATAATAATAATGTGGATTTTTGCGCCATTTTGTGTGTGCAACAACAACAACAACAACGTTCTGCCAGCCACAGACAGCTTCTCCAAGACAGGGATTGCAAAAGCCAGCTTTTGTGATCAAAAAAGCTCCGGTGAGCCCAAATGGCTCATGATCGCAGCAGGGATGGGGGAAGCCAGCACCAGCTGCCACCTAGTGCTGCTTGGGCACTTTCGGGGTGGCTGGCCTGGCACTGGCGGTCCCCTGGGAGCCACTTGGCTAGCAGCAAGAGTTTTTTGCTCATTTTGCCAAGGGGCTCAGTAGCCGATTCCCACAATTGCCCGGGTTTGGATGGCATCATGGATCCAACAGGCCCTATAACAGCCCATGGATTATTGGGGTGGCTTGTTACCCATGGACAAGCCACCCTGGGGAAATTGGTCCGAGTTCACATGACCCAACACCCTATCGTGGGTAGCAACCCACGATGGGTTGTCATGTTGTGCGAACCCAGTCATTGTGTGCCCACTCCCTCTGTCCTTCCCTTGGGATGTACCGGTAGTTGCTGTCCATCTGTTGGGCAGAGAGAGGGAAGAGTCAACACTACTGAAGGTTTACCTTCTTCAACGGACTCTGAGCAGTGGATACGTCCAAGAGGATCACATATCTTCTCAAGTCTCACTTTAGCTGCTCTTGTGGCCCATAGTTTGGGGATCACTGCATTAAAGTGAAGGAATGGTATGGGGAGAAGTTACAACCCTGTCTTGAATCATAGGGTGTATGGCTACCATTTTTAATCAAAGAGTCAGTTAAATTAATTGATGCAAAACTTTAAAAATGGACAACAAAGGCAACACGCTTTTGAAAATATATCAATTACTTTTAATATCGGTGCATATTAATATCGGTCCATTCTGGAAGAGGTATTCTCCCTTCCCTTCTCACACAGGAGGGAATACCTGTTAAGATGGCATCTGCCTGACCATCTAAGGGTGCAATCCTATGCATGTTTAGACAGAAAAAAGTCCTACAATTCCCAGCATGCCCCAGCCAGTCATGTGTGGCTGGCTGGGGCATGCTGGGAACTGTAGGACTTTTTTCTGTCTAAGCATGCATTGGGTTGCACCCTAAAAGTATGACACTGCTTGGTTAAGTGCATTATGCTGCCAAAGTTATTTGTCTTTTAAAAGTTAATAACGTTGAAGTTCTAAAAGTGAAGGAAATATGTTGGATTTCTTAATCTTTAATCTTTTGTGGTTCTCTTTGAAATGAAGTGGGCGACACCATTCGTATCGTGGCGACGGATTACAGCAGCTACAATTTTTGTCATGTTCAAACTGTGCTTGGCAACGTACTTCATCTGGATGGTAAGTTTCTTAAGATGCTGTAGAAGTGCAGTAGAGAAGCATATGTGATAGACCTCTGCGGGCCTTTTTCTAAGGAAAAGTAGCTTCAGAACAGAGATGGGGGAGAAATCCATTCACCTGCCCAACGTTGCACTTCTGAACCACTCCATTTTCCTTTGCAATTCCTTTGCAATGTGTGTATTAGGGGGAAAGTGCCCATACAAATGCACATATTACTGAAAGAACTTTAAAATTGCATTATGTGTGGGAAATTGCTTGGAAATTAGTCAACGTTGCATACAAAATTACATTTATACCCCGCCCTTTTTCCTGCAAGGAATCCAAGGTGGCTTACATAATCCTCCTCCGCCTCCTCCTCTCCATTTTATCCTCACAACATCCCTGTGAGGTAGGTGAGGCTGAGAGTCAGTGACTGGCCCAAAGTCACCCAGTGAGTTTCATGGCCGAGCGGGGACTAGAACCCGGATCTCCTGAGTCCCAGTCCAACACTCTCACCACTATGCCACATTGCGAACAACACTGTGTACGAGTTTTCCTGTAAACTTGTTCCAAGACGAAAATGGTCAAATTTTGGGATGAACCAAACTTAACACTGGAAAATTGAGAAACTGAGAAAAAATTGAAATTGGCATATTCATCCATCTGTACTTTAGAAGGGGGTATTTTGCAGAGGAGAATTTGCACGGGGAAGTTGGGCTTAAGTTAGGAACGTACAGATTCTGTTAAATCAGACCTGTGCAGGTTTCATAGAATCATAGAAAAGTAGAGTTGGAAGGGGCCTACAACTTACAAGGCCATCAAGTCCAACCCCCTGCTCGATGCAGGAATCCAGAGTGCCTGGCGTATTCTATTTTGCTCTCCATGATGGAATTGGATTTTTCTCAATTTATGGAACTTGTGTTCTGATTGGAAAATGCACACTTGCGCAAATGTGCACTTCTGAAAATGCGCATTTCTGCAAATACAGAATTCCCCCCCCCATTTCCCTACTGGGGGGATGCACACTTTTGGTCAGGGTTTCCCCCCATATTTATCATATTTTTGTACAACTAAATTTGTGTACAATTCCAGAAAGTAAAGAAAAGAAAAGGTCTACAAGTCTGCAGAATCCGTGCAACTCGGGAAAAGCTGGTCCGCTGCAGAATCCATGGGTTGGATTCATAT